>OW028650.1:11339893-12657286 GCA_932294365.1 Diachrysia chrysitis | reverse complement strand
GAGGAAGCTGGATATCATATTTACGTAACATCTTTTCTCTATTATACCTACATATTTTTGTGTATGATATAAGAGAGACGTATTTTCTTACCAATATGACTGTAGATTTTGTTATTACTGTCAATTGTAAGAAACAATTATAATATTAAGCAAATTAGTGGAGAATGATTTCAAAATAAATGATAGTGGCTATTTTCAAATTAATTCTAAAATGTCCAGCGATTCCAAGCAATACATCAGGCTTCTAGAATCGGCTACCGATGTGACAACCATGAGCTACATTAAGTTCATTACACCGAATTAGTCCAACAGAATGCAAATTCTACGTGACTATTTACACAACTAAATAAACAAAACAGATAATAGGATTGGTATAGATTTTAATTTTTTGGTCCTTAGAAATGAAAACGTTCGTTAACAAACGATCGTAAAAGGACCAAAAAAGAATAAATCTGACCCTGGAGCACGAAAAAAGTGAAAAATTATAGTACTGGTTCTATTATTTATAGTGCGGGCCCCATAAACTTGGTAACTTGATGACATCTCCTGCGCCCTACATAATTTAACAGCGCGGTCGGAAGGAGACGTAATGAGAATTGAATTATAAACGCGTATAACATCTTCGTAATGTTTGGAGAAACATTTCTTTTGATTTATTACTTGTTTTAGTTTGCCGGTGTAGTTTATTGGGTTATAAGAAACAAAAAAGTAGACTACCTATCTATAACCATCACAATCTGTTTGATAATGGTTGTATGTCATTATCATCAGCCTGTATTAGTCCACGGCTGGGCTAGGCCTCTCCTATGGCACGTCACTAAGCTCGAACTTTAATGCTACTCTTTCTGTAACTATCCGCCATCTTTCGAATGCCGGCGCTTTAACTTGTAGCACCACATGGTGTGATATGGTTGTATGTACCACGTATAGAAATTAATGAAAAATCTACTTTTTTTTTTTTTTTGCAATAAGTACCTAACCTTACAGTTTCATTAAAGAATCCAACTTAAAACGACCTTGAATAAATAAACATAAGTAAAACAATTTTGTGTCCTATCGAGGGATAAAACAGATCAGCATGGACCACGAAGCTTGATACTGCAAAACAAATACGAGAGGATAGCACTCAGTATGAAAACGGTGCATAGATGCTTAACGTTGGCTAAAGTTCAAAGTTCATTTTATCTAAAGCATTTGAGGCACTTAGTGTGGGTCAAGATTCTGCTCGTCCATTCTATACGAAGCTAGAGAACTCAGCTATCAGTCTTCCAACAAATTACCTTTTCGTTTATTCATGACTTTCAATATGTACTCAATTTTGCGGTCTAGACTTCAAGTGGGGTTGAATATCAAACTTAAATCAGGAATTTTAATGATAAATGTATGTTAATGTGATATCTATACTAATATTATAAAGAGGAAAGATTTCTATGTATGTGTGTATGTATATAAAGAATATTTGAATGCTACATTATTCCAAATTAACATAGGCTATAGAACATTTTGAAAACTAAATGTCCACCCGTGCGATGCCGGGGCCGGCTGCTAGTAATTTATATGTAAGGTAGGCTACATAATTTATTTGTTTCATGTATTCTAAGAAGTAAAATATAATATTATGACTTAGTTTCAGGCACATAAATTATATAGGTAAATATTTTTCAGAGCTATTTCGAGTTCGTAACTCTACTTTGTAATCTGGCTTGTTATTGCAGCTTACAGATCCCAAAACAATATAAAGTGACCTCTGAAACTCCTATCATATTACTTAAACAAACTTAAAGTTTCGAGTTTAAATTTTACTTCAAACAGGGGAAGTAGCATGAGGCGAGCCTCTAATTAAATTGTTTTACTAAATCAAATCATTTCGGACAATGTTCATCAGCATGCAGAGGGAAGGAATTCTAACTAGTGTTGGCTCATCTCATTATTGTTCTTTGCTCAGCTAGTTAGTCGCGACTTGTTACGAGATTCGCAACTTAGTTTACTTAAGCAGTTTGGTGGACTGTTTGATGTTTCAGGGAAGTGTGAGCTTGGTTAGATTGTAGTGGATTTTCAGTGTTATTAATGTAGTAGGTTTTGACAGCGATTTAATCATACCACAGGAGACACTGATAAAAAATCTTATAATTTAAAAGAAGTTAATTTTATGCTAATTTCTTAGAATGACTAATAACGAAATTATTATAAAAACGTTTTTCTTTTGTTTTAAACGCTATTTAAATATTTTTTATTCAAATATCATTGTTTTACTTTAAAATTGAATAGTTTCATATACTGTACTTCTCCTATATCAATATTTTCATATCGCCTACGAAAACGTGAAATATTTCCCAGAATAATAAGAAAGGTAGGTACCTATATAATATCCAGTTTTCTTTTCATAAATTTATGTGTGTATATTATTACAGTCTCTATCGGCAAGTGGTCGCAGATGAAACGATAACACCCCTATGTTTACCCACATTACGAGCAACATGGAGTGGACTCCACAAATAACAGCGCGCGTACCGAAAGACCAATATTTAAAATTCAATATCAGCTCAGGAAATAAAGCTAAGCTATTATATAAAATATGAACACAAATTTGTTGTTATTGAGTGCAATTCTTTGAATGTTTTTAAAGAAAAGCTTAGTATGATCCGTAATTTTATGGCACTGTTATAAATTTGTTAATCGCTGTTGATTAATACTTATTTATTTATTTCAACCACTTTTCAACATAATTATACAACATTGCTTATCGAGGTCAAAAAGTGCTGACATTGATATTACTTATATATATAAGATAATTATGTTTGCTTATTTTGAAGACTCGAAAGCGACCTAGTTAGTGCATTGTCAACTGATCTTTTGTACTATTAGTTTGGACAACTGGTCAGGCAGTATACCAGCAAGATCAAATTCTAAACGCCAGTAACTTTAAAGGTGATACATACAATACAATATTGGGTGATACTTATTAAAAAGAATATTGCTGCTGCTAAACCTGTGCAGGAGATTATTATTATTATGCAATGAGATACACAACAGGAGATGCAATATATTTATTTTTATTATAGTTTGTTTCTCTAAATTTAATAATAAAATAATATTTTTTGTTTAATTTTATCCTATTTATATTGTACTTATAATATTTGCAGTTAAGTAACATCAGCGGTACTTCTGTATTGTGTTTCTCGTGTCCCGACCACATGTCGCAGGTTGTCGCACAACTTGTCAGCATCTGCGCGCGACGCGGCTTTGAAAGAGAAGCTCCTGTATTTACTGTAATATAGCTTTATTTTATTTGACCACTCTCTGTTAGTTTTCTAGGCTAGAAATATATTTATTACAGATACATTTTCCAACATTCTTGCTATTGATTGTTTGCTGATATAATTACAAAAAGAATAAACTCAGCGACAGGATAAGACTAAACATTGCCATGGCGACGCAAATAAAATAAATATGCTCAATGTTTTGGACTCGCAAAACACACAACACAGCCTCCCCAGACAAGTGACATGTCGACAACGCTGATCGAATCGTTCAAATATATGGAAGTGACAAGTCCAAGTCACGTGACTTATCGAAACGAAATGTCATTTGCATACATTTAATGTCATTTAAGCGATTTCTATCATCGTTAACGTTTTTCGAAATGCCACTTGTCTAGGGAGGCAGGTCATCTGTTTCTGCCCTTAAACATCATAATAAGAATGTTATAGACTAACATGACAATACACATTGTTTCATAAAGATAACCGAGGGAGGTTTAATTAGCGGGACCCCTTGCCACCTGTTGACGGTCCTACAGGGGCTTGCCCTCTGATACGTGGCCTCGCTAAGTCCCTGGATTTTCCTAACTGTAAATAAATAGACGCTTCATACTGAGGATTATTAGGATACGCTGTGTCATGGGTGCTATTAGTGTAACGTAGTTTAAATAACCCTACATAGATAATATATAGAATAGTGTCTGAAACTTATGTAAATATGTTGAGGTTAATTGAAAGTTGTTATACAAGAAGTCTTTGTGGTTTCAAAATACATAAATAAATTTTATATTATATTTAGAAACTGATTGATTTTTTTAGATTTCCCTACTAATGGCGCCCACCGTGGGGCTAAAGTACGATGTATCTATTTTATGTGTTTGTAAACGAACAACAATAATAATGTAATGAGTACGCTCAACTATAGTAAAGCTTTATAAAGCTCCTACGAAGTAACATTAATTAGCGTTTCATAATTATACGAAAAGCTTAAAGGCAATCTACGAAAGTTGAGTAAACCATTACCTTCACAAATGTGTATAATTTATTAGCGCGTCTAACAGGTGGGATTATGTACTAAGCATACATCATAATCATAAGACCGCTGCCAAGGTGTGTCGTAAAACTATAACAATTATAATGAAACTAAGCCTCAGACTCATAAGTTTTGAGTGCAAAATACGTTAAATATCATCAACAGAGTACCTACAAAGATAATGCATGCGGCCATGTTAATAAGCTCGGTCGCGACCTGCGCTGACCCCTGGGACGTTGGGTCCACCCTAGATGTATAAAAAGTCCTGGGGATTTTTGAAACATATTATATTATGCGTAATGAATTTTGTTTGGATTTTGAAATGACTCTAAGGACCAAAACATGTAAGGACCAAAGTCTTGTTTTTAAGTGGTTAAGACTAAAAGTGACATTACTACACTTAGCCACAGAAATATAACTTAAGGATAAAGATTCCTAAATAATTCATTTAGGAATTTAAGTTTATATTTTGTTTTACTGCTAAAAGGTTAAATTATTTAGCAAATACCTATTAGTATCTAATTAACTTTAAAAAATTGTACCTTAGAGCCTAGTTTAAAAGTATTCATAAGATTACAAATCGTATAAGTTGAATATTTTATATTAAAAATGTTTAATAAAATAGTAACGAATTTAGAGAACCTTCTGATTTAATAATAATAATCTTGGGACAGCTCCCACACGGCCATATGATCCCAAACTAAGCAGATGTATCATGGCAAAAAAACAACTGATAAACATACTTATAATTACATTTCTAAACACATACACATTAAAGTTAAACTACACGCAGACACAAAACATAATTATGATCATTCTCATGACCCAATGATTTATCTTGATTTCATTTGTTACTGAAAAAACATATTTGACACTCACAACTACTTTATTGACGTCAAACATACGACACTCACAACTTCTTTATTGACGTCAAAGCATTCTAAAAAAGCTTTTGCTAAAATTCACTGCGTTTTCTCACTTACTGATGAGAATGTAAACATTATCTATTTACATTACACGGGGGGCAAGACAGTGTCTGCTTGAGTGACGTTAATAAATCAATCTTAATCATCATCCATAGCTTTGGGCGTTCGAAGCCGGATAAATGGTTCTATTTTAGGCTTTCTTCATTATTCTTGTAAAATGTTGCCACGTTTTCTTTTAGCCGAGCGAGCGGGAATTTCTTTCGCACTTATTTCATTAATAATTATTTGATATGGCGCAAATAAAGAAGCTTCCCGGGTAACAAAACCTCGTACATCTGGCGTACAAATTCAAAATCTTAATTAATACAGCCTAATCACTCTAAGAAAACGATTCTTATTAGTCTGAAACTTAACATTATTTTTTTTTTACAACATCATATTTTAAAGTTACTTTATTTCATTTCGATCTCAAGATATATTTATCAAGAAAATTAAATCTCTATATCGTTCCAATAAATATGCGGTAGTTAACAAACCGATAGCAAAGAAAATCATCGTAATCCGGTAAAATACATAATTCAAGTAACACAAACCCATTGGGACATGTGTATAGCATTTATACACACACATACAGAAACGTTGCCAATAAAATTGGATAAGAGATACTATCGCAATACAATTACGTATTTATATTTGTGAACAGTACTATATTAATATATTTGACTTATTCATTGTGTGTGCCAAGTGTAATGAGATCGTTGTATTTGTAAGGCTGCTAGTTTAGTAACTTGGATTAGCGACTTTATATAATCTATGTTAAGGTTTTATTTTGATCATTTATTTTTGTAATTTATCGAGGTTACTAAATCTGAGTAAATTATCCTTGCCTGTCAATTTTCGATGAGTAGTAGTCATTTAAAGAAAATTAATAAATGAAGATAAATGAAAGAAAAAACTATATGCTATACCTAAATCTTAAAGATATTTTGGTTGGTAGATGGATTATCTTGAAGCTAGCAGTTAATTATCATGGAAGATTTTCTGGTTTACTAAATTAGATACGTATAAGGTGGATCGTTTATAAAAACGAATTAAAAAAACGGATCAAAAAAAAAAAGACGAATAGACTGACTTTAACCATTTATGTGACTTTTTTGGATGAAACAGTACCATAGTAGGTACCTACCGAGTATTGTTATTTTACTATTCGCAACTACTTAGTTAAATAATAATAATTAGTTGGGACAAATAGGTTATCCTGTCTTAGCTATAAATATTTAATTGTAGTAGTAGTGCAAATGTTTTATTTCGCAATTAAATTAACTAGCAAGCTGCCTGCTAAAATGACAGTCATCAAATGCGCGAACTGTCAAACGCGGAAAGTTAAAATAGTCGTTAAGTTTTCTGAATTTTTCCAATTTTCTGTTCAATTTTCTTATTTTTTCTTTCCGTAAGCACCTTCTACAAAGTATTAGAAAACTTAAAATAAGATGAAAGACACCGGTAAAGTCGTTCGGAAGTTATGGCATAACCAATGGCAATAGGGGTTCATTTTTATGTACCTATATAAGATAGAATATCATTTAACAACAAGATATTAATCGTGCCAAATAATACGCCATCACCAAACCCTCAAAGCTTCAATATGCAGAAGCTACCCGTTTCATTAAAACTTCATCCGAGACTAATTTTATTTAGCAAGTTCCCGATCGATCGGGTTATGATACTCATATGGGAGGGGGAAACATTTTCATTAAGCATTACGTAAGGATTTCGCTTTGGGAGCTATATAATTTTAATTCGCTTCTTGCTTTGTCTTGTTCCTAATCGGGGTCTCTTATTAGTACTTACTTTTACGTATCGAAGATGTTGCTTTGTGTTTTCTTCAGTTGTTTTATAGCAATTTTGCGTACCAAAGGACCAGATTATAAGATTGTAATTACTTTCTGTATACTTAAAGTGCGGTGATTATACTATAAACAGATGTAATTTTTAATTTCAAAATTCTTAAATAATAAAGTGCGCGGCGTATTAACTAGATAAAAGTATTTCAATAACAGGCAGACAGGCCTTGCTTTAATTTCGACTTTGAATCCAAGTTAACTCAACAACATCAATAATTCACAAATATTTTCTAACATTTGAATTTAATATTTCTATTAGACTTCCTCAAGGTACTTCCTCTAATTAATTAATAACGCTGTCTTAAGGCATCATAATGGCTATCTCCTCTTAAGCCTGTTGATAAGCCTGACAAAACATATTTATTGAATAAAATTGACATTCTCAACTCACCCAGTTAATGAATCTATAACCACACGAAACATAATATCTAACTCCCACGTCTAAACAAAAGTGTAGACGTGTAAGTAAAGAAAAATGCACTTTAAGACTTTAGTGTAAAGTTTAAAATTCTTTGAGGTTAGTTAGGTAGGACTCTGCACACATTCTGGTATGTTGGAATGGCAAAGATGTGAACAGCGAGTACGAAGCTTTTACAGAATTTGGTGGGAACGGCACCTTGGGGACTCGAACTCGAACTAGGAAAATGGCCAGCCAACGTAGTATATTATATTTTAAACAAACCACATAAGTAACCGCTGTTTAGTTCTGCGGTAAGGTAATGCCAAATGAAACTTTAATGTGGATGTATTACAAATGTTGCGGGAAGGCGGGTAATGTTTGTTTGTAATATAAATTAGATAAATAGAGCTAGCAAATCATTTGCTTAGAAACCAGAGGCGTATTTCTAAAACTGATGTACCTACTTATATTTTAAGCGTTGACGAATGAAATATGATTCGTACGCACTTTGATTGATACTTTTTACGATAAATAATAATTGAACCTACTACTGCAGCCCTAATTTTTTTCAATAAATAATTAGAAAATCATTTACATTTTGGCTTTTACATAAATAAAACAATTGAACAAACAACCACAATCGAAAATACATCACCGAGATCACTCAAATACGTGTTCAACAAAACAAAATCGCTCAAATCGAATCGTTTTAACCTTACTAAGCTGTTCACACATTACCATCTACTGTAATCACCAAGTACAAACACATTAACTATCCTATTACAGTGCAGGCTTGATGGACAATTTGGACGGCCCGTTCAATGTAACTAGTGTTTGTGGAACTCGCAAAACATTCAGTTCATTGTCGCTTCTAATGGTATTTGTCTGTCAAAGGCTCGAAGTAGAATAATTATTTTCAGCGGGTCACATGATAAATTTATTTGAGAACGGTTTAATTTTTAAAGCGTCACCAAATTTATTAATACAGAAATGAATTAATCACGTATGTTATTCATTAATTACAGACTTAAGGTACGTACCATATTTCTTTGTTCAGAACTAATCCGAAACAAATACTCATTTAAGCTAAAAATATATTATTTATAATATCGCAAATAAAAAAAGCACAATAAAAACTACTAAAAGTACTTACTTATCATATTAAGTATTGTATGTCTAATATTCATATCTTCTTCTTCTTCTTCATTGCTGAAGGTCGTGTTTAGTCTGATAAAAAATTATTCATATACCTGAACATTATATATTTTTTTTATTTAGCATAGATACTGTTACGCTTCCTTCCCGTGTACATGTTTTTAGTGTCATTTTAACCCAAAGGTTGAGTGGTTGAGAATGCCATATGGCATTAAGTCCGCCTTATGTACTTCTTTTTATTTTGCATTAAAGTATAAATAAATAAATAAAAGAGGTAAGAAAATTAACTTAAAATGCCAAATAACCAAAACGAGAATAAACAACAAATTTTACCTAAGTTATTTCGGAAATACTCAAGCTAATAACAACTCCAAGGTCTACTCGACGAGGTATGTAGGTACCTAAGGACCGACTTGATGTTTACTTTGAATTATATTTATAATTAATTCCGAAAGTTTCGAAACTATTAACCACTTGCCTCCCCGACATTGATTAGAAATAAGTTTAAGTGGCACTCAATAATTACTAAGTTCGATTAATGTTGAAAGTATAATTTGATAATTTAAGTGCGTGAACTAACACTTAACCCTATTTTTTTTATAACTATATATAACGCAATACGTTTAACGGTTAATAATAATATTTTTTAACAATCACAATTTTTGAAATGCTTTGTATAAAAATTCGCGGGAAAAACGTAGCATATGTTCTTTCTTGAGTTCCAAGCTACCCCATATCAATGTTCATCAAAATCAGTTAAACGGTTCAGCCGTGAAATTGTAACAGACAGACACACAGGCTACTTTCGCAGATAGAATAAAACTAGCTGTATTTAATATTGTAGTCATCTTCAAAATGGTACAAACCCTGTTTAATTGGCCAGAAGTAAAGACTACACACAGACTACAGAACCACCGCCTAAATAAAAAATATTAACTTCTATATTTAAATCTATATAAATATTAAAATAATAAAGATAAAGATAAAGATAAAGACATTTATTGCATAAACTGTGTACATAGGTGTTTTTACATAGTTTGGTATCAACAGCCTACCCTATAATATATATCCTACCTATAAATCTTTGTATAACTAACATTGTTTTATTTACAAACATTATTTCTCAACTTTATCACTGTTTTGCTAAAGCATTACTTAGCAAAACATTATTATTATTATCTTGTTAGCCAAAATAAACTTAGTACTAAATTTAGTTTATAGACATAATTCATTCATAACTTTGAGAATATTAAGTGTCTAATAACATTAGGAGTTATATTGCGTTGTGTTAAGTTTCTAAACTCTGGTTACGTTTAAAACAGTTGGTAACCGCACGTCATGAAGAAGTTAGGTTCAAAACTAAACTGTAGTTTTGATTCTGTGTAATTTGTTATCTTATTTGCTTCAGCCAATTCACCTATACCATCAGAGTAGTACCTAATAATGTGAAAATGTTTACAGTAAAATGAATTTTGTTTGCCAAAACGAATACATATTACACAATAGATTCATTTTCGCATTTTATGAAAGCAATTCAAATAATGTCTAAATCACAAGTCTGGAACTAGTAGGATGTCTTTTGGAATTTTACCTAGACAGTAATATTATCTAAAGAAAGCACTTATAAATAAATGTGCCTTAGAAATATTTTAGTAGAAGTAAAAAGATCAATTTAACTCAGTTTATAAAAGTTAATGTTGTCGGCGGTGATCCGAGACAGCAAATGGTATTGAATGTACCGACAAGTATATTTTAAGTACCTTTTATTAACTTTAATATAATTTATTTAGGATTTAAAAAGTCTTCTTTATTTTCCGATTTCATTATCCGATACTTATCTTCCGATTGTTATTTAAATTGTAAAAAAATGTGTGTTATATGTGTGTGTAATCAGCATAAAACAAAAGAAAGTCTTCACCAAACATACTTAAAAATGAACGCATTTTGAAAAGTCCGCAGAAAATATCTAAAGTATTATTTGACTGTAATTTTTTAACTTAAATATCTTGTTACCTTAGCATAGGTCGTGAGAAAAATTGTTAAGAATATTATACTATGTTGGTACCTAACCGAGAGTATTTTAAAGACCGTCCATTAAAAAGTTCGTAAACTACAAGCTTAAGTTAGCTTATAAGTTCCTAATTAACATCTACGTGTTACTCTTCAGAACTATTTTGTAAGTATTTTAAGCCAATTCATAGTAATTAAGAACTTAAATTTTTTCAAGTCAAAAATCAAATTTAATAAAAATATTAAAAAAGAAGATAATCTTTCTGATTGGTAATAATTTTATTTTAAACTAGCTGTCCCCCGCGACTTTGTTCGCGTGTTTTAGTTTCAACGGTTTTGCATTTTTGCAACATTTTTCATTTATGCTCCGCTCCTATTGGTCGTAGCGCGATGCTATAAAGCCTATAGCCTTCCTCAATAAACGGACTATCCAACACAAAAAGAATTATTCAATTCGAACCAGTAGTTCCTGAGATTAGCGCGTACGAACAAACAAACAAACAAACAAACAAACAAACAAACTCTTCAGCTTTATAATATTAGTATTTTTTCATTTATGCTCCGCTCCTATTGGTCGTAGCGCGATGCTATATAGCCTATAGCCTTCCTCAATAAACGGACTATCCAACACAAAAAGAATTATTAAATTCGAACCAGTAGTTCCTGAGATTAGCGCGTTCAAACAAACAAACAAACAAACAAACAAACAAACAAACAAACTCTTCAGCTTTATAATATTAGTAAGTATAGATTAACGCAAATACGGTGGGCATAACACTGTTGTCATGACAACCGCAAAGCAACATTAAATCGTCAAGTAAATACGTTACTTGGCAGACGGCATGGCAAGTAAATTTACTGGTCAGATAATGTAATGATTAGTGCTACTCAAACGTCGTGAAATTCGAACATGAACTTTGCTTGAGGGTGATGAAAGAGTCAGATCACTTTTAAGTTGCCGTTAAGTCTCGTGCTATCTCTGTCACTTTAAGGAGTCCAGTAGATAGACATTTAAGAAGGTCTTTAACTTAAGTTGCGTTTTAGTACTTGGGGGTAAGTGTTACAAATTGTAATATCAACGAACTCCGTAGCCAGTGATACGTTAGTTTTTAAACTTACTAACTTTATCTCTATTCTTGCATACTTTTAGTCTTTTAAAAGTTTTTAATCTTTCTCGAATGACAACTGTTTGAATTAAATATTACTCTCATTATCTTTGTGTCCAAGATGTCTTTGTCAAAAACTTTTGCAAGAAAGACTTAGTGATTTATTTATTTTTTTAAAGACTTGACTATGAGGATTTGTGTAAGTTTCTTTGATCTTTGTCTATTTAGTTTTTGTTAAATCGCCTTACAACGCGTTCTTTATAAAAAGAGCAAAACTTCCAAAAAATAAGACAATATTTTTTTAGTTGTAAATGCGAATAAAACGTAATTAATTTAGTAGAAAATCTACCAGTCTTCACAAGTGATATAACTTGTATTTTAAAATATTTTGATTAAGAAACAATGTATATCTATATACTAATATATAAAGCTGAAGAGTTTGTTTGTTTGATTGTTTGTTTGTTTAAACGCGCTAATCTCAGGAACTACTGGTCCGATTTGAAAAATTCTTTCAGTGTTGGATAGCCCATTTATTGAGGAAGGCTACAGACTATATAACATTACGCTGCTACCAAAAGGAGCAGAGCATAAATGAAAAATGTTGCAAAAATGAAAAACCGTTGAAACTAAAACACGCGGACAAAGTCGCGGGGGACAGCTAGTGTATATATAAAAGAGAATGTATGTGTCTATGTATGTTCACCAAAAAGTGAGAAACTTTAGCGCAATTGTCAAAACTTGACTACCCCGACGAACATAGTTACGTTGGTGCCAGATAGGTGGCACTGGTGGCAGAGTTTTTTTATCTTTTGAACCAATCGGTCGAAATGTAGATGTTTTTAATTGAAGCGAAGCGCATCGGGCGCCCCCTAGTTAAATTATGTTATTATTAATAAAACAAAGTATTGTTATTGGAGACCCTCAACCTTTGTAAGTAAAAATCGTCTTTAAAAGACAAAGTATCTGTTTCTATCTTACCATTTTGACTATTATCTATTATCTGAAGTTTGTATTAAAAAATCTAAAAATATACACCGTGCAAATCTTTAGCATAACTAAGCAGTGCTTAGACAGTGAACGAATGATTTATGTAAACGTATAATCATGCCGCTTCGGGTCGAATAATTTGCTCAAAATAATTGTCAAGTCATTTGCTTCGTCGTTTAATAAAGTTTTAATGTTAATTAATGTTCTCGTTTATTACGTCTCCCTTTTGTACGGATTCTGTTTAAATATTACTAAGGGTTAGTATCTAATGTTTCAATAGTAGATAGTAGATATCTTGGGACATCGCACACACGGTCATCTGACCCCAAACTAGGCAGAGCCTGTGCTATGGCAACCAGACAACTGATAAACATACTTATATATTTCTAAATACATACATATTATAGATAAATTACACCCAGACACAGAACAAATGATCGTGCTCATTACACAAAGATTCGTCCTGGGTGGGAATCGAACCCACGACCTCCGGTTTAGCAGTCAGGGTCACTAACCACTAGACCAACAGGCCCGTCAATAGTTAGTAATATTTTAGAAAGTTTGCCATCACGGCAATTTTTGATCACCGATTAATGATCTAATGTAGTAATGATGGCAGTATGCTACTAGGATTGTGATTTTCCTTTCATGGGAAAAATATTACGTGGTTCAAGGATATTTTAATTTCGACTCTTTTTTAATATCTGTAAAGACACTGTAGGTAAATTATTAATTAAACAAGCTTTTAACTGATTAAAAACTAATAAGCTGTGGACGATTTTTTGTGCTATATTTTAGGTATAAGGTTTTAATTATCGTGTTTTTAATTATAGATTAGTATATAACGTTAAGTCTATACATATATTTTTCTTAATAACAGTGCATTTACAACTGTGAAATTAAGCATTTAATCTATAATTATCTCCGGAAAATATATATTTAGTTATGTTCCTCATTGTAAGTACATGGTTTTTATAAAAACATGTTACACTACCCGTGCGAAGTGGGGAAGCTAGTAAGTTCATAAAAAGCCCTCCGATAGCGTAGGTAGTCAAAAAAAGTAAAAGTCCGAAGTATAAAAAAAAATACCAATATCACTGGGAGTTACATAAAAATATTTTCATCCCATTTACAAAATTGTTCGCTATTTTATAACTCTCGCAAATATATATGTATAAGCAATAAACATGTGAGATAATCTATTAAAAAAGGAAGTTAAACTCTTGTATGTCATAAGGTAGAAAGGTGCATAAATATGTTTGCAATAAAATATCAGAATTTACGGTCCCGGTTGGTCGACGTATTTTATATTCAGCAAGGTTTTATGACAAGTCGTGTCGCCCTACTGAAGGAATCAATAATGTTGCTATTATAATAATATCTTCCATTATATCATATGGCTCGGTTTTAATGGCCCATACCTACAGACATGGAATACGAGTTACTTATGATAATGTATGTAAATTTTATTTAATTTTGTACTTCCATCTGCGGCGTACATACAGTATTAAATTTCACGCAAATTAAATTCCGATGCTTTTTAAAACACTTTTGTGAATATGGGTATACATCATAGTATGTCGGTATGCGTATTACTTATTACGTCATGAAATTATAAAGAGACAGAATATCAAACTTCCAACAATAATTTTAAAGAATTGTTTTTTTTAATGTCACCCCTATCTCGGGAGTCGTGGATAAACGCTTTTTTATTTTGTGTCCAAATTTATTTTTTTTATTAAATTTAATAAACATAATAAATGATAAATGATTAAATAATAAAAATAATAAATGATATAAATAATAAAAGTAATAAAAAAATAATAAATGATTAAATCAATACAATATTATTTTATGGTTGTGTTTTTGTCCCATAAATTAAAATAATATAGCACATAAATATGGATGTGATACAAATGTACCCGTTTCACCAAAAATACGTAGATTATTTGTTTCAAAAAGAAAAATTAAGAAATCAATAAAAAGCGAAGTATACAATTTTCTTGACAATCGGTCAAATTCAGTTAAAAGTTTAAACCAAAGAAATAACCGTATCAGTTGCACCGACCACTGGTACCAGGGTGGCATAAATTGGCGAGAGTTAATATTTCAAAAGACGAAGACCGCAGGCGTCGACGTGATGCCACTGCTAATGTAAGACGCTGTATACAGATGGGAATTAAACTGGCTGAGAGTAAAAACGTATAGTGCACTTTGTACACTTTTAAACGATACGGTAGCTCTTCGCTCTAGAGTCATGTTACTAAGAACTCTGTTCCGTGATTCGTTTAGTTTATGTTTCATGTATTTTTGCTTATGACTCATTAATGCGATAATAGCGCCATTAATCACCTTGTACGCTTATACTGGGGGAAGATCCGCTGTTTCCTCATAAAACGGTATTATGTAATAAACGGACATCTGGGAATAAGCCGGTATAACGTATGGATATTAAATAAGTTATCGTAAGACGTCATAATGAGCGTACAAAGATGAATAAGCTTGTATAATAAAGTAACATTAACTCGAGTTAATACCTTGGTTATAAAAACGAAACTGTTAATTTTTTATGTCTTTATTACAAGTGTTTTATGAGCTAAAATTTTACTAATAAAACTAAAATAATTAAAATGTTGTGTATGCGTGCGTTTTTTGAATTAAGTAAGGGGCTTTGCAATACTAGAAATCTATCGATATGCCATTATAAAATCCAAGTTTTGCCAAAGTACGGCAATCCCAAAGGCCAATCAATACAATGTTTGCACGTTAAAAGTAGATTATTTTCCCACATTCAAGTGTGCCGAGGTCCCAATTTTCTACGCGGCTGATTTTTTCCTTTAGATCCTCTTCGATCCTCCCGTGAACTCAAACAAACAAGGATTGTTGACTTGTTTCTGCTCCAATAATGTCACTTCCGTAATTCTGTATCGAGATTTTGTTTATTGCGCTGATTTGGGGCCCTATTCTGCGCATACTCGGCTTAATTCAACGAATCCTTTAGACGTAATAAGACGCTGAGATTTTGCATATCAATATGTACGGACTGGTAATAAATAAATCCGAACAATCAGGAATATTTATTTATGCTTCCTTTACGATGTTTTGGCGTATTTTGTTTCGGAAATGAAATCATGATTATATGCTGGTTTCATTATCCATATCTGTGTCACTACTTACTCAGTCGGGGGCTAAGTGTAAGCTGTACGGTTTGACTGATAATAAAGGCAAATCTGCGCTCGCCGCGGTTGGTTCGTGGATGGGTGACCGTTTATAAACATACCGAGACCCCCTCCGTGCCTCGGAGAGCACTTAATTTACAAATAATCTTAAAGCTGCTGGCAGACATGTGTTGAAATAAGCAGTCACTTTATACCTTATTAACCAATGTTGATCCTGACATTTTTTTTTGTGTATATACATTTTAAAACATATTAAACTAGCAGGCTGTCCCCGTGTTTTAGTTTCAACGGTTTTTCATTTTTGCAACATTTTTCATTTATGCTTCGCTCCTCTTGGTCGCAGCGTAATGTTATATAGCTTATAGACTTCCTCAATAAATGGGCTATCCAAAACTGTAAAAAAATTTCAAAACGGACCAGTAGTCCTTGAGATTAGCGCGTTCAAACAAACAAACAAACTCTTCAGCTTTGTATATTAGTACATAGATATGCTTGCTTGCTACCTATAGTTACTATACAAAGGCTTGATCTGTGTGACATGACAGCTATCACACCACTGTCGTTTGATTGATGTGGTGCACCAATGTTTCAGGGTTCGGTCGGTCTGTGTTGCGTTTGCCAATCTTAATACTTTTCTCAATAATGTAATAATGTAACAAGCTTGCAATTTTGTAAAACCCTGTCAGCCAGTATAGGAAACGTTCGTTTCAATCTTCGTCTATATCTGTGAGTGTTAGACTTTATTGAAAGCATCACCACTGCCCTTTCGCTGCAGCCTGAATGGCAATCGTTCCGTTCACCTAATGAAATTCTGTGAGCTTTGGTTTTGGGTTACAAGTGTAAAGAGGTAGAGAATTTATTAATTATTTGCTTAATTAAAAAGTAACATATATTTATTATTTACAAACTTAACTATGAAACAATAACATATAAACAATGGCGTCAAAAAGTTCATTCACATCGCTGTCGACCGGAATTGTACCCAAAAGACTGATTGCTCAATAAATAATTTAAATGTGTATTTACTTTTTAATAGTCAAAATTAAGCTGTCAATTTCAATATAAGATATAGTATTTTCGGATAAATGAAATATATATAAATTTTACGAAAAAATATACAAATTTAGTTTTAAACTTACTGTTTTTCAAGTTTTATTAAATTATGTCATATATTACTTGCCGTATTTATAGCCGTTTATCAGAATAACACTCAAATATATTATATACCTACTATAACCTATCGTATAATATATAATAAACCTACATTAATAAAGGCTTGTCTCAACCAAACAACGCTTACTTCACAATTTCAAAGTATTTCTTACACGTTGCAAAAGTTATTGTGTCCTGGGAGCAGGTGACGTAAATTTAAAGTGAATTTTCGTGTCGCTTTTGACGGTTGAAACATAAAATCACCTTCATATTGACGCCGGTTGCCAAAATAGCACGTACGTCGGTCAATGGGCAAGGTTCTTTTGTAAGATAGAGGTAAAATTATGGGTTAAACTGAAATAATACTATCTCGTATACATATAACATTTTAATGTAAAATGTTGCCAAGACGAGACCATATGACTCGCACTGTCAAAAAGTTATCAGATCTCATGTAGAGCCAAGCTTCTAACTCTACACGCCCTAACTCTACAAGGCCTAACTTTACAAACTGTACACTTTAGTCAAAATATGTGGCTTGGCCATTTCGATACATTCACATGAGCGTAAGGTGAAAAATGTATTCACTGTTCATTACTTTTCTGTTATACAATAGTTCTTCTAATAACCACTATTAATAACTCTATAATATAATTAATACTAATAGTAAATAAGTATAAATAGTATATAAGTAAAATATAAATAGAACTATTCATAATTAAAAGTCTGACGGGACAGGGAAATAGGTAGTACGTATATTACTTACAGAATTGTATGGACAATTAATAAAAATAATAATTTATTATTTATAACAATTTATTTCAAGTAAAAGCTTAAGATTTTTAAAATGAAAAATAAGCTTATTAATCACGTCCGGTAACATCTGCGTCCGAACTAGATAGTTAAATATCTGTATTTCGGACAATACAATTCCAACAACAATAATGAGTTTGACCACAAATTAGACAAACTCATTATTAAATTAACATCAAAACCTTTAGTCAACATCCTTTAGAGTTGTAAATACTGTAAACTTTATATATCCACTGATATTTGAGTAAATTGCTAAAGCGATTTCGTTTTATGACCGGAAAGAATAATTCTTTCCGAAGCTTCTAGAGTTACTTCTCTCTTATTGTCAGTATTTATTTTATACAGAACATTTTATGAGTTTGAATTATGATAATTGCATTAGGTAGTTTTAATGTTGGTATATTTTTTATATCTATACTAATATTATAAAGCTGAAGAGTTTGTTTGTTTGTTTGTTTGTTTGTTTGTTTATTTGTTTGTTTGAACGCGCTAATCTCAGGAACTACTGGTTCGAATTGAAAAATTCTTTTTGTATTGGATAGTACGTTTATTGAGGAAGGCTATAGGCTATATAACATCACGCTACGACCAATAGGAGCGGAGCATAAATGAAAAATGTTGCAAAAATGAAAAAGCGTTGAAACTAAAACACGCGAACAAAGTCGCGGGGGACAGCTAGTATATTATAAAGCTGAAGAGTTTGTTTGTTTGAACGCGCTAATCTCAGGAACTACTGGTTCGAATTGAAAAATTATTTTTGTATTGGATAGTCCGTTTATTGAGGAAGGCTATAGTCTATATAACATCACGCTACGACCAATTGGAGCGGAGCATAAATGAAAAATATTGCAAAAATGAAAAACCGTTGAAACTAAAACACGCGAACAAAGTCGCGGGGGACAGCTAGTGTTGGTATATATTGACTACTTTCTCAGTTTAAGTGGCAAAATCGTTACTACTGAAACATAGTCAGCGGTTAATTTTGATTTGATGCTGAAATGAATCATTGTTTCAGGAAAAATTAACCGTCATCATAATGTTTTTAATTTAGTCGAGACATATAGGGGTCATAACGATCTAGTACGACTGCGAGGCTTTCTGTGGGTTGATGATGTTGACCCCGCGTAGTACACACATTTGTGAGGACCACAATGTTTTTTTCTAATTCTGGGCTTTCTTAGTGCATGTGATCTAAGAAAGAAAGAAAATCGTTAATTCGCGTCAAAAGCGACGCATAAGATACACTTTTTTATTAACTATCGTACGTAACCTTTTACAAAAAACAGGTACAAAAACAAAGTCATTTTTGGTCAGATTTCAGATGAATGGTAGATAATTCCTAGATAAGGCACAGTTGTATAAAATCCCTCTAATCGACAATTCTTGGTAGCACACGACTTTAATTTGTTGAGTACATGGGCTAAAATTAGTTAAAAAAGACCATTCTCGTAAATTGTGAAAGCGCGTCTTACGTACATAGGCGGACTTAAAGCCAGATTATTTTTAAATGGAACTTACTTTTCTATAGACTGATAGGTCAAAATCTAAGTATTTAGCTATATAACATAAGGATAGATACCTAGGTAGTAGATTTAGATAATAATTGATTATGATTCAAAGATATGATTATTTGAATACAAGAGAGATACTATACTATTTTCTTAAAAAGACGTATTATTAGAACAGAGAAAGGAAAATCTAAGTCGTTAAAAGAAAGCGAATCCAATTCTTGAATATACACAATATGCCTTACTTTTATACTTGAATGGTTTGGACAGAATATCAGAAACGAGGCTCTTTGTTGATGTAAGCGTATGTATTCATTAAATATATTACCTTGTATTCTATGATAATAATAAAAAACCTTAGTACATAAAACATTAGTTTTATAACAGCGAGTATTAAATATATTAGCCAAATAAAAAAAAAACATTATATAATTATTAACTATTTTGTCAAGACTCATAAAAATATAGAATTCTATTATGAAATATAGAGTTCTATTACGAAATTTTATATAAAAACCATTAACTGTTTCGTGTTGTCACAAACTGCGATAAAGATTTTACAAAATATCCGTCACCCGTTTTTTGTATGTGTTGATAATTGCGATAGATTTAAATACTGTACCTACCGTTACCGTTACCGGTATGTTGTACATACCGGTAACGGTAACAAAATATCTATACAATATTATAAAAAGGAAAGATTTGATTGTTTGTTTGCATTGAATAGGCTCCGAAACTACAGAACCGATTTGAAAAATTATTTCTCTGTTGGGAAACTACCCATCCCCGGGTGATATATAATATTTTCTAATTTTGATTTATTTTTCTAATAAACCCGTGCGACTCCTGGGCGGGCTGCTAGTGTTATATAAGTCTTGAGAATTTTCTATATGGGTTTCTGTTGTGAGCAAAGCTTATTCTTTCTATGTATGAAAAGAAGCGTTGCCTACATAAGGATGTTTACAGGTAGGTAGGTACACATTGATTCTGATTGCCACATCCAACATTTATTAGTTCCGAGCGCCCAATATTACTTCACCAAACTTTGTTATTACTTCAGCCAAGTTTATTTGGTAAATGAACTGAAAACTGGCGTCCGGCGACGCACACGATTTATAACCCCATACATTACTCCTGACAATAACAAACAGACAAACGTGAACCTTATCTCGTTAACATAAAAGCTATTTTAACACTGGTTTAGCAGTGATTGTTGCGATTTTTAATGCGGTTACCGTAGTTAGTACAGGCAACGTCAAAATTGTATTGTTTACTGTACAGTTGTTTTGATCTAGTATTTTGGAAGCGTGTACAGAGATTAATTATTTTTGTCTTACTCACTTTTGTTGTTTATTGTACTGAGTATCGTTATGATAAGAGAATTAAATAGCTTAGCATTTCTAACGTGACGCGTAAGACCCCTGAATTGTTTTACAGCTACATAAAAGAGAGTTATAAAATATTTAATACTGCATTAAGGTGATTAGAATTTTAGATATTCGGTAAATATAAATTGTTTTATTAGATCCATGTAGCTGTTGGAACTTTATATTTAAATACAAGGTACTTAATTTTTTGTAGCGTATCGTTGAAAAGACTCATCGTATATTTTTACAAGAAAATAAATAGTAAAAGTCTTATGAAAAGACATGTCGATAATGATACAAATTCCCAAAAAGACACCCATCAATGAAATAAGGTAGTGGACCAAAAAGGCATTTACGATCGTCATTTTACCTTTTTCAAATTCCTCTTTTTCTGTAGACATTTTAATAACTTTTTACAGGTAATCTACTAAACACAGATTAGGATTTACGATAGCGCATTAAAGCGGCGTAAACAATGATAATGATGTAACGTTTTCTTGCCGTTTATGACAAACGCTTTACGATGAAACCCATTACGAGGCTGTTTTATGACTTGACTGTTTCTGTGATGTGAAAGTATTACAGATATTGTTCTTTACAGAGCTCTCCAAGAATCTTTTTCTGTCTAGCTTTTTCCCATGAAATGTTGGGGTCGGCTTCCAGTCTTGCCATAAGAACAGTCAAACCATTATAAATGTCTATTAAAACAGAGTTTAGAAATTTCAATGTTAAAGGTGTTAATTTTGATCTGGAAAATTTCATTACGCCTCTAAAAAGCAGTCTAAAACAATACTTCACTTAAACCTAGTAAAAAATTAACTAAGTTAAATTAAACTTATTCATAACATTTGACATTACAACCCACATACATACATATTTACAAACTAGACGACACAAACCTCGCTTCAACAAATACACAAACATTCACCGAATTTGTAACAATTTGCTTCACGCCCCATGAACATCTAAATAAAATATACCGCTATTTACCTCCTGACATATATTCTCACCGTCAAATTATCATGGGAAAATAAGTTTAATAAACCCAAAAACGGCTCAAGAATCCCAATATTTTACGTCACTTTATAAAATTCCCATGACGAAACGACGACGGCGGTTGAGTGAATAAATCTGACATTTCGTAAAAGTTTAAGACAATTTATTATACTTGCCTTCGTTCCCGTGGCAATGCGCCACTGTTTAACAAAATGAAATATCTAAAAAGTTTCCACAGGCCCCGAATTCTACATTGGTGCTCGATTTTAGAATTGCTCATGTTAATCTGACTTTTTCAGTTGTAAATAGCTTATGCTGATTGGATAAAAGCAAAATGAAAGATGATGGCTGGTTTCGCGTTCAGTGGCTAAAAAAAAGAAAACGATTACCTCAACTCAGCCTATCCACTGCTTAACATAACCTCTCCCGATTTGCGTCACTAAAACAAATAAAAACAAAAACATCAGAGTTTACATCACTATGCAGGATACAAGAAAGGGACGAAATAAAGAGTTTAACATAGTAAGTTGTAGCCTCTAGAAGTATTCGTTATAAAATATTCAAACTTATTACAGCATTCTTGAATTTGACGTTTCGAAAAATTACCGTTTGGCGACGAAATTGGGAGCCACTTTATTTATCATAGCTTTTGGTGCATGATAAAATGCCTTCAGATGTGAAAGTAAAGGAAGTAATTAAGCTCAAGTAAACAAAAAAGGTGAATAGATAATAATTAAAAGTTTTGAAAAGGGTTGTCTTAATCATGGTGGCATTCTGTTTGGTCCTTGATTCATATTGTTGTGTCACGCGGTTTCCCTCGTAGTAAAGTAATGTGATTTTAAATATTAGCCTCAACCGTCCTCGAAAATAGGGCTATCAAATGCAAAAAGATTTTACAAATATGACTGGTAGTTTTAGAGATAAGCGCGTTTAAACAAACATATTCCTTAGCTTTATTATATTATATGTATAAGTATAGATAACCAGAATCAAACAAGGCTTAAATTCAGTCGGACGGTCTTTGAGGACTCAAACTGTTTGCCTATAGTTTATAAGGGATTTTTTTTTTCTTTTCTTTTTAAAAAAAATCGGCTCTCTCACTAAGGAATTTAATCCTTGCATCACGGGGGGTTTTACAAACATTCAAATCACATGCACAAGGAACACCCAGACTTGGAACAAGCATTTGTGGATCACACAAATACTTGTCTCATGCGGGGATCGAACCCGCAGCATGCCGCGCACAATGGTAATAATTACCAATTATTGACGTGGCGACCTATACCACTCGGCTATCCGTGCAGTCATTTATAAGACGCCTGTATAAATAGTTTTCTTTTATCACCCTTACAGCTTGCTTTGGTCTTTTTTGTTACTTCTTTTATGTACTTGAAATTATTTAATGGAAATTACATATTTTCTGGCTATCCGTGCAGTCATTAAAATTTATATGACGCCTGTATAAAAAGATTTCTATTATCACCCTTACAGCTTGCTTTTTTGAAATTAATTTAATGGAAATGACATATTTTCTTGCCAATACGTCACTTGACTTAGACTTTTCACTTCTATATATTTCAGCGATTCGATTAGCGTGAACGCTTATAGAAATGTGACTTGCCTAGCGAGGGTGGTCAACAGAACGTTTTTCTTCGATGTCAGTAACACATTTAAATCAAACTACAATACGTAGAACTTAATGCATGAATTCACTCCAGATATTTCTAGCTCACACAAAGCATCCAGCATGAATATTATATCTAAAATGTTTCACATTTCAGAACTGAAACTTGTCGGAACACGTGACGGGAAATGCGCAGTTAAACAAGTATTTAACAACTGCCCGTTGAAAAGTAAGTGTGGAGCTATAATAGAACTATCTGGTTGCTATGCAAGTTTGAACAAAAGATTAAATACCTGACGTGTATTACGCGTCTTAAGTTATCGTATGCGAGGTACTTTGATATTGCATAAAGTTTGCCGCGTTATGTAATTTTTTTTTCTAATTATTTATGTCACAAAATATATAAATAAATACAAATAAAATACATTTTACAAAGTAAATAAAATACATTTTGAAAAAGGGTAAAAATGTATTTATTTCCAGTGCCTCAATAAATTAGTTTGTTTTAATTAAACTATTATATCTATCGATGAATATGATTAAATAGTTGGGAATTAAAAAATAAAAATTTGAAGCGTTGCGTTGGTTGGTAGGTTGGTTCTAATAAAACTTTTTAATTAATTAGATTTAATTATAAGAATTTTTAGCTCATAGGTGTTCATTAATTTATCCACTTCTAAATAAAACTGAAGGACACACAACGAGACTGGACTAACATAACTAGAAAATAAGAAATACCTTAACGAAATTGCTTGTTAAAAAAAATACCATTATTTTTAACAAACTGCGGTTTAGTGGCAAATCCGTTAGGAAATATTAAAACTTGCATAAAACCAAATATTCGGTATTTGCTGGTCTAGTTTAAAAATGTAGCAACAGAATTCAATTCAAACGCGAAAAAATGTAATCCCTTAATAATAACGAATGGAATTTGTACCTTGCTTTAAAAATAATACCCATATTTGATAAAGAATTGTTATATTTTTTTACTTTGTTTTCAATATTGGAATATTACGACGTATGTATACACATATTTTTTGATATTAACTCTTTAGTCAATTAAGAGTTTTTTTTTTATAATAATCTACTTGTTTAACAAGATATAGACCAATAATCTAATGAGTATTAAACCGAAAACAAAACATAATACAAAAGCGGTAAAAACAAGTGATCTGTTTCAGTCTTAACTTAAAATTTTACAGTCCCAACATTTTTAACAAAAACTTTGCAACTCGCAAACAAAACTATCAACAATTCGTTTGCTGTTAAAATAAAAATGGCCGTCAAACTTGTTGCGACTAAGACGCTCAAAGTTTTGATAAAGTGCAGTTTTTTATTCGTTCCAACACGAGTGTGAACTAGTGGCCATCTGTAACATACCCCTTCGGGTGTCGATACCTCAAAGTTTATGTAAGAAGTTGGCAGTACATTCTTGTTAGGTTATAAATTATGACAATGTGTATATATGTTTCTATGTAGTGTTATTGGCTGTGTAATGTTATATTTTAACTGACTTCAAAATCAAGAGGTTCTCAATTCGAGTTTTTTTTTGTTTGTTTCATACGCGATATCTGCGGCAATTGTGGATCAATTTCAAGAAATATTCTAGTCATCAATAGGGCTTCAAAGGTGGTCCAATATAAATTTTCAAGAAGTCGGTTCATGATCAATGATTGATGATATCATCAATCATTGATCATGCACCATATGTAGTATAAAATTACGAATTATTGAACGAACATTAAAGTGTACCAACATACATAGAATTTATTGCATGTAAACCGCAATGATCTAGCATATTCTTAAAAGTTATTTTTCCACGCCATTCAATATCCATCAAAGTACCTACAAATATAAAGGGTTCAAAATCTCAAAGTTCCAAAAAAGAATATTTCTCGTCCCAAAATGTTTCAAACCTTCCCCGTAAAAGAACCGACCATAAAGCCAACCTCAATTCAATCAATCAACCGACTTCTATACGAGTCGCGCACCTCTAGTAGCAGTAGAGTAGTGACGTCCCCGCAGATTCCCGGCTAATGCACTCGATAACAGATTTCCCGGGGCGGTCGTTTGTCCCGTGGAATAGTCCGCGCATGCGCCACACTGCAAATTTGATGGAGCTGACTAAAGTTGGCTGTGTAATAAAATATGATATCTGGACATCAGTTTGCTTTGACTATTTGTTTTGGTTTAGGCAGGTAAACGTTTGCTTTATAATAATTTGTTGAAATTCTTTTTCTTAGCGTGTCGATGACAGTCTGACGGCCCAGAATTTTGCTACGAGAACTGTCGTGTACGAAATCCGTAACTTTCATGAAATCGTCCAGCGTGTATGTGTTAGGGAATTTTTATTTGGAATTGACAAGGAAGGATTATAATTGGTAAAAATGAATTATTTTGTCTTAAAATATATACACAATATAAATTATTAATACATATACAATATTTTTACAATATATATAAATTTAAAAATATTTTTAAGCGTTTGTTCATCCATATCAATTTAGAATGAAATATTTGAAAAAGAAGTCGCAGATATTCCGTAAATTCAATAAAATAACTATGTCTAACAATATGTAATTGTCTTATTAAAATCCAATATTGCCGTGGATTAGTAATAAGGTATCTTCTAATAATTTTCAGATCCTTCGATTTGTACGAAATGCTCGTAATATTTTTTTCCATTCAATTTTAAATAAAATATTCGTTCAAAAGCAAGTAGACCAGACATTACACTTATAGCCCAGCTTCGCTGTACATTCCACTACCATCATCCGAATTGCTGCAACAACACAAATTCGCATCTTGTTAAGTACGCACCGCAATTTCGGTCATAGTTGAGCGGCTGTTCATTGCGCCACGTACCCGATCCCAGGAGGTCCGGTATAATGGGGTAACTCGATAAAAGATTTCCCGGGACGGCGATACCTCACAACACTGCCATCACGGCCATTTTAACTTCATCCCGGAGTGGCAAGTTGGCCGGGATTTACACTTTCTGATAATGCGGTGTTATCATAAGCAAGGGAGCGTTTCGAAGTTTTGTTGTTTTGCAAGTTTGTGTGTTACCTGTAATGCATGCTTTGCTACTGTTTCATTTAAGTTTGTTCTTATTTTCCAAAGTATATAATTGTTCTTGTTTGAAGGTATTGTTCCTATTTATAAAGCGCTGCACACAGCGGCATTCACTTATCGTCCAATGAGAATTAGGTGGTAATTGAAGCAACCAATGATATTGGTATCAAAAATATTTTTAAAACATTTTAGTATTTTTAAAGATTGTTCCCGTTCAATTTAGTAAGAAGGAAGACATGGTCAGCCTTTCTTCTGTTCTTTTTTTTATTTTCTTCCCCACATCACCAGTTTCCGGCAGAAAATTTTTACGATGCTCTAATCATGAGAATGGAACAAAGATAGTATCGTGTGTCAACCCCACATGAGGCCGGAACGGTAGCTTGCTTTGTGATCGAGGCTCTCTCAATATCGAATACAGAGCCTACTATTGTATATATAATCAAACTTGGAGTAAATGGGCCCTAGCCATCTATGGCAATTAGGCTGATGAGAATTGAGTAGACTCAATTGTTTTTTCTGTCTCCTTCTTTATTCATATAAATTACGTTCAGTTAAATACATTTTATGAATCCTTCTTCTACATCTTCAATATAAAAAAGCATGTTTTTCTTAATAGTACGGACACCAGTTAGGTACTTAACCTATCTTCAAATCAAACGTCAGCTCTAAGAAAGTTCATGACTAAGATAGTCGCTTGCCAGAGTCACTTTAAAAACAAATCAAGTCGATATTTCCCGATCCCATAAACCTATCTTAACCTAACCTAGATCTCCAAGAACTGAGCTTCCATAACTTGTCTGTAACTATCCAGCTATCAGGAACATATCTCGTGAAACAGTTACCGCAAATAAAAGTGTCGTTGTCCGTCCAGTGATAATCAGGAGGAAGGCTAATTTTCTCGAAGCGAGAACGGTCGAAAAACAGTTTTATCTCGCCCATAAGACCACTAAGGAAGTAATTCCACAAAACAAAGGGTCCCAATAACGATCGTAGTGTTCCACCATAAGATATTCGCTGATCGGTCCGGCGGATAAGTTCTGGTTATACTTCGGTTAGGGTGTTTCTATGTAGAGCTGTAATGTATAATACAGTTAACTGACGGACCATGTAGATGAATGCAGGAAAACTTAAGTAAATTCAATAACAACTTCACCGTAGAAATTAAAAAATCAATCCTAAAAAAACATATTTCCCAAAAATGTGAGTCGTATGAAGTTGCTACGATGCGTTGTGTTAAAAAAACGTGCTGCTACGAAAGCTACGCCGTAGTATGTTATAACTAAGACTGCTATTTACTCGACTACGGCAAAGCCAAACGGGAATGATTCTGGCAATCTATTTATGTATTTACATATATAATTTGCGTTAATATTTTACTGCAGTTCAATTTTTTTTAATGGGCTTCTAGTTACCAAAAGTAACTGTATGATGTATTAATATAATTTAGATGAAACAAGTCTTTGCCTTATGTGTATTCACTCTTACAGTTATTGAAATCTGTATTATAATTTTCTACACAAATTTTTGCGTACAGCGGTTGGTAAAATATTTTAGGTTTGGTTGCCGAATTCCAGTGAATAAACCAACTGTGGTCGCCAACGGTTCCCAGGTAGTCCCATTCAACATCGTTTACTGTAAAGCACAGTTAAGTGTAAACAATTTATTATATTAAATGAAAAAATATTAGCGATCAATAAATTAAGGAAGTTCACTTCTATTATTTACTTGACCTCCCAAATTTTCTACTTAAATCTATATAGAAAATTGATAGAGGCCATAAAAAGTCTCATTGACGTATCATTAAGCCATCATTCAAAGCGTCGGTCCTTACAAGAGTCATAAGGCAGACCATTTAACACGAAACTTCTCCATTTACAAAAGTCAAGAAGTTTTTCTTCAACCGACATATATCTTTGGAGACGCGAGGCCCAAAGGCTGAATGGTTGACAATGCGGCATTGAACACGACGAGGCACATATAAACAGGATATAAAATATGTCACCAATGAGCAAGACCAAATGTCGGGTGCGGTAGCGGGCACGGTGGTATATAGAGAGCGGAAAGTCTTGGCCTGTGTAAGTCGTGTGGATGGTATTAATGAAAGAATGAGTATGTATTATCTGTATTTGTCTATTAATCAGCAACACACAGTCAGAATAGCGTGAAAATTTGGACATCGCATACATAGTTCTGAACCCAAAGTAAGTAGCTAAAGCAATTGTGTTATGGAATCAGAGATAACGAAGGTACCACGAACATCAAGACCCGAGAGAATGTAGAAAAGTTGTTATTTACCCGTGCGAAAATCAAACCCGGGACCTAAGAGCTAGCGACACCTTGAAAACCAGAAAAAAATGTACATTTACTTTACATTTGCGGTGTTACAGTGGTTACATAATGAAAGTAAATAAAATGTACAGTTTTTGACTGCAGTAATATTAAAATATAACAGCGCGAATCTTAATTATAAATATTAAATTAATTATGTTTACTCATAGCTTAAATATTAATTTGGGTTAACCAAAATTCTGAAAGTAATAATTATAATATATTATTAAGTTTCGAATTCCAGAGTTGAGAGTTTTCACTAATCGTATTAATTAATTTTAAGGAATATGTTAATTAAACTCAGTTCTATTTCTATTTACTCGCATGGTTAATAAACTGTCTAAAATCTGTTTTATTACCTTTTTTCCTAACTTGTCTCGTAGGGTTTTTGATACATGTCCTTACAGCCAACATAATCACAATATTCAGTTTAATATTTTTATAAATACACATTTTAACAAACTGATCTTGTAAATAAAAGCTAAATATGAGCACAAAAAGGCTTCAGTTTCTTCACAACACAGCCTTTAAAATACAAAGCAAGAGTAGTGGTTATATGAAACGTCGTACTTAAATAAGCATACTCTTATTATATATCTATGTAGGAAGCTTTGAATATTAAATGTAAGACTGCAAATGTAACTTTAAAATTATTATTTTAAAAACGCTCACGCTCCCGCTATCACTAAGCTCTCACCATCACCAGAGCAACAGTGAAATGTAGCGTAAAAAGAAATCCTTGAGAGGGCCAATGTCGATCCTTATTTATGACTCAGCGTATTATTATGACTTGCCAATTTTCCGGAAAATAAAACCCGTTACGACTTCGATTCGGTGCGGCGACGTCGACGTGACGATGCAGGATCGCGCTCAAATTTTACTGACGCTCAGTATGATAATTTCCCGGTTTGGATGAAATGGTAATGCATGATTTGATTTTAAGGAATCACTGCCAACGATTGACTCCGTTTGCTTTGATTTGGATGGAATTGTCTTTCTGACGTTCTCTTGTTTTTTTCTGGATCAAATTATGCCAAAGATGTTTTATGTTGCTTTCTGTTTTATGCTACATACGTTTACTCAGAATGTATAATCATACTGTAGGATTTCAATTAATATCAATTAATGGATATTAAGAGCAAGCAATCCGATCGTTCTCCGCCTCTAGGCAAACATAAAAATTATTTGGATGCATTTACACGATTGGCCGCGAGATTTATACGTCATTTTGCCATTAACATAAATTAAAGGACGGAATGTCATTTTTTAATAGAAAAAAAATAGAAACAGAAACAATACCAAACTTTTTAGAAATTATGCTTTTAAAGTGGTTCTAACTCAACTCTATAAAATATTTCCACACAATATTTTCTGGGCACACGTTTCCCTCACGTAAAACAGAATTAAAATCTCATAGATTAAACAAAGCAAGCCGCCAACACTTTTCTATTATGTTTTTGTGGCAAAAACAATTTCCGCCAAGGTCTCTCACTCAGGATTTACGAGATACCTTTTTTCGCCTCTCAAAATAGTTTCGGCATGTAACACGCTTTTGAAACAGTGGTGAATAGAATTTGGGGTAATCGTATCGATCTTGTTAACTGTAAACAAGTAGAGTTACTTGATTTATTTTTTGCGTTTATCTTTTTGGTGCTATCGATATGGATCAAAGGTTTGATTTTTGATATTCCTTTGTTTGGAGTTCCTTTATGTTTTCCTTTGATTAAGAGTTTTCCTAAAAAGACAAATGTTAAAGCCGTAATAGTTAACTATGTAGTTAGTGCCATTAAGTTTTTTCTACTTTTTGCATTTGTAATAATACACGTTTAGTTTATTCAAGTTCTTATTGTTATAATGATCTATACCGGTACAATTTTTAATATCCAAAACGTCAGTATAATTTAGCGAAAAACATAGAACTCTATCAATTCACCCTCCTTTTATCTGGCTATTTGCTAAAGACCACTCGGATATTAGCAAACTCACACAGCCTATATTAAAAAACGTGTTTAACTAAGAACAATAATAGTTTAGTTACATTTACAGTAACCTATAAATCACTGACATACTATCTGTCAATATTCAGAAGTATATATCTATATTGAATCACTTCCTTCGCAATTTTCATATCAGTGACATGATTCAATGTATGATATTGATATATCTAATATTATTGAGTAGGTATTATTAATACATATCTAATAACAGCTCCAGAAAGTTGGAGTTTAGTTCTGTAGATCGTACGATGGATTGGCACATCATTAAGTATTCGATTAGAAAAAAATAATCGATTTAATTTGGATGCGTGGTACACTCATAATAATATCTATAAACGAAAACAACTGGCTATTATTGAAATTTTTTCTGATAATAAAAAAGCATAGTCAAGATTCAATTCGGAGTTTTGGAGATATAGATGGACATACTAATATCTCATACATAATAAAAATAAACAAAAATTTCATAAATAAAGTTTACAAGAACAAAGTTATATATGTTACTAAGGGCAGATTTTGCCAATGTCAGAATATTTTTATTCGTTGAAAAAAATGACGCCTGACAATTGTATGAAAGTACTGACAAAAATTTACAATTATTCGTCGGATAATATTATCTGGCGTTGGAAAAATCAGCCCTAAGTCAAATAAGTGACTAGTAGTTTGTATCTTTTTGTTGGCATCTGCTAAGCAAAACTGTCAGCGTGTTGCTTTTTATTGTAATACGGTGTTTTCATTTACATGGGGTACAGACAGAATACCAAATATACCATTTAAATAAAATTAGCATTATACTAGAAAAAATAATGAAGAAAATAATTTCTTCATTCCGATAGAAATATTTGTCTATAGAAAGTTGCATTTATATAAAAGAAGAATAAGAAGCCAAAAACATACAGAAAATAATTCACAAAAGCTGGTACAAAGAATAGGCTCGATAAAAAAGTAATGTTTCGTCCGATTGTCAAGCAATAAAATGTAAATTGAGACAAACATTGGTTAACCTAAAAAGATAATTGGTCGTTGACCCACTTTCAATCAGGGCGAACGAACAAAAATATAATTCTATTTCCAGACCTACAATAAGTCAGTCTATCTAATTTTATTGACCATCTTTTATAGTATGCGATGAGCTGCCAATCAGACCATCGCAATTTCTTGCTACTCTATTTTGAACTCTATATTTTCGTGACTGTTTCATTGTGACTGTTTTAAATAACATTTATTTTTCAAAGTCCTTTAAATGGATTATTAAAAAATCTTATTTAACGTAACCAAAGACTCAAGATGATACATTGATTTGAAACGTCACATGACGTAATAATGGGTTCCCTATCCATTTGCATAAAATTATAAAACAATACAACATGGCATTCTTTTGTTTTATCTTAATTCTATTTACGAATGACAGCTTCCGTATAATTTTTTAAGCATACGTTCTAAACGACAAATTATTTGCGCGTAATTAAATTAAAATATAATTTTTGATGAGTCGAAAATAAAATAACCCTAACCTAACCGTCTGTTTCGGTTTTACGTGGTGGTCGTTTGTCTTTAGTCGGTTAGGTTTGAGTTTAAATCATTCCTTTATTTGGGTTAGGTTAGAACAGTGATCATTAAGAAGCGAAGGCGAGCGTAGCTAGCGTGCCGCAGAGCGCCAGATCCCCTCCATTCGAAGGGCTATAGGATAATTAAATATATATATATATAGCTTTAAAATTTTAAATTAATAGTTTATTTTAAGAATATTGCACAACGAAATGATAGCAACAGCGGCGCGCGGAACCATAGAATGTACATACATACATATAGGTAATTATGTGAAACAAAACGGTTTACTCACGCATTTTCTCGGGATCGCTCGACTAGTTTCAGAATCAGTAGGGGTAGGGACCCCTATTGAGGACCCCAGCTCATGATTAGGGAATCATGAGCTGACGCGGCGGCGGTGGTGTTGCGAGTCGAACTCGGCGGGCGATGCCGAGAATATGCCTGAGTAAACCGTTTTGTTTTAAATAATTATGAACAATCCCCACGAAAGTTATTATACAAACATACATATAGGTAGTTTCTAATTAGGTGGCGCTGCTCACGTACTTTGTATTACCAGTTAGTGAATAATTTGTGTTAGATGAGGTCATAAAAGTATTATTTTAATCTTGCCGGATATTTACTTATTCATTACAGAAATTGAAAACAGATCAATCAACGTACAGTAAAATTGTCAAAATATTACTACGTAAATCCAGTGGAATTATAATGTCACTTAAATGAGCCTGTGAAAATGTGAGAAATCGAGGCGATTGACAAAGTTTCGTGTATATATTTTTTTCGTTATTATTTCACTTGTAAAGTTATCACTAGTTTGACGATATCGTTATGACATATACAATCTACGAGCGTTCAAATAAATAAAGGGATTGAGTTGTAAGATACGATTGCGTAATGATTTATTTGAGGACACTCAACCTTTACCTGTCGTCGTTATTACGTCATCATAGCTGTCAGCATCAACGCTTTGCCAGCGATTTTAGATGGATCTTAATGTAAGGAGGATGAAGACACCGTTGACCTTTACCGTATTTTAGTTGTTTGATCTGAGCTTTATCTAAATTTTGATGTTTTATTCATTTTCGAAGCGGATCAATGTGCGTAAATTCTATGACGATTTATTTTTGGATTTATTTTTTAACAAATTTATTTCGACATGAAACTTTTTTTTATACAAATTACAAAACATATTATTTAAACCTAACTTGGAAATACTAAGTTTATTTATCAAAATAAAATTATTAGCTGTATTTGTAAATGCGTAAAATACGCATTTAAAATTAAAAAGGATATTATAGGTAATTTATTTTTCTGATTTTTATTTTAAAGTATTATTTAATGCATATTTAACAGCGAAACATTTTGTCATAAAACAAAATCTTTTTTATATTTTAGTTTGGCGATACAAGATAATGAGTCACTTTCTTAGTTACCGACGTTTTAAATCTGATCGCGCTGGTATTTATTTATTATTTGGTATATGTCAAAGTGTTTTAAAGTTGCACTCTTGAATAGTACAAAAGATAGGTTAAGCTCGTAAGTAAAAGAGATAGCTATCATTGAAAACTTCCTATGGAGGTTTTTGAGTTCTCAAAATGCGAGCGCTAATAACACATCTGCGTCATTTTGATATATAATATCATTGGATAAATCCCATATATTGTCATGCTATATTTATTCGTGTACATATTATTTTTGTATTACATGTAATAAGACCAGGGCGAAATGAATGACCGTTATATATTACTGGACTTGACCAGGGTTGTATTTTGAAGGAGTTTACAATGAGTTCCGTATGCCATTGAAAAAAAAAATACATATAACCAAAACTTTCTTTGAAATAATTTATTTTGTGACTATGATAAAAAAACATCCCTTTTACATGTCATATTTTTCTTTTTTGAGCTTGCTGGATTCGTCATTTCCTAACTGGCTTTTTTGAGACTTTTTCTACATCTACTTTTACAAGCTATTACAAGAGCTAATTTACCACATAAAAAAAAGTAAAGGCACAGCAGGCTCGTAAGATAGTGTCTAGATATAAATTATAATAATTATGATCTCCATGTTTATTTCAACGTGAACAACACCTTAAATTTTAATTCAACGTTTGGCGTAGGCATAACATGTACACGTGTATTGTTAAAATTAAAATCAAGAAAAGGATGAGGTAAAATATATATTTATGGTAACGTACGTAATTTACAGCCTACATAGCAACAGCGTATCGGTTGTACGAGTTGTTTTTGCGAACACGTACCGTACGGGTAAGGTCCAAATCATAGCACCGCGGTCCCTTTTTGCTCCATCCGTTCGTTTTTCGCTCCTCCAACCCAATTCCACCTCAAACCAAACAAGCTCGATTCACGGAACCCTAAAAAAGTGAGACAAAAACGTCGTAAACATACATTCAATCCGGGGCCAAATGTTAACTTCATAATAAAGTCATAAAGTCCTGTTATCTGATCGTCATGCGTCACTGCTATCTATCCCCATTTCCATCCTCCCATCCCTCTGTTTAATTCACAAACAAGCGCATATAAGCGCGTTGTCCCGCCATCTTGTCCCGTACAAGTAGATAAAAGTTGCCTTTTATGAGGACAGCGTAATAAGTTGTTGTTTGATATGGTTCGGGACCAGAAACTTGTCGTGTAAATATTGTGGTTTAAGTTTGGGCGGAGCTAAAATGGGCCATAGATGACTGTTCGGGAAATAAACACTGCGATCATATTGCAATGTTCGACTATCGGTGCCCAAATATGTGTGTTTGTGGGTTTTTGAATAAACTCAAACTTTGGAATTAATACAGGAGTTGGTGCGGTAACGGATTTAAATATAAGCAAATCTCGAATGTTTAATGAATTATTGCCATCATCATATAATTATGTACATTCTTAATAACATAAAGACATTTGGACAAGCATTAGCGGTGAATATTTCCCGTCATGGGGAAATTTGCTTAGGGTCTTGGAGAATATAGGTGCTGCATGCAGAAACATGCGCCAATAAAAATATGTCGTGCGTAAATAAAAGCACCATTTTATTTGAATATAACATCTAAAAATGTTTTTGAAGACGTATGTATCTATTATTTCTGAAAAATAAATTATCTATACGTAAGACTGACTATTTCTTATACTATTATATACGTCCGCTTATGTTATAGCGACATTTACAAATTGTTATCAAATTTTGAGAATTTTAAACTGACATCGAAAAATACGTGCCACTTTAAAATATTAATTTTTAATGAACACTTATTAATAAACCTTATAGTCTACATTCACAATGAAAAAAAAGACATAACAAAATAAATTTACAACTAGACGAACTCCATCAAAATGTAGGTATCTAGTCAAAAAGTATTGTGAACATTTACTTTGGCGTAGAAAGAAAAAGTTTACACATCTTTTAACACTATCTTTCGTTGAAATATTTCAAGAGGGGGCCATTAAGCTGGGCCATATATTTGGTGTATTTTTGTCCACGGCCTTGTTTCATCCCGACAGGCCGTAAAACTACTATCAGTTCATAGGAAAATAATGGCTTGTGTTTATTTATTGCTGCGTCTTATTATACAGACAAATATCTTTTTGTACTGTATGTTTCCTGCTTGGTATAAAATTAATCACTTGCTTATCGTAAATTAGGTTAGGCAGATGTAGGTATGCTTTTTTTATTTTAAACTATTTTCTTCTGCTTAAAAGTATGTACAGCCACCAAGTACACTAACCCAACCCCCACACAGATATGTGGGGGTTGGGTTTGTTGTTGATTTGACGGTTTAGTCCACGGTTTCTACCCCTGCCCATGTTCAACCCCTAAACGTGTCCACGGACTATGCTGTTTGAGAAATAACAGATGCAAGTCAGAAATATTTTTATCGTCCCGCTACCCCTAGATTTTATTTATTGCATTTGAGACGACGTCAAAGACGTTACTATATGTTTATAGAAAATGCACTACTAACTTATATTGCACGCAAAGTTAAAACAGTAAACAGTTATATAAACACTAAATCCAAAAGCCAAACTTTTAATAAATACAGTTACACTTCACATTCAGATCATTATAAAACCGTCAAAACTCTAAAACATGAAACTCGAATTTGGAAACAAATTCCTAGCGGAACCCGGAAGTTACAGCAAAAAGCGCATTCTGCTTAATTTTTAACTGACTCCAAAGTTCTATATACAAATTCAGATAGTCGGTAGTCGCCTGAATGTTGCGCTGTGCAGCGCTGCAGCGATTGCAAAAGGAATATGAAATGAGGCCAGCATCTTACCTTTGCTTGCGAATGCCGATGGAACGTATCCATAAAGGTCTATACCGTAAAGAACTCTTGATCTTTAAACTTCTGACCCGCTGGTATTTTAGAAAGCAGTTGACATTTTTAGTCTTGCTTTGTAAAAGAAAATGTTACGTATTGAACTTGTTTATTTTCCAGAAACTCTACTTCTTTTTAACCATTAAATTATGGATTTATAACAAAGTTGATCAGAACGATCAACTTTGTTTTTTGTATAAACTAAGAGAAATATTCAAGCTGAAGCTACAAAAAAGTGTAGCCCAGTCGACCAAAAATATGTAATACTCAACATTTATTTTATAATTTGTTTTTAGGTGTTAACAGTAAAAAAAAAAGCGCATTCATACACTTAACGTGGAGCTTAAACGAAAATATTGGGAATGCTTTGGCAATGCTATGCAAAAGGACTCGCCTCCAATTAAAGTGTGCTAGTATCGTTGGAAGTAGGTAGTGGGAAATCATTGAGCATCTACCCTATGGGTGCAAAAATATTGAACGATATTTGCTAGCTTTTAGAAAAAGAATTATAATACATCTTGAAAGAGACAAATAGCTATCAGCTTTGAAATACTCAACGATCTGAGACAGGTCTAGACAGCTTCGAATATGACATTGTGACGATGTAAGTGCTTGTGCAGACGATGCACCGTGGCCGCGCCACCACCACGCCGCATCATTGTTATTTCATTACCGGCCTCCAACAAACGTATCTAACAATTTATTACAAACAACTGTATAGTGAATGACAAAAAGAAACGACGGCAGCGCGGTGGCGGCATGTGTCGTGTGCACGAGCGTTAAACATCGTATCGTCGCATTTTGAGCACATGCCTTTTTAGTATTGACATATATTTATTAATCCCTGAGGAGGAAGTGAAAACTATTTTTCGTACTACTCTTATTTACTACTTCTGATTAATTTCGTTGCGTTTTCCAAGACAGTCAATCGTTACCTTGGACACACCGAGCTTAATTGATTCGGTGGTATTCATTGGTTATCATTGTAGATCCTGGCTTACAGGAGTAGCAATGATGGGCATGTGTGGTGGCTAGTCCAAATAATCCCCAACGAAAAAAAGGGATTATGTAAGTTTACCGAGTGCACCTTAGTGTCTGCCTGTACCATCTGTGTGTGCTGTCAAACGAATGGTACAATTTCGATGCGGATTTTATAGTTTGCAATCATATATGATCGAGATGGTTTTAAGCTATTAATTTTATCAATATCTGATAAGCAGATTAAAAGCTATTTGCTGTTTTCTTAAAATTTGTTGGACTTTTTATAATGATGGAATAGATATGGACAACATCACATACATTGCTCTGAACCCAAAGTAAGTAGCTAATGAACTTGTGTTATGGAATCAGATACAACGAAGGTACCACAAATGACCTAAAAAAATGCATAAAAGGTGATTTCTACATTGACCCGTTCGGGAATCGAACCCCATGAAAACCGACCACGTAGGTCGACAAGAAGATTTACCTATTATTTGTTGTTTATATATATTATGACGTCATACTTAATGAAAAGAGTACAAAATAAGAACTCAACTGAGAGCTGATGAATAAGTAATCGTACCTATACGAGCGCAGCGTTTAGTATCGTATTAAAAATTAATTTTCGTTTAAACGCCTCAATTCTATGGCAAACAAAGTCGTTTAGTTAATCTCTTAAAGCCGTTCCCTTGTTTTTATACTAATGCCTGGCTCGGAAACTAAAAAACTGTAAAAAAAACATATTACGTCACTCAAGTCAATTTTGTTTTAGACCATTTTATCTAGATATAAAATTATGAATTTTCTAAAATTTCATGAAAGTTTCCCCATAGTATGTGTGTTTGACAAAAAAAAATTTTTCGTACCTAGATCATCATTGCGATTGATAAAAATCAAACTAAATAAATATTAAAAATTTAATTTAATTTTCTGTACTCGTATACGAAGGAGGTCCATTACAAAGCAGATTTACACACACTTATAAAATTCCAATCACCACAGTGGGCTGGTAAGTTATAACACTATAAAAAGTATCATTGGCAAAAAAATAAAATGTAAACTATTAATTATCTAGGTTGTACTCACTAAATGGAAAGATAAAATGATTACCTGTTTTGAATGTCATTCAAAGTACTCCTAACCCTTCCTCTTGGGATATTTTATTTGACAATCAGCGCCAGCGCGTTATTTGACATCGAGGATGTAATGCGCATTCCACTTAAATTAAAAAAATACCAGAACCTTACGAGATTTATTCGATTCTATTCACACTACCTTTGCTCGAGTTTGTTAAAAATGAAAAATATCAAAAGGTAATGTAAGTTACCCATTTTAAAGTTATATGTTGATGAACAATTCTACTATGATTCGTTTTAAAATCTATAAAGCAATTTCAGAAAGACTTAATGGCTTTTCTTATCCATATAATTGTCGGGCAAAGACCTCTTCTCATGATATGCATAAATAACAAAATTATGCTTCTAGCCTGCTTCTATTATTGCTAAATTAATCTCAAGTTTCCTTAAAATGTTGTCGTTTACCAATTGTTTTTAATATTCTTTGATGGCTGCCCTAGGGACACAATATTAAAGGTAGATTAAGCATTAACTGACAGCGGATGTATTGCAGTCGCAGGGTGACGTAAGAGACCTGAAAAAATAGCGCATTGCGGTTTATTGAGCAATAAACATTGGCTGTATATCCTTCCTTCGTGAGCTCTGAGGAATTTCCGTTCGTCTAATTTGTTAATCGTTTAGTACAATGTACCGCATAAAACTATTTGGAAGTACGTCAATAGCCAATAAGACTATAAATCTTAATCATGAGGCGGTAAGGTTCAAATTGCATTGATGTAGGGTTGAACAGTGAAGCCCCGAATCGCTGACTGTTCAAAATCCCAGTCGGGGGAGACGGGCGTTGCCAATTTTCCGCAAGAAAGACCACCCCTTCCGGTAAATGCTTAAGTGTTTGATACCTTAATTGCGTATCTTCACAGTTCGATATTCGGACGTGAAACACGTGCTCCTATTTGTTTTATCTTAGGTATATTGATTTTATTTTGAATGCTTTCACAGAAAAGCTCAAGGAAGAAATTCCGGCGTGTAAATAATAAAGATTCCTTTCAAATCCCGTACAAACGGTTCTGAATGGAACATGGTAAACGTATGAAGGGACATTGAGACCTTAATGCCTTTGTTATATACTACATGCTTATCGAACCTCTAACACGAAGATTTACTGATCTAAGACCTTAAGCTGAGTTACGGCTTACACGGAATAACTTAACCCCTCTAGAATACTGGTTGATGTTATTGATATTTTCAAAACAAATGCAACAGGCAAGTTACGTCATAGTAAAAAAAAACAGTGATGTCATTAAATCTACTTTAATTTTTTTTTTTAGCCTTTTGTTGTAGACCTTATTATTATTTTATAAGTATCGAGAATTATACGTGAAAGTAAATTTAGATACATTGAAATAAAATATAGGATTATTTGAGTCAGATTGTAAAGAAACTTACTAGTCAATCAGCTTATTTAGTGCGGAGTACCAAAATACGTTGACACAGACGTTCATATATTTTGTGCTAACACAAACACTTGGAAATTAAGAAAAGTGATTCTAACATTAAACAAGTAAATGAGTTATAACGAGTGTTTCCCCGTAGCACTTTGACTAACGCATCTATCGTCATGCTGCAGAAAAAATGCATTTCATTAAATTTTGTTTATTTGCAGAAAATAATTAAAACCCTTTTAAAGTCGATGTTAAATGATGTCCATTTATTATTATTTTATCAATAATAATATACACTTAGTTGCCTCCTGCTGCCTATCGTGGCGGTTATGTTGGGGGCCCATCTGGTAAGCTGGCAAGTCACCACCTGTCTATTTGATTGCATTACAATGTGTTAGAAGGCAGGTGCCATAGTTTTCCGATTTAGTTCCAATAACCAATCCACTAACATTTACCTACACATAGCCTAAATTTTTACTTTCCATTCATAATTTACAATAGCTCTGTATCTACTTTAGACCGTTTATATCTGTTCTTCCATAGAGCGGAGGTAGATGGACCCTAGTAGATGCTCCATCCCAGTTTAGAGTAAAGTTCTTAACAAGGCCACTGCTTGTTGGACCTGGGTCCCCACGTAAGCCTTTCAAAGGACTGGGTATTCTCAATACTGAGGATAGCCCGTGAAAAAAGAGATATACACTTATATAAAAAAAACACTTTATAATTTTATACTCAGTCTTTTTCTTCTCTTACGCTAATTCTGCCAGTGTATATATTATATTGAATACTTTCGACGAATTTTGTATAAAACCCCATTATACAAAATATATAGAGAAAGGCAGGAAATTACTTATTTAAGCTGAAAGCAAAAGCTAGTGAGAAAAGGAAGAGTTTAATTTATTCATCTGCTTTTATAAAAGGCTTGTTTTACGATACTAGACCTCAAATAAGGTATTCCAATGTCATGAATATCACAAGGCTTTTGTCATTTGTTAACCATTCCCGAAAACCTTGCTCATCAACTCGCACCCTCAGTGGAAAAAAGGCATAAGCCAGAAATGACAATTTTTCAGTACGGCCAAAAAACTGGTTTTATGGAAATATTTACTTCGTCTTTGATCGTAGAGGAAAGATTCTTATATCAAAAAAAAGGGAAAAATATATTACACTGCGTGTTGTTTTTAAATTAGTGCTAATGTTTCTAGTTTATTAGGAATCATAGAAATAAATTATTATGCAACTTTTCGTAATTTAAAAAAATATGGTATTTTAAGCATCAACACTTAAGCCAAACTTTCCCGTGAAATTAAATATATTTTAAAAAGTATGTTCAGTTAAAGCAATTATGAACTTGTAACACTGTGAATTATTGCTAGTATAAGTAAGATTACTGCATTTTTTATTTTATTGAATTTGTTGTTTGTATTAAGTATCCAACACTTACGCCTTTTTTCCATTTAAAGGCTTGTTGAGAGACCTTAAGTAAACAATAATAATGATTTATTCCATTATCTGTTATAGAAATTTTACATGCATATTGACTAATATTACCTGAGGCTAAATAATTACGACTAATGGAAAAAAAACTAATTCATATTTTGTATCAAATAATTTTTATTATATCCAAAATAATCAGCATAGCTTTGGATACAATTAAAGTTTGTAACATAGATAACAGTATTGAACAATAACTGCCAAGATAGTATGTATTTTCTGTGAAGATTACCGTTACTAATATTTTTTTGATAAATGTCTAAATATTCAGCTTTAACTTGTAAAAATTATTAAAATAACAAAATGAACAATTTTCGCAACTCTATTTACAACAAAATATTAAACTCTAATAAAATTAAATGCAAGAAACATTTACTAGTCAACAAAAAAGAAATCGAGGGTATAGTGTTAAAACCCAATAAGTGCCAAAAAATCAAAAATCGTTTTATTAAAAAATCTTAATGCATTTTTTACGCTCTTTCCAGTGGTATAATCCAATAAGTGGAATTCGCAGTAGAAAGAAAAGTACTTGAGGTAATAACCCAATAAAGTGACCGCGTTTAGTCAAAATTTGAAATCTCAAACCCTATAAAGTGTGTTATCTTGATAAATAATATTTTTATTTCACGCTCAAACCATATAAAGCTATTTATTGGTATTGAGTGTTCAATGATTTCAACTAAAATTACTCAACGGCATAAAGGCAATAACCACTATTTGTATTTATCGGGTTTTAGCTTTACATACGTAGGTAAGAAAACAAACAAAACCAAAAGCTAAATCAAAACAAATGTGTTTGTCGGGTTTTATTGTACGATTATATTTCAAAAGAAACAATTTATGTTTAGTTATATGGTATTCGCTCACTTCGTCAACTAACTTTCTTCAAACTTTGTTGGGAGAAGAACGCAATAAATTAATTAGACCTATCAACTTTTTGCGCTACCTGTTGTCAGTTTGCGACGCGCATACTGTTTACGCCAATTGTTTTCGAAATTCTTCTGTTTAGTGTTTGTGTTTGCTACGATGGGTGATCGAGAAAGAAAATTAGTGCAACAAGCTTGCATTAATCCGCTGATACCAGGTAAAGTGAGCTAAATCCAAATATTTAATTTGTTTTTCTTTTTCGGCTTTCACGAGGTTCTCGTCATGGGGTATAGTGATATCAACAATCATTGTTTGACGCTCTGATCGGTCTATCACCACTATATCAGGCTTATTGGCTACAATAGTCCTGTCAGTGATGATAGATCGATCCCAGTACAATGTGACACGACCATTTTCGAGAACTGGGTCGGGAACATACCTGTAGTACGGTACCGCTATTTCCACAAGTTGGTATTTCAAAGCAAGCTGCTGGTGGATAATCCTGGCCACTTGGTTATGTCTATGCAAGTATACACCGTTAGTAAGACATGAACAACCCGAAACTATATGCCTTAAGGATTCACCCGGACAGTGACATGCCCGACAAATGTCAACTGTGCCATCCTTTATGATATACTTCGGTAGTTGTTTGTCATGATAACTTCATCCATAATTGCACATACAAACCCTTCAGTTTCTCCGAAGAGGTCACCGAAGCGTAGCCAAGCCACGGACGCTAGGAAATTTACGTCGGGCCCATGGAGGGTCGGATAATAGCGTCAGTGTAGCTCCTTGCTTTGCCATACATCCTTGCGGTTCTTGACACTTAGTACGACAGGTTTGCGCCAGTTCTCCTTGCCTAAGAAGAGCGGTGTGAAGGCTCTTATCCACTACCACCACATCTCGATGCATCCCCACGTCAACTTGGAGGAATTACTCCCTGAGGTTACATACCTCGCGATTATGGAGGGTCTTAGCATTCAAAAAGCCCCGACCCCCACATTTTCGCGGAATAATAACCTCATTACCGATGACCGTAGGTGGTGCATTCGATTTGCGGTTAGTAGTGTGCGGACTCTCCTATCCAAGGCGTCTAACTCAATCTGAGTCCACTTGAGTGTACCAAAGGAGTACATCAACACTGGCATGACCCAACCATTAAAGGCACGCACCTTGTTACCTCCTGACACAAGACTTTTCAGTACTTTGTTCAGGCTGCCAAAGAAACGTGTCTGTAATGATTGTTTCATGTCAGCAACGTTGATGCCTAACGCCTCTGACATACCCAAGTACTTGTCGGTCTCTGTTGCAGAGAGCGACCTTAGGTTTATAGAATCCGAGAGCTGTATGCCCTGCGATTTCATAATCCCGCCTCGTTTTACATGCATGACTGCACATTTGTCAACACCAAATTCCATTCTAATGGAATTACTGAAGCTTTCAGTGATCTTCAGTAACTTCAATAGTTGGAATTTATAAGAAGCAAATGGTTTAAGGTCGTCCATGTATAACAAGTGGGAGATGACCCGGCCCCCTCTCCGCAACGAATAGCGTAGCCCTAAATTATTATTATTTTAAATAGACTTTTTCACACTGATTTCTAAAATTTTTATAACTGATATTTTATGTGGAAACAAGAGAAGGATGAAAAATGTAAGAAAAGCGTTGTAAAGTTTCTGATGATAAGAAGTTACAGTTACAGTTAAAATTTGACCAAATCAAATTAAAATTATATGGATTTAATCTTATATTGCGCTTTGTTTAACCCAAGTCAAATCGCATTAACGAATCAAACACCGTTATTCTCGCATAATACGTTGTTGACAAATTAAGTTAGTCTGAATATAGAAAAAAATGTATTAACGAATTAAGCGGAAAAAAGGCCGTTATTGCGAAATCTCGTACTGTACCGTAAAAAAACTCTTAATAAGTCTAAACTATACACATTTTTATACCTTCAAACTAAAAATTATATTCATAACATAAAAAATCTACACACAGCGGTGATTTTCATTTTGAAAACTTTGAAGCTAAATATCTCAATTTGACCCAGGTGTCGCTTAATCTAATATTCCATAACTACGTCCAATTACATTCCGGTCAATTACAAATTAGCATTGCTAAAAAGAAGGATCTACAAAATATGTGCGAAAAACTAATCATATCAGAGGAACTCCACGCATGGATACGTGGTATGAAGACGTACACCAAGCCAACAGCCTTCGAAAGAATAATTTACCATGTTTTCTTTTCTGTTTCTTAAAATAAACCATTTATTAAAGTAATGTTAAATTATAATATGTTTAATTTCTTTTGACCTAAAACCCAATAAGTCGGTACCCTTCGCCACTTTACACTTTTTTATGATAAAATGGACCACCTTGGAAACTTAATAATACTGTTATACACTAATTCAATGTATACACTTTTACCACAAATACTCATTATAACGATATTATTTGAATAGAATAGGAATTTTTGTCCTTAAAACTTAAATATTGAATATCTCGAAAGTGACAATTTCATACTTATTGGGTTTGAGCACTATACCCTCGAAATCACTTTTTGTATCTCTTTGAATCAAAATACTGTTAAGCTAGTTTTTATTAAAAGGTATTTAGTTGTATTTATTTTTTGTTGACTATCGATATGTTAACAAAGTAGGGCCTTTCACACATGGCCTGTATCTTTTGTTTTAAAATAATGATAAAAAACTTTTAATTAAATATAAATCAAATATGCCTTAAACAATAATGAGATCAATAATATTAAATGAACTAAAAAGTCACGTCAGGTTCATATACTACTTTGTGCAACCTAAACAGTCTTCTTGAAGATTTTCTTTGAAGTGTGTTTTTTTGGTTGTTTGGTTCACACTCTTCGTGGCCAAGTTTTACGAAAGAAATATTTAATGCCGCAATCACTTCTCGGTATTTTTGTCGTAAGATACGTTGTGAGAGGGTTTTTTTTTTCTAAAAAGTCTTTATGCATCTCATTGATTGTCAAATCACTGGGTATAGGCGTATAAGCGTTATAAGCGGTAGGTATAAGCGGTAGGGTATAAGCGATTGGGAGCGTGTTCACGCCTATAGTGAGATATGCTAGGCTCGAAGCCCATTATATGTTCCTTAATAGGATTTGAGTCAATTTTATTGTGAGGAGTAGCTCCCTGTCTCCTGTCTACTGGCGATACAACTGTCTCCTTGGAATTGGCCAATGCAGTCTGTAAAGGTTTATCATTAGATGGTTTGTAGCCCAAAGTTGTCAATAAGAAAGTTTTGCATACTCCATGCGTTGTCCTCTGATTAAGGTCTTGTTACTGTTCTTTGTTTCACAGATTTTGCTGAAGTATGATGCAGCATAAATGTCTTCCTCTCTTTGTCAATTAAATTCCAGAAGCTTTCATTTATGATTTTTCGCTGATCATCTGATATATTCTGGATACATATCTTTTTGCAGGAAGCTGTACAGGGTAGGTGCAAGCCATGTTTCTCTTTTATATCTTTTTTTTCGCTTCTTTTCTCACATTGAGTGGTTGGTTGTATTTTTTTCTTTTTCTTATTGTACCTGCTTTAGTATAAGTTGTAAGATCATGTGTATTATCGTAAGTTATTTCATTTTGTGCCAGATTTTCGGTGTCCCTTAGATTAGCATTACTTATAACTTCGTTTTCTCGGGATTAAATCTCAACAGATTTTTCATGTTCAGCACGTCACACACTTAAATTATTTGTTAGAGTGTCAGAAGTATTTTCTTATTTTCGGAAACAGTTATCATTATTTGGTCTATATCAACATGAGAAATACAGGATCTTTGTTGATCATTTGCAGTCTGTGTAATTAGAGTCCCTGTACTAGCGCTATCTAAATTAAAACCATTGTTTTTATCAGAACAAAATACTGTCGATGATATATCAGTTAAATTATTATGTTCAATAATCGGCACAGTTGTTAATCAAAGAGTTCGTGGAAATGTTGTTGTTCCCGGTTTCTGTGTTCTGATCGTGTTGTTGCTGATTGAAATAGTCACCTTTTGATGTAAATGGGCCCGATCAAAAGTTTAAATCTACAGAGTCGAAATAATTTGACCCATGATTAATCGGAGCCAGTGATTGATTTGCACTGTCGTATCTTGAAAATGGAAAATCATCATCTGAATCACTACTAGGGAAAAAGTCGGGATCGATAGTTTGAATATTACGTTGTAAATGTTTCGATTTCTTAAACCTTTCTCTCAACACCTTATTCTTTTGTGCAAATAGCATCATCATTTTCCTATTTCTTTTTGACATGGTTTATCTGAAACAATATTCGTTTATTTTAATTAAATTACTTTATTTATTAAAAGTTTTACGCAGTTACCATAAAATAGGTAAATGCTAAATCCAAATACAAAATATTTGGTACTATTAATCAAATTATCATTATCGACACGACAGCAACCATTTGCTAGGAAATTGTAGAATTAAGTCACATATTATTTTGTTGTGGCCTAGCAAATAAAGTTCAATTTCGCTATGTAGGTAATACGAAGGCGCGTATGCCAGCCGCAAGAAAGTTTTGAAGAAATTTAACATAAATTTATTTTTTGAGTATGATTATGATTATATTATACTAAAATTATTCTTAATGGGACTTACCCGACTGTCACAAAACCAAATTACATCACTGAACACGTTAACTCACGATTTTTTACCAATTTAACACAGTAGTTACAAGATTATGACCTCTTAAACACTCATATCGCTGCTTTATTGTTATCAAAATATTTTTTTTAGTAAGTATGTGCATTTATAATATAATGTTACAAGATTAATAAAACAAAAAGAGACGTATCCGTGAATACAAGACTAGCGATGTAAAAAAAAGAAACGGATTTGAATCATAATATTTGTTACTGTTTATTTTGATCATTAAAATTTAACGAAAAACGTCATAAGATGTGATACCTCTTATTATTCAACAATTTTTTTGCGTTAAAACGTTTATTCTATTTATCCCTAAAAAAAAAGATACCGTATTCAAAATTCATAAAACAAGATTTCTTGCCTAAATTCGTCAAATTTATCAAGAAAAATATGAAAAAAATTCAGCATATGTATCTTCAAACGTACTTTTCAAATATGTTAAAATCGACAATTCAACGTAAAATCACTTATGCCTTTTTTCCACTGGGGGTGCGAACTAATAAAATTTTTAAATTATACAACTCAGCTAGTTAAGTGACACTTTCAACCAAGCTTGCCACGCTTGCTCATTGCGGGTTGGCGATTCCACATTCCAATTTTTGGAATCCAAGTTTCCTTACGATGTTTCTTCACCGTTTGTAATGGTGTCTTAGAATAATTAAGAAAGTACATATATCTTTAAAAAGGCACATTGGTACTTGCCCATAGTGGTTTTGAACCTGCAACCCTGTGTATATAAATCCGTTCGTTGAACCGCTAGGCCACCCTGACATTCTCTATTTTGATTTCATTTTGAATTTACATTTTATGTAACTGCAATAATTGCTGAGAATAGTGAATAACGATGGGACGTGGATCCTTTAGTACGTGTTACAGTAAGTGGCAGAGAGGTCAACGGCCTCGCTATCATCCCCGGGGAAAAAGTCTGTCGTAAGATATGGTAAACTTTAAGATGGAAACATAGAGTGATGTAATTTGAGAGGTACTGTAAGTGACGTATTGATATTTACGTTATTTAGTTACCTCTGGAGTAAAACTTAGCATAAACTAAGAGTTCTAATTCAAAAGGTATTAGAATCATTTCATTGTAAAAAAATAAGAAGTAGCTATAATTATGACGTAACAAATGTTTTATTAAAATTAAAACTTAAAACACTAGGTACCTCATGAAGTGTTCAATGCTTATATCTCGTATCTATCCTTTAGCATTTTTTGCAACTGGAATACCAATTTTTATAAATAATTTTGATAGCTCCATTAAACACGAAAACTACCTTCAAACTTTTCATAGTAAATAATTTTCTTTATCATGAACGCAATTGGACGTTCACTCGACTTTCCGAGCCCACTTTTATATGCAAATGCGTCAGTAAAATATAGATCAATGATTAATGAAGATCGTTGCGTGTTTGTTCCAATTTGTGTTCCGTATATCTGTAGAGTGCATGCCACGTTCTGCATTCGCAGAGTGGTCTCCCTTACGCTTCGTTACTCCGCAGCCTCAGTGACAAGGGTTTTTGTCTCCTCAAAGGAACGAGGAAATCTGAACATTTCTCCACTTTTTTGTCTTGAATTCGCGTCTCAACAGCTTGTTTTACTTAATTAGTGTTATGCTCGTTACGGTTCCTGACGGTAATGAGTTGAATAGTTTTATTTTTTTGTTTGTTTGGTTTCAATGTTTGTTGATTTTACGGAATACTGTTACAGATTTTCTGAAATGTCTTCACTGCAAATTGTACCAGTACTTGAATATTATAAGTAGGTTTCATAGTTTTATCACTAGACCAATTATGACGTACTTAATCTTGTAACAGACAATAATTGAAACTAATAAAAACCAACTTAAACCTTTGTCATCCTACCCCAAACTCAGGTGAATTCTAACTTTTGTTACCGACAGCATCTCTATATTTCCTTTTCTCGATAACTTTATACAATGTGTACTTGTGGGACATTGTTCTTACCTAGGAATCTTTTATTTGGCAACTCTTTAGACTTCTATTTTTAACATGACTTACTAACTTGTTCACTTTAGTGTGTAGTTTATATTCTGTTAAATCTTTTGTTATCTTTTTTAATTAACCATGCTTAGATTTAGAGCGAATTTATTTTAATCAGTGTTTATAATGTACATGGTAACATTGAAATACGTTAAAATATAAAAACTAGTTACATTTTTTTTTTCTATTGTTAATATCGTGAATACTTGATTTCGTTGAGAATTCTAAAAAGATGTTTAATTTATACATAGCTTAGCTTTGTTTTTACTGTCTTATTTCTATCTAGCGCTGTTTGTTTGTACTCATTTCGTTTTATTTATCTCTGAATCTTCAAATTTATTTTATGTTTAAAGTCAACGATATTCTTTTCTAAATAAAAAACCAACCATTTTTGTTGTAAATTAAGTAGAACTAAATAATTTGGAAGCACAGTCATTCTACTCAAAATCAGCCAAATATTATATTGATGAATAAATTGATAAACTCAAATTCTTCGTTTGTAATGTATCAAGCAAATAATTAAAGTTTTCTTTAAAAGGAGTACCTAATTAATATGGTCCTGTTATGCACTTGGTCCATAACATGTAAACTACACAACAGGGTGCACTAAGAAAACATTTCAAACAAATCACAAATTCCAAAAGTCTAAACACTAAACAGTCCCTTGGCCAGCATAAAAAAAAAACAACAAAATCTGAACAAGAGAAATACATTAAAACAAAAAACATAGTACTAATAACAAAGTTCGTTAAACAGAGGTGGTTTATAAACTAGAAGAGAGGCAAGAATGGCCGAATGTGTCCCCGTACTGACATTAGGGTCTCTAATGTCACGTCGGGGACAAAAGGGCCTTTCACGCGTTATCATCCACGTTTCGGCGTTGGAGGGTTGATGGCCGAATCTCTCTCGGTGGACGTTTTCGGCGTTTTACGGATTGGCCAAAACAATGTTACTTACAGGTGCTTGGGTTGGACAACTTTTGCTAGTTTTTTAAATAAAATAAATTTATGTGATTTTACTTAATACAGATCTCACAATAAGTGTGTTGGCAACAAGTAATATATATTTTTTAATCATATTTTCGAAATATACAATGTTACACCGGACGCCATGGTGTAAGCAGTTTGTTCTGCGTTTTATTTGCAAATCTAACAATTACAAAAACATTCCTAGTTACGAAATTTTCATGTATACTTTCTGACGTAATAAGCGTATTTATAAATATGAGCCTACAGCTTGTACGCTGTAATTTTAGATTCTACCTACGTCTAAATATGCTAACATTACACGTATTATTATAGTTGCTAGAAATTCGCCTATCTGTTTAAAGGCATCCTTACAAACATTACAAAATAAATAATTGTAGACAACATCACATAAATAGCTCTGAACCCAAAGTTAGTATCTATAGCACTTGTGTTATAGAATCAGAGACAACGAAGTTACCACAAATACTCAGACCCGAAACAATGTAGAAAAGTGGTTTTCTACATTGACCCTTCTGAGGATTAAACCAAGGACCTCAGAGCTGGCGACACCTTGGAAACCGGTGTGTAAGCCATTCGACCACGGAGGTCGTAAAAACAAACTTATGTTATACAATATACTATTGCCATAATTTTCACAAAAATAACTCAAGCAACACGTAAAAACAATTCGATGCTTTGCACGAGAACTATCAAATCTCTGAGTCACAAATTTTAATAAGCTAAAGTAATAAAACAAATTTTCAACACATTCGCGGCGGAATGTTAAACTCATAATGATAATTTTAGTCCGATTAATAATATTTTCAACACTACCCACCGTCCGACTGATATATGAATATGGCACGTAAAGTTTATGTTTATACCCCGCGTCATTTAAAGTAAATGTAACTTTCTTATGTTGGGATAAGGTAATATGAATACATACTGGTTTTATGAAGGATGGCTACTGCAACTTGTAGAATAAATCTGTCTTACTTGTGAATTAACTTATTGTTAATGAAAAGAAAAGACATTGATTCACTAGATGTTGCATACGTCGCCCCTGAGACGTAACAAGTAGAGGGAGAAATTTAAACATCAGTAAGTTGACCCTCTGTAGCTTAGTTGGTAAAGCGACTGGTGCATTAAACTAACGCGGGTTCGAGTCCTGCCTGAGGTTAAAAATTTTCCTTTCTACTATTTGTATTTAATTGTAGAATAGGGCTACGGACCTTTTTTTTATTTACGCGTCACATAGATTAATAAAAATAATAGACACGTATTTTTTCTTTTCTTATTGATTTAATAAAAGTGAAATACGAGCTTTTTTATTTTTTTATGTATCTGGCGGACTAAATGGATATTTCCTTTAATACTCAGTCCGCACCCCTGTTAAGTAAGGATGCTATAGGTACTCGTTGTAGTTAGTATGACTATTCATCAAATGTCTATCTAATAAGCCCGTCTTATCCCACTGCAAGGCAAAGGCCTCCCTCTCCCTCTTCCACGCACTTCTGCTCTGAGCTACGATGGGACAGTCCTTTCTGTAGGAGTCCATTGGCTTTAGTTTGGTCGTAATATTCTTCATCTTATTTTTAAACACAAGAAGCTAATAAATAATTATTGATATCTACTCTTTCTTTCCAGCCTTATTTTATTAGTCGACCTTTGGGTGATTTAGAGACTATTTACTTTAAAATACTAATTAATTTATTAATTCGTATTTTTTAAAATTATATATCTTGACTACAAGATATAACCACGAAACTCACAAATAAATAACCCCCAACATGAACAACAAAAAAGTCGAAACAAAATTTGTGAAAGCAAAAACAAAGTTATTACAAAATAAAGTTTTCTTTACCCGTCTCCACAGGTAATCCTATTCTCTGCACCTTTAAAATAAAACCGCGGAAGGCAACAGATTTTTTCACCTCAAAACCTAATAAAGCATCCACGTTGCCAATCCTAAACCAACATAAGACACTGACGCAGCCGCAAACTTCCTCATAGTAAATCCCACAGGACTTTGAACCTTATGTCTACGCGCTTAAAGTTGTTGAAAAATTTTGTAGTAGAATTTTGGCGTCAAACTAAACAAGTCTGTCTTACGTGTTCTACGGTCTATTTCAATTTCGCTTCGTTACCTCAGTAGGTCGTGTTCATGTTTTTTTTTCTTACATAGCTTAAATTTTATATTTGTTGTGTTACAGTGATTTTTGGTAGCGAAATTTTATTTATCGTCTACCACGGATTCATATGAATTTATTTTTAATCCAGATGAGTTAGAATATTTTTTTTATTTGCATTTATTTTTGATGTTATTTGTTAATGAGTGCAATATAGTTTTATATAAATGTGGGCTTTGCGTAAACCACAAAAATCGTTATTTTATTCTCAAAGGTCGTATATTAATTATTATTATTAAACGTCAATTCGAAACTGTACTCTTCAGAAGCCAAAACATAAGTTAAACGAAGTACAAATCTTCGCATTTCAATTGTATTTCTTAGAAAATGTGCCGTTAAATTTTCTTGAGCAATTAAAGTCTCTTGAACTCAGACGGTAACTTTGTGATTTGATCTTTTTCAGGCGTTTGATTTATTGCGAGGGGAGCTATCCAAGATTAACCCCGACCCTCGGGAAGATTGTTTCTAAGCGCAACTACGGATTATGCTGCACTTTTTTCAACTTTTATAAATACATGATAACAGCCTAATTTTATTCTATAACAATATATTAATATATAATAAAATACTTAAATATAATTCCTCCTAAGTAATAACAACATATTAATATCTTGGGACAACTCACACACGGCCATCTGATCCCAAACTAGGCAGAGCCTGTATTATGGCAACCAGATCACTGATAAACACACTAATATGTTTCTAAATACATACATATTATACGTAAATTACACCCAGACACAAAACAAAATATCTTGCTCATCACACAAAGGCTTATCCTCGGTGGGAATCGAACCCACAACCAGCTGTTTGGCCAGCAGTCAGGGTCACTAACCACTAGACCAACAGGCCAGTTATACTTCATAAGTAATGGTAATGCTATGGTACTAGTTATGGGACTATATAAAACCGATAAAATTCAGTCTCATCATAATTCAAGTCAAGGAAATGATACTTTGCAGCACCGTCGCAATATAATTAAAAGACATTCCTTAGTATTTTCCAACCGCAACCAAATCCGTAAAAGTAAAAAAAAAACGAACACTAGTTTTCATTTTCTATCAAAAAAAGCTGGTTATAGCAGTATATTATATATACGTGTTGCATATGATTCTTTGCCGTCATCGCCTCGGGCACGGGTCAGCTCACCCCGTTATTATAAAGAACCTCTTTGACACTGTCTTTTAACAAATAGAACCACACGTATAAAAGCTACCGTAGAAAAAGATGGATGGATCTTATGAAAAATGGCAGTAAAGTTCAAAAGGTCGGTTCGAAAGGTCATGTTTCTAGTTTTATGGCGGTATTGTCAATTTGGAAGGTTTATGACTTAAGTGGGAGCAAGGTAATGTGTAATATAGGTAAAAAGTAAAGTTGCCTAAAGGATGAGACTTCAATCTGGTAACGAGAGAACAGATTGAAAAATTCGCGAAGTTATGTTAAATAATCAAGTAAAGAGTAGTAGCGATATAGATCTAAATCCTTACTAATATGATAAATGCGAAAGTATCTCTGTCTGTCTGGCTGAGTGTCGCGCTTTCACATCAAAACTACTGGACCGATTTGAATGAGAAAGGTCATAGGCTACTTTTTGTCGCGATAACCGACATCCACGCCGGCGGAGCTGCGGAAAACAGCTAGTACAAAAATAAGTATAATTTACATATCTAAAATATTCTAACGTCAGGCACTAGAAATACAATAGATAGATCTTGCACTAGATAGCCAACACCTGAGACAAAAAGGGTTTGCTTAGACGCGTCGTGAGGCATTCTGGAAAGTCTTTATTTAAAATTAGATTTAACTTTATCTCTTTATTTAGAAACATGAAATCACTCTTAGGTAGGTATACCTATAATATTAAATAAATAAACCCATTTTATTCGTAAAAATAAAAATTATGTCGTCTTTTGTTTTATTCAGTGTATCAGAATTCTTATATTCAATAGTCACACTCGTAGTGTACATGCAACGTTATTCAAATATTCTTTGAAGTTTCTGTAAGTTACGCTTTAATTTTGTTCTGTTATACAATCATTAAATCTAGCATCTGTTTCGAGATATTCATTGGTAGTAGAAACATAATTAATAACAGGTTAACGATCATAATCCGGGACCCCAACATCGAAGTTACACTTAGGAGCGGCTATTACAAAAATTCTCAGATTAATTACTTCTCTGATCATCCCTTTAATGAAAAGGGTACGGGCATTAAGAGATTAATTCGAGAAAGATTCCCGAGGGACTTTTTGTATAGAAAATCTTATTTACTTCAAGTGAGTTGTGAGAGGGACGCGATTTGTGAACTGTCGGCGATTGATGACCGAGAGAAAATTAGTGTTGCGTCAATAAAATAATTAAAGGTTAGCTTACTTTTTGTATCGTTATATTTTTCGTTGATTAGAGCCTTGTTTACGTCTACAAGATGTGATTTTTTTAGAAGTTTTCTAGGATGTTGATATAAAAGTAAAAGTATAATATGTTTTGACCATTATATTGAAAGCAAATGAATTATTTTGTTTTGAATAATATATATATTTGTACATGATTGGAAAACATTATAAACTCAACGAAGCAGTTAGAAAAACACGTATCTTATATTTTTTTAAATAATACTTTAATAAAGAGTTTTTCGCGAAATTAAAAATTCCACTACAAATCGCACCCCCAGTGGAAAAAAGGCATAAGTGATTTTACGTTGAATTGTCGATTTTAACATATTTGAAAAGTACGTTTGAAGATACATATGCTGAATTTTTTTCATATTTTTCTTGATAAATTTGACGAATTTAGGCAAGAAATCTTGTTTTATGAATTTTGAATACGGTATCTTTTTTCTTAGGGATAAATAGAATAAACGTTTTAACGCAAAAAAAATGTTGAATAATAAGGGGTATCACGTCTTATGACGTTTTTCGTTAAATTTTAATGATCAAAATAAACAGTAACAAATATTATGATTCAAATCCGTTTCTTTTTTTTACATCGCTAGTCTTGTATTCACGAATACGTCTTTTTTTGTTTTATTAATCTTGTAACATTATATTATAAATGCACATACTTACTAAAAAAAATATTTTGATAACAATAAAGCAGCGATATGAGTGTTTAAGAGGTCATAATCTTGTAACTACTGTGTTAAATTGGTAAAAAATCGTGAGTTAACGTGTTCAGTGATGTAATTTGGTTTTGTGACAGTTGGGTAAGTCCCATTAAGTATAATTTTAGTATAATATAATCATAATCATACTCAAAAAATAAATTTATGTTCAATTTCTTCAAAACTTTCTTGCGGCTGGCATACGCGCCTTCGTATTACCTACATAGCGAAATTGAACTTTATTTGCTAGGCCACAACAAAATAATATGTGACTTAATTCTACAATTTCCTAGCAAATGGTTGCTGTCGTGCCGATGATGATAATTTGATTAATAGTACCAAATATTTTGTATTTGGATTTAGCATTTACCTATTTTATGGTAACTGCGTAAAACTTTTAATAAATAAAGTAATTTAATTAAAATAAACGAATAATGTTTCAAATAAACCATGTCAAAAAGAAATAGGAAAATGATGATGCTATTTGCACAAAAAAATAAGGTGTTGAGAGAAAGGTTTAAGAAATCGAAAAATTTACAACGTAATATTCAAACTATCGATCCCGACTTTTTCCCTAGTAGTGATTCAGATGATGATTTTCCATTTTCAAGATACGACAGTGCAAATCAATCACTGGCTCCGATTAATCACGCGTCAAATTATTTCGACTCTGTAGATTTAAACTTTTGATCGGGCCCATTTACATCAAAAGGTGACTATTTCAATCAGCAACAACACGATCAGAACACAGAAACCGGGAACAACAACATTTCCACGAACTCTTTGATTAACAACTGTATTATTGAACATAATAATTTAACTGATATATCATCGACAGTATTTTGTTCTGATAAAAACAATGGTTTTAATTTAGATAGCGCTAGTACAGGGACTCTAATTACACAGACTGCAAATGATCAACAAAGATCCTGTATTTCTCATGTTGATATAGACCAAATAATGATAACTGTTTCCGAAAATAAGAAAATACTTCTGACACTCTAACAAATAATTTAAGTGTGTGACGTGCTGAACATGAAAAATCTGTTGAGATTTAATCCCGAGAAAACGAAGTTATAAGTAATGCTAATCTAAGGGACACCGAAAATCTGGCACAAAATGAAATAACTTACGATAATACACATGATCTTACAACTTATACTAAAGCAGGTACAATAAGAAAAAGAAAAAAATACAACCAACCACTCAATGTGAGAAAAGAAGCGAAAAAAAAGATATAAAAGAGAAACATGGCTTGCACCTACCCTGTCCAGCTTCCTGCAAAAAGATATGTATCCAGAATATATCAGATGATCAGCGAAAAATCATAAATGAAAGCTTCTGGAATTTAATTGACAAAGAGAGGAAGACATTTATGCTGCATCATACTTCAGCAAAATCTGTGAAACAAAGAACAGTAACAAGACCTTAATCAGAGGACAACGCATGGAGTATGCAAAACTTTCTTATTGACAACTTTGGGCTACAAACCATCTAATGATAAACCTTTACAGACTGCATTGGCCAATTCCAAGGAGACAGTTGTATCGCCAGTAGACAGGAGACAGGGAGCTACTCCTCACAATAAAATTGACTAAAATCCTATTAAGGAACATATAATGGGCTTCGAGCCTAGCATATCTCACTATAGGCGTGAACACGCTCCCAATCGCTTATACCCTACCGCTTATACCTACCGCTTATAACGCTTATACGCCTACACCCAGTGATTTGACAATCAATGCGATGCATAAAGACTTTTTAGAAAAAAAAAAACCCTTTCACAACGTATCTTACGACAAAAATACCGAGAAGTGATTGCGGCATTAAATATTTTTTTCGAAAAACTTGGCCACGAAGAGTGTGAACCAAACAACCAAAAAAACACACTTCAAAGAAAATCTTCAAGAAGACTGTTTGGGTTGCACAAAGTAGTATATGAACCTGACGTGACTTTTTAGTTCATTTAATATTATTGATCTCATTATTGTTTAAGACATATTTGATTTATATTTAATTAAAAGTTTTTTATCATTATTTTAAAACAAAAGATACAGGCCATGTGTGAAAAGCCCTATTTTGTTAACATATCGATAGTCAACAAAAAATAAATACAACTAAATACCTTTTAATAAAAACTAGCTTAACAGTATTTTGATTCAAAGAGATACAAAAAGGGATTTCTTTTTTGTTGACTAGTAAATGTTTCTTGCATTTAATTTTATTAGAGTTTAATATTTTGTTGTAAATAGAGTTGCGAAAATTGTTCATTTTGTTATTTTAATAATTTTTACAAGTTAAAGCTGAATATTTAGACATTTATCAAAAAAATATTAGTAACGGTAATCTTCACAGAAAATACATACTATCTTGGCAGTTATTTTTCAATACTGTTATCTATGTTACAAACTTTAATTGTATCCAAAGCTATGCTGATTATTTTGGATATAATAAAAATTATTTGATACAAAATATGAATTTGTTTTTTTTCCATTAGTCGTAATTATTTAGCCTCAGGTAATATTAGTCAATATGCATGTAAAATTTCTATAACAGATAATGGAATAAATCATTATTATTATTTACTTAAGGTCTCTCAACAAGCCTTTAAATGGAAAAAAGGCGTAAGTGTTGGATACTTAATACAAACAACAAATTCAATAAAAGAAAAAATGCAGTAATCTTACTTATACTAGCAATAATTCACAGTGTTACAAGTTCATAATTGCTTTAACTGAACATACTTTTTAAAATATATTTAATTTCACGGGAAAGTTTGGCTTAAGTGTTGATGCTTAAAATACCATATTTTTTTAAATTACGAAAAGTAGCATAATAATTTATTTCTATTATTCCGAATAAACTAGAAACATTAGCACTAATTTAAAAACAACACGCAGTGTAATATATTTTTCCCTTTTTTTTGATATAAGAATCTTTCCTCTACGATCAAAGACGAAGTAAATATTTCCATAAAACCAGTTTTTTGGCCGTACTGAAAAATTGTCATTTCTGGCTTATGCCTTTTTTCCACTGAGGGTGCGAAATGTAGATTTTTCATTAAAAAGATGACCAAAACAGTTGAACTCTACATAAACTTTAAGTTTAGTGGTTACATTAGAGAAAAATCAAGAAACGTATATTTCCGATTTAGTCTCGGACCAAACTAACTTGAAATTAAAGATTATAATCGCTTATTGCTTAGAGTCGGGTCTCATTCAAGAGGCGACTGATCGCACTACCGAGTCCGACATTTTGTAGTTGATTTTTATTGGAGCAGGAATCGCGAATGTTATTTCGTTGTGTTTATTTTTTCGTCGATACAAAGCTGAAATAAGTTTTCTTTATAGTTGACCCCGGGTTTAAATAAAGGTCATTCGTATTATGACTATAGTTTCCAAATGATGAATGATAAGTATTTATAAAAAATACCTGCTGGGCCCTAGACCCTATAGAAGACAGATGGAAAAAGAAGATTACATGTAGCGGAGGTAAGGACGTTAAGATGGATGTGTGGAGTGACGAAAATGGACAAACTTAGGAATGATAATATTAGAGGAAGTTTCAAAGTGGCGCCAGTTTCAGAAAAACTGGAAGAAAATCGCTTAGTATGGTATAAGCATGTAACGAGAAGGGAAATAATGCATTTGAATAAAATAGTGAAGAATTTGGATGTGGATGGCTGAAGAGGGAGAGGAAGGCCATAAAAAATGCAGATATGCATGATAGATAATATTATGAATGAAAAACCAGTAAATGACAGTATGACGGCCACCAACGACCTCAAATAAATTGGAAAAGGGGCAGGAAGCAGAAGAAATCATGAAAAATACCCACACTTTTTGTTACGAAATTAAACTTATCTTTAGTAAAAGTCTTCGAACCCTATAGACTATAGAGCATACACTAAATAATAAAAAAATGTGGACTCTTAACGCAAAGTAAGTAGCTTAAGCTCTTGTGTTATGGAATTCAGAGACAACGAACGTACCACAAACACCCAGACACCACATTGTCTCGGTAATGTAGAAAACTGGTTTTCTACATTGGTGTGTACGTCACTCGACCACGGAGGTCGTTGAAGAACTATAGTGGGGATGAGGGGGTTATATGTATTTATCGGCCATCACTAGGTTCTTTAAATGTAAGTAAGATACAAACTCACTCAATACTTTTACTATTATGCCTCGTACCAACTTGAACTTTAGGTACAAAGTTACGAACTCTAAACACCAGTTTCTCAGTCACCGTGTTACTCAGATGTAAATTCTTCGGTATTCTTCCAACATAAATATTTCCAAAAACTTTTGTAGGTATTATATTATGAAGAGAAACTATTTAAATTAAAACCTTGAACAGATTTATATTATGTTAACGGATTGTTCTTAACTTTTAAAGTTGTGGAAATTTCTCGCTAGATGTTAAATAAAGTTAGGAATTTCGATTATTCTACAACCTTCTTGTTTTTACTTTGCGTTATTAAAGTTTGTAGTACGAAAGTTAAGTTAGCTTGACTTGAATATTACAATTTTTTTATGTTATTTGCTTAATGGATATATTGCTTTGGTTCATTTATTAACTCGTTGATTTGTGTTGATAAACGTAGACAGCATCACAATCATTGTCTGGAACCTAAAGTAAGTACCCAAAGCAGTTGTTTTGTGGAATCATAGACAACGAAGGTACCAGAGTAACACCCAGACACGAGACAATATAGAAAATTGAAGAGAGAGAAAAGAGAAGTGGATTGAGTCCGGGACCTCAGAGTTGGCGATACCTTGAAAGCCGGTGTGTACGCCACGACCACGGAGGTCGTCAGGAGACAAAAATTGTTTTGTCCTTGAAAGAGTACATTTTTACCACAGTCAGATGTTTTCTGGTTACTCAGTTAAAATAATAAATATTTATTTTGAATTAGTGCACACAATAATTATTAAACTACACTCCTAAGTGGTTACAATTATATTCCGTTCTAAGCGTTTTCTCAGATACCACAAAATAATACAGTAGAAAGCAAAGATTTTAATTATTTTTTTATCTATGAAAAATTAACGTTCGCCATGTTGATTTATTTTAGACATTTTAAATATCTTTAGAATAAACTGTTCGTATGTAGATACCTATAATGTGTAGAATTTTACAATTTATTTACCATCATTTACTTTATAAAAATATAACACGGTTTTAACACTACAAAGTGCCAATATACTGGGGAAATAAAAAAAACTTCTGAAGAAGCCTTCTAAACACAAATTACAAGATTTATTAGCCTAACATTTACATCCAAATTATTTCTAATTAATAATAATTATAGTTAACATCAATTACGATATCTCCCAAAGCGTTGTAACATAAAATATGGGAATAAAGAAAACGAGTTCGGATTTAATGAAAAAATAAAACCGCCCGATATTAATAACGTAAGATATGGTTTCCATCGAGGAGTGAACGTGCTGTGAATGGGAATTGTTCGTCCTGCGCGTCTTATTACGGAAAATATCGACGTCGGGGGAGACTGACGGCGAGATACTTTTGTGTCCCAAAATATCATGTTTAATTAAACAATTTTAGTCTTTGAGTAAGTATTTTGATATTATAAATGTTAGGGACTTTGAGTACTTCCTTGATAAAACTGTAAAACCAGATTTTTAGGATAGATTGTCTTGAAATTCTGGATATCTAAGCCTATCTTTAGATACCGATTCCTCAGTAAATCTGGCGTAAGAAGGCCCAATTTTAGCGTATTCATTTACCATCAGATGAGCCGTTGAAATAATTAGTCAAGTTTCCTTGATATTTGTTTTCATTATGATTCAAATTGTTGGACTAAGAGACCTATTTTTATCGCATTTTCTTTAGAAGTTACTAGTAGACTGTCTGGTTAAAAAAATATTTTTATTCAAAGTTAAAAGCGGTATAAAATGTAAAAAGTTTTAAAAATGGAGAAGCGATTCAATTTTCGTATCTTATTTAAGTGTACGCCAACTCGCTTCACTTAAGGAAATTGAAAAGTGTGTTTCTTTTTTACTTTAGACAGTTTTTGTTATTTGTTTATACTTTGTATCAAACCATTGAAACGTTTCTATTGTTATAAATATTATGAAATAATCAAAATACATCTATTTTTAGTAATAATATTAGCAGAAGATTTTGCTATTTGTTGGTTATATTTTAGGACGAGTTAATGAACAGTGTTCAATTTTAGTTACTTCTTATCCTGTTTTTTTTTAATAAGACGATAACGAGTGATCCCGTCAAAATATAATTATAAGTGTCGCATAATTAAGTTCTGAATTAAGAAATGGCTTTATTTTATTTTCGGTGCGTAAGACTGCGTAAAATTTTACTAATTTGTCATAACATATTTAGGTTTATTTTTTTACATTTCTTATTAAGGATGATAACTTTAACGCATTTTCACATACTCAAAGACAAGTTATCACTCTATTCGAGTAAACAGCGTGTACGTAACTCGAACGCAGATATGTTACAGAATAGCGCCGCCTCCTGTTATTGGATAAGTTGGTTTTGCGCGTGATTGGTGCCGACCGGTCACAATATATTGCCATTGTCGTTCAGAATACTAACTACGAGGCGATTAAACACGGCGAACCAATCTTTCGGAGATTTTGTTGTTCATGAACTTTATTGTCTTTCTTGTTAGAATTATGTTCGGCCGCGGCTTATTGTATATCTTTGGCTTTATTAAGATTGTAATGAAGTTTTGTGTCATTTCTATTTGCCTCTAGGCTTATCCTTTTCTACATTATTTTGCTCGTCAATATAAGGATTCGTAGCGGATGAGCTTATCTTCTTACATAAAAATTACTACCTATTCAAGAATTTTCAGAATTACAGTCTAACTGGCGTCAAGACGTGGAGCCATCTGAACCAGCCCTTGTTGTGTATGAAAGGTTTTAATTTTTTGTATTTCATTATTCATGACTGTAATTTCTAGATCATGTACACAGTGTGTAAAAAATTAACCCATTGAACGCTGCTACAAGGCAGCGTATATAGGCTTACCATTAATAAAGTTATAGTTAAAAAAAAAAGGAGTGGCCAATCATTGAACATATACAGATTACTTTTAAATTCGATAAAGTGTTTTTATTTTAACATCTGAACTTACAAAGTTACAAGTTTAAGTCTAGTTACCCTAAGGGCGGTTAAAAGAGGTGAACGGCGACGACAAAAGCAATGGCAAAGGCAAGTAAATTGTCAAATAGGTATTAATAATAAAATATTTATAAAACATTTTTATAAATGACGTGCGTAACTACTATTAGATAAATCATTTATTTTGTAACTAGGATAAAGAAATCATCTTTTTTGTCATCGTCATGTCACATATTTTTAATAGATGGATTCGATTCTAATCATCATCGATTCTGAAAACGTTCCTACTTAGAACTACAGGGTTTTCTTACACACTCTATTGAAAATGCCATTGCATTTGTCATTTCTTTGTTTTTCATTACAGGTAGTATTGAATACGCAGTGAAAATATGCTGCTCTTCCAATTTACATCAAAATATCTCCATTTAGTTTTTACTACATTCATTTTACCTTAAAGTCTCCTAAGACGTTAGCTCAGTATTGTTATAAAATCAACATTTCACATCGATTTGGTTTCACAAAATGTTCTAAGTGCTTACTTCATTACCATTTCAAGAGAATAATTACTGAAAACGAATGCCGCGGGCCACCGATTGTTCCCATCTAAAACCAAAGTTTTAATTAGAAAGCTTTGTTAACTTAGATTAGTTATAGGTAACCCTTTGCTGAGTGACGTAGCAGACGTAATTATTTTAATATAATATTTGTTTGTAATCATTGTTTTGTGAAATGAGTTTTGGAAAGGTTACAAAACAAGGTAATTTCTATATAATATATATTTTCGTTTAGATATGAAATTAATAAAACATTTATCTTATAAGTAATAGCTTTTAGTGTCGTTGGTTGAATAAGTATTTAGCTTAGATTACAAGAAATTATATACAATAATGTTAACCAATAATCACAATGTGATAAATTACTGGCTTTCTAAACAGATTGAAAATTTAATTCGAAAGTGACTGTAGTAATAATAAATAACATACTATGCAAAAATATAAAAGATCTTAGTTTGAAATAAAACTACTTTTGAACTAATTTTATTTATCGCGGTTTTTTACTTAGATTTTAGTTCCCGACGTTTCGACGCCTTTGCAGGTGTCATGGTCACGGGCAGACTGAGGTGGTATTCGTCTTGACTGTAGGTGTTCCTCGTTCTACGTTTAAATTTTAATTAATTATTTGTATTTCGACCTTATTTCAATGTTTAATAATCGCGTAAACCTCAGAAAGCAAGATTTAAGTTTAAAAAAAATGTACCAAAAATAATAAAAGTAACAAAAGCTTCAATTGTTAACAATTTCGAAGCGTCCCATTTCAAGGCCACGTTTCAAAAGTTGTTTTAAAATATAATGAATGGTTATCGAAAACAAACTTCGATCGCCCGGAAAACTGTTCCATCGGCTTTCTATTTATGGTACTAATCCCACCCCAAAGGTTTGCACGCCACTTTGACAGGTCAATTAACTAACCCACATTTTTGCCCAAACAAAATGGGTCACAGGACCCCAACAATTAATTTAAGAAATAATTCTTTACACGTTTCCTTCATATTTTCCTTCAAAAGGACACTCTTATTGCGAGCGATTTTAATGAATGGATGAACACGAGAAAGAATATCTAAAATATGAGGAGTAATAAATTCTTTTATGTTGGAATGAGGGGTCTTAATGCTTAAGGTGTCTCGGAATGCAAAGTATATGGTTGTATGTATTGAGAATGTATCTAATGCAGATAATTGGCATTGGCATACGTTTCGAATTTATTTCCTCTTCACTTTGGAATTTTCGGTCGTCAGGAAAATAAAAATACTATATATCCAAATAAATGTACAACGAGTACAGTACACTGTTTATTTGTACTGTACACCCCTGGTGTACAGTAGTATATCCCACATACATACACACGTACATAGTAGTATATCCCATGTTTTGTAGTCATATTCACATTTGGTTAATTTTCCAATAATTATGTATCGAACAAGTAAATGTATTGTGAATGTCTAAATGATGAAATTTTACTGGTAACGCTTACGGCGTAAATTTTTTGTAAAATAAGTCATAATTGCACTTTGTCAGTGCCACGGTTTTTTTTGTATTTGGTTTAAGCATAAAATATACTTACTATCTTTAATCTATACAAAAAGTCTGTACAACAAAATAATCAGGCCGAGTTTACAAAGAACAGAAAATTACAATTGTAGTTTACACGACTTAATTTAGCAAAACTACAGTAAATCATGTTTGCCTTTACCGCTCTGGAAATAACTGCGCACCACCGAATATTATCAGCCGTCCGATTTCCGACCCGAATATCCGCTTATAACATGATTTGTCCGGATTTGCCACTGTAAATGCAATCGAACATAAATATTTCGCATATTTCCATCAAAGGAACAATTTAGTAATGGCTGGTTAAAGTAAAAAGTTACGGGAAATATAAACAGTGTAAGCTGCTTTGATTTATTATAGCTATAGGAAGATGCGATTAGTGACGTAGGTAAATTTGTGGAACTGCCTGTAGTTTGTTTCGTTCGGTAAGTATTGCCGAGCCTCACTGTAATTTTGATGTGCATTTTCTATCCTTACTTATATTATCTGTCGCTAGTTTATATATATATATATATATAAACTAGTGTTTCCCGCTGCTCCACCCGCGTGGATGTTGGTTATCGAGACAAAAAGCCCATGTCCTTTCTTACGCTCTAGACTACCTGTGTACCAAATTTCATTCAAATCAGTTCAATAGTTTTGGCGTGAAAGCGCGACAGATAATATAAGTAAGGATAGAAAATGCACATCAAAATTACAGTGAGGCTCGGCAATACTTACCGAACGAAACAAACTACAGGCAGTTCCACAAATTTACCTACGTCACTAATCGCATCTTCCATATGTATATATATTAATGTGAACTTAAAACAACATTGTATTTTTTTTGTTTATTTATAGACAAAATGGAGGAACTCGAACCATTGGCAGCAAGATTCGGCCGGTTTCGGTCGGTTACTTAAATATTTATTATCACTTAACACAGTTTCAAAAATTGATTCTTTTTCCACGACACGAGCTGAAATTATATAGCTTAAGTTGTTAAAGTTCAGTGGTTCCTATTTTTGGGGAAGTAAATTTTTGGGGCAACTGGCCATGCGTGTGTGGTCAATGGAGTAGCAGTAACCGCCTATAAATATCCAACATGACCCCTGTCAACCGGTTATATTGGCTCTTCATAATGTGTGGTACAGTTATCGAACGGTAGTATTTTCCCTAGCGAAGGTTTTCGAACCAATATTAAGATATTAAAAGATTTTTGGAACAAATAGCTTGTTATAAAATATGGAGAAGGGATATTGTGAAGTTTTTAACTTAGTACACAGCCATTTTGGTTTTGGATACATAGTCTAGTGACTACAAAGTACGTCGCTGCTAAATCACCCAGTTTCCAAAATTTTGGTTGATTTTGAGAGTCTATGTTCCAAAACTCAGCTTTCAAAAAATTAACGCTTGAAATAATAAATTATGTCTCTTAACAACAAATAGAAAATCAGATCAACAAAATAAGCGAGAATATCAAACAATAAACCTTTGTCCTCAAAACTCGTATGACTACGAAAGAAAAGAGGAATGAGGAAAAAGATTTTATTCCGATATTATCCGTATCATGTTTGGAAATCGTCGGTTCTATAGACGCTATTAGAGTATACAATGTAATCTTTATTCCTCCTTAATTGATTAAATAGGGTTCCTTGAAGCTGAGTCAGGGTTTCTACAGTTTAAATAAAACTCGTCACTTCTGCCTAATCCTTTCTGAATTGTGTGGGATTGGCTTTAAAATAAAAAATGCTGCTAAATTGCTTAGTAGCCACATCTAGAATACGGTATAAGTGTTTCACGTCTGAAATAATTGCACCAAATTTTTTTAAATGATGAGCTACTACACGTATTTTCTATTATACAACATGAATATGTTTAAAAAAACTGCCAGTTTCCAGTTTTGAATGTATTTTGTCAGTTTTCAATTCCTTTTGAAAATGCGAGCTGCGGAACAGTCGTTTGGTATCGGACGGCTTCGTTTTTTAGCTTTGGCCTAGCGCCGTACTATTGCAGTGAATCTCAAAATTTGAGGGTGGATTATATTTCGTGAAACCGTACGCATACAGTGACGTTGCCAGAATTACTAGTAAAGCAGTTTTGTAAATATTTTCTGCCCTATGGATAATTGTTTATTTTTTTATTCTTCTTCCGCCTAACCCGTTCCAAAGCTATGTTGGGGTCGGCTTCCAGTCTTACCGGATTCAGCTGAATACTGTTTTTTACATGGAGTAATCCTATCTCCATGGAGTAGGCCTATCTGTCCTCCACAACGTATTTTACTGGATACCACAGTATCCCAATGTAAGACTGTTTATTTCTTTAGGTGTTCAGTTTATTTCTTTTCTACTGGTATTCAGTTTATTTCTTTTAAAATCAAAATCAAATAAAAATTTTAAGGAAACTCTTGACTCAACTTGTCCTAGTGGTAATTGCCCATATAAACTGAACATGGCAGACGAACTTCTAGTACTCAATAGACCAATCAATACCATGTTTTACGAAAATAAAGTATATATTATTATTTCCTTGTTAATCTTTTCTGGGGTATGGAAGGGGTATAAATAATCGGATCACATGACCCGTAGTCAAATGCAAAAAAGATGTTAAGAATGTAATTGTTGTAAAACCTATGAAGACTGATGATATCACCAGGAAATTGCGGGTCAGTCGATAGGTGTTCAGTATGACAGCTTTCTGTGTCGAGTTTAGTAGATATGCTTAGCGATGTCTTAATATAAGAAAATAAAAAAAATATATTATAGCTAACAAAAGAACTGCGCTTTCAGTTCCTGTGAGGCAAGTTACACCTCCCAAATTATTATGTACGGCTCAGGTATTCTTTGTTATTCCTTTGAGAGTATGCAGATGACAGGGTGAGCTGGGACCTAGGCTTGATCAAAGGGCTGGGACAACCCTTGTCCTGCAGACAATGCGGGCTTAGAAAAGTAATGATTGTTCCCGGCTCTATTGACGTGTGGTCTGACGTGTGAAGACTTTATTATACAAGAAAAATGTATGTAGGAAGTAGTGTTGGGTTCGTATAGGTAGGTACATTATAATAAATTTATAACATCATCTTATTTTAGATTACAAATGCGTATTTTTTTTTACATGCGTGTCTCGAAAACTGTAATTACCTACCTACTAAAAAGTTTAGTAGGTATAAACTTTTTAGTAGTTTTGTGCTTTAACATTGTTACAAAATGTGTTAATTACCTTATTAATAAAAAGTACAAAGTGAAGAAACACGCCGACTATAAATTAATAACTTATAACTTATAACTCAGCTTGCTGTAGAGTTTAGATCAGTTCAGAATACATAGTTAAAAGTCCCCCGTTATAGAAATCATTTAACCCACCCATACTCACATCCGCACCCACACACGCACCCATACTCACATCCGCACCCACACTCACACAAATTCACACACTCACACTCACCTCTTCAGTCATACTCACATAGCTACGTAAAATCACACATCCTTCCACTTCCTATTTAGATTTAAGTTAAGCCCTCACCTAGAACTGTGTTTGTGTTTATTTTATTATTAATTATTGCGTGTTAATCTTACAAAGTTCATTTATAATATGAAGTAGATACCTACCCTTAATTGAGTTTAGTACGGACGACGTAAATTTACTTAAAGGACGTGTTCGTAGCATAATAATTATAAAAAAAACGTTGATAGATTACCTATCGAGCATATTTCTAAACTTCAGACTTGCAACAACAACGTTTTAACCAAAAATTACGTTAAAAAGTCGGTTGAATAGAGCCTTAAAACTAACCAAAGTAATTCTATAACCTTATTATTTCGACAGTAATGAACAAATCGAAGTAGTTTAAGCTGTATATGGTGTACCCTCGTCACGAACTTTTAATTGAAAATGACGCAAAACAATTTGGAAGAGGTAGTACATCATTAGGATGAAACTAATAGCACCTGTAACCTGAATTGGTAGAACAAAAACATTATAGATAATACCTATTACGGTAACTCAAATGGGCGCAAACCATCGAACAAGGCTCGCGCGCTTTGATATCTGTTAAAAAACCGACACAGCTTGGAAAAGAAATCATTTACAAATGTCGTCCTACACTTGTGAGTTTGCGTATTTGTGCGAATGTGAGTGACCGGCATTAGAACAAGGATGTGCAACTATTGTAACTCGACATGTCGAGTTTTTTAAATAAAATGTAGTGAAAAATATTTTAGGCAAAATTAGTAGGTACTTATCATAATTTATCATAAACTAGATGTATCCCGCGGTTTTACCAGCTTAAGTAGTTTCCGTTTCAGTTGGTCATTTGCTATCGTGATTTTTTTATTTTTTAATTAGTTATTCTGCCATTTGTGACGGAGACAAATCTAACAAATAATGAAAATGTTTCCACCCCTTCTCAAGCTATAAATGGTGTAACTAACCCGACTTTGTTTTATAATTATGTAAAAATAAGCATGGCAAGTTTATAAAGCAAAAAATCCTTACTTTTAAGAATAATTAACTCAACTTTCTAAAACGGCTAACCACTTATGATGATTAAAAAAGAAAAACGAAATTTCATTTTCCGAATAAAAATACTGTCAAACTATCCGACATTATGACGTCATCGATCCACAAAAACTCATTACTTAACTATGTTACATCCAAGGTTAGGAAACTTTCTCTGGTAATTGCCGGCGGAAAAACTACACAGATCTGTCCGCCGCGCCGTCCATTAATTGTCCTTGCTGTTTGTACGAAGATTTCCGCAGACTGCAATCTTTCCAATGTTTTTCCGACTTCTATGTATATCTTAGAAGATAAATGACTTCCGCGGTTTAAAGAAACAATACAACCAAAAACGCGTTCCAGTTGAAACTGCTGGGATCTCAAAGTAAAAATAAGGAAACTATAGAGTGCGCGTAACAGAGTATGTACTGTGAGCACCAGTATGAACAGAAAAATAGTAAAATTGGTGAAAACCTAATATACCCTAATATAACCCTATATATAACCCTAATAATAATGGAACCATCGATATTTTGTATTATTATTTATTAGATAGATATCTATACTTAATATTATAAAGCTGAAGAGTTTGTTTGTTTGTTTGTTTGTTTGAACGCGCTAATCTCAGGAACTACTGGTTCGAATTGAAAAATTCTTTTTGTATTGGTTAGTACGTTTACTGAGGAAGGCTATAGGCCATATAACATCATGCTACAAACAATAGGAGCGGAGCATAAATGAAAAATGTTGCAAAAATGAAAAACCGTTGAAACTAAAACACGGGAACAAAGTCGCGGGGGACAGCTAGTATTAGATATAGATATTGAAAACCTTTGTCTTCGCACGAAAAATCACTTAAATCAGTAAACGAGCGTAGTACTTAAAGCAAAAAATTTGCTTACGCTCGGAACAAAGGCCTAGCCATGCGCACACTCTATGCTTGACTATGTATACTCTGAGGTTGTGATTTATTCGCCCGACTGCATTTCGGAGGAAGCCTGTCGGATTTTAAATGTTAGGAAGTGAAAAGAAAAAATGGAGTGTTAAAAAGTGTTTGGATTTGGTGGCATCTCGCGTGTAAGAGGATTCTGGTTTAAAGCTTACGTTTTATTGCTGTTATCTCTTCGTTGTTGCTGGATTTTGTTTTGATTTTTAAATTATATTTTTATCGTTTGCGGTTACTTTTCAGACTTATTTCAATGTTTTATTGTAAATCAGTGGCTTCATAAAACAATTTGCGAGATCAAGTTGTGTTAACCAATGATATCTAAATAAAATTTTCCGTAACCTTAGTCTTAAAAGACATATCTGTTGTAGTTATCCTGATTCTGATAAGAATCTTGTCACACAACCTCAAAGATACCATTACACTTCAAATGTATTATACAACACTCACAGAATCTATCGATACACTTAAACACTAGACGTTATATGTTAAGGCTTCAGTTGCAGTTGACTAAACAGTAAGATATTCCACTATTTGCGTCATTCCCCGCGCAAATATGTGCACTAAAACATTCAACAGTCCCACCGCTCGGAACAATAATTTACGATCGTACAACGTTTAATCCATGTCGTAACTTGTTGGGATAAAAAATATGATTTATTGATCTGTCTGGATAAAATGTCTATGAATGCGAGCGAATACCTCCGCCCTATGAAGTTATAAATATTTTGGCTGTGGACGGAAAATATTCGGATTTAAATATTTAAAGGTATTTATTTCCTGTAGTTTCTGTGAGCACTTCCTAGATAAAATTGACAAAAAAATATTTTGATAAAATTGTTTTCTGCAAGAAACTATTTCAGCTGCTTGAGTCTAAAACCAAAAAGATAATAATTTTTTTCGGGAAAATTATCCCGATAAAACCAAATAACAAAAAAAAAATAAGTATTATTTCTTTAGTTTCACGACAAATTTCCTTAAAGTTAGTTTGTGAAGTCTCTTTTTAAGCATAAATTGCCTGTGTGAGGAGGCTCCACTCTTACCATACCGAGTTTAATGGAAATTTATTAATAATAGGTACACAATAATATCAACATCTTCACTACCACTAACAAATGATCGACTCATACGCCACGCAAAAATCGGATTTAAACGGGTTTAATGAGAAGTTAACTTACTGTAAAAATAGGCTACCTAAAACAATATCAATGACTATGATAAATAAACCTCAAATTGCGTCATAGCATATTATCAAATAATCTACGACATGAAACACGTAAAACCGCCACATATACTTTTATGATATACCATAACGTTTAATAAACCTGGATTTTAGAGGAGCAAACTAAATTGAACACGCACGAAACCTAACCCGACTCACCTAACCGTTCACCGCGAACAATGAATTTACGAAACGAGATTAACCCGTTCAATGACTCGGATTGAAAAAACTGTGCAGATGATTCCGTGGTTGAATACAAAATCAACTGAGCGTCAATACACTGAATAAAAAATATTCGACGGTTCCAAGGCTGCAGAATTTCAATATATTCGCTGTTAAACTGACAGGTTTCGTAGGCAAGGTTGTCGGATCCTCAACTCAAACAATCATGACAAAATTTAAACAAAACCCAATCGCATTATTGTATTTCGTGGTATTAATAACTATAAAATCAGTCAATAAGACACTAATTAACTAATTACGTACAAATTAGAACATTATTATTGTATCTAATATTCAGGACTACCGATGTTTGAATTTAAGACGTTGAGTGATTGTAATTTCATCTGACAGACGCTATTGTCTAGAATACAATCGGTTTCAAGCGTAACCTAGCTGTATTATTGAATGTCTTTAGATAATGAGCAACTAAATTGAAATGATTAGTTTTAATGGATTAGTTTTTTTTTACGTTGTGATTTAGTTCGATTAGTACAAATAGGAATAGTAAAAATACTCACAAATATCAACCTTACTGCTAATAATTAAAAGCACTGTTAATGACAGTGTTACACCCTTTATACTATTAAATATACTTCTTTTCTATATTTTATTTTTACATTTTAATATCGTATTATTTAAGTAAAAAAGACCATCCATTTAAGAGAATTCTAATTTAACAGACATAGAATTTTAAAGTAATATTTCATCCATATAACCTTTGTAATCACACAAACCGATAATTCTTACAGTCAACTGCACATCATTACAGAAAAAATTGTTTTATTACCTGATTGGTAATAAAACAATTTTTTCTGTAATGATGTGTATAGCTAAGTTTTACAATTCTCTGGTACTACTGAGTGTTGTTGACTGTACTCACAGCATTAATTGGATTATTCCGAGAATAAACTCATTTCATTAATTTGTTAATAATATTATTATATTCAATCTATTTAAAACGGTAATGGTATACCATATTAATAATTATGATACTAGGTACTATAATTAATATAGAAATATTGATCCACTATTTAATGCATCATTATTATTTTTGTAAACAGTCACTTTTTGTTTTTATTAAGACATTAAATTAAAAGCTTCGTCCAAAAGTTTTTTGACGCAGGTATATCGGTTTCGACTTTTCCCCCCTTGGAAATGTGGAGGAACAATTACGCCGGAAGTGAGACTTGGTCTTCCTTACTGAATTCACTAGCAGCGGTATTACCAAGATTGCAATAGGTTTTGACAGCGAAATTTTACAAATATTAGTGCCTTGCCTCTACTCTGCATATAAGGAGTAACAGTACTGATTATACCTACAGTTTGAATCTGTTTATCATCTCATAAAGTATATTAATAAACGAACAAATAAAGTAAAATATAATTATGAATAACAAATATTTACGACTTCAGTATAACGTCGGTTATTAATTGTTAAACAGTGGACCGTTTTAATTATATTGTTGATGAAATGTAGCGAACAATTTAATGATTTATTATTATTTTTAATAACACTCCTAAAAACATATACACTTTTACATGATGGGTCCATGGAAGCACCTTAATCAATGATAAAAACATTGGCCATTGGATAAGGACAGCAGAGAAATTCTAAATTATTTATTTCTCTTCTCTGGGGCTTCTTTATCGGCTTCCATTTTAACCAGCTACAGCAGAGAACTAATATATATATACTTTTTTTAATATATAAAGCTAAAGAGTTTGTTTGTTTGAACGAGCTAATCTCAGGAATTACTGGTCCGATTTGAAAAAATCTTTCAGTGTTGGATAGGCCATTTATTGAGGAAGTCTATAAGCTATATAACATTACGCTGCGACCAAAAGGAGCGGAGCATAAATGAAAAATGTTGCAAAAATGAAAAACCGTTGAAACTAAAACACGCGGACAAGGCGCGGGGGACAGCTAGTATTTCATATGGATAAACAGTCTATCTGACCTCCTAAACCCAAGTAATGGTATCACCAATCTCTAGTATTATCTAGTTTTTAGGTGTCGCTTAACCTGCTTAATAAACCGATAAAACGTTTCTTTATAGTAATAAAGTCTTACCAAAGCTACGGTACGGTAGGACTGTATTGTTTCGGAAGCTAGATGCTGCATTCTTCCCAGCGCGGTACCTTCCTTGTACCGTATTAGTGTAATAGGATTAATTCTAAGCTAGTATAGCCGCGCTTTTATGGCTCCAGCCTTAATCTTCGTTGCTCATAATATTCCTCATAAGAAAAGCTTAAGCAACGTTTGTTTTGTTAAACTAGAGGTGGCTTCATTTGTATTTATTTTTACCCGCGACGGAACGGAGTCAGTATATGCGTTAAGGAGGAGAGGTTGTTTGTTTGTGTGAGCAATCGGCCACGTGCCTCCAAAACGGATTGATCGATTTCGATATCGTTTTCTGTAATCCTTTTTCATATAAGGGATTTGAGAAAAAATATTTTATGAAAAAATCCCAAAATTATATAAGAAAGCACTTGTGTTATGGAATTCAGAGACAACGAAGGTACCACAAACACCCAGACCCGAGACAATATAGAAAAGTGGTTTTTCTACATTGACCCGTCCGGGGAACAAACCCGGGACCTCAGAACAGATGACACCTTCAAAACACGTGTACACGACAAAATAGGTGTACAACACCGACTTCAATACCAAGTTCAACAGCTATATTTTCAATCTACAAAAAAATATCAAGAATGAAACTGAAAGAGGTCAATTAGACCACCATTAAAAATAAAATACTAATTAATAAACAAACCAATTAGCACGAATATTTTTCTCTTGTTCCTAAAAGGAATCTAAACGGGGAGGTTTAATTTAACTGAGTTTTCGGATACGGTCGCGAAGCTAAAAGCTTTTTGCTGTTTGCTTACGATATTGTAAGATGTTCAATAATTGATTATGCTCTTGGTGAGGTGGGATCCACGAGTTACGTCTCCTTTGAGGGCGCGAGTACGTTTTTCATTATTTTATGATACATTTTAGGCCTGGAACTGAACCTGGTTTTGTTAAGTGATTTTTATATATTTTTTTTACTTACATACTCGTAAAACATCGGAAAGCCACGCAATATTTTTATAAACTTTTCACGGCCTTCTCTTTAAATATTTGGAACTTACTAAAGTGCCTCCTTAATAAAGGCCTGAAGGCCATGAAGGGCATGAAGGCCCGCCATCATGGACAACCACAAAGATTTCTTACGAATAATTTATGCAAAGCGAATATTTGTAATTAAATATAAATGGTAGAAAGAAAAACTTAATGCGTAAACCTCAAACTTAAACTTAATGCGTAACAAATACTTAAAAATAAAAGTATGGGCTGCATCTTCTCTCGGACTCCTGAACACATATACTCCAAACGAAAGATTGGTTCACTAGATGTCGCATACGTCGCCCTAAAGATTACCTCTAAATCTTAAATTTCTCTTCTTCAATCTTCTATTTTAATAAGTAGAAGTAGAAATTTGAATTTGCAGGCAGTGACCTCAGTAGCTTAGTTGGTAAATCGACTGGTGCGTAGAGCCAGTGGTCGCAGGTTTGAGTCCTGTCTGAGGTTTAAGATTTTCTTTCTGCTTTTTCAATTTTTCAAAAGCAAGATAAAATATGAAATCTTTAGATAATCTATTATTTTATTTCTCAATCAGTAATTAGTAAGTACATTATTTCTTTATCTTACTCGTGTTTCTTCACTTACTTGATATTTCCTTTGTAATTAGTAGAACCTAGTAACTTATCTGACATAGTTTTGCACAACATTATGAAGGAGGGTATGCCAAGATTATGTCTTATCAAAATACTCCTTAAGGATGATTCTCAAGCAATAGAATCAGCTTAAACTCTCTTGAACTTACAAATTATAGCTACATGATCTCGTGCTTAGCAGATAGCAAGATCGAAGCAAGACTGCCCTGTGTTATCAGACAGTTATAGTTCGGCATCGTTAAAACTTGTTAAACTTCATTAATGGTCTGAATCGATTGCAGAAAAAAGCAGGGTAAGCTAAGCTTTTTCTTTGAATTTGAGAAATTGTCTTATATATTTTTTTTAAGTTCTGGTAATGTAGTGCGTAAAAATGAATAGCTATTTGATAATAATCTTTAAATTACCGAACTATATATCCTTTTTAGTAATTCCAGTCCCGGAGATATTGTGTTTTTTTTTTTTGTACTTTTATTAGAATTATTAGGATAGATGTCTAATAAAAAAGTTATTTTAAGGTAAACGCAGCTATTACCGACCCTGATAAGACAATTTTAAAATCGATGATAATTATTAAGAGCTGTGATTGCTTTCAAATTCAGTGTTTTATTTTTATATGAAACTGTTATTTGTCTAGTTTATATTTATTACCTTATATGCCCAAGTTTAGAATGTTTTCTTAAAATTAAAAAAATATTAAGTGAATAACTCGATTTTTGGTATTACCGACCCATAGGAACGGCTATGAAGCTATTAACGATTTTTATGAAGCTATTACCGAGTGTAACAAAACTAGGTATTTTGTTTAAATAAGAACAAGTAAATGTGGTTTCGTGAAGGTAATTAGCATGGATTAAGAAAGGCATGTAAGCTTGCATTGACTTTCCTTCGCTTTTGTTCATCCATGTTTCTGCAAAAAGAAATTTTATAAAAATTAATAAAAATAATAATTATGAAAATTAATATGAAAATTGATATGGCAAACGAAATATCGTTTGCCATATTAATTTTCATAATTATTTTTGTTATTAGTTAATAATATTAGCTAGTATTTTCTGTAACCAGTTAACCAGTGTAATGTAATATTATGGATAATGATCAGTATTCTTTTTTTTTTTATTTTGCTTTATTTTTCATTTTAGGAAAACTTACAGCTAGATAATACAATAGTAAAAATTGTAAGTAAAATATGGCCAATTACAAGTTTTCACTACTAAGATAAACAATAGTAAACAGTACAAACCTTATTCAGAAACAAAACATTAAAAAATTTAGAATTTTTGATTTTTCCTTAAAATAAATAAACTAAGTAAACAAATTAACACAGTACAATTAAATGCTTGCTAATGGTTATCAAATATTATCAAAGAAGTAATCGCACAGAGTCTTTTTAAGTTTAGCAATACTAATGTTACAGAGATCGATGTAGGAGTATGGAGGATCATTAGGAATATGGAGTATCAGTATGGAGTCGGTAATAGGTTCCCATACTTGCTATCACCGACTCACACGGGTCGGTAATAAGCGATGTATATACAAATATAAAAGCGTTGCACCGACCCACAAAAACTAGATAATATGTATTTATTTGATATTTATAACTTTAACAGAGATTTTAAATAATTGATTAAACAAATAAGATTAATAAATGCACACATTATTATACGATGAAAGGTTATATAATTATGTTCCTTTAACATAACAATAAATGAATAATTTTACTATACGTGGTGAATATAAAATGGAAAAACAAGTAAACTATACAAAAAAGTATAGGTCGCTAATGGTGTGTAACAATGGCTGATTATTTGAGATTAAAATGTCTTATTAAAATAACTGTTTTATCATCACATATCGACAGGAAATAATTAAAACTAAATATAATGTTCAGGGCAATTACCGAGCCATGGATCGGCAATAGCTGCCACTATTAAAATTATTGAAGCTATTACCGCTCCATTTAAATTTCAAGTTTTATCCTATTAAATTACTTAAACTTTATGAAATACTATACGAAATAAAGAATTTACATTTAAATAAACACATTTAATAATACACAACAAGTACAGGCTTCGTATATTTCTGTAAAAAATCTTAAACAAAAATTGAATGTGCTTACCTGTAGGAACAAGGACTTGTACCACACGGCCGGCGAACTCGCTGTCGTCACAGAAAATAACGAATTTTGTCTCTTTCCCGGGATACCACGCACACAAACGTTAGTTTTTACGATGCTCAATGAACAAACATTCGTGTTTCGTCAAGTATCTTCAGCATAAATTGTTCCAGTAGCATAAAAATTGCAAATTAATGGAATGGATCGGTAATAGCTGCGGATTTTCGATGGGTCGTTAATAGCTGCATTTACCTTATCTCACTTTTACACCACTTTCACCTTTATTATCTTAATCAAGTGAACTGTGAATTTTTATTTTATAAAAAAATATATATATCAGAGAAATCCTGCGAAAAATGATAAACTATGGCCAATACATTACAAAAGAGACTTCTCAGAATTTTCTTGCATAAATACACACAAATTAACTACCATACTTTCATTTAATTTTAAAAATAGTAAAAGCTTTATTTACGAAATTTTTGCTGGTATGACAGACAAGAGAAAATTAAATAAACTAAATGGATGTAAAAAAATCTTTCAGCTTTTGGCTGCTTTCAGTTAATTGTATGAAGTTCAGCATTTTCATACGCAAAATAATTGTTTGCCTTTGACTATTTGAATTCGAGGAAAAATAATAATTCTATTTATGATCTGTAAATCATATTTTAAAAAGACCAAATTGTGTTGTTTATTTATGAGAGAAAATAAACACTCAATAGTGTAATTATACAAATGTGAGATAAACTAATGAAATAACGTTAATTAATATAATTATTACATTAATTTTTAAGCGACAGGGTTGTCACATGCTGGGCACTCAGTTGGTGCAGCCTTGAGACACAAACCATACGTATATTTACTTTTTTTTTATAAGTTATTGTTACAACTGTTTGTGTATTTGTTATTTTTTAAATTTCTTGTTTATGTGTTTCTTACTGAACCAAAAAAAGAATTTATCAATCTATCTATGCAGATAATGATGATATTATCATCCACGTATACTTCACATAAAAAATTCCATACCGACATTTAAATTTAATTTTCCAGCAGTATGAAAATCATTTTTCAAATGAATATTCATTTCCATCAGTTTTGTCGACGCAAATTAAAATTTGAAGGTAAAACGTAATACGTCACTGGTATTTACGACTGTCAATTTTTACAAAAATATGGAGCCGCTCATATTAAACTATGTACGCGTCATTGTTGTTAATAGGCGCGTATTCTCAACTCACTCGATAATACTCGATATATTTTTATACAAATATATAAAAACTAATTGCCACATGTGTGACGGAGCAGTACTTAAGAATGGCTAGACCAATTTTGCAGTTTCTTTTTTTATTGTGTGTCTAATTTTCAAGACAAGGTTTGTGTGCAAGAAAATTTGCCAAAAAACTGCAGAAAATGCCGTGTTTATAAAACAAAAATCACTTCTTTGTTTTATTAATATTTATTTGATCAGTAGTTTTAGTAGATTGGGATTGAAATAAAAACATTTTATTAAATTAATAGCTATAATTTCTCATGATAAAGACAGTGTTCACAATGCATTGCAAAATAACAGACTTTAAAGCATATATGCCATTCCGCTAATACCTGTTCCCCAAGCACTCATAATCCTAAAACCCATCATTATCCCTAAAAGGGTGAAATCTCCTTATTAATCTTCAAAAACAACCTGTGATAACGAGAACGACAATAGGCTGGCTATGTCTCGATTATGAGAGTACTCATAGAAGTTAGTATAACGGTAGCTAAGTAGGGAAAATTTAAAAAGTTAGCTTCCGACTCATGATTTAAAATGTTTAAAGGCTTGATTACACATTTTGGACGTTCAATTTTCATTAAGTACGTGCTTTGCTTGGCCCTCGATGAGAAAGGTTGAGAAAATACCTTAATTCGAGTCAGAGGATTATTTTTTATAGCCAAAGCCCTTATTTTTTACATTTAAGGTATTTTAGATTAGGGCAGTGGATTTTAGGGCTTTCAACATTACTCTACAGATGCGTAAGATGGCTATTTTAAAAAAATCTTTTATGAAACGACTTGAATAAATTATAGTAGACTTAAAAGGACAATGGAACAAAACGTCCCCCACCACCAAAAGACTTGAAACTGGTATCATTTGAAGCGTCTCGTCGAATAGATCATTTTATATCATGAAGCCATACTTTAAATAAGTGGGCTTTAGGATTTAAAGTATATTAAAAGTTATTTTTTGTATCATATTTTTATGATTTTGTTGCTAATATAATTTGAATGTGCAATGACAAAGAATATAATATGGCAACCTAAATATGCTTTACTGCAATCCAATATTCTGTAATATACTATTTTTCCAGCCAGAGTACAAAACCAGCCACGTGATGTCCAATCACGCGTTAATGAAAACTATAATTTAACAATATATTTTTGTACAAGACAACACACACATGAGTATTTGATTAAATGATGTATACCTATCATATGTGTAGATTCGCTATAATACAAATTATTTACGCAAAAATATTTTCATTCCAAAATAAATACATGTATGTATGACGCTGAACAAAAACCCCTTGATTGCTCAATTTAAACAGATATTTTGTCTACTTTTGGGGTCCTAAAGAACATATTGACACGCATCCCGTGCCTGTTGAAGTTGAGGCCGGAGTCCATACAAAATCGCCAATTGTCTTTATAACGAATAAAATAAATAATTTCTTTAAGTCTATTGTTCCATAAATGTATTGAATTCGCATGCAATTTAAACAAAGAAAATATTTAAGTAGCGAGCACAAAACAAGTATTGTTGACGAGCTATAAGTATCTATAGCAAGAAGTATCTATAGCAAGAAGTTTTTAAACTCATTATTTTTAAGGGCTTGTTTCTTTGTGACGTTACTTATGATGACTGTTGAGAATCTTAACAACAATTGAAGCCTTTTCAGGCTCTATGCAATCCGTATTCTGACTATGGCAGACAAAATCACAAATAGGTAATTATATTCTTGTTATGTCGTTTTTAACGCAGGGCAGATTGGTAAACGATACAGTATCATTATTTTAAAGAACCCTGACTGCAAACAATATATTGATTCGAATGACAAACGTAACTTTTATATATTATAAAAGAATAATTTATTTTAATGTGTATATAGTAATTTAATGAATATATTTTTCTACAAATACAAACGAAAATTACAGTATCAATTTATACAAACACAAAAACTTAAGCTATATTAAAATTAAAACTTATAACGTATATAAAATAAGTAACTAAATAACTAACAAGCATCAAAGTATTCATCGTCATCGTTGTCAATGACGGGAAACGTGCCCAGAAGGCTGGCAACGTTGCCACGTTGAATTGCTATGCATATTCTTTGGGCAAAGTAAATGCCAGCCTTCTGGTCACGGGTAGAGTCGACCAGACGTTTTGCTATTTCCTTAAAAAGGACTCGTGCACCTGGTCCCCATGTCCCGAGCGTTTCAACCCCAAACGGCTCAAAAATATAATTACCAATAAGATTACTGTATTTTCGCCGTTTTAGGGTTTCCGCAGCTCCAGCAGCAGCGCCGGGAGAGCCCGCCGAACAGAGAACGTGGGATGGCGCAAGGGTGTCGACGCATGTTGCGTCCCACACCAAAGGCCGACCTAACTTCCATGGCAACAAAGACATACCGTCAGGTCTCTTACCATCGTTGCGTACCAAACCGTTGGGTTCTAAAACAGCTGGTATACCGGCGGTGACAAGAGCGCGACGGATTATGTCATTAATGCTTGCGTGGCGGGATATACGCCCTGCGCTCCTGCTGCAGGACAGGCCATGGTGACCAAGGCAATCGACTGTTTCACCGCATTGACAACGATGAGATGCAACACAAGCTATTCCTAGGCGCAGACTCATGGCGAGCCGGAAGGCATTGTTATCCAACATTGTTCCAAGTGTGGTTGACGGGAGTGCCTGTAACCAGAGACCCGATTCCCATTCTCCCACAGCCAAGAGACGAGCGCGCTCTGCAGTATTGATTGACGTGTCAATTAATTCTTTCCGTATCAAACTACAAAGCGGCTCATCCCATTGCCTCTGGGAAGAACGTTGTTCGGGTAGATCCGTACCCGGGCAGGACAATTTCCAACTATTTACTGCCTCAGTCATGCACAGAATCTGACAATCAACCAGAGAAGACCCTAAGATTTCCCTGGTTAACTTTTCAGTGCTGTGGACCGAGGGCAGAAATGCTGGTAGGCCTAAACTGGAAACTTTACGGACACCTAACCCTCCAAAACGGATCGGCAGTGTGGCTTGGGACCAAGCTCGGTCGTCCAAAGTCTCATTGAAGATCGACGTTAAGGTGGACCGGATAATTTGGTCAACGTTTTCCAAAAGAGGTAAATGTTTCCATAAACGAGAAGAGCGAAGAAAATATGTAAATTTTGGACCAAAACAACAGAAACGAATTAAGGTTATAGCTGAATGCAGTGAAATTTTGAAGAGTCTATCCGAAATCAACTGAAAATTTTGAATTTTTTCGTCAATGAAATTTTGATAGGATTCTTCTAAAACCGGGGACCCTAGAAGGCGTAAAGATGATGTTTCAACAAGTTTTATATCCGGGGCTATTGATTTAATTTTCTGTAGCGTACATTGTCGGTCTAAATGTGTCTCTTGTGGGATGTAAATTTCGCATTTATTGGTGTTTAAATCTAGGCCTAATGAGTTTAATTTAGTTTTTAATGTTATTAAATCCTCGGCTATTGTGTTAACGTCGCCTCCTAGGGTTCCGTCGTCTAAATACCAAACGTTAAATTTTGACTTTAGCTCCTTGATAATTGGATGAATGGCCAAACTAAATATGACCGGCCCGAGCGGATCTCCTTGTTGGCAACCTACAGCGGAATTCAAAAGATTGTCTTTATAAACTAATTTGGAAGGGTTTCTGTAGCATTGCCAAAGAAAACTGTAAATTTTGGGAGTTTCACTTTTAACTTCTGCCAACAAGGTGTCTCTGTTAACTGAGTTAAAGGCATTCCTTATGTCAACTTTTAGAATAACTTCATTTTCCCTGTAGGTCAAATATGTGGAAAGTGCGTGTACGGCAGCTTCACAGCCTCCTTTTGAGCCAAAACCTAATTGAAGAGGCTGGAATTTATCGGATAAAAATTTGCTGTAAAACTTACAACAAATTTTTGCTGCCGTACGTCTGTAGGTAGAACCAACGGCAATGGGGCGAATGCCGCCATCCTTTTTGCGGAGGGCACAAAGGTTAGCTCCATAAAGGATGTCAACAATGCCCTCATTAACCTTACCTGCCAGCATTAAATTAGTCAAAGCCGTAAGCTCCCTCAAAAGCGACTCACCAGCTTCACCGGCGGTGGGACCCGTGAGGTCCTTTAGGTGTTGTGGGGTTAGCCCGTCCAGTCCACCAGCTGAGCCGCTCCGGAACGAACCTATGGCTGCGACTAATTGTTTAACTGAAATTTGGAATGTGTGTAAATTTGGGTCTGGTGGGTCAGGGAAAGTGAGGCTACCTACAGGAACTGGATGTTTGCTCTTCAGAGCGGTCAGGGTTTCTGAAGAGCATGGTGCGGCCTCGTCACTACTGAACAAAATTTTGGCGGCTCCCCGAATGTCACCTTCACTAAGTTTAGATTGGACAATACGAGAAATATCGCCGGATGTGTGGTATTTTTGTGAAGGGAATTTAGAATCGAAAGACGGGTGTGAAAAACTGCAATTATCTTTGATTTGAGCGGTAAGAGATTTTTTAGTTGCTAAATTTTTCTGTACATGTAAAATTTTGTATGGGAAGGTGAGTAGTTGTTCCCAGGCACTTAGCGTGTTTTGTTGGGATGCAAGACGAACACATTTAGCAAGATAAGAAGCAACTGAAGGTCTCGCACCCCGAGGAACACGTTTTAAAACGGGAACAGAATTTTTAAAATTAGATAAAGTTTGCCAAAATGGTAACTTTGTTGATTGTGAAGGAGAAGTTGGAGGTATAGAGCAAGGATCAGGACTAGATGACACATTTTGAGATTTGTGGACCTTCCCAAAATGTATCCTCAAGCCCCGATTACCTTTGAAAAAACGTGCCTGGGGACAATATGGGCAGCTTACCAAAACATCTGCAGATGCTGACGTGGGTTGGACAACACTGCCATCAGACTCGTCGCATATTATGTCCGATGACATTAAATTCTTATTTGCTAATAAAAACACATATTAAACAATATGAACATAAAAACACAACACACACTTTGCACAACGATCACCGAAGCGAAGCACCACAACGACCACGCGTACGTCCTGACTGCCGTGGTCGCGGAGCACTCGTCGCCGCGCCTTCGCGCCTCCGTCGCTGGAGACCACGGAGTACTTTATATATTATGGCTATTTTTTTCACAGTATAACTTCCTTGTGAAGTTTCTTGCAAATAGAATTGTTTATTGTCATTTTGACAAGTTAATACATATTCAATTTTAAATAGTATTAATGGCTTTTCCTGGTGTTTAAATATTATAAATATCAAGAAAAACGTATTTATGTACGTATTATTATCACTGGAGGCTGAAATATTAGGCCCAATTCATAAATTAATTGTTAATAATTTTTAGTTTCGCTTTTGACAGGTAATCCGGTTGCTCATGTTAAGTTCTTTTTAAAAGACATTGTTTATTCAACACTGAACTATTTATTTATCGAGAAAATAATTCCAAACGGAAATAAATGTATTCTTCAGAAAGTTCAATTCTATTACCCCTGTTAAGAATCAAAAGAATAATAAATTTTAACTTTTAAATACCTTTACTTTCAAAGTAAGTATTCTCAGAAGAATACGATATTTTATGCGACAAAATAGCGAGCGCTTCAATAATAAACCCACGAGCACGTTAATGAAAAATGATATTCATGCAACTGGCGGAGTAATCCCTTAATTTTAATACTTTTTGGTGCAATAAATTTTACTACGAGCAATATTTCTGGGCCCTGCCGCGAAGCCCGAGGTAGTCGTTTTTAATATAATATTATGCAATGTTGTTCATCAGCGGAATTCTGAATATAATTAATCATTATGAGTCGATATGATATGTAACAATATAATACATATTTTACAATATAACCATATTTTTATGGTTTCCTTTATTGTCGGGTTTTTTGTTTTAATACTGAGTTACATTTGTTGTAACAGAGCATTATGTCTGTACTGGGTTCTGTACGTAGATATTAAAATCTGAAAATAAAAAGTTGTTTAAAATCTGATAAATTGAAAGTTGACAAAACTGTACTACCATTGTGAAATGGGGTTTTCCTGTAAAACATTAGAGGACACCTAAATTATAGGTCGGGATGGGTTTAAAAACTTTTGCATCAACTGGTTGGCGGTACGTAGGTACTATGTAACTCTCATATCATTTACAACATAAAGATCGATTTTTAAACGTTAAAGCAAAAAAAAAAATAAGCGAACAGAATGGTAATGAACCAGCCAAAAATATTACTCACAGATAAAGTTGATACTAATTAAAAAGTTGGTTAAGCTCACTAATAATACCTCGTCAATTTGGTAACCAGTTCGAAATATTCCATCAGCTAATTAAACAAATTGATGATTCTACAAACACCGTTGTAACGCAGCCAGTGTATTAATTAGTTGCGGTTAGACACGTCCCCGTCCAGCCTTTCATCCCCTAGCCCACGGTAATAATAGCATTTATTAAATTTTCATTATATTTCACCCCTGTAGGCTAGTTAGGGAGGATAAGTTTCGTTGCGTATGTTTCACCCCTTCATTTCAGAAAGTGACGAGTTCGTGAATTTTTAATTGGGTGTGTTAGGTGTGATTGCTAGAGTTAAACTCAGTTTTATAAAAGTGAATAATGTATACAACCTATACGCTACGCTGTGTTAGACTCTACTTGTTATAGTATAGACTCGAAGCGGAAAGCCAAAATATTGTTTCGACGCTCACAGATTATTTTACAGCAAATATATTTATTTTCAAAATAAAGTAACGTAATTAAAAAAAAACACTTAATGAATAATAAGTTCTAAGAGACACTTACGGTGGTCTGCAACCAATGCAACCTTTAATAAAATTTTGGGCATTATTACATCAAAAGTTCTACACGTATCCTAAAATTAAATCACTTTTACTGTAACTAAGTGGGTTTTAAGTGACCTGGTCTCCAAACTTCAAAAAAGTCAAGCTTAGGAAGTGGAATATGGCTTTCCGGACTTGAAGCCGCTGGCAAGCTGCCAATTGGTTCATTAGAGTGAAATCTTATCGGTTGGAAGACATTTTTCTGACAGCACATTACTCTATCATAGACAGTTGTAAAAATCCTCCAAATGTATAAAAAATATTTATTTTATTTGTATTGCAATCACACTACGCAAGTCAGAAATAAAGAGAGTACCTGTTTATAAACACAATGTGTAATAGAATATTTTCTATGAAAATAGATACCGCTATGATAGACCACACTGACCACATCTAGATTATTATATTTCAGTGGCAGTAACCCGGATTGAATCATAGTAATAATATTATAACATTTCACCATACAATTATTAATATAATAAGTTTGTTTCGCTTTTATTTGAATAGCAATCATTAATCCAGAAGTAAAGAGACTCTAACACTAATTTGACTAAATCCACACTCTTAAATATACGTTATTTTTTATAATATTATCTTGTGATAACTCACACACGGCTATCTTTTCCCAAACTAGGCGAGTCCTGAAATATGGATTTACTTATAGATTATAAATTGTTTTATATTCTAACTTAACTAGTGTTTTATGTCTGGGTGTACACCACAAACCAGATACAAAACAAATGATCAGGCTCATCACACAAAGATTTGTCCTGGTTTGGAATCGAAAGCAGTCAGGGTTACTAACCACTAGACCAATCGGTCAGTCCAGTTTGTCTGGACTTAAGTAAAAACTGGACTTAATCCGTTAGTTAATATTTTTACAATATTCTACTAATTTTGTACTGTTTATTCAAATTACAATTTTGTGGTCGGTGTAAGAGTAACTTTGGCTCATAAAGAACGAGTACAGCTAGTAACTTCGTACGAATATTGTTGTATTAAAATTTATGGACAGCGCAGAAATATGGGGTTTTGGGCGGTATTACTATGCGTTGTTTTAAGTAGGTCGGTAGAACTAAAGTAGTGCTATCGTTAAATTAAAAGTAAGAAAATATGTGTTTGAAAAAATATAGTTTTTGGGAAATGATTTTTTAATAAGCTAAAGACTTTACGTACATATTAGTAATTGTGAGGTACACCAAGAGTATATAATAGTCATTGTTCTCTTAATTTATTTACGCACGTGGCGCCATCTACAAAGCAAACTACTAAGACACAAGTATTATCATTACATCTACAAAGTTAAGTTGCTCTATATTTTTTTTCACAATAAATCGTCGGCATTGGATGCAGCCGAGCCAGTATATTGTAGTTTAGAAAGATTTATGTCGTTGCCCTGAGCTCTGCCGCAGAATTAAACCGCAGATAGTACCTACAACGTGTACATGTGTTGATTTTTAAAAGTAACGGTTTTTAGAAGAGAAAGATTTATGGCGATCAAATAAATTGACTTGGAAATATGGTCCGAGCCAGTTGCATTATATTGTAGTTATTTTATTTATTGACAAATAATAATAATATCTTGGGGCAATTCGCACAAGGCCATCTAATCCTAAACTAAGCAGAGCATGTATTATGGCAACCAGACAACTGATAAACATACTTACATATTTCTTAATACATACATATCATAGATAAAATAATAATAAGGCTAAAAGGATTCATGATCAATAGAAAAAACTGTTATTGTACTGCACGCTACGGCTTTGCTACGCGTACTAAGCAGCTACGAAGCTACGTAGACTTTCGTAGCGGCCACAAGATGCTACGAAACGTTACTTAAAAGATGCGTTCTTTGTAACTCTCAATTCAACGACAACTTTACCACGTCTATAATATCTAAAGTTAAAAAGGTAACAAAATAAATACTACGTCAAGGTCACTAATAATATTTAGGATCCCAGACGGTAATAATGTGAGGACGTTCCAGTGTAACGTCTTGACCGACCCTTGACGACGGAGAGATTGCACGAATGAGTTATACTGTAGCTCAACTATGTTTTATGGAGCTACCCCGACGTGTCTACTATATCTTTCGTTTACTGCTGAACGTGAATAAACACTTTGAAGATACTTACTGAATATATTACGACTTTAGTTTTTGTATATACTTTTAAATATTTGAACGATGTGCTTTAAATTAATAAAAACTTCTAGACATAATTGTAGACAGATTCGATTTTTAGAGGTATTTTTTTTATTGTAGACCAATCTAATTGATTGAACTGGGTGGTAAAAAGCGTCACCACGCTAACCGTCTGGGTTCCATTTCAACATTCAACATACGACATTAAAAATTTGGTAATCCACAAGTATTTGTTTCATTTTGGGTTCTTTGTGTTTTTTCATTTATTCATTCATCAATATCAATCGATGAATGAATTTGAATGTGGATGTAATTTAACAAAAATATTTTTGTTTTTAAACACCATTTCATAGTTATTCCTACCTACAAGACAAATTGCAAACGCTTTTTATTAGCGTACTTCTACTATCATCACTATTTATGACATTCGCACTACTCTGATGATTGTTGAATCACGAGAACCACGAATACGTCTGGAATACAAATCTTGAACCGAGTCGCGACCCGGATAACCGTGATTGACACCCAGGTCGTTAGGCACCCTAACTCTATACTAGACTTGAGCAACTAGTTGTATTGACACTCGTTACCGACGTCATTACGGAAAATACCAGGCAAACCGGATTAAACCGCTCGTAGCCGCATAAATGGGATAGCATTAATGGAACTTGCCAATTCAATGGATTCCGTGTGCAGATTATTATAATTTTAGCTTTTAACACTTTTGGAACCCATAGGATTGGCCAAATGTATTATGGTGTATTAAATTTTGACAGCGTGAAATAAATATTATTGACCGATTCAGTCAGTCCGGTTTGTGTTTGTGGTTTGTTCTTATTATTGGATGACTTAATGGCATGATAAAACCATGTATAGTTCAGTATAAAATTTTTAATAAATAGGTTTATGGAATATCCACGTTATAAATATACATAGTAAAGTACGCGGGCGAAACTCAAATGAGACTGGGCTGGTCACATCTACTGCATGCCGGACAGGCTATGGGCGAAAGTAACCCACAGTGGGTTACAAAGAACAAAAAAAAACCTTGCGGCAGATCCAGTAGGATATGGTGGGATAATTTTGCGTGGAACTGGCCCCTGTTAGCCTTAAACAGAGATAAATTGAAAGAGGGCAGGGAGGCCTTTGCCCTGTAGTGGGACACTAATGGTTCATACTAATAATACAGTAAATTACAATAATCAAGACTGAGGTCTATAGATATGAAACTTTTTTATATGTTTTGAATTTATTTTTATTTAGGAAAACGTATTACAAACACGAAACTGGTCAATAAATACGAAAGTAAAAATTCGAAACCTCTTTAAATGCCACATCTTACCGGCCCGAATCTAAAACGTCCCCTTACTAGAGCACCAAGATTAAAACTCAAACACATAAACCTAAAACCCAATAAGCACGGGCTACTACTTTCAGTTTCTATTATACTAACTTTAAAAGCAACTTTAAAGTTTAAGCTTCAAGGTTTAAATTGGGTTGGATTCGTGCACTCCTTAGACCGTACTTAAATTCTTACTTAACTACACAGATTGTCAAAGGGGACGCTAATTACAACTTAACAAGATGCTGTCCGTCCACTGATTACAGTCGCCGGTTGAATTAACTAACGTTTTCTCTGAAACAATTTACTTTTAACTTTTAACTATAACAAGGAAAAAGTTTGACATCGAGGAATGTTTCGTACAAAGATTTAAGTGGCTTTTTATAACTTGCTTTTAAGCTGAAAACATATTATACTGTCGGTCAATTGATGATTTATTTTTACCCGAGTCTGGTGAGACAATTCAATATAATAATATTATACAGTCAAGCAAAAACTACAATACAACACAATACAAGTCACACTTAATTTTGTTTAATTGGAGTTCTGTAAAAGTTGACTTTTGTTTGTTTTATTTTGCTCTATAATAATATTACTATAAAGCTTTATTTTAACTTAGGTTACAAAAAAGATTTTAAGAAGTTATCTTCCGACTGGTGTAGCCAGCTCGAAAAACCCGACATAAGAGCAACTGTGACCACCACGCTTGCTCCCTGCATGTTGGTGATTCCATAACATTAATTTTATCTCTTAAATGATTTATATAAATTGCCCCCTATACAGTAAATGTGATTCTTTTCGAACATAGGTACGTATCAAAAACATAATTTATAAAAATTCTAAGAACAGAAAGTGATAATTTTTATAATATAAACCTTGTTGGACCTTTAGAAATATACTTCCACGCCAAAGGCCTTCGAGACAAATACGCTTTTTTTTTAAACCTTTATATATTTAATGTATACATAGCATTTTTTTATTGTAACGGGTTGAAATTCTAATGAATTCAACATAGCTTAATATATGTTAGCCCTTATTATTTAATTATCAAATGTATACATAGCCTAAATATACACCAAGATTAATAGCCTAATTATAACAAACCAAGATTAATATGATTCTTTTTTCCGAGAATATCTTATTCAGGATATTTTCGTATCGTGTGTACAAAAGATTGAAAGCATCTGTATAAATGTTAATTAGAAATTAAGCTTAATATTTAAATATAATTGTAAATCTTGAACAACTTAGTATCAGATTTTTTAATTGTTTTTGAGATTTTTTTTTATTCAAACGTAATAATAAAATATCGATATGTAGGCGAGATTAAGTTAGGTTATAATCACAAAGTTGTCCAATAAAAAAATATATATCTGAAAAGTAAAGATTATAAAAATGTATTAATTAGAACAGTTTTATAATATCTCGTGTTTTCTCAATACGTCTATCTTTACTGATAAGGGGCTTTATAAAACAAAATAATAACTAAAGTACAAAAAGCTTGTTATCTAAAATGCTAAAACTAAAGCTATATATTTTAATGAAAATGGTTCTTTCGGAGTCTAGGGACGCTAAAATTTCAGGCATTACAAAAGTTGTGCCGATACTTTAATAAATTCATGTAGGTAATCATTTATGTATTATGTAACCTTAAAGGTCTTCCATTATTGTTTTTATGGACGTAAATTTTAGTATTGTTTTAAATCGTACGGGCTATATATCTATCTGCGGGCTGGATAAGAAAAACACACTTGCATTTTTTTTTCGTAATTATGAAAACACAACATTTAAAAACTTAGCGGGCCACAAATACTTGGACAATATAATAATTTGCCAGCATACTTATGCAAAGTAATCTTCAGTGAAATACAATCCTAGATTACGAAGAACTTGGCAAAGCCTCTCTAGTACTTGGCAGCTGCAGTATTGTACCCAAAAATAAATATTACTTCCGCACAAAGGTACCTGGAAAGGTTTTTAATAAAAACATAGCTGTGTCAAACATCGGATACATTTGTTGCTGGCGTTCTATTGTTGCATTTTGTGACGTGACCTTACAATAGAGGATGCATTGAGAAGTATAACTCTATCAGTTGTTCATGTAATGATTTGATAAAATAATATTTTATGTTTTTTTTCGATAGTTGCTATAGATGCTATGCGTTCCTAAGAAAAGTGAAAGTCCTGCTTAAAACTAATGGTTAGTATAATAATAAGTTTGTCTTCATATTTGAATGCTTTTAAATAAAGAAAATTTTAGTGATGTAACCTGACCGATGGGTCTAAAACCGTCAAAATCTAAACAAAATCTATGAAAATGTATACCTTTATTTTTCTACATTTCGATATCATTTACCTACCTCGTTAATAGCCGCGTACTGACTAAGCGAGCAGCCTCACGAGGCAGCCTCGGACATTTGCCGCGGTACGCATGCCGCGCGGGGCGGCCTCGGTCTGTAAGTTTTCTAATCCGAGGCTGCCGCTCGCGGCAAGGCCGAGCCACCGTGAGCATCGACGCTCAGTTTATCATGAAATCGAATAGAGGCAAAACACAACCGTCATGAGTGAGCGCGGCAAACGTCCTGAGGCGCCTTTGAGCATCAACAAAAACCGACAACGTTTGGCTCGGGCCGCGGCACGCTCGAGCGAGGCAGCGCATGCGTTTGCCTCGGGCGAGCCACGTCCTGACCGACCGAGGATTTGCCTCGTGAGGCAGCCTCGTGAGGCTGCTCGCTTGGTCATTACGCGGCTATTTAGGAGTTATTTTGTAGAATATATTTTGTAACGCTTTTTGGCTTGCAAAAAATTAAAAAAATGGTAAGTCGTTAATGTTTATTTGCATGGAACCAAACGGACAGTACTCTTTATAAGGGCCTTTAATACCCCATAAACATTTAATTTAGCTAACAATACATAGAACTTCTGTTTAACGCCTACAACGCAACTACATATAATATTTGTATATCATTCCATTTGCACTGCACGGTTAACCACACTTTTATTTATCGTTAGCTAAAAAGTTTGATAGGATTATAGCGCTTAACATAGGGTCATAAGATCGAACATTGTATGCATGTTTCTTTGTAAATGGTATTGCTTTTGATGCTCGGTGTACTCGGTAGCACTCGGTGGCAACGGTCGTGAAATTATATTTTATATGCGAGCCTCCGTTACTACGTGCTTGGAAAAGACACGATATTGTTGTAATAATCTGTATAATATTTTATATTGATACTTTCAGCTTGTTTATTAAAGAAATACGTTTAAAGTTGCTGCTTTTAGCGTTCAATACTTATAGTGGGCGCTTAACTTGTAATCTTATAAAATGGAAGTGTTCTCATCTTTAAAGTAGATAATATTAGCCGCTACACAGCTGTATGAGCTTAGTTGGTAGTGTGGTATCAGGTGTATGGAGACGGATCAGGCATTAAGTATTCAAAATTTTCTCATCTTTCATAGGTAATCGTATATCTTGTTATTTTTAACAATACAGTATATAATAGATATCGTTTAACAATATTTAGAAATGAAACTTAAACTTAGCCGTATCTATAGTATCTACGCCACCAAAATACAAATTGCGCGTTGTCACATAAATTCAATCTTTTTAAACAGGGTGAGTCAAACGGTGTTCGGTTTGATGAAAGGCCAAAAGAACCACTAAGTAGGTATAAAAAGACAGTTAACAGATGTAGACCACCAAAAGGAAGATGGTGGGATGCTATAGACGCCTTTAAGCGGGTAAAATACTTTCTGTTTTCAAGCTTCTACCCAGCAGTAGAAGACATTAGAAGCTTGCTGAAAAAGTAAATTTAGGAGCGTATTTTTTTTTTAAAGGGACTAGCCCACCACACATGCCCATCATTGCAACTCCTGTAAGCCAGGATCTACAATGATAACCAATGAATACCACCGAAACAGTTAAGCTCGGTGTGTCCCAGGGAAACGATTGACTGTCTTGGAACCCGCAACGAAATTAATCAGAAGTAGTAAATAGGAGGAGTAGGAAAAAAATTGTTTCCACTTCCCTCCATTGCAAGCGGGAGACAAAAAGAAAAGATAGGCCAAAGGCAAAGAAAAGATAAGACAACTGAGTTAGGCCCAGCTGCCAAGCACCACGGATAAAATTTTAATATGAATGGGTCCTAAAATTCATTTATTTAGGAGCTGTTATTTTGATTCCAATAATAGGTATGGCAAAAACGTCTGAAAGCACGGAAATTTGCTCTGGTAGCAACAAGGTCCTCATAATAAACAACACCGGACGTCGCATGTAAAGTGTCTAATAAAGCGTTACGTTCATTTTGCCAAAGACTACACTCCCACAGTATATGATGCGCAGTTTGCTCAAACTCACTATTTACGGATGAACACTGACACAAATAGTGAGTTTAGGAGCGTATATGTATCATAAAGCAATATATATATATATAGTCTTAACATTAAACAACAACCAGTATTTCGATATAAATTTATAGCAAAAACATTACGAGCAATCCTTGCGGTCAAAACATATTAATTTTGAAATGCCCCAATGTTCATATTAATTCCCCGTTATGCCTAATATCCAACAATGGTACCTATGTCATTAGTGATTCCTGTAATAGCATGTATGCCGTAAATTAATGGACATTTGATAACAAACTAAGCAGCTATTCATTGCGTAACATCCAATTACATTAATTAACGGTCAGTACGCTGCTCCCGCGGGCATCGACTAATATGCCCAATTCAAACGTCGCGGCGCAAGATGCGAGAGGATTTGTTGATTCCTTCTAATTATATATATAAGTGACATAAGTTTCCTCAAAAAAAAGTCCATTTTTGATCACAATATATTTAGTGATTTTTTTTGCTTGTAATTGTCAGGACAAGGTTTTTATGAACGAACAAAAATCCGAGGGAAAAGTAAAAAATAAAATATTTGTTTTTGTATAAATTGACAGGACAATGGCTGTCGGGTCAACGAGTTTATAACAGAAATGATTAATCAGAAGATAAACAAATTTCTCCCACTAAACAAATGTAAAGCGGTGTAGTGTGATAGGAAAAAAAAAACAAAAGGATAAAAACGGAAAGTGGTTTCAGTTTGCAAATGACAGTTTCCCGACCTCTAGAGTATATATCCATATAATGTGGGCCATCCTTCGCACCACAATCCAATTTAAGGTCGCCACCCAACTAAATACCCGTTTAACCAACTATGTGATACACTCGAAGTATGTGGCCTGTCCATTTCTACTTAAGGTACCATTTATTTTTAAACACCCCTTGAATGTTCCGTCGCTGGAATGTTTATTAGGTAACACAAATGTTTGTGGTTGAGTACTGGGCTTTCTGAACTAAGTGTTTTAGGTTCGATAGGCGTGTGGGATAAATGTTTGCGTGGACATGGAAACCCAGATATTTTTGGGTGATTAAATTTTATTTAAGGTACTTTTGACAAAATGGTACTGAGGAATATTAACAAATAAGAAAGGTATTTTTATCTTTCATTAAAATTTTTGAAACAGCGCGAGATTGTTTTTTTATAAAATGAAAACTTTTTTTTAAGATGTAAAAGACAGACAAAATAAGTAATTTTTGTGCCAAAAAATAAAAGAAATAAGACAAAAATAATGTGCCATTCATTAGAGTTCGACTCGCGACACCACCGCCGCCGCGTCAGCTCATGATTAGGGACTTCTATTGAGACTGAAACTAGTCGGGCGATTCCGAGAATATTCGTGAGTAAACCGTTTTGTTTTAAATAATTATGAATACTCCTCACAAAAGTTATTATACCACGTGCCATTCAAAAATAAATTTTAATTGTATTTTTTTCAGACCTAACTTTAATTTAAATAATTATCTATACTAATATTATAAAGCTGAAGAGTTTGTTTGTTTGTTTGTTTGTTTGTTTGTTTGTTTGTTTGAACGCGCTAATCTCAGGAACTACTGGTTCGAATTGAAAAATTCTTTTTGTATTGGATAGTCCGTTTATTGAGGAAGGCTATAGGCTATATAACATCACGCTACGACCAAATAGGAGCGGAGCATAAGTGAAAAATGTTGCAAAAATGAAAAACCGTTGAACTAAAACACGCGAACAAAGTCGCGGGGGACAGCTAGTTATTTATAAAAAAGCACGCTGCCTTCTATTACTTACATCGCAACACTAACCAAATGGTCTCTCACATGTCGAACAACTGATTGAGACAACTGTAAGGGTGGTCACCTTGGGAGCTGTGACGTCACCGATACACTAACAAACCTCGTTTGAGGCGCAATAAGCTTATTCAAAGTTGTTAGTGCGAACTTGATAGCTTAGAGCATGTAGTATGTAGCTATTGACAAATTTTGACTGGCCTGTTGGTCTAGTGGTTAGTGACCCTGACTGCTAAACCGGAGATTGTGGGTTAAATTCCCACACTATATAAAAATATATAAATATGTTTTCAGTTGTCTGGTTGTCATAGTACAGGCTCTGTCTGATTTGGGATCAGATGGTCCTGTGTGAGTTGTTCCAAGACATTATAGATATTATCATATTTTGTACGTTCTCATTTATTTTAATCAGTACAGGTGTACGACTTAAACGTGCGCTAATTCATACATGTTCAAATAAAATGTGGACAACATCACATACATTGCTCTGAACCCAAAGTCAGTAGCTAAAGCACTTGTGTTATGGAATTTAGAGACAGCGAAGGTACCACAAACACCCCGACCCAAGACAATGTAGAAAAGGGGTTTACTACATTGACCCGGCCGGGGATCGAACTCGGGACCTCAGAGCTGGCGACACCTTGAAAACCGGTGTGTACGCCACATGACCACGGAGATTATTAAATGCTCTATGTTTTTCTGACCTAATAAGTTATCCTAATCTAAACTATGTTTCATAAATTTAAAGTCAATTTAAATTCGGTAAGACAGGAAACCGACAGCAACATAGCTTGGGAAAAGGCAATGCGGAAATAAATTTAAACTTTGTCTACTATACATATAACATTATTTTATAGTCATATATTGTTCATCCAAAATGATATTCAGTATTATATTATGTTACTAGCAATAAGTCAACATGAAATATAAACAATAGCAATATAACACATGACTGGACAGCGAACTAGAGCTAATTTATTGAATCACGCCAAGATAACTGTATTACTGATGTAGCATAATTATAATGCGTATGCTAATTAATATTGTTAATTAATGAGCGCCTTCAGATTTGCTGTAGGCATCTTCTTGTTCAGCTATCTGGCCCGGTGTCTATTCATTGTCTCCATGTATATGATTATACCTAATTATATGTAGGCTATGTTACTTCTTTAGATAACCGATTTTTTTAATGTTGACTAGAAGCATTAGTTAAAGTATTGTTGGCTTTTTTGAGCTGAATTAATAAAAAAATGTTTTAAGAAAATCTAACTTTTGCTTATTACGTGCTTTCATATTAATTTGATAGCGCTTGTGACATATATATATTAATAAAAATCAATTGCTACATGTATAACGGAGTATCACTTAAATACGTTCGACCGATTTGGCTGTTTTTTTTTTTTTCGCGAAAAATGTCGAAAATTGACAGTACAGTGGTCGTACGTAAAGAGAACTTTGTCTTTTTAGACACAGTTACAAACGATTGACGAAGAGAAAAGAGACAAGAAACAAGAAACGAGAGAATATTTTTTCTCCGTCTAATCCAAAATCAATTAAGGTCTCTACCGACTGGATTTCTTTAGAGTAGGTACTAAAGAAATCCAGTCCGTCATACATAATACTAGTTCCAATAATTCCCTAACAAGCACTCACGTGACAATCGATTATCACCGATCTAATTTTTGTCACTATTCGCTCCATACAGGCTTTTGTTATGTAAATCTGAGCTCCATTTTCCCCGGGATGCCGTTCATAGCATGATTAAATAGCCCAATTTTGATCGATTGACTGGCTTGTGTTGAACTTATCTCGATTACCTTTCCCGGTGGGATAAACCCTGAGTAAGTATTGCATTTGATTGTTTTGTTGTTGCATAAATTAAATCCTGGCTGCAAAATCTAATAAAGGCATTTTGCGTATCGTAAATAAGGTAAAATAGTCTTTTCTTTATAAAAAAAATATAAAAAAAAATACGATTAATATTTTTTGGCGATGAGGTTTATGATTGTACAGATATATAACTAGAGCTGATGACAAAAATAGGCGTTTGCTTTGGTATGAGGTAGTCGCAGTCATCTCAGCCTTTAGAAGATCACTGCTGGACAACGGACAAGGGTTTAAGACACAAAAACCTTTATAAGCCGAATATAATTATATACCAATGGAGATGACCTTAGATGAATAAATAAGTAAACTATAGAGTGCCCATATGGAGTATGAACTGTTGGCACTAGTACGAACATGTAAAATTTGTGTCAAAAAAGAGCGCACAGTAATTTTAATAAAATTAAATCTATCTCAAAACTTAATATTACCCTAATAATATCGGAACCGTTAATATTTTCGTTGCACAGAAAATCAAATAAATCAGTAAACGAGCGAAATACATTTAGATAAAAATGTGCTTACGCTTGACATAAGGGGCTACTAGCAATTCACATGCTCTCTGAGATGACAGACTAGTAAACTTAAGAGACAACGTAAGCGCGACTCTTATGGTAAAGATTAGAATATCCGTAAATACTTTCACAAGTCGTATGGCAATCAGTCAGCACACTCCTGTATCGAGGAGAAGACATGAGGAAGACGAAACACTTCGTTATGAACATATCTTGCAGCCGAACAATCTCTGCAAGTCATACGTCACGTCCTCACAGTTGCCAACACTCGTTGTTATGTAAATAAGATCGCCCGTCCCCGAATTTCCCTGAAAATCCCCGACGATCCCTGATTCCGATAAACGATTGAACTTTGCATTTGAACTTTGAGAGTAAAAATCACTCGTCTGTGGACCCTGCTTACGATTCCTTCCAGGTCTTAGGATCTATAATGGCCCTAGGAATCCTAGATAAGCTATTGTTGGGCGTTATATTTCCGATATTGGCGATATGTCTTTTTCAATGTATGCTGTTTATAACCAACTAATCAATGAACGAGAGCAACAATATACGGTTCAAGAGGAAGTATTTGAGAACACATCTTATGATTACTTTTACAGAATTTTTGCCAATATTTTAGCACCCATATAATATTTTATACGTACGTAATACATTTATCCCAGCTGTGCGGGTATTCTAGAATAGTCCAGAGCACATACATTTCACGCGCGCACAAGAGATCAATCATAGTAATGGAGGCATAGACTTGGATGGATTGGTCGTTGGTGATAGCTATCTAACACATGGAAGTCAAATTTAGATTCAAAGTGTTATTACTTTTGAGTTTGAGTAGTATCAGATGCACTGTACCTAAACACTTCACTTTCTTATATCGAAAATAATTAAAATAGTTTCATTTTTTTTTACGAAACACTAATCAATTTTCTTATTAATTAGCAATTTTTCGCGGCTATGGCCGCGTGGATGTCGGTTATCGCAGCAAAAAGTAACCTATGTAATCTCAGGCTCTATACTATCTGTGTACCAAATTTCATTTAAATCGGTTCAGTAGTTTTGGTGGGAAAGCGCGACAGACGGACAGACAGACAGAGTTACTTTCGAATTTGTAATATTAGTAAGGATTAATTATTGTTAATTATCATTTGAAGTGTCTTGCTCCATCCCAGAAAAGACGTGCCAGTTTCCTGCCCTCCTTACTGGAGTGTTTCTCTATACGTTTTCGTCGAGGTCTACACGGGAACGCTTTTAATACATAAATGTGGAATGCAATAAAGTATTGAGTAATGACAAACACGAATTAGTTGACTTGAATAAAGTTTTGTAATAATCAGTACCTGCTTGTACGTATATATAAAGAATGAAATAAACCAACGATATATTTATAACAAAACACTTAAAATCTAGTGAACCTGTTTCACACCTATGGAGCTGTTATGGAAATTAAATCGACAGTTGACTTCCAATCTAAAGCTCCATGTTTGTTATCCATTCTACACACAATTGACTACACTTGACATATCTGATGTCAACACCAAATTTAACAGTTATGACTGAACATACTTCGATGTTTCATGTTTGGCACCGTTTCAGAGAATTTTCAACATCAATCGTATGTATTGAATTAACACACAAACAAACTAATAAAACAAAAGGCATGCACACTACACAGGTAAACATAATACAAAAAAAAATGAGAATTATTCAATTACCAACTCCATTTCATTTCGGAAAATTCTATCAAAATGCTTTTTAATGGTTGCCATAACTATACAAAGTGTTGCTGAGCCGACGATAAGATGGGTCTATAAATATACCTAGTGAAAATTTCATATCGAGTAAGTATGGTTGTTTCTAGCACGGAACCAAAACAAATGTCAGACAGTAAACGAGACTTACACGCAGCTGTGAGAATACTGTCAATGATGATGAGCGCCTTCTATTCTGTAAAACCTATTGTTCCAGAATTCCACATCAACAAACTGAGTGGGTCAGAACCTTTGTCCTTAAAACAAGGTCAACAAATACAGCTATCCTTCTTAATATCATGTACTTTTATCTGGTTATACAGCGGCATCTCATTTCTCACGTTTACGCAACACCAACTGGCGTTGTTATGTAAATCGCAGGTCGACTTTCCTCTGTAGCGCGATTATATCGCGGGTCTGATTGACAATCGCCCGAGTTTGCGTCTTAACTGGACCCGAATATAAAGTGACAGTGATTGGGCCCTGTTAAATAGAAAGGGTACAATGTAATATGTGTGTACAGGGCGGTGTGATCGTAAGCCTTCCTGTAAACATTTGCGGCATATTGTTTTAACATGTAAGCCTGGGTTTTGCTTGAATATGGGCTCTACCGTCGCTACAAAATACAGTTGAGATCGTAAAGCGTTATTATATGCTTGCTTTGAGAATGGATTAAATGAATGAAGGGGAGAACTTAGGATATGGAATATGACAGAAATCTTTTTGTAGAAATAAAATGTATCCAAAGACTTATTTCAAAAAAGTATCACATTCATTTTTCAGTGGTTAATTCACAAAACTTTGCTGTACAGAAATAAGAACCATCTAAAAAAAAATCACGTTACATTTCTATATACCTACTTATTTTTTATATTTCTTACTAAGAAAATTAATTGGTTCCCCAGTTCTTCAATTTCGACTTTGCAGAAAAGTCATCCAGTGATTTATGCTAGGCTGTAATCCTTTGCACCGATCGGGTTGTTGAAGAACTGGGAGTAGAAGAATAATCTAGAACAAAACGATTTACTCATGCTTTTTCTCGGGACCGCCGGACTAGTTTCAGGCTCAATAGGAGTCGCGAGAAGCGGCGGCTCGGCGGTGGTGTCGCAAGTCAAACTTCGGGCGATCCCGAGAATATGCGTGAGTAAACCGTTTTGTTCTAAATAATTATGAATACTCATCACGAAAGTTATTATACAGATGAATAATCATCTACTTTACGCACGGAGCGATGAGACCGCATTTCCAGTCTGCCTGTGACTACGGCTGGTGTAACCTCGTCAAAACGTTAAGCCCTTTATAGGTATTTATGTATTTTCGCGCTAATTCCCCTTACATCAAATTATTATAAAAATGCAGCGGGATATTTTAAAATTAGGATTATTATACATTCTGCATACTATCTTTGGTTGGACCGCTGCGAAAATAATAAAACAGCTGCATTGCGAAGTCGATAAACAAGTTACCATACCAGACGCCGCGAAACCGGCGTTGATGTAAATAGTCAAATATTGGCTGTCTACGAACCATACGTTTTGGAAATAGCTTACTGTATAATATCTCGCATAAAGCATATTTACAAACCACGTGAAAATACCTCACATACTCTATGCCAAATATGTGGCAAATATTTGTTAGAACGACACAAGTTTATGTAATATGGAACCAATAAAATGAGGATTACATTTTAAAGTTGTTTGTAGATTGTTAGATAGATTGCGATGCTCATTCTACCACTCCCATTTAGTAGACTTTCTGATTATAGATTGGACGAATAGAATTAAAACTAAGACTTGTAAGTTGTTAGAAGAAGTGTAAGGTTTAAGATGTAAAAGAGGCAGATAGTAGAAGTGTCAAAAAATTTCTTTTTTTTCCATTTCAAGTATTCAGACACTTTTGAAAAGTTAATGACTCTTATTTAGTTGCACGGTCAATTCGGATGGTCAGACGGATAACGGAGACTTTGTTAGGTTTTCAACGGTACTTTTTGGTCAAATGGGAGTCTTAAAACAAGACATCATAATAATATTCAGACGGGACACGTCTGTATAGTGTAACAATTCTTCGTACATACCAAGATCAAAGGACTTTGTGCGTACCTACTTACCGAATTGTTAACGTTTCCAGAAATTCATTAAAATACAAACTTTGAAATTTATTAACATTTTAGTATGAGTGTTTATACGTATTTATTTTATTTCAAAAATATTCTTGTATTTAAAATATGATGAATTTTTATTTTACCTTCAGGATAATGCTAATAAAATAATATATCTTTTCCCTTTTGACGTTAATGATCAATAAAAATATTTTTCATTAAAATTTAATTTCGCTGAAATTTGAGTACAATTTTTGACTGGTAACATATTAAAATAAACCAAAAATCAAAATAATGATAAATGAAAATTCAGTATTACAAACAAAAAATATATTTCTTTTATATATATTTCATAAGGTTTTATTATGCCAATAATTAAATTTTATTTATTATACTGCTTACTTAAGTGCAATGAAATAGGTACAGGGTTATCGGTTACCTACTGCTTTTCAAACATGAATTTATCTGCATTACATAACTTATTCAAACAAGAAAGAGGTATTAAAAATACATATTTTATAGTCTTCGAGCGAAGGCGATGTGTGTTATCTGAAACTCTGAGTATATTCTGCCAAAACCCATGGGTAAATTGACGTCATATCTATCTTGCGGCAACAAGGAAATTGCTTCACTTCTCATGTATAAAAAGTGATGTGACATGCCTCAAAATGTATCGATAAAACAATGCAATATGCACGAGGGGCGACTAATAGAAAAATAAAAATAAAATAGATTTAAAAACTTTAAAATAATTATCCTTATTGTACACAGACCCATAGATTTTACTCTTGATTTCAAATATTTGCTCCATTTCGGAGTTGATTACTGAAAACGTACTTATTACAAGATTGCCGCTCCCAAATTTAATTATTCAACAATAATTTCACCGCAGCGATCGGTGAGTGATCTCCCTTACCACCCTTTATGAAATGTAATGAGAAAATTAACTAAAGAGTGAGGTTTTAAATTAACTAATGCCGTCTTTGTGCCTGGATTAAATATCAACCAATTTTCCTGCACGAAAATGATCTCTATTGTTTGAAGATAAACAATAGATGTTAAATCTGAGATATAGCCTGACCTTGGAAGGTCGTTTTTATATACATTTATCACGTTTTATGTAAGGAATGTTTTAGCTTAAAAGCGACCTTAATTAGGGTTGTTGCCAAGTCTGAAGTTAGTCGGTACCTAGGTAAGTAATAAAATAGAATAACAATAATAATTATTTTTAAATAACTTTTGTGAGAAGTATTCATAATTATTTAAAACAAAACAGTTTACTCACGCATATCATAATTCATTATTCATTCAGACTCAAGAGAAGTCCCTAATCATGAGCAGACGCGGCGGTAGTGGTGTCGCGAGTCGAACTCACGACAATGACTCGCGACACCACTGTCGCCGCGTCAGCTGATGATTAGGGACTCCTATTGAGTCTGAAAATAGTCAGGCGATCACGAGAAGAAATTTTTACGAAATATTTTTGTGTTGATGAAGATGTGATGCAGTGGAGTCAACTATCTAGGCTTAAAATAATAGGTAATAATGAAAACGGACTATACATGTCCCACTGCTGAGCACAGGGCTTTTCTCATGTAGAGAAGGAACGAGCATTAATCACCACGCTTGCTCACTTACGGGTGCAGATATCAGATATATTTTTTTTTTGGAATTCATGTTTCCTCACAATGATTTCCTTCACCGATTGTCAATGATGTCTTAGAATATTTAATAAAGTACGTATATAACTTTGAAAAGGTCACACTAGTACTAGCTTGTAATGGGGTCGAACCCGCAACTTTGTCCACACCGCTAGGCTACCACAGGATTATAAAAATAACTTAATTTGTCTTTCGTTATAAAGCTGACCGGAAATTTCACACATTTTTGAACATTTACTAGGTGTTTTACATAAAAATATATTGTATTATAAGAAAAAAACATGTTTACGTAGTCTGGCGTAGAACTTTTCATATATTTTTTTACCTGCTATGTACCGTTCTGATTTGCTGGATTTTTGGCATTATTTTCTATTACTTCAGCCAGAATTAAAGTAAGTATTGTAAACAGTATGTTTAAAATAAATTTGGTTTATAAATGTTATAAAATTAATGCAAAAATAGTTATGTTTTTTTTACCTGGTTTTAACGTTGTTTGGCATAAAATAAATTTATTCTTATTCTTAATTCTTCACTAAGTTTTGTTTTGTTTGTTCTTTAAATAATCATAATTATGTAATTTGCAGCTTCGAAAACATGGATTACATTTTTATTTTACAATGCAATATTAAAGTTATTTGCAGCAACTCATACATTTATACTATTGCAGCAGACCAGCTGTTGGGCACAATACATTGCCAACTTTTAACCGACCATTTGAGCCAATTCCAGTATCAATTTGTGTTTTGGCATTAATTATAAATCGTTAGCCTAAGGTTTGGCATCTGTTCCTCTAATTCTGAGGTCTTGGCTTTGAACACAATAAGTACAAATAATTGGATTGGATTACTAAAACTCAAATTTCAGCATTACCTAATATATATTTATAGTGTTCTTTAAATACCTATATATATTTTAGATAAATGCTAGTTGCTACGAGACTACTTAGTTACAACACATGAGATTATTACAAGCAAATTTCCTTACATCTTTCCATTATTCATCATCATCATTGAAAAACTGCAATATACTAAAAATAAACCTTATTTTTTGCGCTTTACTATATAAATCTATTATTTTTATCTTGCTAGTTACCGTTTGTGCTGAAATCGAAAGCTTGAAGGTTTTTTCTTCACAATGAATTCATATTCTGAGATAGCCAAACATCACTTCCATATTTCCCTGAAGTTCAAAATTATTTAATCAACATTATTTTCATAAGCCATGAAATAAAACGTCTTGCTGTTTATACAAGCGCTTTTATTATCAGTAGCAAAAGGAAATGCAAATGATAGTGCTGGTCTCAGACGATGTGCAGCCGAATTATTCATTCCGAATACATTCTGTTTGCTAGAAGGCGCTGATTAACCGGCACCTAATTAAGTAACGAACTCCCCTCGACTTGCTAAATAGTCGACGGCGACTGGATGACGGGATGTGGTGTGAATATGTAGGGGCAGCGGGGAACCGTTCCAGGACAAATTTATATATTTTAAAGGTGTAACGAAATGTTGAATAGGTGATACGATTTTTTTACTTACATGTCGTCGTAATTTCGTTTATGGAGGAATGGCTTCAAGACAATAGAAGATGAAGAATAATTTGCAAGACTTTCGCTACGTACGTATTTTAAATTAATAACATTATTTTGTTGATTCTAGACTTTAATGACTTTCTGAATTTGAGCTTAAAAAGTCGGGCTGATAATAAAGTCGAAACAATAAATCTTATGAGTGATGACACGTGTGTTTTCTTATGTGACGTCATTAGCCTCTACTCTTTAACTTTAATAGGGGTGCGGACTGGGTACGAAAAGGAAATATCATTTAGTCCGCCAGATACATAAAAAACTAGTATTTTTTCTTTTATCAAATCAATATAAAATGAGAAAGTTATAGCACTTTAAAGTTCAGGATAAGCATGATATGTGACGTCACATGTGGGTAAAAATTGTAGCTACAAGTAACGTCACGCGACTTTTCCATTCACTTTATCTTACTCATTGTTTGTTTACGTAAAAAAATAAAAAATATTTCTTGTGTCTAATATTTTTTAATAACCTATGTGACAAGTAAATAAAAAAAAATAGTCCTGTCCCCTATTCATTTTATCTACTTAGTGTTTTCTTATTTTCAAAAAGCAAATTATACGTTTTTTTTTCATTATCTTTAAATATATAATATAACAAATACTTCTAGACTTCTACATTCCTCACTATTTATTGAACAAAAAAACCTTACGTCCAATAGATTCTACTTTGCTTCGAAACAAAAGACAAACAGAAAGCCAGACAGATACAAATAAAGAAAAAGACTTACACAAACAATAATTATTTATCGCTGGCTTCTAATAAATCAAATATTGAAATCGAAGCTATGCAAATATTTGATTTAAATGTATAAACGGCTCGATTTTGATGTTATTTGTTTATACTTTGTGAAATTAAAACGCTTCATTTTATTTTCTGGCGTAATCTCTAATTTACCCTTTCTTTTCTAAAATGGAAACTGGAATTTTATTTGGAAACACGTTTTTGTCATTTTCGGCGAACTCTGAAAGTGGGTATCAACTTCCGACAGTTGGTATACCAACTGTCGGAATAAGTATACTTAATTATCCAATAATCAGAATGTGGAGGTTAGATCGACAGTCACGTAGTCCGTTTAATTCTGATATGATACTCAACTTAAAAAAAAAAGAAACAAAATAGCTTGTGACAAGAAACTAAGTAGAAAATAATGTTAAGACCTAAAAAAAATGTAAAGCTGTTGCTGTTGCTGTTCAACAATTCTTTGACAAAATTCTAGTTTATATTCTCCTTTAGCCTAGAATTTAGTACCAGTTCTGCACCTCACTGCAGCTCACACCTTGGGACACCGGAAACGATTCACTATTCGCGACTGTGCAAATTCGTTATCACAGCTATTCTTGTTAAATATATTCAAGTTCTAATTGTGATTATGTTCCACAAACTATGCCAGCGTTTTATACGTTTAATATAATATGCTTTACATATTAGTTATCATAATATATTATGCATTTTAATATAATTAACGAATGTTATTATACCACTCTACATTTTAATTAAGGTGACTTAAACGCTGATCCGTTACCGATTTATTAAAGTGCCTTGTGATTTTTAAGTTATCATTTAAAAAATAATTTAGTCATCGATTATATTGAACAGTAATTTGTGATTTTTAATACCCGCAGGCTAAACGCGAAAGCATACTTACGTGTCGTGGCGTGTCATGACGCGCCAGAAGCATATCGGTTTCATAGCTACGACAGAACTCGTCACGTCACGCTGCGACTTACAAATATGACTCTAACTTTATTAAATGTATTAAACCGATGTTTCTGTCTTTACGCTCAAATCATATTACAGCAGTGTCGAAGAGCAGCGAAGCGTCAATTAAAAAGTTGATATAGCAAATTCATATTTAACAACGTAATGTTAATATTTCATCGGAGATGAAAAAGACGAGCGAATGCGAGCCAATACGCGCGCATTCGTGCAACTTGGAAAGAATTTGACGCTTCTATGCGCTTCGATTTTGATGTAGTATGAAATGATCCTTACAACTAACCGAATCATATTATTTCGATGCTATAATTTTTGTTTTTGTTGAATTCCATTCCGCAATTAAATAACTTATCTGGATTTTTGTGTATTTTGTTGTAGTTTGGTTTCAGTTCGAATAAAATAGCACATTTTATGAAAGTACGGTTGATCCAGATTTTGTTGCCGTTAACCAAATGCCAATAGAGTCAAAGTTTAGAGTAAATATTGTGTGAAGACAAACATTAAGTTTTGGAACAATCGGAACTACAGGCCTTTTGTATCCTGTGGGAATAGAACCAGTTTACCACAGAAAGGCAAACATTGAATAGCTGTAACTGATATTCATTATTATCAATGTCGCAATGATACAATGTTATTAGTAGAACAATGTATTTGAGAAATACGGAAGGGTATGCCGTCTATCGACTTCTACTGGCTAAACCCTACAAAAGAGTAGCTTCTTATTTATTTAATACGTCATGCACAGTGTATATAGGCGGACTTAATGCCAGAAGGCATTCTCTGCATTTTTTTATAAGAAGAATACATACTCTACAATTTATATTATACAAAGCTATTATACAATATATACATATTTAAATACTACATAATATAATACATACATTATTATATATGAATAGATACTAGAGGAAAACTGCCAGTTTCGAAGCTTCTAACGCTGTGTCGATTTGGCCAAAGTTTGCCGATAAAAGCTTCTAATTTTTTATACCGGGTGTAAGGCGTAATCACTTTTTAAATCCACGGCCTCCAGCAGATTCTATGATCTCTTTTCCTTCAACATCAATAAAACTCTGTTCCTATGTGCGTTTTTCTCCTGATGATGATGACGCTAAATTGTGCCGTAAGCGTGCAGGTATGCCCTTGGGAGGCTTTCCAGCACTTTACGAGAATCCTCTTTTGCCTATATGAACTCACTAGCTGTTTCCCGCAGCTACCTACTCGCCTACCGCAGCTACTAGATGTCAGTTTTCGCGGCAAATAATTTTAATTCTATGTCCTTTCTCAGGCTTTAGACTATCTGCGTACCAAATTTCATTTAAATCGGTTCAGTAATTTTGGCGTGAAAGCGCGACAGACAGACAAAGTTACTTTCGCATTTATAATAATAGTGAGGATTAGCAAGTAAAGCCCTATATTTTCATTCATAAAACGACCAGTAACTACCTTTTTTGAAGTACCTAATTAATATACATATATTCACTCTGATTAAAATATTTGAAGAATGACAATAATATAATGTTCGCATTTTTATTAATTTTACATTTCGTGAAAACTATTACCCTTCATATAATTAATTAGAGCTATATTAAAATGTATAAATAAAATTAACTATGTAGTATCGTGGTGGTGGCCTAGTAGTTCAATGAATGGATTTCTGTGCACAAGGTTCCTGGTTCGAACCCATTACAGACAATTACCGATGCAACTTTTCAAAGTTATAATTATGTACTTTCTTATTTTTTTTAAAACATCGTTGACTATCGGTAAAACATTGTGAAGAAACCTGGATTCCAAGAATTGTTATCTGAAATCCAACCCGCAATGAGCAAGCGTGGTGATCAATGCTCGTTCCTTCTCTATATGGAAGAGGCCTGTGCCGCGCAGAGGGGCATTTATAGGCTGGTATTATTATTATTATTTTAGTACCTTTTGGTTTGAAACAGAACTGGAGATGAGAGCTTATTGTATGACATATATATTTAAGTCACGAAATAGCAGTAAGGAAGCCATTTCCCTTCATTAAAAACGAAAATTAACAGATTTTTTCTTCAAATTCAAGCCATTCCTTCTGGTCATAGTCCTTTGTCACCCCTTCTGCTAAACTACTATACAAACTAACGCGGTCTAAGGATATAATCGTCTAAGTAACCATCAATTTGTACTGCTCGACCTAATTACCATGTTGCACAAATATCAGAAGTACCACCATCACAAGGGGCTTCTCTGAATTTCTTCTGAGATAGATAGATGATGAAACAGAGAAGATCATAATAAAAACAGTTTTTAGAACTCAAGAATGAGTAAATAAATTAGTAAATTATCTGTTTCTTTCTCCGTTTCTTCCCTCTTCGTTCCGTTTCTCCGAATAAATACTTTATTTACAAAAGTAAATAAAGTATTTATTCTAAAGTGATGCCAATATTTCGTTAATAAGCTTCCGTGCCGAAAGATGACAACGAGACCCTATTACTATGCCTCCGCTATTCCTAACGCCTTTCGTCTGTCAGCGGGCTGTATCTCATAAACTATGACATGTACACAGCTGAAATTATTATAGTGAGTATTTTTGAAAATGTGCTGTCATAGAAGAAAAAGGTAAATAATCTTAATTTGATCGCCAAATATTATTTTTTTTGGCCGTTTTAAACATCAGCCTAAATGCAAATTAAAAGATTCTTCAAAGACTGACCGTGTATACCAGCGTAGACCAAGTCGTTACGCATTGTTATACATTCATATTATGACTTAATTTAAACTTCTGATTAATTCTTATTATGACCAGCTTTGGACCCGGAGTTAGTCTAGTTAATTAACCTCTACGAATATGTACCTAAGTCACAGCTACTTTGTTAATATCGACTCGCTACAGTTAGTCAACATTTACTTTAGATAATAGGCATGTTGACTGAGTATAAGAAGTAAAAATCTAATTAGTCCGTCAGTTACATAATAAAAAAATATTCGACACGTATTTTTTTTCCTTTATCAAAACATAAAAAATTTACAAAGATACAGCGCTTTAAAGTTTCGGAGGGGGGCTTATGACACCCCGCCGTGGTAAAAATTGTAGCAAGTATGTAGTTTAATCATTTTTTGTATGCAGTATAAAAAAAAATCGTGTCCAGTATAATTCAATAATCTACATGACGGGCATAATATTTTATTTTTAATTACTGATAGCTTCAAGAGGCGGACTTCAAGTTGCTAGTGATCCATGTCAAATTTTCTTGAAATAAAACAATATTTTATATTGCTCGTTTTACCTTCTATATTTTAATTAATTTTCATATTTTATTTAATTTATTAAAAAGGAAGGTAGAAAGAGTATCATCAACTGACAAGACGAATACCACCTCAGTCTGCCCATGACCATGACACCTGCAAAGGCGTCGAATCGTCGGGAACTAAAATCTAAATACAAACCGCGATAAAATCCGTTCAAAAGTAGTTTTATTTCAATGCGTAATATTCGCGTAAACTTCAGAAAGCAATATCAAACTTACTTTTTATTTGTGTAAATTGAGTGTTGCACAGGTTAAAATATTTCGTCTCCAATCACTTATTGCTATGGACATTGAACATTTTACAACAAACAGGACGATTCTATATTCAGATGGGCAAATTCTCCATCCAAGCCACGACAGTGTTCGGAAGACGCCTGGAGGTCTCACGTACTTCGCCGCCGGGGAAATCTACTGTCTGCTTATTATTTATATACCCTTTTGTTACGACTGCGGATGTATCGTGTCGCTAAATAATATACAATGAATACCTGGCTTTTAGAGACACGAAAAATAGTACATGGAAAATGGGGATCTGAACGCAATACTTGTTGGTTCCGTACCTAAAGAGTGCCAACGGTACCCTATTACTAAGCCTCCGCTGTCCGTCTGTCCGTCAGTATGTCAGCGGGCTGTATTTCTTGAACCGCAATAGGAAAACAGCTTAAATTTTCACAGGGTGTGTGTATTTCTGTTGTCGCTATAGCAACAAATTTTAATCATAAAATTTAAAAAATATAAAAGAGATCGACGTACAAGAGACGTGTTTCTATAGTTTTTTTTTGCTTGATTTTAACAGCATAGATCTTGTAAGATTGAATAAAGGGTCACCCTTTACGTGCGAATCTGAAGCGCACTTGGCAGGTTTTCGGTACCATGTAAGTTAATTGTAAAACGAAGTGGTTGTAATTGCAATAAAGCTTTTCTTTTTTCTTCTTGCCGTTACATATGTTTGCCGGATTTGCTAATCTCCTAGCTAAAAGCTAGGGGTTTAATGCACATTTTAGCTACTACGTTGATCAGTTGACAATGGTCACTTTTTAGTGTGAATAACCAACCGCTGACTCCACGTTTTATCATAATATGCCGACTGTTTAGATAAGTAAAAGCTTTTAAATAAACTAAAACTATAATTTTCCGACTCCTTATTTACCAATAACCAATAGGGAACCGGACTGGGTATAAAAAAGAAATATCTATTTAGTCCACCAGATAAATAAAAAAAGACAAAAACTAGTATTTTTTCTTTTATCAAATCCAAATTTACAAAGTTAAAGCGCTTTAAAGTTCTGGAGTGGGGGCTTATGACGTCACTTGTGTGTTAATTAAAAAAGGAAAAAATATGTGTCTAATCTATACTAATATTATAAAGCTGAAGAGTTTGTTTGTTTGTTTGAACGCGCTAATCTCAGGAACTACTGGTTCGAATTGAAAAATTCTTTTTGTATTGGATAGTCCGTTTATTGAGGAAGGCTATAGGCTAAATAACATCACCCTACGACCAATAGGAGCGGAGCATAAATGAAAAATGTTGCAAAAATGAAAAACCGTTGAAACTAAAACACGCGAACAAAGTCGCGGGGGACAGCTAGTATTTTTATAAAAAATAGTCCGATCCCCTATTGTATATTTTTAGATAGCTATTCATATTGAGTTGAATCCTATTGATCACTTCGCGCGTATTCAAGCGTATAAATGTTAAATGTTTTTGTCATGAAGAATGACTGTAATAAAACTATTATTGACGCATTTACTACCAGGCTAACATAAATTCAGAAGTCCAGTCAAACCAATAAAATAACGGCAGTGAGTGAACTGTTACTATATTTGCAAACCGCTACAATTCATTACATTGCGGACACAAATGATTGAATTAAGTGCTCAACTGGGACATCAGGATATTACGGCAGCGATGATGGATGTATTCACGCGAAGAATATAATTAACACCCGATTTTCGATACGAATGATAATGTGAAATGTTTAATTATTATTGTTTAATGTATGTACTAAGTACATACATTAAACAATAACAATAAGGGGGCGTCCCACCCGTAAGGTGGGACGCCCCCCCGCCAGATGGACTGACGACCTGAAGAAGGTCGCTGGAGGGGACTGGATGCGAAAGGCGGAGGACCGGGTGTTGTGGCGCAAATTGGGAGAGGCCTATGTCCAGCAGTGGACTACGAAAGGCTAAATGATGATGATGATAATGATGATGTCTGTACTTATTGTAATTGAGATCCTTCGCAATTTTGAAGTAGACGTTTTTGCTAAAGAATATTGTAGTATCTAGCCACAGCAGCCAAGAAGATAAAATAAAAAACCTAAACCTATTGAGTTTCTTGCCGGTTCTTTTTCATAGGAAACGCATTTTGGAACCGCGCGCACTTAGAGTCAATTAGTTTTACATCTTTAAAAAATTTTAAGCGCCTTTTTTATTTTATTTGACTTCGTCGTATTTTAGACATAACAGCAAATTATGAACAGAGTGACCTTAAAAAGCGTTTCTCTTATGGGGAATTATAAAACTCGGGTGTGACAGGAAAACAGGATTCCGAAAAGGTTGTTGTATAATTTACCTACGACACACCTTACCCCGGTCACTCACATGCGCGCAAACATTCGAACAAGGTTCGCGCGCTTTGATGTCTGTTAAAAAACCGACACAGCTTGGAAATAAAAACGTTAGCGAATGTCGTCCTACACGGGTTTGCGTATTCGTGCGAATGTAAGCGACCAGCAGTAGACTAATCCTTCGACAGCTTTAGGCGAGTTGGGTATCGTCATCCTATATTTTATGAATGGACTATATGGGCGTTAAAGAAAACGTTAGCGTACCTACTAACAAATTAATGAGACGGGACCAATAGTGTTTAAATAATTATATTTAAAGGGTAATTTAAGGGTAAAACCTCTATTCATTCCTAACCATAATAACACACAATTAAGTTCATTGTTTAGCCATTGTATGCTATGTTACGCTAGTGTGTTTAGTTGTGAAACTAATCAATGCGTAATCATTGTTTATAAGGCCAGTCATTGTCAAACTAAGTTTGAAACTACATACTGTAATTATTATTGTATTAGTTATAGTTTTGAAAGTAAGTATAGTTATTATTTACAATTTTAAATATTCACATACTTCACTATATACCCTTAAAATAAAACTAAACTCATCCACATCGCTGTCGATTGGAAGTGTACCCAAAAGACACGTTGCACGTTGTAACGTAACGTAAAAAAACGAAAAGGACAGTTCATTGTAATCTATCATAAAACTAACTACTACTTTTTCAGTGAGAAAAATAATAGTCAATATAAAAATGAATATGTAATATTTTTACCCCCTTTTTTACCCGACTGCAGCAAAGCCAAAAAATAAGGTTAAGTTATGTGTTTGACCTGTATGTTTTTTCAAAAAAGGCGCCGAAAGTTTGAGTGCACGCCACATTTAAAAAAATGCTTAGAATCATTGAAAATGTTACATTTTGATTGGTTCACAATTGACGAAGAAAAAAATAGATCGCAATACTTTACTAACGTACACTTTACATGTTAACTTAGGCTTAAATATTATTTTAATTATTTGTTACGTATTAACGCATGCAGAGCGAATATTTGTCATTAAAAACTTTGTGAGTCCAACAGGTAGTCATAGAGATTACGTTTATTTTGATGTTTGACCTTATAGGTAGAATTAAAAAATTAATCGCATACCTAATAATAAACCCTAAATCTTCACTTTATTTACACTTTACTTCCACTTTAACTAATACCCACAACAAAATGTTTTCACTTATACCTAAATATAAATATTTTTTGCAGTATTTGAGATCTACATTTAAATAAAAATACTGGTTTATCAAGTTACATGGGTATACATTGTTTTTACATTTTTACAAGTAAGCGGAAACGATTTAAGCACGTTTGATGAGAGGTGCTTTACACACAAACATATTTATTCATCTAAAACAGTGTCGTTTGTCAACGAAAATGGTCAACCACATAAACCTGCAGTCTGTTTGATTTGCCCGAACAAACTCCGAGACTCAAATAATGTACTTAAGTCAAACACGTAAATTTAACAAACAATTTACTGTCCTAATATTTTTTTTACAAAAATAATACCTCGAAATACATTATACAATATCAAAAATTAAACATTGTTCATTCAATTAACTTAAGGTAAAAGTTGAACTTTAGGTACTAAATAATAAAGATTTATTTGCGTTGACATATATTTGGGAGGCGGTAAATATAATTTGGTGATTTCTACTTTCATTTTCAGTGAGTACAACCTTAAGCTTAGGTAAGTCCGTTATGTTTTTATTAGAACTTCGGTAGCAATACGGTGAAAATATCGGAACGGAACCGGGTACGACACGTATTGAACCTGGACCTGGAGACCTTTACTCATGTTATATGGGTCAGAATTAACTGTATTTTGTTAGGATAAACGATTCCCCGGATATTGATATAATACTTTTTTCCGGTGGCTAAAATAACCCCGAAAAATTAAATCATAGCTATGATAAAATATCTATGATCATTTGCAACATTTTATAAAAAGCAACTTGGTTATTGTTATAAGATTTGAATCCTTTACATTATTTTATTGGGTAGTACTTAACCTATATTTACTCATCGCGAATTTTAGAAACTCTTTTGGGATCAGCAATTTTCCTCAAACATTGAACCATTTTACACACCTATTCCTATATATTTATGTACAAAGTGGCTAGGCATATATATTATATAAAATCAACACGCGGGAAAAAAAGTCGCGGGGGACAGCTAGTAGCTGTCCCCCGCGATTTTGTCCGCGTGTTTTAGTTTTAACGGTTTTTCATTCTTGCAATCTTTTTCATTTATGCTCCGCTCCTTTTGGTCGCAGCGTAATTTTATATAGCTTATAACCTTCCTCCATAAATGGGATATCCAACACTGAAATAATTTTTCAAATCGGACCAGTAGTTACTGAGATTAGCGCGTTCAAACAAACAAACAAACTCTTCAGCTTTATTATATTATAAGTATAGATTTCCCATTTTCAATTCTGACAACCAGTGTTATTATGGAATACTGTGCAACTCAGTAACATGGTTAGTGGCGGTCAGGTAGGCATTCGATGGATGTAAAATACGGTATTCAGCTGGATCCGGTACGACTGGAAGCCGACCTCAACATGGCTTGGGAAAAGGTTATGCACCAGAAGATTTTCCCATTAGGTACCTTTTCATGATATTTACAATTATCAAAAAGACCGAAGTTGAGTATTCATTATGGTAAGTTTTGTATGCTGGAAAGTTTGCATCAGATTTTAAAACCTTTTTACTGATAGATAGCAACTTTATAATACTTTATTGAGCGATGAGTAGGTATTCCGTATTTTATGTTAAAAATCGATGTTGTTGCGGATGAAAACGCGGACAAAAGCTAGTTACAAGATAATTTGAGATAGGTACCATATTCTATGCTTGCAATTTAATCGGCTCCAATATTTTGAAAGCATAGCGGGTTGCGTATTAATTATTGCAATAGCTAAATCTGTAATACGCAATTTATATTCAGTGGAAACTGAGTCATAAATATGGCCGTTTATATATTGTTTTGATCAAAATATTGTCATTTATTTGCCCGCTTTGTTAGTCCTGTGGCCTTTGGTATATGTATTCGACATATTAGATAACTAGTTGTAGCTCGCGGTTCCGCACGCGTGGTTGTCGGTTATCGCGGCAAAAAGAAGCCTATGTCCTTTAATGGCATCCAAGCTTACCGTATACAAAATTTTATCACAGTCGGTTTAGCGGTTAAGTCGTGAGAGCGTAACAGACACAGACACGGACAAATAGAGCTACATTAGTATAAATAAACTCCTTAATATGGTGGGTGAATGAATTTTGACAATCGTCTATCGATGGAAATGGTGGGTCATGGTTAAGTACTCCATTTTTTGTTTGGTTTCACCTACTTCCGCACTAAGTAATATAATGATTGAATGGCAGGAGGCACAAACATTCAAATCACATGCACAAACAACACCCAGACTCAGAACAAGCATTTATGGATCACACAAATGTTTGTCTCATGCGGGGATCGAACCCGCAGCTCGTCGCGCACAGTGTTAATTGGCGTGGTGACCTATACCACTCGGCTATCCGTGCTGTCAAAAATAGTTTGAACTATTGACTCTGAAACTCCTGAAGATCCCGAGAATGTGCGTGGGTAAATGTGTCAATAATACTAAATAATTATGAATTACGAAAAATTACCAAAAATTACTATACAAAAAACTACACATGCATCAAAAATGTTATAATTTACCTAGGTACTCTTTAGGAAGTACATGAGAAACTCTCGGCTGTAAAATTGTCTCACAAGTATAAGGACTTATTATAAAGGCTATAATAAAATAAGTCTTCATATTTATTGCACCTACATATTTAAATAGCTATACAACAGACTTCCAAATGAAGTTAAAAGCGTGACTTCCTTTAATGTTTATAAGAACCTATTAAAAAATTACGTCACCAGTAATGATCAATTCTTGTGTTAGGATAAAAACGCAATTTCGCAAGTACTAGTTTTTGTCTGCACAACTTATTGTTAAATATGAATAAATATATTTGTTATTATTAGTAAGCTTGTTGTCAAAGCAGCGTAAACTGGATTCATTCTATACAATCTATACATGTTTAATTTTGTATCTCATGAAGTGAACTATGTTCTTTTGAGAAATAAAGTTCTTTGATCCGAAAGAAGAATATAATTAAGACATGAAACAAAAACCTTACGTAGTCTTTAATATATTTCACCCACATTTGAATCTACAACAAGCCATGTCGAAAAGTAACCAGTGCAGATAGCAGCAATATAATTTAAGTTTAAAATTCCTGTGAACTTACAGAGTACAAGAGCGCGCAAACTATTGTTCGTAGTGCTGTCACTTGGCGGGATTTTGTTCCGGAAACCGTTAACTTTTGTATTGGTTTCCATGCACTTTGTGAAGTTTGTTAAACTTTGGAAAATTTGTAGTAGATGCATTAGGCAATCGTTTCCATGAAAACGATAGATGAAACGAGCTATATCTACATATTTCTGAGGATAAATAGTTCATTACACAATATACCTACATACTATAGCTACATAGTCGAAGCCTAATAATACGCTTTAAACTGAAATATAGGCAGTTATTTATTAATACCCTTTACAGAACCACACCAACACGAAACTATAGTTAAATACGTTATTTACAACAGCACTCAAATATCTATTGTCTATTATCCTCAATCCAATCCCGGGATCCCGGAATATTCCGTATATTATACAACCCTACGTTTCGTGGCAGCTGGCAACTTTGTCCTGCAAAACAGACCGAGATATATTATAATTAAATCCCCTACGTACATACATTTGTAGCATGTATTGAATGGACCGGGATTATATTAGATATCTCTGCTATATTTACAAGGGTTGAAGATACTGAAGAGCAAATCAGAGTTATTGTAATTTTAGTATTTTTTAATGAGTTTTAATTACGGATATTTATTTTTCTTACTGTTTATCAAGAAATAGTTTACATTACGTTGAACTGTGTCGGACCGAGGCTGTTAGGCGGCAACATCTCAAGAGTAATGCAGATATAGGTTTTGTGAACAGTATTTTAGCATCTCCTTTCTCCATAGAGGCTAAAGTTCTGTACAAGCTAGCAGTTATTGGTTTTTATAGTTAACTAATTTAGTTTTCATTAGTATGTGAGTTTTGTTTGTTGTGTGAATATATGTGTGTAGATTTTATAAAACGATATTGTTGCTAAGCGACAAAGTTCTGAAATAATATTAAGAAAAAAGAAGGTTGAGCTGAAAGCTTTTAGATAGAATGTTAACATCACAACAACAAGTCACAACAATAAGACAACAATCGTACTGCAGAAGATGTTATGACAAGCACTGCCTTACACCTTGTATACTTATGTGCAAGACAGCCTTATATCAACCAGGTCATATAGTAATTACTATATGCTAGGCGAAGTGTTTTACAACAGAATAAACCGAATTTTAATTAAATATTAAGATAAAAGAAGATTAAGAAAGATTAAGATATTTTTTTTACTTGCAATGTATGTATGTATGTTTGTTTAGGTCAAATCTTGCGAGTTCCCGTCCGAGGTTCGAACCCTGAAACTCAGAGCTGGCAACACCTTTTAAACCGGTGTGTACGTCACTCGGCCACGGAAATCGTTAGAACTTAAATAGGTAAACATAAATTTATTTACCTGTAAAAACAACTTTAAGTTTTCATGAGACTACCATTGGTTCATATTTCAACTGAACGTTGGGAGATGTTTTGGTGCCTTAAATTCATCTACTTATGATATACATAACCAACGTAGTTATATTAATTTCAGTGTCCAAACAAACAGTGGAATTTATTTTAGTAAACTCAGTAATAGCAACTAGTAAGTCATTTAACGTTTTGAAAGTGCCTGAAATTGCCTACTTGAAATAAAAATATTCTTATTTTGATTTTGAAAATAGTAAGAAGTCATGATGTTGATGTAGGTACACTCGAATCAATGTGACACCATACATACAAACATTTGCGTCTCAAATAACAGAGTAGATAGTAAGAGATTAGTCGACCGACATCAATCGGTAACGTGACGACTTGTAATGTTCAAGTCACTTCAAAGATTAGGACTTTTTGCAATGTACCTAGGATATTTTTCTTGTAATAAAAAAGGAACCCTTGTAATATCAATTGGTTGTCTGTCTGTCAGTCTGTCAAGATTGTTTTTATCAGCAACGAATGGTATCTCTTCGAAATTAATATTAAATATTCCGGTCTACGGTCCGTTGAAGTAATAAAAAAAAACTAAATGATCATTCAGTCAGGTTCTTATAATAAATATGAATTTAAAATAAATGCTCACCTCTTTTATACCTAAGCTCAGTTTTATACCAGAGAAAGCATTAAGACAGATTTGGCCTTCCCAGTTACATTTTACTAACCCACCTTTTAAAAACGCAATCTCCATAGCTTTACTGGGGATTTTGTGTCCCTTCTCTGGGTGTTTGTATAAAGTAAGATTTGTCAAATTGGTTGTGACGTAAGTTTAAATTAAGTGTTGTGTATGGAGAAGAATGAGAGAAAATTGTCTCAAAATAAGGAAATATGTTATATTATTTACTGATATAAATAAACTCCAAACTTACAAACCCCAGTTATTATTAAAATTTGGTTGTTTAATGACCTTTATATATAAAGCCTATAGGGTTATTTTCACCTAACCAAATTAACCAGACATAATTACTTGTCAGTAACCTTGAACTGTGTCTCTACCATGAGTTGCTATCGAAAACTTACTTCAGTCGCTAGCGACTAATAGTACGAGAGCCCACGACCAAAACCATGTCTCATAGCAATACGGCAAAAACCCTATAAAATCGTTAGATTGTATGATTCTGAACCCGACTAGGTGTGTAGTAACGGTCGAAAGTGTAGCAATTGCGTGGGAGGCCATTTCTGCTGTGTCAAAAAAAAAAGACAGTCGGTATTATAGCAATACGTCTGATAGTGAAAATGTACATAGATTTTATAATTGTATTACGAAAAAGTTTGTTTTCAGACATTTTGCGCGTAGCATATAGCCTGAGCGCATTTTCGAAAATGTCAACAAATTTAGCCGACCTGTATCATAGCAATACGGATAATTTTTTTTTTCAACTTTTCGTATTGCTGCCATGATTACCAAAAACCTGTTTTCAGACACTTTAAGTGTAGCATATACTCCCAAAAACGAAAATAACGTTTCGGAGTCGCCTGGCCGACGCCTCTGTTTTATGCGATTTATTTCAGTCCTTCAACTTCAATGTTACGGTTTCGGGTAAATTCTTTGTTAATTATCATCTAATAAATTCAGGGTCGCAACGTATTCATTAGTTTGTAACAGAAAATTCAAGATGCCTCAATACGATTTTTAAATGATATCTGAGTATCGAAAAGTTGTCTGATAGAGAAGGTGCTACACTTAATTTGTCTGATATAAATTTTTTGCACTTGTGGACAACTTATTTTATCATATCCAACAATTTTCAGACATATTGCTATGATACCGATCGGTAAAATTTGTTAACATTTTCAAAACGGTCTCAAAATTTAATGCGTTCACATTTCCGTCTGAAAATTGTTTTGTTCGCATCAAATAACCAAAATTTACGAATAAAAAAGATTTTCAGACGTATTGCTATGAGACATTTTTTTTGTCTCATTTTTAATTTTTTTAAGTGATTTTACGGGTTTGCGCTACACCACTAACGTCTGAAAAATATGTTTCCGGTATCTCAGAACTATCATTCAACTACAGTCTGCAAATCAGACATATTGCTATGATGCAGTTCGGTAAAATTCTTTGACAATTTTGAAAATTCGGTCAGATCAAATGCTACGCGGAAAATGTCTGATATTGGTATTTTCGAGTTCAGGATAATCGTATCTATCGATTTGATGCGGTTTTGGCCGTATTGCTATGAGACAAAAATTTTGGTCGTGGGCTCTCTAACTACTCATTTTAATTCTTGAAGTGTCCGCTAGTGGCGCTGTACAAATTTGCCATAGAAATCGTTTACGCAGTCGCTAGCGAGTACGTTTGTTAAAAACTCATGGTAGAGACACTGTTCTACGGTCTATTCTTAGATACTATTAACTAGACTAGATCTTAGTTAAAATTCTGAACAACTTTAATAAAATATTATTTTATGTTTCTAATTATTTTGTTTTCTATAAGACGTCCCGACCACAAAAAAATAAACATAAAAAAAAAAAAAACATTTTTCAAAGTGTCCGATTTCAAAAGGTACTAGGCGCACAGACAGGTCTAAGATCGATTACTGGTCGCTCGGTGTCAGTATCGAGATAAATTACTGTTGATTCCAGCTTGCGACTCGAGAACCCACAGCGTAATCTGGGGACGTGACGTATGCATCTTCACGTTACAGAGACCACAATAATTGCTTTATTGTTAAAGGGTTTCAGATACAGTTAGCCTATCTCTAAAATTAAGGAATCTATTTAAAAGCTTTATCAAAAATTGTACATTATTTTTTTATTTATTTATTATTTTCTTCACCGTAAACAAAAGGACACAAGATACATAAAAAAAACATAGATAAACAGTGGTACGGAGAGCGGCCTTATTGCGCACGACAATTTCTTCACGGCAACCGTTGGACAGACAGACGAACAGACGTTTTGTCTAACATAACAACAATTTAAAAACTTTAATGAAAATTGACAGCAAACACACACCCGAGACAATGTGGAAAAGTGGTTTTCTACATTGACCCGTCCGGGAATCATACCGGGGACTACATAGCTAGCAAAACCTTGAAAACCGGTGTGTGCGCCGCTCGACCACATAGGTCGTCCAATTATTATAATTGATACACTTAATTTACTTTTTACTCGTTAGTTACTTCTTGTTCTTATACTTTTAAATACTTCATGAACTTTACTCTAAAGTAATTCTAAATTTTCCAATTTTTGTACAAATCTCTGGAAATCGGATAGAGGATGTCGACTGTTTATGTCGAGGCATTTGGAGAGAGGCCAGTGGAATGTACCCCTAATGGACTAATGGAACGAAGATGGATGTGATCACTTAAATGGATGAAATAAAATTTAATTTCTTATGAAGTAATCCTATTTTAACCCTCCGTTGGTGATGGTTTTTATTACATCCTACAGTACAGGTAATGTTTGAAATAAAACATGAACATTTATTTTTTAAGTATTTCACGACGAGACCTTTTTTCCGTTACCTATTTTTTTTATATAGGTACTTTTAGATTTACCTACTGATTTATTGAATGCGTCGTCATGTAAAGCATGTAGTGCCAATTAATTCAAACAAGAAAAAAATAAAATTGAAATTCAATAAAAGCCAGGATATTTTGTCCAAAAAAAATGTATTTCCACAGATAGAGTTTTAATTTTAAAATTGTGAATTTTTATTCAAAAAGTCTCAACTACTGTAAATATAATAAAGGTATATCCTCTATATATTTACAGTACCTAATCACTATAATATACAAATGTTTCAAGACATCTGAAATACTAAGAGGTTATATTTGGACACCACAATCTTTTGAAGGGTAAGTACGTCGTTGCTTTTCTTTTATTTTTAAACTTAAGAGAATATCTAAAAATAGCTTTACGATACTATCTTATGTCTAAAACATTAAATATAATTGCCAGTTTTCTATTAACAGTTTTTTTTTTTTTTTTTTTTTCAAACATACGTAATTGTTGTTAAGTTTTAGTGTTAACAGTAAATAAGTTGTAAAGTAATATTATTACACCTATAACCAATTGTGTTTATTATCTAAAAATACTTTTTCTGGTCTAGGACCAGTACTATACGTGCTTTCATTTATTGCCTATATATCATACCCATACTGTAGGTGTGTGTAAAAATTACACGCACATTTTTCGAAAACGCGTCCTTCTAGTTTCGGACTCAAATAGATGCCCCATGATCTTACGCTGACGCAAAAAATAAATTACAATTTTTTCTCACAAATGTGACCAAACAAGGAAAGGTTATTAAATCTCTTTATTGTCTTTAAATAAAAGTATCTCTGACCTTTACTATTAATAATGTCACTTATAAATAGGCATTCTTTTGTTTTAAGCTCCCACTTATTTTCCCTTCATTACGGAATATCTTCTTTCGCGTGGGAGCTATATTTTTTAATCTAAACATAAATATTTAACGAGTGTTGTCTATAAATGAGTCTTAATCTGTGTCGTCATTATTTGAATACGTCGTTAATATACTCTTCTTTCACAGGCCTGTCATTACAGCGTCAAAGGCGGAATTAATGGCTGACGCAGACGTTTGAAGCTAAGTCGCTTTCGTATCAATATGTAATATGACGTATCTTTGCAGCTCCTGGCTTGTAATATAAAGTTATGTAAGTGGTTTTAAAATTTTGTTCAGTAGGATCGTCATTTGTTCTGGCTTGAAACTATTAAGTAAAAAATGAACTTAACGTAGTGCAGCAGTATATAGCCAAAATATGTACCTCATAAAATTCTGTCTTCGGTTTCCCATGCGTAGATACATTGATTATATATTATTATTTTTTTGTAATGAACATTTCTCAAAAGATAAAAGTAAAGATAATTTCTTTGTCAAAACAACTTAAACGATCCGTTAAATGTTTCGGCCTAAAAATAAGTCGTTTTTGGCTCAAAAAAGTACTAGAGTAATGTAGCAAAATTAAAAAGATATTTATAACCATTCGTCCAAAATATGATCACAACCACAGAATCGCTCATCAAAACTCAACGAACCACAAGGTCTACATTCTAGAAAAGTCCCTGTAGACCTTACATAAGGGTTACTAATGAAGGCATGAATTTGATTTCTATCGCCATTCAGAGTCACACGTCGGCGCAAGGTCGACGCGTGACACTTTAAGTACAATGCCACCAAATGATGAGGCTGGGGCGTGCGTATTGTCTAACAGATTTACTTCCCACGGTGGTTCGACTCGTGTTCGATTTGATTTAACATCGATATCTAGAGTGAAAAGTTATGTAATGCTTAAGTAAAAGTATTGTGGACTTACTTAGTGCCCAAATTGAGTGTTTGTGTCTTAATATCTAAGTTCTAGTTTCAGTAGAGGCCTGGTCATAAGCTATCAGTTTTTGGATGTCCATATGAAACAAATCAAACAACCCTTTCTTCTTAAAAACTATATATTGAATGAAGTATGGATGTGGAATGAAGTCACTTCTAATAAAAAAATGTATACAATTTACTATTTACATGCTTCAAAGAAGAACCTTTATAAATTGACTTATCACCAATAACCGATAAGTAAATTTTAATAACAATCTGCCTTCAAAAGGAAAACGCCTGGATAAGACAACCCTCATAAATCTACCATCAACCTCCCAAAATCATAGTCCTTCATCAAAATGTTCGGAATATAATTATTACAGCATACTGTAAGGCTGTATGGGATCGAACCCTAACCACAATTACGGTAGGACCGCGAATCTTTCAGGCGGAACACGGCCCAAACCGTATAGGGGCTGATAATGTATCAAATTGTGCGACACACCCCTAGCCGTGTATGTTGGCTTTTACAACCTCGACTGGGTGTGAATAGGTTGGGTGATAAGGGATTTTTAGGGTTACACCGTTAAATGGCGTATTGTTTCTGTTTTATTTGCTTTTATTCATATTTTGTTATTTTATGGTTAAGTTGTTCGTGGCCGCATCGATCAGCGTTAGGACAGTTCCATATTTTGATCTCTAAAGCAGGCTATTCGTATAATATTTTGATTGGCAGAGTTATTATATTTTCCTTTTATAATTTCTGCTTTCATAAAACAGTAAAAATGCAACGGCATTCCGAGGATCTCGGAATTCTAACACAAAATGAAAAAATAATAAATAGATATTAGTATCTACCCAATTTGCATTGTGATTAATTTATTTAGTGTTGGGATTTTATTTTAAACTAGCTGTGCCCGCGGCTTCGCTCCCGTCAACTCTTCACTTACCCTACCTACCCTACTCTACCTACCCTACTCTACCTACCCTACCTACCCTACCTACCCTACCTACCCTACCTACCCTACCTACCCTACCTACCCTACCTACCCTACCTACCCTACCTACCCTACCTACCCTACCTACCCTACCTACCCTACCTACCCTACCTACCCTACCTACCCTACCTACCCTACCTACCCTACCTACCCTACCTACCCTACCTACCCTACCTACCCTACCTACCCTACCTACCCTACCTACCCTACCTACCCTACCTACCTTACCTACCCTACCTACCCTACCTACCCTACCTACCCTACCTACCCTACCTACCCTACCTACCCTACCTACCCTACCTACCCTACCTACCCTACCTACCCTACCTACCCTACCTACCCTACCTACCCTACCTACCCTACCTACCCTACCTACCCTACCTACCCTACCTACCCTACCTACCCTACCTACCCTACCTACCCTACCTACCCTACCTACCCTACCTACCCTACCTACCCTACCTACCCTACCTACCCTACCTACCCTACCTACCCTACCTACCCTACCTACCCTACCTACCCTACCTACCCTACCTACCCTACCTACCCTACCTACCCTACCTACCCTACCTACCCTACCTACCCTACCTACCCTACCTACCCTACCTACCCTACCTACCCTACCTACCCTACCTACCCTACCTACCCTACCTACCCTACCTACCCTACCTACCCTACCTACCCTACCTACCCTACCTACCCTACCTACCCTACCTACCCTACCTACCCTACCTACCCTACCTACCCTACCTACCCTACCTACCCTACCTACCCTACCTACCCTACCTACCCTACCTACCCTACCTACCCTACCTACCCTACCTACCCTACCTACCCTACCTACCCTACCTACCCTACCTACCCTACCTACCCTACCTACCCTACCTACCCTACCTACCCTACCTACCCTACCTACCCTACCTACCCTACCTACCCTACCTACCCTACCTACCCTACCTACCCTACCTACCCTACCTACCCTACCTACCCTACCTACCCTATGTCCTTCGCCTGGTTCTAAGCTACCTCCCCACCAATTTTCAGCCAAATCAGTTCAGCCGTTCTTGAGTTATAAATAGTGTAACTAACACAACTTTCTTTTATATATATAGATAACACAGCGAACAGACTAAGCATCAAAATGAGTTCATTTATTCCTTTACTTAGTTTCCGCTTTCACCAGGGGAATATACAACCACACCATTGCATGCCACGGTTCGGTTGAACAACTCAAATTTTCTCATGAAAAGGTAAAGGGCGATGGTGGCAACAATACCGCTTTGAACGTGACGTGTTCCTGTCGATAGCCATCAATAAATAAAGTATGTTACTAACAGCTTACAGCGTATAAATATTGCGGAAAACCTTTTTTGTTTCGAGAAAGCAATTAATGTACCTACAGTTTTTTTAGACTGTTGACAAGTATTTTTTTAATCATTTTTGAAAAATCTAATAGATTAGCAGATTACGTCTGATAAACTTATATTGTATGTTCAAATTATGAACTAGTAACATTAAAATTATTTTTCTGCCGTTTAGGAATGTTAAAAAATTCAACAACAATCAGAACAGAAGGTAAGTAAGTACGTCCCGAAGTCATTATTCATAAACTTAATATATTGACCTTACTATAGTTTTACTCACCATCTTAAGGTTTTTATCTTGACTCGTTTAAAAAACAAACATACCTAGTTAGGACCCGTAAGACACTTAAAAATACAATATTAAAAACTTTTTTTAACAATACGATAATAGAAATTTTGATTTTTGATTTTGATTTTACAATTTAACCTGCTCTTGCAATTTCTGACGAAGAAAACCACTCATCAACTATAGGACCCACTCCACCACACACACAACTAGTCGAATTAGGTCCTTATTGTCTTATCCACACAATTTACTGTTATTCATTCCGGTAAACATTTGACGATCACTTATCTACTAAATTACAATCAGAGTGCCAAATCCTTACCCTTAATTACTTGCGTGTTTAACCGTATCGTTTCAAATTATCACCCCTTACTGACTGTATCATGTACAACACATACATACGTCACGGAAAGGATTATGATAGGAAATAGATGAACACTGTCGTCTCCTGTCGTGTCCAATAGGGTGCCCATGAAAATTTGTGGACTTAGTTTTGGTTATTTAATAATTTAATCGGTTTTCAAAGATTTGTAATAGTTTACGACAGGCAGCTGGCTAGTTGCTATCAAACTGACAGTAAATTATTTAATGATAATTTCTTACAAACATTTTGATAAAAGTGACATTGATCGATATAAAGAAGTCAGCCCAGTACACCGGGCTATGAGCGTATCAAGCTCGAATAAAATCTACTGGCGGCCTCGGGATTTCACTCCATAACGTGTATGGTTTGCTTTTTTTGTATTCCATGTGCCAATGAATGAAAATTTTATCAAACGCGTGACTAGGTACCTTATTAACTATGTTGAAATTATGTGACTCAATAACGTAAGTTTTGTAAAAAATTCTAAAAACGAAGTTTTTTTTCACAGAGGAGGATGCTAACCTTAGGCCTCACCCTCCCAACACCCAAAAGCTACTAGAAATATGGCGTTGGATAGATATTTTTGAGCTTAACAAAAGTTGCTATGGCCCAAGTTTGAGATCTTACTCCATTCAGAGTTTTGATTACTTAAATAAGGCAGTTTATCCTATAAACATACTTTTGGGTCTAAACTTTAAACGACGAAATTATTATTAGTATTAGTTATAAGGTTTAGTTATTTTGGGTTCAATATTATTTTACTTTAGATAAAGACTGGAACCGAAAAAAAAACAACTAAATACTGTGATATCTAATTTTCCGATGTAAATGATGCATCGCGAAAAACAAAACATATTTATATGTCATGTTTGATAGTCGTCATGACATCCTGTTTTGTCTGCATTTAGGGATTCTCCATACGTGATTAACGTATCAAGTGTCTGGTCATTTTTATCACGGTGATTAGTTTACTAGAAATTATTTATTTTTAACAATAATATTCTAATTTCCTTTTATTATACTATGTACTTCGTTCCGACCAATTGACCTTGGAACTAGTGGCGTGCATTGGTTTGTTTGCCGGGTAGGCAGGCATTAGGTCAATGGAGCAAATTACGCGAAATTGAGAGGTTACTACAAAAAATTACGAAACAAATGTAAAAATCAGTTTGTACTCACTTTTTGAAAGTTTCTTCTTACTGTATTTGTTTTGTCAACAAATGAAAACTTTGTAATGGGATTTGCACGTAATTTATCGAACACTTTGGATTTTCGCTACCAACTACACACTCTATTTCATCCATGTTTATACAGACACAACAAAATCTGTTTATAAACACTTCAGTAACTTCACAAAACCACATAATTAAGATTGTACAGAACGAAAGCACGCGCCATTGAAAAAAAACTGCCACAGATTATAAATATCGAAAAAACAACCTAGTCGCAACAGATAAATAAAAACAATAATTATTTATTAGAACTAAAACAAGTTTATATTATTAAATGTGTAGTTGTTAACATTACATTTACAAGTTATTAGTATTTTATAATATTAGCTAGGTATATTAAAAATAAATTTATAACTTGAAATAGAATTTATGTAATTTTTATCTGTTGCAGCAGTATGAATATTTGCCTTTGCTTTTCGAGTAAGTCAAATGTCATGGTGCTACGTATGGCAAACAGAGATTATTGGTTCGCCGTATTATATTTAAGAAAAAAAGTTTCTTAATAGAAAGTGTACAATGCGTACATGAATACGCAACATCGTTATATTGAAAGTGACGTCATTATTGGTATGTTTATTATTGAAGTGGTTTGTTATAAGTTTTATTATTTGGAATTTAACTAATAAGTATGATTGGTATTGACTGATTTATTTTATTTGCATTGTAATAGTTAAGGATAGTTAGTTGGATCTTCGGAGGTAGGCACTGCCTAAATGCCTAAATGGTGGCATGCACCACTGCTTGGAACCGTCCTTCTCTTTAACTTAATAAATCGCTAAATTGTTTCAATTTATGTGTCCATTGTGAGGATTCTGCCTGATTATTTATTTTATTATTGAAATTAAATCAAGATTAAGCCTGCTGTACATAACGGTTTTGGCGAGAGGCAGACGACAATAACATGTTTAGAACGGTCATCATCCCCGTATGCTCCCCGTTTTGCTGCCTGTTTTGAAACGTAAGCGCAGCAGCACCGGCAAAATATTCTTGATGGTCCGTGTATGACACGAGGCGGTGACAAAATGGGTTAGTGGGTATAGTTTCATAGTTTTCAATACAAATAATACGTTTTTGCCTAAAACTTTCCCAGCACGGTCATAATATGATGCCGGTTTTTCCTACTCCTCCTATTTACTACTTCCGATTAATTTCGTTGCGGGTTCCAAGACAGTCAATCGTTTCCCTGGGACACACCGAGCTTAACTGTTTCGGTGGTATTCATTGGTTATCATTGTAGATCCTGGCTTACAGGAGTTGCAATGATGGACATGTGTAGTGGGCTAGTCCCTATTCAAAAATATGATACGGTGCAGCAGGCAGACGCCTTAGTATCTATTAATACATTGTATACATACACGAATTTTATACATCTCTTCTAGGCAGAACCATGTTTAAAGACGTAATTCCCGAAAAAAAACAATTGTTATAATTTATTGTTTAATCCACACTGTCCTGCTCCTAGCAAGTTTCCTGGCCACCTCAACCTCCCATCATCAATTCAATTAGCGATGGCATTAATGTCGACAGATTATCGTAGCAAACTAGGCAGCTTTTGAACCATGCAAAGATTAATATTTGAATAATCGGATTTGAAGGAATATGTGCGTGTTTGTCTTTGTCAGTCAACTCGCATTGTTTTTGGTATACGACTGTATTAGTGTGTATTATAATAAATTTGATTAACCTCGTTACATTAAAAAAATAGAAATTGTATGTGAATTTAAAAGTAAATTAATAGACTTCCTTATATCTATATACGGGTTATTATGATATAAAATAATACTTAGTAAGCTATAATAAAATTTATCAAAATATACACAGTTAAAACTTTTGTGTTTTTTTTAATCTTAGACTAGGATAAGTTAATAGTAAGTTGTTTTTGTGAACAGTTAAATTAATAGTTTTGTGTAGTTTATTTTAAACATTACTCTTGTTGTTAAATGTTATTGAAATTTTAGCTAACCTTATAACAGCTATAATCTATAACACATAATAATATTTTGCATGCCTAAAGGCAGAATATGTTTAGGACACATTGTACTTTTACCTATCACCAATATTTTGTATATAAATAAACGATAAATTTTGACGACCTCTGTGGTTGAGCGGCGTGCACGCCGGTTTTCAAGGTGTCACCAGCTCTGAGGTCCCGGGTTCGATCCCCGAACGAGTCAATGTAGAAAAACTACTCTTCTACATTGTCTCGGGTCTCGGTGTTTGTGGTACCTTCGTTATCTCTGTCTCCACAACACAAGTGCTTTAGCTTCTTACTTTGGGTTTAGAGCAATGTATATGATGTTGTAAAAAAAAAACGGTTTTATTTAATCTCCAAGACCTAGGGGTAGCAGTAATTACTTACCATCTGGTTAACGGCATATCGTATGACTTAAAAATAAAACACGTCGGATATAAAAAAAAGGTTATATAAAAACGATGCATTTCAAATGAACTGAAACCACATTAAACATTCAAAATTCACATTTTCTAATCCAAACGTTATTCCCAATAGCGTTATGATTTATACAGCGGCGTAACATTATACTGATAACTCGCGCGTTGTTTTTCTAGACAAATATGTCCCCTGGCGGGAATAAATATCTGGCAGGGTTGCTTACTGTTTGGTTATTGTGTTGATTTCACTCTCCCCTGGGACCCTTTAGCAGGTTAAACGAGTTAATTACGTTTGAAATAATGACCCAAAGAGTCTAAGGTGTAGAAGTTTTGGGTTGGCTGAATAAATTGCTGGATTTTGTTGTTCGTGAATTGTTTTCTTTTGAGTAATAAATTAGTTTTGAGAGCCAATGGTGAAGTTTGTTTAAAAACAATTAAATGTCACGTGGCGGAAGTAATTTAAAGCATTTTACTTATAATTATTAGGTAATGACTGCTGCCCGTGATTTCATCCTTGCAAGTTTACTTAATATATTATAAGCGTGTCGACATCTGGAATCAATTTAATTTATTGTTTTTTGACGAAACCTGCAAGGAAAAGCGTAGGTGTCAGTAAGCAAATTTTTAACTTATTTTCAGATTTTCCGTGCGACGACAGACGTTTGTAAACTTGCGAAAATATAGATTTTTCCGGTTTATTAGGATAAATTTAAGTTTTGAGTTAGTTTTTATAAAACGGCGCAATCTGTTTTGACACAAATTTTACGATTTTACTTGTTCATACTGGTGCTCAAAGTTTTATTGAGTTAAGTTTTTTAAGTATCGGACGCATGTGCAGTATGGGCTGAAAAACAAGACAAAAAAGTGGTTGACAGTTTTTTAGTTAATTTCCAGGACTAAATGAACTGTCCTACATACATGCACTTGATTGTAACTAAAATACTGGAATCTAAACCTAACTACATAGGTTAAGATTCTAGCATGTTACCAACATTGTACCAGTTTCAGTTGAACCACTACTAGATAGTGGGGGTTCAACTGGTACGTATACTCTTTGAATATAAATAATAAAGGGCCAGCATCTAGCTGCCATATTTGATGACTCGTGCAATTTATGAGTACGCGTAGCCACTCGCAATGAGACCCACTCCGTGTGTTGGTTTAAAAAACACGCTTCACGGAAAATCGCACGCTACTTAATGTTTTCGAATATTTTATGGTCTCCTGGTACTGGGCTATTTCTGTTGAAGTGCAACAAACAGGATATAATTAAAATACTGCAACCATATACTTATTAAATTAATAAAATATCAAAGTTCTCACCATTATTGAAATTAAATGAACAACTTTATTAAATTAATAACTTTCATCATTAATTTATAGGTAATTATTTTTGCATTACGCATAATATCGAAAAGACAGGTAGGACAAATAAAAAAAAATTGTTGGGTTTTGCTTAATATCATATTGAAGGAGTAATTAATAGTTCTCTGTCTAAACTCTGATAGCGTATGATTAGATAGATATAGCAAATACAGGTCATATGGCCGAATACTGAAACGTCAATCAGATTTAAGTTACCGTTAAGTCTCATGCTGTCTCTGTCACTCTAAGGTGTGAAATAACGATAGTTAGATGTTTTATCATCTTAAAGCTAATTAGTATTTCAGTATTCAGGGGACAGTATCTTAAAACTGAGCGGAGTCTCCTAATACAAGCATTACTATCTTAAAAGGAGGCCCCAATCACTAACTAATGTAAAACTTTTAGTTTCATAAAAAAAATATTTGTAAATTGTAGTTGTATAAACTCCAAAGTTATGCTATTTATTCAAATCTGCTCACAAGCGTAAATTGACACCAGGGCGTCATAAATGCAATAGTAAAACTCCAAAGCCTTACATCGTATTGTAGCAAGTGTAGCGAGTGGAGGGTTAAACCCAACGCGTGAAGCCGACCATGACGCGGGCGATTGCGTTCATGCGTGCATCAGTTGTATCCCGCTGTGTTCCTGGTAGCGCCTTGCACGCCTCACTATAGAGATCGGCATTTGTATTTTCGGAATTACAAGTATTTGAGCTCTATTGTTAAGAATACAGTATATTATAAGTGTCGAGTAAGTTAGTTTTTCGAAGTATTTCATTTGAAGACATGTTTTTTTTTAATATTGGTCGATACCACATCGCTTCATTTAGATAATAAGCCACAATGTCAGTAATTTAACAACCAAAGAAACTCACAAAAATAATTTAGGTGTGTCATGTATAAACCACACTTTTATGCATCGCCTCAAAAGTCAACTAAAAAAGAAACAAAAGGCAATCGCACAGCCTTGAAAATTAATCAGGAGAGTGGTTCAATAGTTCTCGTACGAGACTTGCAGCTGCGCCGGCTTTGTCCCATTTCTCTGTGGAGCGCACTACACTGCGTTTTTACGGTATTTACAGGGTTAATCGGGTGAAATGAGGCAAATTAGGCTAATGTCCTCAATGCGATTGCATTTAGCAAAGGTTTCATTAAATCCGAATTACTGTTATGTCCATTTTCTTAGATACCTATTGTAAAAAAGATGTGTATTGCCAATCCAACCAACTATTCAACCCATTTTCCATGAGTACTGTAGTCGAGTCCACGCTACCTAGGTCCCTACAGTTATTTGCACAGTAGTGGTTACTTCTTAGAGGAACCACACTCGTTTTCTGATTTAGGAGATTTATCGAGCGACGACAGACTTTTATACAAAAATATCGATGGTTCTGATACTTAGGATTATAAATATTAGGTTTTGTTAATAAAACGGTTTGCTCTGTTTTGACTCTAATTTTACGACTTTACTCGTTCATACTAGTGTCAACCGATCGTTCTAAATACGCGGGCTCTATATTTTACGTATTTTTTCTCTAAGGGTTACACTTTGTCACAAAGAGCTTTTATCCATTCAGTTTCATTTCATTTCATTCTAGGCTTTAATGAAATTAACGCAACATACACACATAATTATATAATTGGTCTATTTGAAGCCGTAGTCTAACGCTGTAAACCGTAGTTGTTTCTGAAATCAAACTTCAAAACGTATGTAATAAAAGGAAAATCGGCACAATCCGTATGTCAACTACGAAGCCGTAGGTATTGTTCAGACATTTTGTATGCCCTAAGTCACACTCTCCGTAGGGAAGATGGTAATGCTGCTGAAATCGCCTTTAAGTGGCAACCGGAGGGTAGGCGAAGACGCGGACGGCCAGTACACACGTGGAGGACATCGGTGGACAAGGAGCTCAGGAAGGAAGAACTCAAATGGGAAGACGCTCGAAGAATCGCGCGGGACCGGCCGTCTTGGAGAAAACTTGTTGGGGCCCTCTGCACCAGCGGGGGGTGCCTTAGGACAACAACAACAAGTCACCTTGCCAAAAAATCTCTCCGATGAATAGCAATTGATTAGCAGATTCTTATTTCAATTTTTCTATAGAGAATTTGAATTTAGATGTTTCCCAGCAATTACTTAACACCGTCGAAATTTTTATAAATAAGGCCATTTGTTTCTGAAAAAATACTTAAGTTTTTAACTAGCCCTTTGTTCGAGTCCGTTCGGGTGAGTTCGTGTTATTTCGGATGCAATCGCGCTGACATCCATTAGCCTTATAGCCTCTATACGTGCGTCGATAAGGTTTTACGGTTGCTCTCCGATCACAAATCGTGTAGCAATCGCCCAATATTGACGCTGGGTGCTTCGTATGTAAAATATTACACAAATACTTGGGTATAAACTTTAGATGTAGTTCGAATTTTTATGAATATTGAAATCTACAATATTGACCTATATATTTTTTAAGTCACCCAATATAGAAGATAGCTTCTTTCTGTGCCATCTTACGGCCTTCCTAAGTGCCCGTCAAACGAGTGTTTTTTTTACATATTATTCGTAGTAATTTTCAATAATAAAGAATAATTTATGAAGGCTTTCGTTGTTAGTAACAGGACAGTTTTTATGTATATACTTAGGTACGTAAAAATAAAAAAAAATCCCATAGTTACTTACAGTTTTGAAATGTATTTTATTTCTAAACAAAGATTCAACCCTGAACCGCTCCGGAAAATCATCAATTACAATTTCGTCTAAAGTCTATTTTTAAAAGCTGTCTTACTTATGAATATTCAAATTGTTGTTAAAATAACGCTGCGTCGGTTTACAAAGTAGGTACCTATATAGGCAGGTTGTAATCTAAAAGGGTTTCACTACAGCTACGTTAGACGCGTGGGTTCAGCCCCAATTTATATGGACTGGCTATGTAAACACAGCGTGGTATTTGCGGACCCCTGTTAACAGTTTAAGGGTTTCTGTTTCATGGCACCCGGCTGTTTTGAGGCAAGTGGTATTCAGAATGTTGTTTGAAGTATTAATGCATTTTTTGTAGTCTACAGGTATGTTCGTAATGTCACAATGCTGGGCATATTAAATACGTGTAAGAAAAATTTAACGTGTTCTTGAGTGGAGACCGCGTCTCGGCAAACGTAGTGTAGGACGACCGGGGGCTAGATGGAGCGACAACATCCGCAAAGTGGCTGGCAGTGGTTGGAGACGAAGAGCTGAAGATCGAGCTCAGTGGCGTGCCATAGGAGAGGCCTATGTCCAGCAGTGGACGAAGATGATGATGATGATGAAGAAAAATTTATTAAGATAAATATTAAATATAAATCCTTGTATTCAAAATAGCCTACTAACTACCTATTTTTAAGGTCAATAAATTGTATAGACAGCACCCAGATTCGACCACCCTACACCACTACCTAAGTGCCTCTGGCTGTGGAGAAGGAACGGCGCAACAAACTTTCCAGCAGCTCGCTGTCTCTCAGTTTAAAAAACAAAAATATGGTTACAAAAGAAACCATGGCATATAAACGAGTATTTGAGATAAAAAACAGTTACAGAAAAGTGTTTGATTACTAAACAAAAATGACCACGGTCAGTAGAACGACCCGTCACCATAAGCAACACTCGTTCTCGTTCTTAAACATTGTCCTACATAACAACCTAATCCAGATAATTTTAGGGTTCCATACACAAAAAGAGTAATACAGAATCCGATAACTAAGTCTTTGCTGTCCGTCCTACTGTCCGTAAGTGACCAGGCTGTATCTCATGATAGTTAGACAGTTGAAGTTTTCACAGATGTTGTATTTCTGTTACCGCTATAACAACAAAATAAATACACACTGAAATTATTATATGCAATGAATTTACAGTTTCTAAAACGAAAGATTATTAATTTTTTTTTTATCTTGGGACATTTCACACACGAGCATATTATGATCCCAAACTAGGCAGAGCCTGTGCTACGGCAACCAGACAACTGATAAACATACTTATATATTTCTAAATACATACATATTATAGATAAATTACACCCAGATACAGAACAAATGATCGTCCTTATCACACAAAGATTCGTCCTGGGTGGGAATCGAACCCACGACCTCCGGTTTAGAAGTCAGGGTCACTAACCACTAGACCAACAGGCCCGTCTGTTCAGATTTAAAAAGACTCACGTATAAACATTTGTATATCCAATACTGTTAATCTTCACGCTTAATATCCGTTCCAAAAAACTAGTGAAAAATAAAATACGAAACAAAAACGTCCCGGGGCGCTAAAATCTCAATGAAAATGTTTCACAACGAACTGTTAAACTTTAAAATATTCTGTACAAATGTGTGTAGGGGAGAGCTTTATTTAACTTTTTGACCTAAATAAATAAATCATATTAGGGTCTGAACTGTAACCCTAGTCTAGATTTAAGTTTATTGCCAAATAACTTTGTTATTTTCACGACGAAATACATTGTAAACGGTTGACGGACGATGGTTATTTTTTAATGGACAAAAATTTATTCGGTTCAGATCAGGCGCTTTTAAAAAACATGATATACAGTTAGATTAAAAAAATTAATGTATGAAGTCTTAATCAAAGATCCTTAAGGTACTTTTTCTTCTTCTACTTCTACTTCTTTTTTTGCGTTGTTAACTGTACAGCGTATGAAAAACTTTTCTTGATCACAACATAAAATAAAAGACTCGATGCCTCAACACCATATATTAATTTCCTGTGAAGTTCATAAGGTATACAATTATAAATATTTATATAAAATAATAAAATATATCAATATTTATACTTTTCACTATATTTTATCAGCATTTAGAAATATCTACTACCTACCTATGCCTTACTAGCTTATGACCGAATACTGTCACTCAGTTTTAAGTCGCCGTTAAGTCTCACGTTGTCTCTGTCACTTTAAGGTGTAAAGTAGCGACATAAAGACATTTAAGAAAGTCTTAAAAAGTATTCAGGGGTTACTCTGTGATATTAATTAAAATTTTGATCTCCTTTTCCCACTTAATTGCATTCAATTGTAGTTTCTAGATGGGAACACAAAGGCTTGCAACACCAAATTTAACAAAACTCATTCAACACTAAAAATTCAATCTAAAAATTCACAAAGTCTAAATTTCAAAACTACAGCCAACAGAAAGCCGCTTGACAATACTGTTTCACGCTTCAGGGGTAGTCAAACAAGTTATAAATGTTCACAGTGCATCGTGGTCACGCGGCTTATACAAACAAACCACTCGACAATAAACACGGTTTTAGAAAACATATCTTTCAATTCATTGGTTTAGTGATCAAATGAGTACGAGCCTGTTTTCACCGGATAAACAATATGTGTTTGAGTTTAACGAGCCGGCATGTATTGCGGTACCTATTAACGATTTGATTACTGTGGATAGAACAATTAGTTTACGAACAAAAGAATCGCGGATGCAGAGGAATATCGCGCTTTGAATGTGCGCAATGATTATTTAATGAATAACCCACGGTCAAATTGTCGTCGAAATAACGTTAATTTATTTGTAGATAATATTTCTAGTCTTTGATGCCAATTAATTTGGAATCTAAAACGTTAAATCTAATAAATGTGAATTACGTTTACTGACGCAAACTTGTATTTAGATTTGTATTGCAACAAAGACCTGCCAACAACAGTGGTCACATCGGCTAATTAAATGGTCTACAATGCATTTATATATTTATATTTTGGTATAATAACTTTCGTGAGGAGTATTCATAATTATTTAGAACATAACGGTTTACTCACGCGGCGGTGGTGTCGCGAGTCATTATTAGGGATTCCTATTGAGTCTAAAACCCTAAAACCGTTATGTTAAAAATAATAATTTATATTTTTCTATACCGTTACATAAAAAAATCTATAGCTAAGAAAACACATTACTCTAATCGTTCTAGAAAATGTATATAATTTTGTTTATGGTTGCTTTTTAAACTTAGCGACACTGATTCTACCATTCTTCTTTAAACTGTTCCTTTTACAAAAGTTTAACAATGTTCCAATATCTATCTCGAGTTAACTAGAAGTATACATATTTGAATACAATCCGCGAGGTCGCGATAACTTCAGCTAACGCTCAGTTAGAGAGGTATGTCTATTAACTATTCACAGGCTTTAAATAGAATCGAAAACGTGCCAAGTCGGCTGAAACCTCACTGTGTCGAGGCGGACGACGCGAGATGTCATATTATATTAATGCTTAGCCGTATTATGGCGCCCTGGTACTTCTTTGCGATGAAGTCATAACGGAGAAAAAAAACGTGTAGGTAACAACTGTATATAGTGTAATTTTAATGTGTAACATTCACACTTAATTTAGGTAAGTGTTAAATAGTTTATTTTTTTTTTAAATTTTACCATATAAAAAATGACACTTAATGGTTTTAGTAATTACTTAGGATAATATGCTTCTTCAATATGGTGGTGCGGAGCTGTAAGATGTATGGAGCTATAATAATTATAAGAGTAATTTTATTCGCACTATTATTTTAATTATGAAAATCTATTTTTCACAAGAAATGTCGCCTTTTGAAGATTATATTCATTTATAAGCTGATGGAATCAACAATCAAAGATCAAAGAAACTTAACTAAAACAAATACTAAAATCTTCCTTAATTTATATCCAACTTAATAACATTTAAACTAAAAGGCTAAATCTAGTATCTCATTCCTTGAATTAAATCTTCATTCAGTCTCTTATAAAAGCAATAATATCAAATCCGTAAGATCCATCTATTTAATTCCTAATTAACTAATTTCACTGCCAAAAACTTGCCTTAAAATTAACAAAGAGTAATTTTGATTTCTTTGACGGTATTAATACGAAATCCTCTCTGACATTAATTCAACAAATTGCCTAAATGAATTGCTATTATGTTGAAATTGTTTTTCTCTTAGCTGTTCCTATAATTTGAAGTAAACAACCGTAAGTTGAGAGTTTGTCTTGTTATTTTTACGTTCTATTAAATTAATTCTTATATTTTACTTGCCACTTACAATTTGAGCCATGCTTACTTTTACCATCCTTACTAATATTATAAATGCGAAAGTAACTCTGTCTGTCTGTCTGTCGCGCTTTCACGCCAAAACTACCGAACCGATTTAAATGACATTTGGTACACAGATAGTTTAAACCCTAGAAAAGACATAGGCTACTTTTTGCCGCGATAACCGACATACACGCGGGTAGACCCGCGGGAAACAACTAGTTGTAAATAAATGCATATTTGTTGACAGATAATTTATTTATTTAACTATTGATAATATTTAATCTAAAGTTCTTACTGCTAAACATCACTATACATCACTATGATTATAATAATTCATTATTTTGCCGAGAATTATTTTATCAGCAATGAAAACTTCGAATGTAAGTTGATATCGAATCAAAATAGCCCAAGGAGTCCAGAATAAGCCACCACATGTTGCATTATGAAGGTAGCGAGGTTGGTTAGCAATAAATTTAAAAATGTATGCCAGAATCGCACTCCCCGGTATTTTATAACGTAGAAACGAGTTTAACAGATGTATGGATAAGATTTTCATATTAACATCTTTCCATGTTTAAAGTTCACGAGGAAGTGGGGTAATGAGATTTTTATGGAATCAAGACTGAAGCCCAATTTACATTTCACGTCGACGGTGAAAATGGTAATCGTTTGAATTATGTTTAAGACGTTTGAATAAATTGTTTATTATTCTTGTATTTATTTTTATTAAATAATTAATATGTAATTTGGATTGTTGTGTAACCTTACGACACAGGGACTAAATTTCCTAGTGTGGAAGTCAACATTATTTATTAAAAAGAAATACATATTTAACACTAAAAAGCTACCCTATATTTTTTTAATTTTTAAACATTAATGAAATCTATAATCTAGGCACACCTCAACGTAATATTTTATTAAAAAAATGTGTATTTTCGAAATTGTCTACAAAATCACTTGAACTAGCTATATAATAATACAAAGTAAAAGGTCCTATCACCCGCACTTAATAAACGAACTTTGGCATTTCACTTTTGGCACTACACCGAAATATCAAAAAGATCCTTTACCCTACTCAACAGTTAACTCAATTTTCCGTACCTAAGGTTTCCTACAAATTTCTATATAATAATATTCCCGAGGAAAGCTATCAGTTATCTATGAAGTATCCACCGCTTTAGGCAGGGCTAACAAAAACACGTCCATTAAACAAAGCAATATTAGTTAATACTGTAATTAAACACAATACACGTAGATATTACTAATAAACTGATAAGGGTTAGCATTTATGACGTAATTAGGTACTGATGTGACAACATTTGTCGCGACGGTAAACTATTCAGAGTATCTGATTAATGGGTGCGACTCAAAGGACCATTTATGCTTTGGTCCTCCAGTCCTATTGTCCTACAGGGTAACTAGGTTTTCAGTTAAACTAAAGCTCTCCTAACGACTACAGGAATCACTGTAAAATATGTAGTCTGAAAAATTTGGGAAGTTTTTACAACTATTTTTATATAAAATTGAACTGTCATGTCAATGTCCAATATCTTAGAGAAAAACGCTTGCAATTGACAGTCGGACAGACACTGAAGTGACGTTAATTATGTTTGCGTTGTTTTTCGTATGGAATACAGAAATTATCAACTTATATTGCGTAGGTCGGAAACAAATAATTAATTAAAATATGAAGATAGAACGAGCAACATCTACTGTCAAGACGAATACCACCTCAGTCTGCCCGCGACCATGACACCGCAAAGGCAAAGACGTCGGGAACTAAAATCTAAATAAACCGCGAAAGAATCCGATTAAAAAAGGTTTTATTTTAATGTATTAAGTAATAAATCAAATTTGGAATGAGGATGCAAGTTTCTCCACAGAAACTCTTCAGCTCTCGCCCCTAGACTTCGTTTCATAACATCTAAAAATTTTTTTTTATTTTTAATCAAAATTCACCTCTCCCAATTGCCCTGAACGTGGTACAGTAGGGGGGGATATGCATCACATACTGATGACGTGTGTCCGAAACGAGGCCTTTAGGCGGCTATATCTGAAAATTAATTCTCATATGGGTTCTGTGAAAGTACTTTAAGCTCCTCTTCTCTGTAGAAGTCAAAATACTGTGTACATTAGCAATTATTTTTTGTTCTTGTTTCAGTTATTCATATTTATTGAACGACATAAAAATTATTTGAAAAAAAAGTCTCAAAATATGTGTAGACCAAACAATGCATATTGTATTAGAACCTACCAGGTTAATTCACGACTAATTCACTCAAATGAAGAAATCTTTTCCTTGATTTTGAGTTTTCTAAATCATGATTTTCTTCCGTGAAATATATCATATTACCTATTTCTAGTCTTCTAACACAATTCATTGATTTATGCCGTACGACCCGCTTAGTTGATTCCTAAAGCCCTTTGACTAATAGACATCTGTTGCACGCCAATGATTTGACTATCGGGTGTTAATGTAATTAATTTGTTTGTATGAGATTTTGACTTATGTACCTAGATACAAGTAGACTCTTGAAGAAATCTTGCTTTTTGTTGTTAATTACAACTGAATTTGACTACTATCGAATTATTATAAATATTTCTAATAACAGTATTAAATTGAAACAGAACTGCGAAATAACATCAAAAAAATATACACGAATACGAAAGTTATAAGCTTTTAAATTTACAAGTTCTATCTTTTTTTCGCAAAACGACGACTTGTACGGGCAGCCCCAAATTAGTATTGAGAATTACAAAGTTGACGTCACCTGATGGTATAGCTCTCTCTGTCTAATTATTAGCAATATTAAAATGCTTGTAACTAGTCCATTGTGAAAGTAATTAACCTGCTGTTTCACAACTCGACATAGTTTGTTATAATAATATATATTTTTTAAACGAAAAAAAAACTTGTCAAATACTCAATTAATATGTATTTTGATAAGTGATCTACGTGTGCTTTCTTCTATATATTCTAATATTATTAATGTGAAAGTGTCTGTTACGTTTTTAAGGCAACTTCTAACCAATGTTGATGAAATTTGGTATGAATTTAAGTTAGACCTTAAGAAAGGATCAAGGCTTATTTTAGCTTCGATAACCGAAACCCATGTGGGTGACGCCGCGGATGAAAGCAGGTACTTATAATTGTAGAATCTAGAATCACTATATTCATTAGTCTAAATATAATTTTGACGACCTCCGTGGTCGAGTGGCGTACACACCGGTTTTCAAGGTGTCGCCAGCTCTGAGGTCCCGGGTTCGATCCACGGCCGGGTCAATGTAGAAAACCACTTTTCTACATTGTCCCGGGTCTGGGTGTTTGTGGCACCTTCGTTGTCTCCGAATTCCATAACACAAGTGCTTTAGCAACTTTGGGTTCAGAGCAATATATGTGATGTTGTCCACATAATAAAACTTAACCAATTTTCAAAAATTTAACCAATTTAACCAAATCACTTATTAAATTCTGGCTTGATAAGAAGGTACATACGTTAAATATTTATTTTAAAATACCAAGGCGACAGAGCATCTACCGATCGCTACTTTGCCTAAATTCTCTTTCTCCAGTGTGTGTTAGAGAAAAAAGTACCAGGATAACATGAAGCGATGTAGTTCTGCGATAAAAAACCGCTCTATTCGGAGTTTCCGACCCGTAAATCGTTGCTCGCGTCCCCTTTTCTTCTAATACGCGGTTGGTTTGCGATTCCGTGTTATTGTACCGTTCAGAATGTTGGCATGAATGGGATAAAAATTGCACACTACTGAGTTTGAACAGAAATATATATTTTTAGTTACCTGTAAAATAGGGGAGAGCGAATGTTGTTTATGATTAAATAATTGATGTATGTTTTTAATTTTGTAATTCTTTGGTCTTTTCTTAGTGCTTTGGTTCTAGTTGTATAATGTTAAGGTATCAAATTAGAAAAAAAATTGTATGAGTGTGTGTTCGTGTTTGGTAGGCTGTCTCGCGAGTGCCTACTTCGCGGTTTATTAAGTATGAAGTTTTGTATTGGATGTGACGTCATTATTTATTAATAAAATGGTTGGTTAGAAGTTTATTATTTGTAATTTAATGAATTAGTATGATGGGTAATGAATGATTTATTTTATTTATATTGTAATAGTTAGTTGGATCTTAGGAGGAAGGCACTGCCTAATTGCCTATATGGTATGCACGTATCATACTGTTTATGAGGTTATGTAATTAAAATGCAAATAACTCATTTAATACATTTATTTATCGCCATTAAGAACGTGACATCCAATGACAATGTTAATATGTTACATATAATATTATTTAATATAATGCAATATTAAACTAACAAACATATTGTATCACAGAATATTTTGATAGTGTTCCAAATTGACCAATATTTATACAATGTGGACGATCACTAATAAAATGGAAATACAATAAAGTCACGTGAAAAATAAGATAACATTTATTATTCATTTTAAGTGAATTGGGAGCGTTAATTTATCTTTAAATTTTTACGTTCAATTCGTATTTAATTTAAATATAATTGGAATTAAAAACATTTTTAGTTTATTAAAAATAGTTTATTTAATAAAATTAAACTTTGCACGCGTTCATAAATTATTATAAACACAACATTCACATTTTATAAATATAAATGTTCTACAATTATACATATAATTATATTAATTAAAATTTTCTTTGAGTTCAAATGAAGAGCATGGCGAACATTCCATATTTAAACGTAACGTACTAATGAGCGTAACATTATTAAATATGAATACATAATTAAAACATCTCCCAATTACTTAAAATAAATTAACAAAAGAATTGTCAATAGAATTTAGACTTAAATTTAGACATTTTAACTACCTTGCTGTCTTTAATTTTATATACAATTTACACAATAATAACTTTATTAATAGGGTTGGCACGACGAGTGACAGAGGGTCCTAGCATTCAAATGTTTGATACAAATAAACGGCTCTTTATTCTTTTTTCAATTGCGACAATGCAAAATACGTTGTTATTAACTAAGAATTTCTTGAATAAAGTTTGCGCGGCCCTGTACACACTATCTCTTGTGATAAGTATTCTGTTTTAAACTAGTTTTATATAAAAAGAGTTTTCAAGAAACAAATTCTCAGAATCACAAACTGTAATATGAGGTTTTATTAATGTTCTCTCGACTGAGTTCCAGCCGCTTTTCGCTACAATCGTGTCTTTGTCTTACGTATTTTTACATAGGTACATAATATACAAAATCTGCAGTATTTCAAAATATAATATTAGGTATTTTTTATTTTGTACTTTTCTTTTTATTATTGCCAAGAAAATATCTTTGCGAGGCGTTTATTTTCAAACATTTTAATTCCACTTACTTTCTGAAGTATGATTAGTTTATTCTCACTTTTCATAGAATTACTACTTATGTGACTTTTCGTCATGATTCAGTCTATTAGTGTAGTGTAAACTGGTATTTCAACACCTCTGTCAGAATGTTTGTATTTATATTTTTTTTCTAAATTTATCAGAATATCATCTCATTTATAAGGCATTGTGAGAAGTAAATAAATGTATTAGAATGATTTGGCAGCATTGTACTAAAAGTATCACGCGTCGACCGTACGCCCGACGTGTGACTCTGGAAGCCAATAAAAATCAAATTGTTATTTTTTTTTATATTATATAGACTTTGTTGGTATTTTTCTGTATTTTATTTATACGTAAGCTACATTTCAGAATAATTGGTTTTATTATTAACATAAATTCTGAAAAAGTACCGAATATTTTGACAATAATCTCAAACAACATTTTAAACCTACAACTATTTACCATTTTGCCCAATCATGACTATCCACTCAAAAACTATACATTTTAGCGATTTCTATCATCGTAAAAGCCTGTAGAAATGTCACTTGTCTAAGGAGGCTCATTATTTCAAAATTTACATTACATTTTAGATATGATTCGTAACTTTGTTGGATTTTTTTTTGTGAATAAAAAAATTGGGTTTAAATTGAAACGAAAATTGTAGCTTTGTAAAGAGCGCTCGCCTTTGATTGTATTTTCAAAATAAGGACTAAAACATGGAATCTCGGCTGTTGTCGTGACGTCACGCGCACCCGTCCGCGCCGCGTCAGTCGTTTTTAAATCACATTACGTACGGGATTGTTCGGTTTCATGAATTTTGATGACGTCACTACAGTTTTCCGCGGGAATCTGCGTTTTGCAGCCGACCATGTAAAATATTGAAATTAGTATTTTTTTGGACAGTCAAATGGAAATACCTACCAGACTTTTATTTATATTGTTTAACATATTCGGTAACGTGTCGTTAATTGTAGCAGCTTTTATTGTTAATTACTTTTAAAGTACAGTCGGATAAAAAACCCCGCTAAATTCTTGACTCTTTTTTTATTTCTTTTAACATAATTTTAATGAATAGCTGTAGGTTATATTGTTGACTGGTAGCGTAAATATTCGAAGTATTTATTTATTATTCGAGAAGTTAAATTGTATCAAACATTGAAATGCTAGATTAGATTTGAGTGATTTAACTATAAGGTACGTTATGCCTAGAATTTGGCACCAAAATAATGCAACACTATATACAATAGAAGAGTTTAGGAACGTCAGGGCACGAGAAAGAGATTTAATCGAAAATTTAATTAAAATCGAAATAAAAATCACATTTTAAAACTACAAGGCTAACTAAATAAATATTATTATCGAAATAATTTTAAAAAATATTTTTAGGAAATTATTTTTCGCTTTTATATATTTATGTTAATTAGTCTTGTAGTTTTAAAAAAATAACAAGCCTTCCCATGTTCTTAAATTTATTGTTTTTCTTAGTTTCAGTGTTTGACTCAAAGACCAAAAAATATTTTCGTAGACGGTGCCGCACTTTCAGAAATAATTTATGTATTTTTCTTGAATAATAAAATAATGCATACCTAAATATTTTCCCCTTAAATAATAAATTGTTATCGCTTCAAGTCAATGTTCGCTTTTAAGTGCGTACGTTCAGTCTAACTTGGTTTTTGATCTGTGATTTGAAACTGATATTTTTATTGCTTCAGACCTACGTCAATTCATTTAATGAGATAAAAACAAAGAAATTCATAGATAACATCAAAAATGAAATTTATTTAGGTATTTTTTATTTAAATGTTGGACACTGATCATAAGCAATAAGGAAGATACAATAAATTTAATTTGCTCTTTCTTAAATATTTCTTTCAGATGACGTCATCGACTACAGACTTACATTGCAGCATTCATTCTTACAGAAGTCACACGAAGAGTTCCTTTACAATCTTTTACTCTGGCAAGTATAAACAATTACAAGGATACAAAAATAAGCAGAGAGTATAAAGTAATAAATTCGTTGCATATAACTAAACAACGTACAAACAATTTTATTCATTAATGTATTCTAACAACAATTTGACAGTGCCGTGTTGACAGCTCGCGGCAAGATGGCGGCCGTACAAAAATACAAAAGACGAAATATCACAGGGAAATGTAAATAGGACGCTTAAGGAATAAACTACGTACCTCAGCGTGTTTAGAGAGCTTACCTGGCAAGGTGGCCACTGGAGATAATAAATAAAATAGTAGCACTAAGATACTTATGAATATTCTACCACTTCCATAGCTCGAGCTACAAACTACGAAGTACATAATAGGATTAACATAAATTGTCGTCGGAAATCTTCAGTCATCCAAAAAAATATGTAAGTACTACAAAAACATTATTTGTAGACATGCGGTGAAATTATGTAGTTCATCTTGTCAACGCGAGACCGGTTGTAACTCTTGCAACCAATAGATGGCCAAGATTAAGCAAGTTACACACTATTCCCTCGCACGTAATCTTTACTCGGTACGTAGTTATAAGTTATCTGTGTAGTCTAACTGTAAACCGATGTACTTAGTGTATAGCCTTAAAACTTAATACTGCAACTTATACGAACTAACCGGTTAAGTTAAACGCTTAACTGTCAACACGACACTTCCGGCCTTAGACTGTACATTACATTAACTTAATCGTATTCGCATCAGCCCCTTTCCAACATATGTAAATATTACAAATTTTTATTCTTTTTGTGACATAAAACATCGAAATTCAGTGCTTGCTATTTATAGAATAATTGATTTTATAATAATATTTAATTTTTTACGACATTTTTTATTACACTTATCACTTTTCGTAGCTATTTTCTGTCATTTTTACAATATATTTTTTACATACAATTCAATAGGTTTGATAAAAGATCTCTTTGTAACATTGTTTGTATCTTGAAACCTCACAGACTTACCTAAGTATATTAACTGAGCAATATATTCGTACCTATCTATAAAACCTTTTACAAAGGAATTCTTGAGAGAAAACATGCACAGAACTTGAAACTCCAATTCCTTCTACCGTATATCCCATCCCCTACGAAAAGATACTTGACATCAAATATAAACGTGATAACAGAAAACATCGCGTTATTGCGAGTAAAACAGTACGGTCAAAGTGCTCTAAAAGCTTATTGGGCCTGACAAAAGGATTCAGGCTCGAATTCCCAGCACCGTTGCAAAAGCCGTAACGGACCGTCGGACGGTGTAAACTCAAATATTAACTGAAATATTTGAAATGTGATGTTTTACTCTGTTTTATTTAGTCATTTTAACCTGGTACTATTTTTTGTGAATGCGACGCGACTCGTCTAATAAAATATTTTTTTTGGAACAGTGTTTCCATTATGACGCAGGTTCGCTATTCATTCAAATTAAAACTGATTTTAATTCCTTTTAGTTTGGCCTAAAGTTAATATATATATATATATTATATATATATATAGTTCATAATTATTACAATAAGTCATATTTATTTTAAACTCTAAAAATAGGATTTTCACATTAAATAAAAATTACAAAAAACTAGTTTAGACGTTCAATTGTGGATCAAATTAATTGAAAATATTTCCTATACTGAAAGTAGGTAATCGTAATAGCGTTAAAAATACTCTTTATTTACGTTGCATAAAATGAAAACGGTCGTTATTTGTATATGTAAGTAATTCCCTTTTACTGCGCCAGAAGGAGGGTTATGTTTTTTTTAAGTGTGGTATGGTGTATATGACATTGGTTTTTTTTCTAAATTTTATTTTTCGTTCAAACATTTTAAGTTTACAATTTATGAAGCCGTCGGGATTTTTGTTTCTTTCTTAATAAGCTTGTTTCGTTATAGTTCAGTCTCACTTTTGTCAGATCTAATAAAGCTGTTAGTAGATAATTCCACTTTGTTTAAAAATCCATTGTGAAATTACGTGAGAAGTAATTTTTGGAAAACAGATAGAAACACGCTTACGCGAACACATCGCTACCATTTTGTAATTTTTTACATAAACGACAGAAATATAGCTACGATATAATACAAATGTTTACACGCCAAAAGAGATTCGCATTTGATTGTACTATGTACCAGGCTTTCATAAATATTGGATGGTGAACGGAAATAAAAGATCGCTGAATGCTCCTTCGATTGTTTGTATTATGTATTTACGAGAATACAATTGATATGGAGTCTTTGATGCTCCCTGTATACTATGAAAAATGTATACGATACATATTCATAATTTACTATTTGAATACTTTATTCGTGATGTAAAGAAAACAGACTACCTGAATGTAACTCGAAGATATTTTTATGATGAACAATATCGCGGACTGAAAAATCATGAGCTCAGCTGTTGTAATGATGTTTTTCCTGCAAATGAAGATTGCTATCATCAGGTAAGTGGTACTAGGGGTGATTTTCTGTAGCTTTTATGGTATTCAAGCTAGCAACGTCTCAGTGCATAAATGTGCCATTAACAACTAAGAACTATAGGAGTAGTTCTCCACTAAGTGGTCTCACTTCGACTGAAGGGATTGAAAACTTTAAAAAGCATTTTGTTTTTTAATTACACTATGCTCACATAATAATTCAGATGAGTTTTTTTTAACACGCAAAGTGCCAGTAGATTCGAAAAAGTTTTATTTTACTGATTTACGGTTGATTTAATAAGTTCTCGTCAAACTAATAAATGAACCGGCGAAGTGACTTCGAAATTAAAAAAAAAGCGTTTGCTCTTTTAGTTTAATGAATATCGAGCATAACGAGTTCGTATTGAAAGAGAATTTAAAACAATTATTGGAAAAGACCACATTTTATTATGTAAACGATGTGAATAAATAAATAACAAAGAAGAAAAGCAATATGCATTTATTGCACACGTGACTTATAGACATAGGTACTAGAAGAACATGAAATGTTGAATATGTCAATACTTCTCATGATTCGTGTAATTCAATTAAAAGTTGTGTTTTAATCTATACTAATATTATAAAGCTGAAGAGTTTGTTTGTTTGATTGTTTGTTTGAACGCGCTAATCTCAGGAACTACTGGTCCGATATGAAAAATTCTTTCAGTGTTGGATAGCTCATTTATTGAGGAAGGCTATAGGCTATATAACATCACGCTACGACCAATAGGAGCGGAGCATAAATGAAAATTGTCGCAAAAATTAAAAACCGTTGAAACTAAAACACGCGGACAAAGTCGCGGGGGACAGCTAGTAAGAAATATTTAGATTAGATTAAAAGTGGTTTTTCTAGTTACTGTTGTTATTATTTATTGACAACTTGTTTTAAATACTGAGCATTTAAATTCAGCACCTTCCTTAATATATTTGACATGTTTCCAATTTAAAACAATGTTACATTTGGAAACATGTTTTTTATCTCATCCTGGCATGTAAACATTGCACGTGATAAAATTCATATCTAACTATACTAGACTCTCGACACTTAAGCTGTTTTTACAGCTCCGATTAAACTTCACTCAAGGCACTGTATTTAGAAAATATATGTACTGAGATGCACGATGCTAATATCAGTACTGTTGCTTCCAACATTGCAGAGTTAGATCCTGTGAACAAAGTAATTCCAGTTAGTTCATTGTGTGCTGCGGTTTGGGAATCTAGGTGAGTGGTCTTTGACCGGTCGGAATGTGAGTTACTGCAAGCAGGCTTAATTGACTGCAGTTACTTATTTAGATAACCTTAGAGGGATAATTTCAAACACCACAGATATAGATAGACCTAGATAAATCTGCATAAATCCCAGGCGTGCAATTTTCCTCCTATGACGTCAAAAGCTAGTGCTTCTTCAATAATAGTTTAAGTGATGATTTTATACTAGAATCAACTTAAAAATATAATGTAGGTGCGATTTGTTTGTCAATAATGCCTCGTAAAAATTGGTGAAACCAACTAGCGAGGCGCACCTTTGCCAACTGAGCGCGACATTTGCTACGTTAAGCATATTATGCTGAAGCCGAGCACGCGAAGTGTCACGCGAAGTAGATGATCTTGCGCTATCTAGTTTTATCTATATCTGTGTCAAATACGCTTACAACGCTTGCGTAACAAAGTTCTTTTTTAATGAGAAATTCCTATACAATAATTTCTTGGAATTTCTTGTGCATCGTTAAATTCGTTGGTAAAGCTCTTTAAACCAAGCACAATAGGCACCAAAACATTTGTAGATCATATGCACCATGTTTCTTTTACTTAATTGATTCCGAGTCTCATTGTGCAAGATTCTCAACAATCGACATCAATTCTTTCTGCATCAATGGACTGAACATGTTAAATAAGTATATACCAAAACTGTTTTCTGTACCTATATTTGTAAGTATTTTTTGTCTTGGAATATCATAACATAATTCTATAGGTTTGGTTATTATATTATATTGGCTTCTTGTTAGCACAGCAACGAATCATACGGCTTGAATCGACGTCTTTAGGTCTCCTTGTTCAATGATACGTAAAACATTCGGGCTATTAACTTTCTTTGATAATGGAACAAACTATCCAACCAATAACAGGATTGTTATCGAATATATAATTCAAGGTATACGAAAATCATGTGCTTTCATGTCGACACGTAAATGCCGCTACTCCATTGAGTGTCCATTTGAGCAAGAAATTGCACATGGCCCGGCAAAGCTCTTTGATATTGTTGAATTTAATGCCAAATCCAAAGTGGGAACTATGTTCCATTAAAAATGTAAAGTTGAATTGTGCGTCGCAACTTCGCCAATAAAATTGGTAGTCCGCGTGAAAAGGCCTCATTTCGTTGTACAAATTCTTTTATATTTCGATTTTATAACAAAGTACGCGTGACTGGATGAAAAAATAAGATTTTTAAGGGGAATTATTTTTGAGGCGCTTTCTGTATTTGTTACAAAATTTTAGAGTATATTTTTTTTTATTTTTTTTTAACAGGAATATACTAGTAAGTTATTTCTATCTTATCATATTCACACCTCACAAGAATATTACTCTTAAACTAATTTAAACTGTATGTGCCAAATGTATTAACGATGTATAGGTTAACTTCAGTTGGCTTGGTATCTCACGACTTCCCGAATAGTTTAAAACCCATTCACTAACTCGAACAGACTCCGAAACTTATCGCTATCCGAGAGACCCTTTCGAAAATTAGACAAATAACCCTTACGAGAATTAAGTGGTTTTCAGCGAAATCGTGGAACGGAATGCAAGTCATCTTCGCGATGTCTTAATTACAACTACCAGGATAGCATAGCTTGTTAATTAGTAGCCAGACGGCATATGGAAATTAGATTAGAGAAAACTCTTATATCAAATTAGAATTTGTTCTTTTTTTAGTTTTGTTTTTAAAAAACATTTTATATAAAAGTGCTTGATGGAATTCAAGATTTATTGGTAAACAGTCATAAAGTTTCACTACGCATAAGACTAAATGTGTGAAACCTTGATTTGACCCATATTTAAAGCTAAATAAATAATTTGATTTATACGAATTTATTTTAATAAAATCGTTTTATCAATATCTAGTTTTTAATATGGACCACAGATCAGGGGTAGTAGTTTCCATTGTCTGCGACTTTATTTTGAAACAGTAGGTAAGGTTTATACACCTCTCCGCGAACGAACAAAGTTAGTTAATTTGGTAGAATTTTTATTGTCTGTGCGATATGCCAACTCTAAAAATAGTTTCAATTAATAAACACATTTAATTAGCCTAGTAAAATACAGTATAGTAAAACATGTGCGAAATTATTTGAACACTTTAGACTTTAGAAGCACACAACATGAATTAACTGAAGCTGAGATAATTAAAATACGGGAGTAATTTTACTTTTAACATTCTCAAAGATAATGTCGTGGACAGCAGCTATTTATTTCTGATTTTCGTTTTATTTATTTGTAATGCTTATCCTTTTGTAAATAACGTAGTCAGTGTATGAGTATTCAAGGTTAAAAACAAAATTCTTTTATTCAATTTTGGGATTTAACATTCGTTCTAGCTGCCAAACTATGCCCAAGTTTCAAACTACGTGCCTAGAAAAGGCAATTTCACAGAAATATTTTTTTTAGCTGAGTAAACTAAATCCAAATATTGGTTTTCTTCACTTTACGCATGACAAACGCGTCAAAACCTTAAAATGGATTAGCCATATTAATATAAAACGAACTAAAATTGAGTACACATAAACAAATACTAGGCTGTTATTGATTGTAGTTGTCAAAACATTTCTCTACTGTTGTAGGAAAAAGAGAAGTAAATAAATTTTCCAAATAGGTATTTAAGGAAATTCCAAAACAAGAGACCATCATTGTGTTATAAATAGTTACGACATCATTCATATCCAAGCATCTAAAGATATGTCTGATGATTATAATCTTAAATTAAATGGAGATGATAATTTACCTGCAGCAGTAAACATAGACAAATGCGGTGATCTTGCGATCACAAGGGTAGCGTTCGTGACCCTCGAGTACGGAGGCCAGGTCGGCTGCGTGGCCACACAGCGTAAGGCCATGAAGCCTTTCACTGAGGCCACTCGCAGCCGCAGGGACCGCCAGCTCGACCGCAGGCCAAAGTGGTTGGCTGACGATACTTGAGTGTTATTCGCCATCCATGGCTCCGTCTGTTAGCAATAAAAAACATTTCATTAATACATATATTTTTTTAACTAACCCGTCTAGAACACAATGAGAATGCGCCGTTTTGTTACAGCGTGCAGTGTTTACCTTCTGGCTCCATTATATTATCATACCTGCACGATAGCACCAAAAAGTGACATTGTTGCCAAAATAACATAAGTTTATCTATATACTAATATACAAAGCTGAAGAGTTTGTTTGTTTGAACTATTGCTCCGATTTAAAAAATTGTTTCAGTGTTAGATAACCCATTTATTGAGGAAGACTATAAGCTATATAACATTACGCTGCGACCAAAAATAGTGGAGCATAAATGAAAAATGTTGCAAAAATGAAAAACCGTTTAAACTAAAATACGCGGACAAAGTCGCGGGGGACAGCTAGTAATAAATAATCACCTTAATTTAGTGGAATAAGGGTTCTAGTTCAGCTTGCAAGATTGACCTAACAGACAAATATAGTATTGTACATACATACATAGTTTAAATAAAATCTTGTAACAGAGGAAACTGAAAAAGAATGAATGTCCTTGTGTTGAATTTATTTAAGCTTAGGTTAAAATTTCATTGTTGTTAACACCTTTTCCATACGTGTGAATCGTATTTAACGTTTCCATTGTTTAACTGCCGTGTCTACTGTTCTGCCGGCAAAGTCATTACGAGACCTCTTCTTATATAAACAATAACGTCATTTGCCATTTTGGCGGGCTACAGCCGCCCACTAACGGGACGGTAAAAGATAACATCTGATTTTTACGAGATAAATTTTATCAAAAAGAATTACGCGGAGTTCTAAAAAGCTAAAAATATTTCATTATGCCTTCCGTAATCAGTAAAGACTTTACTTTTTCAAACCTTTTCTATTCTAAGCAAATTTTTATTCGAAGCAGAATAACATAATTCCGTGTTCGATTCTCGCATGGGACAAGCATTTGTGTGATCTACAAATGCTTGTTCCAAAACTGGGTGATCTTTTTGCTTGCGATTTGAATGTTTGTAAACCCCCTTTAATTTTATTATTGTCTTCGAAGAAGTAGTAGGTAAGGTAGGGATCGCTCAGCTCATAAATATAACTATAACATTTATCTTAAGGTTTCGGTAGGTTAAAATCACAAATTATTTTGGACTTACCTTTTCTGCTCTTCCATCTATGTACCACACGATGTTGGCAGGCGGCATCGCCGGCTGTGTCGTGCAGTTTAAGATAACATCTTCACCCAGCTGTACTGTGCCTGGCACGCCCATTATCGCTGGGTTTTCTTTCAAAGTCACTGTGTATAAAAAAGTTAAAGATAGCTTTTAATTCTGTGATTAACACCACTTCTTCAGGGTCATGATAGCCTAGTACTTTACGAACGAAATACGTTTAACATTGATATTTATTTTTAAGGTGCGCTTATATCGTGATAGCTTCTCACTGACTCAAAAAATAATATCACTACTAAACACTAACATCAAAAAGAAATCTTTTCAAGTCAAGGTAACTATGTTGTAAGGCCTCGTGGTCAGAACTGGAGCGCTGCGAATAAAAAACGGGTCTTAAATGCTCTTAAGACTGCTGAAAACGTCGACTGTATTCAAAGCACTTCTGCATTCACGGAAATAAGCGGCCGAAAATATACAAAGTTGAATGGAAGTAAAAGTAATGGTAGCTTCATTTGCGGACAGCTGTATATACAGAACTAATTTGACTGAATAGAGGATTAATTTTTCAAACATCTTACATGTATGTAGAACTTTTTCATGTTCCTTAAGAGATATTAGTCTAATCTAATGGAATCTATTTGACCTTGAGCATTAAGTACTAGTTTAGCATAGCAACTTCGAGCATCAGCTTAACTTAAAATTTAATAAAGTATCAAACTAAGTTTTCAAAATAACACGACAATAATTTTTACTCACCAGCAACAGTTAAATTCTTGGTCTGCTTGACAACAGCGAACCTCGGTCCTTCTGTAGACACTTCACACGTGAATGAGAGCCTCGTGTTGTAGTTCCTAGGAAGCACCACGCTGATGGTACAGCTGTGAAGGTTGCAGATTCCTTTGGAGACACTACCTGATGTTGTGTTGAAAGTCCTCGTTGGAGGCTGTAGAGGTACAAAAAAAGGTCAAAAGCTGGAATAAGGTAAGTATTTTCTTTCTTCTTATGAGATTATGTATATGGGTAATTCTCATCGAAGTTCTTTGGTGGTCACACAATATAGTTATAGAATTGTAGGACAAAACATTTATTAGGCCACATAGAAAATAAAGCTTATCATAATAGAAGCAATAATAAAATCAAAAAACAACACCAACAGTTTTTCGTATTCTCATTGTGTCACACTTCCCGTTGCAGTAAAATTTACCAAATATCAGTGTATTGTATATTACATACACTTAAGTTATAATAGTCTAAGAATAATGTTTTCATCAGTATTTTGATTTTAAAACAACATATGCTACAGTCACACGATTTTAGGTACTTAGTGTTGAAGTAGAATAATGGCTGGCTGTTGAACACAGAGTTCGATCCGGTTAAACTTCAGTCGTGTTCCGGTATCGTAGAAGAATCTATCTTCTACGATGCTGGAACCGTTAGAAAAAAATATTGGCAAGTATGTTTATTCTTATGATATGTGTACTGGCCACCGTTTTTGTGCATTATATTTTAGCAGTTGAAATCAAATTTTACTCATCGAAACCTCGAACATGGCATATCGTTCCGTGACAAAAAAATATTGTCAAGTTTATGTGAAAATAATGGCTGTGAACTTACTGGGTCACTTTCGTAGCATCTAGAAGTTCAAAAGCATTTTTTTCCCAAACGAGACTCGCGATCTGAAGGATTTGCTTATTTATAAATTTAGTCGTCTTATTAAGCGCTATAAATTTTATAAATAAATATTTCAAATAAGAAGAAAATATAATTTGCCACGAAGGTGACGATGAGAATCGTGGTGATGAGAATTAGCCATATGTTTTTTTCTTAAATATAATTGAAACACAAGCTTTTTATGTCTGAGGCAATTATTTGACCTCTTAATATGACTCAATCCATACCAAAATGTATGAAATACATTAAAAAGAGATCTTCATCCATATAATAGTGTTAAGAAATCTGCATAAATCGTGACTACCTCGTTATTTATATCAATAAATGTCAAAATTTATGCAGATTTCATATCAATATTATTAGACATTACTACTGCATTACCTTTGCACTAATAACATCAGCTCATATGTCAGGTAAGTACGTATCTACGCATATTAATTAAGTGGAAACTGATAGACACGCTCAATAATTTAGCATGTAACAGATGAACGGGAATATTCCAATAAATGTTATTTCCCAATATTACCGTTAACACGAACACCTACGTATTTACACCGATGTTCATTTTCATTAGGATCTCACATTTCTGCCATCAAAGCAATTTTCGAAGGTTTTGTAATGCGATTTATTTTCCAAGCACTTTCAAGCTACTTAAAAGGTTCGGGTACGTATATGTACCTATACTTTCTACCTTTTGTGACAGTATTTTGTTTTTTTTGTTGCTAATGGAAATCGTTCGTGTTAAATGTCGGTCACAGGTGATTGTGACAGATAGGTCCCGGGCTAATATACTACGTCCTGTCTTTTTATTTCAAAAATGTTTAAGTGTTTACATAAATAGACCGAGGTGACCCAGGTGAACTGTGTAATACCAGTAAGTTCATATTGATTATAAATAGTAATTGTGATTATTATAACGGGTTTTTTTAATAAAAAAATATGCACATGCAGAAAAGCTGAATCATATCATAACCAATATTTTTTCAGGGATAATAATTTTGTAATGTATAGAAATGAAAATCAATTGCCATGTACGACGGAGCATCATTTAATAAACGGGTTGACCGATTTAGCTGTAGTTTTTTTTTGTTGTCTTTGTAAAGTTTGTCAGGACAAGCTTTGTATAATTAATTTGCGGAAAATCCGCAGTAAATGTTGTTTTTTTTTTTGTATAGATTGACAGGACAACGACTAATATAATGTTCTTTAAGGTGGAGCTACTCGAATAAAATCACTAGGTACACCATATATTGGGTGACTGTCAAATCTTATTCATAACCAGGAAGTATTTTATAAAGACATCGCCACCTTTTATTTCCACCCACCTCTTGTCCTGGTGTAAATCTGAATATCTCGTTGCTGCCTCTGTACCACTTGACGGAGTGGAGATCAGGGTCGCCCGGCTCGTTGACGTAATTGCAGACGAGGTTCGCCTCCTGGTGAGGGTCCCCGTACTGCGGGACCTCGAGGTATGTGATGTTGTGTGCCGTGGCTATCACTGGACAAGGGAAACAGGTATTAAGTCTTGCTATTATAAAAAAAAAAACTTAAACATACTAGTAATGTGAGTGGAATTCACATTACTAGCAATCTTGTTAACTCTCCCAATGCTAAATATGCTCGTGTCTGGAGCGGGTTCACGTCAAAAGTGTAATGGGTGTAAAGCTTGTATGTATGAGAATAGTAAATGTCGAAGAGGGAGGAGAAATATTAGAAGTCAATTTCGTCCTAATTTTTCTTTTTGAGTCCTAATCAATAATTGTGTAAAGGGCGATGAAATTATACGCAAGATTGTATATATGTTTCCTTCGTAAATCGAGATCTACGTTAAATTTCATCTCGCTGGTTTGATCAAAATGTTGTCACGATGCACTGACGAATAGTACAAAAGATAGGAAAGGCAATTAAGTAAAAGAGATATCTAGCATTGAAAATTTCCTAATTAGGAGGTTTGCGAGTCTTCCAATGAGAGCGTCAATCATTGCTTAAGGATAAAATAAGATTATTAAGTTTCGGCAAAATATCGTCAGTACTAGAAACGATTACAAACGTAAACAGTATCTTCAACATATCCTCAGTTGATACCGAAGAAAACAAATTATTTTGTTTTAAGTTATCCTAAAAAGTAATTTCAATTTTGAAACTGATAAAACTTTTAAGGCGCATCGACTCTACATGAGCAAACCGAGAATCTTCAAACATAACGCTTAAGACTAATAAGGGCTATAAATGTCTTTTAAATATAGAAGAACAGCAAAGAGGCTCCGCTTCGTAACATTACTACCTATTAACTGTACAAAGTTACAGGACCCATATCTTTTTACGATATACTCGTGACAAAGAAAATTACTGCACAACAAGCAAGCAAAACCATTGAACAGATTTTGCTATTCCGATAACATTGTGCAATGTACAAGTTGCACTAACTTTGTAGGTTTTTGTTAAGCTTGGACGCTGATTAAGAAGTTTCGAACTAATTTTGCACGATGTGCACAATATTGTGCAAAACGTTACAGGTTTAGTTTGTAACTGTTTGTTGTGTGTTCTGTAATCGATTCGGAAGCGATAGCCTGTGTCGTGTTTTGTTTTTGGTGTTTATTTGCTAGATATAAGAAGAACTGGGAATTAAAGTAATTTATTACGATTTCTTATGAGTAAAAACCTGCAGCAACACCAAACAACATAAATAGATATCAGGCATTACGATTAATCATCTATCTATCACACACATACGCATTATTTTGACTGATCAGTTCCAGTTCCAGTTCTGATTTCGTGATTAGTGACCCTGACTGCTAAACCGAAGGTCGTGGGTTTGATTTTCACCCCTATATATAATAATTATGTACGTATTCAAAAATATATAAGAATGTTTATCAGTTGTCTGGTTGCCATAATACACGCTTTACCTAGTTTGGGATCAGATGGCCGTGTGTGAGTTGCCTCAACATATATATAATATTATTATTATTTTACAGATGAATAAATTAATTACCACATATATTCTGTGTACCAGGGTCACATAAATGAAAGAGAGGTAATCTTGTTAATTTTAGCACCTGTACATTGATAATCTCTATTCAGCACAATCCCGTTGATATCACACATGACGTGGTAACTATCGCTAAGCCTCTACTTAGCAGATTGCATGCTCAACGCTGAAAGTGCTAGATTCTAGAATTAGCATAATTCCCCAATTTTGCTGTAGTATGCGATAGCTAACTAATTATAGTCGCGCACGGAATAGGAAAGCGATTTAATAGCCTAGTTGGCTTGGTCTGTTGAGAATAGTTATTAATTATTAGTGACTGATTGTGTTCGTTCCCATATTTTTAGATTAGTATTGTTATATCGAGCCGTTTGAGGTTGAAACCCTTGGCCAGTGGGGTCCGAGTGTACATAATGCTTCTAAACCTGCCTTGTTAACATTTCTCATGATCTACGGAATGGCTTTTACCTTGGACAGAGGATAAGCATTGCCATAAAACTTGGCAACGCCAGTCTTTTGGACACACTTCCCAGTTGACAGCGATGTGGACGAATTTTTTGAAACTATATTTTTGGTTTTAGGTTTTAATTTAAGTTACGTGTATATGTGTATATAATATATATGTGTATATAAGTATATAATATGTGTATATGTGTTACGTGTATCTATATCATTACGTGTATATTACGTCTGCTAAGTTAAGTTCTTATGTGTATATATCTTTTTTTTCTAATAAAAGTCAGTATTACGCAAATTTTTTTACCAAAATGTAAATAATGGAAAAGTTAATAGCGCATAACAAATCATAGTCAAATTATAAATCCCATTAATTATTCAAATGAAACAACTATCTACATATTTCGATTAGATTCGATCAATCAATTATTCTAGAATTGAACAACAACAAATCGAAGAATCCAATTACATACTTCAGCAATATAGGAGTATTCCATAGATCTAACTGATTTTCGATTGCTTTTCATTAAATCAATATTATTATGTATGTTATTTAGCGCGGGTAGGCCTCCCTCAAGATGGACCGACAACCTGGTGAAGGTCACCGGAAACAGCTGATATGATGATGATAATATGTTATTATTCATTTCAACATACTAGAAATGGGTAATGAAAAATTATTCACAACACAAGGTTTTAGGAATTTCAATTAATTTTTACTCTATTTCTAAATGCTTAGAACTTTTGTATTATAATATAAGCAAGCAAAGAGTCACTATTTCAACATCTGAAAAAAAAAATTGTTTTGAATAATACTAAGGCCCGCTTGCACAAGCCCGGTTTATCTTTTTAACTCAGAAGTAACGTAAGTACGCATCGTAGATACGTATAGCACACACTTCGGTTTATATATTAATTATTAATATTTTATTATATTTATCTTGACAGGTCATTTCGCGCTCTCGCACTTGAAGTTCAAAAGAGTGGCTATTGGAGCTTTAAAATAATCTATACTAATATTATAAAGCTGAAGAGTTTGTTTGTTTGTTTGAACGCGGTAATCTCAGGAACTACTGGTTCGAATTGAAAAATTCTTTTTGTATTGTATAGTCCGTTTATTGAGGAAGGCTATAGGCTATATACCATCACGCTACGACCAATAGGAGCTGAGCATAAATGAAAAATGTTGCAAAAATGAAAAAACCGTTAAAACTAAAACACGCGAACAAAATCGCGGGGGACAGCTAGTATTAAAAATATCTCAAAACCTAATAGTACCCTAATAATATCGGAACCATCGATATTTTCGCATAAACGTCTGTCAATCACGGAAAATCACTCAAATCAGTAACCGAGCTTAGTACTTAAAGCTAAAGCGATGCGCGCACTCTATGCTTGTCAATGTTTACTCTGGTCCAGGCAAATTGGTATAATCTCAGCTAAGTGAAAGTGAAGGTCATGTCATCAGTTTTCTCTCTAAAGAGCTACATGTTTCAAGTTTAGTTCCAGAGCCTTATAAAAAGAAATATAATTTCATACCAGTTTCAAAAAACAAAACATAATCATTTATATTTATTCTGTTTCCGTATATTTACGTAGGATTTTACACAAAGATATAAAATTATTTTGCTGATATAGATATAATATGTAAGTTAAGAGTCACACCCTGGGACATCAACATTTTCCCTTACCAGTTTCTACATTGCGACAGTATAATATTATAATTATAAACAAAGTTATTATAACAAATGACTATCTTATGCCAACATAGAACTTGTTTCACCTTTCTCAAGAGTATAACACCTTTTTTCGCTTAACTAACTTGGAAAAGCTAGTGCTCTCTACTCCCTGTAAATACAAAGTTTGAAGAAAACATAATTAAAACAAAACGTTCCAAGTTCTTAAGAACAACTATAACCAGGGGAGCATACAAACATTGAATACAAATTAATTTATGAGATACAAGGAACAGTGCTTGCATCAAAATGGACTCGTAAAATTTCCTTTGCTAATATTATTATGCTGATGAATCTATTTGTTTGTTCACGTAGGAATATTAGCTGCTTCATGTTGGTAATGTCCCTGGAGTGAAATAAGATTTTATTGCAAGAGTACTACAAGTGCCAAGAAAACCCGACTGTGTAGGTGTTCTGGAGCAAAGTATCGTTAGTTATAATGTTATTCACGGGATAATTTATAAATTATGTGTATCGCTTTACATGAATATTCTTTTATGAAGATGTCTAAAATGTTCTTGTAATAATAAAGTAGTTGCAGTTTTGTTTAAAATTATTTTATTTATATTTTTTTTTTGAGTAGATATAGGTTAATAAATAGTAGCAATTAATGACTTAAATAAAATTAATTATCTATGAATAGAGCAAACATTAATTTTTTCATAACAAAACAAAATAGGTTTCATTAGATCCATTCTAATATGTATTATAAGTCAGTCGCGCGCGCGCATCCTCTCGTGTTGCATGTGTCGCTGTTGTTAAAAATGTCGTCGGTTACGTTAAAATGTAACGCGTGTAATATAGTGATTGATGAACTGTTAGCCTATATACAGAATAAAATATCGGTGTCCGACGAGGACACTTTAGTGAAATTATGTGCTTCAACATTTTCAAGTGAACAAATAGAGAGATCTAATAAATTATTGATAGAATCCCTCCCGACTGATATGCGCAAATCAAATCGGAAAGGAAAAGGCAAAGAGAACCGCATGCTATTAGACATTATAGCCTTGTTTAAAGTGACTGAAGCTGATGTGTTACCTGTATTTGTCGCGCGGGACTTAGATAAACTACCGCCCCTAACCGTCGATCACTTGGATGTGAGTAAGCTACTAAAGGATATAGCTGTTGTACAGGCTGAAGTCCAAACAATCAAGGAGTCCTATGTAACCAAGTGTCAACTCGAAAATGTAAAGAAAGAATGTTACAATAGAAAACTGACGCCAAAACCATCTCCCAATGCAAAAATTAACTTGAAGAGAGGTGCTCATAGCGACAACTCGCCTATGCAGCCACGGGACGTTTTTGTAGATCTTATTAATGATGAGTCATCGTGTCAGAGTGATAAGTATTCAAAAACTCTTTGTGTTGAGAATGAACCTTATACGGAGGGTAGAAACGGGCCGTTATTAATTCAAACGTGCGGTAGCCGCTGTGACAATGAACGTGACGTACCGAGCATCGGTGTTGGCGGCGGGGCTACGTCACCGTGTCTCGCTGATAACGAACCGGTTTCTCAGCTGTTACCGGTGGCACGGCCGGCGCCTCAAGAACGTTCATATGCAAGTGTCGCGCAAATTGTAAACAATGCAAATGAATGGATAACGGTGCGTAATAAGAAAACACCTAATTATAGATTGCAAGGTAAAACGGGAAGGGCAGTGATTGAGTCGGCAGAGAAATTTAAGGCGGCTGATAGGAAAATACCTATATTTATTACCAATGTTGACAAGAGCGCCTCAGATATTGATATTATTAACTATATAGAAAAGAAAACTGAAGAAAAGGTACTGCTTGAGAAAATAGCTATTAAACGACAGTGTGAATATAACGCTTTCAAGTTTTTTGTATCTGAGTGTAAGGTACCGTTATACCTTAATGACAAACTTTGGCCGCAAGGCGTTGTGTTTAGAAAATTTATAAATTTTCGGCCAAAGCGTAAAGTGGAGGCAGCCGACACTAATATATCGAAATATGGGAGATCGAATACTTAAGTTTATAACATTTAATTGCAAAAATGTTAAACGGTCTGTGCAGAACATTAGAGACCTATGTAAAGATTGCGACATAATAGCGTTACAAGAAACCTGGTTGCTGCCAAACGAGCTGTCGTTTTTAGACACTATAAGCGACGAGTTTAGTTCAACAGGAGTATCTGCGGTAGACGTGACAAAGGGAATGTTGGTCGGACGCCCTTATGGAGGAGTGGCGCTGTTGTGGAGGCGGCGCATGTTCCAGGAGGTTACCGTTATTCAGTGTGATAATCCTCGCATCTGTGCTATCAAAATAGCGTGTAATGCAAAAGCGTTTCTTGTGGTGTGTGTGTATATGCCTATAGATGTGAGCGTAAACCTAACGGACTTCACAGACATATTGAGTTCGGTAAGTGCAATCATTGACAATTCTGGCGTAGATTGCGTGTATATTTTAGGTGATTATAACGCTCACCCAACTGAACGATTTTTTCGTGAACTGTTAAACATCTGTGTGGATCAAAAATGGTCTTGTATTGACTATGATATGCTAGGGATGACGTCAGATACTTACACCTTTTTAAGTGAGGCACATAATAGTAAACGTTGGCTAGACCATTGTCTTGTGAGTCAAGCTGCGTTGAACACCATAATAGATGTGTCTGTATTATATGATGTACTTTGGTCAGATCACTACCCACTTGTTATAAAATGTAATTTAAATATGATACTTTCGAAAACATATGATGTTAAGATGTGTCAAAATAAATCATTATGGGGTGAAAGGTGTTTGCGGGAAATTGAAGTATACCAAAATGAATGTAACAAAAGACTCAGACTTATAGATTTTCCTCAAGAACTTGAAAGTTGTGGTGACAAAATGTGTAATGTTTTATCTCATAGATTAATTATAGATAGCCTATATAATGACATTGTGCGGGCCTTGACTGAGGCTGCCATGGTAGGAAGGGAGAGAGGCAGTCAAAGTAGAAGGAAAATTGTTGGTTGGAACAAACACGTAGCTGAGGCTCACAGGCAGGCTAGGCAAAAGTTTAGTTTATGGAACTTTTGTGGTAAACCTTCATCTGGTAATATATATGAGGAAATGCGCGAAACCAAAAAAGGATTTAAATCACGGCTAAAATGGTGTCAAGAGCACGAAAATCAAATTAAAATGGACATACTGGCGGCGCAACATTCTAAAAAAGATTTTTATGGTTTTTGGAAAAATACCAATAGATTGAATTACAAGCCTGGACTGCCTGTGAGTGTGAGTGGAGTGACTAATCCTGAAGATATTGCTAATCTCTTCAAAGATTATTATCATGTAAAGTCACCATTAAGCTCAACTCGGTCGATGGTGGATGTTGAGGCTGGCATGGAACCGGGAATCAAGTTCAAGGCCAAGAATATAGCTCAGACTATAAAGTCCATGACAAGAGGCAAATCCCCGGGCCATGACGGGCTCAGCATTGAGCATCTCCGATATGCGGGACCTCATTTACAAAGGGTGTTGGCCTTGTTGTACTCCTTCTGCATAACTCACAGCTATTTACCCATGGACATGCTTCGAACTGTGGTAGTACCTGTGGTTAAGAATAAAACCGGTGACCTGGCCGACAAGTGTAACTACAGGCCCATATCCCTAGCGACCGTCATCTCTAAGGTGTTTGATAGTATGCTTAACACACAGTTAAATGAACATATCCGATTGCATGACAACCAATTTGGTTTCCGCCCGGGTTTATCTACGGAAAGTGCGATACTGTGTCTTAAGCATGCCGTCAGTTACTATACGAGGCGCAAGACCTCAGTATATTGTTGTTTTCTCGACCTTTCCAAGGCTTTTGACCGGGTTTCCTACCATGTGTTATGGAATAAATTGGAAAAAGCCCAATTGCCCATCGCTTTTATAAATATCCTGAAGTATTGGTATGGGAACCAGGTCAACAGTGTCAGATGGCAAGGAGCCATGTCGCGCACGTATAGGTTGGAATGCGGGGTAAGGCAAGGTGGGTTGACCTCACCAACGCTCTTCAACCTCTACGTGAACGAACTGATTGGTGAGCTCAACAGAGCTAGAATTGGTTGCCACATTGATGGGCAATGTTTTAACAACATCAGCTACGCTGATGACATGGCGCTCCTGAGCGCATCGCCATGCGGCATACAAAAACTAATTAGGGTATGCGAAAGATACGCTGTAAGTCATGGTCTAACATACAATGTTAATAAAAGCGAGGTCATGGTTTTTGAGGTAAAGGGGAAAAGTCCCAATATAGTACCAACTCTTCTACTCAACGGTACGCCACTAAAAAGAGTGTACAGTTTTAAGTATCTGGGACATATCTTAACACCTGGCCTGAAGGACGATGACGACGTGGAAAGGGAACGGAGGGCGTTGTCAGTGAGAGCAAATATGCTGGCTCGCAGGTTTGCAAAATGCTCCCAAAATGTTAAAATAACGCTTTTTAAAGCTTATTGTACGTCTTTTTATACCTGCAGCCTGTGGGCCGGATATACTCGAAAAGCTTACAACTCCCTTCGTGTCCAATTTAATAATGCATTTAGGATGCTGTTGGGATTGCCTAGATTTTGCAGTGCGTCCGGCATGTTCGCCGAAGCGAGAGTGGATAGTTTTTCAACAATAATGCGCAAACGGTGTGCATCCTTGGTGCACAGGGTTCGGGCTAGTTCCAACAGCCTTCTGACCATGATCGCTGGAAGAATAGACTGCGTGTACATGAATCACTGCTGTGCCACCTCACATGGAGTCAAGGGACAGCGCTGATTCATGTACTAAAAATTAATACATGTTATAGTATTAAGTTCTGTTTGTATTAGATTACTAACATAGTTTTAAGCTTACATGTGCTACTAACAATATGAGTCTGTGAAACTTGAAATAAATGAATTAATAAATAATAATAATAAATGCGAAAGTAACTCTGTCTGTCTGTTACGCTTTCAAGGCTAAACTGCTGACCCGATTTTCATGAAACTTGGTATGGGATAAGCTTGGACCCCTAGAAAGAACATAGGTTACTTTTTGCCGCGATAACCACTATCCACGCGGGCGGAGTCGCAGGCAATAGCTAGTAAAACTATAAAAACAATTTAGTGCAGTTAGTAAGTACCTCTCTAATTACCTATAAATGTTAAACATTCAAGAAATATCAACATCAAAGTATTAATTAATTAACTATATTAAAAGCTGTTTAATTTAGTTAATTATAATTTTGGCGCTAGAAACGAAAATTAAATTTCTGAAAATAAATGTAATTTGTCTGCATCGATGGCGGAGATGTTTATAAGCTCACTACCAAACTGGTTACTAAATGATATTCTACTACTTTAATTCCTCAATTAACACAAAAAGTATAGTCCAAAAGTATTTTATTTAATCTTTAGTGTACTTTGAGAGTTTTCCGGAGCTTTGTAATTTTATATATTTGCAATTCATATTAAAGTTCTACTTACAAGTGCGTGATAAAAAAACAACGATATTCAAAATAGTAGTTGAGTTCGAAGTGTTAATGGGTATTTATTTATGCGCATAATATTACAATGATGACTCAACACAACTAAGACCCAATATAAAATTCAACACTATGGTAAACAAGACAAAATATAATCCACCGCAAAGATTATGGAAAAACTAAATAAAATAAACTTCTTTTGAATATGAAGATTAAATTTTTCGTTGCTTCAATGTGCATTTACACAGTGTAAGTTTAGGCTGTGTCAGGGTCATAACCTTAGAGTAAAAATAAGTAAACTACAGAGTGCGCATATAGAGTATGAACTATGGGCACTAGTATGAACAAGTAAAATCGTAAAATTTGTGTCAAACAGAGCGCGCTGTATTAAAAATACGTATCTCAAAACCTAATATAACCTTAATAATATTGGAACCATCGATATTTTCGCAGAAGGGTCAGTCGACGCGCGGAAAAAATACTTATAGAAGTAAACGAGCCTAATACTTACAGCTAAAATATTGCTTACTATCGGCACAACGAGCTACTAGCGATGAGCGCACTCTTTGCTTATCTATGTATAGATATCTATGATATTGATACTACTGATATTCTGAGATCACAAGCTTATTTTCGCACTAAACTTCTGGCACAGATAGTCGATTAAACCAACCCTCGAACACTGAAGCTCAAAGTAACTTGACGTTCATAAATGTCTAACTGTCGCTATTTTACACCTTAAAGTGGCAAAGACGGCAGGAGACTTCAAAATGACTGACGTTTAGTATTCGGCCATAAATGACATTCAAATGGGTTAAAGATTACTTTGCAAAGATTTTGTTTGCAGGTACTTAATGGAACACACTCTTCTCATCAAATTGATCCAACTGTTTAATTATTTTTTTTTACTACCCTGAGTTTTCCCACTGCTGCACTGCCACCTCAAACCAACCCTTGCAGTGCGTCTGTAGGTCGTCCTGTTATTTTTTTTTGGGCTGGCCTACTTCGTTTTTCTAATGGTTGCTGCACATACGCCTGACGTGACCCGCCCAATCCCATTCAAGCCTGACAGCCTTTTTGCCTAAATCCATTATTCCTGTTCTAGGACGGATAGTGGTGTTTCGATTCCCGGTCTTGTCTTTTCTTTCATTTAAGAATTTGTTATGGGAAATTACAGACGACCGTTTTTTGGTGATGAAAAGATGAAGGACAAGTTATTAACTGATATATAAAGCTGTAGACATATATTTACAGGTCGACGTAGTTCTCTTACATAACCGATAGGATCCAAAATATATTTCCAAGCAATTACCCAGCTCTAAGAAAATGATGATGATTTATTATGACCATCACATCCCTCGTTACGGAGAAGATTACCGCCTATGACTACACGACGTAATTCCACTCTCTCAAGTATAATTTATGAATATTTTATACAGTAATGTTCTTTGTTAAAAGGCACGAAGGTACTTGATAACTTTTCTTAAGTCCCACATAAATTATTAACAAAGGTTAAGCAGCAGGATAAGTGGGTATACTCGAAGGAAAGACGAAATTCTCTGATGAAATTTTCATTATAACGAAGGAAGCACTAACCGTGCACCTCCGATCATTTCAGGTGAATTTGTGTCATGTTTTGGAGCTGAAAATAACATTAATTAAAACTAAAATCACCTTATTAGACACGGATAGTCTTTAATTGCTTTAAATGGAAGAGGAAAGCTTAAGCCCAGCAGTGGAAATTATTGCATCAAAATAATATTAAATAAGTTTTAACTAAAAAATATTTTCAGTAAATTTTTAATACTTTTAGCTTTTAACTATTTATAATATGAATTGTAATTCTTAGCATTACGCAGTTAAATGCTTTAATTAGTTTTGTATGCTTAAGGTCATATGAAAAAGGTAAAAAACATCAATAAATAGTGTTACAGAGTGTTGCAGAGTACACTGGTATAGATTCAGTATAAAACACTTTTAAAAAAAAATGACTTAATCAAATAATTGATATCCATTTCTTACATTAATAATTCGACACCAAAACGCATTCCGAGGGTCAATATCTTATTACATATACATTGCTTTAACGGTCCGGTTTTGATTTTTGGTGTCGAAATCAGTTATTTAATTTTTAATTCAAACTGAGCTACAGTTTGAGCTGAAATTGTAAACTGACTCTATACCAGAAGTGAAAAAAGAAAAGACATGTAGGTATTAATTGTGTACTTTTCGCCCCTTTTGGATAGATATAACCTTTCGGTTACACCCTGTATAGAGATAGTACCTCGCTGTGGCCGACAGTTGAATAGAAGGCTACGCCAAGGACAGTACAACCTTCTCACTTACTATCAACGTAATTTAGCGGCATTAAAACTGCATTTTGTTTAAATTTGTGGGTAACCTGGCAACCCAAACCCGTCTTAAAGCTCAGAAATACATTTCAAAGACATCTGGTCTCTATGGTATAGTAATAGGGTTAATTTTTGACTACATTTTTGAATTATCTAACGGTGTCAGTTATTTTATTTGTCTTAAGTGTCAAGAATTAAACTCGATGCCTCCCTAGAGGTCTGCTATTGATGTTCTTGTTGCATATTGTTTACTGCAATTAGCCCATAGCCACACACATACACACACACACGCGCGCTTATTTAAACACAACACATACACAAGCACTCACATGCACGCCACTTATAACGTTCTGAGCCTCTAGACAAGTGACAATGCGACAAGCGATAACGCTGATCGAATCGCTCAAATGTATGGAAGTGACAAGTCCAAGTCACGTGACTTATCGAAACAAAATGTCATTTCTATACATTTAATGTCATTGAAGCGATTTCTATCATCGTAAACGCTTGTCGAAATGCCACTTGTCTAGGGGGGCTGGTAACCCTTCAATATAGCTTACCTTAGGACTGTTAAGTTTATTTCTTTATTTTTTTTTACAGGGTAATATTTTTAACTACATAATAACGTAATAATATAAATAATTTAATAAAATAAATAAGTTTAAATAACGATTATAAGTAATAATAAGGTCCTTTAATATTATACAATTAACAATTCAAATATCTAGATTTTTATTTATACTCAAATTTGTAATACTAACATTTCTAATATATATAAATATATATGTTATTAGCTCAACTATAGGCACTTATCTAGTTGTAATTGATACTGTGTATTATTTTGCTGTGCCATTATCGGGTATCATATTGTATATTATTTTAATTTTATTATAATGAAGGATTTAAATTTGAATTAATTGATATGCTTATTTAAAACAGGAGTTCGCCTCGCGACACTCCTGTTGAGTCTGAAACTAGTCGAGCGATTCCGAGAATATACGTGAGTAAACCGTTTTGTTTTAAATAATTATGAATACTCCTCACTAAAGTTATTATACAATTGATATGCTACCTAATGTATATGCAAGCACTAGCTGCGGGAGGGCCCTGGTAACTACATTACAGGTAGTTCTACAAACCTACATCAGGAATCAGTCTCTTACAGAGTTAGCTCTTACTGGTTTTGTTATAAACGACTTAAGGTATTCTTCGACACGCGGTAGATTGCGACGGACCGGACAAACACCTTCCTACGGTCGTACGCACCGCCAATCCTTACAACTATTTATAGGTATGTTGCCTGCCAAAAATAAAAGCGTTGAAAAAAGCTAAAATAACTTGCACAGTTTGAACTCGGACATCAAAAGAGGGACCTCATTTCTGCCCACTGGCCTGTCTTTGATCTTAAGTGCGTAAAATAAATAAATCATGTTCATTGACTAAGTGACATCCTTGTCCCATTTTCGGACATTTAGGGCACATAACTAGGGCTGTTTATTAAAAGATTGGGTGTGTTAATATTTAGGGCTAATAATGATATACGGAGAGTTGTTCACAAAAAACGACGTAACGTCAAAATTGGCCCAAAAATGGTAGAATTATGAAGCCTGGGGTTATAGTTAATATATGCACAATTCGCTGCATAAACGTCACCGTCATTAAAAGATATAAAAGTATATCATATCAGTAAATACTTTTGTTATGTTTCAAGCCTAAATATTTTCTATAGATATGTAAAACATAAAGCAGAGAGTTTACTTTGAGTTACTCAAACTCTAGGGCCTTGTTGTTAGCTATGATTTATACACTCTTAATATACTGAGTAAAGCTGTGTCTTAGTATGGGTCGACCCATAAATAACCATATTTACCACATATCACCGAAAATCTTTAGAAATTTACAGACGTTCCGGGAGCATTCGTCAATAAATAACAAAAAAAAAGTTGAAAAATAAGAAATCAATCAAGGCAGTAAAATAACTGCAAAAACTTTCAAGTATTGAGTCAACGTTATGGAATTTAAGAGCTGCAGCAGTAGGTATTATAAAGAACTCTGTACAAAGCAAAATAGCGGTTTGAGTCCAGGCATCATTATGAACTACTTAAGACTGCATCTTGCTAAGTTGTGGTTTCTTATACAATGTGTACATTGTTAAGTGCAATGAACTTTAGTAAAAAGGAAGTAATACAGTGCCTCTTTAAGTCGAACCTCGATAAGTTGAAAACTTCATAAACTCGAAAAATAATATGTTCCATTCCTTTCAAGCCCCAAAACCTCTATTGCTCGAAATATGAACCATCAGTAACTCGAAATAATTAGTGAGTATAATTAAAGATAATACAAACAAATTCATTACATATTTTTCCTCTATAACTCAAAAAATAAATTGAACATCTGTATCTCAAACATAGATGTTCGATTTTACAACGGTTGCAGCTCTATTATTTGAAACAAATTATCTCTATAGCTCGAAGAAAAATAAATATGCTCTGTATCTTGGTTTTTATTTATATCATTATTTAAGTATATCGTGAATCTTTCGTCGTAACTACTATAATAGTCCTTATTTCATTCCGAATGTCTGATAGATTTAAATGTCCATGAGATAGCCGGCTTTAAGTATAAAAAGCGACCAACGAATCAGTAAATAATAAATTCAGTACAAAAAATTATATATGGAATAAAATAGCATTACTTGACTCTTGTTAAACAGCCAAGTCTAATAGACTTTTTAAACTTAATGCTAAAGTAACTTTTCTTTCGCTCAAATGTACCAAAACAACGACGTAATATTATTTATGGGACCAGCTCTAAGGTATACCATCCACAATAATTGTATTATAAACTTAAAAAAACCTACGAATTGAAATTTCCTCATTTTCAAGTCAGTTAACTTGTACAAAATGAACGACTTAAAGTAGGTGTATTAAGTTACGTTAATCAAGGTATACGTAATAGAATGATTAATATCTGTTGGATTGGAAATTACGGTAACAGATGTAAACGATACGCTCGTTAATTAAAGTAATTGAATATTATTACCGCAGGATATTGATGACGTGTAGGATGAAATATCTCTTTCAAATACCTTTATTTTTGTTACTTTGTAGGTATTTTTAACTTTGATTACACCTTAAAATGTAATTGAATATCACACCTTGCAATTTCTCGTTTTCTAGTTCTATTAAATGAGTTTGTACATTTAAAAAACATTGACTTTTATCAATAATAAACAGAAGCTATGTTTTTAGGCAGTAAAAACATAAAGAAGTGGACATTTCTATAAAAAAAAAGGTTTTAATTTTATCAAAAAAAAATTACGGTTTTTTTTACAGGTATTATTCAAAAAATCAAACTTTGTTACTGCGAGACATAGCCGCGGTTAACTAATTTATTCAACAGTAGTTACTGAAATATCTAGAAGCACACTCTCTATTTAAGTTCCAAAAATCATTTAAAAACATAGCGTGTAACAAGAACAACTATTTGGGTTCCCCTAATGGCTGCCTCGACTCTCAATTGTTTACTGACAAAAACTTATGTAATTAATGATTCATTACGGACTAACTCCGCCAATTGTGGTTCACTATGGCTCGAGCGCTTTTAATGTTTTCAAGTTTTGTTTAAACGGCGTAGGAGTAGAGCTCAACCCTTATGGAGCTTAAAGAGAACGGGTTAAGGAGCTCATAATTTTAAGTATGTTTTTGGAGCTGTATAATCTTAAACATGTCTCAGAACAGCTGATATATGCATGATTATGTATTAGATACCTATTAATTAAAATAATTTATATAAAAATATACTTTTTGAATAGGTACTTTTAGCTATGGCTAGTTATTCTTCAATCTTCCATTAACTCATCATACATTAACACCTTTACCAAACTATAAGTTACTGAAGGTAATCCACCCTATTTTATTAAAATCATATAACTAGAACAAACTAGGCCCTATAAAACTATAAGTAAATCATGACGTCAACAGACAATCTGACAATCGGTAAAAGAAAATTATCATTTACTATTTCATTACATATTTAAATAGAAAAAAATATATAGATATAACAATTCAAAAATCCATACATATATAACTAATAAAAATAAACGCAAAAGATCCGCCGTACCCAAATGGCAATAAGACATTCCAAGCCACATAAATAGCGGAAGCATATGATAAGGCGAACTGACCATTGGTTATGTCACCCACTATATTAATGCTATCTACGTGCCGATAGCTCCACTTGTAATATATAGCTCATCGAGTCTGCTAATATCCTAGATAACTATTGTCTTACAGAATTCCAAAGAAACTTCGGAATAAAGTTACGTAAGATTGTACGCCTTGATACCACTTAAATAAATAGTCACGCGTCAAAACTTCTAAGGTTTCCGAGAAAATGTGTGTTTTATGTTTTCGTGAGATTTGTTTTAAATAGGTCCAGAATTTTTGTGTTATTTCGTCAAAAAGATTGTTTTTAGATATTGCCAGCGTTTTAAAAAAAACGTGGTATAGAATTTACCTTTAAGTTAAAAATTTTTTGCACTTTTGCTTTGCTTCTATAATAATAACTATTAAAATGACCAGCGCTTAAAGCACAATATACAGAGATAGAATATTAGAAAATAAATATAGAACATTTCGTTAATATTTTGTACCTAATAACCCTATATTAGGATTCGGATTAATTTTGATGAAAACCCTGAACTTCGTACCTGATCCCTGAAAATCATGAAACCTTTTCGACCACGTTTTTCGTCTTAAGTGGTTATCTCCAAAATATTATTCATGGAACTGTTCTCTAGACAAACATTTATTGGAGCTGATGTTACAGTATATAGAGAATATTGTACGAATCGATTTACTAGATCTCTTCGCCTAAACTAAATAGCCTGTAGTTACAATATAAGCTTCATTGTATACAATGTACGATCGAATTGCAATAGAGATGCAATTCTAGGAATAAGAATGTAAGGCAATGATTGCAATAGAGATGCAATTCTAGGAATAAGAATGTAAGGCAATGTGTTCACCAACGTCGCTTCTGAAATAGGCCTTTGTGTGGACGGTTATTCGCGTATTTGCCTATTTGGCCCCTTTGATATGCTTCGAAAAACCGACTAGCGGACGGTACGCGTATTTGGTGTTGGCCGTATTTGTCAAATTTCAGGTAAGACCAATACTTTCTCAGATATACTGTCCACACATAGAAATTGTTTACCAAATATGCCACATACTCTAGTACAAATAGCCATGTAAAGTGCCACCCTTAAGAAGTAGCAGTTAAAATTTTCTACAATATTTTATAGAAACTCGTTTTACCTTCAAACATTATTAACAGAAAAATCAAATAAAATCATAAAATAATATCAGTTTAAAACTATATTTAAAATCGATAGTAGAACTGACTGAACACATTCGTCAAAAAAACATAATGATTTTATCTTGTAAGCAAAAGATCGCTATGAAAGTGTTGCTCTAAAACAGTTGAATATGGAATAATATAACCTTATTTTGGTATAAATGGAGTTTAAAATGTTGACAAGATGATTCATATATCTATTTATATAATTATTTCCATAAATCAATTTCGTCAATGTTAATACATGCATTATATATGCAAGCGAGCATCCAGCCAATAAGGATGGTAGTTATTATCGAATCACTCGTAGATTCGAGCCGCCTAAGTGAATAAATGGCGACGATGCATCCCCTCGCTTGGCGAAATAGGTCAGTACACGCATGAGTGCGTCTTGATTGACAATGCGTAAACATATCGAATAGAATAGTTGTATTGATCTTTATTGAATGTTTACTTAGTCTTGATAAGTGTTAGATCATATTGATGGAATTTATATTATGATTTTTGAATCCACCTGAAACCTTTTTAGGCTTAGTATATAAAAAGTCTAGTAGATATTTGTATATGAACTCTTTGTTTGGGCCTTCTATTTTTATTATTATATATTCATTTTGGAAACTAACAGTATATATTATTACCCGTTGATGCCCGCGGTTTTGCTCGCTCGTAGGAAAATATAAAGGACAAATCAAATTTTTATGTGATTATATACTATTATATACTGTGATTTGTAAGAGAGAAATTTCGTTCTGGTTAATGAAAGAGGAAAATAGCAGGTTTCTTTTTTCAATTTTAGAACATTGATAATTATTTAATTTTACCTCAGACGCTAAAGTACATAGTACTTTATTAACTTTATACCTTAAAATGCTGTATCTTTTTTTCTGGTGTACAATAAAGAATATAATATATATAAAATAAACGTGTGTTACAAGTTTGACGTGTGTTTCTGTCTGTGGACATTTAGGTCCCAAAGGCATGAACCGATTTGATAGTTTTTTATTGTTTTTGATAGCTGATGTAATCGATATTTAAATTTTTAGGAGGTATTTTTAAAATTTTAATCATCATCAGTGTACCTACAGTACGTTAGCCTAGTGAATGTCTAAAGGGGTCGAACCAAAATGTATTTGTTAACGAAGGTATACGTTCTTCTACGATGCTGTAGCACATATGCAAGGGTCATCTATCTTCAAACTCTACCCTCTCTACCCTCTACATAAGGAGATGATATATGTTATTATGCATTCCTCTTAACTGATATTGGCATTCATTTTAAAAAGATGCCATATTACGTAATATGTAGGTGTCTCTTCTGTAATTGGCATTATATTTGCATCTAGAAGTACGTGTGTGAGCGTTTCTTTAGCGAATATAAAAGAAAACGTGCTGACTATTCAAAATAAAAATGCCCTTTTCTCGTCAAATTTCAATCAAGTAACACATATAGCAATTCTTTTATCGTTTATTTTAATGTTTCCAACTCATTTCTACCGTTGAAACATTTTTTTAAAACTATGAAATACGTATTATTTATTATTGCTCAGAAGATTTTATACCTTATTCTTATTACTTAAAAAATTACAGACTCTCCATATAAACTAACAACCCCTATTCACCCTCTTAAAGGGTATATTTCTAAAAACGCTAAAATACGTTTTTATTAATTTCTAACCAGAAACTTGTCTATTAAACATGCTTCTAACTTTAAAAATAAGACGAAATGGTTATATTGACTATCGACCTCTTTTCACATTTCGACAACGATAGTTTCAAAAAATCCTTTCTTATTCCTCGTCCACCAAATTAAAACAACACCTTTTGGGCTGGGCGAATATGAGTCAATGAGTGAAACTTTCTCTTTATTATTATATAAATTATCTAAATGACTCTATCACATAAGTACATAGCAAAATTTGTAGTATATTGTGGTTTCTGATAAAAACACATTCCAATGAGAGAATAGGTTACAAACATAATTTCATCTAAAAGTTTTAGAAACAAATTTATTAGAAATAAAAAAGAACTCGTAAAATCACAAACCCAATTAAAATTATATTATTCATACCATATATACTATCATAGTAATGGATTATCCCCATAGCAGGAATAACTCATTTGTAACACTAAATCTAACTTGTTAATCGTATAAAGTATCAAACATTTATTTCATTTGTTAATTTAATTTACATAGATTTATAATCGAACAACTAAGTAAATGAATATTGAAATTTATCTCAAGAATTCCAATCTTGTTCAATTTAAGTAGCAAGCAAACTTTACTCAATCAACCTTAAAATCATATCAAACACTAATCAATTTGATGGTATTTATCTGTTAGTCTAAGATCACTCAAAGATTTACTCTGTCGAGAGGAATTCAGTCAGGTCGTCTAACTTTTAAGTGCTGAAGGTCAGGTAGGTAAATCGACCATGAGGTCCCTAAGCTATAGTCTGAATAGTTTAGTAATATCAACTGGTGAGACTTAAATTAACATACAATGAGTTGAAGTTTCCTCCAACGAAAGCTATTGATGAAGATGAATTTGAGGTCGAATAGAATGCTTTAATCCAATCCTTTACTTTAAGTACCGAAAGTAACTAAGTATTAGTTTCAAGTGTTCAAAGTAATGTTGAATTGAATAGACTTCTTGTTACTAACTTCGTAATGGTACTTAAAGTACCTAAATGAGGTGTTACTGGTAGAGCTAATGTAAACTAAATTACCGAAATACTGTGAGCAATTAGATGAAATGGGAGAGAAAAGAAGATGGAAATATATGGATCCCGTAATTATAACTGTATTGGATGCAAGTTTGATCTTCAGTTTTCCCACTCTTAAAATAATTACTGTGAAAAACAAAGCTAAAGAATGGCTGACAATAACAAGACATGCAATGCAAAAACATCCGAGATTTCCTATCAACAGTATGTTAGCTAGAAAGCATGTTAGCTCATTTATTTAATTCGCTTTTATTACAAAGCGTACAGTTCTCTTTATTATACTAAGCATCACACAGTCTCCGTGCAACGGCACCCCGAAAAGATTATAAAAAGTTAAAAACTTAATAAAACTAACTAACTGCTTTTATTAAACTAGCGACTTCTGCAGGTAATGAAGTAGGGTAACTGCTTTCAAGACACAAAAGGAAAAAGAATACTAACTAGTTAAAAGTTCAAAAATCTTGCCATTGCACTCATGTATATTGAAATTTTATCGGCAGTTTCCATTTAATGTCGATTTATGTTATTCTTTTGCATATGACGCTATCTAAGGTGTTGTCTGTATTTTCAATAAATTTCTATTCGTAATCTAATAAATATAGATAACAAGCAGATAGACAAACATGCTATGCCTCTCCTTAAGTGCATACTCTACTCTTCTATGTCTATATTTGATGTCGATGGGAGATTTTTTGGCATTTGATATTGAATAAGCAGACTTACCCCTGGTTTCTGATGGCTGATCAATTCAATTTGTCTTCAAATTAACTGATCACGACTATGATTGGTTGACCAAAAGACCAACAACCAATCATAACCCTCTAACATGACGTTTGACAGGTGATTAGCTAATTTTTGTGTTGGTCAGCCTTCAGGAATCGCAGGTCACGTCCTAAACTTTCCCATCTATTGCTAGGCTGAGTCTTTCTAAGAAGCCATGGATTTTATTAACTAAGCTATAAACTAAAACCAGGTCTATATTTATGGCGTCAATGAATTGTTATCTTGTTATCTGTTCAAGTTGCATTGTTTGAATTGCAAGTAGAGAGTTTTCCGAGTATCGAAAAACAGATTGTAAAGACGACTCGAAGGCGCATGAGCACGCTGTCAGCGCACTTATTTTAATGTAATAAGGTTGCTTTTTGCAATTCGTTATTTTGCACTATGACCGGACTTCTAAGGCGTAAGGTTGAAGACAGCTCTATCTTGCCGAATGTCAAATTTCATCAACACATAATGCTGTCAATAATCTCGTGCTGACCAAAAGAAAATATTCTTTTACGCGTTCGTTGAAAACACATAATAAATCTCCTTAATATAATCCAACATTTTTATGTAATCAGAACATACATGATGCAGATTCAGGACGCAATCTATGGCACGATTAGCCATGCCATCATTATGTAAACTAAATATCCTCATAAATAAGCAGTTTATCAGTAAAAATGCAGGATATCCAGTTTAAAATCCATTGCCATTACAGAGCATACTTCACGTTAGGAAGACCATTCGTCACACTCACTCTTCTACAATTTACCACCTACCCGTTCATTCGTTCGTATAATAATTAGGAATTTATAAAACGGCTATTCAACAACTTCACTTACAATAGTTTAATCCACTTTTTAATGTCGAAGAACTAAACGTTTCCAAAAAATCAATAACTAAAAATATAATTTAATAACATCTTTGAAATATATTTTAGAGGAAAACAATTTTCTTCCAACAAACTTACATTGATTACTTAGCGTACAAATTGTGGAGGCCAACCAAATATATTTTTATAGAACGGAAACCCTTTTCCTCATCGCAATTTTATGACAGCGAATCTGGTACATAAGACTTTCCTTGTTGTTTGCTTAAAGGCACATATTCAAAAAAAATATGCAAGAAAAAAATATTATTGTATAAATTTCAGTTCATAAATCATTTTTGACTTAATGTTAAAACAACTTACCCACAAAAAGTCCAAAAACTAGAAGTACTGTCATTTTGAAAACTAAAAACTAAATATCTGTAACACTGCAAAAACTTTTCCCCTCACTGTACATTTCACATTTTTAATCAAACATTATTATTTTTTACCCACAACCTAACTTTTAATTACTCGCAACACATTCGAAGCCATCAGCCGGTTTCAATACGCACGTTATTCACGAAAATATTTTATTCGCGACAAGATCGACTGCGAAATTCGGAGACGTCGAGACGTGCAAATGGTCCGGATGCCTCCAGCCGACTGCGGCACAGCATCCAGTCCTGCACCTCCCCTGCCCTCCTCGAATTTCCTCCTTCTCACCCCTCACGCGCCCTTATCGCGATCCCGTAATTAGATAAATGTCATTGCTTTTGTCTGTGTTTTTTTTGCTCTTTCTCCGACGAATTTTGTCGGCCGATGTAATTGACTCCGCGTCGTTTGAGTCGCTCATTTACGTAAATGCTGTTTGTCTTGTACAGGCGGCTTCTGTGTGTGTATATATACATCAATTCCACGCGAAAATATGTCTCGCCCATATTGCTACTAGTTTACGAGGCTTCCGTCTCACAACTCGCAGTTTCCACCCACTTCAGATTTGTTTTTATCGTCATATTTTTTTTTGACAGTCTAAGATGTTGGTCGCCTTGTGTTTCTGATTGTTCTTTAAGTTTCTGAATATTTATTGAGAACACTTGAATAACATTATTTAAGAGTTTGAGTATATATTTAATACTCTTCCATTTTTTATTTGTATCAAATCCTTTTTGGTTTGCTTGCAGTCTAATTAAAATGTCGGCAAAAGTTAGTTTCTTGTTCAAACATGAGATTTTTCCAGGAAAGGTTCTTGAAAACGATCTAAAAACGTCCTACAAAGAAGTAAGAAAAGCATTAGCTATTAATTTCCTTTTAGGGATACGGTCCTTTAAAGTTACATACACATTGAAGAAATGTATCATTAGCCGTACTGCCGTACATTATACCAAGTCGATCCAAACATCATTAAAATCTTGACGTTAATAAATTATAATTACAACTCAGCTTAAGTTTATAAAGTTAATTAGTATTTTTTCATGCAGATGGTCACAATTTAGATCCACTCAATAAAGTAGGAACGAAGTCTCGTTTGTCAGAGTCAAATCGGCGTGCTTTTATAAAAACTTCTATGGAAATAAACGCAAAAAGTCCGGAAAGTTAGAAAAGAGATTGCATTCATTTCTCTCTCAAAAGATGTAGTGTAGGTTTGCAGTTCGTGGACTGAAATTGAATTCCTACGATTTTTTTTATTAGTAGATATCGATTTCAATGCAAACTTGACAGTCTACTTTCCGGTAAAAAATTTAGAATTTCTGTAATTGAAAGACCGTATTTTTTGGTATAAGAAAAACTTATAATTCCTACATCAGAAATCCAGAGTAATATTATAAATGCAAAAGTAACTCTTTCTGTCTGTCTTTCTGTTACGCTTTCAGAGCCAAACTACTAAACCGATTTTGATAAAACTTGGTATTGGGTAAGCTTGGATCCCAAGAAAGAACATATGCTACGTTAAGTTTATGCCGCGTTAACCGTCACCCGCGCGGACGTAGTCACAGGCAACAGCCTGCTAGTAAGGAATATATATTTTTTTTTATATTAAGCTAGTTGACACTTAGTGGCTGATAGCTGGGAATCGTTTACGCTTGACCTATTTCCATAAGTTGACATTACCCGAGGGCAGATAAACAAGATAAAACTACAACCAACTTTAATTTGTCGTGAAATTAAAACAGCTTTGTTTGTTACAAACGGAATGTTATTCCTTGGAAAGATTTCAATTACATGCGAATTTCTTTTATCCACAATTATCTTTTTATTTGTCAAATAAATATAAACCATTCTTTACCAAGTAGAACTAGACATTATGACTTATGTAAAAAAAATAATCCTTCTTTGTTATTCTTTAAAACTCACTGAATTTTACATTTCTTACCTAAAGAGCAAAAAACATACATTCTCTTGATATGGTCGGGTCATTCTGCTTTAATGAAGAGGTTGGATATTAGTTGAGGTTTTATACAAAAGTTGTGTGCCTCATAAGTTTTCAACTATGGTAAAGGTCGGACAGCGACCAACAGATATAGCAGACTGGACAGTACACCTTATGAGGAAATGCGGTGGGAGAGACGTTTTTCATTTAAAGTTGTCAAATTTGTACACTACGCCTTGGAAAGCAGCAATTGAAATAGGATATTTTGGATGACTCTGGTGCTTTTGAAAATAAAATATCATCAAAAAGTAAAACCTAAGGGCATATAAATAGTTAATATTAAAATTACTGTAAAAAATCGTTGCTTTAACAAACTTTAACTTTTAAGAGAGCATTTGTGTAGAGAAAAGACGATCCACCTTTCCTATTAACTAGTCGGAAGAAATTTTATGATAAGATTTAAAAAAAAATGTTTTATGTACCAGAGACTCTCAAAACGTTTTAATATCGTGTTTCGATAATGTAAAGAAAAAAAGAGGATATTATAAAAAAGTCGTTATTTTTGAAATTATTCCCATTAAACATCGATGAAAGGAAATTGCATTCGTATCTGACTCTCATTGAATTCTATGTTTCCAGTTTGTAAAAAGAAAAACATTTCCTTTGCATTTCACTTTGCGTTTCATTATTTTCATTAAGGTTTTCTACGTCTATTATTTAAAACAGCGGTAAATAATAAAAATAAAGTTTAAGATTATTTTTTGGAGAAAAATAGTAACATAGTTTTACGTAAAAACTTTTTTATTTGCATCTAAACTGAAAATTAAACAAAACTTTTTACGACCAAACGTCAACTAATAAAACGGGTTAGATTTCGTTCAAAGTTTTGTTAAGTTTTGAAAGTATGTACCACTTTGCTAGTGTCATACTTGTAACTCATAAGTATTTCCAAATGTTTAAAAAACACTCTAAATTCACGTTAAGCATTATAAACTCTTAATTTACACGCCATCTAGTTTAAAAAGTACTTGATATTCTTTCTCATTAAGTTAATTTAATTATCTTAACTCAAATTTAAAATAACAGTACTAACTTGACAGTGCATTTTAACACGTACTAAAGAACTTTGTTCTTTGCAAAGTTTTGCGTATCTAGAGGTCACGTTTGGGGCATGCGTGGAGGAAAATGTTGTGGGTCACGTACATGGCCATTCGGGATTATAGGCTGACAATCTGAAGGTTTCTTGGTAATGACTTAGAGAAGGAAGTTTGTGCGAAGCGCGTGATTATCTTCCGTTCGTATGTCTAAAGATTTATAGCCGAAAATAAACATGTTTTTTAAAAGCTGTTGTTTTGGTTTGGTTGTGTATTTTTTCTGTACGTATTAAGTTTTCTTAAGCGTTTTACATACCTTGCGTCATCGACGTCATAACGCAAAAGGGGGACGCACGCCACCGCAACAGCAGATTTTGCCCGTCTAGTTGTGGAATACTTTCCGTCGTTGCGCCGGAGTTCCGACGGCACAGCGTTCACCCTCGCAGTGAGGTGATGCGATAATGATGCAACGCAACGCACTAATAAAGCCTCGCTCTAAAACGACGCAGCCTTGACGCTGCGACGACGCAACGCTGCGCAACGCACTAATGAAGCCTTAGCCTTAAACCACCAGATACATTTTTAGAACTTTATACTATTATTAGATTAAAATATAATTTCATCTGTACAGTAAATGCGGACAGCTTAAATTACTGGCTAACAACCACTACATGAATCAATACTTTTCAATTCCACTAAAATTGCAATTGTTATTTTATATCAAATGATTTCAATGTTTAACGTACGAACATTGTGAAATAAATAAAAAAACAATTTGTGAACTATTTTATTGAGATTCAATTGACCTTTTCTAATAGAATTTGCTGTGGTTTTACAAACACGATTCTTTTTGTTTTTGAGCTTGAATTCAATAAAAGTTTTTTCAAAAAAATCGATTTTAATATTAAATGTTGTAATAAGGACTCTGGAGTCATACATATTTATTAAAAAGTCACTATTTTCAGTACTAAATAAAAAAGATTTTTAGCTTTTTTATATAAAATAGCCTAGCCTTATTATCTTATGATAATTATGTCCAGCTTTTGGCTCGAGTTTTGAAAATAACAGTTATTAATATATTTATACTAAGTTGTGTTTGTACCGTGCTACTATCATAGTTTTAAGTTTAAGAATTACCTACCAACTAAGTATGAGTAACTTGTCAATAAAAGAATTATTATTATTGCCTTTATTCATTTATAAAACTTATAAAATTCATTTTTTTAAATATACTGAATAAAAAATATACTTTTTATATCTATATCCTGGCCACTTGGTTATGTCTATGCAAGTATTCGCCGTTAGCAAGACGAGAACAACCTGAAGCTCTATGCCTTAACCATTCCTGTTTGTCAAAGGAGACCGGTGTAAGGCCTTTATCCACTACCACCACATTTCTCGATGCATTCCCACTTCAACTTGGAGGAATTACCCCTATCGCGATTATAGAGGGCCTTAGACTTCAAAAAGCCTCGACTATCGCAGGATATATGGTAATGTCATTATTAAAGACTGGGTGGTGCATTCGATTTGCGCTTAGTAGTTTCGGACTCTTCTGTTCAAAGCATCTAACTCAGTCAGTTATTAATAAAAAAAAATTCACGGGTTATCCTCAGTAGCGAGAATACCCGGTCCTTTTAAAGGCTTACGTCGGGACACAGGTCCAACAGGCAGCGACCTTGTTGAGAACTTTACTTATTATTATGACTCATCTCTTAGAATTTCAGAAGTAATATCAGTAGGTACTCTATATTCATTGCAATATGAAAGTATATGTAAATATTAAACGACTACAATACTACAAAATTAAAAAAAAAAAAAAACATAAATAAAAAACAAGAAAAGAATTATAACGAGTATTGGATGTGAGATTCCGCAATAGTCGAATAAAGTGGTACATCAGATCTGGCTGAAAGAGACGAAGGCTGACTTGCCTTCAGGCGTTTTGTCAAACAAAGGGACGGATATACTCCAAGGCCGCTTTTAAAGTACTGCAAGAAATCCATTACCAAGGAGTCGAGGAACGCAAAACAGAACCCTTTGCTTACTGTAAAGGGCAGAGGATTGAAAATTGTATTAAAATTGTAATTAAAGGTATAAGTATTAAAAAAAGGTTAAAGGTATAAATTCAAGTAAAACATAAATATTAACTGATGTTTAATGTTGAATGCTTGTATTTTTATTCTGGTAATGACTTAAATTAGTCCAACAGCGGGACAGTCCAAATTCAGATTATATTGTTTTATACAATTATAAGAAACTAGCTGTTCCCCGCGACTTTGTTCGCGTGTTTTAGTTTCAACGGTTTTTCATTTTTGCAACATTTTTAATTTATGGTCCGCTCCTATTGGTCGTAGCGTGATGTTATATAGCCTATAGCCTTCCTCAATAAACGGACTATCCAACACAAAAAGAATTATTCAATTCGAATCAGTAGTTCCTGAGATTAGCGCGTTCAAACAAACAAATAAACAAACAAACAAACAAACTCTTCAGCTTTATAATATTAGTATAGATAAAAAAAAGAGCTAAAATTAACCCGAGACAACCTCAACAACTAACTAACTCTCTTTAGTTATAACGAAATGTTAGTTGTGCACCTACTTTTAATTCGTGCCCTGAAAATAGCATTATCATTTTATACCCGTGAAACAATATGCTTTTTTTTTTTTGTTCTTTTTAAAAAAACGACTCCCGCACTAAGGATATAATCCTTGTTTTTCACTAATCCTTGTGTCACGTGTGTCAAATCACATGCACAAAGAACACCCAGACTTTTGTGGCTGCAGCAGACAAGCATTTGTGGATCACACAAATGCTTGTCCCATGCGGGGATCAAACCCGCGACACGTCGCGCACAGAGGTAATTGGCGTGGTGACCTATACCACTCGGCTATCCGTGCAGTTTTATGCAGCATAATAACTCTTTGATGTTACGTTACAAACATTATGAAATAAAAACATACGGAACGTCTATCTAGGCTGCCTAATGCAGAATTCATACAAAAACTAACATAAAAACTCCATAAATTATATAAATCATTTCTGTTCCAGTGTAAATCACAGTTTGGCGCAATGAATGGTGAATTTTCGCCCGTCGCAGATGTTATTACCATAAAATACCACTTAAACCCGTTAAGTAGATTTATGTTTACACAGACAAGCGATGTTTCTTTGAGATATTGTAGGCTGGTGAAATATTTAGACGATAGCAAAAAATGTAATGTACAAAAGGTCGCGATGGCTTAGCGGTTCAATGAACGGACCTTATACATACACAAGGTACATAAGGTTCGAACCCATTACCAAAGTGACATTTTCAAAGTTATTATGTAGTTTCTTTATTATTCTAAGACATCATTGACAATCGGTGAACGAAAACATCATGAGGAAAACTGCAAGTGAGAAGGCGTGGTGATCAATACACGTTCCTTCTCCACATAAGAAGACACCGTTTCACTGGTAAATCTACCATCTGGCTGTCGTGGTCGTTGTCTACCTAGTTATTCATGAAAGCTACAAAAATTGTACTTCTTTTACTTTGGGGAATATTTTAGTAGCATTCAGCAGACTGAGTTCATTATCAAGTTGTTCAATAGTTTGTTTGAACACTATGTTGGTATGATTTTCAGTTCCAAATCGCAATCCAAAAACATCAACATTGCGATTTTACATGAGTCGCAAAATTTCTGTCTTGATAACTACTACCTATTTCGTTACCTGGACTATGCCTCTGAAAGCACGTAAAGCCGTTGGTCCTGCGACTGATCTCTCTTCTTTTGTGTCGGTTTATCGTCCCATCGGACTATGAGGGCAAAGGACTAGAGAGTGCAACTGTGTTTGTGCACAAACTCGTTCAGAGAAATATCTCCCGCGCAGATGGTTAATCTCTGTTGAGAGAGGCCGCCGAGACCAAAATTCGGTCAGGATACATTTCTTTTTCGGTGGTATATAGTTTTATTCCCTGCAATTTTAATTATCTGTGTCTTAATATTATCGTAAATAATTATTTATTGTTATTTTGAGTTATCTTAATTTTTCATTGGAATTGTGCCCGTAAAATAACAAATGTCTATTGATATTTTAATGATGTTGTCTCTTTTAACTAAAAACCTTTTTGTCTTCTATAAGACCACAAAGATGTCGCCTATTTCTAAAAAATCAGAATTGGTTCAAAGATTTTCTTTTCCATTTAAACGAAGGCACTATTTGTCTGAAAGTAGGTCCACAAATAGTTATAATAACCGGTTTCGTTTCAAAAATAATATTTTGAGGCCAATCATTTTACTAAGTAATTACTTCGGACAAATACCTTTTATTAAATAAAACTGGTATCAGCATTAGGCATGGTTTTTGCCATTAAAATTCTGGTGTATACCTATCTGCGAATTGGGAACTCTGTGATTTTTATTCCTGATTTTTAATAAGAAGTTGAAATCACAAAAGTCCTGAAAATAGACGAAAAAAGAGGCTCATATTTTAAATTACTTTTTTGATACATTGAAGTCGTTTTTGATAATATTTTATTTCATTTTAGTTTATTTTTTTATGTCGCATGTCAAAAGCAAATACAAAGAAAATCTTGGCAAACATATATTGTGTTCAGTATGAATGGAAATATAGAGAGAGACAGGCGGAAATTAAGTCTATGGTTGAAGTGTAGCGAGCTAAACAATATGAGTCGATCATTTGGCCTGATACTGTTTCTATGATCGTCAGGTATTAAATAAACAGAATTTTAATGTCCTTTGGTATTGGTAGAAAACTGATAGGTTATGTTGCTACTAACTTTATAATTCTACTACGCAAAAACTATGTAGCTGATTGGCCTTGAACTAGGTGTAGTACTATGAAACATTTGAATACATAAAGGTGATTTAAGTGGTACTGACTGATACCTGAGTGAATCAAAATATCTAATAGATGATATCGTATACAAAGAAGTAAAAGAGAAAAACGAGATTCTTAATATTTTGGAGAAGCAGACAAAATGATTCGTTGTTTTATTATTATTAAATTTTCCTTACCCTTAGGCACTTGTCCTACCAATGACGAAAACAAGTAACTATCGAGTATTTTCTCTTTAAAGAACATAACAATAAGATGTAGCCCCGTGTAAATATTAGCGATACATAATTATATTAAAAATTGATCGCTGATTGTGCACACTGCCGGAGAGAACTCTTTCTGCATTTGTTTCTTGCGGTGACAAGAGCTATTGAAAATAATTCTGAGAGATACTCGTCAGGCGATCAAAACAACCAACTAGTGGACATTCTGCACGAAAGTGCGGATGTCAGTTCACGCATTTATTATGAATTTAGAATATTTTTTGTCTGGTGTAGCGTCGAATGATGCAAGTATCGCCTGTCGCACTTGCGCACTCGCTTGTAGCCCAGCGACAAAACTATCGAAACTACACCTTCGCTTGTCACTAGTCGCCGACTAGTTTCTAGTTCATAGCTCTTAAGAACACCTTAAGGAAACAAATTTTAATTTAAAAAGTTTATTCTCTCAGAATCGAACCCACATCATCATGCAATCATATTCAATCCAATTCACCAATGAATACTACTTTGAAGACTTCATAACCAAAAACGCTTACCATTTAATATCCAGCAACCGCAATTTCCTTCTCCATAATCCTTTAATCCTGACATCAAAATTAAAACCTTTCCTATATAAGTGGTTCCGCAGTTGTCTGTCAGACAATCCGCTGGCCTCGGGCGTTAGCAGTGAAATGGTAATGACAGCGGGAAATGAGGTTGCACTGACTGCCATCTAGCGGAATGACGGTGAATTACTGAGGCCCGTCAAGAATGCACACTGTTTATTAAAAGCTTAATTAATTTTGGTATTGGTAGTGAAGTTCCTTAACATAGGCTAAATATTTGAATGGGAAATACTTATCTATATGTAATTTCTCTTTACTAAATTACCTGTAGATATTATTTTTATTAACTGAACATTACCTGTATATAATTAAACTAGATATTCCCGCAACTTCGTCTGCGGTTACTTTGAAATTGAATCCAGAGAGATAATTTCTTCTTTTTTTTTCTAAAGAATCCAAATAGAATAAAACAACCTCTCGTACTAAAAATAGGTATAGTACGTACTTAATCCCAATGAGATTATAATCACAACCTCCTTGGTTATTTCTAACATCAAAACCGTTGCCATGATTACTTCTTTGTTAATGTTTCCATTATCTTAATTTAACGTATGTATTCAAAAACCATACAAACTAGACTACGTTATATATTTAGCTAGAATTTGATAATTTCACGTAACCGTATATTTATCCGGGATAAAAATTAGATTATGCGCTATTCCAGGTAGTAAAGTATTTAAAGTGATCTGAGCCAAATTTCATCAAAACCTATCGAGTGAGGAATCAAAATAAAGGTTTCTAACATATATATAAATATATATATACATGTAGATATAGTACATACTCACAAAATTGTTGTAACTTTAAGAAATATTACAACTTAATGCGCAGTCGGGTATTAAAATTATTTTTTACGGTACAAAGTTTAAATAAATTGTCGCAGCTTAATAATACACTTGCACTGTCCTTCATATCACTACACAAGCATACACCATTAAGAATTAAAGTCGAATTTTTGAAAATGAACTGTGCAATCCTTTGAAATAAGGTAGAAATTGATTTGAATACTGGTAGAGCGTCCCTTGAAACCGTTACTTATCAATTTGAGTTAATAATAGGCATTTGGTGGTGGTACGAGTTATAAAAGTAAAGCGATCGTAGACTATACCTACCATGTATTTCAGAAGTAAATCAACTTGAAGTATTTGTTAACTAGCTACAGAGCTGCTCAAAACCAATTTTACTAAAAGAGTTATCAATCGGTTATAATTCGTTTTTTTAACATATTAAAAAAAAAGACTATTCTTTTTTAAACTTTTATTGGAAATGAAAAAATAACTAAGTATTATATGATTTTTTTAGTCTCAAACTGTTATGTTCACACACCCCAAACGCATTTCACATAAATTAAAAGTAATCAAGTTTAATTAAAATCTATATTTTTATAAATAAAAATAATTTGCCACATGTATACAGGAACAGCACTTAAAAACGGCTCGACCGATTTGGCTGCTTTTTTGTTGTGTTTGTAGGTAATTGTCAGGACAAGAATGCGAGAATTCCGCGGGAAATGTAGAAATATGACAGGAAAACGACCGTCTGGCCAGCCGACGTTTCACCGACATTACATGGTCACGGGTAGCCCAAAACAATACATAGAATAAATAGTAGAATCAAAAAAAAATAATCCTCGATAGAATCCGTTCAAAAATAGTTTTATTTTAATTTTAACCTATTAACATCGGAAAAATAATAATAATACGGTCTAAGTCTTACTGCAGGACAAAGGTCACTGTTAACACTTGCAAAACGTTATTTTATTAATATTGCTATTTTTCTCATTCGCTATTGACAAAGACAATTGCATCCGTAACACTCGTCCCTCATACCTCATTCATCGCTACAATCACAGTTCGCTTCTGTTCGCGACCGAAGGCACTATGATCCTAGAAATATTAATATTCATTATAACTACCCTTGTAGTTTACTTCATGTACAGTTATAAAAAACTACACAAATATTTTAAGGACAAAGATGTGAAGTACGTCCCAGGTGTGCCAGTATTTGGAAATGTTATGAAAAGCACGTTACTTAAGAGACATTTTTGGGATGAACTCACAGATGTGTATACTGCGTTTCCGGACGAAAAGTAAGTTTTGTAAATTTATTAAAAAAAATGAACAATATACAACGCTAAATCTATACTAATATTATAAAGCTGAAGAGTTTGTTTGTTTGTTTGTTTGTTTGTTTGTTTGAACGCGCTAATCTCAGGAACTACTGGTCCGATTTGAAAAATTCTTTCAGTGTTGGATAGCTCATTTATTGAGGAAGGCTATAGGCATCTATATCATATAACATCACGCTACGACCAATAGGAGCGGAGCATAAATGAAAATTGTCGCAAAAATTAAAAACCGTTGAAACTAAAACACGCGGACAAAGTCGCGGGGGACAGCTAGTATAAATATATAAGTAGAATAAAAATAGGAAATATTTTTGATTTCACTGAAGTAATTTACTGGAATGGTAGTCAGTATTAAAAACAGTGCATTTTGACGTATAAAAATATATAATAATATCAATGAGGTGCACTCAGTGACTATTCGTGTTATTTCAGAAATGATTTAGGAATGCAATGTATGAAATTTTACATTACAACGAATTATTTAAGTAATTTTTGTTTCAACGGTTTTTCATTTTTGCAACATTTTTCATTTATGCTTCATTCCTTTTGGTCTAAGCGTAATGTTATATTGCTGTGTTTTAATGTTATATAGCTTCTAGCCTTCCTCAATAAATGGGCTATCCAAAACTGAAAGAATTTTTCAAATCGGATCAGTAGTTTCTGAGATTAGCGCGTTCAAACAAACAAACTCTTCAGCTTTATATATTAGTAAAGTACATACATTTGAAAAATTCAATTGCTATTATAATCATAGCTTATTTATCATAGTTTACAAATAAATGGTTATTTCTATAACCTAAAAAAATCTCCTCCTTCAATATTGTTTAGACGATATTTCTGTCGTGTCTTTGTTACTACTTATTTATTGGATTGATTATCTTTATAGGCGTAATATTATATGCATAGGTAGATAAATGTAGTGTGCAGAGGAGTATGTAATAATTAAATAACGCCCATATTTACATCGCACTAAAGTAGTTTATTAATTACTACATTAAGCGTCCATTGTTTGCCGATATCGATAATATATAAGTTTGCTTAATTTAATATTATATATTTAAATAGTAAACAAGGTTTATGTACAATAACAGATACATGAGTGATGTTTGATGTAGGTAATGTAATAAATGTGCACTCATCTTCTTTAGCTAATTTGTGTAATGCATGTAAAATCGATTGCAAATAGATCATAGAATATTTAATTATGTCTCATTATTAAATATCACTCAAATACATTATTATGAATGTTTAGAAGCCTTCTGACTTAAACAGATCAACAGTAAATTTCAGCCTATACATATCAATTATTTCATCATGAGCGTTGTTTATAGCCCTTGTTATCCCACTTCTGGGCTCAGGACTCTTTATTTGTCGATTACTTACAGATGATCGAGTTGTAAGAATTTCAATAAAGATCTCTAAAGTATTTATACAAAAACCATTTTCTAATAACACCGGTTAATTTGTATTGAATGTATTTTCAGGTATGTAGGTTTCATGGAGTTTACGATGCCAATAATTTTTATCCGTGATCCAGAGCTGATCAAGAGCATCACCATCAAAGACTTCGATCACTTTACCGACCACAAGGAGTTCTTTACCGTTGATTCCGATCCCTTGTTCGCAGGCAGTCTTCTTCTAATGAAAGGTCCGTTTAAAAGTTTAGTTACAGTATTTTCATGGGTATATTTTTTTTTAATCAAATCAAATCACATCAATAGATTTTTATTTCTCATTAACCTCAAAAAGGCGCTTAAGAAACGTTAAAGTTACAGAACTAAATGACTCTAGGTGCGCGGTTCCAAAGTGTCCTTCCTATGGAGAAGAACCAGTTTGGCAGTAATGATGATCATGATGGGATATATGATCTATTTCCTTGAAGTACTCCAAAACCAATCGATATAAACCTTTGAGGAATAAATAAGTAAACTATAGAGTGCGCATATCGAGTATGAACTGTTGGCACTAGTATGAACATGTAAAATCATAGAATTAGTGTCAAAACAGAGCTCAACGTTTTATTAAAACTATCTCAAAACCTAATAATGTCGGAACCGTTGATATTTTCGCATAAACGTCTGTCGTCGCACGGAAAATCACACAAATCAGTAGACGAGCGTAGTAGATTTAGCTATAAATATGCTTACGCTTGAAATAAGGGGACTACTAGCGATGCCTACGCTCTATGCTTGTCTATGTTTTCTCTATGATATAGACCAAACATTGAAAATAAACAAAAGAGTCTAAAGGCATTGATGCGTATTGCGAGCAGTTTAAAGACGATTTAAAATAGCGCGCATCCTGGCAAAGAGATATAGGTATGATAACCTGACACAGATTGGCCAATTTTTGCTATAGACGCGACGTAACATGAGGGGGAACGGCTAGTCAAGCTAAGAGATGCTAATAATACCAATTCATACAACAAAATTCTATTGGTCTCTATGAATGTACACTGAAACTTGTAGGTGGTTTTAAATAACAGGGACTTAAAAGTATTTGTTTCAACATTATCTCCCACATTATCTCGATACAGCTTTTTAGTATTTCCTGCTTATTGTTAATCTACTTATTCAAATGATTCTGCAAAATAATCGTGTTTAAAAATAATCAAATCGTGTTTAAAAAGATATCACAGTAATTTTTTATTAATTTTGTGTCATTTTGTTTTGAATTAAAATTCTTACATAGAGTAAGCTATACACACGCCTCTACATAATTTATTGAATAAATTTTGAATAAAAAAAATATCATTAACAAAATACACGTGTAAGCGTCAAATTATAACGTTTCCTTTAATTATATTCATAATAATTAGATAAAGAGCGACCTTCTTAACTTCCACAAGTTCATTAACATTTCTTAAACGGTTTTCTATTTACGAAAACGTTTTTATACAGTCAAATTTATAAAACATCATTAAGTATGTACATTTGTTTATCAAAATCAAATATAATACCTATTTACTTGAAAAAAGAGTATACAATCTAATACATATTTTAATATACAGACTAATCAAAATATTACACAAAGTTAGAAAGTTTTTTTTTTCATTCCTCATGTCAAAACTGTGTTTATAAATAGCCATTTACTTTTTTGTCATGTAATATTCTCAGGTGAAAAATGGCGGGAGATGAGGACAACACTAAGCCCAGCATTTACTGCATCCAAAATGAAGTTAATGATGCCGTTTATTTTAGAAAATACAAACAATATTCTAGAGTATTTGGATGGTAAGTACTAAGCTTCTAATATCTTATCTTCTAAATTCTTCATGAAACAATTCATGAACATCCTTCAAAATAAATCTTGATATTTGTTAAGGAAAGTAGTTTGTAAAGTTAACTGAAAAAGAGGGTAGCCCCCATGACCTTACTTTTTAAATCAAATATATTTATTTACAGAAAACCAATCACCGGAGGTTGATGTCGACGATTTGATTCGTCGGTACACAAATGACGTCATCGCCTCAGCCGGCTTTGGTATTCAAGTTAATTCTCTTAAAGACAAAAACAACGAGTTCTATAAAATTGGTAGCACCGTCTTTGATTTTACATTCCGCCAACAAATGTTAATCATGTATGTTACTTTATTTCCTGAATTGGCTAAGGTGAGGTTTTTGAACTGCTTTTCATTATACTTTTTAGTATATAAGCCCCGCAAATTGCTAATGCGCTGGAACCATGTCTAATTAGCATCCACGTGACATCATCCATAACTCAAATCCGTACTCGCCTGTGATACTAACGGTAATGAGTGTTCGGTTACGTCACTAAAATGGCGGCCAGGCGCATTAGCAATTTGCGGGGTTATATTAACTTATATCAGACCTGACACACATATTCAGTCACTAACTTGAAAATTTATGTTCCCAGAAAACAAATACACGAATATTCTCGGATAACACGTATAAGTTCTTCAGGAATATCGTGTTATCCACAATAGAATATAGAAAGAAGGAGAAAGTGGAGCGCCCTGATATGATACAACTACTGATGGAAACCCCAAAAGGTAATATCAGAAAGCTATTTCAAGCTGGAAGTGCAGCATCATGCCTTTCATTAATCATTTTATTGTTGTGCCCATGCGTGCCTCATGTTAGCAATTCAAATAACATTTTTACATAGATAAAACCGTACACATGCTTTGGTTTTATTTAGTCTATAATGAAAGTAGTCAATAATGGAATTATTAAGTATCATCATAATCTGTATTTTCAGAATGGACACCAGACGAGATTATTGGTCAAGTATTTATATTCTTCGCTGCAGGCTTCGAAACTTCAGCGTCCGCTTTAGTGATGACCATTCATGAACTGGCATTAAACCTTGACATCCAAGAAAAATTGTACAATGAGATAAAGAATTTTAGCGACAAGAAGGAACTTACCTATGAAAACCTCAACGAACTCAAGTATCTTGACTGTGTTTTTAATGGTAACTCCCATCTAAACAATAAAACATTTTGAAATGAAAATCGTCTATTTAAATTAAATTACAATACTTTGTTTTTTGTAGAAACTCTAAGGATATGGTCTCCAGCATTGATAATGGACAGGACCTGTGTGAAAACTTATGAGCTACCTCCACCCAGGGAAGGTGGAAAAACTTATGTTGTAAGATTTTATTCCATTTTAGAAAAGAAAATCATTTATTTCGATTTAGACATTGATAGATCAATATTAATAATAATAATAATAATATAATAATATCTTGGGACATCTTACACACGGTCATCTGATCCCAAACTAGGCAGAGCCTGTGCTATGGCAACCGGACAACTATTAAACATACTTATATATTTCTAAATACATACATATTATAGATACATTACACCCAGACACAGAACAAATGATCGTGCTCATCACACAAAGATTCGTCCTGGGTGGGAATCAAACCCACGACCTCCGGTTTAGCAGTCAGGGTCACTAACCACTAGACCAACAGGCCCATCATATTAGGTACTATATCAATATATAATTTGTTATTTTATTACCAGTTAAACCCCGGCGACATAGTTTACAACATGGTAAACTGTTTACACATGGATCCAAAGTATTTTTCTGATCCGGAAATCTACGACCCTGAAAGGTTTTCGGATGAGAACAAGCACAAAATTAAACCATTTACTTACATGCCATTCGGATCTGGACCAAGAATTTGTATTGGTGAGTTATTCATAACATTGTTTGATCTCCTATGAGAATAATATTTTGGTATACGTGGTTGGTCATTCTGAAATAGTTGCAATACTGCCGAGTCTAGCGTGCAATATCGTGATTAGGTGAAAAACTTCAAGAAAAAGTGAAGGAAATTAGTTTATGAAATGTTAGCGTGTATAATAAATATAGACGACTCTGTTTACAGATGTCCCGCTATAAATTAAATTTACGTACTAGGAACGCATAATAAATCAGGAGCTCTATATTACAGGCATGCGGTTTGCAATGTTGGAGATCAAAGTGCTAATGTTTCACATCTTACTGAAGTTCAAGATCATGAAGAGTGAGAAGACAATGGATCCAATAAAACTGAGGCCTCGTAATTTTAATATTAAAGCTGCAGACGGGACTTGGGTCACATTTGAGAAGAGGGTACAATAACAAATCTAGACAGTGTCAACTAAAACTACGTTATATTCTTAGGTTTAAGGTCCACTGTTGTAGCTATTATGTAAAGATTGTTTTTTTTTATTATCATAAATTGCAATAATGAATTGTTTTATGTCTAAAATTGTATAACACGAACGATTTAAAAACATTACATACGTCTTCTTATTTATTTGTCAATTAATATAGTAGTATTAATATAGTAGTATTAATATAGTAGTCATAGCAATAACCTTTAAAAAAAATCTATCATCAACAACATGGAAAATGACTGGATGAATGGATTGAAAACAACACAATGGCCATGAACTCAAACTAATCATTATTGACCCTAGTTACACACGTACAATGTCCTTATAATTAAATTATAGACTGACAAAAACAATACTTTACCACATAAAGCATTGGGACTTGAAAATGAACTGAATTCCGATGAGACAAGGTAGAGATTACTTTGAATAAAGGTAGTGCGTCCCACGACAGCATAAGTTGTTGTCAATTAATACTGACCATTGCTGACGCTTAACATAAAAGTAAAGCGAATACCTAAGCTTATATAAAAAAAAACGGCTGGACCGATTAATAGTGATTATAAAGGTTAAATTTGAAAGAAAAATTAATGGATACACTAATTATTGTATTGAGGATAATTAATATGTGTGAAAATAAACGATGATGATCGCAGTGATGAAAATATATTTAGAACGTAGCAAAAATAAACGAAGAGATGATTACCGGATATAGCTAAATACCAGTATTTTAGATGAAGCAATTGTCTATCTGAAATCCAAAAATATCGGTAAAAAATTAAAACAAGGTAATTTAATAAAATGTTAATACTGACCAAAGCAGAGCGAAGGCGTCTACTCATATATAAGAAGCGTCTACTCATAAGAGATATCACAATATCGAGATAAAATAATGATGATGACGAATTAACTAAGTATTTATGCTTCTGACTTATTCTAAATCTCTAATTATCAATAAAGGAAAATCTTGGTGAACCCGGTAAATGAAAAATCAGAAATCGGCAACCAACATAAAGCGAGCTTGATGATAAATGTTATTATGTCGCCTAAATACTTCATTGACTCACATAACTCATCGAATGACCCTAATTTAAACTACATACTAATACATATTTTATGGTATGTCATTTGCCTGAGATACCAGTGGACCAATGGACTGACGCGCGCTGTCAACAGCTTCGTTAGTCGTCGTTGGCATAGTTCGCTCCGACTCGCGGTCGACATCACTATGATACTGGAAATAATAATATTCCTCCTCACTTCGCTTTTAGCCTACTATATTTGGAGTTACAAGCAGTTGCATAAATATTTTGAAGAAAGAGGTGTAAGATATGTTCCCGGTATACCGATATTTGGCAATGTGTTCAAAAGTACTTTCGTAAAGAGGCATTCTTTGTACGACTTGTTGGATGTTTATAAAGCATACCCGGATGAAAAGTAAGAATATTTTTTCTTAAATATATTTTTATCTGAACTTAAAATGAGTATTTTAGTCAGCGGCATTTAAACATTCAATAGTATTAAATGTAACTATATTCTGCCTTTTCTATTCACATTTAAATTATAATTATATTTATAAAAAAATATAATTATAATTCGTAAGTTACTTAAACATTATTTTAAAGCATCACAAGAAACGATTGAAAATATCTGCTATTTTATTTATTTTCAAGATATCTAAATACTAATAAAATTAAATAATGTTAACACAAAGTACCAAAAGATTTTATTACTTACTAAGTGTAGACGTACACAATACATGTTTAGACATGACTGTTATTTATATTACAGATATTGGTGGTAAATACATATGACAAATTACCATACACCCTTTTTTAACTTTCAGATATGTGGGTTACATGGAACTTACGATTCCAATATTATTGATCCGTGATCCCGAAATAATCAAAAGCATCACCGTCAAAGACTTCGATCACTTCACCGACCACAGGGAGTTCTTCACTGAGGATTCTGATCCCTTATTTGCAGGCAGTCTATTTCTAATGAAAGGTTTGTCAATACAAAAAAATATATACATGATTAGTTCTTGTTTGCTCGTACGTTTATTTAACATCAAGGAAAATGTTTAGAGGACCTAGGATGTTACCTTGAAGTACTCCATAGCTTCGGTCTAATAATACAAATAAGATCTAAAAAGACTTTTGTTTTGAGTTTGTACTAATTTACTAATGCACATTTAACTGCTTATGCAAGTTTGAAATTAAATAAGTGTTGTATGTTAGTCGGAGAATATGGAAGCTGAACGTAGTGAACGTTTAACTTAGTTCTAGAATTTAAATACTTTTATGTTAATATTCTGAACAAGTGACATTGCGTGACTTTGACCCATTTTTATTTGTGAGCAAATGTTACTGTCACACCAATAAATTGGATAAATTGTTTAAATTATCTACCAATTGGTTAAATTGTTATTTCCTCAGTTATATCAATAACAGATTGTCTGTCATAAATTTGTGAGTCGACTTGACGACTAGTTCAATTTAAGACAGTGGGAAGCATAACAGTATTATTCAAATACCGTAAACCTATTATATACAAGTTGCCTGTGAATGGCACGCGATTATTAAAACTATAAATATAACTAAAGCTTGAGATAAATGAACACCCGTGCTTAAAATTTTATTAACTTCTAGTTAATATTATCGCGACAGTTTTATTCTTCGAATAAAAATATTACTAAAATATTACGTTAACAATTTCTAACTCAAATATTACTTCACAGAAAAATACTGTTATGTAATTATTTTATCTACATTAATTACTTATTGCAACTCATCGATATGATTTTGAACATTGATATAAAAAATATCAGTTACAGGAAACACGTGTTAATATTGTGAGGGCTTTCCTAATAATGTACACGAATAATTAGCATTTCTTCGTAATTATCTATAACGAGCTTACCTTTATACAAGTGACTATATGTTGCAATAATCAACGGGATATTAAGTTATCATTCGGGGTCATTGTATTTCAAAATCATGTGGACTTGATGTGTTATCTAATACTGATGGAACATGCAAGGCCACATGAAATATCCACACTGACCAATGTATAGATCTATTTATTTGGATAATTATTTCAAGTTTCTTTTAGGTGAAAAATGGCGAGAAATGAGGACAACACTCAGTCCAGCGTTTACGGCATCCAAAATGAAGTACATGCTGCCGTTCATTGTAGAAAACAGTAAAAATGTTTTGGAATACTTAAATGGTACGTAAAAAGGTAACAGCAAAATTTCGAAAGCAATCAGCACAAAAGTGTTTGGCTAGTATGCTAGCTGATATTTAATTAACTAATAGTGAAACCACATTGTTTTCAGAGAATCAATCACAAGAAATCGATGTCGATGATTTAGTACGTCGGTACACAAATGACGTCATCGCTACAGCGGGCTTTGGTCTGCAAGTAAATTCTATTAAGGACAAACACAACGAATTCTTCAAAATTGGCAGCAATATCTTCGAATTTGACTTACGACAAAAAGTTTTCATTGTGTTAATTTCGCAATTTCCCAGTTTAGCGAAGGTAAATTAAGTCTGGAGCATGGATGAGCATATTTTATTTCTAAAAAAAAATATGTAAGATATTTTAACTCTACGTCCTTATTTTATGTTACAGAAATTTGGTGCACGTCTATTCCCGGATAAGACTTACAATTTTTTCAGGGACATTGTGTTATCTACAATGGAGTACAGGAGAAAAGAGAAAGTAGTGCGTCCTGATATGATTCAGCTACTGATGGAAACCCCGAGAGGTAAAATGGTTTATTGTATACAGTATTGATAGGACATTATAGTACCGACTATAAGTCCATAAAAGCAACAAAAGCGAATTTTTACTTACAATCCAAAAAAAAATAAAAAAATCTCAAAATATTACTTACATACTCGTAGTAATTTGAGTAACAATATTGATTTTGTTCTTTGATGGTCGTTTGTACTGCTTGACGACATCGGTTTTCCTTAAACCTTTTCAATACAACAGATACGAAAACAGTATTTCGAATCCATGCTGTACAGCCCAACAAACATTAAGGGGTTTCCTAATTGTAATGATGATTATAAGTTTATTCATTGTTATTTTTGTTTTCAGAATGGACTGCAGAAGAACTCATTGGTCAAGTGTTTTTATTCTTTGCTGGTGGTTTTGAAACTACAGCATCTGCGATCGCTATGACAATTCACGAACTAGCATTAAACCCTGACGTACAAGATAAATTATACCAGGAGATCAAAAACTTTAACGAGAAAACAGAGCTCAATTTCGAAAATCTTAACGAACTCAAGTATCTTGACTGTGTCATTAATGAAACTCTAAGAAAATGGTGTCCGGCTATAATAATGGACAGAATTTGTGTTAAGACCTACGAACTGCCTCCGCCAAGGGAAGGCGGCAAGCCTTGCGTAGTAAGTTTTTTTTTTTTAATGACTGATGCATTATGTGTATGTATGTATTTTACTGGCGTAAAATACAATAGTTGCTTTTGCTTATCAGTCATTAACATTTTTTTTTATTTTAACAGTTGAATCCTGGTGACGTTATTTACAGCATGGTCAACTGCTTACAATTGGATCCAAAATATTATCCCGATCCGGATGTCTATGACCCTGAAAGGTTTTCTGATGACAACAAACACAAAATTAAACCATTTACTCATCTCCCATTCGGATCTGGGCCAAGAATTTGTATTGGTAAGTGATCGCGTATAATTTGAATATTTTTATGAAAAACTTTCTTACTTTTTTAATTATCTTGTAGATCAAAAAATGCATATTTTAAGTATTCAATTTCGATTCAGATACTAGGAGCTCATAATTTAATCATAAGCTGTGAATTTTACAGGTATGAGGTTTGCAATCATGGAGATCAAAGTATTCCTGTTCCACGTTTTACTAAAATACAAAACAATAAGGACTGAGCGGACAATGGACCCGATTACACTCAAACCTCACCAATTTAACATCAAGGCAGCTGAAGGAACATTCGTCATATTTGAGAAGAGAGAATAACTTTTCATACAATTGATCATTTTTATTTTGATTAATGTTGAATAAATTATCGTGAAAATACATACATCAATGTACCTACCTAGTTCTATTTTAAATTGGCAATACTTTAACTACCTACCTTGATAGAAAGTTAAATACATTTGCAGCTTCTGATATTCACAATAATCATCTCTTTTTGAGCTGAAAGATTTTTATCAGGATAAGTACCGTCAATAGCGTGCAGTTCCTAAAGCATGTCTCTAATATTCATATTCCCTGTACCTACTGGTAATGATGACTTAATCATTGTTTATCGATTGACATAGCTTCCATTGCTTTTTTTTATAAGGTATAAAGTATAACCTATATAGTTATACACAAGTCTTGTTTGATATACAAGCAATTCCCATCCGTAACCGCTTGCAGCTTAGACCATTCATCCCTATTGACACGTGTTAGCGCTCACACCACTACACTTGTCCACTACCTACAGTTTTATTTATCGACTTGTCAAAAACAGAACTGTAATCCTCTTCTCTATTTTTTGTTAAGTCGTGCTTCGTTTGAATGTTGCGGCTAGTTCGTCGTTTTGTATTTTTTCATATACCGGTGCGATCGAATTTGATGCAATTGAACTTAACAGTGAAGTGACACTAAAGAATTGAAGCCTTTTTTTTTATTTTGTCTTAAATGATGAATTGGAGGTTTCCAATAACTATAGGATGATTTAAATAACAATATTTTACGTGCATGTTTCAAGTGCTTTTTCTACAAAATCAATGCTATAGAACAAATACACTTTAAACGCAATTTCTTACAAGGCTGTATGGTGAATAATCTTTAAGATACTACGTTTACCTCATCTTTCTCCCAAAAACTTAAACTCTACCCAATCAAATATATTGCAAACAACAACAAAACAAAACTAGAAGACGACATAATTATAGTTTTTAGAGTACAATAAATCAGAGAAATTAAGCTGCAAGGTCGTCGTGACGCGACGTGAACAGATGGGGTGCCGCGGCTCCGGGAACACCTCGGTTATCAATCACCAACCCAAATTACCGAGAAATGTAGTGTTATGTGAAATTGGACTGTACACTGTCTTATTTTTGTGGATTTCTATTCCATTTGATGATTCTTTGTTGATTGCTTTGTTATTCTTACAGACTAAATCGGTACTCACAGGTTAGGAGAGTGTAGCGGTGTACTGACGAACGTGAGAGGGTTATGTGTTGTCTCATGATTATTATGTAGAGTAGATCTGTGAACGCTCAGCACCTTTAAAAAAAACAAGATTCTTCTCGGTATGTTATGAACTAAATGTATAAACTTTAGTTTATCACCTATTCGTCAAAAATATATTTTTTGTGATATTAAGTTTATTAAATTTATAATGTAACAATCATACATAACCGTCAGAAAAAAAACAAGTTCCTTTTCTAATTGGCAATCACTTTATAACATAACCACACACATAAACCAACAGTCTTGCCTAGCCCAATATTGACAGGATCTCCAGCAATCCCTGTAATAGCGTGTTCGGTTGTCGCCAAACACAACACAATGGTCCCTTGTTTAGGTCGCTATAACTGACCGATTGGGTCACGTTTATGGCCCCCAGTTATTGGCGTATGGGTCGCGGCTTCATACGGTTGAAAATGTAATATAACTCTGATTGTCGGTCAGAGAATTGAGGAAATATATGGTACAAGGTATTGTTATTATAATTATCTTGGTACAACTCACACACGGCCATCTGATCCCAAGCTAGGCAGGGCCTGTATTGTGGCAACAAGACATCTGATAAAAATACTAATGTATTTCTAAACACACATATAATAGATAAATTACACCCAGATAAAGAACAAATAAATGATCATTTAATAGTCATCTCACAAACATTCGTCCCGGGTGGGAATCGAACCCATGACCTCCGGTTCAGCAGTCAGGGCCACTAACCACTAGACCAACAGGTCAGTCAAAATTGTATGAATTAAGTATTTAATCGTAATAAGGTTGTGTTCCAAAATGACAATTACTACGTTAGGTAAGAGTCTAGGTTGAGTAAAATACTAGTTAGGTATTTCCGATAACTTGGTGTGAGTACATACGGTTACCCCAAATTACTTAACTAAGAAAAAACAAATTGTACATCACCTGTCAAATCTCTTCTGATTGGTCGTTAGCTTTTTCCTGTTTTTGGTCAACAAAGGTTTTTAGAAGCTGGAGATAATAACTGATGTTCTACAGTCTTACAGTATTTTGATGACATATTTTACCAGACAACCATCTCCAAAATAAAACTATTTGCGGTCAAGCAAAGCTTTGTCCTGTTAGTAAACCCCCTAAGGTGCTATTAGCATAAAAATTAATGTAGGTGTACACACTTATAGAACAATTAACTGATTTTGTTAAAGAAAATTCCGAATTCTTTTAAATGAGCTTGTCCACTTTACAACAAAGTTCTTTCAAATTAATCAAAAGGTGGGCGTGTAATACTTCACCACGTGCTACGTAACTTAAAATGAGAAAAGACTCAAAATTCCGATCAATAAAAGGTATTTGAAATCAAAAGGCAACTTTATTAACTGCGTCTGCACAAAGCACTCTGAGGATTTAATTTATATCCTAAAATCTTCGATCTCCCGGGTTTTGAATAATTAAGTGATGCTGACCCAAAGTCCCTTGATAGTAAAGGTGCCTTGAAATTATACTACCTAATAATAAAGAAGGTTTTATTGGCCGGTAAATTTTGATGACGCGATTGGTTTAGTAAAGCTTTTTAAGCTTTAAATTCCAATTTTAAGAGAAACCTTTTTTCTGAATGAATAATATCTAGACCTATTAATGAATACGGAAACTTTTTAAGAAATAAATAGGTCTCCTGTTACTTTTGAAATAGGATATTAATATCCTTAAAGCCTGTATTTTTTTTTTCGAAATATATGACAAAATGGATGTGTATTTTGAGTTGTATACTTGATAGCATTCGAATAGGCTGGCACACCCATAGAAGTAATATCCTCTCCCGTTTAACAAAGCAATATGAACAATCCCAAATTATTATAGTGCAAGTTTAAATTAATCTCAAAAAAAGTTTATGTTTAGGATAGGTAAATTTCGATTTTGAAAAACCTGAAACAAACGCTTAAAAAAGCCAACATAAAACTTAACGTCTCAAATACATTTTTAGCTCTCCACATCAGTGATCAGACCTCATCTAACAGGACGACCGCAGTAATAAAACGTCAGACGTTGCCTGAAAGACTCCACTTGAAATACGTCGAAGGCTCTATTACTTTAGATTTATCTCATACTTCCGACATGAAACTAATTGCTAATGTGAATTTTCCTACTTTCAAGCGATACTCAATCTGAAGTATTCTGACTTCAGATTTAGTATCGATTAAAAGTAAAAAAAAAAAATTGAGACGCGTAGGGCTTCGTGCGTGCTCATTGGTTGGATAAACAAAGGATATTGTTTAAATCAGGTCATTGAGTAGCGTTTCATTTTAAAGGTAATGTAGTGAAAAATCCAGGAGACAAAATAGCAGCTAACGATTTTGGGGACTTGCATGGACACTTTTTGTAGATTTTAACCGACTAAATACGGACGAGGTGCTCCATTTGTTTTTCCTTTCTTTGTGTCTCTATGTTCCGATATTTATGCTAATTGTAGAACTATTTTTATGAGTACAGTTTAGTAAAATATTTTTTAGTAAAATTGGAAATCAACATTTCTTTCTTTTTATTTTATTTATGTTATAACTATTCGTATAACTAAAGAAGATACATTGCCCTATTTTAATGTTGTTTACACAGTTCGTAATGTTGTTTCATCAAATAATGCGGGAGTCGGTTATAAAGAAAAAAAAAATGTAACATGACAATTCTATGTAGAAACTGTACTAATAAGTTGTAAAAATGTTCCATGTACTACATATTTCTAGTAACCATGTAGTACCTCGCTAGCCCGACCTCAGGGTTAAATAAATTGTAGGGTACATATCGTATTTTCTAAAATAGTATATATTTAAATCTATTCGAGGCATTGGAGCAATACATATCGTTCACGAGTCCTTTCTGTTAGAAATAAATAGGGCGAAGTATTGGTACGAATTTCTATTAGTAAAGTTGGTCTCTTAAAATCTAATATCTTGAGACCATTGGTTCGCAAACTGACAATAGAGGCTCTTTCTTGGGAGGTCCGCTTCACAGCTCTGTGTCCACTAATCTAGTAAGCCAGAGGAAGTAATTAAACCGTTCTGGGGTCTACTCATTTAGCTTAAAGAAACTCAAGTTTCGATAAAGACTTGCCACACTGAGGGTTTAAAAATATTTTTCTTTGATAATGAAGTATTTTTTGTGAGAGCTGCATTGTTCTAGAATCTAGAAAGCTCTGATCTAATTTTGCTTTATTAACTTAAGTTTTAAATCTAATTTTAGTGTACCGCTTGCATTAACAGCCTTACTACAGTCTGTATTCATAAGTTAGCCTTGATTTAACAAAAAAATAACCCTTTCAATATCCTACAAACATAATAGAAACAAACTAGAATACTTAATAAAGATCACGCTCTTAGGTATAAATCCGCTATTTATATACTTAAATATCGGACTCATAACATCAGACTTTTCCGTCGACTGATGGGCATATATCTCCTCTATGTTTTGCCAGGCACCATGGTAAAGACCATGGTCACCCTACTTGAATGTGGTTATACCTCATTATAACCAAACATGAAAATCTTGATTAGATTTACTATTACACTCTATCCTTTTACTAATAAAAAACAAAAACCCGTCTATATAATACCGCTATGATTAAATTATAACAGTCTCCTGTGTGGAAGAGTCTTACAATGAAATATCGAATCGTGGGCCGCACTAATAAAGGACAGTTACTTAATTGAAGGATCTTCGCCGGCCAGCGGTCGGTTCAATCTTTCGCCAACTATTATTTACAAGGCTCACTTAGTTTGGACGCCTTCCAATTTAATTTAGACAATCCTTCACACTCTTTGTTTATGAAACGGGAATTTGTTTTGGTGACGTAGATAAATTAGGGAGTTATTCGTTGTAGCTAGTCGAGGTTGAATTGATATAGTGTTTATTATTTACCTAATTTTAAACCGAGTAAGATAAAACTTTCATTTAACATAAGTTAACTGAAGGTTTTAAAGTTTTATTCATAAAAAAAAATAACTTCATTGCTGTATACAAGGTGCCCTTGACACAGGTTCAGTTATTTTTATATTTTTTGTTTCTACTAGCTGGGTCCCACAGGTTCACCTGCGATGATAAAAAATGGTGATAATGATGTTGAAAAGTACCCTATGCGCCATTCCAGGTAATAAACTATCTATGTACCTAATTTCATTCAAATCCGTCCACCCGCTTTATCGTGACTATTTGCTCAGGATGTGGATATATTTCTTTGGAAATAAACCAAGAGACCCACTCATATGCTATTGCATTCAAGAAGGTAGTTCTGCAAGTAGTCCGAACACATAAAGTATGAGCCTCAACATTTTGCATCTCGCGTCCGCTGCGCGCGTGTTCATGCATTTTTAATAAGAATTTATTATCAGTGCCGGCTGTCGGGCTGATCGATTTGTGGGGAATGTCTTGGAGAGCTTAATAGAATGATATTAATATGTTAAGTATATCGTCGAGAGGTGGTTTTATGTGACTTAAATCTTTAATATACCGATATTAAAGATTGAAGTTACTGCAGTCATCGGATGAACCGACATCCGATAAGTGCAGTAACTTAATGTAGAGCTAATCATTTCTTTTCCTTGGAGATATTTTGATTTTATTCTGCAATCATTTGTTACTTTTTCTATATATTTTGTATACTATACAACAAATCCGTTTTATCTGCGAGTTTAATTTAGCGTTGTGGTTGCGTGTTTTGACTTATGTATCACTTTGACTTATGATTAATGGTCATTGGGGAACAGTATTTGTCCGTTTTAACTTTTTTATGTAATACGCAGCTTAATCAGACTTTATAACACCTTGTTATCTAAATACTCATATTAACTTATCCTAACTAAACATGTTCCACAATAACTGTTGGTAATGAACGGGGGGGAGATTGCCATAACCACCTTCAAGACGGATGGTAGATAGCAATTTGTTTTTATTAGAAGATAAGGGACACCCCTGTCCATTTTCTTAACGTAATCCCTTTAATTCCCTTTATATCCATGGGTGGGAAAAGGCCACCTGCAACAAGCTGTTATTTTACTCTCTAATCTTTTTGATCATGTATAATATTGCAAGTAGGTAATCAAGTAAACATCTTCTACTGCCTAGTCTATTCCTAAGCTATGTTGCGGTTGGCTTAGTTTTGCGGGATTAGTAATCAAGTAAACATCGCCCCCAGAAAATTAAACACAAAAGTGCATTATCAAAAGTATTTATTTAAGAAGCCCTAGACCAGTTCGCGTAGACTGAGTAAAAGAGAAAATTTATAGACAAAAAAAATCATACTACTAGTATGATTTTTTTTGTCTATAAATTTTCTCTTAAAAAAAATAATGTATTTTTAGATAATACCTACTAATAAAATAGCAAAATCTGGACAATGGTACTTAAAAAAAGAATAAGGTATTGAAAAAAACGTCGATTTTTTCTATTATATGAGAGTTTTAATAAACAAAGAAGAAGCAATCCTACTGTTAATAATTTAGTTAAACCAAAATACCTATGTAACAAAAAAAATTGGAAAAATCCAAAAGCAATTTATATCAAATTACGTGGACCGGTTAAGGGGTGGGCTCGCTGCATTTCAATTTAGCCGGCAATGAAAACAAAGTGCATCCCTACAAGCCTATTACATGGCAGTCCGCTAGAAGTATCGTGTAAGTACCAATCAGGATTGCCGGGATGGGATGAAATCAATTCCAAATCCAGTTAAGAAAATTATATTAAGATACATGTTTGTCAAACACACAAAAACATTATGTATATGAATGACACACCAGAGACGTGGGTATGAGCTAAAATAAATTAAGCTGATCCAGTTTAATTGCAAGGATAAAAAGGCTTCAAATTATTCAAAATATCTGACAGTAAAACATAATTATCATTGTTAAACATCCAACACAAAAATTATTCCTTACAAACAAGATAGAGACTAATCTTCAATACAAAATAAACTGTACAATAAACTCCAAAGAAATCACTTCCAAAACGGTGTTTGTATTTTTATAAAGGATAAGATAAATTATCTACGATATCGGGGACAATAGACTCCGGGTTAGGTCATTTATTACAATACCGTCCCCTAGGTAGCAAAGCCCGAATTTTATTAAAAAGAGGCAATAACTAGTGAAGGCACCGTTTTCTTTAATGATACAAAAATGAAAAGGTCTTATGAAGGCAGCCGTTTGTAGAGATAGCAATGAAATGTTATGTTTAACGAATATTTATTTTAATAATAAATTATTATATTTATTTAATTTTTTTTAATCAATAAATATTTGTTTAAATCTTTTTTGAAAAAAACTAATATTAAAAAGAGCGGTATCAAACATAAAATGTAGAAAAATATTTTATTCGTCGTTGTATACCATTTTAATATAATTAAATAAAACTTTAAGCTAACATTATCTTCATTATAATTTCGATCAATTAGGGTTTTTTGCTGTCTGTACTTTCAGTTTTGTGAATTCTGTACGGTTTCTTAATTCAAAACGGTGTCTAAAGTTCTCTAATATTTTAGACCTCTTTACAGTAATTTTTATTAGCATTACGTCATTTCTTTGAAAAGGCTGTGTAAAAATGTAAGACGAAGTAATCTATCTGTGAAATTTTTGAGTAGAAAGGGACTGTCGACATTTTCTCTGTAATGAGTTTCTCATTAATGAAATACTTTTACTAGTTACAATTAAAACGACTTTTTGACGATTTATTGTTTGAAATTAAGCGTGGTTTTAACACAGAATAGTTTAATTCACTTTTATGTGTGTTTCTGTTTTGCACTTGGCTATTACTTATTTACAATTCATCAGGTAAAAACAAATGACATCTGTTATGTAAAAATTATGTCTGGCAATCTAAAACTTAACATTTTTTTTTTTATATAGGATTAGACATAGTTGTTTTAATAAAGTAAGAATTAAATCCTTTACCATATAAGTATAATTATAGCTGAGTGGGGGTATAGGTCACCATGCTACCTTACCGTTGTGCGCGACGTGCTGCGGGTTCGATCCCCGCATGGGAAAAACATTTGTGTGATCCACAAATGCTTGTTCTAAGTCTGGGTGATTTTTTGCATATGATTTGAGTTTTTGTAAAAACTTCCACGACACATGGATTAAATTCATTAGAGCGGGAATTGATTAAAAAATGACAGATTTAATTTACACAGAATTCCGTTGCAGAGGTAAGACAATGCTCACTAGTTGCAGGCCGTGAATTACAAAGCATTCTCGATAATACAGGAACAGCAAAGCTCGCGATTCTATCCGTATCCAGTGTAAAACCACTGTTATGCATGTGCGACCTTAGGGTTGTCAATGATAGGAATCGCCGAGAGTTTTTTATCTCTATAATTTATTCCATAATGTTCTACGTAAATAAGTGATTATTTAAACATAATTATACCTACAAAAGAACAATAGTATAATAAAAGTATGTGGGTAGGTTATGTATAAACTGACTGCATCAAGATATGCAGTTCAGTACACTTAAATAAAACTGCGTTTATTATTATTTATATTTTAAAAGAAACATAGTAAGCTTATGAACTAAACAGTGTCTCACAAAACAGAACAAACTGTTTGACTGTGTGATCAATATTAAGTAACTTAAATTATAGATACATAAATAATTCTAAAGAGTGCTTCTTATTTCATCATATCATATCATCATACCAGCCTATAAATGTCCTACTGCTGGGCACAGGCCTCTTCTCATATAGAGAAGGAACGAGCATTGATCACCACGCTTGCTCATTGCGGGTTGGCGATTTCAGATTCCAATTGTTGGAATCCAGGTTTCCTCACGATGTTATCCTTCACCGTTTGTCAATAATGTCTTAGAATAATTAAGAAAGTACATATAACTTTGAAAAAGTCACATTGGTACTTGCCTGTAATGGGTTCGAACCTGCAACCTTGTGCACACAAATCCGTTCATTGAACCACTAGGCCACCACGACTCTCATTTGAAAGAGGTAATTTTTATGGTAGTGTTTATTAAATATGGTTTTAATTTAAATTTCAATATATTTTTGTTATGTTCATATCTGATGACCGCGGGTAAACTGCTTAGTAGGTATGTATGGAATTACACACTACTTCTATGTGATTTTATCTCACACAAAGTCAAAAGCTCAATACAAAGTTAATAAGTATCGAGAAAGGGAATTAATAAAATGGTAATGACGATAATACAATTAAAATGGCTATTGACACAGCTTAAGATTTGACGACAAGAAATTATAACTAATTTGAATTTCTCGAGACCGGAACATTGCGGTTCGGAATAGCTCCTTGATTTAATTTATCGATATTATTAACATTTTACCAAAAGTTATTTTATGAATGCATTTCATTTGAAGTAATTAAAAGTATATTTCTTCCCCTGTAGTAGCTTTAACTTATAAATTTAATCTCTTTATCTACCACTAGCTGTCCCCCGCGACTTTGTCCGCGTATTTTAGTTTTAACGGTTTTTCATTTTTGGAACATTTTTGTTATAAAACTTATAGCCTTCCTCAATAAATGGGCTATCTAACACTGAAATTTTTTTCAAATCGGACCAGTAGTTCCTAAGATTAGCGCGTTCAAACAAACAAACAAACTTGAAGAGTTTGTTTTATATATTAGTAATAGATTTTTTGCATGTCTAAACGACTTTAACTCTTCTGTTTAAGTTAGACACACCAAAAGCCATTTTTAATTAGGTACCACGATATCGACCTACCCTGTTCATAAAATCATTTGTGGTCGTCACAAGTATTATGTATTTTTCTTTATTTTTTTTTCTACGTAATCATGATCAGCTGTGTGACAACCCTCAACTAGGGTCAGTACATGTTTCACGTGGCCGGAGGAGCCTATTAATTCAGTTTACATTGCAACTAGCTACGGAGGTGAACTGCCCTTAAATTATTTATAAGCTGTTGTACACTAGTGATGCATAGCTATACCTTGTTTGCGTCCCATCCAGATTTTATGGAAATCTCGCAAAAATATCCAGAGGAATATTTATAACCCTATTTTCTAGACCGCCGGAGAGATGAACTCTGGCAGGTTTTGGACAGTGCTCTTAGTTTTTCTGACATTACAATTGGCATATGTTTCTAAAATATGAACAGCTAAACTAAGTAATATAATTTGTCTAACATATATGACTACAAACTCACTAGCATCCTCTATATGACCAATTACTGAACCATAGCACTAATTTGGCATGATAAAATCCATATATGTATGTTAAAAGACAACAAAAATTTTAACACACATGGAAAACACATGCCTGTTTAGATTCTAAACAAAACATGTTCCTTAAACTATGTTACATAAAACTGTAATCAAGACAACAAAACATACAATTTTCCTAACGTTTTCCAAACAACATTTACCAACAAAAACTTCCCATTAAACGGCCCCAAGCTTTCATTACAACAATAATCTTCCGACAAGATTAATCACCAAATCTATGAGATGTACATAAAAATTATTTTATAGGTAATGGAATGGCAAGGGGAATAAAGTGGAAATTTGATGAGGAGGGTAATGCGGGGAGGGGGTAACGAACCATGACGTCAGACGTTTGACTCCATTCTTTATGTCGTGGAGACACGAAGATGTAGATGTGACATCGTAAAGCGAAGCGGATGAAACAGCAAATTGGATGGTTTTGATTACAGCTACAACTGATGGAGTTGGCAGCAGTAAATAATGAAATACACGACCTGTGACGTCAGGCTAGCCTGGCAGTGTAGGCAAGAACGAGATGACCAAAGATCTTATAACGCACGGAGAGAAACACAACGAGCATCAACGTATGTCACTCTTAAGGTTCTAAAAGCACGTTGTTTTGTCCCCGTGGCATTTTGTAGAGAAGAAGAGTTCTGGAATCTGAATAGCTAAACCTTCTGCAGTGCTTCGCTTTTTACTGGTGACCAGTCTAAAATGCATTTGTGATAGCATATGCGTTCGTGTATAGTGATTTGCAATGTATAAAATGACACCTCCATTTAAAAAAAAATCTATTCCCACATCACTTTACCAAAATGACTTTATTTTTAAGGCTAAAGCCATAGGAACAGCGATAAAGTGTGATGTTGACGCGAAGTCAAACTAGCCCAGATTTCTCCAGGCAGTACACCTCGATTTATGTGCATTAAACCATGCTAAATCCTTTAGTAATGAAGAAGTGAAGAAGCGCGTCCATCACCGCTTACCAACACATGCCTCTAGTCAAAGAAGACTACCAAAATTAAATTGTGTAGTACATTCTCCTATCGGCCAAAGTAAAAGTATTCAATTCTGGTTGTCCCTAGCTACATATGGTTGTCAAAAATGTATGGCTTAGAATCGCGCTGTCTGTGAGCTCAGCCTAAGAAACACAAACGTTCGCTAAGCTACCTAAGTGTCCATGTAATGTTACTCTAAGATGTTCGTCTACCCTACTTTCTCCTTGTTAAATTTCATTAACAGCAAATACCGTCTGCTAAAAATTCTGAATGAAAATATATATTTTTCCTCCCTTAAATTTTAATAAAGGTAAATAAAGGAATCTTTCATTCGTAATTATTTTAATAAACATTTCCATTTCTTTCTTGGCAGGATAAGCCTGTTTGTCTTTTGTGAAACTTTTACTGCAATACTTTTTTAATCTGTTTCCTTTTATTTGTAGTCCAGGGACTCGGAGATGTTTGAGATATATTTTTTATTTGTTTATGTTAAATACTGACGATGTTGAATGACTATCTAAACGTTTAAGTTTAGAAAGTTATTTCTTGCGATATTTATATTTAATTAGAGAGATAATTTATCAAATTACTTTCAAGTAATTGCAAAATTTTATTTCATCGAGTATCATCACAGTTTCCACTATCTCTTTCAACTGTAAAAAATTTAGATACGCTGGCATTTTATGTGACTAACCGATAGCCAATACGATAAAAACAAATCCTTCAGCTTAAACTCCTAAAATATCGCAACTTTAAAACATGATTGATACGATACTCCTTAGGAACATACAGATTTAAGCAAACGTCGTTCTTGTCAGAATTGTTCTAGGATATTGCATTCCAGTATGGAAACATTATGCTATACATCTTATATTGGAACCACTCCAAAAGAGATTCCTGTGGTATTTGAGTAACAATTTGGCGTGGTAATTGGAAATCATACTATGGAATAAAGATGTTAGCTTTTGTAGCGAATGTGTTCGTTTTCTGTGGAATATATTGTTCTTTTTTGTGGGAATTTGAGAGTCTATTTAAATGGTATCTATTTAAATACCCAAAATAATATTACATCAATCGAGGTCTTGTTTGATGGTTTTATCGAGACTTAAAGAATTAAGTATTTTAGTTTTTTAGAAGAAGCTCCTTGTAAACCATAAACCACAGATTTTACGTAACCTTACGTTACGTTAGTTACGTAAATCGACTATTTACGTAGCTGTTCTGATTGGAAAGTAGTTCGTGCAGATATTTTTATAACGATTATGTAAAAGTATTCCGTTAATATTCTGGTAAAATGAAACTTTTGAAGGTACTATTATTCATCCAGTGCGCAGGTAATTTCATCCACAAAAACTCACAGCGGTATCCGAACTATTTATCAACGTACAACATTCCCCTTAAACGTGCTTTAAAAAATATGACAAAAAACGGAGGGGAAAATTTTGTAATATTTGCAAAAAAAAAGAAACATTATGAAAACCCAAAGCTCGGGTCGCGGGGTCGACTGAGACGTATACGAAATTGTCCATCCCTTTTTTTATTATTTCTGACACAAAGGCGACCACTGGCAAATCCCCACTTCGGAATAAGCAACTATGAGCCCTTCTCTACCATAAATACAAACTCGATTTTATAATAATAGAGATTGATGTTTTACGAGTAAAAAATAAAATGGGATATGGGGCAATGCCCGCAACGGGTTACTTGTTATATTTGGGATATGTGGCTGTTTTGTATTGGGATATAGTGAGCTATATCTTTTAAATACAATGAAGCTACTATCAGTATAAACAAATATATATTTATACATATCTTTTTAATCTTGAATTTATTTTGACAGTATAATATATAATATTAAGAATAAATTACGAAATTTTTTTCTATAAAGGTACGGTGATCGGGTTTAAATGAGCTACCACGGATAACATATATGGGTATCGCTGGTTTCAAACGCAACCGAACTTATTCATGAGCTCATCACACGACTTCATTGAGAGCTACAAGTTACATTATAAACGCGTAAATTAAACTGTTTCTGAAAAAGCTTTTGAAATAAGTTTGTTTAAAATAAGCAGTCTTAAAAGCAGTGTGGTGATTCCCAAAAGAAAATCTTTACTCAGCAGTGGGGCGTTAAAATTATTTGAAAATTCTATAATATAATTAATTTTGTTTAAAAATACAAAATATTGTAACTTAACTAATTATATTTTTAGTATTATGACATGTGTAATCCTTGTTTATTATAAGATATTAAATTAATAATATCTATTCTTATAATATTATTATAATCATCGTTAGTTTTTACGTCTATCATTTGTCCTAAACAAACTTACATGCATATGTAAAATGATACTATACTACGAAATGACAATATCTTTAGCAAATTATTAAAAACAAACCACAGATTAATTAGATATAATATAAAAACAAGAAGACACAAACTATGATAATATAGGTACTTAACTTTGACTCAAAAAAATCAATAGCAATTGAAAACGTGACTACTAACGGCGACTTCGATTCGAGAGCCCTTAGTGATCCGGGATCAATGAAAAACGTCGCCCGGGGAAATCTGTAATCGAGTTTGTCGATTAGGCCGAACCCAGCTGTACTATCCGGCGGCGGTATTACGTATCTTGCAAAGCAAAATTTCCACAATATTCTGTATAGCTATCAAATTTGCTAATTCATATTACGTACTGGATTTTGTTAAAAAAATCACAAATCGAAAACAATAATTGTGCAAATTTTGCTGTAGCTTTGCTTTAGCAAGATACTTAATAAGGCCGCTGGTGTCCCAGGATTTTTTATCTTTGAATTGCGGCCAGTGAATTTCCTATCATTTGTATAGTTTTATTTGCTATTTTATATATGACGGAGAAATTGCCTCGGTTGTATTTTTAAAAAGTGTGACGTCAGCACTGCTGACGTCACGAATGTTTTCTTGGTGATCACTCATCTTCAATTTTCAAAGAAAACACTAAAAGTATTACCTCGTTTATTCAACTGACAGCGTAACAACTTGTTAGAGAGGTCCGCACTGTCCGACGGCTCGAGTAAGAATGCTCGATCGTGGGCTGTGCGGCCGTATTTATAGTGTGCGAGCACGTGTTTACAATTTTTAGGTTAAGTATTTACGTTATTTTTACATTGCAATAATCATAGTTTAATTAATTAACGGCTTATAAACTAGTTTTAATCTAATAAAATTATTAAACAGAGTTATTTAATTAATAATCCTCTTTTATAAACGATGAACCGTTGCTTTCGCGCCGATACGGCCATACTGACAGGCGGTGCGCGCTCTGCACCAGCCTCCTTGATTCTGGTTCTTATTTTTATCTGTAACAATAGATTGGACTTCCTTTGAGTCGGATATCTGTAAGCAACCTGTGTTGCTTTATGGTATTTGTTTTACAAACATTTGTCTTTGTATGTTTGGGAGTATTAATGTTTTTGAGTTTTTAGAAATATCATAGAGGGTTTTTGGAGTTTCTCGTAGGGTTCTCGAAGTGTCTCGGTGATTCTCGAAGTGTCTCGGTGAATCTCGTAGATACATAAATGAAAATTTTCTCGTGGAATTAGTTTAGGTTAGTAATATTGAACGTATGTAGTGTATTGTTTCTTTGTATGTATTTAGTTAGTTATATTGAACTAAGTTACTTGCAATTTTATTCTGATGAATTGCCTTCACTCTGTAGGTCGCGGCGTGTCAATGTGTCAATTGTAGCAGAGTCTCGAGGATTAGGTGATACATGTCCCGCCGATACGGTCAACTGCTCACCAGGTTGTGGAGCACGACGCAGCTGGTCATGAGCCACCTTGCGAGGTCGCCCTCTGCCGACCACCTTTTTCACCAAATAGCGATCGTTTTCCAGTATTCTGGACACTTCATATGGCTCGCTGAATTTCAGGTCAAGCGATGTTTGATTATTCTTAATCAACACGTATTCTCCTCGTTGGAAATGATGAATTTTGGCTTTACGTAAATTGAATCGTTGTCGGTCTTGTTCGCTTGAACGCAACATTTTCTGTTGTACGTGACGAGTAAGTGCTTCAATATCTACGGTCTGATCGTCAATGTTCAAGTTGAGGAGCTCAGGAGGTACACAGTTCTTTCGTTGTGTAATTAATGTCAATGGAGCAACCCCCGTGACACGATGAGTTGTACAGTTCATTGCCAGTTGTAGCTCCTCAAGCGCGGTGTGCCACTGTTCTACTTTGTAGTTTTTAATCATCACCAATGCATTTTTGAGAGTCCCAATGACCCTTTCTACTTGGCCATTCGCTCGGCTAACTCCTGGAGCTATGGTATGAAGATCTATTCCAAAGTGGTTACAATAGTCTTTGAACTCGCCAAGGAACTCTCGTCCTCCATCGACTATGATTTGAACTGGTGCTCCGAATAGATGCACAGTGCGTTTCAGGGCAGCCAATTTACTGTGTGGGTTTTTGTTGCTGGAGAAGTATAGTAACACGTACTTCGAGAAGGCGTCGATGGTAACTATAACGTACTGCTGATCATCTGGAGTGCCCAGCTTCCCAGTTATGTCCATGTGAATAACTTGGAAAGCAGTTGTTGGTTTTTGTATGGGGTGTAATTGAGCTTGAATAGCACCAGATCTTCCTTTAGATGTTTGGCATGTTACACAGTTATCGACGAATCTTCGAACAGTAGAGCTCATTTTGTCGAACCAATAACTTTCTCTGATCTTTTGCAATGTCTTTTCCCAGCCGGGATGCTTCAGTGCGGTGTGAAAAGAATTGATAATGCTCCATTGGAAGGACTTGGGGACGACTGTGCTAAGCTGCTGCCCAAATACAGGATCAGTAACCTGTCTCTTAAGGACATTATCCTCCAAGACGTAATCCTCTACTGGGTCATTATTACTTAGGCTGTCCATTATAGGTCGCAGTTCATCATCGCGTCGCTGTTCAATTTTGAGCCAGTTCAAGTCTCTTGACATAATATTAACTACTAACTCAGTTGGGTTCCAACGATGAATTCTTGGTAAAAGGTCCTTCTTGTGTTTGGACGCTTTCAATGCATTACAGTCTGTTATCACGGTGAATTTTCGCCCTCAAAGAGGACCAGTCTTGTTGCTTGACACGTAATTGACGTTGGATGTCAACGAACGTTCCCGTCTGAAGCAAGTTTCATAAGTGTGGTATGTTTTCTTGCAATAGGTACAGGTAGATATGGCTTGTGGTTTAGGATCCTTATTGTCGGCTTCAGGTTTGGCCTGTGGTGGTTTAAATCTGCAATCATTGGTAGAGTGATTTGTCTTCTTACATATACGGCAACTTGATGTTGATTGTTGATTGTCCGTAAATCTTGGACGCTTGTTTGGCAACGTGGAACTTGCGTTAGGATGGGAACGCTTCTTCCGTATAGACGTTGCAACTGAGATCAGTTCAGGCACACTGGTTGCTCTAGCGTTCAGTAATTCGATGCGTAAACGCTCGTCATTAACGCATCCAATCACCGCCTCAACGGCGTGCTCATCTTCTAATTTGTCCTTGGTGACCCTTCTCCAAAGGACCCAGGCCCGTGATAAGAATTCCGCAATATCTTTTGACGAGTCGTAAACGTGGTCCCTGAACATTACGACGTCTCGCGAGTACCTTTTCTCAGGTTCAAACGTGGTGATGAGGTTCTTCCGTAACTCTGCCCATGTATTAGTTGTCACCATCCAATCGTCAATCCACATTTTTGCACGCCCTTTCAACAGGCTGCAGACTTTCATACGAACGTCGAAATCGTTCAGTTTGTATGCTTCAATGGCCTGATCTATATGCTGACACCATTCTCGTATTCCGACGTAGGCATCCGGGTCAAATGATGGTAAGTATACGTCTTTGATCCTTACTTTTGACTCGGTGGGTGGAGCACACAAGCGCTCTGACATTTTCTGCATCATTTTCATCATCTGCATAAGGAACTGTGGTGGTACCCCGTTCATCGGCATTCCTTGATAGGAGTAGGTTTGTGATCCCGACTGTGGTATTTCTTCCATTGGTACATTGGTAACCAGCACATGTCCCTGATGCTGGGTATTGGCTGGTGCCAGTTGCTCAGGTGGTAAACGAGCTGATGAGGAGGTGGCTTGGATCGGAATCCCTTCCGATCCCACTTCTGATGACGGAGAAATTGACTCGTCACGAATGTTTTCTTGGTGATCACTCATCTTCAATTTTCAAAGAAAACACTAAAAGTATTACCAAAGCCTCGTTTATTCAACTGACAGCGTAACAACTTGTTAGAGAGGTCCGCACTGTCCGACGGCTCGAGTAAGAATGCTCGATCGTGGGCTGTGCGGCCGTATTTATAGTGTGCGAGCACGTGTTTACAATTTTTAGGTTAAGTATTTACGTTATTTTTACATTGCAATAATCATAGTTTAATTAATTAACGGCTTATAAACTAGTTTTAATCTAATAAAATTATTAAACAGAGTTATTTAATTAATAATCCTCTTTTATAAACGATGAACCGTTGCTTTCGCGCCGATATATATTTATTGGTTTTAACTTCTTCTTTTACTTGTCGAGGTTATGAAAGTTTCTATGAGTATTTCACATTGTGATAGAAATTGTAACAATCTATACTTATAATAAATCTGTAGAGAGGTCAATTCTGTACATCAAATATATTTTCAAAATAACTATCAGGGGGTGATTAGTGATCGATACTGATGCCAAAAATGCAATCAGTAAATTTTTTGTCTGTCTGTCTGTCTGTCTGTCTGTCTGTCTGTCTGTCTGTATGTTCCTTATAGAAACAAAAACTACTTGACGGATTTTAACGAAACTTGGTACAATTATTCTTCATACTCCTGGGCAGGTTATAGTATACTTTTCATCACGCTACAATCAATAGGAGCAGAGCAGTGAAGGGAAATGTTTGGAAAACTCCATTTTTTAAGCTTCCGTCGCGTATGCAGCCTTAATGGTTAAAGCTACATAGAAATCATGTATGACGGAAATGATCTACATAAAATTATCTAAAAAATATCCCACAACAGCATATGTCGATCTTTTATGGTTGACTCACAATAACACGTGTAACTCCCGATAACTTAGCAGTTCGGAGCTTTCTGATTATATTTGTTTACTCTTACGTTTATAATACTCTCACTCATCCCTAATTAAAAAAAAGCTAACATTATTACCTATTCAATAAAAAAAGAATCATAGAAATCGGTATAGAAACACCAAACTTATACATGAAATACGATAATAAGCCATCGCGCCGTCGCGCGTGAATACTGAATCATGCTATAAGGATTATTTTTGTGTAACGTGACATATTATATTTCCCTACTAAAATACGAAAGTTAATCTGTCTGTTACATCAAAACCACTGAACAGTGAGGAAGGACATATGCTACTTTTTTACGAAAAACGACGGAAACGCGGACGAAGTCGCTGGCAAAAGCTAGTGTTAAATAAAAAAATAACGATCACGCGAATATTATAAAATTAAATCTAACTATTTAGAGCTCTATCGTGATTTATTGAACAAAATTGTTTGATCAACAAAATTGTTTTGAAAGACCAAATGTACACTTGGTATGCAATAAAACTTTGACTTTGACTTTGACTTTGACTTTGACTTTGACTTATTAGTTATATTTCAATTCATTTACAGAGATCATGGTCAAAGGTAGGGTTCAAATAACAAATCGAAGGAATACATCTATAATATTAAGGTATTTCAAATATCACAAACTAAATAAATGTCAACGTTTATGAAACACAAGCCGATCGACACAAAAATTTGTAATTCACCTTTCAAAGCTCATGTTAAGCGCTGTGATTGGTTGTTAGTCGTTCGGTCGTACTAATCGCAGTCGTGATCAGTAGATTTGACAACAGATTAAATTGATCAGCTTTGTGTACCTGAGTGCTTTGTGACACCGATATAGGTATATATAGTCCCCGTTTCAAGTAGATTAATTTAAATTACGTTTATTGAAGTAAAACTTCTTTACGCACGCTTGACTTAGGAAGAAAGCTGGTGAATGCGTGACGACAGCGTTAGGAAAAGTGTGATCGGGCGATACGAACGGAAGTTGAGAGGGAGATATAAGTTAGTGAAGATAGAAAGAGAGTAAGTTACGTTTCGTATATTACTGTAGGGGCAAGAGAGAGACGTGCGAGCACACATTTTTTCGTTCTTTCTCTCATAGCCAGTAACGTTTCGTATACAGAGAAGTATTATTTCATTCAAAAAGTGTGTGCTTTAGAAAGCACATTCGTTTTTTTTTATAATAATATCACTCCTTAGGCAATTGGCTTAATTAAACAACACTTTAATCAACCTAATTTCCAATCAAATACTTTCTTCAACATACGTAGATTTTTAAACTACACTTATTAGCAGCTTTTATTTAAAAAGCCCGGGCTTTTTTGTATTAGAGACAACTTAAACAGTCCTCAAAGATCTAATGAAAGATTTGAAGCTCTTTGAAACACAAATAAGAACACAAATAGAACCAAACAGCCGCCCAGTGAGACATCAAACAACCCGTGCACAATGTAACTAACTGTATTTGATGTATTTATATGAATAGCAGCTATATTAATATCAGATAGAACGGTTGGATAAATGAGAGATTGTTAGGTCACCGAACTCGATTATAAGAATTGTAGAAAACTCAATCATGTAAGTATCAAGCAACAAATCCCTGTTGTATAGGAAAACTCACACAACAACATGGATATAGAAATATAACTTTTCTAATTTAAGAAGGTTGATGACCGTGTAGTGTTTACCTATTTATTTTTATTGCCCAGTAATTCAAGTCCAGGATATAATAGGCAGTCGCCCGAAGTAAAATACGGTATTCGGCTGAATATGCCTGCACTTTAAATAAATGAATTTTGTTATGCACATAGAAAAATACCGCCTTCGTTGACCACCATTGTTTGTATCATGGATTTAATCAATTAATTTTCTATGAATATACACTACGAGACAAGAAAATGAAAATAATTAAAAAAAATGTTTCATGTTACTCATCTTTTTTGTCCTATTCACACTCCTTAACTATCGAATGATCTGAAACGTTCAGATGATTTCTATTAATGTACATACGTCGTTGACTTTCCTTACCTTCTTCTTCTTCTTCTTTCGCGTCGATGGTTATCGTTAGATCTGACCAGCCCAAAACAAAGCCAAATCGATTGCTCTTAGGTTCTTTTAGGTCTTCTGATGTTGCGCTAACTGCGCATCTCGGGCACCTAAATACGTATCTAATACATACATTCTCACTTGGGTACTATTTTAATAGAGCATACTAAACTTGCAGTTTACGCAGTCAAAGAAAATGTTAGCCAAAATTAGGTTCTTAAACGTAAAGGCTCTCTTTGTTGTGAAGATGAGTACAAAGGCAAAGCATGTGAAACAAAGGGGAGAATGGCGTAGTCTGATGTGAAATGTTGTATGGACGACATCGTGTTAGAGAGATACAAAGAGAATCCGCAACGAATACGGAAACCAATCTTAGTTAACTTTCAAATAGTAATACTGACCTTTATAATCTATATACTTTTTAATTTATAAAGCTGAAGAGTTTGTTTGTTTGTTTGAACGCGCTAATCTCAGAAACTATTGGTACGATTTGAAAAATTCTTTCAGTGTTGGATAGCCCATTTATTGAGAAAGGCTATAAGCTATATAACAATACGCTGCAACCAAAAGAAGCGGAGCATAAATGAAAAATGTTGCAAAAATGAAAAACCGTTTACTAAAATACGCGAACAAAGTTGCGGGGGGCAGCTAGTATAATATATAATGTTCTACTAATGGGCAATGACCTCTTCTCATTTATAGAAGGAACGAGGATCGATCACCACGCTTGCTCACTTGCTCCCTTGGCGATTTGTGATTCCAATTATTTAGATATTAATAACACTTCATAAATTCACCTTGGTTGTTTCACCTCGGGCAACCCAGGCTACTGGCCTTGGTTGGAACCTGCATCCAAATTGGCGCAGCAACAGGGTACACAGTCGTAATTTTAGTTTATTTTAATATTTTTGTTAACCTACTTTTAGAATTCCTAGATAGTTAAATTTTAAGTAGAACGTTATAGTTTGTACTACTTTTTGCGTCAATTAAACATTTTTTCTTGTTTCAAATGCACAGAAATCCTGTCATTAAATCAAATCATTTATTTTGTAACTAGCATAACAATAATTACTTACATGTCATATAATTTTTATTTCGGGCTCGCTGGATTCGAAATTTGCTATCAGGCTGTCCTAGAAAGAAATGTCGAAACAATCTCAGGTCACGGCCTCTTTTACAGCCCAGACAATCGTTATAATTTTAATATTGTGTAAATAAATGCAGGGTATTTTATGTACATACATCGAAACGCCATCACGGCTATTATGAAGCTATATTAATGTGTCATGCGCCATTACAAGATGTTGGCTGTACAATGTACATGTAACCCAAAAAAATCCATTTATAAGATACTAGCTGTCCCCCGCGACTTTGTTCGCGTGTTTTAGTTTCAACGGTTTTTCATTTTTGCATCATTTTTCATTTATGCTCCGCTCCTATTGGTCGTAGCGTGATGTTATATAGCCTATATATAGCCTTCCTCAATAAACGGACTATCCAATACAAAAATATTTTTTCAGTTCGAACCAGTAGTTCCTGAGATTAGCGCGTTCAAACAAACAAACCAACAAACAAACTCTTCAGCTTTATAATATTAGTAAAAGTAGATGAACAGGATACAGAAATCTGGCAAAATATACAAAACAGTAGTAACAAGTATGGGATATGCCTGATGAACGAAGGAAAACAAAGCTATGATGTTTCAGGCAACAAACTCGCGCACAGATCAATAAACAATAGGTACGTTTTTATGCAAACAAAATTTTTTATTGACTTATCTCGTAAAAGCTTGGAGAGCTGAATTTTTTGGTCACGATATTCCTACTATACTGCTATTGTACTATATGTAGTAAAGAGAACATAATTAAGTTTATAAGATATCATTATTTAATAGTGAGAGTGAAACGGATGCATATATTATGGTATCTATATTTTTTTTGTTGTATCGATGGTTCTTGATTGTTTACAAATCGCTAACACATCACAGCAAATTAATGACACTGTTAATAAATCTTCTTATATTACTTAATTCGTTAAAGTAAACTCAAAAACTATAAATCTTGTAATGATAATTATAAGTAACAATCTTTTGATCTCCACTAACATAGCTTTAGCATCAAGTATACACCTATAAATATTGCTTCTTTCAAAGAAAAAAATGTTTTAATAACTCATTTTGTGGGAACATTTTTAATATCCTCAAATACATCCAGAACATAATATTCTTAAACATTTTATTGATACATCATATTACAAACGTACTCTTAAGAATTCACGCAAAGATATATTAAATTCTACAAACACGGAATCTTAATTTTATCGCAAAAATATAAGCAAGGAATGAACTGAAAAGAATATTTGTACTAGGAAAAACACGAGAAAGATTTTCAATAACTCCTTAGATGTCTTGGCAAAGGAAGAATGGAGATTAAATACCGTAACAATTATGGAGACAGAGCTGTTTCTTATAACGTCAAGGCAAGGAGCAAGTACTTGTGCTAAAAGTAACGAACGACTAACGCCTGTAAGCCTGTAGGCCTTTAGACTTATCATGCAAACGACATTGTTTGATCGCCTTAAGCTTAAATCCTTACTAATATTATAAATGTGAAAGTAAGTATGTCTGTCTATCACACTTTCACGCCAAAACTACTAAACCGATTTACATAAAATTTGTTACACAGACAGTCTAGAGCCTGAGAAAGGACATAGGCTACTTTTTGCCGCGATAACCGACATCCACGCGGGCGGAGCCGCAGGAAACAGCCAGTAATAATATAAAGGTTTATAGGCAAAGAGTTTTAAAGAAACTTCGAAAAGTCAGAAAGTTGTCTTGACTTCTACAAACAAAAGCAATCTCTTAAAATATAAAAGCAATCTCGTTATTCAAAAATAATCAATTTGCTTTAGTACAGTACAAGGGAAAAATACCAGGTAGGTATTTCTATTTTTCCAATATGGTATTCTAATCTTATGTTCTAAGAATTTTTTTAAGGTATTCTTCGACTGTCTATCATAATAAATATTAAATTAAAATAATCATAAAATCTAAGGCTGCAACTAAACTGCACAAGGACTGCTCGAGCAGTTTGTCAGTGATCAACACAGACCTACTCGAGCTATCAACTGCTCTCGTGTGTCACGTGCGCCTCCCGCCTCTTTCTTTTTGAAAGCAATCGAAACAAAAGCAATCAAACTGTTTTATGCTATCCATGGTCCGGCCATAGAAGTCTATAGTTCTCCATGCTGTCGAAGCTTTAAGCAGTCCATACGTGCGCGGTCTAAGTCCCAAAACATAAAATTGTCTAATAGGCACAAACATTTTTACCTTTCTTTTAATTACTTATAAAACTTACTCAAACATAATATTTTAGGACTTCTTTTTTAGATTTGGAGGTTTATTGTAGAAATTACTGAAATTCGCTTTAAGACATTCTTGGTAATTCAGTTGATTAAAGCATTGCTAAGTCAGCTATGTATGTAATAAAAATTGATCATGTAAAATAATGGTAGAAAAAACAACATTTAATTCACATTTATAAGCTCCATGTACAAAAATATATAAAAAGCAAAACAGTATTTACCAAAAACAAAAGAGTATTGCACTTTTAAATATTCCATAAAGTTTGACAAACAAAAAGTTTTGAACAGCAAACGGGCCTGCGGTTTCGAGGCCATCAATCATTGGGCCGACCCAAAGTCGATTTTTAGTGAACTATGACATCAAAACTTCATCTGCAGGACACTGATTATAATGTTATTTTTATTTATCACTTGTGACAAGAGATTGATGGTTGTCTTAAAGACTGCTGTTGCTTAAAGATATAGGCGTGGTAATCGGAGGCGTTTGTCCAGTGATAGTAAAATATGGATTAGTAATTATTATTGCTGTTATGATTTATCATGGAGTCTTGATTGGGGTATATCCACATTTATCAACCGGTTAACGATTAGGGCGACTATTTTCGTAATAATCCGATTATATTTGTTATAAATTAGGTAGCATTTTCATAAATGTATTATGTTGAAACTACGGTGTGATTCTATAAGACCTCATTCTAAACTTCGAATCTAAATCCACTGTGAGTTTCTTGATTGGCATTCCAAAAACTCGCTTGATAATTCGAATTTACACTAACGCTACCCTTGCGAGCCTGTCAGCGAGTTGTCTTAAATTGACGTGAGATTTTGACTGATAAAGTATGAGATGACGTAAGAAGTGGGATTCAGTAAGCTAATTCCCCCGTCACTTCGGCGTTCACTTCGCACTCGAACCCGATCGAAATCAAGGTCATTTTGAACCTTATGTGAAGTGAGTAAATAGCGATGTGAGATGAGAGTTATTGTTTGAATTTTACAGAATCGTCGTGCTGGTGATCTTAAAGTGGTACTTTCTTAGATCCATGTCACACCACCACATAAAATAATAATGGGTAGGTTATGATAAAATAATAATGTGTAATCCTGTGATTTTATTTTTTTCGTGATTAAGTTTCCGATTGTACTTATTTTCAACACAAAAATAATGTTAGTTTGTTATGAGACAAATATCTTATGTTTATGTCTTACAATCTAATTCAATGGTAATCCAATCCTGCTATGTTATGAAGTTTACTTCCGTAAAAACCTTTGAGCCATCACACAATTTTTATACCATAATTTTATTTCCATTTTTTTTTATTAATCGAGCTTTTAAAACCTTTCGGTCCATACGCCACGCATCCATGAGTTAATACATACTGAACCACTCCGTAACAAGTTTATAATCCTTTCATCAACAGGGTTGACACCAAGTCCGCAACCCTTGTCCCTTCGCACGTCCGATTACATTTCCAGCCCAAATGAGATTATTTCATGATGGTATTATGGCAGATGTATTACCCCTAAATGGATTCCCTTCGTCGCGAACAGAACATGGCAAGCAAGTAAGAGGTTTATGTATAATTAAATTATTACTTCGCGAAAAGCCAATTTGAGGTTTGGAGTAATAAATAATTACTGTTTAATAATGTTAGGTGTGTATACTACGAGTGGGAAAGTAATTGAATACTTTTTGTAATCTTATCAGAATTTATTCATATTTCAATTTTTGGAACTGTCCACAAAAGAATTATGTATTAAACGTAATGAAAAAAAATCGGGTGTAATTTTCTTTTATAACGCTTTATTTGAAAGTAGCTTTTGCCAGCGACTTCGTCCGCGTTTCCGTCGTTTTTCGTAAAAAAGTAGCATATGTCCTTCCTCACTGTTCAGTGGTTTTGATGTAACAGACAGATTAACTTTCGTATTTTAGTAGGGAAATATAATATATCACGTTACACAAAAATAATCCTTATAGCATGATTCAGTATTCACGCGCGACGGCGCGATGGCTTATTATCGTATTTCATGTATAAGTTTGGTGTTTCTATACCGATTTTTATGATTCTTTTTTTATTGAATAGGTAATAATGTAAACTTTTTTTAATTAGGGATGAGTGAGAGTATTATAAACGTAAGAGTAAACAAATATAATCAGAAATCTCCGAACTGCTAAGCTATCGGGAGTTATACGTGTTATTGTGAGTCAACCATAAAAGATAGACATATGCTGTTGTAGGATATTTTTTAGATAATTTTATGTAGAACATTTCCGTCATACATGATTTCTATGTAGCTTTAACCATTAAGGCTACATACGCGACGGAAGCTTAAAAAATACCGTTTTCCCAACATTTCCCTTCACTGCTCTGCTCCTATTGATTGTAGCGTGATGAAAAGTATACTATAACCTGCCCAGGAGTATGAAGAATAAATGTACCAAGTTTCGTTAAAATCTGTCGAGTAGTTTTCGTTTCTATAAGGAACATACAGACAGACAGACAGACAGACAGACAGACAAAAATTTTACTGATTGCATTTTTGGCATCAGTATCGATCACTAATCACCCCCTGATAGTTATTTTGAAAATATATTTGATGTACAGAATTGACCTCTCTACAGATTTATTATAAGTATAGAAGAAGATGAAATATAATTGTTGTATTTATGAATAAAATCGTTGTTTATTAAATATTATGTATGTTTTGCTTTTTCAAAATAAGTAAAAACTTAGGAGTTACAGCAAATTAAAGTTCAGACGTGGGGGTGTCGGATGACGTCACACGTTGGCACGCGCCAACGTGTTACACACATTTCAAATCATTTTACTGTCGTGAGTACGTAAAAAAGAAAAAATTACATCTATATCTATACTTATAATAAATCTGTAGAGAGGTCAATTCTGTACATCAAATATATTTTCAAAATAACTATCAGGGGGTGATTAGTGATCGATACTGATGCCAAAAATGCAATCAGTAAATTTTTTGTCTGTCTGTCTGTCTGTCTGTCTGTCTGTCTGTATGTTCCTTATAGAAACAAAAACTACTCGACGGATTTTAACGAAACTTGGTACAATTATTCTTCCTACTCCTGGGCAGGTTATAGTATACTTTTCATTACGCTACAATCAATAGGAGCAGAGCAGTGAAGGGAAATGTTTGGAAAACGGGAGAAGTTACTCCATTTTTTAAGCTTCCGTCGCGTATGCAGCCTTAATGGTTAAAGCTACATAGAAATCATGTATGACGGAAATATTCTCCATAAAATTATCTAAAAAATGTCACACAACAGCATATGTCTATCTTTTATGGTAGACTCACAATAATATGTGTAACTTCCGATAGCTTAGCAGTTCGGAGCTTTCTGATTATATTTGTTTACTCTTACGTTTATAATACTCTCACTCATCCCTAATTAAAAAAAAGTTAACATTATTACCTATTCAATAAAAAAAGAATCATAGAAATCGGTACAGAAACACCAAACTTATACATGAAATACGATAATAAGCCGTACGTTAATAACATACAAGGAGTTACACGCTGAAGGAGTCGCGGGCACAGCTATTCATATTCTGCGGTTCCTTATTGCGATATTTTTCAACAGTATTGTGGATTGACATATTATATTTCTCTACTAAAATACGAAAGTTAATCTGTCTGTTACATCAAAACCACTGAACCGTGAGGAAGGACATATGCTACTTTTTTACGAAAAACGGCGGAAACGCGGACGAAGTCGCGGGCAAAAGCTATATTTAATATTTTTTTAATTTTCTACATGACGGTCTTTAAAAGGTTTTTAAGTAAACATCCCCATTTCTGGGTTTAATATTTTTATAAACTTTTCTCTGACTACATTAATAGAGTCATCAAGCCCAAAACTTAATGTTAATAATAATTATACGATGCTTTTGTATTTGGTTTCTTGTATTACATTATTAAATCAGAACCATTAAAACAGACAATCCAAGCGCGTTCAAAAAAACTAAGGAGTTCTACCAATATATCACAGTGGGAAGACACATGAATCTCGAAATCGTTTCGCTAGTATTTTATATGGTCAGTGAAGTGTTCTGTAGTGGGGACCAGTGCCGGGTCATTGAGCCCTCCTAAAGGGGTTGAACACGATGACTGATTCATGCGTGCTAACTGTTGTGACAGGACCACACAAATCTTACAGCTTTTTCCTCAAGGGCAGTTTAAATGTCGCTTATATTTTCCTTATATAAAAATAAATAAATTAATGTATTACCCTTTTGAGACCTTGACTCTTGAGTGTTTTGTTTAGCCTTGATTCCTTGATTCGAAATGCGAGTGACATCTGATAATAAATCATGTCTAAATATAAATGTTTTTTTTCTTTATTTAAAACATTTTGTCTTACGAATAATCATAATTCATTTGTTACGCAACAAATACCATTCTTTAAATTTATAGTTACACAATAGGTACAGCATTTATTTTAATTCTAACAAATTTATGGCCTTATTTATAAAAATCTCGACGGTGTTAAGCAATGGCTAAGAAAGTTCGAAAAACAAATTCTCTATAGAAAAATTGAAATAAGAATCTGCTTATCAATTGCTAACCATCGTCGAGTTAGTTTTAATATCTAGAATCTCCACCAATCATATTCACCCTATTTCATTAATTAATAAACCGTCTACGAACAGACGCAAGCATGCAATACAGATCCCTCCACACTCCAATTTAAAAACTCAATTGTTCCATTTACAATTCAAACCAAGTCCGACACACGATTCAAGCACCACATCAGACATCCCACTTATACCGCAGTAATATGAACCGTCTCAGACAATAAATCTACATATTTTTCAAAGCGCAGAGGAATTTCAAAACACGTTGCGTTTAGAACACATCGAGCTGTGAATACGACAACCATTGCTGTTTCGTACAGTCACCATGATTAACGAGTTATTTAGGACAATGTCCTGCTAAATTATGACCGCTATTTATTTTAGAGATTGCGTTGCCGCACGGAATTTCCGACGTTTAGGAACCGTGTGAGTCAAAAGTGGAATTATTTCAACGCCAACTAGCCAGCTATGAATGCGTTTAATTTTTACGCTGTTTTGGAATAAAAATAATACATAATTAATTTAATTAATATTCGTTTGCTCTCTTGGCCTTTTCATAGATTTTAAATTGTGCGCTTAACCTATAACATAATCATAATCCCTAATGAAATGAAACAATTTATCTGTAACTAGGATAATCATCACTTTTCATGACATATAATTTGGTTAAGAACACTCTTAAATACATAACATAGATGTCCCACAGCTGGGCAAAGGCCTCTCTTCTCACATAGAGAGTGAACGAGTACCACGCTTGCTTATTGCGTGTTGTCTATTTCAGATTCCAATTTACTGAAATCCAGGATTCCTCCGATTTTTTCTTTCTTGTCAATGATGTCTTAGTGTATTTAAGAAAGCATAATATAAAATTATAAGTTTGAAAAGGTCACATTGGTACTTGCCTAAAATTATGTTCGAACATGCGACCTTTTTCATTGAACCTCATTTTTCATCTTTAGACTTAAATACATAAAAAATTTAATAAAACTTTATACAAAAATATTTCATAAATACAGTTAACATTATTTAATCACAACAATGTTATTAAATATCAATCTATCAAATTCTTTTATGTTGGAAAAACTCAAGTTATCATTATAAGTATTTTTCGCTTTGTTATTTTATAGTCTAGCCGATCTTAATGGCAGACACGGCTTAAAAATAATTATGTACATTCGTCGCATCAATAGTTTTTAACTTGTGACAGTAAGTAATGGCTTGTGTTGTGTTAATAATAATGTAAAAAAAAAAAAAAAAACTTCGTTGTTTTTTGAATATTTTGTAATGAAATAAAAAATACACCATTTACTTGTGTTGTAAATATTATGGCCTCCCTATAAGGTACAACTCCCTGTGCAAGTTTTGAATTATAAGTGCTAATTATGTTATGAAAATTATTCCTGTCGCTTCGAAATATACTAAGTTGTGTTTCTACAGAGTTACGGTTACATAACAACGTTATGTTTATGTACACAAAATTGTTAAACGAACTTCAGGGTTAATATAATTTAATCAAGACAAATACTTGCGAATCTTTGAACTAATCCTTGAATGTCAGCGAAATAGTTTTAGTAACAATACCTTTAGTAATTTTCGATCAATATTTATTTAGTGGGTTTAGGCTTAATTTCAGAATTTTGCTTCTGGCAATATTTGATGTCTTTGTTTTCCATCTTAAGAGTAAACCACACAACGGCTGATTGAGTTGAGATACCGAGTAACGTATAAGCAGTAGATATGCACCACTCTGCCCATGGGGATTGAGGAATTGAAATGAACAAAAGCATAATAATTTACCAGAACAGGCTCCATAAAATTTATGTTTAGCAAAAATAGGCATTTTTCGTAGAATTTATTAATCTTAATATTCCCGGTTGAAACCTTACGACATATTATGTTATTACAATAACTCAAGGTAAGGCACCTATAATTATGTATTTACTAATAACACAGCGAAAGCTTGTTATTGGCTCACCAAAGATTAAACTTAGTTTTAGTTAGTTATGTTAATTAAGGTTTGTAAGTTAGTAGGTAAGTCCTTCATGAAATACTTAGATAAAATAACGAAGGTACACTTATTTTATCCAGACCTACGTCATGATTATTAACGCACATTTGCATTTAATTACACTCCAGCCAGTCAGTGAATTATCCGTCCACGTTTGTACTAGGGCAGCAGATGTTCAAGGCAATGTTTGTGTAAACATGCGTGAAAGTGCCCAGTCAACGGCATGCCTAGCGCCTGCGGTTTTCGCGGCATTCCAAGATGGCGCTCGATTTCACAGCTGACGGCAAACGAAATGTCAACGCTGTTCAATGTAATTAAACGTAGGTAATCGATTGGTCTGGTTAAGTGTTGCTTTGATTTACTTGTGCAAAGTTTTTGTTTGAGTAGATTATTTGTAGTAATGTAAGAGAGAGATTAATCAACGATAATTTTGGAATTTTCTTTCAACACCGTAAACTGTAAGCCACGTAAAAGATGACTAAATTTATTGATCGTAAATAATATTATAAAGTACTTATTTAGATTATTGCCTTTTTAAAAGCTCTCTTGATACTCTTAGTACATGCTCATATTGATGTTCAAATAACTAAAATGATGTGTCTTGTTTTTTTACGTTGTACAAAAATAATCAACACAATTTCAAGTTTGTTCTGTTTTTACAAAAAACTAAAGGAAAACTACAGAAAGCTCAGACAATAATTCAGTCAAAAAAGGCACTATACTGAAGAAATGAAATTGTCTAGACGGACTGGCAAATACAACGAAACAATATTAGGCAGAAAGTTAGAAACTTTTCTATTACATGAGACCTTACGAAACTTTCGTAAGACCTTATTTAAAGAACTAAAGAGGATTGCCTTCAGAATAAGTGCTTAACTTAACTTGACCTAACTTACAAGATTTTATTCTTGAATAAATAATGTTAACTATTTTTAGGGTTCCGTACCTCTGAAGCTAAAAAAAAGCAACCCACGATCACTCTCTCTCTGTTTTTAAAATTGTACTTTGTGGTACTTTGGTTTTGTTTCAGTTTGTAACACCATGGCATAATAAAATAACACTTTTAATAAATTAAAAAGGTGGAGGTTCTCAATTTTACGGTAGCTCTTTTGTAAAGTATGAATAACTTCATTATAATGAAACATCACTTTATCTACTACTGTACCTATAAAAAATATAAATAAATGATTTAATTTGGTATTTTTGTACGCGAAATCTCCGCCAATTTTGCATTTAGAAATTCTTTTAAGTCAGTTAAAAGCAATACTATACATAGATACAATTATTTGATAACACTTATAATTGTGCCCGCACTTCGATTGCAATTAAAAGGCAAGGTTACAATTCGTGTTTTATTGTCTAGAATACAATTATTAAGCATTGTGCATAATAACTCCCACATAATAATGAATCGTTTCCAAGTTAGTCAAGTATCTTGATCTTTAGATCATTGTGCTTAGCATTTCAGTAATGTTAGAACTTCTGCTAGCTTCACTTACAATCTTATATTTGAGTAGTACTTTGATCTTAGAATGTAGCACTAGCAAAGAGGTTGTAAACTTAAACTTGATTTTTTTTATCATATTTATGTTGTCGTCCTGGGTGACGCTCTTCGCCCATCGGTCATGCTGAAGATATGCGGGGCGCTCATGGCCAGAAATCGCAAAAGACAGAGAGATTTGGAAAAGAAAACGGAAAGCCTTGGCCCAGCAGTGGGAAGACATTTAAGCTTTAAAGAAAATATGTTGTCCAAAGGTTTTGTTATTTCCACCGATAGAGACTTTGTGGTAGCACCTTCTTAAGACACATAACTTTATCGAACTTTTATGTCAAAATGAATGCATAATGACGTTTTATTGGTGGTTATTGACAGAAAGACCTCATCACAGACTAGTGAACCTTTTTAATCGAGAAAACCTTACTTAACTGTATAATAGATAACCTTAAATGTGGGCAAAGAAAACGATTTAAACGATGAAATTAATTGAGAACACCTCTGAGGTATATATAGCTTATCGATGACAAAAGGAATTTTTAAAATCGGTTCACAATTGGTGGAGGTATCGACTAACAAACGTACAAAAAACCGTCGAATTATTAGCTCCTCTAACTGAAGTCGGTTATAAATCAAATAAAACAGTTGAAAGTATTTTATGAAAACGAAGTTATGTATATTTTCTACATAAATAACGAATCATAGCTCAATGTAAACGGAACAACCTTTTTATTTCGTCTCGTTTAATAAAAACATATCTCACATTTGAGTAGCCTCAAAGAAATTCCTGCATAAACATAAAATAAGCAAATCTCGTTTTCGGAAGCCGGTACAAAATCGTAAAAAAGCCGCATAAAATAAGGAACAACCGCAATTTTCAAGCCTTGCAACCCTATACTTTTGTAAAGGATTGAATTACGCACAACAACGAGATTTTTGTACTTGATACCAGATAAAGCGGAGATGAAGGGATTTTACAACTGGTTTCCAACAATATTTAAGAACAACTTGTGATGCTTGAAGAAATAAACTTTTAAAACTATACCAGAAGGATTAATTAAACATTATTTGATTGACCTGTTGGTCTAGAGGTTAGTGACCCTGACTGCTAAACTGGAGGTCGTGGGTTCGATTTACACCCAGGACAAATCTTTGTGTGATGAGCATGACCATTTGGTCTATGTCTGGGTATAATTTATCAATAATCTGTATGTATTTAGGGTTATATAAGTATGTTTATCGGTTTTCTAATTGCCATAACACGGTCGGCCTAGTTTGGGATCAAATGGCTGTTTATGTGTTTCCCCCAAGATTACGCTCTGGCATCCCAACGTTTTATAAACTAAGTACTATCTATATTAGTTCCAAAATAACAGTGTTTTAATCAGAAATAAACGGGAGTTTATTTGTGAAACATAGGTCATACATATAGAACAGTGAACAAAGTAACATTATTCCTCATTGTTTCGTTAGGATTGCTTGAGATGTTATTTTATCATGGACATGTTATCATCGTCAAAATCTTCACACTGCTTGCTCTGAAATACCTGATAACTGCATCAGCAATTATTTAATATACTACTGTACGTACACAATGACATATTCAATAGTCAAAAGATCTGCCGCTTTTATTTCATATCTGTCATTGTTACGCAGCTCGAACTCATCCAATATGCCCCGGATTACCAAGGCTTTCATGTCTATAATAAAGAAATAATCGCTGGCAATATACAGCCGATTCAATATTCAATGAACGCAGTAATATTACGTTAAAATTACCTAGTAGGGCGGTGTCAATTTCATGCTCGGTAGAGCCTGCAACGCTATCATAACCTTTGAGCATATGCAGAACGATACGAGACAGGGATGGTATATTAAAAATGAGGACATTTCCTTTTGTACGGATAATGCATGTTTTTATTATGATAGTAGGAGTTGTTTTGTTACGTCATAAGGTAAAACGAAGCTTTTGTAAAGCCGTTTAGATTTTTTTTTTATGGACGAATACTGAAATGTCATTCAGTTTAAAGCCGTCGTTAAGTCGCCTGCTGTATTTATCAGTTTAAAGTGTAAAGTACCGACAGATAGACATTAAAATGTTTTAAAGTTAATTTGCGTTTTTGTATTCGGAGGTTAGTGAGAGCTACTTGAAGATTACATAGAAACATTATTCCCACGAAGACTTGCTGTGAACATGTACGGCGCATTTTGGATCCCCATATAGGACATTCATTATTGTAATACACGTGAAAAATAAATTTGTAGCTTATAGTTTTCAAGAAAAATGATTTTTCTATAAATATATTGTTTCTAAGCTATAGGGGTACCTACAATAATTTTGTGTTTGATAAAAAATGAGTTAGTAATTTTTTTTATACGGATTTGCTTTTCTTTGCATAGGTACGCTTCTTCTTTTGTTTTTTTTATGACCAATAATATTCATCTGTTTTCTTCCGTTTATCTGACAAATATTTTATTTCAAACAAATTACATTTATATAATGGTGGCCTAGCTGTTTACGCACAAGGTTGCAGGTTCGCCCCGGCAATCACCAATGTGTAATTATTCTATGACGCCAATGATAAACGGTAAAGGAAAAAATCGTGAGAAAACCTGGATTCCAAAACAGACTGAATGGAACTGAATTTTGCATCTGAGCAAGCGTGGTGATCAATCAATGCTCCTTCTCTATATAAGAACAGGCCTGGGCTCATCAGTAGGACATTATAGGGCGGTATTATATATAAATATTTTATCAGAAAGCTTTCCTAAATAAATCAATAACATTTTAGCATAATTTGATATTACCTATCTGTTTGAACATTCAGTTAACAAGAGTCATGTTATTAACAAAACATATTTATCAAAAGCACCTCAATGTGGGCTTATGCGTATAGTCACAATGTACGTAAATGCAGAAGTCTTGACCTAAAAATAAACGTAAATCGAAATAAAATGGTGCACATAAAACTGTAATCTTTAAAGGTGTTTGAACTAAATCCAAAGCATAATAAATAAGCAAAAAAAAAAAGGAATCTTGTGGGAAAACAATATAAATACGAGACATAGTCGGTTTTTTTTATATAGATCATAATTTTTTTAAATACATTTCCAAATATACAGTTTTAGAATTTTATTTTTTAGTATAATTTTACACATATCTACACTAGATGTCAAATAATCAATTAAAAACATATATTTTACGTCACGCTGCAAGATAAAATTAGATACCTACTTAATTTACTTACAAGTATTTTGTATTAAGAAACTGAGTCAAGTTGTCCTGGCGCGTCAAGCCAGTGGTCGTAGGTTCGAGTCCTGCCTGAGGTTTAAGTTTTTTATTCTATTATTTGTATTTAATTTCAAGTTGTCCTTTTGTCATTTTTCTGTGAAGTACCTACCGTTTTCATAATGTATAATATTAATATTATGGTAATAGTGTTAGGGAGGCTATTGACGCTTTTAGTACGAGAATTGATTTAGTGAAAGTACGGAACGGGGACGCATATATGTAATGCTACATGTGGCTGCCTGTTGCCTTTGGATATAGTATGTTTACGGAAAATAATATAATATAATAATAATAATATACCCCTCGGGGCAAGCCGTTACCTCATCATGAGAATAACGCAATACCTGAGGGCATATTAACTTGCTTTTTCTAACTTTGAGATATAAATAAAAAATGTATCTTAAGGTCTAATGTAGGAGCATACATCCGCAAGGCAGCTTGTGGCGAGCTGTTTGTGAGTAGCGACACAACGGACCTGAGTGCTCCAGGGAGTCACTCCTTAGGAGGACTCCCAGCTCTTTCTTGCCTTAACTGGCTGGCTAGAGAGGGGTCGCTAGAGCTACATGCTCGGGGGTGGAAGTGTCTAATGGCGTAATAGCGAGGAAACCCGCTCCGGGTCCGCTACTGTGACCCGCGATGGTGAAATCGGGGCCGCACCGCTCGACACCCCTAGCCGCTCGCACTGGTGTTGCCTCCTGCTGCCTATCGTGGCGGTTATGTTGGGGGGCCCATCTGGTGAGCTGGCGAGTCACCACCTGCCTATTTGATTGCATTTATATGTGTTAGAAGGCAGGTGCCATAGTTTTCCGATTTAGTTTTATTAACCAATTCACTAACATTTACCTACACATAGCCTAAATTTTTACTTTCCATTCATAATTTACAATAGCTCTGTATCTACTTTGGACCATTCATGTCTGTTCTTCCATAGAGCAGAGGTGGGTGGGCCCTAGTAGATGCCCCATCCCAATTTAGAGTAAAGTTCTCAACAAGGCCACTGCGTGTTGGACCTGTGTCCCCACGTAAGCCTTTCAAAGGACCGGGTATTCTCGATTCTGAGGATAACCCGTGAAAAAAGAGAGATACAGATAATAATAATATCTTGGGACATCTCAAACACGGTCATCTGATCCCAAACTAGGCAGAGCCTGTGCTATGGCAACCAGACAACTGATAAACATACTTATATATTTCTAAATACATACATATTATAGATAAATTACACCCAGACACAGAATAAATGAACGTGCTCATCACACAAAGATTAGTCCTGGTTGGGAATCGAACCCAAGACCTCCGGTTTAGCAGTCAGGGTCACTAACCACTAGACCAACAGGCCCGTCAAGCATGAAGCGTGCAAATATTGACGCATGAAGTGTATTTAAACATGAATATAAGTATATAGTACAGAGAATATGGTTAAGTAGCATTGTGACTCATTGTCAACTATCTCCTTGCATAAACTTCTGTTTTATGCTAAGAAAATGATTATAACATTATAATAGATCAGTCCGCGTACTATGAGCTCTTATGGTATAACTTTTGCCGTAGAAGAAACGAGACGCCACTAAGCGGAATGTAGAGCGCCGTCTCGCTTCCACAATTGCAAAAGTACTGCTTTAAGCTCATAGAATATTTAAACATATTCTTATGGTACAGGCATTGGTGACATTAGCTAAATTTTATATAAACGAAATCAAAATGAGTAAGGTACAAAAACAATATTGAAATGTACTACACCTCCGAAAAATTAAATCATATTACCGAAGTTAAAAACATCCCGTTTTACTTATTTACTCATTTATTCAGTTGATAACATTCTAAGAAAACCTTAACTTTTTACACAAATTTAATTAATTAAATAAGAAATTCCAACGTAAGTATGAGGTATCTATATCTCATGTACCTAATCATAATAAGGTAGGTATATAAAAACAAATCAAACTTAATATTCCTGTTAACATAAATTCTAATTGCGAGTTTAACACGTTACGTTGTACAACCGCACATCAATGGTCACACTCTGACATAACCGTCAACCTTATTTTAAAGGTAGTAAGGTTCATTTTCATGATTCGCTAGTACCTACTAAAATCGTTCGGTCTTCCGTACACAGATTGCGTTGCTAAAATTAGCAGGTACGCATTACCAAGTTTATTATATTCGCAACATTGCTCAGAGAATTGTTGCAGGGACATTTGTTTCACAGTAATTAAGAAATAAATAGGGGGTTAGAAGATTATAAAACAATTGAATTTTATGGTGACATTATCATATATTAATGAACAATTCTATTCATAATAGACGGATAAACTTTTCACATAGGTACCTACTGAGAAAAAACAATCGTTACGAATTTAAATAACTAAGTAAAGCTCCGCGTTTGTTACTTCATTTGTTACAAAAACGGTTACTGTTCAAACAACACAACTAGACAATAAAGATTCTATATACATTTGTAACAAGTCAACCTAATCATTAACTCGCACAACCGCATAAATCAAACCACAAACAAACGTTGATTTAAATCAGAGAACATTAACCATACATCGAAATAACAAAACGTGGAAAACATTCGACAAATTTTATGTCAAACGATACCACACAACGACAAAACCGACCTTTATTCTCATTAGTCAACCAAAATCCCCAATTATTCAATCAGTACAACGTTACAATCGAAATAAATAACAATAAATAAACATAATCCACAAAAAAGGTTTGTATTCTAAATGAAAATAAACAGTCAAAGATCGCGAGTGTTTTTTTTTTGTACAAGTTAATCACTCGTGCCTTTGCCCAGACAAATAAACGTTCGAAACGACGACATAAATCGATTTTGAATCGAAAAATATGGCGTCTTGAGGGAAACGAAGAAATATCTATATACATATAATAAATCTGTAGAAGTGAAAATTCTGTACATTGAAAATATTAAAAAAATAAATGGCAGGGGGTGTTACTAGAACGAGACCGAACCCAAAAATGTGATTAAAAAAATTTTTGTCTGTCAGTCTGTCTGTCTGTTTGTTCAGCCATCACGCAAAAACTACCGGTTCGATTACCATGAAAGTTGGTATACTTATTCTTTAATATTCTGGGCACCTGACTGGGTACTTTTTATCCCGGAAAAGTATATACAATATAAAACAAACTTAATTTTGCGGTTCGATCCCTAGACCCGATTACTGTACCAACCGCAAATAATAAGTTTGTCGTAGGTTACGTCGCCCGGCCGCAGTGGAGTTCAGTTGGCGCTGCGCCCCAATTTATGCTGTAAATGAAGTGCCGAATTAAAGTCCGGTGAAGCAGTCAAAGCCTGCGCCCAGGCTAACTGCGTAAATCTCTTCAAAAAAAAAAAAAAGTAGTGCCGTAGGTTGAATTTTGCTTGCACCGTTCGCAGCACACGCGTGGCGCGCGGCGGCCATGGATCGCTACCGTATATAAGAACGGCCTCTGAGCGCGCGTGCATTAAAAGTCCGGTGAAGCAGTCAAAGCCTGCGCTCGGGCTAACTGCAGTAGACGTTTTGCAAAAAAAAAAAAAAAGCCTGCATCATAAAAGTCCGGTGAAGCAGTCAAAGCCTGCGCTCAGGCTAACTGCAGTAGACCGCTTCCAAAAACGCGCGTGCATCATACATTTTTTGAACTTTGATTTGAACGGACGTGTCGAGTGGCGAGCGTTCGGTCTTATTAGCATTCTATAAATTGTATGTTTTAAATACTTGCAACTCTAAACCGTGCTTTTCAGCGCGACCTTTTTATTCCTTTTAGTTTTTATTAAGTACAGTTTAAGTTAGAGTTATTTAGGTTTATTTTTATAAGTCGTAGGCATAGATTTTAATTTTAAAGTATATATATGTAGTATATTTGATAGTGTACGTTATTTTATGTGTGACTGTAGGTTATTTTATAATACTGTTAGGTAAGATTAGTCATTACAGATATAAGTTTTTAGGGATTTTGCTTATTTATTGCGTTTAGATTTGGTATCGGTAGGTGTTTTATTTTCTGTTATTGAGTTTTTTTTAACTAGGTAGGTACTTAGGTTTTTTAATAAGGCGTAGACCGTATAGATTTTAAGTATAGGTAGTAGTAGTGTGTAACGTAGGTTATTTTTAGTACTTACTCTTAGGTAGTAGGACTCTGAGAGACATCAGGCTCATTGACCAACCCATGGGTGGTATTACAGTAGTTTTTGTGGTGATTTTAGGCAAATTGGGCGAGCTGACGAAATCAGAGCTTGCCTAAAAAGGTCAAGTTTATGGCCTCATATTGTATCCATGCATTTAACAAAATATATGCGGGTGAGACTTGGAGATGACCCACATGCACAGCATTTTTCTGATTTATTATTAAAAATAGGCGACGGAACTTATCCAAATGATGAAGGAAAATTGCTTTTAAATGATAGATTATGTTGTACGGTTTCGTCCGTGCAGGAGCTAATATTTTCAGTGTACGGCGACATAAGTAATATAACACATCAGCACAATACTTGGTTATGTAAAAGGTCTATTTTAACTCCTCGAAATGATCAAGCATGTGCAATAAATAATGAAATACTGTCGCTTATTCAAGGAGAAAGTCGAGAGTATATCTCTATCAACAGAATGATTTGATCAAGAAGAATCCACTAATTTATCCAATAGAATTTTTGAATTCATTAAATGTTCCTGGACTTCCCTAACATACAATTAAGTTAAAAATCGGTGTAATTTAAGTCCTCCTAAACTGTGCAATGGTACTCGATTAAAAGTCGTAAATCTACAACCTAACATAATTGAGGCAGAAATTTTAAACGGTTGTGGTGCCGGGGAAAGTGTTTTGCTTCCTAGAATTCCTTTGATTCCGAAAAATTTTCCATTCCAGTTTAAGAGAGTACAGTTTCCAAAAGGTTTATGTTACGCCATGACAATAAATAAGGCACAGGGTCAGACTCTAGGCGTTGCTGGCGTCGATCTTACCGTGAGTTGTTTTTCACATCAGCTCAGCTTTACGTCGCTCTGTCCCGTGTGAGCAGTCCAAGAAACCTTTATGTTCATATTCCGGACGGGCTCACTGACAATGTCGTGTATACTGAAGCTCTCAATTAATGTCGTACGGTGACTATCTGTCGTTACTATTATCTTTGTGAGCATTCGTTGTAATGAACGTCAGCTTCGCTATTGGATATCCTGCTAAAAAGGCACCAAAGTAGAAATCTACAGAACGCGAGCGATGCTTCGAGCAAAGATATCATTTACCCTCTTAATCACCGCTAATGAGACACAATTGGTTTTCTATTGTAATTAGCCACAAGAGAAGGCCCAAAAGTATTAATACCGGTATGCTCCATAACGTTCTACACAAATAGCACTTTACACAAAAAACTCATTGATAAGTTTCGACATCCACGCGAACGAAGTCGCGGGCACAGCTAGTATTAAAATAATACTCAACTGTTTTAAAGATACATTTAGATGAAATCAACATAGTAGAGTTAATTCGTATAGTTACCTATAATTATGTAGTTCCTATACTCACAGCTATTGAAGGCTTATTAAATCCTTAGTAAACTGATGTAACCTTAGTAGCTGTTCCTTAGTAACTTAATAAACTGTTGTTTACTTTAAATATAAATCTTCTAATATTTAGGAATAATTTCTACTGCAAAGTAAATTAGATAAAATTTTAAGTGCTTTCTTTGTTATAGCTACTGTTGTTTTCTAAAAGGGTAAAATGACAATTATGTTTTTGCTTTTTTAAAATAAGAAAACGCTAAGACGATAAAGAGAACCGAAGTAGGGGTTGATGACGTCATGCTTGCAATACACGAGATTGTGACGTCGTGCGACTTTTCAAAATTCGAATTTTAGTGAGTTTTTTGTTAGATAAAATAAAAAAAAATACGTGTCTAATGTTTTTATATTATCTAACTGGCAGACCAATTAGCTTTGACCTTTTCATACATACACAGTACATCTATCCCATTATACCATCTGTAATGAGAAGTCGTCATAAATTGAAAACAAAAAAATCCGTCATTATCTGAGAGTAAAAAATATTTTCAACGTGAAAATTGCTTTTTCTTTTTCTATATAATAAAACGGATGAGTAAAATAATATGTTCCGGTGAAACAAAAGGGGTGTTGGAATTCAATGAGCCGTGGTGATGCTCAATAATACTATAATGACATTACTTACAATAAAATGGAAACCAAATAAATGCGCACACTATAATATTTGATAACAAAGAAGCATATGACTCGTATTGAACTGAATCTAACTAAAAACACCATTATAATTAACTTTGTTGGATAGAGGAAAAATAAAAGACGAACTCATAATTGAAGTGTCAAGTTAATTCAGATTGTAGAATTAAATTAATAATTTAATTTTAATTTAGGATCAACTTGTTTAGTAATTGTGACGATCAAGCCAGATAATGATATAGGCAGGTAAGTATATTGTTTTTGTTCAATTCCAAAATAACCTTTTAGTTTCCACGCGGACAAAAAAAACAAAAACAACGCGACTGGCTTATGCAGAAACAGCGGAGGTAAACTCATAAACCAAACTAAGCAATCAATAAAAAGCAAGCATTAAAAGCAAGGCTTTGAGCTTTAACCACGCCCAACCCTAAGGTTTCGAATCACAAAAGGGCAAAGCTATGTCTAACTCCTGTCTAAATCATGTCTTCGACAAAGTCACGACTTACGCCTATACCTAATTAAAACAGTCAAAACAGTGTTAGGCTTTATCAAATTAAATTAACGTTATTTCAAATTCAAATTTCGAACACAGCCGTACGAATACTTTATAATTGAAACTTTAGCTTATATTATAACATGCCAGTGTGACAGAGTTTTAATTATAATGAAATACTTTTGTTATTTAATTAACACACAATATATTTTCAGGTTTTAATATACGTGGGCAATAACTGGTATTAATATTTACACTAAAAGCAAATTGCCTAAAAGCTCATATGGCCGGCCAGTCATTAGTGGTTGAAATTACTGGCCACTCGGCGCAGTATACGATACTTAATTTTTAAAACACATAAATCAATTCTCAGTACCTAAGCAGTGAGAGTACATTAGCATACAGAATCCACGTGGGCCCATAAGACCCAACTTTACGAAAGGGATGAACTGATTTAATAATGTGAACGTTTTGTTGCTCAGCTAATGGAAAAGAGTGACACTTTTGGACCCTCGCATTTGTGTTTATAAACAAAACGTGAAGTTTTGTACCAAATAGTCATAATATATAATTAATACGGATGGTTGTTAAGTGACGAAAATTATATATATATATATGTTTGTCGTCTAACAAATAATGTAGCTTATTTTATTTGAAGAAGAAATGTGGAGAGGGAATGTGGTGCTTAATTAATTTGCCGACCACATAAATGGCTTTATTATATTTTTTATGCATAAATACATAACAGCAGTTCGGCATTTAAATATTCATTATCCCACAAACAATAAAATTAAGTATTATTTATACAATTTAAAAGTTAGTTCTCAGATCAACCCCTAAAAAATAATAATACCTACGAAATAAAACAATTATTTTTACCCAAAGTCATCTAAAGACGTATACAAGAACTGGTTTCTCAATTACCTACCAAAATACTTTGCATAGAAACCGAAACGTTCTAACAAACGAACATTACAGACATTACTACATCTTCGGACGTTCCATCGGGGACAGTGCAATACAGATTGGAATAAGTGCCTAACGAAACGGTACAATGAAATCGTGAAGCGCAAGACAATTCCCATACCAATTCGAAACATGAACGGAACCCGTCTCACTGCATTATTACTGGTATATGTCACTAGAACGGGTCCTCTTTCTTTGCGTTGCGATATTGTCTCTATAAACTATCCCAGGATATGCACAAGGAAACGTCAGGAAGCGATTGCATGTTGTGTGATAAAACTCCTGTTATTTATTTAGTTTCGCGTCTTGGTTGCGTTGTTTTTGTTTTAAGGTTTCTAAAGCAGTCGGTAACCACATCTGAAATATAGAGTCAATATACATACATTTAAGTAAAACAAAATTTCGTTGATAAATTAATGGCAAATATTAGATAATATAGTTGCAAATTAGAGAATATTCCTATAAAACGCGTTTTGATTATTAAATATTTTACAATCTTTTATTTAAGTTGCAGCGTATGTATGTAACTTTATATATATGTAGGTATGATTGTTTACGTCAAATCTTGCAAGCTAAATAGAACTATTTCTTGTCATCTGATTGAGATTTTGAAGACATAAATAAGTTTGGTGACAATACTATATTATGGCACGTTCTAGCTGGTCTGATGACGGAACCAGAAGGGTCTTCACCAGTAGGTACTGTGGAGCTTGTATTTAAAAATATATTTCTTATATAACAAAACATTTTTATTTTTTACCAGCTGTCCCCCGCGACTTTGTTCGCGTGTTTTAGTTTCAACGGTTTTTCATTTTTGCAACATTTCTCATTTATGCTCCGCTCCTATTGGTCGTAGCGTGATGTTATATAGCCTATAGCCTTCCTCAATAAACGGACTATCCAATACAAAAAGATTTTTTTTTAATTCGAACCAGTAGTTCCTGAGATTAGCGCGTTCAAACAAACAAACAAACTCTTCAGCTTTATAATATTAGTATAGATTTAAATTCCTTTGTCATTGATTGTTATTGAGTTATTTTAGTACCAAAGCACATACAAATGGATGCTTGCTTTTGTTCATGTATAATGTTTAGGTACATGGTCAGCAGAACTGCTTACCAAAACAGCAAATGAATTAAAACTGAGCAATGATGGTTGTGTATTCTAGAAAAGCGATCTCATGGTAGCTCTTTTAGACCAGTACTTAATTTAAAAAAGGAGGTTATGTTCACATTGTTGTTATACGACTTTCGCACAGACAGTCGTCGGCTCAGTCAGTTAAAAAAAACTACAAACCAGTGCCATAAACGAGAGGATACGCAGCGAGGTTTCATTACCGCCCACTTATGTAATCTTCACAAGCAAGAGGCGACCTTCAAAAAACTTGAATGAAAGGAATGAAAGTTAGTCACTTTATTCCACAAACCAAAAACTAAAGAATTCATACCTGCAAAATATAGATTTTTTTAAAATCAATACTTAATAAACTTTGTTTTACAAGTCAAAAGTATTCAGTCGTCAACGAAACTAGGCCGCGACACACAAAACTTAGTTCCGAATGTATGACGTACTATCTGTGTATTATGCAACAGCCTCTTATATTCGCTATGTCAGCATGCGACCATTACGATTCACAACTTTCTCTAAGCCGGTCAGCCTCTAATAGTCAAACGTTCGGTAACTAAAACCGCGCCAACACGTTTTATATTTTTTGTAATATTGTTTTGATTAAAAATAAAAAATAAAGCTGTCTTATATTGACACTGCGCGGAATCAAGTGTTTCAAAAGTTTAAGTCTGTCCGTCAGGCAGGACCAAAAAACATTTTTGAAATTAAACCGTTATCCGAAAATAGAGTATAGTGATGTGGTGGTTCGTTGTGTTGCTAGTGACGTGCCTCTTCTATTATTCCCGGAACCGTTTGAAATACTTCTCGGCTAGGGGAGTATGCACGCTGCCTCCCGTTCCGTTTTTGGGGAATTTGACAGCTGTCACTCTTGGGCGGGAAAATTTTGTGGAAGCAATAGCGGCTGGATATGACGCGTTCAAAGATCAAAGGTAATGGGATGATGAGTATTAAAGTGTAAAACCTTGTTCTTTCTCAGGGATATTATATTGTGTCTTAAGTATTCTCGGGTATAATGTGTAATAAATTCTACTTTATGTTGAAATTCGTAAGCAGTTTATTATGTTTGTGATGTAAGCGTGTTATGTAAATGGTTTCGTGTGTAAATAATAATAAGGCATAATTTGATAGAGACCTATTATTAACAAAATAAGGTTACTTGGTCTAATAGACTAAGTTAGTATGATAGAGGTTTAATTTTTATCTAATATATTATTGATTCTGTCATACCTTTAGTTTCTGATTAAGGGCAATTATTACTTAATCCAAACAAAATTCTTATAAAATTAATTTTTAAAAAAATGATTTCTAGACTAGGTTTACATTTATTTGGATTTATGAACACACATGTTACAGAATCCAAGCAGCTCTTTGTATGTGAACATTTTGCTGTGTAGTGAAATAGTTGCAAACTGATTATAAATTATTAATGTAGGATCGCGAACTTAAAGCTAACTTACTTGATAATTCAAAGTATGAGAATGTTTGTCTTCCACATTACTGAGGGGAGCACGACGAGCCGTTGTAAATAAACTAGTGAAATTTTTATCCAATTTAATGTTTAAGTTTTACATCTTTAGAATTTCTTACATTTGTATTTATTGCAAGTATTCGCTGCGCAGGCGTAAGAAATAATAAAACTATAATATATGTATTCTATATCATATAAAATACAAAAATATTTTTATACGTAGTGAGTCATTCACCTAAACTTTTACTGCTGCTATTATATTAAATTAGTGTGGCCATATAATTAAACTACTTAAATTAATATAATTTTTATCTACCATCGTTCTGCTATTCAAAGTACAACAAAAATGCTTTATGCTCTAATTATATTTTAGTATTTCAGGGCAATCTTGAATCATAAACTTGCAAATTGCTCGACGGTATCTAGAATTGTTTGCCACAATATGAAATGCAGGAACAGAAGATTTATTTATTAAACTGTAGACTGTACGAATTTGACATACCGGTTCCATCATCATTTACTGCCCTTATCACCCTATTGCTATTAGGCTTGCTTAGTGAAAAGGCCTCTATCGTAGAGAATACATAAGCAAGCATAGAGTTCACGCATTGCTAGTGGCTCTTTGTGCCGATCGTAAGCAAATGTTTAGTTGTATTACTCGCTCGTTTAATGATTTAACGTGCCACGACAGACGTGCATGCAATAACATCGATAGTTCCGATATGAATAGAGTAATTAAATGTATATTAGGTTTTGAGATAATATTCTTAAATGGACACGCTTTGTTTTGAAACTAATTTAACGTAACCTTGAAAGTTCGTACTCCGTTAGCGCACTCTATATCATATCATTATATCCGACTCAAAATCTATGTTACGACCTTTTAAGGTACCTACCTATTATATGATTTAAATGTTATATCTGTATGTGCCTGATACCTTTTTAAAAAATGTTTTTAGACTAAGTAGTATAATCATATTATATACATTCCACATAGTATGTTGCATTTTTTTTTATTTTGCTGTGCGCGACATGTTTTATGATAGATTATTTTTTTAAATGTTTACATACCACCTACGCATGTTCATTGTGGAATGTACATGCTTACGTGATATAAGTACTATTGAGTAGTCCAGCACTGAGTAACTTGCTCATACCTAAAGATCAATAATACATTATTATCTACTACTTAGCTTTTTTTTGCGGCGTCGCCTTCTTGGAATATAAGCTTACGCTATATCAAAATTTATCAAAATCGATTGAGCGGTTTAGACGTGAAAGGGAAATAAACAAACAGACAGAGTTACTTTCGCATTGATAATATTAGTATGGATTGCCTACTATTCTCCATCTTTTTTTTTTTTTTTACCCGGGGAAATCCTCATGGACGTCCTCCACCCTGGGGAAGGCGGAGGGGTATGCCGGACTCCTACCGGCTAAAACCACCGGAGTGCTTCTCCTTTCCCTTATACTGGGGATCACGGGAACGCGGTGCAAACTACCGCGATACTATTCTCCATCTAGCTTAACTGTAAAAACAAATGAATTTTTAAAGTGTCTGCAAAGACCTATTTGCAAAATAGATATAATTCGTCTGCAGGATAGCCTAGAGGTAACCTCTAGTCACCACGCCAATTACGCTACCCAATCGCTGTACGGCGTAATGTGGGTTCGATACCTGCGTAGGATAATTACTTGTGTGACCCAATGGTTTTTGTTGTAACTATATTATATAGTTTTTCTGCTATTTGGGGCGAAGACAAATCCAACAAATCAAAGAACATGAAAATCGGTCCATCCGTTCTTGTTATATAAAATGAATATTTGATCGAATGTTATAAATGGTATAATTAACTTGAGAATTTTTTATGTACCTAAATAGATTTAAAGCCACCAAGCAAGAAATATTTAAAAATAAATATTGCTAATAAAATGTATTTAGTAAAAAAAGTCGATGGATTTTTCCCTGACTGCAATAAAAACAACTTGGTCTTTCCTGTTTTGTTTGTTTTTTTTTGCTGAGGCAATCGTGATTATTTCTTTTAAGTTCGAATATGTCTCATATCAATTTACAGGTACTTCGGCCTTTATCAATACTTGGTACCGACCCTCGTACCACGGGATCCTGAGCTTATTCGACAGATTATGGTGCGTGATTTCAACTCGTTTGCCGATAGAGGCGTGCATATTGATGCCGACTGTGATCCGCTGTTTGGACGCAACCTCATTATGTTAACAGGTATTACGATCATAGAATTTAAGTATGTATTGCGTAGATAAAAATTCTGACAGGAACATAGCTCAAACTACTATTCTGTAAGTACAACCATTACTAAGAAATTCCTCTTTCGATTGACCTCCATGGTCGAGTGGTTTTCAAGGTGTCGCCAGCTCTGAGGTCCCAGGTTCGATCCCCGGCCGGTTCAATGTAGAAAACCAGTTTTCTACATTGTCTCGGGTCTGGGTGTTTGTGGTACCTTCCTAGTCTCTGGATTCCATAGCACAAGTGCTTTAGCTACTTTGGGTTCAGTGCAATGTATGTGATGTTGTCCACATTTATTTATTAATATTTATAAGTACTTTTGAAAATTGACACTTCTAACAATTTTTGAAATAGAAAAATGGCATTGCTCCCGTAGTATCAAAAAAAAATCCAACACCACACAGTTCCACAACATTTATTCAACACCATATGATAAATAAAAGTTATGGAATACAATTGTCTTTAATTTGAGCCAGTTAGAAATTTAAAAGCAACACTGGCTTAACTAGCATTTAAAACTTTATACAAAGATAGGTACAGAGTTCTATGAAATTGTGTTGATAGGAAGTTACAAGTTTGCTTAATGTATACGGGGCTGACTTTTCTCGAATGGCTATGCAATTGCGTTGCAGACCTGCAATAAAACACCTACATTTCAATAGATATGGGTCTACCAGGTTAAAGTCCCGCCGTTGATAGGGGAAAATCTATGGATTGGATTAAGGTTTTCTTGGGGTATTGTGGAGTCATATCTATTAGATACAACTTGTTAAGCCACCTTTGTTATTTTCACATATGGCTACTTCTCTATACATATAGCTCCCTCTCTCTGTTACTGAAACATTCATGGTTCTAAAACGTCATAATACAAACTATTCAAATTCTAAACTATTTTTAAATAGGCTACTGGACATCACCATTCCCTGCTTACTAAGTGCTCTGGCTGTGAAGAAGAAACTGCGCAACAAACTCCCCAGCAGCATGCTGTCTTTTCGTTAACAATACGATAATACAATCAATATAATTTAGGGACCACGTCAAATAACAGTGATTGTGGTGGATACGTACCCCTAGGAAATAAAAAATATTATATATAAACACCAATATCAGCAGAACGACCAGTAATCACAGATCTTATTCATTGTTTCTTTTTTTAATTAATGACAGGATCAAAATGGCGGTCGATGCGTGGGTCGCTATCTCCCGCGTTTTCTGGGGCTCGTTGTCGCAGCATGGCGCCGCTAATGTCAGAGAGCGCATGCGCAGTTGTCAACTTCTTGCGGAAGAAGATATCAAAACCTGAAGTCATGGATATTAACATTGTAAGTTCTAGAAATGAAACGCTTCAATTTCTTTTGTTTATACAGTTTTATGTCTGCAAGCATTTCCGTAACAGTTTTGTCCGTGATAAGTATATTGTGCGTGTAATAGGCATATTAGATTACTACTTGGTACTATAATAAAGTGTTTCACACAACTGGCTAAACAGCCTATCTTTCATAAAGTTCATTCATGCTTTTTCCACAATGAATTTAAGTTTTTCTCTTATGTACTGGCCTAATCCATATCAATAATTATTTCTTAGACTCAAACAGGAAACCTTAAACAGGAAACCTTCTTGGTTTTTTAGATAACTATGTCATACGTGAATGACGTCATTGCATCTTGCGCTTTCGGGTTTGCTGTTAACTCCCTGAAGGATCCAGATAACTGCATCTTCAGACTTGGCAAGACAGCAGTCGTACAGGACACCACACAAGTTATGAAGTTCTTCGGTTATGAGAACATGAAGAGTGTAATGAAGGTTTGTAAATTAATTTATGTATGACTTCCTTATATAAACTGGTCATATTGGACATGACCAATTGATCAGTGATCAGTGCAACCTGCAGGAGAATAAACTTTAAACTTGCAAAAGTTTAGTACCTCCATATCTACAAATAGTTATTAATACTGAGTTCGATCTATGTATAGGAAACAAAATTTAGATATCTTAAGGACTTAAAAACTTGCTATTAAGTATATACCATCCATGATTTAGTACTACTAATATACTATAGTAGTCGCAAGGTCGAGTCCTGCCTGAAGTTTAAATTTTTCATTTCTACTATTGGTATTTAATCACTAAGAAAATGATTATTATAACCTTGTTAAAATCGCCATTCAGAAAAGTAAAATACGTATTTTAAAATAAATGTTTTTTTTAGTTCTTGAAAGTGAAGATAATTTCCACACAAGACGCAGATCAGTTCTCCCAGCTATTCAAGTCTGCTCTGAAAGCTCGTCGGGAGAACTTGGTGCAGCCTAGACCTGACTTCATCCAGATTTTAGTCGACGCTGCTCAAGGTCATGTATGCTCTGATACATTTATGTGTTTCTGGTACTTTAGAAAACAATGGTGAATTTGCTGTTGGTGTATTTTTGCCGATTTCAAAAAAAGGATTCCTCTTAATTCGACGGTATTTTTTGTGGATCAATTTTAAAAATTCTTTTGTACCTACCATTTAAAATCAATTATCTCCATCTTAATTTCTTCTTTTTAGAAAGTCGTCATTTATTGGTTGATGAGCAGCTGATACAGAATACAAAACTATACAGAACTCTCTATCTATGGAATTTTAAATTTCTCACGCTTTTGAAATCGATCAGTTATTGCGAAACCTTGTATTTTTTACCGTAGGAATGCACTTTTACGCGTCTTGGGAACTGTTTAACTTCTCCGAACTGCTTCTGATAATGGGTTACCATCTAAATAATATTTGGATGGACAATTTATTCATTAATAAAGTCAATTTACTTTTGAAAGTAAAACCACCAGCTTCAACAATACATTTTGATGTTCAGGCAAACCGAAGTCGGACAGCGAAGGCGACGCGAACAACAACGAGTACACCAAGACCGCTGAAAGTAAGATTAACTTTAATTTGTTTACTCTTCAGGGTTTACTGTAACTGACGCACAGTAGATCAAGTTTAATACGAAAATTCTACCATAGTAACAAAAAACGGGACTATTTAACTAGTTATTCTGATGAAAGTATCGCTATTTTCTGACCAGAGGCAGAGATCATGGTGAATAGATTTTTTTGCAATAACGATATTTACTGTCAGATACTCTAAATCACATATATGACGCTTGAAACAGAAAGATCATTTAATAAAAATAAACTCGACATTTCATCGTTTAAAACTTAAAAATTTTGTAGCTGATATTAAATTCAAATTCACCAAATGTTCGCGTAAATCTTGAAGGCAATAAACCAACGAACCAACGAGCCAAACCAACTTGCCCTACCGTTCGGTTTTAACCCAACACACGCACATCGCGGCAGCTGACTTTGATTGACGAGACGCACGCCAAATTTAATTATGACGTGTTTCTGACGTCACAATTGTACCGGGATTGCGCCATTTCTCAGACCCCGCGAAATATTTGTTCCGTGAATCGAGAGTAGCTTTCCTGCATAGTAATTTACTTGTGTTGTTTCTTACAAATATGTATTGTGCTTACAAATTATTCGTTAGAGGAATTGGTTCATTTTGTACCCTTTCGTTTAGCGAGATTGAACTGTGATTGTTGTTTTAATTATTTAATCAAGTTTTTGTTGAAAGTGCTGATGGAGTTTAAGTCTAGGCATCGGGTATTTTGATCATAATTCCAGAATTAAGATCAAAATACCCGATGCCCTTCAAAATAAGTTATTCTAAAATGATTCCAGAATAATTTTAGAATAACTATTTTGAAGGCCACATAAACTTTATCAACCCAGCGATGGGATGTATCATGGTTGGTATGCTGAAATCTTACCAAAGTGGTGATTCTCCCTATTTTCTAAAGACTAGTCTCTCTGTTATCGAGGCCGAGTCATTCCTTTTGTTTTATTGACAAATTGCTAAATTCCTCAGAACAATGCTAATAGAATACAATTATTCATCAAAAAAATCGCTTCAGAATTCACAGACGATGACCTAGTGGCTCAAGCAGTGCTTTTCTACGTCGCTGGTTACGACACAACAGCCAATCTGATCTACTACTTCTTATACGAGATGGCGATAAACCCTCGAGTCCAACAGAAGCTTCACGAGGAACTGGACAACTTGCCATCAGAAGAAGAAATCAAGGATCTGTACGAGGCTGTACAGGGGCTGGAGTATTTGGATATGTGTATCAACGGTAAGTGGTATTTTGGTCAGTCAGATGATGGGGAATATTATCCCATTGCAAGGCAAACGAAAGCCCATTATGGAAGAATGGGAGAGATATTCAAAAACTACCCAGCAGTTTACAATCAATATAATACTTTTCAGACTTTTCTATAAATAACTCTGACAGGCATTTGTTGTAAATTAATAATGATCAGAATTCCTTAGAATCCGATTAATATTAAGTACCTTATTTCAGAGGTTCTCAGGCTATGGCCTCTAGTTGGCTCAGCAGACCGGCGGTCAGTGGCGCCATACGACTTTGGCCCTACTTACCCTGGCAGTAAAGACCGACTTATAGTAAGTACATATCTTAATTGAAATCTAATAAAGAACGCATCATCGTGTTAATTTCAAGGTTCCAAACTACACCGTTCCTTGTTTTTTTTAAAACATTTAATACCCAACCTATTAACTAAATTTCTTATAACTTGCTACTACATCTCTATAATACTTTGGGCTTATACAGTCATCCCAAAGAAATAGAGCAGTTAATTATTGTACGAATTATTACATTTCTTATGTACCACTTGTCCGCAACTCAAGGCTCAGCGGAATGTGTGCCGTCTGCCACAGACAACAAATAAACGGAGACCACCAATAGACTTAATTTCATTTCTCCGGCTATCAGCCGGCAAATCTTGAGCACTTAATTTCAGTATCTCTGACAAAGGACATAGTACGATACTTTTGGATGTAATAACTTCATTGGCGCGTGATAATAGGTAATTTAGCATCGTAATAGCACCATTGCCCTGGAGGATTCCTTTATTCTGTGTTAATAGCTCGTTTACGACATAATAGGGAGCGAAACCTTTGATAATGTCTGTTTACATTTTTCGGTGGCTTGGTTTAGTCTGCTGATTAACATTTTTGTAAATGAAAAGCATAAATTTTGGGTGAATTATTATCGTCTAAACAATATTGACATAATACCCCGGGTTCTTTATTTATTTATGTTTTGCTTGAAAATTATTACGCTTTCTGACTCATAGGAATTCAGAGTCTGGTATATTTATTATTGTTCTGTTATAGCTTTACATATTCTCTCGGACTTTCACTGTGCTCATCTAACCATAATTTTTACGGTTGGTACTAATATCTTTATTTACTGTATCTTACTATTAGCTGATATTTATCCGATTTGGAATATGCTCCACTTGAACATTATAACTCGTGCTCTATATCCAAAAGATAATGGCAAGCAAAGCCTTGTTCGCGAATCGAAATACTTGTCCAGTTGCATATTTAAATAATAAAATTAAAAAATACTTAATTTTGATTATTCAAACGTGTTTCGTGTTCATTACCGACTATTAATTTTATTATTCCAGGCTCCGGCAGGTATTCACGTATGGCTTCCGATATATTCAATACACCGAGATGAGAAGTACTGGCCGAATCCGAACGTGTGCGAGCCGGAGCGGTTCTCAAAGGAACGGAAGGCTGAGATCGTGCCGTACACGTACATGCCCTTTGGAAACGGACCGAGACATTGCATCGGTAAGGAATGCCTTTGGCATGATTTCTTGGTATTTACAGAATAGTAAAATCGAGTTTTAAATCAGTGCTGTCGTGTGTAAAGAGGAAACCTTTCTGTTCTTGTACAGCTCGTCCATATCAAACGCGAAACTTTAAAGAGGTAATAAAAGTCCATCTGTCGCTTGAAAAATACAAACACACTATAATAAAGTCTTAAGGACGACTGAAACAAATTTGTTTTGAAGTATTCTGAAAAGTAAATCCTCACTTTAAGGTTCAGGTTAAGTCCCACTTTTTATACACATTCTTAAAACTGTCAGACAGCAATAATGACGTTGAAATCAAACTGTAGGGAGACCTGTGATTCTTAGCAGATGTGTTAAGTACCCCTCTCGTCTGTTCAGGATCCCGCTTCGCAGTCCTAGCAGCCAAAGTGTTCTTGGTGAAATTCCTTCGAGTGTACCAGACGAAAACAGATCGGCAGTCTACGCGCTTGTCCCCTGTGGCCTTTATCTTGAGGCCCAAAGACGGATACAAACTCATTGTTGAACCTAGAAATACATAGTTTTATATTACTAGATATTTGTTTATTTTTTCATAGGTACCCATCCATTCAGATACACACTAAAAATAAAAGAATTTACACACTATCTATTGCGGTAAGCGTAAGGTTCAAAGTTGTGTGTTTGTTTAAATCACAATTATCAACCATGAGGCGATGGAGGTAGACTACATCAGTAGGTAAATAGATGTTTCAGTTCTAACAAAAAGTTGGTTTTAAACTTCAAACAATGAAGATTAAAACTGAGAATTATTTCCATCATATACCCATTGTGTGTTATAAAATGGAATGTCAAGAGCTATTCAGCCCAAAACTAGGTATTGCCAAGGATCCAATTTTTAACGCTTGTAACGAATAAAATATGGATAAGAATGAGCTTTAGCGATTCATGAAGGGTCTGCAGTTAAGGTAAGCGATACCCTGTTTTTTGTATTACTGTTACTTATCTTTGACCCTGTTTATTTACCTAATTAAAAAATACCTACATGGTTTTGTTTAAAATCGAAATTAAAGAGTTCGCATTGCAGGATAAATACCTGTTTTCTTCCTCTAACTTCCGGCTGGGCTGACGATGTACATTGACTTTTTAATTAGATATACTTACCAATTAAAAAGTCAATATACCTATGTATATAAAAAACATAAACCTATTCAATATCTCAAGCAAATATTTGCAGTGTTTTCTCAGAGAGATCTGCAAATATTTGCTTACCATTTAAAAAACAAGCAACGATAATAAATTACGCAAATAAAAAAGCTTTCATAAACTGTTTACGGATCCCCACACTCATCCGCGGTGCAACGAAGTATGAAACAGAGACAATAGACTCGCGTCAAGCCCAGAGGCGCGGAACTTGCCTGTTACTGTATACAGTAATGGCACAGACAATGCCTTCATTATTCCATTTAAATAATGAGCCCAGTGTTGTTTTACTTAAATGGATTTAGATAATATGTTTCAATTATATGAAAACTGGATTTAATTGGTATCAAACACAGTCATGTTACGGAATTAAAGGACAGTTTTTCAGTATAATATAAGTAGCTACTACACTTAAACTTCCCATTATGAAAACTACTAACACATCCTATGAGTCTGTGACCTCTTTACCCAAAAGGCCCCGTCATTCTAAAATATATAATATATTCAATTACTTGGATTCAAGTCCTGGTTGAGGACTTTTCCTTTCTACCATTCGTATTTTAATTAAAAGTCATCGCTTTTCAGGCCTTATTGCGTAATCTATATATTACTAATATATAAAGCTGAAGAGTTTGTTTGTTTGTTTGAACGCGCTAATCTCAGGAACTACTGGTCCAATTGAAAAATTATTGCAGTGTTAGATAGCCCATTTATTGAGAAAGGCTATAAGCTATCTAACATTACGTTGCGACCAAAAGGAGCGGAGCATAAATGAAAAATGTTGCAAAAAATATGAAAAACCGTTAAAACTTAAACACGCGGACAAAGTCGCGGGGACAGCTAGTAAATAATAAAATTGCAAATTACTTTTAAATAGGTACTTACATTATAACTCTTTTTATATTAATGAATTGTTACGTAAATACGGTAGTATATTTATTATTTTTGCATAGAAACAACAAAGAGTTTCGACAGTTGGTTTCACAAAAGTATTTTTTATTTTTTATATATTGACTGCACGGATAGCCGAGTGGTATAGGTCACCATGCCAATTACCACAGTGCGCGACCATATATATAAAAGTACTCTGTGGTGCGCGACGTGCCGCGGGTTCGATCCCAGCATGTGACAGTTATTAGTGTGATCTACAAATCTTGTTCTAATTCTGGGTGTTATTTCTGTATGTGAACTGAATGTTTGTGAAATCCTCCGCACAATACAGGGATTAAATTCCCTAGCGCGGGACTAGTTTTAAAAAAAAAAATTTTTTTTTTTTTATTCAATATGAATACGTAAATATTTTCAAATTAAAGATGACACTAAACTAACACTACATAATGTACCATATCTATATCAAATCGATCGAAACGCACAGTTACGTTAAAAACTGCACTAATTAATGTTTGCGTTGGATACTGCTTCGATTTCAGGAGTACCTAGTGTGCAATTAATTTCTCTCGGCAGGCTATAATAATTAGTCTGCACAGCATTCACGATCCGGTTTTTAATTAACTGTCAATCTTCATATTTTGCAATGACTGGCTGTCACGATCAACGGAATACGAATTTTAAAAAATGTATCGTAAGCAGGAACATCCCCAACGTAGTGTAGCAATACAAGACCAAATATTGTAGCTATCAAATATGTTTGTTTAGAACAGTGAAAAGAAAATTATTCCCTGATAATAATATTCTTAGCGTTGAGGAGCCAGAATTATTATGACAAAGTAAAAAAGCTATAAGCAGACATATTTTTTTTTTAAGGTTTTGTGGTTTATCATAATTCGAATAAAATACGACCATGGTGCCTGTTCATGGCAGTTATAAGAAATTATCAGTATTATAAAGGCAGTTAATAATATTAAGAACATTCTTTAAAAATAAATATTCTTTAAGTTTCTTACTTATACCACTTCTTATTGTTACCTATTTTAATCAGTCTGATTTCAGTCGACAATCAACCAACTCAGGCTCTCGGAATCCACTGCTGGACATTAGGTAGGCCTCTTTCAAGATGCGCCACAACAGACAATGCGTACCTTCCGCTTTCAATCATCATCAAAATATTTTTATATCAAATAGGCCTTTTCCAGTGGCGTAGCTACCGGAGGGCTAGGCGGGGCAGGGCCCCGGGGCCCCCAAGCTCGGGGGGCCCTCGGACTCTGACTTACAAACGATTTTGTTTTTAAATTTGTACATAATTAACAAATCACAATTATTATCGATACTTAACTATTGTAAGTCTATGTCTCATTACTACGTTCATAGGCAAACATAGATTTTCAATGTGTTACAAAGTTTTTGATGCAAGTTGTAGAGGATTTTAATTTTAAGGAAAACCTTATTTACAGAAATTTGTATTTGAATAAATATTTTGTGGTTTTTCATATTGTGTGTGTTTCTTTTATAGACAATAAGGTTAAAAATGGGTTTAACAGTCTAATAAAGACGCTAAGACGTGATTTTGTGACGGAGTCGGGTTTGTTTACATGATAAAACAAGTTAGGAAAAATCCATATAATACATGACACTCCTACCACACTTGGAAAGTTCGTACGAATGTTTGCCGGAAACAGAAGCTTTTGTCTCGTTTTTACTTTCTAGTGCGCAAAGCTGCGTGCTGCATACATAGAAGTGTAGTGGGAGCATTAATGTATAGGTTTGCCACAGTAATATTATCTATCAGTATTGTAACTCGACCCTATTTTTGAAATACAGTCTATAGCCTACAGTCGTGCGGTAGTTAAACACGCGATGGGACAGTATTTTAATAGGGATATAGACAATTTTTTTTTATTTATTCGTCACATAGACTATTAAAATATATTAACACGTATTTTTTCCTTTTTTACTTAAACAAACAATGAGGAAGATACAGTGAAAGGAAATATCTCTTCTAGCTACAATTTTTACCAAGACATGACGTCACAAGCCCCCACTCCTGAACTTTAAAGCGCTCGACCATTGTAATTTTTTATTGATTTGATAAAAGAAAAAATACGAGTTTTGTTTTCTTTTTTTATGTATCTGGTGGACTAAATGGTTATGTCCTTTTCATACCCAGTCCACACGCCTATTACATCAGCCTACTTCGAGATTCTATCTAGTTTTGTGATTGTATTTTTTTTTATTTAAACCATAAATACGTTGTGAATCAAATATAAAGTGTGCAATAAAAATGCATGTTGTTTTTTATCAGTAGAGTTAATTTAAAAACCATGCTTATTATGTTTAATTTAGGACTAAATAACCAATCATTCTGATAAATTTTTTGCGCCTCGACTGAGACGTACGAAATGCTTTATTATTAAATTCAATTTAATCAGAAAGTATTAGGGAATAATTAATTAATTATCGACTTTAAATTCAATTAGATAAAAAATATTTTTTTATTATTAATGACGTTTAAAAAAACACTTCTAGACCTTGTTCAAACCAATTTTCGGTGGAAGTTTGCATGGTAATGTACATCATATATTTTTTTAGTTTTATCATTCTCTTATTTTAGAAGTTACAGGGGGGACACATTTTACCACTTTGAAAGTGTCTCTCGTGCAAACTTTTCAGTTTAGAAAAAAAAAGTATTAGAAATCTCAATATAGTTTTTTAAGACCTATCCAATATCCATACATACCCCACACGTATGGGTCTGAATAAAAAATAATTTTTGAGTTTCAGTTGTAAAATATATATTTTTTTCTATTTTACAGAATACACCTATTTACCAAGTTTGAACAGTATAATTCTCATAGTTTCGGAAAAAAGTGGATCTCACATACGGACGGACAGACATGACGAATCCATAAGGGTTCCATTTTTTGCCGTTTGGCTACGGAACCCTAAAAATCACAAGATTTCTGTTTAAAAAACAAACACCGTCTGTTCGTTTCGGCGACTATATTCGCGACTACACGACGATTGGTTGCATGCCGAGCGCATGTTGATATACAAGGCGCGTAGGTAGCTCGCGCTTCGTCCGTTTATATGAAGTTACAATAAAATACTGATAGATAATATTACCGTGCCCTCTGTCCATCGATATACATCGCATTCGGTACAAACGATTTTAAATAGTTTACTTGGGGCCCTAGTTTTATTTTTGCCCCAGGGCCTTTGGTTACCTAGCTACGCCACTGGCCTTTTCAGATACTTAAAACGTAAAAACATTGAATGACTCTAATTGCGCGGTTCCAAAATGTTACTCCTATGGCGAAGAACCGGCAAGAAACTCGATAGGACAGGAATTTCAAGGCATGTCAAAAAACTTCTGAGAATAGAGGCCTTGGAGACTAATTCCACGCGAGCTTATCCTCTACGACGTATTTATTTATTTATTGATATACCAACAGCATAACATATTACAATAGGCTAAATTTATTCTCTATAATAATTCTAATATATGTATGCCTATTATAGGTATACACAGCATTCACAATATAACGTAGAGGATAAGCTCGCGTGGAATTGTCTACGTAGACTCTACGTAGTCACTAACCTTCTAATACGCATCAAATTTTGTAATCTCATCCGGTAATTTATTATAAAAACCAAAGATTTTGTATTTGTTTTAGTTAGCCTAAATCTGGAGACCACTATTTTATTTCTTGTAATTAATATTGTGTTATAATATGTATTAACTTCCTATCTTTTTCATGTTGTCGGTCTATCAGGCTGAGGGACGTCTTACACTAAATTTGCCAAATTACGGTTTGACAAACAACACCAGCCCACTGCTTCAGCTTACTAACTTTGTAACTCTAAATACGTCTACTAAGAAAGGGTAAAATAAATATGCTCCTAAATACGTGTTAAGAAACTGATAAACAATTTATATAAATCCAAGCTAACAGTACTGGCTCAAGTTCTGAACCGAAATGTGAACGTCAGGTTTGAAATTGACAGTGACAGCAGAGCTTTGACACTATTGACAGGCGACTGGCGGTGATTCGGTGAAGACTGGCGACAGCCAATAGAAATAGCAATAGATATTATTTTGGCGCGAAAGGCGACCTTTATTTTCCGCTTTAGCACTTTCTTTAGTTTGAAATTTCAATCTTCAAATAATTAGTGATACATTACATAGCTAGGAATAAAAAAGTAAAGAATATCAAGTGGTAAACGTGATTTGTGACTCGCATGATATTTAACGCGTGAAGGAAGACTTGTTTATAAATATGGTGCGCAGAGAATAGGGTTATGTTGGTAATTCGTTCGTTATTTTTTATATCAACCCTATAATGCAATAAATTACTGTGGTAAAAAACCTCACTGTCAAGAGTGAAAAAAGTCTCCGAAAACCCTTAAAAATGTCGAATATAAAGACATTCGCGGTTGCGGCCCGTGCCGTTAATAAAAGACCTTTTAGAGTATCGATTGAAGGAAACATTGGCTCAGGAAAGTCGACTTGCATCAATTTCTTCGATAAGTATCCTAATGTCGAAAAACATGGGGTAAGTTAATAAAAAAAATACCTTTTTTTAAAAAGAAAGTAAAAACGTTAATTTCTCTATATCAAATGGCTATTTATTTTTCAGGAGCCCTTAAATGAATGGCGCAACGTCAATGGTCATAACCTACTAGGTTTAGTCTACAGTGATATGAACAAATGGACCTTTCCATTCCAACACTATGTACACCTCACCCGGTTAAAAATACAAACCAGTCCACCAAGCAATCCAGACATTACTGTAAAAATGTTTGAAAGGTAAATTTAAAGAAACTTACTTATTTACTTAATAAGCTTTGGTATCAAGACAAGTCTTAAACTTTATTATATTATTAACTTTAATATCTACCCTTGTGACTCATGGTTTACCAGTAAATAAAATTTCTGATTACTTAAATCTTTTTAGACTACACTTTAATATCAAGGTATCCATAAAAAAATAGGGTGCCTCTTTAAACAGATTTGTAGTTATTAATCTGTCTTAAAATCCTGTTTTATTCTTAGACTCACTTCTAACATAGCAAAATACAATACTACCCACAATTTAAACTTCCTTATACTAATTTTTAGATCTGTACAAAATAGTAGACACTGTTTTGTGGAGAATGCTAAGAAACAGAACTTCTTGCATGATGCTGAATACCAGACACTGTTGGCTTGGTACGATTATACTGAGAAGTCCCTTGATATAAGCCTGGACCTTATTGGTAAGATGTCTATAATAATTTTATTTTTGGTAAATAACATTTCTAGTTTCTTATATATTTGGAAATGACATACTTTTTGTTAATAGTCCTCTTAATGAATACAATTTGTTGAGGGAAGTTTGAAGTGGTTAAGTCATACATTTAATCCCTGATGCTAAAAGATGGGTGTTATAAGAATGATGTGTCAGTCTGTCTGTGGCATTGTAGCTCCTTTTCATGGTGTGGTTTATATTGTTCTTAGCTTAACTATAATTTATGAATCTGTGTGAGCATTTTAGGGGGTTAGCATCAATTTTGAAAAATTTGTGCGTAGATACTTATATTTTTTTTTTATTCCAGTATACCTGAAAACAACTCCAGAAACAGTTTGGCAGAGAATGATGCAGCGAGGCAGGGCTGAGGAGTCTGAAGTGCCTTTAGACTATTTAAAGCAAGTGAGTGAACATAACAAGTTATCGGCAGTAAACCATTTATAAAAAAACTGGCCAAGTGCAAGTCGGACTCGCGCATGAAGGGTTCTTTACAATTTTTATTGTATTTTGTTATAGCAGCAAAATAAATACATTTTGAAAATTTCATCTCTAGCTATTTCCGTTCATGAGTTCCAACCCGCTAACAGACGGACGGACGGACAGCGAAGGCTCATTAGGAACAGAACCTTAAAAAAAACCAAGAGTGTTTTTCAAATACTAGTTATATTCTGCCATAAATTTTATATATGAAGGTAAATTTTTAAACACCATATTTGTTTATGGTTTTAGGTACATGACGCATACGAAAACTGGTTGAGTTCACCCGACGTAGGCTGCGAAGTGCTGACGATTGACGCCGACAAAGGCCTTGACTGTGTTAAAGAAGATCTAGAAAGATATTCATACAAGATACTCGGTGGGAACCATACCAACTAGATTTCATGTCTTATTGTTCATGCAGACTTCACGGTAAAAGTTTCACTATGTTAAAGCAGTAAGGTTAACTTTTGTTTATCATTTTTACCATTGACATGTGATTTACTATGTACGTGATTTGAGACTAGTTTTAGCTTACTTCTGATGAAAATTTATATTTAATGTTATTTGTTTTAGCTTTTACCTTTTATTGTAGGTTGCATACCTGCTCTAGACTGATAATATATTATATAGCTGCATAGCAGACATAGATGCAATAAGCACTAGTCTTTATTTATTAAAATAAACAATGGTAGTCTTTACCTAAATACTCTTAATCTTTACCTCATTTCTGTTTGACCTCAAATTAATTTGGACAAATTTGAGCACTAGTTGCTTTTATTTCTTCTTTATCTTTATTGATTTTTCTCTGCTGTTTTTCGGATGGCATTTATGTATATATTTATATATTCTATATTTGAGATAACCACAGAAAATCTACACTGTTTTACATTGTGTCTTAATGATGACTACCTACTACATGCAACTTATTGATTTTATTTCGTTTACGTATAACAAATACATACCTCAATATAAATCTCTGCTCAAAAAAATGTATTAAACTTTTATAAGTTAGCGAATGACAAAGTCTTAAATGTCTATGATATTTGTATACTGTCCAATTTAAACATGTATAATTGACTATGTACGTAATATTATTGTAAGATTTATTATAATATTGACAGATGTCTGAGTTATCAGTACTTGTATAATTTTATTTAAATTAATTATGTTGTCGAAATAATGGTAATATAACTTTTAACGTAATTAGGCAGCAGGCATTAAGTATACATAATTTAAAAATCAAGATTTCTGGTCTGTTATAAAATTGAGATCATTATTGCTTTGTAATCAGATTCTAAATAATTAATTCTTAAATGTATTTTTAGTAGAGATACAAAACTTATTGTTATGTTCTATTTTATTTAATAAATAAAAAAATTGTTCAACTGAGATGACATTGATTTATTTATCATAAAAACAATTTAATTTAATAATCTATATCTTGACCTATTTTGTGCTATCATCATTTTTACATGATCATTCCACGCATCTACTGTTATAACTATTATATCGATAAAAAGTATGTACTAACTAAGTACATATTTGGCTGGAGTACAGGAGTATTTAATTTAAACTGATGGTTTCTCGAATAAAAAAGAAATTTATAAGGTAGTTAGTATGCTCTGAATCTTAAAGGTACTGGTATCATGCAAAGCAAGAAATAAATTTGATTAAATAAAGATAGCTTCAAAATAGGTCTGAGACGTGCTATTTACACTAACGGAAAAAATATAATATATTAGCGGTAAAGATGGTCGGCTCTGATGTTGGATGCGATCTCGCTCTCCCATTTGTCGCCGTTCGATAGAAGTTTCTCCTTATTGTACAGCAGTTCTTCGTGAGTTTCCGTCGAGAACTCAAAGTTGGGGCCTTCGACGATGGCGTCGACGGGGCACGCTTCCTGTAAAATTAAAATTATGTGATAAACTATGGTCTATAATGGTGTATGAAGAGTATGGAAAGAATATTGACGACATTTTCGCAGCCACATAATGAGATAGTTATTGGCATTGTACCATTGGGATGATATATTTTTGCCAACAAAGATAAAAGTGTATCATCTAATGGCAAACACTGCCATAACATTTCTAGTATAGTAAGTTAAGTGATTTTCAAAATCATGGACAACAATAGCCAAGACCGGAACAATTGGAAGAAGAAAAAGGGCGGCCTTTGCCCTGCAGTCGGACAATCATGGCTAAAAATAATAAATAATTCAGAGATGAGTTAGTTAGTGAGAAATGTGTTGCTGGCTTTTGAGTGAATTGATTGATATCAAAGTTGTTAAGTTTTCAAATACTTTTACTTATATCACATCATTTATTTTTGTAACTAGGATAAAAAAATCATCACTTTTACAAGTAACATAAAACCTTTTTTTTTTTCGAGCTCTATGGATTCGGTGGATTATAATATTATGTTATAAACTGTACCTGGCAGAAACCACAGTAGATGCACTTGGTCATGTCGATGTCGTAGCGCGTGGTTCGTCGTGAGCCGTCCTTTCGCTCCTCAGCCTCAATTGTGATAGCCTGGAACAAAAGCAGACATTTCTCAGTAAAATATATAAACAACTCACTGACAGAAAAATAAGAATATCTTAAAAAAGTAAGATTAGGTTGAAAACTTTAAAGAATAATAGATAAGACTAATTTTTTTGTCACAGGACTGAAAAAAAAGTAATAATATGTAAATAATAATAATTATGTAATAAGAATTTATTTGATGTAATAGAGCTTCAAAAGGTCAACATAACATGACCCTTATTCTATCATTTGTCCCTGCTTGCTAATGTCATAGGTGGTAATGGTATCAGCATGCTAACTTTCACAGCAATAACAAAAAGAAATTTCACTGAAATTGTTTATAATGCAGTTAGGATATACAATCACTTTTACATGTCACTTTTTTGAGTTTGCCGGTAGATATTTCATGAGAACAAATGTTGATACCTCAAGGGTCACAAAAGTAGTAGTAGTTAGGGACTATCCATACTAATGGTATTAAATGTGGAAGTAACCCGTCTGTAACTCTTTCAGGGCTAAACCACAAAACCAATATTGATAAAATTTGGTATGATATAGGTAGAACCCCAAATGAGGACAATATTCATTTATGTTGTGATAACCATGATGACAGCCATGTGAGAGGAGCTACAGGCATTAGCTAATGCCTAAAATAAGACTTCCTACTGCCTCATCTACAATATGACATATTCCAATCCACAATCTTAGGCATTCTCTACCTAAAAATTTATAAACACATCATCCAGTAATAATAACAAGGATATAAAATCACCTGAGCTGGGCAGATAGCCTCGCAGAGCTTGCAAGCAATACACCTCTCCTCACCAGATGGGTAGCGGCGGAGGGCATGCTCTCCTCTGAACCGAGGAGAAAGGGGCCCCTTTTCAAATGGGTAGTTGATTGTGGCTGGTTCCTGAAATTAATATTCCCACATATAATAGACAACATAAAAAACAATGACAATTTGATATTTAAGATCTTTATAATAAAGTTCTATTTGAAAATAATCTTCTAGAAAATAAGAATAACTTTTTTTTTAAATTAGTTTTTAGTATACCCCAAAATTACAATGAACACACATACATCAAACCCAGAATGTTGAAGGAAATCTTGATAGTAATTAATTGATGTTTTGCTTGGACATTGTACCACATTCACATAAGTTTGAACTCAATGTAAGTAAGTTACAAATATATTGAGAAAAAATTTACCTTGAAAATGTGAGCCAGTGTAACAGCAAACCCTCTCGCAAGTTCTGTCCAGAATAAGGTTTGTGCAGCCCGGTCTGATAAAGCTTTCATGGTCATATTAGGATCTTCAGCATTCACATATTTGTAGCCTGGTGCGGTAGGCGGGTACACCTTCTCTGTTTTGCCCTCTTGAGCAGGGGTACTGTACTGGGCATGCCTTACCATTAGGCTACTCGCCCCTGAAGCCCGAACTACAAACACAAACAATAATATTGTAACTTAAACAGCCATTGCAATGTCTGTGACAGGTAATTAAGAAATGAAAGAAACTTAACTTATGAACATACGTCGCAATTTAATTTATAAATAGTACTCATCATCTGGTAAATATGATGCATCATAGGTTATAAACAAAAATTGCGTAACAGATTAAAGCTTATTTAAGGGTAGGTGATAAAAAAGAGCTTATAGGACAGATAAGAGTTACCTCTGGAGGACACTGAAAATATTTTAGCCAGCGACATCTTCTCAATGTGCAACAGCAACTTGCTTTTCGTTCGCTATATTGATTAGATTGGGAAAATAATTCGAAAAGCAAAACGACGAAAACGTCAGTAACTGCTGACAGCCGTCCGAACTGTCATGTCAATTAAAAATATTGACAGTGTTGATATTTCTTTGTCTTTGACAGTCACCACAGAGTCTGCGAAAAACGGAAAGTCGACGGCTATTTTTCAATGTGTGATAACATAATAAATCTAGAATCGATATCAGTCAGTGGAAGAAATACACAGATCATGTAAACTTTACCGCACTTTCGATAATATTAAAGTTTTAAGAAACCTGTTTTATTATAACAATGAAAATTTAACTTAAAAAAAATAATTCCAAATACGCTGTTGGAACCTTTGCTGTAAGTAATCTCAAACTGTTCATGAGTGTACTCTCGGCACCCACGTCAAAACATTGAAATTGAAGTGACGTTTACACATTTTTATGTCGGTGCTGTAATTTAGCGAAAAATTCGCCACGCAGCATGGGAGATGCATCAGCTTCCGACCCGGAATCCAATAAACCTAGCCCCGGGAGCGAGGTTCCACCCGAACAGGTAAATTGTGTTATTCTATTGTCCGATGGCGTAGTATTGTTGTAAGTCATTATCGATACTCACTTTGACGCTTGTAGCAGGACCGGCGTCCTTTCGGTGGTTTGGAGTTCCAAGTTTCTGAAGTAGTAGGCCGTTTGGAGGCAGGAGTTAACGCCCAGGATGCTCAAGATGAGGAAAAGAAGCCGGAGCCTCGGAAAATCAGCGCTGGTTTCTTCGAACCCGAAGAAACGTCTATGGATGAGATTTTGAAGGTCTTGGAGGACTTGGTGTTGAAAACGGACCCTAGTTGTGAGAGTGTGGAACCGCCGCTGTTACCGACGGATGCAGTGACGCGGGCGGCCATACTGTCTCACAGTATATCGGCGCTCTTTGGGCGCCTGGAAAGGAGTCACGCAGCCCGGCTCGGTGCACACATCGCTACAGAGACCACGAGATGGATGGCGCATATGTTCAGGTAAGAACCCACATTCTAATTATTAAGTCTAGAGGATGAGTAGTTTGTTTATATATATAAATGGAATGCTGTAAACATCATTATTTGTGTTATCTAGTTTATCCAATTTAGATGCAACATTCTAAAGATTGTGTTGCCTGTTTAAATAGTTACAAAATAATGAACAATGTTAATAAAAACAATAATTTGAAATTCAAGTTCTAAATGTTACAATTGAATATAATTTAATGTAATAATTATTAGAAATTACATTAAAGCAAATAATCCTACCATAAATCATGATAATAGTTATCATACCAGGTCATTTAATATTTGTTGTCAAGTTAAATCATTGTCCAATCATTGAATCCACAGCTTTTGCCGACATTTAAAACCATTGTGCCACACAATTTAATTAATGCAATCATGTATTTGGGATACTTTAATGCACTTGATGTTACAACTGGGTTGCGTATAATAGTTGCATATAATTATCATAAGCAAACACAGCTTATGGTAGCTTGAGAGAGAGTTTCTGGTTTTATTTCAAATAGATGTATAGCATACATAATAAAGTGATGGATATTTTATATTTCACAATTTAAAAAATCTTAATAACAATTTCATTTAAATAAGTTATTCTCAGAAGACAAAGTTAATAAATCAGTTAAATTCACCTTTATCAAATTAAGATGGATATCTCAGTAATATTTTACCAATAACCTGTGTATGCTTATTTCATTATCTAAAAAATACACATCTTTCCAATTAAGACCATAGATCATGCACTGATAAAAATGTTTGTTGATAATATCTTTATGGTTCTCTTATCAGTTACCTTGAGAAGTAATTGAAAGTGGATAAGATTAATAACTAGGCTTTTAAGGGTTGCTGTAAATGCTTGTAAATTGGATAATAACATGTTTCTTATCAAGATATTGTTTCTACTATGTTATGAATAGAATTGAGATATGATACAATAGTTTAGTTATTGTTTTACTATGTATTTATATTTATTTACAAGTTTTTCTTACCTTACAATGTTTGTTTGAGTTGGATCAAACAAGTTAAATTAGAACCACTTCTTGACAGCCAATTGAGATTAAATTTTGCATGTCTTGTTATGTTAATTCAGTGACAATATTTTATTGTGATAATTTTGAGCTGATCTGACGATGAAGCCAAAGGTGGACATAGGAACTCTGTAATAAAACAACTCAATCTCTTCGCGTTTGAAATTGTTTGATATCACTAGTACTTTGAGCCTAGAAGAACTTTTTAATATTACAGTATTCAAATTCAAAGTAATTAGATAGTTAAACTTATCAGTACCTGTGCAGGGCACATGAATGAATAACAATTTTGCATTGGCATTGTATTAGAATTAAAATTAAATTTGAGAGTAACGGCACTGTATATAGTATTACAAATGACATTTTTTAATCATAAAAATGTTCACAGTTATCAATAAAACATCGTACCACTTTTATCGTAAACAATGACGTCATAACTTCCAGTAATTTAGTTTTACAATCTAGTTTTAATTGAAACCACTTAAAATGTATTGTGACAAGATATAATAGGTTTCTTTTAAAGACTTTTTTATTAGAATTTGACAGTCGCAATTACATAGACCCAAATACTTGTATTTGTAATTTAAACTCATAAGAACATGGGTAATATTATATTCTACTAGCTGTTGCATAAGAACATGGGTAATATTATATTCTACTAGCTGTTGCCCGCGGCCCGCCCCCGCGGATATCTGTTATCGCGGCAATATGTAGCCTATGTCTTTTCATAGGATCTAAGCTTACTCTATACCAAGTATAATCCAAATCGGTTTAGCCGTCAAAGCATAACAAACAGATAGAAAGACAGACAGAGTTACTTAATAGTAGTATGGATAAAATATAAAACCTACTATGTATTCTAAGCTACTCTAAGGTCAACAGGTCAGTTTGTCGTTGACTTTTTTGTAGGCATTGTCAAGCTCCACATCTTTTCTCGAGAACTCAAAAATATATCTTTCATAGTTAAGGCAGCGTTCGTAAGAAACGCTTTTATTCGACCGTTTTTTCTCCGATTCACTTTGCAAAACGGACTACCACGCAAAAGCAATCTCTTCGCGTTTGAAATTGTTTGATATCACTAGTACTTTGAGCCTAGAAGAACTTTTTAATATTACAGTATTCAAATTCAAAGTAATTAGATAGTTAAACTTATCAGTACCTGTGCAGGGCACATGAATGAATAACAATTTTGCATTGGCATTGTATTAGAATTAAAATTAAATTTGAGAGTAACGGCACTGTATATAGTATTACAAATGACATTTTTTAATCATAAAAATGTTCACAGTTATCAATAAAACATCGTACCACTTTTATCGTAAACAATGACGTCATAACTTCCAGTAATTTAGTTTTACAATCTAGTTTTAATTGAAACCACTTAAAATGTATTGTGACAAGATATAATAGGTTTCTTTTAAAGACTTTTTTATTAGAATTTGACAGTCGCAATTACATAGACCCAAATACTTGTATTTGTAATTTAAACTCATAAGAACATGGGTAATATTATATTCTACTAGCTGTTGCATAAGAACATGGGTAATATTATATTCTACTAGCTGTTGCCCGCGGCCCGCCCCCGCGGATATCTGTTATCGCGGCAATATGTAGCCTATGTCTTTTCATAGGATCTAAGCTTACTCTATACCAAGTATAATCCAAATCGGTTTAGCCGTCAAAGCATAACAAACAGATAGAAAGACAGACAGAGTTACTTAATAGTAGTATGGATAAAATATAAAACCTACTATGTATTCTAAGCTACTCTAAGGTCAACAGGTCAGTTTCAACAATATGCAAATTATAAATTCTTACCCTTCTATTTTTAAACCCCAACCCAAAATGAGGGTCTGTTATAAGTTTGACGTGGCTGTCTATGTATCTTTGTGTCTATCTGTGGCATTGTAGCTCCTAAACGAATGGACTGATTATGATGCAGATTTTTTTATTTAAAGGCTTACGTGATCGAGTTGGGTCCTAGCTATAGTTTATAGGATGAACTGTTCAACATTTAGACAGATATCAGTTTTATAAAATTTGTCAGGGGCTCCAAATTTTTTAATTTTCCGTTATGATACAAAGTTGTGTGCAGTCTAACAGGCGACCGTGAGCGCAGTAAAACTGCACGACTTACCAATGATAATAAACTGCGCCATATTAATGAACCTATGACCCTGAGAGCTCTGTTATTACGCTACCACTGCGCTATCCTACTAATACCCTGAATGTTTTTTTACATAATGGCTATCATGAGCTAAATTGTCTATTATAATAAATTAAACTCTTAAATAATTCGCAAGCAATATTATCAGGTATTTAGGTATCATCATAATCTTCATCCACAACCTTTGTATCCCACTGCTGGGCATAGGCCTCACCTTTCATGTACCATTCTCTCCGTTCCTGTGCCAGTCTCATCCAGATTCTATCCGAAACTTTAGTAATGTCGTCGACCCATCTTGCTCCCGGACGACCGACGCTTCTTTTGCCTGATCTTGGGTGCATGCCCTTAATTATGAGGATTTTGAAAAATGTAGTCATATCATGCAAATCCGTGGTGGATTAATGATGAATAAAAAATAAAATACAGATATTAAACCTTGGCGAACATCCCTACTTACCCCCGCATCGATAAGACTCGTTATTGTACGTATTTAAGTCTATAATCGAGCATAGTTCTATAAACTATCCATTTGTCGGATACCTACTGCAAGGATAATTGGACAAATTTTAATGTAAATTTTACACCGGTTTTCCGCGTACTATTTATCGATAAGAATTCGTTTTGGCTAGTACTATGTTATTTGAATGAAAACTAAACATTTCCTATGTAGGTCAATATTTTATGCGATCATAAATTTACGCTTAACGATATAACAATCAATCTTGCATATGCCATTAAAATCTAGATTTACAAATTAATTTTATCAAATGCTAACACACAGTAGCTATGTTCCAATTGTCCAGGAATTCGCCCTGGATCCGTTTCAAAGGAATTTAAACTAATAAGTATAAATGTCCTTGAAACTCATGAAATAACCAAATCGATTATGCACAACGATTAAAATGCATTAATAATGAACGCCGATTTAAATTCTAAATTACTTACAATACTTTTGTATCGTTATTTGTACTTAAGTTGAAATTGCGAGAACGAGTATTACCTATTTATAATTATGTTGCTCAGGAAAGTTAGTATGACGTAGGTATACAAAATATAAACTATTATTGTTAAATATTTTTTGTTTTTACTTTCTTTATATATATATATATATATATATATATATATATATATATATATATATATATATATAACTAGCTGACCCGAGCCCACTTCGTTGGGCATAATGTTAATAATCCTTTTTTAGTACATATGACCTAACGATTTAAATTATTTTATTAATATTGAAAATTAAATTATCTATACCAATATTAAAAAAAAATTGTAACTTAAATATAAAAGTTAGACATATGCTGTCGTTGACTTTTTTGTAGGCATTGTCAAGCTCCACATCTTTTCTCGAGAACTCAAAAATATATCTTTCATAGTTAAGGCAGCGTTCGTAAGAAACGCTTTTATTCGACCGTTTTTTCTCCGATTCACTTTGCTTAACGGACTACCACGTAAAAACCTTTTTATTTTTCGGTTTTTTATATAACCTATGACACTCAGCAATAATGTGGCTTTCTATTGGTGAAAGAATTTTTAAAATCGGTTCAGTAGATCCCGAGATTACCCCTTACAATTTAACAAACACACAAACTTTACTTCTTTATAATATTAGTATAGATTTAGATATAAAAAACAACAATCAGTACAAAATACTCCCTTTACATAAAACAACAATCACTACACTAAATATACAGCAGTTCTCCTATTCAAACATGTTTAGTGCATGTAAAATTGTAACAAAACAATATTCCATGCTTTACATTTGTTAAAATTTGCATGCTAGTATAGTTGTGTTACTGATAAACGTGTATGTGATGTTGAGCTATTTGCATTTAAATGATCCAATGTGTTTACGATACGGCGGCGTGCGTAGTGTTAAAAACATGGAAAGGAATTTTGCGTAGGTAGAAATGTAAATGTAGCACAGGAATCTATTTCATAAGTTTCGTATGTTTAATGAACTAGCGACCCGCCCCAGTTTCGCAGTTTCATTTACAGATCTTTCACACTATTAATTAAAGTAGCCCTCTTTTTATGTGTCTCCGATCCTGTGCCAATCTCATCCACATCCAACCCGAAATTATGCTTTTACTAGAAGGTATTATAATTTGTTGCAGACTAGCAGACTACAATGCGTACTACCACCAGGAACAACTGGAGGGTCTTGTCAGAGTTACGCGGATGTTACTGCATCACAGATACCCTCGGTACCTGGAGGATGGAGGTAAGACCGTTTATGCACCTATCACTCTAAATCTAGGAAAATACGTTGTGATAGAAAAATCTGCGAAAAATATAGGTTGTTTTACACAAGTTCAAATCTATTACTTTGTTTAACTGAGATCAGGACAAATTGATATGTAAATTTTCTATGGAATTATACATGACTTACAAAAATTTAAATACCTCAATATGATTTCATAGGCTTATGACGAGGATACGAATCCTTGTCATAACCATATTTTACGTCGGTTATTTCAAAGTCGTAGGCAGTTTTTTTACTATTGAATTGATTTTGTTACAGCTCTAGCGTTCACAAACAGACTGCCATGCATATACAGCTGCGTGGCCAGTCCTCTGGGCGTCGTGCAGCATCTGTGCAGACAACTGAGCCTGCCTCTAGCGTGCGTTAGGCCTGTTCCTGTGCACCCATCAGGTAATATGCACTCCCGGTTTCAGGCAGACTGATCAACAATTTAATTGGTTAATCATAATATCAAACTTACAGTTGTATCGACATTTCACTTAGCCAGAACCAGCAACTAACATTATTAAATGTGTTTGTTCAAGACTATATCATGAACCAAGTTATATCTAAATCAGTTAAAATAAATGTGCTTGATTTTAATTGACATGTGATCGTTCCATTGATATAGAAAGAAAGCAGCAAGTAAGGTAAAATAAAACAAGTAATAAACAAGGTTCGGGAAGATATGCGTGACAGCCGTGAGAAACGGTCATCGCTCAGCATGTGCTCATTCGTGCTCTAAAGCAGAGGCCAAGCGCTGATAATCACCGATGGCCGGCGTTGACGTGAAGACGTCGACCGGTGCTGCACTATTGAAGAAAATAAAAAATAAAATAGATAAATATGAAGAATATAATTTTATTGACTGAGAGACTTCGTCCGCTTTAGAAAAATGGAAAGTTTTGCTGGAGTAAACCATTAACCTCACTGGAGTGTTTCTAATTTGCGTTTACTGGGTACCATGCGGGAACGCACTTAAATGTACGGCGGTAGCTGAGTTCGATACATAACTAAAATTTTCTACTGTATAGACACTCTCCGTTTATTATGAATAGTTGTTGGATGTTTGGCGTTCCTAAATTTTATTAGTAAACATTTCACTGCTAAATATGTAAGGATGTACTTGTGATAGATGTTGTCGTGATTATTAATGAGTGAAATTATACAGTATAACAAATAAACAACTAATAATAAGAATGAGAAGTCGTTTCTTAATAGGTCAGATGTTTTCATGCAGTGTTAAGCTATATAATAGAAATTGTGAGGTTAAGATAATAAAAAAACTCAACAAGTAAGCCTGTTGAGATACTTATAAATATATCGGACCTTTATATTAGGAAACGACACTCACAATTTAAAATAAAATGTCTGATTTCTGTACATATAACAAAACAAAGTCGTCCGACGCGCTTCTCTGTCTGAAAGCGATAAACTCAAAAAATACCAAACGGATTTTCATAATGTTGTGTGTATATATAATTCACAAGCTGCCCCCCGCGACTTTGTCCGCATGTTTTAGTTTCAACGGTTTTTCATTTTTGTAACGTTTTTCATTTATGCTTTGCTCCTTTTGGTCGCAGCGTAATGTTATATACATATATACAACACTTTTTGATTTTTCAAATCGGACCAGTATTTCCTGAGATTAGCGCGTTCAAACAAACAAACAAACTCTTCAGCTTTATATATTAGTATATAGATTAATGTTTTTTCTACCCGTGGGAAGCCGGGGTCTTTCGCTAGTATTTAATCGATTCTGACTTTTCTTTTCTCATTAGGTCAAGGCATGGACATCGAAGCTTTAGAAAAGCTATGCGATGAAGACGTAAACGCGAACCGCACGCCCCTCCTCGTCCTCGGCGAGGTGGGCGCTCCGCCGCTCGGCTGGGGCACGCCGCTAGCGCTGCTGGGGGAGATCTGCGCGCAGAGGAACCTGCATCTGCATGTGAGGGGACATGCACTAGCGCTACCCGGGGCCACCGGGAGAGATGAGGTGAGCAATTGCATCATTCATTTGTACATGTTAGAATTTACCGATATCTATAACAAGATAACTTTTTTTTTGTTTGACTTTTCTATCCACTGCTGTGAAAAAAATGTGTAATTGCATTGGTTAGTTAGTCTTAATTTTAAAGTACACTTTAAGCTTTCATGTTAATTTTTAGTTCTTGTTGTTCGTTGGAAATCAATTAATCCCATAATTTGCCATTTTTCTTTAAGTCAATAAAAACATTTATTCTCTTAATATTTACTCACTTGTATTCATATCTTTGCACAACACGTTAATAAAGTCTTCCTTTTTACACATATTTGGCATAATAGTTTAATTTGACATATTTGTTTCAGTCCTACAGCATACCAGATTCGGTGACCCTGACGCCCGGCCCGTGGTTCGGGGTGCCCGGCTTGCCAACTGTCGTATCCTTTATATAATAACTAGTTAAAAATATTTCTAGTATTTTTATAGAAAATTCAATCTTATATTCTGTGGCATAAAGAGTATTCTTAAAATTTCTTAAAATTTAGATTAAAATTATAATATTTTTTCAAACAGTAAAAAAATAACGGGTATTTTTTTATATGTTAATTACATCAACCAGACTCATAATTCAATTGTCAAGACATCAAATTTACAGCGATTTTCTTAATACCATATCAGACATTCTACAAAATACCAGAACCAATTGTAGTTAATGACCAATCGAAATCTACCACAACCGTAAGTATACCTCTTTGTTATTTAATGTTTTTTTTAAGTTAACTGAAATACTTTATACTTCCGGCAAACAACTTGACTATGGCATATGCACGTACGGGCGTGAATGACACGAAGACCGTATCGACCAATCAAATATCGTGTTGTGATTCTCCTTTTATCTCCTTTATTAACTTAAAAGAGACCAAAAACTCTTCGCGTCTTTAGCTTAAGGTATCAGGAAAACAAAGGAGCCAGCTTTTTTTTTTGGAAGAGATTTACGCAGTTAGCCTGAGCGCAGGCTTTGACTGCTTCACCGGACTTTAAGGTGCCAGCTTATTGCAACTACAAATGAAAAAAAAACAACAATTAAAAAAACCTGACATTTTATTTTGAAAGATCAAGCATGATCACACACTATCAAGACGAAAACTTCTTTAAAAGTGTTCAAAGAAAAACAATATTGGATTTTCCGTTTGTATCTGTCACTCTGTGCGTTAGATATAAAGCTACAAGGACGTGGTGCGTTCGTCGGGTTAGACTAAAATACCTTCAGTTAAAATACCGCACAAAGGCCGGGTAGAAAAAAATATGTTTTACAGTTAGCTATTGTTTTTATTGTTTTTTATGTGTATTTCTTTATTATTTTGAAATATAATTTCATTATTTTTGCGTAAATTGGTTTAAATATGAAGCCAATAGTTGAAGATGTCGGCAAAAATCGAGGCATTATGAGTTTTCAAAGAAAACTTTACTTATTCCCTAAGAAACATAACAAAACAATTTATGGTGGAAAAGTTTCTCTTTATAGGTTAAAAAAGTCAGCGATATGTCTTGTAGGAAAAGAAAGAAAAAATGATTATTTTGCACAAACAGGATTACAACCAGTAACATTCTACTTAAAATTAAATTATTCCAAAGGTAAATTTAATGTGAAATTAAAATCAACTAAAACTACGACTTTCTCTGTGGCGGTCCCAAAAAATCCCCAATTTAGCATGAATGCCAGGCAACTCGTGCTTTAATCGATTAAAAATATCCCGGTTCCGTCTGCCCTTAGCCGGAGTCGCAGAATCGCAAGCGCATTCTCTGGTCGACTCCGGCGGATGGCAACTCGTGGCTGGCTTTCACTAAGCATTGTCAATAGGGACGAGTCTCGGATGTCAACAAGTATTATGCAAAAAGAGGGGTGTTATAATTTTGCCGTGTCGGTCTATCTGTTTCTGTGTCTGTAGGTCTGTCTGTGGCAGCGTTGGTCCTAACCCATAGGACCGCTTATGATGCAGTTTTTTTGTTTAAAAGCTGACTGAGAAGATATGTTCAGCATATTGAAAGTTATCAACAATTTTCAAAAAATTGTCGGGGCCTACATTTTTTATTTATAGTTATTTTCTTTTGAAGTACGGAACCCAAAAATGGTGAAATATTATGTTTTCTTTTGGAATCTTTGCTTTATCCTTATTCCGCACTGTTAGTAGTTACTAGGGTGACTAAGTTGTGAGAAAAGTATTTTCGCGGTTTTAAAGCGGTTTCCATCTAACGGTACGCATCGGATCGGAACAGACGAACGACAATCACGAATGGTAATATAGATACAGAATATAGAAATATAGATAATATACATACAGATACGTGTGGATGCTTCGACAGCCGATCGTTCGGCAGTATGACATAGTTCTTTGAAATGTGGCTTCTGACTGGTATGTTCATCGCCCAGCCACAGGTCTGAGTGCACGCGACAGCAGCTGAAAGGCGTCGATCGGATGCGCTAGCACCCGAGGGGGACCGAGCGTGCGTGTGTAGAGGCGCTCCTTGTCAAGCAACTAAGCCCGGCCAGCTAAAACAGATTTGAAGCACCTAATGCACGAAAAATTACTTGTTGTTAAGCCGTGTGCGCGTTCTTTGGTGTGGAAATAAAAGTCTTTTCTTTCTTTCTTTCTTCCGAAAATTTCACGAAATTTCCGACAATTTCAACCAAATGACTCCCATCGCATGATGGGATAGATGGAATTGTACTTGGGCAAGTTGAGTGGGTTGGCTGTCTCGTGCTGTGATGGACCTAGTCACTTGTATGTGCAGGGCGGTCGCGAGGGCGCGCTGGCGGCGCTGGGCGGGCTGGCGGGCGGCGGCGCGCGCCTGCCCGCGCTGCCGCTGTGGACGTGCGCGCGCGCCGCCGGCTCGCGCGCGCTGCACGCCCGCCTGCACGCCGCCTTCCGCGCCGCGAGGGCGCTGCGGAACGTGGTGGCCGCTGCCGGGCTCCGGCTGCTGGTGAGTACTGGGTAGCTAGTGTCCTCTATGCGGCCGCCGGCTCGCGCGCGCTGCACGCCCGCCTGCACGCCGCCTTCCGCGCCGCGAGGGCGCTGCGGAACGTGGTGGCCGCTGCCGGGCTCCGGCTGCTGGTGAGTACTGGGTAGCTAGTGTCCTCTATGCGGCCGCCGGCTCGCGCGCGCTGCACGCCCGCCTGCACGCCGCCTTCCGCGCCGCGAGGGCGCTGCGGAACGTGGTGGCCGCTGCCGGGCTCCGGCTGCTGGTGAGTACTGGGTAGCTAGTGTCCTCTATGCGGCCGCCGGCTCGCGCGCGCTGCACGCCCGCCTGCACGCCGCCTTCCGCGCCGCGAGGGCGCTGCGGAACGTGGTGGCCGCTGCCGGGCTCCGGCTGCTGGTGAGTACTGGGTAGCTAGTGTCCTCTATGCGGCCGCCGGCTCGCGCGCGCTGCACGCCCGCCTGCACGCCGCCTTCCGCGCCGCGAGGGCGCTGCGGAACGTGGTGGCCGCTGCCGGGCTCCGGCTGCTGGTGAGTACTGGGTAGCTAGTGTCCTCTATGCGGCCGCCGGCTCGCGCGCGCTGCACGCCCGCCTGCACGCCGCCTTCCGCGCCGCGAGGGCGCTGCGGAACGTGGTGGCCGCTGCCGGGCTCCGGCTGCTGGTGAGTACTGGGTAGCTAGTGTCCTCTATGCGGCCGCCGGCTCGCGCGCGCTGCACGCCCGCCTGCACGCCGCCTTCCGCGCCGCGAGGGCGCTGCGGAACGTGGTGGCCGCTGCCGGGCTCCGGCTGCTGGTGAGTACTGGGTAGCTAGTGTCCTCTATGCGGCCGTCATATGATTTCCAATCCAGTCTTTACTATTATTCCCGATAAAAATACGACGAATTGAAGACTTTGCATTTATAGCCTGAGACAATTTGGTCCAGAGGGTTGGGTTATATTTTACAACATTTGTTTTTTTGCAATTATTAATTTTTAAAATTATTTCAGAGCGAACCACCCGGCGGGGATGAGCCACCAAATGTTGGAGTGGTGGTAAGTGGTCTATCCTATTTTAAACACAATTCTATTTAGTTTTAAATTTTACTTTTACTTAAATTTTGAATTTATTTCACAGGAAGCCATAAGCCACGCATCTGCTTGCGTAGCGTTTCAATTTGCGCCCCCTGGAACAGAGAAACCTCCGCCCTATTATGATAAACTGAACTCGTGGTTAGGACAAGTACTGCAAAGGGAAGCTGAGATGGTAAGTGACTTAAGAAATGCAAATTAGGATGATATTTTGTTATTAGTCAAATCATTTTTAATTAGGCTCAGCGGATACCAACAGAAGCGCTGCCAACAGACCGGAGACATACAAAATAAACTAAACCTTAAATTCTATGAAATACGATAGAAGATGCTATGGCGAAAACGCAGCGCCGCTCAAGTTGTCATAAGAACCGACGCGCGATTGCTCCGGTAATGTGGCAACAAGAGTCACCGCGTGCCTCAAACTGGTGCCAGGGGGGGGTCATCACTTCTGCTCTTGGCTCTTGCTCGGCTCCGCGCGCGGCTTAAGCAAAAACCACGTTACGCCTTGCCTCGTCACTTCTACGCTGAGTTGGCCACCGAGTGAGCGAGCCTAGGTTTAGACCTCTTTTTCCAAAATACGACTATTTTTTTTTTATTGTTTTAGATAAGCATAGAAGTGTGCGAGACGGAAGGGCACGGCGTGGTGCTCCGCTACTGCCCGCTGGAGGGCGCGGCGGGCGAGGGCGGCGAGGCCGAGGCCGCGGCGTGGGGCGCGCTGCTGGACGCGCAGCTGCACGTGCTGCACGCCACCGTGGCCCTGCGCGAGCCCTTCCGCGCCAGCCTCGCGCGCCGCGCCTGCCTCGCGCTCGTGCACGTGCCCGGCTGGGCCGGTCAGTACCCTGCTCCATGCTATACACACACAGCTGCACGTGCTGCACGCCACCGTGGCCCTGCGCGAGCCCTTCCGCGCCAGCCTCGCGCGCCGCGCCTGCCTCGCGCTCGTGCACGTGCCCGGCTGGGCCGGTCAGTACCCTGCTCCATGCTATACACACACAGCTGCACGTGCTGCACGCCACCGTGGCCCTGCGCGAGCCCTTCCGCGCCAGCCTCGCGCGCCGCGCCTGCCTCGCGCTCGTGCACGTGCCCGGCTGGGCCGGTCAGTACCCTGCTCCATGCTATACACACACAGCTGCACGTGCTGCACGCCACCGTGGCCCTGCGCGAGCCCTTCCGCGCCAGCCTCGCGCGCCGCGCCTGCCTCGCGCTCGTGCACGTGCCCGGCTGGGCCGGTCAGTACCCTGCTCCATGCTATACACACACAGCTGCACGTGCTGCACGCCACCGTGGCCCTGCGCGAGCCCTTCCGCGCCAGCCTCGCGCGCCGCGCCTGCCTCGCGCTCGTGCACGTGCCCGGCTGGGCCGGTCAGTACCCTGCTCCATGCTATACACACACAGCTGCACGTGCTGCACGCCACCGTGGCCCTGCGCGAGCCCTTCCGCGCCAGCCTCGCGCCGCGCCTGCCTCGCGCTCGTGCACGTGCCCGGCTGGGCCGGTCAGTACCCTGCTCCATGCTATACACACACAGCTGCACGTGCTGCACGCCACCGTGGCCCTGCGCGAGCCCTTCCGCGCCAGCCTCGCGCGCCGCGCCTGCCTCGCGCTCGTGCACGTGCCCGGCTGGGCCGGTCAGTACCCTGCTCCATGCTATACACACACAGCTGCACGTGCTGCACGCCACCGTGGCCCTGCGCGAGCCCTTCCGCGCCAGCCTCGCGCGCCGCGCCTGCCTCGCGCTCGTGCACGTGCCCGGCTGGGCCGGTCAGTACCCTGCTCCATGCTATACACACACAGCTGCACGTGCTGCACGCCACCGTGGCCCTGCGCGAGCCCTTCCGCGCCAGCCTCGCGCGCCGCGCCTGCCTCGCGCTCGTGCACGTGCCCGGCTGGGCCGGTCAGTACCCTGCTCCATGCTATACACACACAGCTGCACGTGCTGCACGCCACCGTGGCCCTGCGCGAGCCCTTCCGCGCCAGCCTCGCGCGCCGCGCCTGCCTCGCGCTCGTGCACGTGCCCGGCTGGGCCGGTCAGTACCCTGCTCCATGCTATACACACACAGCTGCACGTGCTGCACGCCACCGTGGCCCTGCGCGAGCCCTTCCGCGCCAGCCTCGCGCGCCGCGCCTGCCTCGCGCTCGTGCACGTGCCCGGCTGGGCCGGTCAGTACCCTGCTCCATGCTATACACACACAGCTGCACGTGCTGCACGCCACCGTGGCCCTGCGCGAGCCCTTCCGCGCCAGCCTCGCGCGCCGCGCCTGCCTCGCGCTCGTGCACGTGCCCGGCTGGGCCGGTCAGTACCCTGCTCCATGCTATACACACACAGCTGCACGTGCTGCACGCCACCGTGGCCCTGCGCGAGCCCTTCCGCGCCAGCCTCGCGCGCTGCGCCTGCCTCGCGCTCGTGCACCTTGCCATATTGACGCAGCTGCACGTGCTACACGGAGCAGCTGCGTGCTATGTTACACTTTAACTCTTACTTAGCATTACAAAAGTGTATTTCATTTACTTGCAGGTTTGGGCGGCGTCAGATACGTACCTCCAGGCTGGGAAGGAGCTTCAGGCGATGAACTGAACTCGCTCAATAAACAGTTAGTTGAAACGCTGCGGGCCACAGACGGTGCCTTTTCATGCGGCGACGGAGATGACGGGCTGGCTTGTGTCAGGTAAATTATCATTTTACCTAACTACCCTAACACTACGTGTTTTGAAATCAATTCCTGATTTTTGACGATGATTACAATAATGGCTAAAATCAACAAGGTCTCGCCTCACATTTTGTATATTATTTCATCAAAATATTTTTGACAGATTCGGTATGGTGACAGAAGACACGGATGTAGACGAGTTGTTGGACCTCGTGATATCTGCCGGCAAAGAGGTCGAGGAGAGCTGCCGAGCGCTCACGAACATGACCGAAGTGCTAAAGAAAGGTAAGGAGTAGTGCGCAAGGTGTTTAGTAATTAACTTTCCAAAAGACATTTAAAAAAATATCGCGACGAAAACATTTCAGACACTCCGCAGGTGTGGTATTATTTAAAGTTCGCATGAATTACACGCGTCTGATCGTATGAAGCGCGGGAGTGGTGACGGGCGACACGTTGCACACGGGGCGCGGTAGTACCGTCTTGACGGGTTAGATCCTGCTAACCCGCCTCATAACAGTGCCATAGGATAGGCCTATGTCCAGCAGTGGACGAAGATAGGTTGATGATGATGATGATGAACCCGCGTCATATACACCTATGTTTACAAGCTGAATGCCGTAATGTCTGATTGTTATGATTTCTGAGGTGTATACGAATGTTACACATTAAAATAAAGCTTTATTTTTGATTAAAAAAACCGCGAAAAAATCTTCGTTAAAAATTAGATTTAATTTCCTTGATATATTTATAGGTATCGAAGAAGCGCAAGCGGACATCGAGCGCGAGAACGCGTCGCGGCTGTGGCAGGAGGGGCTGCTGCGGCGCGTGCCCGTGGTGGGCCGCGTGGTGGAGTGGTGGGCGCCCGCCGCCGTGCCGCCGCCGCGCGGCCGCCGCCTGCACCTGGCGCACGGCACGCTGCAGACCACGGACGACGTCTACAGGTGCGCCACTGCTGGAGGCCCGCTAACCTCACTACACGTACTAACCCTCAATACTGAAATGCCATTTAACTTTAACACCGTCATAAAAGAGTTTTTTTTTTAAAGTTTACTAGCAATGTAGGTGGAATTCACATTACTAGCAATCTTGTTAACCCCTCCAACTAAGCTAAATATGCTTGTATCTGGAGTGGGTTCACGTCAATAGTGCAATGGGTATGGATCGAACCTGCGACCTCTCGATCACAAGGCTGTTACCCTAGCCATTAGGCTATTGCCGCTTCATATATCGGTCGGTACTTTACACCTTAAAGTGACAGAGATGGCACGAGACTTAACGGCGACTTAAAACTGATTGTTTTTCCAATATTCGGCCACAACACATTCAATTCCGTAATGGTTAAAACAAAATAGAGGTGTGACGTCCCATCGTAGAAATTTCATCGTAGAATTAATTCGCGACGTGCACTAGAAGGTGGCTGGTAGCAGATGGATGAGGGCTGCCTAAGACTGAGATGGTTGGTGCTATTTAGGGAAGACCTACGTTTAGCAGTGGACGACGATAGACTGATAAGATGATGGTGATGTGCACCCAAACCGTGGAGGGAGATGTCTTGCCGCATGAAAGTGTATCACAGCGCGCGCGAGCTCATTCCCAGATTTTTGTTTTAACTTTATTGGTTAAGACGATGCCTTACGGCGCCGCATCGCAAGGATTTTATTAGCGTACACACAGGCGCCGCAACTTTGTCGTGCCGCACTGGCGACTGTGTCGTGAGTCGTGGTACAGCTGCATGCACGGGCTCAACGGTTGAAAGTATATGCTTGCCTCACAAACAACTGGGTGTGTGCCTTACCATGAATACTTTGTAAGTAAAACATCAGACGAAGATGCTGTGTCGTCGCGGCACCAAAACAACTAATCGTATGCTTCGAATTTGTAGTTGATTTCATTTTAGCTTTAAGCTTAACTAAATATAAGCAGATTCATGAGTATAGAGAAAATAATGATATAATTTTAATTGCAAGTATCTTAAAGTAGTTTTTTGTCTACAGGCGTGTACAAAACAAAAGCAAAGATACAGAGCCAGCGCGCGCCCACTCGCCAACAAGACAAACTGCGACCGCGGAGCAATAACTACGTCTGTAAGTTGTGTATGTACACGCTATCCAACATGTATGCCCAACGTTGGTCACACATGCCCAATTACGTTGGCCAATCAAACATGGCTCAACATAATTCTGCAATCATAAACTAACACTGCAAATTTAGTGTTAATGACATTTTATACCAAAGATTGCATTGATTTGTGTTGTTAATGCAAAAACGTTTCTGAAACGTTAACAAAACCTTACATTTTTACTTATAACATTAATATATTTGGGTGCAAAATGTTAAAAGAATATTGTAAATGACTTCAGATCTCAAAATTGATAAACAAACTTCTGTATTATTATTTTGATAATGTTTATAACTGAAGTTGACGGCACGCGAGTCTGAAAAGACTGGAAGATTGGAATAGTATTATTGTTAAAGATCATTCGGCTAAAGCCATAAGTGTTCAGTCAACTATTATTATTGAATTAAAAACTGCATAAATTAATGTTACGATTCGAACTTATTAAGAGATAATTTCTAGTATTAAGGACCTTATAAGGCAATATTACACGCATGTATAGATGCCTTAATTATAGTGATCTGTAAAAATTCTAAAGTTTTCAATATAACGTACGAGTGGTTGGATTGATTAGGCATATTAATATATTTATCACTATATGGTCAATGATAAATAAAGACAAACATATTCCTGTTAGCGTAAAATTAAAAGTTAAGTCATTCTAATGTTGTTCCAAAAATAACAAAAGTGACGCGAATAAATAATACGAAATAGTTTGAAAAATGTATTAATGTGCTACAATCTTTTTTAGAAGCATTTAATTTTAGACTTACGTTAAGTGTCAAAATGAATCAATAAGGTTCCATACCATTTATAGTTGACGTCTTATAATAAGAACTTTGTGGTTAAGCTTGATAATGAAAATGGACAAGTAAATAATAATAAATAAATAAATAAACGTGAACATTAACACATTGCTCTAAACCCAAAGTAAGTAGCTAATACTATGGAATCAGAGACAACGGAGGTACCACAAATACCCAGACCCGAGGCAATGTACAAAATGTAGTTTTTTACATTGACCCGTCCGGGGATCAAACCCGGGACGTCAGAGCTAGCGACATCTTGAAAACTGGTGTGTACGCCACTCGAACGCGGAAGTTGTCTAGCTGTTTCCATGATATAGACAAAAAAATCTAGGGACAGATGTACTGTGTTTGGTTATATGTTGGACATCCGTTTATGGGTGTCGGCAAAGTAATCTGCATCCTCAATTCGCAGTAGAAAAGAGTTCTTCTAACTGCTTTAATTAATAAAAAGTTTCAAACGTTTGTCTATGACATTCATTCTCATTATCAAACTAAATTACATTCAAAGCTGTAATTCAAAGTAGCTTTTTTTAATCATATAATTATATAAAGTAATTAATTGTTAGTTATTAATGTATTTCAATGGTCCAGTAGTTGATCCTAGGTAAAAGGAATGGCAATATTTAGTTACACACGTGTACAGACTACATAATAAAAAAAAACATTAAAATAAGGTTCACTTCAAAATTGGGTTGCTTTATAATTTGCGGCGATTTGCATTTCCTTGCCACAGCTAACTGTAAGATCTAAGATATAGAAATCAAATAAATAGCGTCATTATTACACCAAGCCATATACTAAGTTTGTTTTTAATGAAATTTGGTTATTTTCTTCAACAATAAAAAAATATATGATGGCAAATGTCATAATAGGCAAGTTGACTATAAATTTTTTGAATGCTCGTCAGGTATATTAATAAATTTTAATGGACACGTATTTTTTTCTTGCAAACAAAAAGTGATCAAAATACAGTAAATGGAAATTTCGTGTCCCGTCACTCCGTGCCACAATTTTAAGCACGTTGTGACGTCATAAACCCCCACTCCTGAACTTTTAAGCGCTGCTGTAATTTTGTATTTTTTTATTGTTTTGTTGAAAGAAAAATACGTGTCTTATATTTTTTTATTATCTAACTGACGGTCTTAAACTATTGTTACTTTCAACACCCTTAAAATATCCCTATTCAGTGTTGAAAAAAAAAATGTTAGATTAGTCGGTTACTAAAATTTCAAAAATTAACGGCTCGATACTTTAAACGCAATCTGAAAATTAGTCTGGACTGAGCTAATTAATTGTTAAATATTATCTCTTTCTCTTGGTTAATTAAACCTATAGCTTAAAAATTGCCCCGTATTCTGTATAAATGAAAACTTCGACTGTCTATTGTCTTATTAAAACCAATTGAAGAGCAATTAAATCCAATTGTTTAAAATCTGAAACAGAAATAAGACACAAAAAGTTCCAGAAATGTTCGTTCGTTCAGGAATATAGTATCGGTGTAAAAAAAGCCTTGAAGTCTGTTTAGTATTGCTCGGACGCTGGAACAGTTTAAATAAAAAAACATCTATATAGCAGCTTCTTAAAAAACTTCCTTTATTCATAACTTAAAAAATTAGCCTTCATTTCTTAGGATAAAATTTAGAAAATAATAGGAAATATATTTTATTATATCACAATATCCGTAGTTAAGTGTCAATATAATTATTCCAGTGATTAATGTAAGGTTAAGACTGATGCGTCAACATCGCGTAGTTAAAAGTTCGGTGGAAAATATTGGAAGGCAGTTAATTATTTGTTTATTTTTTGCTGCACAAAAATATACAAGTACCTTAATAAATAACAGAGGGTCGTTTGCTATAAACAGCCTAACTTCAATCTACCGAACTTATCTTAATTATAAGTCAACTATAAATAGAGCAATAAGTTGGATACCTGTTTGAATATATTTGTTTAAGTTCCTGATTTAAATTTATGTTAAATGGTCGCGGGTTTATTTGTTTTTTAGTACATTTACTTGACTAGCATAACATGGCCCAAGCATTATAGGTATTATTCAAAATTTTGTGACAGCTTTAACAGATTTCAAGAAAGATTAATTGTCAAGTCAAATCCCGCTACTAACATTTTAAACCCACGGCCATAAAAAAAAACATAATCATTATTGTCATATAATGTTAACACCTAAGGAATAGATATTTGTTCCCCCCTTACGCACATTGATTTACGCCATATTAGTGAGTATTCATATAAAATCACATTTTATGGGAGAATGTGTAAAGGGTATGATTGTCGAAGCATTTGCAACACTTAGGCCGGGCCGTACACGAACTGCTATTATTCTTAGTCAGTGATCAACGGACACAGAGTGCGCGGGCTTAGAACCGCTCTCGCGCGTGACGTCCGCTTGATTTTTGTTTACACCGCTTCAAGCAGTCCGTGTGTGCCCAGCCTTATAAGTGCTATTAATTTAATGTGTAACATTTTACAATAAACTCTTCTGTATTTAATTTAATCATAAACTGTAGGCATCTACAATATTTATTTTTATATAATTATTATATACTTTAGACATCATTCCAGACTATTCTATGTATGTACTATGTATATTTTACTCAGTTTTCCTCTCACATATATTTTTTCATGAAGTTTATGCGACACAAATTTAATTTATATCTAAAGGACACTTAAAACAAAGACAAACAAGCTTTTATTAAACAGATTTAAGTCTATGATGGATTTCGGTTTAAGGAGCCTTTAATTTACGATTGACTTAAAGTCAGTAATAATGATAACGGCCTGTACTAGTTCCACTGCTGAGCAAAGGCTTCTTCTAATACAGAAAAGGAGCAAGCATTGATCACCATGCTTGCTCACTTGCGGGTTGGCGATTTCAGATTCCGTTATCCAGTAGTAACAATGAATATCGACCTTACTGCTTTGGCATTGAGACTAAAATTTACCTATAAGTTAACTGCCTTGCCAAGCCGGGGCGGTTCGCGAGAATCTAATAAAATTCCCCCCCCCCCCCCCCCCCCCAAGGGGTGCCCTTAGTGAACGTTGGTGACGTAGGTAGTTAGTTTTTCTATTGCTCTGGCTAGCTAGAGGCCCTTTAGGTTCTCGCCAAAAGTCTGGTCAAGTAGTCAAAGCTAGCGCTCAAAGACCCAAAAAAAAAAAATGTATAATAGTCGTTAAGTTTTCTAAAATTAGCCAATTTTCTCCGCAAGTTTCTTATAAAATTACTTTTAATAAATTTTGAACAATTGAATCATCGTCGCTAGAGTAAAAAACCTTTCGTTTGTCGAAGAGCAACGACACATCAGTATGTTGTCACAAGTCTCCTGTCGATAGGATCAATACTCGATATAAACTGCATTATCTGATTGGCTAACATTTAACGATGACATGCTATCAGTTATGATTCACTCCCCTTCAAGATAAAGGCGGTGAATAAATATTTATAAAAGCACAAGACTTACGTCAAACTCATGTTAACCTGTTTGATGAAGGAAAAAAGTATCTTCAAATTGTTGTTAATTTATGAATGTCAGTGAATGATCATAATTTAAATACCATGTTTATATGTGATAAACTTAAAGATTTTTAATGTTCTCAATCGCTATGCTCCTATAAAACCTGTCATGAAAGCTGGCTGTTATGAAAGTCATAATTAATCAAATAAGATTTCCTTATCTCAATAATTAATACATACTTCATTTTGTTAGGTATTTAAGTTTGACAGTATTTCAGAATACACCACTTTTAAAGAGTCGCCCCGTTCCCGTTGTGTATGTGGTAGACAGTGTCTTTATGCGTGTGTGTAAAAGAGAAGTTACAGTGACCTGTGAGCCGCGTTTTGAAATTGCTTGTCACATACTTGCCTATTTCCGAAAAATGAAATAAAAACCTACTTATTTTATTATTGGTTCGTGTCGAGAATCATTAGCATAGTCCATCCTTGAATTTGACGAGAATGCAAAACGACACGTTGTAAAAAAGAAATAGTAAATTAAAAACAAGTTTCTTTTTTCCTCATGAGGATAGTTATATTTAATTTAACATTATATCTTAAGAGCCGAGCAACTAATTTAATTCCAATTATACCACGAGTGAAATCGTTTAGCACAACTAGTATATGTACTTTTATGCAATTTAATATGTGACTCATTACATATAATAATCTTATATTGATCCCCAATTAATCATTATATCACGAGGAACTTTCAAAAACGACTATCTTCAAAGATATTGATTTCTAATCAGTTTCTTACTATATTTATAATCAAAAGATATACTGATTAGATATGTATATTTCTTAATGAATTTTAAAACCTAACTGTAAAATAATCTTTATTGTGTATAAAACAGATTGTAGTACATATTACATTTGTTTCCGTAAAAATAATTTTGCAATAAACATCTCCAATCAAGTGGGTGAAATACTGTTCTCCTAGCTAGGCTACGGTATAGCCTGTGTTAAGGAGAAATATAGAGTTCATTTTTGATAACATGCATTTAATTCGCATTATATTTATTTAAAGTTTAATATCAGTCGTAGATACTAGAATTTTTGTCGCATAAGCTTCAAATATATCCTAGAAATATATACAAAAATTATACGTATTGCAGTGATAATAATTATATTATTTTGGTACAAATATGTATGTATATTGTTTAGTTTTAGTGTTAAGTATTTTTGGTGGGATAGTGTTATAATTGGGACATATTTTTAATTAAAAATATATAGATAGTCAAGTTTTAAGTCGCGTAATGTACTTTGCGTAAATCGTGCACTCATCTAAAATTAACTTTTCGCGACTTAACTTTAAATGCATTTTAAAATTTATTTCGATGGGCAGATTCTTTATCAAATCTACTTATTTATGATAAATATTATTTATTCTGTTTTTCAAACTGACTAGGCTATTAAAACGTTTTTAAAACACGCTAGGTCTAACCGCGGTTAAGGCTTTTAGGGATGAAGTTTTTTTTGTTAGTTAATTCAATGATGGTTTTATTATTTGCCAATAAAGCCTCAAACTATCCTAAACTACCATTAAAGCTAAGTACTGAAAATTATACGTCATAAAACAGTATTTGAGAAAATAAAATGTCCCAGTAGAAACCGCGATACCCGCATTTATTATTAAGATGTGAAGTTATGATTCAATTATCCTGTAAAATTTAATGATATAAGTTATTGAATGATTAAAAAATAAAATTATACAATGTTACTATAGTTTTTATTTCGACTTGCCGGAATACAAAATATTTTGTGCTTGTCTAAATTTGAACCTACTCTGCTCCACTATAAGTATACTTATTGCGTCACACTGGCAAAACGTCTTTAAGTATTTTGTATAGCGGAGTGGCGTGTGTATAGAGAGAAATGATAGGTCCACGAATTACTTATTGAAATTTATTAATTACGAACTGATTACAAGAATTACAATATGTGCGTGACCGTAGTACGGTGTAGGTACTAAGCGACCACGGGACAACTGAGGTTCCCAGCGCACCAGAGTACCGAAAAATCAAAACATTGCGTCAGCATTACCGCTACACTATTTCCCTCTTTTTTTTTCAAAAAAAATATTTACTTTTATATATATTTGTTGTTGTTGCGCAAGACAGACAAGAATGGCAGAAAAAGGGGAGGCCTATACTCAGCAGTGGGTGATTACAGGCTGAAATGATGATGATGATGATGATATTTGTTTTTAAGGTAGGTACTAAGATTTTTAAGTTCTAAACATTATGTTCATCAAACAATATTTCTAGTAACTGTACTTCATTCTCAAACATTATTATAATATATTGTATTTATAAGCACTCATTGCATAACGCAACATAACAAAGTACTTACTCGTATTAAGTTGCTAACTGTTGATTGAGCAGAAGTACGATAATGTTTCCTGCATCAGCATTACCGCTACAAGTACCTATTACCTGTTTTTAAATATAGCATACATTTGAATTCATATATTTGTATTCGGATTTAACTAACGTCAAGTTTGGTTCTCTCTATTTGCATAGGTACCTAAGTGAATATTATCATAGTAGATATATTTACAATATTTTAACATTGATAAGGTAGATAAAATGTTTTCCCGCTAGAAAAGTCTGCTTCATAACTCAGTCTGGCGGTACTTATCGACTATACCGTACGTATGGGTAGCCCCACATTTTCATTGAATTAAATCATTTCTTACCCACATAACATCGCTCGTCGCAAGTATAAGTGTTTGTTACGCGTTGTCGTACACATGTCGCTTATTGTACCTAGATTCTAATCTTGATAAACCTAAGGTAACTAACCTGCACACGCTTCTTTAGAGATAGTAATATTTATCAAGTGCGTTCGGCTGATGTACAGACTACTATAAAAAATCGATAAAGTGCGCGACACAAAATGTTTGTTAAATTTTCAAAAATATGCGTAAAAAAAAGAAAATTCCTATTAGTTGCACTTCTTTTGGTCCTGTCATGTGTGGCGATATTAAATACGGACTATTCTCCGGATCTTTACTTTTTATATTGGGGCGAATACGAAAACATAACGTGCCATTACTCAGACATTGGAGACGCTTTACCGCGGGTTGAGGATGATTTCAACGATTTCAACCCACCTTCCACGTCAATATATTTCCATGAAACGTCTTGCCGAGGGTGGCTGAACTCTAGGCAAGCTTGTGCCGTAGAGTCAGCTGCCAGGGCTCATAAGGATTGGAATATATACGTGTTGTTCGCGGGGCCAGTGACTGCAAGGAATCTCAACTCAGGGTGCTTACAAACGCTGAAGCGGATGGAAAATGTGAATTTCAAGCGAGTGCATATTGTAGACTATGCTAAAAACACTCCATTGGAGCGGAAAGTGAGTGACGGTGCGTTGAACAGGACTCGATGGCGTATCTCACACACTTCAGATATGCTCCGGTATCTGACGTTGTACAAGTGGGGCGGGGTGTACTTAGACTTGGATGTGGTTGTGGTGAAATCTTTCGGTAGTCTTGAGAAGAACTGGGCAGCCAGGGAGAGTGACGAGGCGGTAGCGGCCGGAGCGCTTGCCTTCTCGAGGGACGAACTCGGGAGAGCTGTCGCTGAGGCAGCTATAAGGTATGTAATGGTCTAATTATTATCATGGTATAGTACTTTACGTCTGTTGAGTGTGATATGTGTACACCCAGCGTGCCCGCCAAGTTCGTACCGCCACGTGCGTTTCAGGGGAACCGCGGGAAACAGCTAGTCATTTATAAGTTTGTACTAATTTATTTAGTTAATTGTTCTTACCACATATTTTCCTATCTAAGTAATTACTAAGTCTTCGCATTGTATAATGTGTGAATTACTTTTGGAAACTGTTTTGGCTAATTAACAATTTACTTTTTACTATATCCTATAAGTAATATCTAAGCTACTAGCTGTCCCCCGCGACTTTGTCCGCGTGTTTTAGTTTCAACGGTTTTTCATTTTTGCAACATTTTTCATTTATGCTCCGCTTCTTTTGGTCGCAGCGTAATGTTATATAGCTTATAGCCTTCCTCAATAAATGGGATATCCATCACTGAAAGAATTTTTCAAATCGGACCAGTAGTTCCTGTGATTAGCGCGTTTAAATAAACAAACTCTTCAGCTTTATATATTAGTATAGATATGATTCTTTGATAAATAAATGTAAGGATATCAGACTCATCAAACAATAGAACGCGATAAAAAATGCTAATCGTCACTATTTTGTATTTGTCATACAGACCAACGAAGTATTGTCGTGAATGATAAGAGGTTCCTTTAATTTAGATTAGACTGCCTACGTATTTGCTACTTCCGGTATTATTGAAATTTGTGTGCGGGGATATAAAGTTATCATGTGGTGCTTATCTAGCGTCAGCACCGCTGACTTTATAAATCTCATCATAAATAATACTAATAGTCATCAACAAGAAACAATAATAATAGTCATCTGGAAGTAAAGACTTCAACCATAGGATTTGTATTTAATTTCAAATAGTTGTCACATCGCAATATTATTATTGATAGCTGTCCCCCGCGACTTTGTACGCGTGTTTTAGTTTCAACGGTTTTTCATTTTTGCAACATTTTTCATTTATGCTCCGCTCCTATTGGTCGTAGCGTGATGTTATATAGCCTATAGCCTTCCTCAATAAACGGACTATCCAATACAAAAAGAATTTTTTAATTCGAACTAGTAGTTCCTGAGATTAGCGCGTTCAAACAAACAAACAAACAAACTCTTCAGCTTTATAATATTAGTATAGATTAGAATCTACCTACCTAGAGACAACTACTACTATTTTGGCTCAAGAATTAGAACCTCGGTAGCTTAGTTGGTAAAGCGACTGGTGCGTTAAGCCAGTGGTCGCAGGTTCGAGTTCTGCCTGAGGTTGAAATTTTTCCTGTTCACTATTTGTATTTATCACTCAAAATATTCACTCCGCATGCGTTACTGTGTAACAAATAAGGAACTTCGTTCCAATAATAATTAAAAATAATGAATAGGTACAAATTAACCAGGAAAACCGTTTATAAATTCTACCATTATTTATATTCCTGTATTAGGTATATTTCCTACTTTAATTGGGTTGGAATAAAAATAAAAAAGGTTCGAGTTGGCTGATTAGATAACTAACGATTATTCTAAAACATTACTTACAATAATTAAATGTAAAAGTACCTGGCTACTTACCTAATTCTTGATTTTGATTATAATTATTAAATGCCGCCTAAAGTTGTTAAAACGCGTCAGTTCTGCATCCATCATCGTTTTAAAGCAAAGGCTTTTTTCTTAGATATTAATATTGGTACAAATGGAAATACAACCAATAATCCAGATCTAGTTGTGGCGGCCTTGCATCTAATAAAAGATTTTTATTCATAGAAAAAACGGTGTAGGTACGGTATGATAGTAGTATTTAATATTTAAAAGGTAATACGCCTTGTAAACATTTAAGAATTAATGGAAACGCGAATGGAGGAATTTTCCTTACAAGATACGACAATCTGACATGAATTTTAGGAATTTCACTAATTTAAATAAATGCACCTATCTGTAGATATAATAACTTTCGTGAGGAGTATTCATAATTATTTAAAACAAAACTAGTTTCAGACTCAATAGGAGTCCCTAATCATGAGCTGACGCGGCGGCGGCGGTGTCCTACCTATCTACCTAAGTCATAGAGTCGTCATACACAATATCTAAATGCCATTCATTCCAGCAATGCAATTACTTTTATCTGTCCTTGAAACAGTTAATATCGATCAGTAAGAACAAGTCTTCGTATAAGTTCGTGTTATACATAATATTGATTGATAGGTTTTTAACATAGGTATTAGGTAGGTACGTACATTGACAAGGTCTGCAACGCCTAACATTATAGAGCGCTTAATCGCTTTATTTTGGCAAAGCTTTTTTTATTAACCTACCTTATTTTTACTTTATACGAAACCTAAAAAATGGTTTCTTAGGAAATTATGATTTTTACACCATGTTAGATTTTGTCGATTTGTGTAGGGCACCGCACGCGCCATGAATGTGGTTTTTGGCGGAGAACGAGGCGAGACAACAAGCTTGTAACTTTGAGAGTTTTCATGATAGTTTTAAAATTTTGTGTAATGATTATTGACTGGAAATATTTGATACGTATATTGGTTTTAGTATAAAGTAACAATAAGCCTGTATATAGGTATAGGTAGATGAAATAGCATAGGTTTCGGGACGAACATGAGTTAAAGAGTCATCCCACTGCTGGCATAAGGTATGCCAAGCAGTGGGATGACAAGGGCTGTGAATGATCATAGTGAAGGATTTTTCAATATAAAAAAACAAACGTGTGATTTTAGAAAGACTTACTACTTTTAAAGGACTATGGTTCCTAAATCACTCTTATTGTATACTTTAATTATTATTTTATCTCTTTCGGCAAAAAATTACATTTAATTTTTATATTTGTGGCATACATTAAATAAAATATATTAAAGATAATATATCATGTCATTTTCCAGGGACTTCGACATTCACTACAGAGGTGATACGTGGGGCAACAATGGCCCAGGAGTGATCACCAGGGTACTAAAAACAATGTGTAACACAAACAATATCACACTGATGTCCGCAGAAATCTGCAAAGGTAAGACTCCTATCAACAGGACGGATAGCCGAGCGGTATAGATCACCACGCCAATTACCTCAGTGCGTGACGTGCCGCGGGTTCGATCCCTGCATGGGATAAGCAATTTTGTAATCCACAAATGCTTGTTCCAAGTCTGGGTGTTCTTTGTGCATGTGATTTGAATGTTTGTAAAATCCCCGCGCCTCAAGGATTAAATTCCTTAGTGCGGGAGTCTAGAATTTTCTAATTCGTCGATAATTAAAAATGATGAAAATAAGTAATAAAGCTGTAATATTACTTTTGCGTTAAAAAAGTGTGCCTCTAACTGTCCTCTATGCACTCTAAAACAATAATATATATAATATTTAGACCCCGGTATAGTACTAACACGATTAAAAGTTACCGTCGTCAATATTCGTTTGCGCAGAGAAGCGCAACCTCAAAAAAAAATTATAATATACTTAATGTAATTTAATAATAATAGTATTGTATAATTTAATAATCATAAATGCGTAAAATAATAATAGCTTGACATTTGTTTTTTAAAAGTATAGTATTTTAATTCAATTATAAATATTTGCATGCCTAATACAGGCAGAATATGGCTTGAACTGTGCACCATTTTTAAATCTGGTACGACCTGTCTTCTGTGCAAATAAATGTTTCTTTCTTTCTTTCTCACACCAATGAAATATATACCGTATTGTTTTACGTTACAATTTTAATTAAAGAAGAACTAACACTAATGCTATCTCGCCCGATTGCTTGATTCAGTAAAAATGGTGCATTAGAAACCAATACTTTTTAAACACATCGCCATTCAAAAATAAAACTTTTTCTGCACCCAATATTTTTTTTAAGAATTACATGACGATCGTAATTTGTACGGAACCCTTAGTACGCGAGTCAGAGTCGCACTAGCCCGTTTTTTTTCTTATTACGATTCACATTGACACAAAATCAAATTTTCAATCACAATTCAAATTTTTTTATAACATTTACAAATATAAAGCAATACGGATGCTTCCTAACTCGGATTTTAAACTCATTGCAGGTTTCGAGGTGTACGGACCAGAGCTGTTCTACCCAGTGTCGTGGTTTAACGCGGTCCAATACTTTAGTCCAGGAGACCTCAATGGTACCGAACCTTTCACCTACCATGTTTGGAACAAAATAACCGAGAATTTTGAAATCAAAGAAGATTATGTTTACGCGAAAATAGCAAAGAAGTATTGTCCTACGATATACGAACTGTACGGGGATAATTTTGGGACATATGACTTCTGAGGGCTCATCAGAGTATCGTTAATGATGCGACCAGAAAAAAATTATGATAATTTCCATGCGAACACGACCAAACACGATGGGATTATGTCATTTCGTTACAGAGTTCCTATGGCCATCTTTTGGCTCCATCATCCAACTAGCTCAAAAGTAAATAATAGCTTTAAAAAATTGCGTAATTAATCGTCACACTTTTTTTAAATAGAATAAATAAATGAATAAATGTGGACAACATCACATACATTGCTCTGAACCCAAAGTAAGTAGCTAAAGCACTTGTGTTATGGAATTCAGAGACAACGAAGGTACCACATACACCCAGACCTGAGACAATGTAGAAAAGTAGTTTTCTACATTGACCCGGCCGGGTATCAAACCCGGGTTCTCATAGCTGACGACACCTTGAAAACCGGTGTGTAAGCCACTCGACCAAGGAGGTCGTGAATTTTTTTTTTTTACATTTCTGCATTTGTTCTGAAATCACGTGGGTAATGTGTTAATTGTTAGTGAGAGATCGTGTATGAGAAAAATGATGAAAAATCTTTATGATTAAACATAATAAGGTAGAAACTGGGTATGAAAAGATAAAATCAATTTAATCCGTCAGTTTATAATAAAAAAATAATATTGGAAATGTATGTTTGTTATTTAATAAAAAAAAACAAAGTATGTAGATAGAGAATCAGGGCTAGTAGTGATGTCATGCTTTCGCACAAAATGTCGTCACGTTGTGACGTCATGCGATATTTCAAATCATTTTTTTTTTACGTTACAAAAGAAAAAATAGTTGTCTAATATTTTCTATTTATCTTTCTGACGGACATTGAGGAAATAAAAGCATAGGTATCTACCCTTTTAGCAGCACTATGATCAAATAGCATGTATGCATAGCATATCATATAATAATTATGTTAAAAAAATAATCTGCTAGTATAATTTATTTCTATAACCTTTTTATAACCTTTCTTTTACTTCATTGTCTGCCATTGTATAATCACGAAGACTGGTTAGAATCTAAGCGTTAGTCATAAGCCACAAGTAACTGGTAGGATGGGTCTGCGGTCGTAACACACACAAACAATTGTCATTGCAGTCGGAACATCCCTTAGATTCAAAAATATAAAAAAAGGGCCCTCTGTTTTTATTGTCAATTTTATTTTTGTTTAGCCAGCGAGTAAATCAGATAAATCAACAAACAACCAGCAATGAGCAAACGGATTGATCAATGCTCGTTCCTTCTCTATATGAGAAGAGGCCTGTGCCCAGCAGTAGGACATTTATAGGCCGGTATTATTTTATTATTATTGTAAAAATATGATTTGTCTATATAATGTTTTGAAAATAAATTTGTTTCGAATGATTTGGGTTTTTAATTGTAGAAAAACAGGATGATGCGGAACCTTTTACATTTAATTGAGCCCTAAAAGCTGAAAGCAATTATGAATCTGGTCGGCCATAGAGTTGGAAATCTAAATATAAAAAACTACAAAATGTGTCATATTTATTAATATTTTTATTAATAGAAATATTATTTAAAATGATATTCGTTGGCTGCCTGGCACTCTTCAATCAGATCTCACAGATTTTCAAATACTCTTCGATACGTTGTTCTCGGTACCTATATGTTGATTTCCAAAATAATGTTTCTATTTAGGTGCTTCAAATTGGTCGGATTAAACTTGTAGGTCCCCGATTTAAGGTTACCCCGTAGAAAATAATCAGATTAAGGAAGCCTGGTGACCATTTAATTTTACTCCTTCGGAAATGAGCGTTCCGGCAAAAAAATCAGTGGGTCTAAGGACACCCTAGCCAAGTGGAATGTGGCTCCTTTTTATTGGAACCTCATCCTCGAGGCCTTAAAGTTATTGTTAATCTGGTATTAAGAACTCTGCCTAAACCCTGACTTCGCTTACGCGTCAATTGCTGGTGATTTCGCTGTACTGAAACACGAACTCGCTCCAGAATAACAGCAGTTCTTGTGGTATTGTCATAGTCGACTCAGTTATTGGATGTTATTTAAACATGGGCGCTTGAAAGAAAGAAAGAAATTAACGCTCGAGCCACAAATATCTCCAACACTTATGGCCCATACTAACCTAACTACTGACGAAACCAAACATAACACTGCAAAAAGAGAAATACATAGAAGGAATACCCATAAAACCATTGCTGATTAACTAATTCACGACGTGAACTAACGTCATCAACAATGTCTTGACAAATTACGACTACTTACTTTTCTATTTATCACTATCTACTATTTCAAACCAAAACAACACCCAAATATTCATATCATAATATCAGATTTTGTTTAAATGTAAGAAATTAAACACAATAACAAGTGTCGCATGTACAATGGAATCATAATAAAAAAACATTATGTACAATGTTTAATTAAGTAGAGCTCGTTAGCTCTAGCGAAAACTGTTTTACCTTTAATTGTTTTTGGTAGGATATGTAATTTATGGTCAGTTCTAAGTCCAAGTATTCTGAGCGACCGCCGTCCGCCTTATTCAAAATGCAAAATCCTTCAGGATCAATCATTTACTGTCGAATCACAGGGATATTTATAATTTTATTATCAACATTGAATTTAGGTCTTTACGTAATCATAAATTGGAATACACCATGCTACCTCTTGAGTACCGGCGACTGGTTGCCGTCTGCAGAGGACCCGAGTTTCGCTCCGCAAGAGAGATCGATCTTCTTCCATGAGACGTCGTGCGCGGGCGGGCTGAGCGTGCGCCAAGCGTGCGCAGTGGAGGCGGCCGCCCGCGCGCACCCGCAGCGGCAGGTGTACGTGCTGTTCAGCTCGCCGGTCACCTACTACACGCTGCGGACGACCTGCCTCGCGCAGCTGCTGCGCCTCACCAACGTCAGGCTCGCGAGGGTCCACGTCGCTGAGTACACTAAGGGAACTGTCGCACACTCTACTTTACTCAAAGCCTTGAAAAGAAGTTCATTTCCTGTACAGCATTCGGCGGATATACTAAGAATGGTGACTCTAAGCAAATGGGGCGGAATTTATTTGGACACCGATATTATAGTTACCAGATCCTTGGAAAATTTACCACAAAATTTTGTTGCAAAAGAAGATATAAATGGTATAGCAACAGGGATATTGTCGTTTGGAAAGAATACGGCTGGAACAAACATAACTGATGCCATCCTCATGTAAGATATTTACGACTGTGTTTCATCTAATTTCATTTTCATCAAAATTGTTGTCACCAATTTATATAAGGTGTCCGCAAGAGGCTAAAACAGATAGTGTTTTATTGCTCAAATATATCTGAGGTGCAATTAAATGGAAACTTTCGTTGCAGCAATATACGTAAACTATACGATCCTAAATTAAGGAAGTCCAGTGGGGGATCAGTATTCGACCATGTCATAGATGAAATGTGTCCAAAACTGACGGCTAGCAAAGATTACGTCTATAAGCCTATTAATATGTGTAAAGGTGAGTTCGAAATGGACTACTACATAACCTTTTTGGAGACACTGCTGTATTAATAGGTACCTGATTTTATATCTAAGCACAATTTGGAAACCATTTTTGCGATTTGGATCAATTTGGATCTTGCAGGCTTAGGGATAATAGGTAGCTTTACAATGTTTATTTCTGTTCCCTTTTAAAAATTGGTATTGTAAGTTACATTAAGTTTTACCGGGATATCAACGTTCTAAAGTGGTTAATCGTAGTCTTGTTTTTCAGGTGTCACTATATTTGACTCAGAGTTATTTTATTCAACGAAATGGCGTCAAATTTTTGAACCTCCAGTTGCTGTTGAGTTTGATTTGGAACGACCTTACACGTATCACATGTGGAACCATGTCACGAATGGTATCAAAATTAATAAAGATACAGTTTATGAAATTATCGCTAAAAGGTACTGTCCTAATATACATAAAGCTTATGGCAAAGAATTTGGATTGAGCTAAAAGCCTTTTTTAATTAAGAGTTTTAAAGTATTTGCTCGTGCACACAATGCCACCGCCGCACCTCCATAGAAGTTACCAAGTTACCTTATTATACAGCGTTTTATTTGTCTATGGGTATGGGTCTACCTATCTATAGGCCATATGATAGTTGCCTTCATTCAATCATTTAATATCATAAACAAATGATATCTATTATTATTTTGGCGTCTTAATTTGGTGTGCGCCTTAAGTATGAGGCACGTGTGTTTTTAATAAAAAAAAAACATATCTGATTGAAAGTATTATTTGTGTATTATACCGACACCTACCTACCTACACTTATATCTGGCTAGAGAAAACATATCTGCTATGCCTTGACACATGTATCAATTCTCTACCAATTAACAAAGTAGCAATACAAGTGTAATAGGGTAATTATATGAGGGACATTTTATACCTTTAACCCTATTGCCGGATTCAAGCGGTTTTCACACGTACCTAAATGTGTGAAAAGCACTTGAATCCGTTTCTTTAAGCAATTAGGGTGGATTTTTCCTACGCAGATAATTCAATTCGATGTGGATTGTGGACCAATATGTTACAATTATGTACCAAATGGAATACGATACGGACCAACTTTTCTAGGAATACAAATGGCCCGATGTGGTCGTGAGTGACGTCAAAACCTATTTTTTTCATTGTCTTTGCTAAAAATGGAACCATTTCAGTTGCCAGTTTATGCGTTATTCGTTTAGTCGAATTGAAAGACACAGTGCTTTCATCTATTCTGCTACTAGTAATTATTTTTCCGCAAGATCGCAGCCAAATGGACGTCTGGAGAAATATCACCCTCAAAAGTGCGATACTACGAGCTCAAACAACGCATCGCAAGAACTTGCGAATAGATATGTTAAAAAAAATGTAATTACCGTCCGTCATTAGATACCTAAGATTAAATAAAAATTATAGACACTTTTTTTTTAATTTAAATTTATTGGGTTTTTTGTGTGCTGCACCTACACTACCTTTGAGTACTCTGAACATCCGTGATAGTTGGTGTCATACAACAAATTAAAGGTCATGGAATTGACCACTTATGAGTTTACCGCTGGAAAATCCTTCCAGCTAATTTGTACAACAATGTAGTCATTAAATTTGGCATGTAATTACTATGATATGGTAAAAAAGGTATGAATAGCTTCGGACTCCTACATTAGACAGGCCGATGAGACGGTGGTGGGGTGACATCGATCGATACGGGAATGGTGAGTAATGGGTCAAGGCAGAACATTGCTTTGTTAACTAACATGAACCCTGAAATGTCCGTTACATTTGGACTTAATGCCATAGTAAACGTAGGCCAGGTTAAAAATAAAAATTAAACAATCTATTTCATGTAGCTATTGGAGGGTAGAACCAGAGTAAATACAAATCCTGGATCGTCCTTTAAGAAGGTCCACAACCATTTTCTTTTCGTGTCACTCCCTTTTACTTATTTAAAAGTTATAGTTTCAACAAAAAGACTTAAGGAAGCAGATTCTGATAGAATCTAAGTAAAAAGTAAAAAAAAACAATAGTAAATTCAATACAGCCAAGAAACAAAAGCAAACAAGAAGCGCCTAATAAATAGGGGAGCGGACTGGGTATGAAAAGGAAATATCTATTTAGTCCACCAGAAGATAAAAAAGAAAAAAGAAACTCTAAATTTTTCTTTTATCAAATGAATTTAAAATTACATAGTAAAAGCGCTTTAAAGTTCTGGTGGCTTGTGACGTCACTTAAAAAGTTAGTTAAAAATTGTAGCCACAAGCGACATTTCCATTCACTGTATCTTCCTCATCGTTTGTTTAATTAAATAAAGAAAAAATACGTGTCTAACATTTTTTTAATAGCTATGTGACGTGTAAATAAAGTAAATAGTCCGATCCCCTATTGTACCATCATATTTCCTTCAAAAAGTCGCATAGTTATTAGCCCTGGTTCCCTGCAAGTTTCCACTTGTCATCTTAACCTTACAATGTACCAATATGCCACATAAGTGATTGAAATCTTAACGGAATGTGCAAAATATCTGTAGCATTATACTAGGCAAAATTAATGGGTTGATCTGCATTTCTGGAACAGCCCGATGTGCTCATGGGTAACTGCATCAATCTTTCATTTAGGTACACTATTTTATTAGCTTCACATGTACAAAAATCTTGGAAGCTCCCGGTTCCCGAATAAGCTGAAATTTTGCACATGTTAGCCAAATGAAAATTTAATAAGGAGTTTTTTTTGGTTTAAAAGAATGCAGCAATTCCAGTTGTCTGTGTAAGAGTATTGTTTATTGTTTTAGTCGTATGGTAAGCTTGTGCAGTTCCATGCGGGTGCCACCTGATCGCAGCCAAATGTATCGGCATGTCCGATAATATACCAGTCATAAAACGCTTCCCAAGAACTAGCTAGTTAGTTTGCACCGTTAGAACGGTCCACCGAGCCCTGGAAGGAAGAGAAGCTTTGTCGCAAAAAACGTATAGCACCGAAAATTCACTTCATTTGTACAAGCTGCAATCTCTACAAGTCCAGAACTCTCGTGGCGTTATGATAAGACCAGCATCACTTGTTGTGTAAATTAACAGATTCATCAAAACAAGTAGTTGTAATTTAATATGTTTAAGAGACAAACAAATAATAACATAATAATGTATTGTATAGATATCAGATTTTGTTTCGAAGAAATACGAGACTAACTGCAGCATCTCAAGTCAGATTGCGAATATAAAAACATGTTTCGCCCGTGAGAACACATTATCTTTGTGTTAATAAACTCAGTAGATATAAACAAGTAACCCAACTAATTGATATTCAACCTTTCATACCATCATCTAGTTTAGGGCAAAATGCAGTATCTCTCGAAAAGAAATTGTTATATCCTCTCAGGCTCAGTTATAGTTTTATTATTAATCTATGCAGGGTTGGAAATTATCATAAGAAGGAATACATCATGCCACTTTTTGAGTACCGGCGACTGGTTGCCGTCTGCGGAGGATCCGAGTTTTGCTCCGCAAGAGAGATCGATCTTCTTCCACGAGACGTCGTGCGCGGGCGGGCTGAGCGTGCGCCAAGCGTGCGCAGTGGAGGCGGCCGCGCGCGCGCACCCGCAGCGGCAGGTGTACGTGCTGTTCAGCTCGCCGGTCACCTACTACACGCTGCGGACGAGCTGCCTCGCGCAGCTGCTGCGCCTCACCAACGTCAGGCTCGCGAGGGTCCACGTCGCTGAGTACTCTAAGGGAACAGTCGCTCAGTCAACTTTACTTAAAGTTTTGAAGAAAAGCTCATTTCCTGTACAGCATTCTGCAGATATACTCAGAATGGTGACTCTTAGCAAATGGGGCGGAATTTATTTAGACACTGACATGTTAGTCACTAGATCATTGGAAAATTTACCAATAAACTTTCTTGCAAAAGAAAATATACATACCATAGCAACAGGGATATTGTCTTTTGGAAAGGATTCTATTGGCCGTAATCTGACTGATACCATTTTGAAGTAAGTATCTTGATCTCCAGTTAGCCGTAGACATTTGTTACTGGTTGACAACAAATTATTTTTCACATTTTTCTTTTAACAGACACATGTGTAAATTTTTTAATCCCAAAAGTTGGATCGCTAATGGAGGGTCAGTGATTGACCGTGTTATTGAAAGAATGTGTCCAATGCTGACTTATTCATACGACTATTTTGAAGAACCCATCAGTTATTGTAAAGGTAAGTTCTATTATTTCACCACACAGCACAGTTCAGTTTAACCATGTCAAAATCTAAACACAGCATGAAAAAAAAAAGTCTTGTGTCGGTTATGTACATTGAAAAGTTTGTGAAACGTCCTGTGAAATGAAAATTATTCGAAAAAGATTAACAACTAACGCTTCATTATTTTTTAGGTGTGGTCATATTTAACATGCAGTTATTCTACTCCATACATTTTTCAGAATATGTCAAATTTTTCAAACCGCCAGATTCTGAGTTTGATTTGGAGCGACCTTACACATATCACTTTTGGAATTACATGACATATGGTAAAAAAATTAATAAAGGCTCAGTATACGAATTAATAGCAAAGAAGTACTGTCCTACTATTTATAACACTTATGGCGAAGAGTTTGGATTAAGTTAGTGTTTGGATTTTGTTCTTAGTCAAGCCTTATGAGAATAATACTCAATTGCTTGGTGGTAAAAACACATCAAGAAAAGCAGCGCAGCCACAGAGTCATGAATAAAAAATTACGAATCTCGTATTGCGTTTTTATTGTTATGCACTAATATAGAAAGCTGGTTGGGACAGCTACAAAAAACCGGCCAAGTGCGAGTCAGACTCGCGCACCGAGGGTTCCGTACAAACCTGTAGGTATATAAGTAAAAGTTATGGTATTTTTATTGCTAAATGAAATCCATAACATAACAATGTGGAAAGCTGACGGTACCTTGTCAATACATATATGAAAACATTATGTATGTTCGAAAAAATCTTCATCTCTTTAAGAAGAGAAGTGATAGACATAATTTTAATACTAGAAATAGGCACAATTTGGATCAATCTCGGTTTAGATTGGCTAAGGTACGAAATTCTTTTATGGGGAATTGTGTAAAATTTTATAATAAAATACCACTGCGGATTCTACAAATGAACGAGACAAAATTTAAAACATGCGTAAAACGCACACTATGTAGACAAGCATATTATAAATTAGAGGATTATAACCTTGATAAAAAAGCTTGGCTTAATGCTGGTCCTGCTCCACAGTCACAGCCACTTGGGTCCACTAATTAGTTTTCTTTTATTTTATATTTGGAAGAGATGCTCTCCCTTTTATTTTTATAAACATGTTTTTTTTTTTTGTTTTTTAAATCGTATTTTTTTTTTTTGGAGTAAATGTTTAATCTTTTTATTTTTAACTTTTGAAAAGTTATAGTATTGTATAACTTCGAAGCATTTTTTATTTATTTTGTAAATATGAGTACCACGTGTAATATAATGTAACTGTTTTTGTTTTTTTTTTTTTGACATGAACGAGCATGGCAATTGAGAGTTTCTTTCTGAGGTTTACGCGAATATTAGACATTGAAATAAAACTAGTTTGAACGGATTCTATCGCGGTTTATTTTAGATTTTTGTTCCCGACGTTTCGACGCCTTTGCAGGTGTCATGGTCACGGGCAGACTGAGGTGGTATTCGTCTTGACAGGTGATGTTGCTCGTTCTACCTTCATATTTTAATTAATTATTTGTATTCCGACCTACGCAATATGAGCTCACTGTGTCTTGAAGCAGCGCTGCAAGACTTCAAGACACAGTGAGCTCATATTGCGTAGGTCGGAATACAAATAATTAATTAAAATATGAAGGTAGAATCCGTTCAAACTAGTTTTATTTCAATTGAGAGTTTGTCATGCTCACTCAAATGTCTCGCTGATTATGTAATTTTTAATTCTTTAAATAATTCTGTCTGGACTAAATATTTTGCAGCTTCTCTCACTATTGCAGGACGAATACGCTCTTGACGACCGTGTTTGTAGCACATTTTTCGCTTCAAAAACGGATCAGGCGGGAGGACACGCCAGGGTGTCACCACTGTGCGGATCGCCCAGAGGACACGGTGGAGCATACGGTGGAGGTCTGCCCCGCTTGGGCGGAGCATCGCCGTGTCCTCGTGGAGGCGATCGGCGGCAGCGACCTCTCGTAGGGCCGGGCCCCTGGTTCAGACCATGGTGTGGAGCGAGAGGGAATGGGAAGCAAAATTCTCGTGTTTGTTTCCAAACTCCTCCGAAATGGCTGAACCAATTTGCATGAAATTTTGTGTGCATATCGGGTAGGTCTGAGAATCGGCCAAAATCTATTTTTTTATTTTTTTTTGTTAATCGCATAACAACGTTTGCTGGGTCAGCAAGTCTAATATATAAAATTCTCGTGTTGCGGTGTTTGTTTCCAAACTCCTCCGAAACGGCTGAACCGATTTGCATGAAATTTTGTGTGCATATCGGGTAGGTCTGAGAATCGGCCAACATCTGTTTTTTTTTTTTAATCGCTGAACAACGTTTGCTGGGTCAGCTAGTAAGTTTATGATTATTAAAAAAAATATACTATGTGATGTAACTAAAAATTTAAGATTTTCGGAATTTTTCCTATATGTGTACTTTATAACGTTGCTTCATGCCAAATTTCAAGATTCCAGGTCGTCTGGAAGTATCCTTTAGGTTTTGATTCCCTTGCGAGTAGTTGCGAGTTTCAAAATATGCGGCTTTAATTGCTGTATCTTTTGATTGCGTTGACGTAGAAGTTTGATTTTGTTACAGCTTAAAGATATTATAGACTTGAGTATTTGTTAAGAATTTCAATATAATACCACTACGCGTTCATGAGTAAAGGGGTAATAAGTTTAAAATTATTAAAAATATTTTTATTATATGATGTAACTAAAAATTTATGCTTTTTGCAATTTTTCCTTTATCTGTGTTATAAGACGTTGCTTCGTACCAAATTTCAAGATTCTGAGTTCACGGGAAGTACCCTGTAGGTTTTGATTCCCTTGCGAGTGTCGAAAATTTGCGGCATAAACGGGAGTATCTTTTGATCGCGTTGACTTAGAAGTTTGATTTTTTCACAGCTCCAAGAGACCATAGACTTGAGTATTTGATATGAATTTCAGCTTGATACCTCCACGCGTTCCTGAGAAAAAAGGTCTTGACAGACAGACAGACGGACAACAAAGTGATCCTATAAGGGTTCCGTTTTTACCTTTTGAGGTACGGAACCCTAAAAAGGACTAAGGATGATCTTTGCTGAAGAGTTTGGATTAAGTTAGTGCTAGGATGAGTCCTGAGTCTGGCATTATGAATACTCTCTAGATGGCACAAACACGACAAGAAAAGCAGCGAAGCACTTTGTCATGAATCAGCAATGAGAAATTTCGTGTTGTGTTATCCATAAAATACAAAGCTGGGATAGCTTAGAACCAGGACCAACAATCCTTTTCGAATCATAAAACAATAAGTAGATCCTATCTAATCTGTTCTTCAAGACATTTCCCGAGTAATTCCAACGGAATTAACCATAATAATGTAAAACAAATACTGAAAAAAGGATCAACGTCCTTAAAAATTGGTTTCAGTGCTTATCTAGTCATAAAATCTTTATTGGAAGAAATGCAAGATCAGATTATAGGGCGAGTCTTACATCACTTGAATTCAATATTCAATTTAATAACTATCTCCTGATCTCGAAAATGAGAACTTTTGACTATGAATGATTCAAGACAATTTTTTCTAGTAGTAAATAAAAATAAAACAATAAAATAATTTTGGTGATTTAGTATTTTATTTCAAATGCTATAGAAGTAGAACCTATTTAAAATTAGTAGACGTATATTTAATTGAGAAAAATTCTCCCAGATAACAATGTCTTTGCAATGTTCAAGGTTAAAAAGAGTTGCGAAGATAAACCGAGTCAAAAAATGATAATGTGTTCAGGTACTAAAAAATCATGAGTGGCTTATCACAATCGATCGAGCCCACAATACTGAAGACATGTCTATTCCATCAAATATCTATCTGTCTGCAGACATGGCCGGCCCACTTTCGCTTCAGCGTGCTGTGAAACTAGGATTAAAATCATCATAAAAATATCGCTATCAGTTAATGCTTAAAATTACGACCTAATAAAATACCTATTAAAAAGCGATAAAAATAACCATTAATTGCCCAGGTATTCGCTTACTCGGAATATGTAATTATATATTATAGTAGTGTTGAAAACTTTGAGTCGATACATAAACTTTTCGGCGCCGAGCAGATGATGGATAGTTGGCCCATTGGACAGAAATGACGACAATTAGACACTGGTTGCTGAGGGCAAGTTGAGAGCGACAAGTGTCACTACCATTGGAGTTCGCGGTTGTGCCGATGTCCAAGACCAGTCATGCGGACAAAATTATCCATCGTCTGCTCAGCGCCATCAAAGAAACAGTACCTTCAATTATAAATATGCAATCAAACACTTTTTTCTGGGAATTTTAAATTATACAAGTGCTCGTTAAATTATAAGAAAACCGGGAAAGTGCGAGTCGGACTAGCGCCTGAAGAGTTGCGTACCATTATATGAAGCCCGATTTAATTGTTAATTATTATTTGTTGTTATAGCGGACAACAGAAATAGACACTCTGTGAAGATTTCAACTCTCTATCTATTGCGTAATCTCAACCCTAAAAACGCGCGGGTTGAGATTCAGTTGACACCCGAAGTCAAAAAGCAAAATAAGTTTTATATACCTAGCTAGTACATAGGCACTATGCACTATTTGGACTTTATGTTTTATTTTTATCCCTAGCAAGTCTACTGCTCGTCGTCTTCTGTTTAATATTAGGATATTATAGCTTTTATTTATACCGGTTTAATCATTATTACGCTTGAGTTATTTACTCGTGTCTAAACATGTCAATTATTCCACGTCCTGCTTATATTTTTGGTAAGTAGTTACTTACTTGTCTAGTTTAGAAAATTAAGACGGAGTTTACAGTCTGATAAAAGTTCGGTTTTTTTTTATAATTCCATTCACTACATTTACACAGGAAGCTGCTCTTAAGAAACTATACCTTCTAGTTTTCCACTTACTTAATTGACTACATAGGTGTCAACAAAAAACGGAATTTGAATATAAATGAGAGAAAACGTTATCATTGTCATTACAGACTCTAATTTTTTGATTGCATATTTAAAAATTCATTGAAGGCATTTACCAGCATTTATATGGCAATATTTTAATTTACTTTAAACTCCACCATCAAACAGTGGTTACTTCAAAGGTTGGGACCACAATCATTTTGGTATTTATTGATCTTCACCTCGTTATCTTTGTTAGGAATGGTAATTTATATGGTGTGTGAAAATATACATAAAATCGTAACGTACGAGAACCACAGCGCGTTTATCATGAATATATTGAATAAAGATGACCATAACATTTTATGCCATGGCTCTTTGGAAGATGACGGTCTACCGTCGATAAGTGATCCAAGTTTTAAGCCAGGGCCAAAGTCCATCTTTTTCCACGAGACATCCTGCACGGGTGGGTTAATTTTACGACAAGGGTGTTCGGTGGAGTCCGCTGCCAGATTACACCCTGAATGGCAAGTTTACGTACTGTTTAACTCGCCTGTGTCTCCTAAATTACTGCGAAAGAGAACTTTGAAGACGCTCCTAAGCTTTCCCAATGTCAAAGTAGCAAGAATAGTTGCCTTAGAATATTCTAAAGACACTATGCTGTATAGCACGGTTGCAAACCAACTGTGGAGGAGTCGACACCCCGTGGAGCATACTGCTGACCTCATGAGGATTATTACATTAAACAAGTTTGGTGGAGTGTATTTAGATCTTGATCAACTAGCCGTAAAGCCCTTTGATGATCTCCCTCAAAATTGGATTGGTAAAGAAACTGCAGAGGAGTTAGGTACGGGAGCTATGGCGTTTTCGAGAGACGCTATTGGAAAGAACTTAACTGATGCTGTGATTAGGTAAGAAATGTTCATATCTTATTTTATTCGTTGTTCATAATTAAAAATTAATGAATTTATTTCAAGCGTTTTGATTTTAATGGTTTGATTGAAAGTGGTTAAAAGAGTTTTACTCTTTCAACTACTTTCTGATTTGATGAGGCATTGTTTTAATGTGAGACAATATTGAGACAATTTTGTCTTGTTTAGCGGTATATATAGAATTATACTTATATATATAGAATATTTTAAAACCTCGTCCCTAGATCAAACTGGCCCGAGCCGGCCAAACTAGCAAAAAATATATACCTTAATAATAAAAACTTAAAGCCGTACCTTGTGGTTTTTGCCTTTTCAAGATTGTTAGTAAAGCACAAAGTTGAGGTCCGAAGCTCAGAGTGGGAACGTTGCTGACGTAGTTAGTTTTTCTATTGCTCTGGCTGAAGGCCCTTGTTTTTTGTTCTTGCCAAAAGTCCGGTGAAACAGTCAATGCCACTCATGCTAACTGCGTAGATCCCTCATTTTTTTAAGTATTGCTCTTTTGTTCACAGTGAAATATTCCATACATATAATCCTAAAGGACTGACCTATAACGGCCTAGAAGCTTTCCAAAGAGTGATTAGCCGAATGTGCGGTAAACAGACAGTTAATATGACCAGTAACTGTACAGGTATCACACATTTGAAAATTATTATTTACATATGGCGACCCTTTTTGAATACTGTCTGATTAAATACTTACATATGTCAATTTTCGGTTTTCCTCGGTATTGTCAACACAAAAAAAAACTTATTTAAAAACTGAATGTTTTCGTCGTGAAGAATTGATTATTTCAAAGCCAGTTTTTTTTTCACGTCGAATAAAATTAACGTCTGGCAAACTTTGTAAAAAAACTGTTAAAGAATTCAAAACTATTTCTCGAATAAATATTTGGTGTTTGAAAAATCCGCCCTAAATTGGTTAGAAAGATTGATTACCTACAAATTTATACCTACTTAACCTTTCTTGCAGGGATAGCGATCTTTCACCCCGACTTATTCTACCCTGTTAGTTATAAGTGGGCCCACTTGTATTTCCAAAAAATTAACTATATGCAATACGATGATGCTTACACTCATCACTTGTGGAACATGATGACAAAGATGTATAGTTTCGACTTGAAAGCACCTTTTGCCAAACTTGCGAAGAAATACTGTCCATCGATATATAAAAGGCTATACAATATACAGCAAGGCGTGTAAAATGTACCTAGAGTTCGAAAGTACATACTATATATGTTACGTCATCGTAAATGTTGGATTCTCTTCTTAAAATTTTTTTTTTTTTCTTCAAATTATGTAAGTCATATTTTACAGTTGTCTTATAATGTCGCTTTTGGTTAAGATACGATTTTGTTATAAATTAATCATGAAACTTTTATTACAATTAAAATTTTATTAATAAATTCGTAATTATTTTATTACACTTCACTCTAGTGCAACGACAATTTTTAGAATTATTAAAGTTTTAATTGGGCATTTCGCAGCTTTTTTTTAACCTATGTAGGAATGTGCAGAATATTTACAAGCTATTATACACTACAATTTTTTACATCCTCGACATAGGAGCTATTAAAAATAGGTAGGTACAGTACATCTAGTATTTTATTCTGAAGTGGGGTATAATCTATAATACTAGTAACACGAAGTTTTTAGACTATAATTACCGGACACGGTCTGTCTGGAATTACTAAACAACAAGAAACTTACACTCAACAAAACAAAAACAATGTAGATACTGTTTTGTTTTGTTTTTGCAATAATTCAATATAATACCCGTCCGGTTTTGCCGACAATATCAACTTTGTTATAGTTCTAATAAATAAACAAACGAAGTCAAATAATGTAGACAAATACCGGTGACCAACATTTGATATATATCACTGTAACTACCAGGACAACAGAATAAATTCACGAACCACGGGGACGAAACATACCTATAAAAAATCAAACTTAAACAGCACATTTAATATCATCATATATACATTTATGCACTGTTTGCAAAAATCCTAAATCCAACGGCAATGTATAATTTAATTAAATTACGGTACAGTGTTACATATCATGTTTATTTGATAGCAGTGTTCATAGTTAGCGCAGAAGTCATTATTATATTGTCTAATTATATTTCGCTATCACTGCCTGTGATCAGACGGTGGCGATATCTTGTTTCGGACATGTCGTGCCACTACGCAGAGCGTGGCGACGCATTGCCCTCTGCAGAAGACGCCAGCTTCTCACCTAGATCAAACTCCATTTTCTTCCACGAGACCTCGTGTCGAGGAGGACTCGCTTCTCGTCAAGCATGCTCCGTCGAATCCGCGGCCAGAATACATCCGAAGCGGGACGTTTACGTACTTTTCAGCGCACCAGTTAACGAGTACGTCTTAAAACGAAGTTGTCTCGCAAAGTTACTACAATTTGACAATATTAAAGCCGCCAGAGTACATATAGCTGCATACGCTAAGGGCACATCTATAGAAACAATTTTATTAGATGTGGAAGAAAGCAAGTACCCTATTCAACATGCTTCTGATATACTAAGAATTCTTACTCTGAACAAATGGGGTGGTATATATGTAGACACCGATATGATAGTTGTCAAATCACTAGATGAATTGCCTCCTAACTGGGTCACAAAACAAAGTGACTTTTCTATAGCTTCAGGAATCCTGGCATTTGCTAAAGATGAGGTTGGAACTAATGTAACAGGAACAATCCTCGAGTAAGTATTTAATAGTCACTTTTACGTTGAGGTAAATATTTGGGAGGTTAAGTCGACAATAATAACATCAACTCATTAAAATACGCTTGTAGTTATATTTTCTATTCGCGCTTGTCTAACATTTGTTTTTATGTTCCCAGATTATTATCACAAACTTTTAATCCTTACGATTGGGCTGCTAATGGGCCCTACGTAGTTCAAAACGCGGTTGCCCCCCTGTGCATGGCCGGGAACAATACCGATAACTGTAACGGTAAGTTATCAAGTTATGTGGTACCTAAATAGTTTTATTAATTACTAGCTGTCCCTCGCGACTTTGTCCGCTACTTTTAGTTTCAACGGTTTTTCATTTTTGTAACATTTTCCTCGACCTCTATTTGTTAACACTTGGCTGCGCTTTTTTGGCGATAAATTGGCCAACAACAAGCCATCCATCGTCTCCTTTAAGATTACCATGAATCGGAATATAAATTGGGTTCAATGTATACAAAGGTCTAACGGTTGATGTAGCAGGCACACACACAAATCCTTTTCCATCTGTTACAGGTATAAAAATCATGCCATACGAGTTATTCTACCCACTTCATTACACGTTGTGGAGGTTCTACTTTCGAGGCGGCACCATGACGAACATCGAACCTCCTTATTCTTACCACATGTGGAATTATCTTAGCAGCAATGAGAAGATAGTGAAAGGCTCACTGTATCAAACGCTGGCAAAAAAATATTGTCCATCAATTTATGAAATGTATGGCAACGAGTTTGGAATTTAACTAGCTTAACGCCCAGGGAATTGGTAAAATCTTTTGTTTAAAAATAATTGTCACAACAACCAATGCATTCGTATGTAAAATTCTGATCTGAATATTATATATACGAAAGTAACTCTGTCTTTCTGTTATCTGATACGCTTTCACGCCTAAACCGCTGAACAGATTTTAATGAATTTTTATGGGGTAAGCTTGGACCCCCAGAAAGGACGTAGGTAGTTTTTACCGCGATAACATATTCCTACGCGGGGGGGAGCCGTGGGCAACTAGTTATTTATAAACTAACAACTTTCACAATTATTCGGTGATATATCTAACGTTGTGGTGGCATAGCGGTTCCATGAACGGATTTTTGTGGACAAAGTTGTAAATTCAAACCCATTGCAGGCAATTGTAAGTACAAACGTGACTTTGTAAAAGTTATCTGTAGTTCCTTAATTATTCAAAGACACTATTGACAATCGGTGAAGAAAAAGAATTTGAAATCGCCAACCCGCAATGAGCTTGCTCATTACATGAGAAGACGCCTGTACCCAGCTGTGGGACATTTATAGGCCAGTATTATTTTATCTCTGGTTCATTATTTTGTTTTAGTTTGATAATTGTGCTGGCATATTTCATATAATTATCACTAGATCTATTCTATAACATTAAACTGGCGAACTCTATAAACAGAACTTATGGGTAGGGTTACAAATACCTGAAATAATAACAGTAATTCAATATTAACACGTCCGTTCAATGAATAATTTTATTTGTTTTCTTTTTAACTTTATAAACATAAATACTGTAATCGATAGTATACAAAATTGTTTTATTGCTTCATTGGAGCTGAGTGCATTCACCTTTTAGGTACTAAATAGTTAAGCAACATGCAAAAATAAAATTACAGTTTATTAATAAAATGTTGCGTTTAAACATTGTGTTGTACACGATTCTACTTCTGCTGTGGCTTATTGGATGTGTATTGTTCCTGTTAGTAATGAAAACTGCGAAGATTGAAGTAACTCAAGAGGATCAAGGTGTAACAGAGGGGTTCACTACGGAAGTGTTTGTGAAAACGGAACCCGAATACCCCGGTACGTTACCAGAGTATCCAGATAAACTGCAGAGTTTTTTCTAGAAAAAAAAACTAAACTATACCGGAAGCAAGGAACAGAGTGTATAAAAAAGGAAATATTTTTAATTCTGAAAGCAAGTAATTTTCTACTAGGATATATTGATTTGGAGCTAGAGATAAACCTTGACAACAGTAATCATTAATTGACATTAATGTAAACTATGTAAAAATGAATAATGTCAACGACTGTGGTACATGGAAACATGTAGGAGATGAAGGTAAAACAGACACTTGTTCAAATTGAGGACCCATTAATTATTTGTCAGATATGGCGATAGTGCTACTTAGAAATAATTAAACCAATTATCAATTATATTGTGTTCTACTTTTTTTTAAACCACCCAACGATTATTATGTAACAATTAAATATTAGAATTAAGTTAAGTACCCAATGAGGGACACCGTTAGCAGTTTCGACGAGGCGCAAGTCGCACGCAATATCCGAAATGTCTAATTCCATAGTTTGGTGGTACCGTTGGCAGGCACTGACAGCTAACGAGCCAGTGGCGCCAACTAGTGAGCGCAATAACAATAGCGCTCATTAAGAATGAGCTAACAGTAAGTAAAGTGTAGTTATAATAGGAATAAAAACGTCTATCACCTTTATCTGTCGTCAGTTATCACTTGAACTTAGATTTTTTATTATTACCAACATATATTTAACTTGCAATGTATGTCATGTATGTTTGGTTAGATCAAATATTGCAAGCTACATTAGAGCTACTTCTTGACATCCGATTGACAATTGCATTTACATTATATTATAAGGTCGGTGACAATACGATATAGCAGCCCTTCGAGTTGGTCTGATGATGGTGACAGAAGGTGGCCCAAGGAACGTCGTATCGTCGCGGAACGACAATCCCATCTGGTTTGGGCTTGTATGTATTTTTTCAATAAAGATACTATGACCCTAGCTGGTTTAAAAGCTTGTATTTAAAAGTTTTGATGTAATATTTTTTTAGATATTACCTTTTTGTTTGTAATTTTTTTATTCAGTATCAGTACAACAAAAAATAAAACTTCTAATTGTTTTAACATTCTAATACCGATCAAACATCGATGACAGTTATTCCAGATATTCTTATCTAGACTGCATTAACTTTAATGATTAAACTAGATGTTTCCATAATTGTCAATGTTACCGTTTGTGTATCTAAGATTTATTATCGTGCAAATTGTGTTCCGCTTTCACGTACAATCGGCGAAAAAAGTCGATGAACACAATCCATACCAATATTATAAATGCGGAAGTAACTCTGTATGTTACGCTTCCATGGCTAAACCTCTGAACTAATTTTGAAGAAACTTGGTATGGAGTACGCTTGAATCCAACGAAAGGACATAGGCTACTTTTTGCAGCGATAGCCGACACACAAGTGGGCGGAGCCGCGGGGCACAGGTAGTCAGATATAAAAACTGCCAGAAATATTTAGTGACATTTGGAACATTGATGTTCAGCTATTTTGTATCTAATAGATACAATAGAGGGGTACTTGTCGACTGCCATTCGTTGAGTTGAGAGGTGTTTGCTGATAAAATATATAAAGTTTAGTATGGAGAACATAATAAAAAACAAACGAAAAAGATCAAAAATCATTTATTGGAACAAAAACAAATAAATAAGGAACATTAATTGTGCAATAACAGCTACATTAGTTTAGAAAACTGTGTTGCAACTGTTAGCGGCCACCTCCGAAAAAGAAAGCAGTGTTCCAACGTTTAAAAACATTACAAAACCGGAAATTATTAATTAATATGACAAGCTACAATCCAACCTTTTAACACATAGATATAGATCTTAGAAGTTTCAATAAAGCATACCTAAAGATATATAGAGGTAGCGTTGAATACTACTGCTAAGCAGTACCTAAGCACCTGAGGGCTCCCCCCTACACAAGTGGCATTTCGACAAGCGTTAACGAAGGTAGAAATCGCTTAAATTACATTAAATTCATGGAAATGACATTTCGTTTCGATAAGTCACGTGACTTGGACTTGTCACTTCCATATATTTGAACGATTCGATTAGCGTTATCGCTTGTCGATATGTCACTTGTCTAGGGGGGCAGGCCTCAGTACTCATTCTTCTTCCAAAATTAGTACTTTAGCTATTTATATACATTATTATAAAAATTCAATATACCGTAATAAATTTATAGGGTTTAAATGGTCATTACACAGAAACACTAATTATGGAGCAGTCGATCTCGCGTCGATTTTTTTTATACTCTTGTCTTATGTAGATACTATTATTTTATTCATATGTTAATTATAATAATGTCAGGTATATAATAACCTTCATGCACTAACAATGCTATGAGTGGTGTAACAAAACATGTATTGTAGCAATCCCATTCCGGAAACGAATCTATTTACATATGAAAATAAACTAAACGTATAATAACTTTCGTGAGGAATAGTAGTTTCATAGTTTAAACTAGTCGAGCGATCCCGAGAATATACGTGAGTAAACTGTTTTGTTTTAAACGCTCTCTTATGAAATACAAGTATGTAGTTCTAAATTTCTATACTATAATATAATAAAGCCCAAAACATTTTGCATTTAATAACATTATGTATGCGAGTATGTTTGTGTAGGTACATAAAACTGAACAACCGTTAGCCCAATTCATATGAAACTTTGCACACATATAAAGGGCGGCATGAACACTCTGACAAACATAGTTTCGTTAGTGCCGGATAGGTGGCGCTGGTGGCTACTAGTTTTTGTTTTGGTAAACTTTTCGTGCCCAAAACCTTACCCCTAATTTTAACCCCATTTTTTTATTATATATTATATTTTTTTTTTTCTGTTAATTAAACTGACTTTTGATGGCAGTTATGTTTTATCAAAAAATTGTTTCCTTCCACGTTCGCATAAGTCAACTGTCTAACACAAGCATTATCACAAGCAGATAATCATCAAATTAATAGCTACGTAAAGCAAAAACTTTGTACTTACCTACCTATGGTTTAAGACATTTATTTCTCAAAAAGAATACAATTCACTTACATGAGAAATACAAGCTAATCATAAAACTAAATATAATAATTACGAAGCATGTAGGTACTCGCAAATACTTGAGCTAATTTGTTGGGGTTACAAATTTTTACCTAACCCTATTTATGAAAATTTCGCGGACGGAGGAGTATGAGTTTAGTAGTATATGTAAACTATTCTAACATCTCTAATTACCATGTTCTAAGAAATAAGTGACATTATATTATTCTATTCAATATTGTGACATTTGTTAGTGAAATTATAATAAATTGTAGCCAAGCCTCGATTCCGGAAAGATTTCAGAAGATCCGCTTTGCTGTTTTTCTTGGGGTCAGAAGCAGGGATAATTTCGGATCTGGATACGGATACGGATGTATGAAAAATGTTATATCGGTAACGGTTACGAATTTAAAATAATATCAGATTATAATTTTAGTGAATAATATCAGATTATTAGATTTGGATATTCGGTTACGCATATTATTTTTTTAAGGAATTATTAAAGTACGATTGATTTTTAGTTAAAACTTCATCGGTCAACTCTAATTTTCTAATTGTGTACAAGTGAAAAAGATACCGATGGTTTTTTTTTTTTATATCATTTATTTAATGAGGCTTTTTGCGTACCGATGGTTTAAAATAAGTTTAGTGTGGGTTTAACAGAATCGGGGCTAATGAATGAATAGTTAAGACTAAGTAATAGCGATTAAAATAATAACATGCAACTAGTCTGTCAGCTCGGCCGATAAAAACCTGTCTAACGTGTTCCATTTATGTCAACTTAGCCATATCCGAAATTATTTTAAACTTTTATATCGGTTTCTTACGGTTATTATTATAAATAAAATAAATAAATGTGGACAACATCACATACATTGTTCTAAACCCAAAGTAAGTAGCTAGAGCACTTGTGTTATGGAATTCAGAATCAACGAAGGTACCACAAACACCCAAACCCGGGACAATGTAGAAAAGTGCTTTTTCTATATTGACCCGGCTGGGGATCGAACCCGGGACCTCAGAGCTGGCGACACCTTGAAAACCGGTGTGTACGCCACTCGACCACGGAGGTCGTCAGAATTTATTATTTTTATTTTATTATTATTGATTTGGTTTTAATTTTGAATGTACCAAAATCTTATTTTGCATTAGATTGCGTTTATTGTCATGCGTACTGCCTAGGCATCACCTTTTAAAAAAAATAAAAAGATTTATGCTCCCTAGTGATAGTGAGTGAACCTGAGAACTATTGCGTTACTGGTGTAGTGCTAACACTCCATCCACTATCTAATAAATAAATGTAAGATGACGTCAATGCTCTTGACTAATCCTGCAAATGTACCTACATACTACATACCTATATATATTATGTACCTACTTATTCAGGTAAATTGTACGAAATTTAAGTACCTAGCTACTTATACGTAACGTGTCATATAATTATAATCTGTTTACTTAAATGCATTTGCAATGCACTTTTTTATGTACCGTAGGTAAAATCACGCTCAATATAAAAAAAAGATTGTAATCTAATGGAACAAATTATCAATATCATTATCATAATCGACGGGGATTCTTAATTCAGAAAAACATTTCTCTACTAAGAAATTTGTTCCCTGTATCGCAGGATTTTATACACTTTCTATCTTCAGATTTGGATCAAACATTCGTGAATTACACAAATGTTTGTCCTATGCGGACTGAGGGCTACCAGGGGCTACTGTTATTGCGCGCACTAATTGGCGCCACTGGCGCCTCAGCTGTCAAAGCCCACCAACAAAGTATGGATTGACCTCGCGTGCAACTAGCGCACCTGGCGGCGAAATTAATAACTTTAGCCCTCATTGCGGATACCCTTCTTCGCAACACGTCGCGCAATGGTAAGTAGTTGGCTCGGCTAACCGCGCACTCTGTTAAACAATGATGGACTGGAAAAAACAAATGACTAGTTGAACAAGTTAGCAGAACATGATCGTTGTGAAGTATTTATATTCATGGAGTGTCGTTATGTTCTATTTATCGGAGTCGTGTACTTAGCCATTGATAACAATGTGACACACAACGATATTGGTATTATACCAACAGTTAATAGGTACATACTATTGTACTGTGGGTGGTATAAGGTATAAACTTAAAGTTGGATTTCAATAAAATAATTTAGGATTAGATGATAATTAGATGATGAGTCTCGACATGAATTTTCATGATTTCCGTCTTACCAAAATTTTCTGTAGAAAAAAAAGAAAAATATACATTTATTAAACACACAAGACCACACTATATAAAAGTTAACATAAGGTAGAATGTAAAGTGATAAAAGTAAAATAGTACTAAAGTAACACAAATGTGCTTTGAAGAACAAAAAAAGATATTTTTATGAAGAATATAAGAAACAAATACCTTCAGCAAAGTTGACAAAGAAACAAAAATACTTTAATAAAACACCAGCACACAAAAAACAATTTATTAGTCTTTAAGTTTGGACCTGGTATAAGTATTATTTTTAGTTTATGTGGAGAACATCACAATATTTGCCCTGAACCTAAAGTAAGTAGCTAAAGCACTTGTGTTATGGAATTAGAGACAACGAAGGTACCACAAACCCGGACCCGTCCGGGTATCAAACCAGGGACCTGAGAATATACAATTATTTCATGGATCGACTCTTCCACAACCCATTTACTAAGTAATAACTTTAAGACTGAACGTCAATATTTGAATTGAAGATGAGCTTGGCGGTACGTATCTTCATAAGCAAAGCGACGGCAATTATTGCTGTCAATATGCTAATTCGTATACGTGTCGCGCTTTGACAGCAATTACTGTACAAATATTGCTCACGCTTTGCTTTTGCTGGATAGGTTACTGCCACCGATCTACAAGCCCATTATGTTACAAACTTTATTAACTTTAAAAATTAAAATATTTATGGATACGTTATTATCTGATCACGGTGGGTAGCATAAATATTCGGGCAATACTCCGCAGCAAGTTTGCCATAAAGTGAGAATTCTGTCACAAGATTATATTTTGTAAAGTATTCCCATATGTGGTAGGTATATATTTTTTCTGCCTTCCATTTCTCCCAGTCAGCTGGATTAAAGTACACTTGTCTGTTGTGAAATGATATTGGGTAGAAAAGTTCTGGGCCATACACAGCAAAATCTGTAAAAAGAAAACGAACAACATTAATAAAATTTGCTATAATTAGTTTATTAATATGATAGATGCGCTTGTATTTTAAGTATAATCAAGATCTTCCACTTTTATTCTTTTGTCAGCTGAATAGTAAGCATGGCATAACAATGCAACAAACTCTTTAATATTAGCCTTTACGGTATCCGTAGGAATTACCGGAAGACAAAACTATACTTCCCAGATATAATGCCATTCACAGACCCAAAACGGAGCTTGCTTGGCGAAAACTAAATTGGTTTTTGACAAGTAACATTCTGCAAACCTGAGAAAAATTACTTATTGTACGAAAGTAAGACCATCAAAGGTATAAATATATAGGTTCCATAACAAGACTCCACCTACCATCACACGTGGCCAGCGACATGCCTTGGATCTTGTTCGTTGTGCACCAGAGCTGCATCGCATGTGTCAGTACACTTGGCCCGCTGTAACTCCACACATCATGCTCCTTATTGATCGATATCTCGCTACGAAGGAAACTGTAAAAAAACCTATAATAATATATATCAACAATTCAACACAACTCACACACTGCTATCTGATCCCAAAGTAGGAAAGCCTGTATTATGGTAACCAGACAACTGATAAACTTACTTATATATTTATAAATTACACCCAGACACAGAACAAATGATCGTGCTCATCACACAAAGATTTGTCCTGCGTGGATATCGAACCCACGACCTCCGGTTTAGTAGTCAGGGTCACTAACCACTAGAGTCTAGTGGTTAGTGACCCTGTTGATCGATGACGGGCCTGTTGGTCTAGTGACTAGACCAACAGGCCCGTCATACTATCGATTAGGCACGGCTATTGCTAATCTAGGCTTACAAATATTTCGTTTGAAAAGCTTAACAGCGACGTCTAATGAGCTACCGTTATTACCAGGTGGCGCCACTGGCGCGTCGGCTGTCGAAGCCGACTAACAAACTATGGAATTTGACATTTCGGACTCCAAGTACGACTAGCGCCTTTGGCGGCGAAATTGCTAACGATAGCCCAAGTCATTGGCCTAATTTATGTTTCCTTATGAAAGTTTTAATCAATGTATATCATGGCAAATGTTAAAGAAAATAAATTATATATAGGTTTGAAGACGCGACAGAGCAGAAGCAGAAGCACCCCTACTATACTTACCCTACAGCTACTTCAGCAAGCTTCCGTCCAGCTTTATTTTCCGAAAACGAGAACATATCTATGGATAATGTCTCTGGAGTTTCTCTAACCACCCAATTCTTCCATAAACCTGCTAAAGAATGAGCAACAATCACGTCTAATCCTAAATAAATCCCGCTGTACTTGTACATAGTTATATACGTCATGACTTTAGCGATATGCATGTTTAACTGGTCGTCACTCAATTGGTTCACCATATACTTCAAAGGCGTCCCCTTGACGTAGTCATTGATATGAACTCTCAAAAACTTCACGTTCTTGTATTTAGATAACAAGGTCTTTAAGCCACTGTCTAGAATGGCGTCTTCTAAAACTGGATATGTGAACAACACGTGGATTTGATGGTTTGGGTGTGCTAAAGCAGCTGACTCCACAACACACGCTTGACGATAAGTAAGACCACCCCTACAAGACGACTCGTGGAAAAATACAGAATTAGACGGTAATGTGGCATTCTCTAAAAGCAAAGGTAACGCATCGTTCTTCTTTACAAAATGACATGACTCTTCTTTGCGCGGATTCCAATATGTGATTTCATCGTATTGATTTACTTCATTTTGTAAATAACAATTATAAATATAAAAAAGACTTAATATGGTTATGAAAATGTAGATATAAATCTCGTATCTCCTAAAAAAATGTCGTGCCCTCAAAGAATTCAAAATTAAATACATATCTCAAACACTTCTATTGCTGCCATCTGAACCACTACTGATAAAAATCTTATTGCACGTTACCTATCGTAATAATAACTACCTAAGTAGTACTTAATATTTACTGGCCACGTGGTTAATCGATTCTCATTCTGTATGTGTTAAAATAGTGATAATGTGATTTTTTTATGTTAATTGTTTTTTAGAACCATTCTTACAAGTAATTAATAATGCAAGTACTTGGATGTTTTATTCGCGACTAACAAAAAAATGCTTGGCAAGTCGCAACAGGTCAACCAGTACATCTTGTCTGCGTCAGCTCATGAATAAGGTATCCGAAACTAGTTAGACATTCACGGAAAAATGCGCGAAAAAAAAGACATCAAAGATGAGTTATGAGTACCTAGAACAAAGTAAAGTAATTAAACTCTAGACCAACTAGTAGATATACAAAGAAGAATGAGAGATACAAAGAAAGCAATACTGTCTGGTTTCAAGGCAGGTTAAGCAAATGGCTCCTAACCAAAACAACAGTAGCCACCGAGAATAGTCTGTAATACTTACATCGGTTGCAACTGAAGAACTCAGCGCAAACGTCATTATGTAAACTGCTGAAACATTTTATAAACGTAAGTTGGTCAAACGTGGTAAGTAGATAAGCGCCAAAAGTTTCAAATAATGTTAGGTCTTAGGCTGAGTATTCACATTCGTCATAGACTTAAAATGTAGTTATAAAAATAATGCAGTAGGTATGAAGACTTGTGGTCTTTTCCAAGAGTTCGATATCAAACTTTTAGACATCAAACAGATTTAACAATTATGTAAATAATCTAAATTCATAACCCAGGTCATTTTTCGCTTTTTTGTGGTCTTTAGGTAGGAAGTTTTTGATAGATGTTTTTTATTAGTCAGTTTTTTTAGTAAGTTTTTTTTTTCGATTTAAATAATGGTGTTAGTAGAAATATAACTTAAATACTTATTCATTAATTGGGTTAGTAGTAACCAGTTTACTCTATCGACATCTTTATTCTTTGCTTTTTCAAATGAAGCAAAAACTAAAAAGATACCAGACCAAAAACTAAGAAGTACCAATCTTGATAAAACAATCATTGTTCCCTAAGTTGAAATTAAATAAAAAAACAAATGTTTACAATCCGATCAATACTTTCGGAGATGTGTAACATACATACATACACTTACTATATAAAATTTTGTATATTTGCTTGGAATCTTTAATAAAGCATATGTATTCAGAAGAATATGAATAAGCATATGCAGTTCCAAAATGTATTCAGAAGCTCCTTTTTTAAAGTCACTCATAAAGTGGAGCAAGATATGCATTACCTAATTAGATTATTTTGTCCTTACCTATATTTATCCTTGAATATTTCAATTGGTAAGAGTTTAGTTGTTTTTAAATACTTTTTTTAAAAACCATTATTGTACAAAATATATTGATCCTAAAAATGGATTTTTGAAACTTTCTTTATTTTATAGTTCCGAAAAATATAACGAAACTTTGACTTTCTAAGACAAATATAAATAAATAAGAATGTTTTCTTTTCATTTCGTCCATCAGTTATCTAAAATAATAACTATTGCGATTGCGAAAAAAGTGTGAAAAAAGTAGCACGAGAAATAAAATTTAACAAATGTTAAAAATTTTAAATCGCTTGTAACTTGGAGAACATCAGGAAAATATATAAATCAATGATACTGTAACAGCCCTACCAGATGTGTAATTTTATCCTAAGTGTGTGTATTGTATTAAAAGTAAAAACATCGGGCTAATCTTATTGAAATCTCATTTCCTGACAAAATGGATTTCTCATAGATCGGTATCGAAATAGATAATGTGAAGTTAAAATGTCTCCGTTTTCTCGGTTTCCTGTTCATATCGCGAGAATAGCTCAAATATGTACTCGTTAATGAGTTCAAAGAAGAGTTTTCTAATAAGAAAAAATGTGGTAATATTTATAAGTTTAGCTATTTTGAGTGTCGTAACAATTTTGTACGTTAACCAGAATAATGTGTCGATCCAAGAGCCTTATATCATACATTTAGAAGCGGCAGACAATAATATATCGTGTCATTATGTAGAGGAAGGTGACGCTCTGCCGTCGGCCGAAGACGCAAGCTTTTCTCCGCGACCGAACTCAATATTCTTCCATGAGACGTCATGTCGTGGAGGACTGAACTCGCGTCAAGCGTGTGCCGTGGAGTCCGCCGCCAGGGCTCACCCAAGAAGACAGGTGTACGTAATGTTCAGCGCACCTGTCAGTGACATTGTCTACGAAAGAAGCTGTGTAGCGATGCTCCGCCACTTCCCAAACATACATTTCGCAAGGGTGCACATCACTGACTACGCCAAAAAAACTCCTTTGGAATCAATGGTGGCGGGCGGGCCATTTAAAGAGAGCAAATGGCGGGTAGAACACACGTCTGACGTCCTTAGATACCTGACTCTATACAAATGGGGAGGGGTGTACCTCGACACGGATATGTTGGTGGTAAAGTCTTTGACCCCTCTGGGTCACAACTGGGCAGCTAAAGAAGACGATGGCTTGGTAAATGCAGCAGCTATAGCTATTTCTATGGATTTTCTAGGGAGAAAACTTGCTAATGCTGTAATAAAGTACGTACTCTTCTTTTAATATTTAATATTGAAGTATTTAAAGTACGTAATCTGACTGATACTTGACAAGCTCAAGGCGATCATCATAATTGCATGTTATGTAGATAATAATTAGCCAATAATAACTACAATACTCGTTATCAAAGTATTTTGTTGCATATAATATGTAACAAAAACTTCGTAAAACATTGAAATGCTAATTAGATTTTCATCAAATTATAATTATTTTAACATTGAAACACAAAATGGAACTGATATTGTTACATTTGGCAAGTAACTTAATTAGATTTTTTTTTCAAGTGAAGTGAAAACGAACTACAGACCAGATATTTGGATTCACAACGGACCTGGCGCCATCACCAGAGTGCTCCACAAATTGTGCAAAACACCCAAATTAGCTGACTGGTCCACAAACACTTGTCAAGGTTTGATATCTTTTAACTTCATTTAGATTTTTTATTTATTTATTTATTTATTCATAAAATATAAGCTTACAGTATAGTCAACCAAATCGCTTATATCTATACTACACATAGAAAAACAAGAAAAAACAGAAACATAAAATCAATTAATGTAAACTGCATAACTAAGTTACACAACAAATTAAATATAGCTGATTCTTAATGATAATCACGTACCATAAAACTATCGGCAAAAAATTAATTTAGTTATTAAATAAAGGCGTCCTTAACATCCATTCATACTCCATACTAATTTTATAAATGCAAATGTAACTACGTCTGTATGTCTTTCTGTCTGTTACTCTTTCACGACTAAACCGGTGAACCTATTTAAATAAGACTTGATATGACGTAAGCTTGAATCCCAGGAAAGTAGATAGGCTACTTTTCGTCGCGATAGCCGACATCCACGCGGGAGAATCCGCGGGCAAAACCCCCGGCGCTATATTGTGACGTTATCAACACGAATTATTTTTTAATAGCGTGGTTTTGCCATATAAATTTTTATTTAGATTGTTTGTTGTAAAAATAATTAAGCTTGGTAGGTACCATAGTAAGTTTATTGGCACAAAAAAACACAAGACGGGAGCAACGATTTTGATATTGAATGTGAAGTTCAAACCTACAAAATATCTCTTTTAACCTACATCAGTCATTTCGGTATCATATAGGTACCTACTCTGTTATCTATTACACGCATTGAATCATCAAAACCATTTAAAATTTTAGTTTAGGCCAGTAATAAATCAAATTATGGATGCTCTTTGTAAATCAGCCATGCATTTTAAAACTTAAGAGAATTTTAATCACTAATGAGTTTTTAATCGTGTGGTGTTTATGTTGTGTGATAATACTGCGATTTATATGTCTGAGTAATTAAGGGTTCGGGTCATTTTTCATCAATACGCGGGTGTAACCGCTTTAGGGGTTTATGGCTAAGGTTAAGCCATACTTACCGTTACCAGTTAGTCTGTGGATGACCATTCAGGGACTAACATACCGAGATCCTGACTGTTGTACGTTGCTCTTTGACAGACGTAAAGTCAGTACAATAGAGATGGTGAAGGGGTGTGAAATGTAAAAAAAAATTGTGAATTTGTGTAAAAAAACACTTTGTGGCAAAAATGGTAGCACACACTGACGTACCTAACGCGAAATTTCAATTCTGTATCTTATCCTGTACCAACTTTTATTTTACCAAATAAACCTACTTAATTCAATAATTTTTCTTTATATATTTAAGATATATTTAGTTCGGAAATTAGATACTAAAAAAAATATTTGACACGTATTTATAATTTTTCAGGTTTAGAAATATACGGCCCCGAGTATTTCTACCCGATACACTATTCGAGAAAAGATGAATATTTCAAAACAGGAGATTTAAGGGGTGCTGAGAAAGCGTACACTCACCATTTTTGGAACAAGCTGACGTATGACATAAAAATAGAGAAGGACTCTCCGTATGCGAAAATGGCTAAAGAGTTCTGCCCAACAATTTATGAAATGTATGGAGAAGAGTTTGGATCATAAAGAAAAACAAAAATTATTCTTAACTTAATTTCACGTAAACGAAAAAAGAAAGGTTTATAAACGAAGTACCTACTACGTATTTACAAGAAAAAGTGATCCTATGTAATGCTGCATACTGCTCGGTGATAATTATGTTGGTTGGCTGGTTATAAGTCTGATTCTTAATAAACGTGCTTAGAATTTTTCTGCTTATATTTTTTAAATCTTTGTATGTTGTACTGCAGATAGCTGATCTGTGATAAGAAATAACTTTGGGTCCTTATTTATTATTTTAATTATTTGTTACGCATTAACGCATGCGTAGCGAATATTTGTAATTAAATACAAATAATAGAAGGAAAAAACTTAAACCTCACTAAAAGTTCAAGGCAGTGACCTCGGTAGCTTAATTGTTGCCAGTGGTCGCAGGATCAATTTCAAAAATTGCTGTCATCCTAGTTATACCACCTCAGTGGTCCCATATTTCATTGAAGTCGATTCCTTTTACACTTATGTGTTGATTACACATTACAGAACATTAATAAGAGTTTCATGTACCTATTAACACCTATATTTTTTAACGCTACCCGTACTGGACACTTTTATACTATACGTTTACTGTTTTGACAGCCTATAAAGGTATACACGGTGTCCAGTAAATACTGCAGGGGGCTATTCCTAACTGGAGTCAAAACCAAATACAGCACAAAATAATTATGTTCCGCAAAAAGTTACGTTTTAAATGATAAAAAAAAAAAATCTCTAAGTACATTGCTTCTGACTCCATAAGTATCTTATACGGAATAAAAGCTACTTATTGTTATATTTTTTAACATCAGATTAAGCCTGAATAGTACTCTACACCTTGTTAGGTTAGGTTAGGTCCATTAAATGTTAGTTAAATATTTTACTTAAGGATTTTCTTATTGCTGCACCTTTGGCGGTGAAAAATAAATATATATGTGGCAGTCTTATACATGTTTTCGAAAAGATAAAAATATTATGTAATTTAATATGAAAAAATTGCTATTTTATTTCAAAGGGAGCTGATTTGTTATGAAATTTAAAACGTACCTAAAGGAATTAAAAATAATGAATGAAATGAAAAATATAGTGCAAGTACGCTATCTTTAGTAGACGCTATATTTAACGACAACAATTAAAGCAAATTACTTTTTGAAAATTTGTATAGAGTAAGAATTGGACTTCAGATTCATGTATTGTATACAGTCATAACTGTGCTATTCATACTTAATTTGTAGTATAACCTCTAAGGAAAGAGGGGTTCGTCATATTCAAACTTAGAAACATAAAATATCATATTCAAACTTCTGGTTAGAAATTAATAAACACGTTTTTTAGAACATCATGTCCGGAGCCCAAAGTGGCCACAGTATTCGTCCCAGTCGCCCTATCCACCTGTAAGCCTTATTTGAGGAGTCTCTTACTTCGTGTCCATAGAAGGCACCTATGGTTCTGAAACCATGTTATGTCTTTCTGATATAAGAGTATCAACGGGATGATATTCCTAAAAGTATTTTCCATCTTCATATGTCTGTATACGTCTGTCTGACCTAGAAAAGGTGTCTTTTTAATCGATGAAGGTAGCTGTTTAAAACGCTTAAACCTATGCGGTCTTATAAAAAATAACGGTTTATCTAAAAACAAATTGAAACCTTTATAAACTCCAAAATATAAAGAGGTTTAAACCTGGTTTTTGTAAAAATCCTCTAGGGTCGTTATTCTCGCATCAGGTGTATCTGTCATTGATAGACAAGCAACTGGCCTGTGATCACTGGATATCGAGATAGACCTGATGCGGGACTACCGATCCTAGCGGATTTTCAAGTCCCCATTGCTGTTTAGGTTTTGTGTAGACGTTGTGTCTTAGTAAGACTAAATTGAATCACTTTATTTCATACAAAGTAATTTGATATAGTACCAACAACATAGAGGTGCAGCCAGCGATAAACGCGAAATTGAACTGTATTCCAACGTATTATGCATGAATATTTTTATTATACTTATATGTCGTTGTAATTCAACGTCAAAACTCATAAAATCGTTTTCATGCAATAAAATTAAATTGGCATAAAATCAAAACCGTCAACATTCTTCATTTGTGTTGACTTCTTATATCCGATTGACTTCTTATATATGATTGAGATATAGTATAATATAGTACCTATCATGTGATGCAAGCGCCATTCAAATTTCTATTATTTTTTAAGAGTGCTGTTCATCGAATATTATCTGTTTCTATATTTATCGCCTTATACCTTTTGTACGGGATGTCAGGACCATCCTACGATATAGTGTGGAAGCAATCCAACGAAACTTTATGTCATTATTCCAATCTTGAAGACGCACTAGAAGCAGTTGACGATGACTTTTCTTTGCCAATCTGGTCAATATTTTTCATCGAAACTTCATGCCACGGCGGACTGAACTCGCGCCAGGCGTGCAGCGTCGAGTCTGCTGCCAGAGCACACCCTCTGTGGCAGATCACCGTCTTCTTTTTGGCGCCAGTTTCGGAATACGCTCTTAATCAAAGCTGTCTTGGAACTCTCAAACAATTTACAAACATCAAGCTTGTTAGAATCCACATAGCAGACTTTACTAAAGGTACACCTCTGGCTCCAATGCTATCTGAAAAACGTTTCCAAAATAGTTCATTCCCAATAGAAAACTATTCAAATGCTTTGCGCTATTTGATTTTGTACAAATGGGGTGGAATATATTTGGACACAGACATGATAGTGATAAAGAACTTAGCGCCTTTGGGTGTCAATTGGGTTGGGAAGGAAGATCGTAGTCACATTAATATCGCAGCGTTGGGAATAGCTTCGGATTCAATTGGAACACAGTTCGCCGCTGATCTCCTTGAGTACGTATAATTATTGTTTGAGTAAACAAATGCGAACGAAGTGACCATACAATAACTATGTAATGGTAAATAAATAATCAAATATCGAGAAGAACTTCAAAGGCCGTCTATAAATCGAACCATGAGAAAGTAGGAAAGAGAAGTTGAATCGTTACGTCCGACCATACTCTCAATATGAAAAATATAAGATCTTGCTTTGTTTATTAAGGCTAGATTTTGTTTTATTGACAGCGAATTTACAAACCACTTCAACGCTCGCGTTTGGGGCATCAATGGACCAAAGTTGATTACCCGTGTCCTAGACAAGAAGTGGTGCAATCCCTATGAATTTAAGAATTGGACTAGTAGTACTTGCAAAGGTAAGTATAATAATATAGTGCCTAGGTATGTGTTGCAGTAACTAGGTATGTAACGTACCAGACTCATCCCCGGTAAATAAATATAGATAATAGATACAGGTTTCCAATCCAACTTCTTCAGAGCAGAGTTAGTTTAATGGGAATAATTGCAGCAAAAAGAAAAAAAACTGAACTACTTTTTTAGCACTTTGGGCGCACAGAGTAGCCTAAGATTTAGTATACCTTTCCTACGTCGAGCAAAGTTTAATTTATTCTTTTGTTTTTGGAATTCAATCCTCCGATATCATTGGTAATAATAAATGTAGCTAATATTTAATAACTCAGAATATCTTAATTTCAGGAATCAGTATCTACAGCCCAAAGTTATTATATCCAAAACATTACAGAAACGCAAGCACACTTTTTGAAAGTTCAAACTGGGATATATTAAAAAATATCAGCAGTTATACTATTCACATGTGGAATCGTTTGACAAGTAACCTAACAATATCAATTAATTCACCGTATAAAAGATTAGCAAAACAATATTGTCCAAGTATTCATAATTTATTCGGAAATAAATTTGGTGTTTAAATTTGCGTTTCATTTCTGCCTCAGCGATGATCGTAAAAGCTTATTACGCAGACATTGCCGTCTCTCTTCGATCTCTTATGATACCATAGTACCGCAACACACCTACAAATTTCCCATGATTAAAACTAAGTTAAGATATTGAAGTTTTTCTGCAATATTATTCTTCAATATGACAAGAGGCGCCAGCCCAGCAGTACCCATCAACATTATTTTAAATTGATGATCGGGTTTCTGAGGAGCATGACGTGGAAAGTGATTATAATTTCAATATGATACCTCCATGAGTGACTTAGGAAAAGGGTCTGACAGCCAGACCGACAGACGGTCAACAAAGTGATATTTGAAGGGTTCCGTTTTAAGTTTTGAGCTACGGAACTATAAAAATGAGCATTTTCTTGTTTGTTTTTAAGCAATATTTATTAGTTAGTTAGTATTTAAAGCAATAAGGTACCTTTTCACATATTATAATGTCTTAACCAAACCGTGTGAACATCAGGTATCTACAAATTGCATCAACATGTCATTGATTCCTTTTTGTTTTTAGTATGTGGGTCATAATTCGTTAGAGCGGGGCCTAGAACTTATAACCTTTGCGTTCTAATTAGGTTCACGATGATGTTGGTAAGCATCGTTAACAACGCAGCTACAGAAAAAAGATGTTGCTAATTAAGGTACGTACCTAGGTACTAAAGTTATAATACTCCCATACTTAATTAAAGCTACCTAATAATACTTGCAAATACATATAATGAGTGTTCAATGTACATGGTATCAAACGATCGTGTTTAATAACCATTAAATGAAAACAAGTAAAAACATTTTTAACATGCAATCACCACTGAAATTTTTAATAAAACATCAAAAAACAGCGCTTGCAATTATAAGTGTTTTAAATATTATTATTATTTATGTTTGGTACGACAGCCCAGGGTCGAAGTACTTTAATAAGAAAGATTTGAAGTCATCTGACGATACATCCTGTTTTTACTCAGATAATGAAGACGCACTAGAAGCAGTTGACGATGACTTTTCTTTGCCTATCTGGTCAATATTTTTCATCGAAACTTCATGCCACGGCGGACTGAACTCGCGCCAGGCGTGCAGCGTCGAGTCTGCTGCCAGAGCACACCCTCTGTGGCAGATCACCGTCTTCTTTTTGGCGCCAGTTTCGGAATATACTCTTAATAAAAGCTGTCTTGGAACTCTCACACAATTTGCTAACGTCAAGCTTGTTAGAATTCATATAACAGAGTTCACTGAATATACGCCTCTGGAAGCAATGATATCTAAAGGACTCTTGCAAACCAGTTCATTTCCAATAGAAAGCTTCTCAAATGGTTTACGGTATTACATTTTGTACAAGTGGGGTGGAATATATTTAGACATGGACATGATTGTGGCCAAAAATTTAAAGCGTTTAGGGGTCAATTGGGTGGGAAGGGAAGATGACGGTACGGTGAATACTGCAGTGATGGCACTTGCAGGTGACCTCACGGGAACGCACTTAGCAGACGACCTTCTTAAGTACGTATCAGCCTAATTCATTTAGATATATTTTCTTGCATAGGTGCCCATTTTTTGTTGGAAAGAATACAACATTGCATTGTTAAAATTTTAACCCTTAGCATTCACAATCACACTAACAACCAACTGCATCTGACATAACGTACATAAATTACTTAACTGACATAAATTTATGTAGGAAGTTAAGTTTGTTGTTAAGTTACTCGAAACGTCGGAAGAAGTAGGAACGCCGACAGCCGACATTTTTAAAATCATAGATTAAAGTGTAGAAATTTAAAATGGCCTCATATCACAGCATGTAAATTTAGTAATTTATATTATACTAGCTGTCCCCCGCGACTTTGTCCGCGTAATTTAGTTTAAACGGTTTTTCATTTTTGCAACATTTCCATTTATGCTCCGCTCCTTTTGGTTGCGGCATAATGTTATATAGCTTATAGCCTTCCTCAATAAATGGGCTATTGAATACTGAAAGAATTTTTCAAATCGGACCAGTCAACCAGTAGTTCCTGACATTAGCGCGTTCAAACAAACTCTTCAGCTTTATAATATTAGTATAGATAGATAGATAGATGTATAATTTAATTGATCCAACCACTTGTAACGATTTTCATTTTAAGATTAAATAATGAAATAAATAAATGTGGACAACATCACATACATTGCTCTGAACCCAAAGATATGTAGCTAAAGCACTTGTGTTATGGTATTAAAAGACAACGAAGGTACCACAAACACCCAGACCCGATGCAATTTAGAAAAGTGATTTTCTACATTGACCCGTCCGGTGATCGAACCCGGGACCTCAGAACTAGCGACACCTTGAAAACCGGTGTGTCCGCCACTCGACCACGGAGGTCGTCAATTAGATTACTATTATCCTATTTGTTACCCAGATTATATTATATTATATATAAGAGAATTATGAATTAACGGCTGGGGCTGTCATATCATATATCATGTTAGTTTGTATCGTAATCGTTTATCATGTGTGACTACAATTTTATTACTTTGGTTTTCTGACAGAGAATTCAAAAAACACTTTGCCCCTCACTATTGGGGCTTTAATGGTCCAAGGCTGCTTACCCGAGTACTCGCCAAAAAATGGTGTCACCCCAAATTTGCTAAATATTGGAGGGATCACAACTGTAATGGTAGGTAAGTAATACATATTACGAAGAAATTACCAACATACGTACTTATGTAGGTACTTATTTTGTATACTTCAAATTAAAATAAGTGTATACATAGGACATAGGTATAATTATAATATTCAAAAAAAATATTTATTTGATTTAAACTATAATACGATATATTTTGATATTGATTATACGATAAAACGGTTTTACGATAGGTACCTACATATTATTATTATGTCATTGAATTTAAATGAGGGATGCCGTTAGCAATTTTGCCGAGAAAGGCGCTCGAGTGTTTCATAGTATGTCGGCGGGCTTTGACAGCGGACGCACCAGTGTTGCGAACTGGTGAGTAATTGTCCACACGTAGGTAATTCCCGGAGTCATGATTAAGCGGATCTCGAATCTCGATGTTGTATTGGCGCGCGTTCCTTGAGGGCTCGCCATTGGCTTACGCTCATCAATTTCCTAAAGTCTCGCCAACTAATAACAAAATCTGTTTTAGGTATACAAATATATGATCCGAGTTTAATTTATCCAATACATTACGAATCCAGAAATATACTGTTCAAAGAAGTTGACTGGGACATTTTAAATTATACTGATGCCTACACATATCACACTTGGAACCGATTAACAAAAAGCTTTCGAATACCAAAGAACTCACCTTATGATCAATTAGCAAGAAAGTTTTGCCCAAGTACATATAATTTTTTTGGAAATAAATTTGGTTTTTAAATTTAAATCCTATTTTATTTTTGTCCTCAAAGCAGAATATTACTTACTGAACATAACAAAATAACAATGCGATGTGTTACCCGAATATCCGGCACAATTTGTTATCAATAGAGCTATAAGCTCCAAACATCATTGTTAAATCCTACTTTTTTTAATATTAGAAAAAAAAATGCAGGACTCAAAGAAATTGATAGAAACTATACTATTAAGCTCAACTCCGTTTAATTTTCGTAGTTAGTATTTTACTAATCTAAACAAAACGAACTTTTGACATATGCCTGCTGTCAACTGTGTCCAGGTGCCTGCCTGCATGGTTACATGGTTATTCGCTATGGCGGTTGTCAACAAAAGCGATTGTTGCTTTATAAAAAAGTCAGTGAAAACACAAGTTTCTTATCGTTCGATGACAAACTAGATCTTCTACTACTTAGTTGGTTACCGACGTCAGCCGATACTGAAGAAGCATTATTATACTTATTTTTATCCGGTAAAGATCGGTTGGGTTGGCAACTGGAGATAGAGATGGAGATTTCGCTGCACAACACAGAATAGAATAATAAAATCAACAATTCAATAAAATTGAATTGAAACTGTAATAATAAATAATTATGATTAGTCAGCATTGGCAATTTGGTTTGTTACGCTGATTTGTTAAAAATGTAACCGGATAGTTATGACTTCTGTGTTTTTTTTTTGTTTTGTTTGTTGTGTATTTCACTGAGCAAGTAGGTAATAACTATTTACTCGTTACTGTCTTGTCTTAGTAAGTGTTGTGCATTTAGACTGAAACATTTCAAAGGCGAAGACTAAGATTATGACTTCAACTATATTAGCAAAAAAACTACTGTCAGTGAAGCTAAGCAAGGGTGAATTCGAGAAAATTAAATGGCTAAAATCGAATAACATGGAAAGGGTGTTTAGGGCTAAGTCGTAAGTTATCCATGTATTTACATTACATTATTTATATTAGAAATGAAATCTATTGACATACCTTTTACACAGAATGAAATATATCAGAATTATCTATTTGCAGATCATTAAAAACCATAATAGACAAACAAGAAGCCAATAAAACTTGCAGGCTATGCTTAAAGTCAGGCTATAGAAGAATATTTGGGGACAAAGATTTTGATATTGTAAACAGCATTAAAAATATATTATTTATACAGGTAGACTATCCATTTGTGTAGATTTTCTTTTGTCTTATTTTTCATAAAGTTATTCTCTATAGTAAGAGTACTTTTTGAACTGAGAATGTATTAGATTGGTATGCCAGATACTTGGGGAGATTTACTATTAAGCTCACTGCGTCCATAAGAACTTGCTTGCTAACTAGATTATTAAGTCCTTTTAGAGCATGGTTAACTAATATGCTCTGAAATAATAGCCTAAATTCAATTGCCTACAAAATTGAACTTTCCATTGCCTTTAAAAAAATCAATCCATCTTTTAAGCTATAAAAGGCATACAAGGAACTAATTGAATATTTTTTGTTTTAAATAATGTACCTACATTTATTTTTCAGGTGAACAAGAATGATGGCAAACCGCAGTTCATCTGTAGATACTGTGAAGCAACCTTATTGAGTGCTGAGAGGCTTAAACAAACAGCTGAAATCACTCAATGGAGATTGCAGCAAGAATATGAAATTAGTATGTATTATTTTATTTTCTTTGTCTGTGCTTAACATGTTGGTACTTTTATAAATGTTCATTGTAAGTTACTTAACCAGGATATATGTTGTGAAATTACAATAAACAATTAAGTAGTGAGTATGTGTTTTTATGCGGATCATACATATTTATTAAGCAAGTTATACATATACAATGTACATGTACATACATGTACAATTGTATTTCAAAATCTGTGCATGATGTAACAAAATACTTTTTATATTACTCAAAAGTAAGATATTGAGAAGGCAAGACTGCATTAAATTATTTATGTAGTTGTAGTGTTGGTCCCATCCCACAAGATGTGTGTGTTACAAAAATTAAAACAAATCTTTTTACTAGCGCAATGCTTTCTGTAAAACAGTAGGTACCTAAACCCCTCAAAAACCATACTTAAATATTGTCATACACCTATCTCTACACCACCTTTGGTTGACTGGTAGAGAATGCCTTAGGCATTAAGTCCACCTTCATACCAATTTTGTGCAAAAGTTTAAATAAATAATTTGTCATATTAATTTTGCAGCTACAAGTATGCCTACAGATACTGATTTGAAGCAAAGCAGACATCATGGCGGGTATTTTATAGAGAGAGGGTCCAAAGTAATAAGAGAATGGGCCTGTGGAAAGTGTCGACAGATATTCGATTCTCAAGTAAGTACATCACATTCACAACCTAGGTACCTATCAAACGGTTTTATCTTTAAAATTCTTATGGCCTAGTTATAAAAACATTTTAAGAGCATCTTAAAGTTAAGTTGCTTTTAGGTGTTCGGTAGTGTTACCCTTTTAAGCGCTTGATTAAATATCAATTGCTGTGCCCCTAGCGCGCGGATACAAATCGATAAAAAACTATTATTTTTGTTTAAGCTTTTTCAATTAAGCCACGAGATATAATTTTAAGTAATTTTTGTAAATAATTATGCCTATTTAATAAAGGTTTTAGTTGTAGATACGACGCAGTTAATAGGACGAAAAAATCATGCATGTTCTTTGTCGCAGAAATGCGACACGAGCGGTAGGGGCACGGAAATATGTCGCATAAATGCGACACAAGCAGTCAAAAGGTTGATGTAATATAATATTCGCAGAGGATTGTTCTATTTGTCTTATTCGCTTTTTGGTTTCAGGAGCAGTTTACAGAGCACGAGAATCTGCCAACATGTCGCAGTAGTAATAAATGTTATGTGTGCGAGTTTTGTGGACTAGGACTCAAGTCTATTACCAGATTAAAAAGACACAGGTACAGTCTGATATGTTTATTTAAAAATCAGATCCATAAATATTGCCCATTGGCAAGAAGTTATTAATAAATATATAATAATAATAATTTGCCACATTTAATTTTTTGTGCATTTTGTAACCATAATTCGACAATACATTGATTTGAAATGTCGCATGACGTACGTTTTGTGCAAGATTGTGACGTCACTTAGACTCCATTTATTTTCGTTTTATCTCCTTTGTTATCCGCTTTGCCTACATTTTTTCATTATCTAAATTACGGCCTAAATAGATTTCAATTTTTTATATCCAGTCATCATCCCAATAACTTCAGACAGACATGCCGCGGGTTCAATCCCCACATGGGACAGGCATTTGTGTGATCCTTAAAATAATATACTTGTTCCAAGTTTGGATTTTCTTTGTTGTTTGAATGTTTAACAACAATTTAAACATAAATAATTATTTGACCAGTTACTTTTAGCTATTCTCACCCTACATACTTACGACGACTTACAGACTTATTCACACTGGCGAGCTGCACTACGCGTGTTCCCACTGCCCTTACCGCGCCCGCACGAAGTACGCGCTACTGGTGCACGAGCGCGCACACACCGGCCACCGCCCCGTCGCCTGCCCGCACTGCCCCGCCATGTTCCTCAACTCTTCAAACTTAGCCTCGCATAAACGCAGGCATATGCCGCCGGCATACCATTGCCAGTTGTGTGACAAGCAGTTTAGGTTTAAGGAGGTAAGGTAAAGTTTTATATTCACTTTACATTAGTTATTTGTTAGTCAATGCAGATTGAAGGAGTCGTCTCATAACAGTGCCCTTACTCTCCAATTTAATTTTAATTCTAATACAATGCCAATACAAAATAGTTATTCATTTGTGTTTTGATTCAAGTCAGTTGCTTCCATTGACAACATAAGTTATTAAGATTGATATTGTTTTTTTGGAACGAAGTTCCTTATGGCGCGTTGCGAAAGGGGGCTAGACGGAAATTACACCAAAAGTTGTAACGACACTTTTTGCTATAGTGTTTACAAAGTCCCGCGCATCTATCTTATTATCTATGACGTGTACGAAAGAATAGACAGAGTGCATATATTTTTATTATATAAGTGTGTATATCTATATATTATGTATATGTGTGTGTACTGTGTATGTACCTATATGTACAATTTTTTTGCTTTTTTTTATTTCAATTCGAAAGGAACTTCGTTCCATCCGGGTATCCCTTGACACCTCTCAAGTTTTATATTTTTTTGTTTGTACAGGCCCTCCAAAATCATTTAGCGACACAACACAGCACTGCAAAGCCTCACATTTGCAACACATGTGGAAAAGCCTTCTCTACCAGGTATATAACACTATTAACATGGAGAATCTTTTCAAGTTTTCTAGTATTAGAACATTCTTCATTTTCTGTAGTCTAAATTGGCTGATTATTTTCGAACAAAAATAGGTTGTACTAGAACTATTGTAAGCCACTTAGACCAATGATGAGCTATAGTGGCCAGTCTGTTGGTGCGTACCATAAGTGACGATAATTATAGATTGATCTGTTTGTGTATCTTAGCAAATCTTTTTAAGCATCCTATGTATACTATAACACTTTTGTTTCAGAAAAATGGTATGCCGTCATGAGCGAAGAGTTCACAATCGTCCTAAGTTGCTGTCAGGAATAGTGCCCACATACTTACGACAGCAAGAATTATCATAAGCTTTGCCCACCTGTTATGATATAAGTACTTACTATTTTTAATAAAAAAATAACTCATATTTTTTGTTTAATAAACCTAAATTTTGTTATGAATCCTGGAATGTTTACAATACTGTGATGTATGTAAACAGGTATTTACTTAGTTCCCAATGTAACTAACAGCTATATTCAGAGACATTAATGTCAATTTAAGAGAGCCAACTCTAGAAGCCTGAGAGTATTAAACCTAAATATGTTAACAATACTGTGATGTACCTATGTGTATGAAAACAGGTGCTGGTGTACCAAAGCTAGTTACTTAGTTCTCAATGTCAAATATTCAAGTAAGCTAACTCTAGACTTGGCAGATAATAAGGAATCCCTTAAGTAACCATTAATGTCTCTTGAGTGCAGCTGTAAGATATATGTAACCACTCTCTAACAGTGAAGTATAATGATGCCGCACCATGCTTCCCAAGATCTAAATATGCAAGTATAGGCATCAATGCATGTTTCTTGTCTAAGAGGTGAGGCCATTGACCTGCAGCGAGACAGATTTTGCCTAAATTCCAAATATATAATGGTAATTTAATAATTGATTTACCTAACACGTTAGTTAGGTACTAAAGTACTCACATTAAAGATAGAAATGTCTATTGTAAATATGTTACTTTTTTGAATGCATAACCTTATTAATTACAAAAATAAATTATCCAACACAAGGGATTGCTTAATATAAATTGAATCATGGAAGTCAAATATTCACTTCATGTAAAGATAAACCAATAACCATCCTTGCATTGTACTCGGGTCAACTGGTATGCAGGTGACTGTTATACTAGATAGACAAAGTTATGATAAATGTTAGGCAAAACATGACAATCATTATTGTATACATCTAGCGTTCAAGTCCCCACTATCTAGCTTCTCTGACAAACCTATGTGGAATAGTATAAAACTACTAGCTGACACGGTGAACATTGTTTTGCTATAAAAACTGTCCATCTAGGGGTATAAAAAATATCCTACAACATATTCTTACACCTACCAAATATACACAAAAAAAAAACATGAATTGGTCAAGCAGAAGAGTCCGATAATGAACACAGTGACAAGATTTTTATATATTAGAAGATGAACTAAATTATCTATTGAAACCTGATCTGCCTAATTTATAGGATAATAATGAATCTAAATAATAAGTAACATAAAACACCATAAATATGTTTTCTGAATGAGGGTACCGAGATGGCAATAACAATACTGAGCACTTGTCAACAGCACAGAATTGCTATGTTACACATTTGCAAACAGAGGTCACACCTTGTAATTTTTAGATTTACCACAGTAGGCTATCACTAATATATTAGAAACACCTGAGGATGCTAACTCCAAGTAATACAACAACAACATAGGCTTTTTTGGATTTTTTTATTAACTTACAGTTCTAACCGTCACATCACTTCTTGGCGGCCGCTCCTACTTTAGATTTCTTAGTACCACGCACCTTCTTCATCCTGTTCTTGCGTTCCTTGCGCTGTTTGCGTGTGGGCCTCTTCTTTTCGTAAAGGCCGTGGCGGGCCAGTCTGTGCTTAGGCTCAAACTTCTTAGCCAAGTCCAATGTGTCGTAGATCAGGGCGAAGCCAGTTGACTTGCCGCCACCGAAGTTCGTCTTGAAGCCGAACACGAACACAACATCGGGTGTCACCTTGTACATCTTGGCCAGCTTCTCACGGATCTCGGTTTTGCTGACGGTAGGCTTGCCCGGGTGGAGGACATCGCAAACCATCTGCTTGCGCGCCAACAATCTACAAAAATACCAAAAACGTTGTCACACATAACCTGTCATGGTGAGGCATTCAGCTATCGCCACTATTACACCTTGCACAACTACTAAACTCAACGATTTACACATTTACCTGTTGGTCATGAATTTGCGCGTGCGAATTGTTGCTGTTCCTTCAGTCATTTTGGACTATTTTAGAGATTTCGCCGTAAACGACGCACGTGTCTCCAACACTTACAGAGAAAAAGAAAGAAGGCGCTAATGTTGCCAGTACTAAAACCGGATTTTCTTATTCATGGCGTCCATTCCATTTGACAAAAAAATAATTATTATTTTTTTCTAAAATCCGTGAAACATTGTCAATCTTGAGATTATTAATATATACGTTATATAAACACAAAACTAATACTTATATATATAGAATTAATTGACAAATGTTTTTCTTATTAGATTTTTATTTTTGGCAACATTTTTAAGAATACGTTCAAAATTATGTCTTTAAATCTGTGTTCAAGAATAACAAACCACTATTAAAATCATTATTTTTGTAGCTCTCTTGTTTATGTATTCTTTTGAAAAACAATTAATTATTTATTGAAATTTTATTTTCTTTTACAAAGATTTTTAATTTTTAATCGCTCTTGGCTTTAACTGTATAATATTAAAATATGCCTTATCTAACCTAACTGTAAAGTTAATTAATTTCTAAGGCCCTAGTTTCTTCAAACTTAGGGCAAGGTCGCCGTCATAATTATAATGACAACAGCGTTTCCTCTTTATTAATGAATGCGCTGTTCTAGGGTGGAGCAAATAATATAAAACTACATCAATTTATTAATAGTGTCTACCTGTACATTATTGTTTTTTCTTCAGGGCATTAGGGCAGATTTATTTTGTTTTAGTAAATCTTGGATACTAATTATTTTAATATTTTTTATTATAGATAACTGTAGCGGATATTCACCGTCTCTCTATTGTAAATAAATGAATTAAAAACTGGTAAATTATTATAATATTGTATTTTATTATCAAGTATTAAAACCAACCTAGTGTAAAAGTCGTGGTGGCTTAGCGATTTTATGTCTGGATTTGTATGAACGTGGTTGCAGGTTCGAATCCAGGCAAGTACTACTGTAACGGGCCTGTTGGTCTAGTGGTAATTGACCCCGACTGCTAAGTGGTTTCGATTCCCACCCAGGACAAATCTTTGTGTGATGAGCATGATCATTTTGTTCTGTTTTTTGGTGTAATATTTATCTATAAGTATTATGTAGGAATTCAGAAATATATAAGTATTTTCATCAGTTCTCTGGGTGCTATGATGGCAGTGTGTGATTTTTCCCAAGATATTATTATTATATCTTGTTCACAGACAATCGGTGAAGGAAATATCTTGAGGAACCCTGAAATCCAGCAACCCGCAGCCAAACCACAAGACGTAAGTGAGCCGGCGTGAAATTCAATGCTCGTTCCTTTTTATACGGGAAGAGTCCGTCGCCCAACTGTGGGACATTTAGAAGCTATTATTTTATCGTTTTTTCTACAAATTTAATTGATGAGCTTTACATTATACAAAGGTACTTTTTGCTCTTTTATTTGCACTATTTCATGTCTCATCTTCACACTACAAGTTCATGAGTTTGTAAATATAAAAGAGTATGTTATTAAATGTCAAGGGAATTCGGGGTCAAAGATAATGTCAATGATAAAAAAATAAATGAGGCTATCACCCTAATGGATGTTAGCAAAGTAATAAGAATATCGCAGGTTTATAGCTACACTATGCAGAATAAACATGCAATACTTTTATATGAAACTAAAAATAATAGGTAATATAGGTACGTATAGTAAGAATTTGTTTCCATTTAAATTAGTATTAATAGCGCCTGATGATATTCTTACTGTCTGAGTACTACACGGTATTTGCTATTTAAAATAATAATAAAAACTTAGTATGCATTTTTCAGGGATAATAATATTTTAAATCGTCTAAAATAAATAATTAATAAGTTAAATACCTACCTACTTTTAAACTAGTTTTTAGTCATGCTAATCGAATCTCAAAACTTTAGAAACTATAGGTAAGTTTTGGTTGTATAGTTTTTTAACCTAGGTATTATGGATCACTGCTCAAGTTTCTCATGCCATTATGGAGCTTTACTAACCCGCAAATATTATTATGTCGGCATAAGGTCAGCATTGTTGACAGACAATTAGATGAATCGCACTCAAGGGAGCCGTCAGCTGTCTTCTTTTAGTGTCTGATGTATTTGCTCGTTTTTGTGAAAACAAAGAATACAAATATGAATAAAGAGGCTTTTAAGTAGAAAACTACTCTAAGTCTGAACAAAAATATTATTTCATTGACGACATTTACGTTAATAACTAGCAACTGTAGCAATACGTATTGCTATGGTATAGAAACAGGCACTTATTATTCAACAGTAGCTGTTATTAAAAATGAACTACCTAACGCTTTAAATAAAAACACAGGTAGATACTAAGTTAGGCTTATTATTAACCCTTCTTGAAATAACTTTATAAATAAAATTATATTAAAAATAATTCTACCTACATTCCCGCTAATGCAATATTTTCTGTGACGTCACATCTACGTAACAAGGTTCCAGCCAGACGTGTCCATAGCAGCTAGACCTCTAACAGTATAAACAATTTCCCTTAACTTCAAAGCAACTTGCAGAATGAGCGGGGACCGGGGGAGATCATGGTGACTGGTGACGGCATGGAGGCGCCACCCCGTCCACCCTATATTGATCGGAGACTCATGCCGGCCGTATTTAGACCTGGGAATCCGTTAAGCGTGCTCGTCTGTCCAAGAAATATAAGTCTTCAAGGTTATATGCAGGTAAGTGGTACCTTTGATCGCATACTCAATCATTGTAGGTACTTCTATTTTTTTTAATATAAGTGATTTTCTGTTAGTTAAGTTATCAGCTGATTTTCCCGCGTCTGCAGTGAAATAGGTTATCAAGGGAGGTAGTTAGCTACAACGATTTTAAGGTTATCTTAATTTTTAATTTAAACGTTATCCCCTAATGATAATGTGTGGTTTTTTTAAGAATATTTCTAACTATTTCATTGCAAGTATTTCCCCAAAATATATTTACGTAATTCATACAGAGGAGTACCTACTTAATGTCCTGTTTAGGGTTCTGTATCTCAAAACGAAAAAAAAGAACCTATATACAATCGCTTAGGTGTTCTTCTGTCTGCCTGTCAATATTTTTCTCAGGAACGCGTGGTCATATCATGTCGAAATTTATATCAAATACCATGTTCTAGGGCGAAGCAAATAAAAACAAACCAAGCTTTTATGTCATCGCAATTATAAAATACAGTGATCATTTATGTCGTTTTCCAAACACATTTGCAAGTAATTCAAACCTAAGGGTACTTCGACTAATAATCACGAAATTTGGCATGATGCTAGGTCTAATATTACAAGTAAAAATTGTTAATTTGTAGCTTTGTATCATAAACAATTCGCTCTCGGAGTAATAACCGTGACGATCAGCAAAATTTGTACGGTTTTTAATCATGTGAGTGCTTAGTTATACTATATTAGTATTTATTTTATTAGATTTAAGTTGAATGAATTCTGATCGTGTAGACATATATACATTTTATCCCGATAATCCCAGGATAGCGGAAACTACGCGGGTAAGGTCGCAAGACGTAGCTAGTGAAACATATTTTTATTGAACTTCAAGATTGTCAATCAGAAATGCAATAAAATGACTGAAATGAGATTTATGGCGAAGCGAATGCTGATTTATAGTCTGCGATAGAAACGTAGAAAATAAAAATCCATTTACGCGTGAAATCTATAGTTTTGTTTGTGATAATTACTGAATGATTATGGCTAATTTTAAATGTATTGGTTTTCGGAGAGCTGAAAGAACCGAAGCTTGAGTAATATCCTATGAAGGGTTACGTCAGAATAACAAATTTAATACGATTGTCTCACATTATTACATATTATTATATTATCTTATTAGCGTAGATAACTGCAATGAAACAGAAATGTTACTTCACAGACAAAAAACCCCTTTACACAACGCTAACCTATTACGGGTTCTCGAATCAGATTAAATCATGTGGCCGACGATATTTTTCTTTAACAAAGTATAATAATCGGTAAAATGTTTCAATTAATTTTATAAGCCACATTGTACCAGATAGAGGAGGTATTACTGTAAGCTGTACGGTTTGACTGATAATCGCGGTTGGTATGTGAATGGGTGACCATTTGTTAACATACCAAGACGCCACCGTGCATCAGAAACCACGTTAAACCGTTGGTCTCGACTTTTATTATGTCATACGTTGATATTTGGAACAACATATGACATAATGACAGGATCAGACAACCAGTAGGATAGGGCTTACCATGGGGTACTGTGTTACCCTGTAAAATGCATTATGGAGGTCAGATAGACAGTGGCTCCATGTAAAATACAATATTCAGCTGAATCTGGTAAGACTGGAAGCCGACCAGCTAACATTGATCCGAATGTGGAATGTATTAAATCAAGATTTTAATTAAAATCCATCATTGAAGGCAGAGCCGATCTTAACTCTAAAATAACCAATTTTATAAAATTGTATATAAAATTATCTGGTACATGGTATTTTTTTAATAAAATTACCATAAGGTTTGAAATCAATAAACGGAATGGCTAAACTTTTATTGATTTCATTATAACAAAGTTATATCGGTTTCTTTATAACAAATCGCCAAAGCTATGATGGTTTCACACAATAATAAGTCTAATGGTAGCCTTGACTTCTTTTATATAGATACCCATTTATGTTGTTCTTAGCCAAGGTTAAGAAACCGTTTTGGGGCATTTGCTGTAAGTGGATCATCCACCGCAAATGATTGACCTGCGACATTACAAAAATTAACACCTTGTTTGTTCATAGTGTTGTAACTACCTAAATGCAATTAAACTTCTAACGAATAGGGCCATATAATTATATTAGCTAGACATTTGTGCGAAGTAATAATTCTCTAAAGTTTGTTCTTTAGTCTACATGAGATATACAGGTTGTTAGGGATATTGGGTAATTTATCTATCCAAAAGTGGTAAAGACTACCATACGAAATTAGTTAATCAAACAATGAATACCTAATTAAGCTAAATGTTAGATACTTCGCTTCAGCGGTCTTATCGCCTAGTAATCAATGTGCGTGTGCGATAATATATTATTTATTACATTTCTTAGCTGCGCAAACCTCTTTGGCAACCTCTGGCCAGTTATATTTGGACAATATAAATAAATCAATAGACAAATATTATTATCATAGTGAATAGTCCTTAAGGACAAAATCTAAATTATCGTTTGAGATTAATATCGTTTGTTTCCATTTTACAGATGCAAACATCACTCGCGAGGTTCGCGCTAAGATCGCTAGAGTCATAGTTGTGGCGCAACGTCGCGCCACTCTTCGCCAACACGTGTGTATGGGTGACGTCACAGAACACGCGATTCTACCCCGGTTCTTAATGGTGCCTGGTCAAAACAAACCAAACACATTGAAACTGAACAGTGTGGCCCGACAGGCCAGTCGATACTCCGCCCGAGACCCAAGATTAAGAACCTAAGTGCAATACGAAAATCTAAATTTATTACTGCCAGTATTTTTTCCAAAGTATTTTTTTGTAGTACTAATAATGGAACAAGAGTGGGAACCAGTTGTGTTGAGACATACCAGAACTCCGAAGAATAGAGAGTTGGTGAGGGAAAGTGCAGTAAGAGAATCATTGTTATCTGAATCCACGTCAGGAATATGTAAAGGTGAAGAAGATGATACGTCTAGTGTAGGAACTGCTTCGTTCTCGAGCCCTGAACTTGAATTTAGCACTCGAGAACGGCTTTTAAACTCTCAAAAGAATAAATACTCGACAAACCTAAAAGAAGAGATAAGTCCCATTTTAAAAAAACAAAAACCTAATCAGGTTAAAATTACTGAAAATCCTGCTGATGACGATATTGACTTTGAAAATGAAAAGTCTGCCAAAGACAAAATTGGAATCCCGGATGGAGGGTGGGGATGGGTGGTAGTCCTCTCATCTTTTGTTATTTCTATGATAGCAGATGGAATCAGTTTCTCTTTTGGGTTGCTCTATATTGAGTTTCTAGAAGAATTCGAAGCTAGTAAATCAACTACAGCTTGGATTGGGAGTCTGTTCATAGCTGTTCCACTACTTTCTGGACCGGTTATGAGTGCTTTAGTTGACAGGTATGGATGTCGAAGCATGACAATACTTGGAGGTATCATTTCAACGTTAGGTTTCGTTCTAGCTTCAATTTCGACAACCCTTGAAATGATGATGATTACGTTTGGAGTCATTGCCGGCTTAGGTCTCGGGTTGGTCTACGTCACAGCTGTGGTGTCGATAGCTTACTGGTTTGAAAAGAAAAGAAACTTGGCTGTAGGCTTAGGGGCTTGCGGAACTGGTGTCGGAACATTTCTGTACGCACCTATGACGCAGTACTTTATAGAAGAATACGGATGGAGGGGAACAATTCTTCTGCTATCTGGCACACTTTTGAACTTATGTGTATGTGGTTGCGTAATGAGAGACCCAGAATGGTGGACTGAGGAGCAAAAACGACAAAGGAATAGCAGAGATGAGGGAAAATTGAAGAAAGATGACGAGAAATCAAGACATTCAAGTTCAGCGTCCATTTCTAATCCGTATGTGTTTGACTTCGATGCTCCATCTCGTGGGAAGAGTATGGGCGGCTTGATAAGAAGAGGTGTGTCCCCTGAAAGAGTCATCAGTCAAGAAGCAGAGAGTATCAAACGTCATCAGGACATTTTGAAGCTAAAGAAGTATAAGGGCGTGAAACCAAAGTCGCAGTCTGTTGAGAATCTGCCAACATACCTCACCTATAGCGATAAGGTATTTAGTTTTTACTAAGACCATTGATAACTTTCATATTATGCTTGATATTTGCTATTCTCTTTTCTATTATTTATAAGTATACAACATGGACTACATTCTAATAATATTGTTTTAATAGTCGCGACATGACAAAAAACATATAAATGTTTAATTCAATTATTCAATGAAAATAATTAAAAAAACATATAGGATATGCTTTAAACTTTTAGTCCGTAAATTGAATGCAATGTATAAATACTTTACTCTTCTTCTTTTTCTTTTTCTACTTGGTAATGACCTAGGTTCTTAGATAACCAAAGTAAAGATATGGCCAACACGGACGTAAGCAATGTTGTGACATTTGACCCCAATTAATTAATAATGTTTTAAGATAATATTTTTATCACATGGTGTGAGCCGAAGAGGTCATCAAGTGCCAAAAAGATTTCAATAACTAACTATATTGTATTTCTCAGTACCGATTAAATACATTTAATCAATATTATTTCTCATATTTGTGATATAAAAGTTCTTTTAACGAAAATGTATCTTATTAAGTCGGCCATAACTTCCCTTTAGATATTATGGTTATTTAATTTGCATTATTAGTAGTTTATATTTTATACAACCAAAAACATTATTATATTTTCATTCTACAATTCCAGTTATCGTTGACAACATTAGACGTTCTCGTGAAGAAGACAAGCGGAGAATACGGGATCGAAGTGAAATATCCTTCATTTGCAATAAACCGAACCAAAAAGGTCATACCGAAGCAACCCAGCACCGACTCTAACGACCCTCCAGTAGTAAAATACTTAAAACATGCTATTCAAAGAACTAATTCAGAAAAGTACGAAAGTAAGAATAAAACTTCAGATAAATATGAGTTAAAGAACCCTCAGGCTCAAGTTATAAAAAAAGGTAAATCAGAGACGACGGATGATAAAGAATTGGTGAAACAAGACAGCAAGGAGAACAAAAGAGATTGGTTGAAGAAACAGCTGTCAGTGAACCATCACTACTTAAAGGATTTAAAGATGCCATTGAACTCAATCAGCCACAGAAACGCGATGCTTAATATAAAGCGGTATCGATTGAAAGCGTCTTCGTGTCCAGATATATTTAAGAATTCGATGATCACTATCGATGAGAAGGAAGAGGTAAGATTTTGTTAACTCTGAGTTATTATGTTTTTGGTATAGTAAGTAATTAATATCTCCTAATTAAGGCAGTCCTCGTTTGTACAATGAAAAAAAACTCACTTTTTATATATAAAAAGTGGGTTGCGTTGCTAACTCATCGAATCTATTATAGGTATTGTTAAATCAATCAGTACCTACTGATTAATTATGGTATTTTACTTAGCTACATGTTTTTTCGTAAACGTCGCCGAACCAATTAAGGTACCAGATGTTTCCAATTACTATCCAAACACTTTAAATGTCACAATATTTTAAAATTAGGCACGCTTTGCCAAAATCACAAAGAACCCTATGTTTAACGTTATAGGGTCGAAAATGAAATCATATTTTTTTTTGAATATTCTTAGATTTCTAAATTAATTTTGTTATGTACTAACATTTACCGACTAATGATTGCCTAAGCTATTAATTGCGGATTTGTGTTAAATAGAGTAAAATACCCTATTAAACCTAGTTCTCGAGGAGAATGATTTATTGACTAGTAACTGGTGGTCCATTATGATAGCAATAATGTCCTACCAATAACCAAAGTGACCTTAACTAACCCTCATTCTCTTAACGAAGGTCAAAAGATATGATTTCAATTTATTCTTTCTATCAACTATCATAGGGAACGTGAATGTAGCAATATCATATCAAACAATATGTATTTATTTTAAATGTTCATATTTCTGTAGTGCGCGAACTGTCGAGTGCAGCTCTAAACGAGATTTGACTCTTAACTCACATAAACCACCAATGCTACATTGGTGCTAAAACAACCATCAGAGCCAAAAAATGTCGAAAATTAAAACTGCACTGTAGAAATTCCCGTTAAACCCACAACATAAATCTATACTAATATTATAAAGCTGAAGAGTTTGTTTGTTTGTTTTTTTGTTTGAACGCGCTAAATCTCAGGAACTACTGGTTCGAATTGAAAAATTCTTTTTGTATTGGATAGTCCGTTTATTGAGGAAGGCTATAGGCTATATAACATCACGCTACGACCAATAGGAGCGGAGAATAAATGAAAAATTTTGCAAAAATGAAAGTTTAATAAGAATAAACACATAACACGTATAACAAAAATTTTTGAAGGTTAATCAAACAATTGCCAACACCCACTGATTCACCTATTCTACACCACCTTCTAAGTGCCGTAACTGTGGCAAGAAACGGCACATCACGCTCCATAGATCCAGCGACGTTATCAGAAAAGGGATTGTCGACTACATATTTATTTTTTCTAGAAATGGTACGACGACTGCGTGAGCTGTCTCGGCGACATGTTCAACGTGTCCCTCTTAAAGCTGATGACCTTCAACCTGCTCTGCCTTGGCACCATCTTCCTGTTCACTTGGTTCATCGTGCCATACTTCTACCTCGCCGAGCACATGATTCAGGAGGGTTATAGCGAGGATGACGGCGCTGCGATGCTCAGCTTGATCGGGATCACTAATACTATTGGGATGGTGAGTTAAAAAGTCATGTTTATTGCACTTCCACAATTAAGGCAGGAGGAGGAGGAAGGAAGGAAGAAGGAGGAATTGTCAGGAGCAGGAATTAAGCAAGCAAAAGCAAGGAGGAGGAATTAAGGTACCGTAAATAAGTAATGGTAGGTAGACACGCATTCTATTTCAAATATTCTTGGCTTTCTTCGGTAAGGCTGAAAGGCACAAAGCCATTAAAAGGCCAGCTATACCTAATGCCAATTCAACAGAAACAATGTTTTAAATACTCACATGATGGTTATGAAATCCTTAGTACCAAATTTCCAAGGTTTTGCATAAAAGTGTGATGAATGACGATGAGTCTGCATTTTATTGGCATGGCGCCCAATTTGTCTGTAGTAAGACTTGTCCCAAAAGTCCTCGTTTCTGGAAATTTGCCAGTTCTGGAGAATTATTTTAAAGCTTAAACATCAAGGTTCACTAGGTTTATTGGAAATCATAGATGAGTTTGTAATGTTTTGTTGTTTTCTACTGGCGTAAAGACAACACAAGCTTACGATGCAGGCGTTTTTTTTTAATGGGTTGTTATTAATATACTTGCTACTACATTTAAAATTCTTAACGGTACATCATACACATACATTTTATTTTAAAACTATACATAATTTACTTTGCAGTACCTGAACCTTACAAGTGTGTCTTGTATAACTTCCAACTTGTACATCTTACTGGATACGTTTAGATACTAAGTATTTGAAGACGACATATTCATAAGATTTAACTTAATTTTATGTTGGCCTCTACACTTATAAATAAATAAGACTTTTTATTAAAAACAAACTATCATGGAATACTTCAACATTGTAAGTGGTTGTTTTAATTAACAGACTCGCCCCCGCAGTCGTAATGAACTGCACTCTACTACTCTAATAGCTTTCTAGGAATGATGCGTGCACTGCCTAATAATATCTTACATTTGGCGGCATCTAGGTAAACCCACGTTTTGTAATAAATATCTTCCGGTCCAAACGACATAGCCATGAGACAAATTATTTACTCATGAAAATCACGAGACATCCGCTCGGTCTGGTTTCTTTCCAAGGTTTTAAAGAAACCGAGGTAGTATTTGACAAAACTGTCGGACAGAAATAGATAATAAATATGTATCCAGTTTCCAAATGTCTGGGAACTGTGTCTGTGCCAAATTCTGGTCGAGGATTTCTAAATGTATTTTATTATTTACGAGAAATTCTCGGAGATTTATAGTTTGTAATCCGCGCATGTAGTGGAGTAATGTCAGGGATTTTGGCTGGAAAGAATAAGTAATAATTCCCTAATCATTTATCTTTAAAGTAGTTTTTTTTTTAATTGGCTTTCTTAATTTAATAGAACTGATAAGAGCGATTGTATTACAACAAAAGATTATGAATAAACGAATCTTTGGCGAATAAGAAATTATTGTTTTAATGACAATAATATCAACTTAAATACAGCCTTATCGTCGAAGTAGGTTGTCAAGACTATTATTAAAAAAAAAATACTAATTTTAGTAGCCATTATTGTTTTATTTGTTTTCAATTATCTTGTTTATAATATAAAATATTGGTAATTATTAAAATAGCAAATTTTATGTGAGCATTACAACCTGGCAAACAATTTCTAAGGTTGCCAACATTTTATGTGTTGATACTTAATTCAATAACACTGTTCAGAGTGCAGTAAAATAGCTCAAAGTGTTTCATTTGTTTTGCCTGAATGCGTTGCAATGAAATGTAAATATTTGTTTAATGAATGTATTTCAAATTGTTACTAAACATTTGGAGCTATGATATGGGGTTAACGGTAAATTCTACTTGAAATACATGACTTCCATTTTCCGCACTAAGAAGTGTTAACAGAATCATGAATCAATAAAGTAATAATAAACAGTGTTTTCATTTTATAATTATGTGATAGTATTTTTTGGCAAATTTGGGCTAATGACAAAGACGAAAAGATTGCCTGGCCAGTATAAAAAAGGTCAAAGATAGGTACTGATTAAGAGATTTATATTTACGAGAATAAAAAAGATGATGATGATGATGATAATGTTTAGAAAATATGGGGAGTATTGTCATAACGAGTACAAACGTTAACTAGATTGTTTTGTTCCAGGTCGGGCTCGGTTGGATCGGAGATTTCCCTCAAGTTTCCATCGGTGGCCTATACGCTGTATGCCTCGTGCTGTGCGGAGCTTCCGTAGCATCCATACCCCCAGCTGCATCTACCAATTATTGGATTTTGGCCTCTGCGTCAGCAGCCTTTGGGTTGTTTTTCGCAGCATCGTACACTTTCACGCCAAGTCTGTTAGTGCAGTTGGTCTCTTTGGATGATTTTACGTCTGCGTATGGATTGGTGTTGCTAGCTCAAGGCATTGGACATTTGATTGGACCACCGTTATCAGGTAAGAGCTTATTACCATGAACTCATTTAAAACTTAGTAATAGATGAATTGATACCCGCACGGTACGGCATTTGTGTGATCAACAAATGCTTGTTCTAAGTCTCGGTGTTATTTGTGCAAGGGATTTAAAAGTTTGTAAAAGCCGTCGCGACACAAGTTTTTTTTTTCTAAATTATTTTATTAATTTCTTATTTATTAAGCTCTTAATTCATTATTCCTTATACTCAATCATAACATCATTAGGAGTGATTTCGTAACAGGCTCAAATAAAAAAATACTCGACTTTCTATTAAAGCATACCTATACCAAAACTATGAATATAAGAAAATAGTCATCTAAGTTTTCCATTCCAGGCTTCATATTCGACGTAACATATTCATGGGAGCTATCGTTTTACTTGGCTGGAGGTTGGATCCTGGTGGCTGGCTTATTGATCTCTCTCATTCAACCCGTCAAGGTCTACCAGGAACGAAGAGCTGCAGCCGACGAGATTAGCATGGCGTAGAGTATAATTTAAGACAATAGAATAACAGCACACATTAACTTTAAAACTATATCGTTGCATGCAAAAATATGCATGTACCTTTAATGCGTTGATGTTTCGACCTGGTTGCAACTGGTCCTAATCACAAGCACTCTGCGTTACTGGGTTTTAAAACAATTTTACAGTTATTTCTAGAGTCACATTGTTTTATCGAAATGAGATATATCTGTAGGCATAATTTTATCTATATCTGCTACTGTAAAAATGTTTCAAAGAAGATTTGAATTATGGGATGGTTTTATTATTATTAGAATAAACAAAACTATACATTTATAATTATATTTTAATACTATTAACCACTGTGTCTTAAATTAACTTAACAATTAAATCATTTTGATAGTAAATGGCAGTTTGGTAGAGTCAGAGAATGGTGATTAATAAAATCGATAATGTAATTTATACTCGCAATTGGGCCATAAATCTGTGTAGTATATTTGTCTTTATACAAATTATTTAAGAATGTATTTCATTTACTATGGACTTTTCTAAAACTGTATACAATCCTATGTATAATCTATAACATTTTTGTAATAACGCCATAAACATAAGCAAATTACGCCTACTTGAACCTACATACGTTCAAGGTTCCCAGTTGTAATAAACCATTTTGAAACGTAGTATTATTATAGTAATTGATATTTAAATATTATGCACACTTAAGATAAAAATAATATAATTGACATTTGATTGGACCAGCATTCGTGTGAGTTGAAAAAATACTCAAAAAGTTCAATTAAGAATACTTTTATAGTGACAAATGATATTTAGTTTGAAAACACTTGTAGTTAACATGCGCTATTAAATTTATTACCCTAATATAATAATTTCGGGCTTTTTAAGGCCTAAAATTAGTCGGTTAGCCCAAAACGCACGAGCACGTAAATAACACAAAATGGTGTTTAGTATATTATTTTAAGTTATTAGAATCTTAGCGACGCCTGTATTTTGTATAAATCTCTAAAAACATTATCTGTGGCGATCGAACTTGTACCACGTCGTTCAGTGTTAATTGAAGTGGTGACTTATACCACTCGGCTATTTGCGGAAATATTTATCTGCTTTCAAATTACGCTAAATTCCTTTATCTAGTAAAGAAAATCATCTAAGATGGTCTGATAATTTTGGCTACAAAGCGTCGTAGTTTAAACCGGGATAGCGGACACAAATATTGGAAAATATTTGGTATTGTTAATGTTGTGCCACTCTTATTAAACTTGTGCCTATATTATTCGGACATGCAATAGGTTAAGATGTAATGATATACTTAGTATAATTATAATTACGAACAAATTATGAAGTTATGTTGTTATGAGCTAAAGCAAAAGGTCTTATGGTATTCGTACTGAATTCTAACGATCAACATTTTGACAAACCATCACTTGCTTTGACAACAGATTAAGTTATTCAGCCTTTCAGAAAACGGGGGTGACCAACACAAAATCATCTATCAAATCACCAGACAAACCGCATTTTAAACGCAGTGATTGGTTTATTAGTTTTGGTCAACTAATCACAGACGTGATCAGTTGATTTGACAACGGATTAATTTCAGAAACCGAGGTTGTCTAAATAAACCTCATCTGTTGTCACTTATACCATCCCATTGAATTTTACCAATGAGCAACTTGTAACTTATATCTATAAGCAGCTTTGCCCGTAATAAAAAAAAATGTAAATTTACAAAATAGTTTTTTTAATTTCGTCATGTTAATGTTGAAGATACAATTTATTGATATTTTATTCAGACAAAATTGCCTTGTGTAGGGATTCGAATATAAAAGAACACTTTTTTCATGTATAACGCTACAAAAATGTGTTACGAAACTGGCTACAGTTGAAGACCATAAGGTATCAACAAAAGGCCCGTTCATGTAGAGCACAATATGTATTCTAGTTTTAAATAACTCTTAATTCTGAAACACGTTTATTATGCACAAAATATTATGATATTTGTACAGTCGGCCGCATGTCAGTAACAAAAAACAGTGAAAGTATAACCGGCTGTGAAATAATGCTGTATAATAAAAAGTGTCGACACTGATTTGCGGTTAATTGTTCGTACTTAATATTTTTAATACTACTTATAATATTAAAATGTTACCATATATGTATAGTTCATATTAGACATTTGAGAAATATTCTTGTCTAATGTCAAGCATCCTATTTTGGTAACATAGTCAATATGTAAAAAGCATAATAATTATTACGAATTTAGAACATGTTATTCAATTATTATTCTGTATAGCAAAATGTTATTAAAATATTTAAAGGATTGTTTTTGTATTTCATTCTTCGGGTTACTTAAATTTGTTCAATTGTATCTATTTATTAACCGACGAAAAAAGATGGAGGTTCTCAAGACGACATCCATATCCATTTCAATACTAATATTATAAATGCGAAAGTAACTAACTCTCTCTGTCTGTACCTTGTCACGGCTAAACCGATTTGAATGAAACTTGGTATGGGGTTAGCTTGGATCCTAAGAAAAGACATAGGCCACATTTTCCCGTGATAAGTGATACCCATGTGGATGGAGCCGCATGCAACAGCTAATATAATAATAATATCTTGGGACATCTCACACACGGTCATCTGATCCCAAACTAGAGAGACAGAGAGAGACAGAGCCTGTGCTATGGCAACCAGACAACTGATAAACATACTTAAATATATTTCTAAATACATACATATTATAGATAAATTACACCCAGGCACAGAACAAATGATCGTGCTCATCACACAAAGATTCGTCCTGGGTGGGAATCGAACCCACGACCTCCGGTTTAGCAGTCAGGGTCACTAACCACTAGACCAACAGGGCCGTCAAGTAATGTAAGTATATTTATTAAGAAAGCACATCTACTAATTCATTTGTTTTCCCAAAAATTACGTAAAAACCACAACAACTTCATGCATTCTATTCAGTCTTTTATTTATTGTATGGCTCCTATTTAAAGGTTTTAATTATATCTCTATGCATAGAAATTACTACAAAAGAGAATTGGACATACAGGCATTGTAGCCTCAACGAGTTGGTAAATGATAGTTGGTTAAATTCATCGAGTCGTTTCTCGATTTTTCTAGAATAATGAAACTCTTAATAAAATGACTTGAATCTACCAACTCACAGGAAACAAAACGGCTGATCGATGGTCGATTCTTCTTAACAAAAAGAGACCTTTGCCTAAAAGTAAGTCAGTTAACAACTGTTTATATTACAGTTACCTACTTAACGATTTTAGTGTGAAATGTTATGAATTCAACAAGCAACTGTCAGCCCCATTTCATAACATCAATACGATGAATGTACACCACAGTAAATTAAACAAACATTGCAAGTTCTTCGGAGAAACCGACAGGCATCGCTATGCGAATAACAATATTGATGACAGTGACATCTGTGTGTTGCAATCTTAAACAATAATATAATGATATAACCATACAATGACAATGAAATTCATTGGAAATCCCATCGATTTAGAAAAGATGGAAGTTCTTGGTATTTTTTTTTGTTTCAAATGTTCGTATTTGCAGTCTCTATATTTTTTTTATTAAAGATCTGTAACTTAGTATGTGTCTTTCTTAAAGATACTGAGAAATCAAATTTTCCAAAAAACAATACACTAAAATAAAAGAAGGAGATTTTCGTTTTTAAATTCTATTTTTGTCCGATGCGGTTTCGACTAGAAAGGGTTCAGTCAATAGCTTCTTTTAAGATATCTAAGGATTTTTAACAATAAAGAATTGACAAAAGGGTTCTTTTCGCTCAAAGTCTGTAGTATGGTTACAAGGTGAAGCCAATCTCAAAGCAGCAAACAGATACTACAGAGCAGTTTGTAGCGAGCGCCGTTTATTCTCCACAGCTAAGGCACTTAGGAAGTGGTGAAGGTTTGGATGCTACCGTTAATTATTCTTTAACTATCACAGTGGACAGAAGTTTCAAAAATTGACTAACGGTCTTTAGAACTACAGTACCTACTCCGGCCAAGTGCGAGTTGCCTCGCGCATAAAGGATTCCTACCCACATACAAAATTTATGCAGTTAAAATCGAACAATAAACTCCAAAAAAACACATATTTTGTAGCAAATATGTCAATACAAACCTTGTGAGCATTTCAAGCGTCACTAACTGTTACCATTACTAAGTACTTAAGATCGAGCAAAAAACGTCAAAGAATTGCATAAGAAATACACACTCAGAATATTTCAAATGTCTACCTAATGCGATTCTTCTGATATAACACTCTGAGAGACAGACGGACGGACGGACAGCGGTGGCTTAGTAATAGAGCTCCACTCGCTCTCTTTGCGTAAGGTACTATAAAAATGCTCTTTTAATGCAATGCTTAGTTTACTAGGTAGTTAATTATCACACGAGTGTTTAAAGAGAACAATACGACACAATTATGCGACAATAATTGTGAGTACAAACAAATACGTGTTCCTACGAACGTGACCCCCCACTCGTGCACTTTAGACATAATATGGATATACATAGGTATACTGTATATATAATGTACTATATTAATATGTGATCTGAGCTCGGTTTGTGTGTTTTAGAGCTTATCTATCAATACTAATGTTATTATGGATATTCTGTCTGCTTTGAGGATGTTTTTGTTAAGCGTCATCCGCTTTGGATTTAGTTTGGGGCTCTTCTGTTTTTGAGATAGTTCACACATGCCCAAGAAGGTTTTTAAATACGTAAGTTGAAGTTATATCCATGGTTCGAAGAGTGAATATAAATCCTTTTTTATAGTCTCGCCTATTGTTTAAGTAGCTATACAATGCATTGACTTTGATAATGTTGCTTAATGCAGTATTATAAGTGTTGATCAAATGAAAAACAGACAAAAAACCATCTTGATTAATTAAATTTTAATTCAAATCTTTAACCTTCTTAAATGAAAACGAATAATTAATATAAATGTTCTGTTTATTGGTTTGAACAGGGCACATAAATGATTGTGTTTATAATGGTTATAGATTTGTACGCTGTAAGTTTAAAATACGATTAATATCCATTAGTATTATTAGTTACTATTAAAGTAGGTATATCGTGACCTTCATAATATTACATCGGTGATTTACAAATGAGTTTAAAATTCGATATAAAACCTACATTATTTGACCTTGGCGATCAGTCAGTGTCATTGTCCCGTCATACTAGGTAACTGAAACTCCCTTTGTTTGCATACCAACAAAAATTATTATGTAAAATTCCACTGTTATCTCACTGGATTGTCAAGTTAAATAAGCATTAATATCTTTAACTGTGTAAACAATATAATTAACGTAAATGATAGCATTCGGAGTGGGAACGCCGAAGTGTGAGGGCGCATCTTCTGTGCTAAAACTACATATTTTTGGGAGCGAATTTCTTTTTTTGTTTACAAAAATGCGGTGTTATGGCTAGAGGCGCGGCCGTACCGCGTCTCGACTCGAACGGCAACTAAAACTAACTGTCCCACCAGATGTGTGTTGCCTGTGAAGCCGGCTGCACGTGCCTGCCGTATTTACAAAAATATTGAGTGATTTTTTCGCTTTGTGAACAGCTGATTGTGTTAACTCTGTGTTACATTGAATAACGTGGTATGTACAGTTATTTTATAACTTATTATAAGTATTAAAGGTATCAAATCGCCTGTTTCATTTATGTTTTTGAACGCACTTGCGTCATGGAATTCATGAATGAAACGTTTGATGTGTGCGTTTGTACTTTTAGCATAATTTGAATGTTTGCCGTTCGGTTTTGTGCAGTTTACTGATAAAATGGTGTTGAGTTTTTGTGTACATGTTATTTTATAAATGTTGTATCTTATGATTCGTGTGATCGTTTACTTTATTGGAGAGGTCAATGTACTATGTAAATGTAAAAATATAAGTCAATCGGTCGGGTCTTGATGGTTTTGTAATTTGAGGCTGAGTGGAACAAATTCTGTAAACATTACTTCAGTTCGTAGGTAGCTATAGTTCACATAATTCATACAACATTATTACTGGTGAACGTCACTTGCTATGTATGATTAAGCGAAACCTGTCTACCTAGCTATATATCTATATGTTGTATATATAATTTAAAATCTTCCTTCTATCTTGGAACCGATTACAAGATAAACATAATTAAGTACCTACTTTATCATCTGAGTGTTTACTTAGAGATATGAAACAGTCAGTGAGATTTAAAAACGTTGAGTTTGAAACTTGCATAAAAAATATAGGTATGCATTTCATTCTTAGAAAATCAATCATAATATGATTCTGTGACTCATAAAACATTCCGCGTGATCATTTGTTTTCTCTTGAGGTTGCTATGGAAAATTAGCTTATACAAAATTAGTAATCGGTATTATTATTCTTCCTTTTGTTTCAGTCAGTTTAATTAATGCAGTATTGTATTATAACACTCGTGTTGCTAACGGACCTATAGAGATATTCTGTAGTCATATTAGTTTTAATAGAACACCTATTTGTCAGCATCAGGACGCCCGTAAAAGGCTTACGCAAAATGATGTAATATAGACGTATGTGTGTATCTCAGACGGGATATTTCTACAACTTAATGGGTTCAATATTTGAATGTCTAGTGAACACAAAGCAATCTAAGCACTTGGATTTAATTTTATATGCGGGGATAGAAGATGCTACATGTCGCGTAGTGACGCTTGACGAGATGACCAGTAATACGGCTTCACCCTAGGTACTACGTCTAGTACAATTCAGTACCTGGGATTTACTTTGTATAATTTAGAATAATAACAGTTTCATTTAAATTAGGATAGAATAGGGGACCAAAATAAAAAGCTGGATGAATGGCTGACGACCTCGACCTCAAAAAGCCTCTGGATTAACAAATCTCTTTATTATAAAATAGAGGTGCTCCAAGGTTTCACCCGCGTAAGAAATTCCTGTTCCCGTAAGACATTTTTTTCCTGTAATTTTTCCGGTGATTTTATAGTTATTCCTATTTGGGGTGGAGACGAAGCCAACAAATCGAAGATTATAAAAATCGGTTTACCCGTTTTTTAGTTATAAGTGGCGTAACTAACTCCAATTGGTTTTATATACAAAGATAAAACCAAAACCTTATTGTTATTGTTGATCTGTTTATCTGTTACGTCTTTATATCTTCAGTTACGTCATTATATCCGTCTTTATTCTGTTCGGATCAATGACACCTAATACACTGATGATAACGAATTGTTATCAATCTTCGATCATCGATAATTTTTGTCTTTGAAATGTCTGCTCTTGATGATAAGATCATTATTACAATTCGGTAGCCTTCATTTAGCCTATCGATTGTTTTCGTAGTAAGTAATAACCTAATCTAGATTATTTAAAGCTTATATTTAGTGCCATCATGAAGTTAAAATTAAGAAATGTCTAATAATAAAAAAACAGGTTGTAGGTAATTTTAAGCCAATAAAAATATGGTACTTGCTATTGGTTTAAAAATATGGTATTTGATATTAGTGACTGCACTTTTATAAAAAGTATAATCACAATAATATCTTGGGACAACTCACATACTCGCAATCTCAGACAATTGAAAAAAATACTTATTTATTTCGAAATACATGCATGACATGCAGTCAGGGTCACAACCGCTTGACCATCAGGCCAGTGTAGCGTATTTACCTGTATATACTTGGTGTATTGTATAGAACATCTTTTTTTAATATAGACACTAATGCTTTATATTTTACCGTTCCCTCATAGGCAGGGCATAGGCTGCTTGACTTCTTAAACTTTCTTTCTTAAACTTCTTAAACTTACCTAATCGTTTTACCAACGCCAGATATTTTTTATTCGTGGAATAAAATTGACATTGACAGATTTTGCATGAAAGAACTGTAAGCTGTTGCAAGAGCTAATATAATTATCATCTTTCTACTCATTATAATGGCTCACCGATCCACGAAAGTCTTAAGCTACCGTTCTATATTTCTCCTTCAACAAATGTCATGACTCCTGATAATATTGAGCTGTGCGGTTTGAACAATGCACACGAAAGCAACAAAGCTGTATTAGTCCATAGAACTGTAGCAAAAACAATAGATTAGATAGCACTATCTGATGATAAGGGGGAATCTACAGATATTATGTCTGATACTCTCACTGTGCACACAGATCGTTTGCTCTTCAGATAATGTGAACTTGTAATTGCTATTACTTATCATCTAAATACTGTTGTTTTTTCCGTGTCACCATGGTGTTTCCAACCGGCTGTGTCTGGCAAGATATTCTCATTGATTTTGAGAGTGTAGTTGGTAATATCTGTCTATATAATATTTCAGCCCAATTTGTCTGGAAGTATGATTGTTACAGCGACAGAGAATGATGGAGTTAATTATAGTATGTAGTAAAATCACTTTTTACACTCTTCACAACCTTTTGGTTGGAAAGCGTTAAAGGGTCATTTGACACGAGAAGAAGAAGAATTAAGTTGACGATGGCTTGAAAGCTCATATTATAACCACAGACCAACTTGAACAGCCCGGGTTATCTTTTTAACTGAGACGTAAATGCTAACATTAAGTTAAATTGGCAGTTTGTCGTACATTATTGTCAATTTAACCTTGTGTTAACAAGTGGGCCATAGTAGCTATTATACAGTTTTTTAACGGCTCCCGCGCCAGAAAGTGTCGTATCTACAATTTTTTCGAAACTACAAGTAAATGTATTGTTGAGTCTTGGAAATTGCATTATTTTATTTTTTTAAGTATAAACGCAGGAGTATCGATACATTCCTAACTTTCTTATACATAATCCCCACAGCTGTGTCAAATATTACTCCGACTGCGACTTTATTGAGTTCTTTATGAATTAATTGGCTCTATTAACTCACACTAAGTGTATAAAAAAAGCAAGACCAAAAAGTAATAAGCTTTAATGAGCAAGTGAAAAAAACGATTAACACTAAAATTATTGGATGCGCATTTTTTCAATTTATAGGCCCCTGATCAATAATAGGTAGGTATACTCATTTACATAATGACAGATATTTTAAAGTAAGACAGACTAGCTACTCAAAATGTCCTTGTAGGAATATGCATAGGAGAAATGTTCTAAACTTTAACTCCAACAAAACTATTTAACATAACCTGTAACGCATGCCTTGTGTAGGTTAGACAAAGGGAATTAAGCTCATACAAAATCGTTCTGGAAATTTCCATGGCTACCTGCACGCCCGGGGTTTATTCAACCGAACCCGGCTACAGTTTCAAACCTTTTATAATAGATGCATTATTAGTAATCTTATTATACCTGACTTTCTTTCTACGAACTTAATTTTAAGTTGTTTTTATCCAAAAAGGTTCACTTTAAATAGATAATAGTCTATTAAAAAAAAAGTTTTTGTCGTTTTTATGGTTATTAAATTTAAAAGTTGTTTTTGTACACTAGGCACTCTTAAATCTGTATTCAAAGATGCAACTGAAGCTCACACCTTTGTGTACTTCAATGTTTTCTCAAAAAACCCAAAGTCCAGTCCAAGCATTAAAAATAAACTAGTTAAAATATTTGTCCGAAGCAAAAACTTGAGATATTTTGATCCTCGCCTTCAAACAAGGTTTAATAATATTTATCATCGATCTTGGCGACGTACCAGGACATCATGAAGGTTTAAGTGCTTGCAGCTTGCACATTGTCGGGGAATGCAAATACCAGACATCACCATCTGTTACGTTTCTTTGGCATTTCGTGTTATTTTACTGACACCATTAATTTACTGAATATTATTAATGTAATGGAAGCATATACTTGTATGTTCAATACGAGTTAAAATAACTAATTCATAGCAGATATCTAATGACAATTTATTGGCCTTTAAGGAATAATGAACTGTGTTTTTGGTCCAGAGTTTCGTTAAATGTCTCAAAGTCTTCCGTCTAGTATCCTCATAAAATTTATATACGACTATGGCCAACTTACAAAAAATTGGGATATGTAAAGTGAGATAGACGATGATGACAAAGATGGTATTTACGAGGGATTTCCCCAAGATCAAAAGTCTAGTCGAAAATTAACAAATACCAGATACATACAACAGGTTGAGAGGGGTTTTACCTGGGCCCCGATTCTAAAACGAATTTGTTGATAAAAAAAAAACGATATTCGTAGTCTGCAAATGTCATAAATAATTCAACGACATCCTAACAATATTCTTTTCAATTAGCAGAGACTTTTTATGTCAGGACTCGCTGTTAAACTTAAAGAATACTGTTACGTACGTCAAGCTAGCTCTGTTTTTAAGGTACTTACTTATGGAACAAGGGACTAAGGGAACTAATAAGTATGGAAAAACCAAGATTTCCCCCAAATTTTACATGTATTTTACACTTTACGTAGGTATATAACTTCGCAAATCGATTCTTCTAAAGGTTCAAGAGACCCTTTGTTGCCTTAAAACGATGGCTCTGCTGGCACTCGGGTTATTAAGACAGATCTCTCGATAACATCAATAGTATTGTCTCGATACATGAAGCAAGTTTCTTGTATTCTTGGTTTATTTTTAAGCGAGTGACGTCAGCAAATGCGCTTTCGTCTATATCGTTAGTATATTTAGACATAGCAGGAGGTTTAGGTTTATTTATGATTTATGCTGCAGTGAAACGTCAGTTTCCGTCTAAGACTTTGATGTGTACTTTTGTTTCGACGGTTTGTGGCCAGATCTTGTCTGTAGTATCTATATTGGGATTTGGGTTAATGTTAGATGAAATAATTATGTAGTAAACTTGTACATCGATGGGGTTTGTTTTAATGGCATCACTGCATCATATTTTAACACGCACATAAAATACTACGCACATGTAATAAACTCTTTTCTCCAAAATGTTTTTTTTAGTAATCTACAGGCATTGAAAAACACAAACATACAGTTTCATATCCTGTGTGAGTCAGTATACACTCCAGACCACAGTGATAAATTATGGCTGGTGGTGCGTTTCCGTGACGTCAAATTGTTTAGAGCTTCTCTGCAAAGAGTATGCATGCTATCGATTTTTGATTTATAGTTAAACTTACGTTAACGTGTGGTATATGAATAGTTCTTACAGCTTAAGTACTTATGTGCCTATTTTATATCAGCACTTTGACGTGAGCCGATTAAAGAAAATACGCTGGCTACCATCGTATGTACATACACGATGATGACAAAATTGAACATTCAAATCTTTTTAGAGTAGGTACCTAAGTATCTTAATTAAAGGTCTCAACTCAAGCTTCCTACTTGTTGCGCACAGGGTATGCTTAAAACGATCGTACAATGGGCTTGTCTACTTTACTTCAAAATGTAAATTGCTGACGTTGGTTAAAAAGATACGACGTTGAAGTCAATTTGGGCGACACCTTTGCCTTTTTTTATAAAGTTCGTTAAAGCTGTCCAATCCTGCGCTCAGCGAATACGCTTATGATTGGTGAGATACTTAACGCTGAAGTAAAGATGAAATTGCTAATAAACGTTCACATTGGTTCAGTAAAAAATTAACACTGATATTGGTTTCCTTGAGTGGGCGCCATAATATTCTTGCCCGGGGTGTTAGTAGTCCCATCGCCGGCACAGTTTACACCCTTGGCAGATTGGTCGTGGTCATCCCTTTATGTAATGGCTTGTCAATGACTTACCTGCTTCATACCTAATCCGTTAATGTTCTCCGCGTATTGACGCTTTCCTTGTACATATTTACCGGGCAGTTAAAAGCAGCTATTCATTATTTATGGAGTAATTCTCACTAGGTAGTTCATACGAGTTGAGTCCGGTAGTCTGACCGTCGGACCGACTTTGTTCCAGTAACAACTGCTAATGTCACACTTATAATGCTTCAAACGGTGAACGACGACCGGGGTTTAGTGATGTCGATCATTACGGTGTTTAACGAATGTGGGGCAAGCATGGAGGTTAGTTGTTCGTTAAATGATCCGTACTTATTACGCATTATAAACGTTAACTAAATGAACGAAGAGGAGTGTTGCTTACAGTATTCGTATCATAAAAAAAAAACAAGCGTTCTACAAGACAAGGGTGCAAAACAAAGGTTTTGTTCTGTGTTTCATCAAATCAAATATTTTTAATTATTTCTTTTTTATGACAACGAAAATATACGAAATCAACTAAACAAATATACCTGAAACCCACATCTTCGGCGATAAAAATAATTGCGTTTTTTTTTTTTTTTTTTTTTTGTTGGAAGAGGTCTACTGCAGTTAGCCTGAGCGCAGGCTTTGACTGCTTCACCGGACTTTTGGCGAGAACCGTAAGGCCTCCAGCCAGAGCAAGTAAAATAAACTAACTACGTCAGCAACGTTCACTAAGGGCACCCCCTGCGGGATTCGGACCTCGACTTAGTGCGTTGCTGACTATCTTAATAAGGCAAAAACAGCAAGGGATGGCTGGATCTGAGTTATTATTATTTAGGGACATATTTTTATTGCTAGTTTGGCCGGCTCGGGCCAGCTTGATCTAGGGACGGGGGGTAACATTTACGTTACTATTATATTATTTATAATACGCGACGGGCCTCGCCGGCGAGGACGTAGTATACGGCGGTTGTGTTTTGTATTGCTACTGCTAGCTAAGTCGAATGCTTCTTGTAGAAGCGTTGTCTTATCGTCGGGATAGGAGAGAGTGTGTCTAGGACGTTTTATCTTGGAGATGACTGAAGGTCGGTATCGCGCGGCCGCTACGATTAGCGGGTTACGGTGGGTTTCGGCGGTGTCGAAGAAACGGGTCGCGGCGCGTTTCATGAACTGCTTGATTGTGGGCAGCTTTAAGTCACAGTGCAGCTGCTAGTTACGAACGTAACCTGGAGCGCCCGTGGCTCTACGCATGAAAAGGTTTTGGAGAGTTTGCATTCGTTTGAGTCGATAATCGGGTACGAAAATAATTGCGTCCGTGTTTCGATAAACATTGGTCTTTAGGTACGCTAGACCACACAACAGTGTTAGAATTAGTTCCAAAAATCAACCAAACTGAACTGTGTACTGTTTTCAATCACTAATAGCGCTGCTAATCTGTAAGTTACCATGCGGTCTACTGTACCTAGGTACCTAAGACATGTTATTGAAAATGAAATCATACAAATATTTACGTTGTGTTTTATCAGTATTTTCATAAAACTGTCACTATTCTATACGTTAAAAGATATTTTTACATCACATACAAATAAACAATATGACAGTCTAGCATTTGCTATCATCTTTTTTTATTTCGGTTAAAAATAATGTAGATTCGAACTTTCCAGAAATTGTGGGTGTTTGTTTCCTTGTTGTAGGTACTTTCTCTGAACATTGTTATGCGTGCCAGTGCAGCGAGCACTTAGGCGAAATCCATTAAAGTGTAGAGTTTCCTAGTATTATGTTGTTTTGGACCCAAGCCTTCTAAGAACAGTCCTGTATACGAGTTTAGTCTAAACGGTATTCAATGATGTGTGATGATGCTGTTTCGTTGTGTGTATATTTTGTTGGGTGTGTATTTCTGTTTCCGCTATAACATCACATAATAAAAATAAATAAAAAATTAAAGGGGGCTCTATAAACGATACAAGGCCCTTCATGCGCGAGACCGACTCACTCTTGGCCGGGATTTTTCTTGATGTTTAGCCAAATTAAAAAAGGGAACCTACTCATTTTCACGTGGGTGTAGAAATCGTCAAATCTAAGTCAAGTCCAAGGCAACGGGGTAAGTCGGACTTTTACTGTCTGAAATGACATCCTGTTCCTGCTCAGCTTAAGGTATGCTTGCTGAGAGTGGTATTTTGGTCCGTACATATGTAACCATCCTTTTACAAATCGAGAAACTTATTTTTTTTTTCATTCCTAGTTAGAACTTCAGTACAATTCAAGCTCGTGTTGTCGTCCTTGGCAATGCTTATAACAACATCGTGCAATGCCCCATTTACATTGTTGTGTTCTTTGGACCATAGATTATTTAAAATCCCGCAGATGTGTCCGACAAATCAACCTGCCTCACTTCCCAATATCAGCATTTGTAAGCAATGTATAATTACCCTTAATATAAACGTGATTATAAATACACGTGCTGTCTTATCTAACCTCCGTTATGCCTATCTTGCTCTTTGGTCGGAAGTAGATCAATTAATCGTCACACGATTAAATACCTTATTGACTGCGGGCACAGTTCAAAATCGATCGTCCACGCCAGACGCTTCTTCATCTAGCTTTGGTTATTTTTCATATTATTCTGATTTGAACTTTATCGTTAGTGATTAAGGTCGAATTTGTTTGGCTAGACGTTTGTTTAAACATTTGTATGTATGTATATAGATTTAATGTAATCAATGAAACTACTAATTGATGTATTGTGGCGTGAAAGATGTGTTTGTTACTTGTAAATAATATGGTTGCTATTTACAATACAGGCTTTATTCAATACATACAAGGGTTCACGTTTAGTTTTTCTTAGCATAGTAGGGTTAATGATCAAAATGGCCAACCTAATGATTTTTATTTTCTTTACACACAATTTTATAAAGGTCATATAGAATACTTATATGTAAATATAAAAGTCCTATTCTGCTGGGGAAAAGATGGATATTTGATCAATTTCGAGCCTACATCAATCTCTAAAACCATGTCGACCGTGTCTAGAAGTCTTAATATTTTTATGCTAATATGTTATTGTTTATTTGAGCTAATAAATTAGTCGAAACCGTTTGACACTTTTACCTTATTCAACCTCATTTGTCATTTATGGCAGTTAAAAGTGAAAGCATACAGTGTAAAGCTGGCTTGCAACGGAGCGCGGTCCGTGGTCGTGCAGGGCCATCCGCGGTATCACGTACTGTGGGAACCTGGCTTTATACACGTAACGGAACTTTAAAGGACAATCAAAACAGCTTTTTTGCTTTTTGAAGTTCCAATTTCGTTAGCAAATAAAAATGTGTGTTATAGCTTGGGAGTTGTATAGATAGAACGACACGCAAAGTACCTAAAGCCGAAAAAAAGTTTGGACGATATTTATTCAAACTTTTTGAACATTCTAATAGAAAACCTTTGTACAGTCGAATACCAGTAAAATATACACAAAAAGATTTGTGCTTATATATTCAAACACAAACACAAAATTCAGAACACGAAATCACTCTACATGAACATAGCCTTTAACAAAATTCAAGTCAAGTGCTCTCGTAATATGATATTTTTTTTAATTTATGAATTTTATCGCATATTATGCACCATATTAAAAAAAAAGTGTGTGTGTACTTATGTACGCACGTAAGAAGTTATACTTTTTTGGCGGAACAAGATAAAATTCTTTCTCATAAACTGGTATAAAAAGCTCTAAACTCTATAACTGGCATCGGACATCTTGACATATGACATTTTTAACATTATATAGTTTGGAAAAACTAAAATGTTGACTACCTAGCTAACTTCAGGGTGTAGGTTTTCCGTGACGGTGTGCGCGCGCATCGTTTTCGAGAATTAATGAGCGGTTTTGCGGAAAACTTCAACCTGTGAATTTTGTGTGACAATGATGCGCGCGCATCTTAAAATTTCACTCTCATCATTTTTTCATAACGCGCCTAAAGAAGTATAACTTCAATAATTGCTTGTTGGACAAGTTAAATAGTCATGGCCGTTAACGCAGAAAACATGTTCTTCAATAACTTGTTTTTCTTGTAAAGATAAAGCTCCATAAAATATGCAATTTTTCTACCATTAAACACTTTCTTTCGACCTCGAGCAAATCATATGCACGCTCCGAAGCCAAGTGGTCCGACTGGATGTGGGTTATTGACCTCAGGTATCTAAGTGATGTAATGCAACAGAGTGGAAAATTACTGAAGGTGATCCTTGCTGTACTGCCATTCTGCACACGTATGCAAGACAGGTTTCTGTTAGGTACCTACATGCAGTTGTTTCTTTGTATCTTCATTTCTTGGATGTGTTTTTTTGCTGTGTCTGTTATTGTGACCTTCACTAACAAGCAGGTTTCAAGGTTCTGTGTATGCTCGTCTTTTGTTTATAAAAGTTTTTAGAGGAATTATCTGGCCTGAGGAGCGAGATGACTGGAGTGATACCATTAAATTGAAAAAGTTGCTTTTATTTACCTTGGTGTTCTGGATAGTACCAGCCAAACTACGAGGTTTTAAAGCTACAGTTTCCTCAAAAGAGGCATAGAGCTATATAAAAAATAGCAGCTGTAAAACTTAAAAATACTGATCATTCAAAGTGTAGGGACATTTAGAAATATATGTGACGCGAATATTGAAAGCGTTTACCATTTAAGGCAACAAACCGCATGATAAGAGAACAATTAGTTAGGTATAACAGCCGATAGCGCTATCGCTGTCGCTCATTAAAAATAAATATAGTAAATGTAATAGGCCTTTGCCCTGCAGTGGGACGATCATAGCTAAAATTAAACAATAAAATAAATAAATAAAATATAATAGGCAGGTGTGACACTGAAATAAAACAAAAAAATCATTCCTCATGAAAAAAAAACGAGAGTGCTTTAGACCACACGACTAAAGTAAAATTTCTTAATGAACGAAACGTAACTGGCTATAAGAGAAAAAGAAAAAGAAAATGTGTGCTCACATCTCTCTCTCTTGCCTCAAGTAATATACGAAACGTAACTCTCTCTTCTTCTATCTTCACTAACTTATATCTCCCTCTCAACTTCCGTTCGCCTCGCCCGATTACACTTTTCGTAAGGCTCTTGCATTCACCAGCTTACTCCCTAAGTCAAGCGTGCTTAAAGAAGTTTTACTTCAATAAGTTTAACTTTCAATACCTAAGGACATTGTAGACACCTATGGAAGAACGTATTAATAAGTAACAAGAACAATATTTTCTGATACACTTCTTGCTTACGTCATTGGTATCTTTTTTTTCAGGTTTATAGTTGTGCAGATCAGTCAGCTGGCTACAACTAACGGTAAGTCGATCATACTATTTCTATTTCTAAGATTGTTATTATCCTTAAGTAAATTTTAAAAGTTTCTAATGTATTTTATACCATCGATAGTATCGATGTACCACTGAAACACAAAAGAGTTATAAACTTTTTGTATAAAACGTAGTCTATGATCACGCAATTTTTTTTTACCTGGAGAAATCCCCATAAGCTTTTTCCTACCTTGGTCCTGGGGAACACGGAGGCTGCGCCGTGCATTTATCGGCTTCCAGGAGTGTTTCTCCTTCTTTATTTTTTTTGAGGACTTTGCGGAATCGCGTTGTAATCTACCAAAGCCATATATTCATCCTTAGTAGACGCTATTATTAACATTTTGTGTACCAACATTATCGTGTTCAGTATATTAATACAAATGACATATTATTATATCTGCTATTGCTACTGACTGCACGGATAGCCGAGTGGTATAGGTCACCACGCCAATTACCTCTGTGCGCGACGTGCCGCGGGTTCGATCCCCGCATGGGACAAGCATTTGTGTGACCCACAAATGCTTGTTCCAAGTCTGGGTGTTCTTTGTGCATGTGATTTGAATGTTTGTGGAAACCCCGCGACACAAGGATTAAATTCCTTAGTGCGGGAGTCGTATAAAAAAAAAAAAAAAAGAAAAAGAAAAGAAAAAAAGAACGATCACTCTTGAGGTTAAGCAGCCAGTTGCTAATTACTAAGGAATATTGAGATATACCTACTTTGCACGGATTCATCAACTGTCAAGACGAATACCACCTCAGTCTGCCCGTGACCGTGACACCTGCGAAGGCGTCGAAACGTCGGGAACTAATATCTAAAGACGCGATAGAATCTGTTCAAAGTAGTTTTATTTCAATGTCTAATATTCGCGTAAACCTCAGAAAGCAATACTAAGGAATAATCACTGGACAAGAAATAATGATGGAATGAGGAAAAACTATTTATTAAATACAATAATGTTTCCACTGAAAATGCACGGCAAAGTTATTTATAGATTTATTTATTTTTTCCTTTTAGTATGAATTCGGTTGTTAACCTAATTACTCGTTATTGATTTATCCGAGACACCGCTGGACCAAAGTTAATCTCGTACTGAATGAGGTACGGACAAATGTTCCTAGTTTACCTAAAATATATGTCGCAGTTATAAGGTTACTGGACATTATGAAAATTACAAGTTGATGGTATATAAACGTCGTTTTATAGCAATAGATTATAGGCTATAAACCCCATTCATCGCCATTTAATAGTTATTGATGGGAGCGGGAACCTTAGGTGGTAAATGGTAGGTATGGTCCAAGTAAAATGCAGGTTTTATGATCAAGTACTAACTTGAAACATAAAGGAAACACTTACAAGTCTGAAGATGACGTTTGGATCAAAAGTTTACAACTTGGTCTCCAGAACTGCCAATCACGTTAGTAAATTGACCTTAGATGAATAAATAAGTAAACTGTAGAGTGTGCGTATCGTGTATGAACTGCTGGCACTAGTATGAACATGTAAAATTGTAAACAGAGCGCACCGTTTTATCAAAACTATCTCAGAACCTAATATCGGAATCGTTGATATTTTCGCATAAACGTCTGTCGTCGCACAGAAATTCACATGAAATCAGTAAACGAGCGCAGTACATTTAGCTAAAAATGTACGCACGCTTGACATAAGGGGCTACTAGCGACGCGCACGATCTATGCTTGTCCATGTTTAATATACGAAGTTGACATTCGATTTTAAAGATTTTATTTGATGAAAAACGCCTTAGACGACAAGCGTTGATATTATTTCAACGTTTAAATAAGATGAAATCTTCCGATTTCACGCTCATAAATTGTCATTATGATTAGTCTCAGCTGGTTAACAATAGCGAGGCATAGCAGACAGTGTAAAAATAAGTTTCCTCCTCGCTTGTCAAAAAATAGACTGACTTATACATATTACGAAAACTACACGAGCGTACGAAATGTTAAAAATTACAAATGACAAACATCTTATTATAACGCTACCAACCAAAGTATTACATATTTATATTCTATGATTATATACGCTTAAGTTATTATTGTTTATGTTATTACGTCGTTATTTTGTTTTTATTACCTACTGCCTTCACTACAATATTAGTAACAGATTTTACTTTTATTTTCTACTGTTACCACGGTCACTCACATGCGCGCAAACATTTTGACAAAGATTTGACGTATCGCGCGCTTTGATGAAATGAAATCATTTGCAAATGTTGTCCTACACTTGTGGGGTTTACGTATTCGTGCGAATGTGAGTGACTTTATTGTACTGTATTTTGTTAACATCGTAGTTGGGACTGTGCATAGCTGAATATTAATATTGTCAAAATTCTATTTCAATGAGAAAAGTATGGTAGATGAGTGGGTATGATAAGAAAATATCTATTTCGTCTTTCAGTTAGATAATAAAAATATATTGTACTCGTATATTTTGCTTTTTCAAACTAAGTAGAGTAAGTGAATTAAAGTTTAGGAGTAGTCTTCAAGCTATCACACAAAATGTACAACATGCTGACTGCTGACGTCATTCAACATTTCAAATCTATGTGTCGTCGTGAAATATTGGTTACGAAAAATATTTTTCTAATTATTTTTATCCATCTAACCTAAACATTAAAAAATATCATCTTCCTCATTGTAGATGTGTAAAAGTTTACTTCAGACTATAATATCTTGAAATGGTAGCGCCACGCTGTGGCCACTTCCAAATGTGAAAACTGTAGAAGATCCTAAAGCCCATGTTCATTTTAAGCTCCGACAACGCATCTTCATGACCTGGAAATGTTCATGAGCAGCAGTTTTCACCATTCGGTTTAGTTGAAAGACTTGTCATAAAGAAAATAGGAACATCCATTTGTGATGTTCGCAGAAAGTTCTGGAAAGTCTGAACACTATCTGTTAATTGAATGGAGTTGGATCAATTCCGACGGGATCGCTTTGCGCCTAACAAACGTTTATTGTTGCCATTACAATATAGGGTTGGCACGTTACTATTCTTATTTTATTCTTAAGCGATTGCTTATATTGAACATCGGTGACGGTTGTGAAACCTTAAACAAGTGAACTTAACAAGTCTCAATTACGTCGGGACCGTTGCCCCATCCTTAAGATTGACTTAAGGTTTGCTAATATTATACGTTGTAAGATAATATTAAAATCTTTCGTCTATGAAGCCTTTGCTTTTCACCTTTGGATATTCTGCCAAAAAAAGCCGATAAATGGAAAATACTGAAGTATTACAAATTACTTTTATTTTATTAACATTTTTATTCAGTTGTAAGTTACGAGCGACTGAGCACAACCCTATTCTTTTCAGTCTAATTGAACAATTGACGAGCAGTCAAATGGATGCCTTTGCCTTGTAAAAACATGAATAACATCTAATCGTATACATTGCCACCAATTTCTTAGAACTCGTTGGTACTAATAGCTTTACCTCGTATTAAAATTTCGAAGAAGTGTAGGTAATTGTATTACAGACGTTTTATTCTAAAACCGGCTTAGACGAACGACATACGCGGTCTGCTCGCATGGTTTAAGTCCTTGACAAACAATTGGAGCGCACCTTTACTTTTTATCCTGTTTTTATACCATACAGAATTAGCATACACACATTATTTCTACAGGAACCCTTGACGATTATCAAGGCAGGAGCTAACAGTTTGTTTTCTCTACAATGTCACAGATATAAACCTTCACGAGACAATGCGACAAGGGACCTGTTTCAAGGATAAGCACAGTATATGTGTATACACGCAAGGATGTCTGTGTCTGTGGGAATAGACGGAACTATATTTATTTAGTTTGGTACCTAATTTTGACTATATTATTTTATTCAAAAGTCGTTGGTACAGGATGTCATACGTTTATAACACGCGTTAAGTCTGTACAATTTTGGTACTTATTTAATAAGGGAATAATGTATTACTCAATAAATGTGTTTGTGCAGGTCAGACAGGTGGCGTTTTTGTGTAAGGAATTGGCCTAATTAGGTATCTAGATTTAAACCAAGGCTCAACAAACAACACTGTCTATACAACAAGCGTTTTCTTAACTCTTTAAACTTGGCGTCACTTAATCGTGTCTTAAAACGCACGATTGTAAACACAGGCAGACTGTTCTGCGAACAATGAGCATATAACAGCAATATATTGTCTATGCATTCAAATATCGGAGCTAGTACAACGACGCATTGTTCCTGTGCACTTACAAACAGTATGACAGTAAATGCAACAGAATGCGTATTCGCGTCATTTTGATAGCATCTACGATGATTAGACAAAAATTGGTGGAATCTTTTTGTTGAGTCATGAATGTCATGAAATTCCTACGGCATTTAAGTTACAAATATCTTTAAGGCATATAATAAGAATTTTGAAGTGTAAACTTCTTTAGGCGCGTTGAGCATTTTTTGAGATAGGAAAAACCCTTAGAATTCCTGTTACACATTATATTGTAATCTCTGTTTATAAGTAGGTATCTACATATAATGTAAAGTTGAAGGCGAAGGAGTTCAAGTTTTCACTTCTGTCGGCACTCCCAGTGGCCAGTGTTTTTTTTATCTAGAGCAGTGTTTTTTAACCTGTGGTACGCGGACCCCAAGCGGTCTGTGGGCCATTCATCTCAGTTCATTATTAATTCATTGAGCTTATCTTTATACCATTTAAGAATAATAAAGGTGCGGCGAGTAAGAATAGTAAGTACTTATACTTAGTACAAAAATAAATGGTCCGAAATTAATGCTGTTTTTTTATTAGGGTACTTGAATTTGTGTTTGATTTTTCCTACGGGTCCGTGGACTGAGAAATGTTAAGAAACGGTGATCTAAAGCATGCTACATGTTGTAAAATACTTATACTTATATTAATTGTTAATACATTAATTAAAGAAAATTAATCAAATAGCTAGTTGAAGTTGTTGTCAAGTCACAGACTAGCTCTAAAATCTCAACCTCAAATTCATTATTGGGATATAAAATTGCGGGAGGCCAATCGCACAACTTCTTTTACGGACATGTAATAATGGAGATTATGTTGTTTATGTATACACCTGAATATATAGATGGTACAGTGTCACTTATTATTTACATTACATCGGTAGACGTCATTTTTAGTCATTCAAACTAAACTGGATTGCCTGAATAGCCGAGTGGTATCGGTCACCACGCCAATTGCACTCATCGTGCTGCAGGTTCGATCCGCGCATAGGACAAACATTTGTATAACTGCTTGTTCCAATTCTGGGTGTTATTTGTGTAAGTGAATGGATTGTTTCTGAAACCCTTCGCGATACAGTGATCTAATTCACTAATAATTTATAAAAAAAAGGAATGAAAAAAAAATAATGCAGACCTTCTTAATCCGAGACGATAATTTATTATTTGCACAGGCGCTGCTGTGTCCTATATTTAAGTGTCTACTTAGAAGACTATCGTCATAACATCTTAGTTCTTATAATTTCTCTTGAACAAATAAACACGTCATTTGCATCATTTAATCATTAACACTTTTCTTCTTATGAATATTATTACGAAAATGAATATTCAAACGCTGTAAAGAGCACCCTAACACGACGTGAAAACGGTAGCTAAGTCGGACTGGATGTGGAAGGCGGTAGACAGGCGACCTTATTACCAAGCGAAAGCAATTGAAAACAAACGTTGTCGCTCATGCAAGATACGTAATATCGCCGCAGGTGTTGTGGTGCAACTTGGGAGATGCCTGATTATATCCTGCAGTTGTTTTCTGGATGAATTAATTGGGTCAAATTATTTGGTGTTATAATTTTTATAATCCTGGCATTTCGACGCCTTTGACGAGGCTCAGGATATGACAGACTACATATAATAATAAATAAGATATCTACAAAAAAAACTGCTCTACACTGATCTACAGTTATTTCTTCAATTCATATGATGAGTTTACTATGAACTGAATAGCTCAATTGGAACGAATAGGACCTTATTACGTGAATCTACTAATTCATTAGTTTGCTTCAGATTTCCTTTTGAAACGGGTCTAATTTACTCTCAGTTACTTTGTTGATAAGCCTAGGAATGACAGATGGTATTCGTGATTCATTCAAATAAGACGTTCGACAAACCTTGTGCTTTGCGAAAGATGTATTTTTATTTTTGGAAGAAGTTTAATAATCATTCTTACATCTATAGGGTATGTAGATTTTATAGTATATCGTTCCTAAATACATTTCCTACGCTAGACATGTAAGCTTTTAACTTGCAATTTGGGCGAGTCCGCTCTATGCTTTTTTAAGGTGAGCTCCCTGTCTATTTGTACTAAAAATCATGTAGCAAGTTAAGTAATTAAATACTAATCTGTTGTAAAATAAATTACCTACATTAACATAATTAATGTAAGCTGAGTAGGTATTGCAAAATATTATGTAGCTTCTCTGTTTTTTCTGCCCATGATTTTTTGTTTTATAATAGTAATATCTATTCATGATATGAAACGTAAGTAGTTTGTGTGGAATAATTATTAATTTAAAGTATGAATAATTACCTTCCCTATATTTAATTAATAAGATAAAACAAACAAATGAATGTGGAAACAAATTGAATTATAATGCCTTTGCTTGACTGCAGGAATTGATCAACGATAATTAATCCTATCCTATCTAATCCTATTTATTTTTAATTGATTAATCAAATCCTGAAGAATCTCACAACAGATTTACAGATCAAGTTTACACGTCTCCATAATTACCGCGAACTACGTAAAGCCCTGTAGAGAAAGACCATATTTTTGGAACATCTGACGGGCACGGGCCGGCTCAAGGCGACTTCGGAAATAGCACAGAGGCGACATGTGACGTCATTTGGCTCTGCCTGACTCCAGTGAGCAAGATAAGCACGTGAGACGAAACATACGATGCCTATCTTTAACGGTCAGACGAGGTTTATGTTTTAATGTTGGCTCCTACAATATTGTGTCAATTGTTTTGGAAATAGAATTCGTTCGCTGATATTTATTACCGGCATGTTACATTGATGACGTAGGTACATATTCGTCGTACTTTATAGTTTTTTTTTCGTATTCCTAATGGCTTTCGGATTTTCTTATAGTTAGTTATTTATCTATTTTCAAATGTGTCCTGTTCCACCCGAGCTTAGCTATATGCCAGTGTTTTACCTTCTTCCTGTCTGACCTCCACTACTAATATTATTTAACCTACATGGTAAAATACGCACAGATGACCGAGAGATATCATAGGAGTCTACGTGATATAAAAAAAAAATGTTTAATCTAAAGTACTATACTTATGCTGGTCGTATGCATATAATAAACTTGACCACTCGAAGATCTATAGGTTGGCCAGCCAAGAACAATATTAATGGCTTTAGATAGCCGAAACGTCGTGATTTATTTGTCTCACTTACATCCTACTACGTACCTAATCTTTTTTCAAATGATAAACTTATTAAAAACTAATTATGAAAGTAAGGGTAGTTTAAAAATACATCATTACGAACAATGTGGATGTTGACAATTGTATTTAATGCCCATTTTTTATAATCAAAAACTTATGACGATAGATTAATTTGAATATCGCATGACGACATAATGTACGTTTCAGTTATTTTGAAAAGGTAAAAATAAGTGTCTAAATTTTTTTACATCTAATTTACGAAAAAAAATGTTTTTTTAATTTTTTATACCCAGTCAACATTTCTTGATGCAAGGGGATAAGCTAGATAGGTTGGCTATTTAATTATTGCGCACCTGCTTTTTTATGTGATGCTTACTGCATGTTGATGTGTTTGATATAAACGTTACTAGGTATCAGGAATTACAATATTATGGTGCGTTTGTTGCAAAAAAAAGATTAGCCATCCTCGGTCTGCACCTAACTTTAACTTGTATTTAGCCACGAGCCCCGCCGATCAAAACAAATCTGATACCTAATACTAATAGGATTACAATCACAATAGTTTGTTGTTATCAAACAATAAATGGATAACGAACTTCGACAATTTAAATTATTGGGGCGTCAGCCAAGAAATCGTGCAAATAATATGCAAAATACAGAGATTTTTTTGTTGTCTGGCTTCTGACGACATTCTTTCCATGTGTAAAAATAGCTACTATAATATTATACATACAGTGTAGGTACATGTTTTTACCGATGCTTGATCCTTTAATGTAATGCCGGTTACTCACATTCGCACGAAAACGCAAACTCACAAGTGTAGGACGACATTTGCAAATGATTTAATATCAAAGCTGTGTCGGTTTTTTAACATATATTAAAGCGTGCGAACCTTGTTCGAATGTTTGCGCGAATGTGAGTGACCGGGGTGAGGGATGCCTCTGTTTTAGTACGACTTATAGACAGGAACATTTTTATTTGTCATAGTTCAGCAACGAATTTAAATCTATCAAATTTAGGAGGTTTTCCCTATTATACCTATGAGACTAAAGACCCGCCTCGGCTTTGCAAGGGTAGCAAAGCAATACCACCTACGTTACTCAGGGATAATGTAGCATTCTAAAGGCGAAATACTTTTTAAAATCGGTCCAGCAGTTTTTGTGTTTATTAGTTGCAAACATACAAAAATACAATTTTTTTTTTCTTTTTTAAAAACGACTCCCGCACTAAGGAATTTAATCCTTGTGTCGCGGGGGTTTCACAAACATTCAAATCACATGCACAAAGAACACCCAGACTTGAAACAAGCATTTGTGGATCACACAAATGCTTGTCCCACGCGGGGATCGAACCCGCGGCACGTCGCGCACAGAGGTAATTGGCGTGGTGACCTATACCACTCGGCTATCCGTGCAGTCAAATTATATTATATGATAGATATTTATAGGGTTTTGACATCAACACAATATCTGATATATACAAAAATAAATGAATTACTGGTGTAACTATTTATAGGAGAACTTTTCAAAATATTTTTTGAACGATTAAATTAACACTTTATTCTCTTAGTTCTAAGGCTGATTTTCGTACCGTCGATATTATTAAAGCCTTAGTAACGACGAAGATATGGAAAATTATTTCTTTCGATCATAACATGTTGATTCTCAAAAGAAAAATGATATCATTGTTATCGATGCTAATAAGTCAATGAAGTTTTAAATAATTGATCAAACATTGTAACTACATCCTTATTTGTTTGACGTCACTTTGAATTACTGTTGTGTCTACACTGTCGTGGGCGTGGCGCCACTGTTGGTTTTAAACAGTAAACAAAGTATAATAAAAAAATATGCTTTCGTTGCTTTTCTTTAATGCTGACGTCACTTTTTAGAGTTTAGGGGATTTTCCTTTACAAACATTCATTATTTTTTTAAGCTGTGGTTTTTCCTTATAGATTTAGAGTTCTGATATAGTATGCGACATTAAAATTATGTAAATTTTATTCTGTTTGAGTTTCATTATCATCGTCATTCATCTCTTATCTATTCTTATTACATAAATATGTATTTTAAATATAAGGTCTCAAATAACATAATAGTCTAACGGTTCAATGAATGGATATGTATGCACAAGGTTGCAGGTTCGAAACCATTGCTGACATGCATCGACGTGACTTTTAAAGAGGTTAATGTACTTTCTAGAGAGAAAATAATAATAATTTTTTAAGTATATATAAGACTCAATTGACTATCGGTAAAGAAAAAAGCCCATAAGTTAGCAAGCATGGTGATCAATGCTCGTTCCTTCTCTAAGAAGACTGAGAAGAGGCCAGTGCCCATTAAGACTTGTATACCGATATATAATCAACGAATTCTAAAAAAATACGATCAAAAACTTAGGTACATATTTGATCGTATTTTTTTATCGTTCTTACTTAGGTAGGTACATATTATATTATCGCTGTATATTTTATTCATTGTCGACATTTTTATAGCAATTCACAAGTGATTTGAAACGTTTACTGCATTCAAATCGAGGTCAAACATAGATATTTTTCCTAGTTAGGTATCTAACAGAAAAAACATGTCCTTTGTATAGCAACTATGACAGTTAGTACTGTTGCTAGGTAGGTTGTTTTTTTTAATTGGTTTCATTTCAGTTTTTATTGGTTTTGGAAATTTATTGCGTTGATAGTAATTAAATATTTAGTCCAGAAAAGTGATCATACTTCATTTATTATTGTTTTATTTGACCTTAGTTTTTTTAGTGACGATGAGGAAGATCATCAAATTGACAAAGCAAGACTTTTACGGACTAAATCTTTGGACCTTGTTTTTAGGTTGAACATACTCAGGTACAAAATTACTTTTTGCCTGATTTCATAAGAGAACTCTATACAAGGGGTTGTAATTACGACTAATTAATTAAAAGCCGTTGTGATTAATGAAAATAATTGACAAAATTATTTTAAAATTGGGTCTACAGTTTGAGACACTATTTTATACGTACCTATGTATAGAAGCATATAGCTACTTTTAGATTTGCCACATCGATACTAATTGTTTGATCAAACACGAAGAGTAAATAGGTAGTACAATAATGGCTAGGATTAGTCGCTTTAGTAGCGTGCGTGTATTACGTCATATACCTACCTACCTACTGTTGATGATTTGTACATAATGAAAAGTCACTATTTGACGCCCGTATTCTGGTATCTAGCCCTGGTATTTAGCCCTTATTCCCGTATAATTAAAATGCAATATTAGGAAGTTTTAAGTAGTTATTATCACTGACTAATCTATACTAATATTATAAAGCTGAAGAGTTTGTTTATTTGTTTGAACGCGCTAATCTCGGGAACTACTGGTTCGAATTGAATAATTCTTTTTGTGTTGGATAGTCCGTTTATTGAGTAAGGTTATAGGCTATATAACATCACGCCACGACCAATAGGAGCGGAGCATAAATGAACCACGAATAGCACTATAGTGATATTACGTATCCAGTTAGTCCAGAGCACAGACCAAAAAAAAGTTAGAAAGGGCGTTTAAGAAAAGACGTTACGTCAAGTAAAGTCACTAAAAAAATCCATTTAAAATAAACGCACACTATTTAAGGGCTTTTTTCAATGCCAGATAATTATTTACGAAGAATATTTGTGAATTATTGACAGTTATTACATACAAATACGTCGTGGTGGCCTAGTGGTTCAATGAACGGATTTATGTGCACAAGGTTGCAGGTTCGAACCCACTACAGGCAAGTACCAATGGGACGTTTTCAAAGTTATATGTACTTTCTTAATTATTCTAAGACATCATTGACAATCGGTGAAGGAAAACATCGAAACCTGGATTCCAAAAATTGGAATCTGAAATCGCCAACCCGCACTGAGCAAGCGTGGTGATTAATGCTCGTTCCTTCTCGAGGCCTGTGCCCAGCAGTGGGACATTTATAGGCTGGTATTATTATATTATTACATACAAAATCTGTCAGACGTCAATTTAATTCAACGAATGAAATTTATCTGGTGTCGGTAAAAACTGCCTTAAATTAAAAAAAAAACTTTTAGGTTATTTATTAGTATTGAGTTGCTATGAGAGCACGAGACATTGTCTATGATTCTTTTGTAGCCTTTGGTCACTAGTAAATTGTGTCTATATTCAATGATGTTCATTGCCAATACAATGCGTACCTACTGGTTAGGTACGATCGAAACTAGAATAATATTATTGAGAATAGGCTATGAATGGTCTCTCTTCAGAAATTGGTGAATGGGAGTTGGCTCCCAAATCTATAGAGATGATAAAAATCAGGTCACAAAATATATATATTTATTTTAATTTACATTTTAATTGCATACAAATGAAAAAGGAGACACAAAAAACAAATGAGGACAGCGAAAAAGCAGATAATTCATTTTTAATATTTTTCAAATTTCATTGATCAACAGAGGACAAATAATAAGGAACGAGTTTTCATAATATATGTTTTTAAACAGTCCATTAAAAACTTACAGTTTGGCAAACCAGATTTATATATGTAAGTACTTCTAAGTTCTAAGAGTTAAGTTTTTATTGACAATCAACTGCTATTGCTGTACAATGACGTCAGAGTCATATAATTACAATTCTACGAGCATTGACGAGGATAACCTGACGGGTGATACAGTCACCCTATTGTCCTTCCCTCTCCGGTCATAGGTACTATAAAGCTACCTATTACATATTTATGCATAATAATTATTTCCTTCTTGTAAGTTGCTTACTTTACGGTATAAAATATTTACACAGTTAGCCTGAGCGCAGGCTTCGACTGCTTCACCGGACTTTATACTTTCTTACCCATAATGCACACAACGCATCTGCAATGCATTTTGGCGTGTGCCTAGAAACCGAGTCATTAAGATTTTTGAAATTATTTGTGTTTTTTTCCAGAAGCACCTACATTATAAAATGTTTTGCTGTCCGCAATGATATTATATGTATATAAAAATGTTGTCCGTTTGTCTATCAAGATCCTGACAGATTTTTGATATAACACTTTTCACAAAGTCTAGCGCAAGGCTCAGTATAAAAGTATTGCAAATGCCTGGTTATGCTTGGTTATATATATCTGACATTACATAATCAAAGTGCTCTAGTTACTGCCACTGTTAATGTCTATAAATATTGGAATTGTTTTCCAACACGAAAAAAAATTGTGAAAAATAGTGAGAAAGCACTTACTGTAAAAATGTAGAGGCACGATAAGAGCGGTGAGACAAAAATACTACATTAACATTTTGGAATAAATCCAATACCTTGTTGTTATTTAATAAATATTTTATTTGTTTTTCACAAACACTAGTTGATTAACCTAATAATGTTTAAATACGAGTCATGTGTTAAAAATAAACACTTTTTTTATACCTATCTCAATATTTTTAAAATACGAAAGCCGAGTACTTTTTTTTTTAATTCGCTGATGTTTATAAATAAAATATTGTTGCTTGCCAGCAGTAGATACAAATTGTACAGACTGTACGCATATTTACTTAAAACCTTTTCAATGTTTTTTTGTTTAAATTTACAAAAATATACATGGCGGTAAAGATACTACGTTGGACTGACATTTAACTGGTTAAAAAAGTCCCATGAGGACTTCCCCAGGTGACAAAAAAGAACTATAACTTGGATAATAACGTATTTTTTTTCGAACACGTCATAAGTTTTACTTATTGATTTTTAGATAATATAGCAATTCTTTCTTGACTATATTAGTCTTAAAGTTTCTAATTTGGTCGGTTTAAATATTTTTTTAATTTGTTGCAGTTGCAAGTAGACCTAATAAAATAGGTATAACTGCTTGCAATCAACGAAAAAATAAACAACACAGTTACTCAAAATAATATAGTAAAGTGTGCATTTGTTGGTTTGTCGTAGTATACGTGTAAAACAAATTGAAAGCGTGTGTTAATATGCCATAAAATTGCAAGCAGGGATTCCCAGACAATAATGATGTATTCCAGACAATTATAATATAAATATTGTCCTCTAACCCGAAGTAGGTTTACAGCGGGGAAACACAACATAGGTAACAATTTTTTCATTATTATTGGTTACGCATTAACGCATGCGTAGTGAATATTTGTAATTAAATACCAAAAGTCACCATTTAGCTAAACGAAGTAGTCGCTGGTTCGAGTTCTGACTAAGGGTTAATTTTTTTTCTACTATTTGTATTTAAACATAGATAAAAAAGTAAGTTTTTCAGAAAAAAATTAGAAATTGTTAGGTCCTGGAATGACAATCCAAAATGGCATTGAGTTATTTTAAAACTACGATATTTTACTTAAAACCTATCTAGTATATTTTGACCAAGTTACATACTATTCTTATGTATTTTTTAGGGATCTGTACCCCAAAGGTGCCAACGGGACCCTATTGCTAAACCTCCGCTGTCCGTCCGTCCGTCTATCAGCGAGCTGTATTTCATTAACCGTAATAGATAGATAGTTGAAATTCACAGAGCGTGTATTTCTGTTACCGCTTTAACATGAATAACAAAAAAAATAGTTAAAATCTATATGGAGCTCCATAAAGTGGTAAGGAACTCTTTATGAGCAAGTCCGACTCGCACTTGGCCGGTTTTTATTCATTTAATTTTAACTTATCATTTTCCCATAAATAAGCATCCTCTAAATAATACATGGGTCGGTAAAATACAGCTGGAATGATTTGGGATCAAAATACCCGCCCAGACTGCTTAAAGTAAAAAGACATGGATGGGCGCATAGTTTCAGTATATATATGTGGACATTGTCCCATCCCAAACAATTCATTCAAACATTTTGAACGAATCTCAATAGACACGAGTTTATCAGTCTTTGATGTAATCAGAAAAGTAATTAACAGATCTTTATCAAGACGTAATCTTCATCAATGTTGCATTTCCATTGTACTTGACTTGTCCCATAAATTAAATTAAATATATTTTCCTACCTAAGGTCAGTTGGGAGCGTCAAAAAGTGTGTCAAAATCATGAAATCACTTTCCGTAATATACTTAAATAATGGGTATGACAGTTTCCGTGACTTGAGCTCGTAACATGAACAGTCCGATCTCATGGACGCACATCAATCTGATCAACTAGCCTCATTAGAATGCGTCCTCAAGGGAATTGGATTGCGTCAGGCTCGTTTAGAAGTCATTCCTTGTATAGGGTGCAAAAAGAATCAGTATAATAGGTACTTCCTGCCTACTTCGTGTTATTTAAGCACTGGTTTTCAATAAACTTTACCCCAAATTCAGTTTTTGTTTTTTACCCGACGATTCCAGTAATGTTTTTCGCGCGATATTTTTGTTTTCATATTTCTATGTTCGTGAATCTCTTTATTAGGTTTTATGTGTTTACCAGCTAGATGGATTAGATTAGTTTCAAAATCCCAAGATAGATGGTTTGAAAAAAATCTAACGCTTGTAAAACAATAATACCCATTCATAAGCTAGCTGCTTAAATTAAACTGTATGTTGACTTAATTTAACTATAACACATAAACATTAACACCTTGCGTTATCTCAACCGTCTGAGTGCCTACTTATAATTACTGGGTCAAGTGCTTTTGTAGCTCGCGTTTACTAGGAACATGGTGACAACAATTATTCATTTAAAGTTATACTAATTCTTGTTTATTTTTATCTACAAGGAAAAACCGTACATTTTAATAAATTATTTATTTTTCTCGGATAATTTCACAATTATTCTTCCGAAATGTTACAAAAGGAAGAATGAATGAAAGCGAAACAAACAATTGACCACCGGATTTTATACACTGTTTTCCTGACAATTCTCAATTCAAATTGTGATAGTAATTTTTTTGGTATACCAACTTTAAATTTAGCAATAAATAAAATTGCACAGCCATTTAAAATTCGATAATGAGCTTTCCAACCAACCCTTCATAACTTAGGCATTCAGTGCCTGTACTATGAGCTGTTAAAGCAGGGCTGTTGCTATTGTGGAAGCGAGACGGCACATTACACTGCGCGTAGTGGCGTCCCGCTTATACAGCGTCAACGAGCTCAGTAAGCGCACAGGAAGGTGGTTTAGTGGTATTAAATGACCTTCTTACATCCACAGCCAGACTCATCGACTGACACCAGTTATCATATCACACATGCGTCATTGTTGTGTACATTTCATAAAACTAGCATTAAAATTATCTTGCTCAGATAACATTAGGTCTCATCGTTACGTACTTAGATTTTTATGTATACCTAGTATTAATTATTTGTACGATTTTTATTAATATTTGCATTTGGTTATCGAAAATAATATTTTGCGCAAGTGTAGTTAATTTCCGTAGTTGGTAATATTTGAAGCTTTGTTACTTTAAGGGTTGATAATTCCAACGCCAGATAATATTATCACACGAATAATTTTGAATTTTTGACAGTTCTCCATACAAAATCTGTCGACGACAATTCTATTCAACAAATAAAAAATATCTGGCTTTGGAAAAATCCCCAATAAATCAAATAATCTCAAAAGTTAACAATAAATAAATAAATTATATAAATAAAACGAGTTTCAACTAAGAACTTCTTAACCAAACTAAACCTGATATTATGCAAGTTTCTATATTGCTCATTGCAACGATGACTAATTGCATGCGTCAACTATTTGCACACTTGAATTATTGTTTAAACAAATTAAGCATCTAGTGCCCATACCAAAACGAACTTCAACCATACAATGATAATATGATTGCATCTCATAAAAATATCTAGACTTAACTAGATTCTGTTATTTCAATTGCTTTCATTGGCGAAAATTAGGCTGTTTGTTGCGTTTGTTTACCTGGATGTCCTAAATATGATGATTGCCTTTGCCTAAATTGACGCCATCTTTTAGCCGACCGAAAATTGCGCGGGCAATTAGTGACATTTACTTTTTATAAAGAATACAATGTTGAAGGAGTAGTTCCGACAGCCTTGACTGTTTTTTCTGCCCATTAATATTAATGAGAACATTTTATTGGCTGTAAAATGTTTATTTATTGCTGTTGTATATAAACTGTCTATGTTCTGTTTTACATTTACTCGTGTTTCTATGAAGCTTATTCGAGTTAATCTTTGAGTTTTTTTTTGTTTTGCTAATAAAAACAGCAATCAGTCGAATATAGGACCTTATCCGGTTTAGAGTCGACTGACATCGAAAGTTGCGTCGGTAATCTTTTTACAGATTAATCAATGTTAATTTGGTAAAGTTCGGTACTGTCAGTTCCAAAACTTTTTTTTATTAATTAAGAGATTATTAATTCGATGTCCAAATAACGTTTGAACGCTGCCAAAACCATGCTAGAAGTATATAACTTTATACAAGATAATAATGTAAATACAGTGTGCTGCAACACTGTATTTTAATGCTAACACCATAAAATTTTAAATTAGTCTGCTGAAGGGAGAAATTTGGCCTATATTGGGTAAATCAAAATTACGTAAACCGATCAATACCCATCTACTTAATTTTTTTCCTTATTATTCCATAAGTCAGGCATCTCAAACATATTTAGAGTTTATGTTTGATGACAATTTAAGATATTCAAATATTTTGTTACTATAATTTTCGTACTTACAATTTTTTTTTTCTTTTGTTACAGATTTAACCCTGTCGTCGACGAATTTGAAATGTTGCAAATATTTCAAGTTATAAAACTTTAATTAATGTCAAGAAGGTACACGACGTTCACGGGACGAACGTGTGACAATATAGAAAGTGATTTTTTCAAAAGTGTGAAATCGAGGACTAGCCGGTCCTTGATGTACTCGACAAGCTACAACCCTTGCGCCCTAACACTTTGCATATCGAAGAGACTTTGTCGCTATTCCGCTAGAGATCCAAGATTAAGACACTGGTCAAGAGAACTAATCGTTTCTTCAACGTAGAAGAATCCCACTAATTGGATTACCAATCCAATTCTGGTAGTGTTCACGACGTCCATTAGAGGACTGAATTAGCGACAACCGAGTACGTACTTAGAACCGTACTTAAGAAGAGATCGTTTTACAGACTAATGGAATCACAAAGAGCTTATGCAAATGGAATTCCAGGTAAAGATCCTTCTCTCAAGTATGAACATAAAGTACCGTCTGAAGAGGAGAAGACTACGTCTCCACTCCTTCAGAGGGCTAATGACTTCAAGTATATAGATGGAGTGAATGATGATAAAAATGAAGTGAGAGGTGTAGGAAAGCCGAAAGATGATTTAGATATAGTAAATTCTATGAAAACGGAGCCGAACAACGCTAAAGATAACCTCTCTGTGGGTTATCATAAGGATAAAGGAAGTGATGATGATGCTACATCCACGAATGAAGGTGTTAAGTTTTTCGGTCTCGGAGACACTGACAGTATCTGTTCCAGTAAGCCCCCGGCAGATCAGCCGCCTCAAATACCAGACGGAGGATGGGGATGGGTAGTCGTAGCCGCATCATTCCTCATTGCCACTGTGGCTGATGGATTAGCTTTCTCTTACGGCCTAATGCACGACAAATTTGTCATTTTCTTCGAAACCAGTGAAGCTAAGACATCTCTGATTGGAAGTTTGTTTATCTCCGTACCATTGATAGCTGGACCTATTATGAGTGCTTTAGTTGATCGTTATGGATGCAGAAGTATGACAATAGTTGGTGGTATAGCGTCGACTATAGGATTTGTTGCAGCGTCTTACAGTAATTCTGTTGAAGTATTGTATGTGACGTATGGTATTATGGCTGGTTTAGGAACTGGCTTGCTCTACGTTACTGCTGTAGTATCAATAGCTTATTGGTTTGAAAAAAGACGGAATTTGGCTGTTGGATTAGGTTCCTGTGGAGTTGGTTTCGGCACTTTCATATATTCTCCTCTTACAACATATTTACTAGAAGAATTTGGATGGAGAGGTACGTTGTTACTGTTGGCTGGTACTGTACTTAATGTATGCGTGTGTGGTGCTGTAATGAGAGACCCTGAATGGTTGATAATGGAACAAAAAAAGCAAAGAAAGTTAAATAAGTCAAAGAGAGCTTCGAGTTCTATGTCAATATCAGCGAAGTCTGGAGGTGGTGAATCTGTTTACCCCGGCGTAGAAGAATTAAAGACATTGCTGAAGAGTGGTGAAACTCCTGAATATATACTCACAACATTAGTGGCGTCGATAGCTGAAGCAGAAGATTTGGAAGCAGTGACAAAGAGAAATGCAGATATGTCACATAAAGTTAGTTCTGTGATAAATCTGCCTACTTTCTTGAGACAAAGTGAAAAGGTAATTCAACAGTAATTTTTATTTAAATATATTATCGGGTAATTAAGATAATTTTTGTATCGTAAAAGTTATAAGTACGATCAAAATTAAAATCAGAATTACTTTATTCAAAATAAGCTACTAAGTAGACACTATTCCATTTCCTGATGATGAAAACAAACTCGTAAGATAATTGGTTGTAATAAATTTGTACGTTGTTACACATTGGTTGGCTAATTAATCGTAACAATAAGTCAAGTTATAATGGATAAACGCTATTAGGTCGTCATGTAATTGTTTTAAATAGTCTCTAACTTTGCCCTATAAATTAAAAGATTAATATTGAACATTTTCAGGTGCCTGCCGAAGTATTAGATCAATTAATATCAAATAAAAAGCTCTACAATATCATTTTACAAAACTATCCATCAATGCTAGCTTTAAGGAGTACATCGGAACAAAAGTTGGACACGGAACCGGCGGCGACATCAAAAACAAATAAGCCGATAAAAATGTCGTTGAAATTAAAACTCAATAAGAAAGAAAAAAAGAAAGAGTTTGAGACTAAGTTGGACTTAGTTCGGGAAAAGTTATTGCAGCCGATACCGGAACACAAGCCTGCAGTGATTGTGCAGAGGGATCGTCAGGATTGGTGGACTAGGCAGTTTGTTACTGATCATCACTACTTGAGAGGCATTCGAGTGCATCGTAACTCTATCATGCATCGTGGCGCTATGATGAACATTGCCAAGTACAAACTGCGGGCTTCATCATGCCCAGATATTTATAGAAACTCCATGTGGTCCGTTGAGGAAGAAAATGTAAGTTATGCGTGTTTACCTCGTAAATTATGAACTAATGTTTCACGATTTGTATTCTAAATATTTATTTTTCTTATTTCAGACTTGGGGCAGACGTTTACTCGATATGATCAACAAGACTTTTGACTTCAATATGTTCACCGAGTTCCATTTCCTGATGATGAATCTGTCGACCTTAGTTTTGTTCATTTGGTTCATCGTGCCCTACTTCTATATTTCTAACTTTATGCTGATGAGCGGCTATTCTGAGGCTCATGGAGCTTGGATGTTGAGTGTGTTTGGTGTTGCAACTATCGTCGGTATTGTAAGTATTGCTGATTTATGCGTACTAAACATGTATCTTTCTGAGTTGCATTTCTATCTTAGATTATGACCCTATGGTCCGCTTAATAAATATTACTGTCTGTCTCTCAGAGGGCTGTATCTCATGAAACAGTTGAAAATTTCACATATTATATAGGTATTTCGGTTGCTGCTCTAACAAAAAATTATAAAAATAAATAAACAAATGACAAAAAATTTTTTTGAATTTTTGATCCATTTCATACATCACGATGGCATTTATTTGTTTTATACGAAGTTTGCTGTTCTGAATTTCTCAGTTATCTTTAAAGTCTAAAGTAATAATTTTATGATGAAATCTGATAATTTATGTTACCTTAGTATTACAAAAAGAATCTTGGTTCTGGAAGATTTGGTTGATTTTTTCTTTCTGTATAAGTAAAATATAATTAACAAATTATTTTTCTTTTTCAGGTTGGTTTGGGTTGGATGGGTGATTTGCCTTGGGTGAACGTAACGAAAACGTATGCTGTTTGTCTTATATTTTGCGGCATAACAATCATTCTATTCCCTGTACTCATTCGAGTGATGGACCCCGAAGCACCCTACAGTTTTTACATATTAGCTCTGAATGCCGTCATGTTTGGACTCATGTTTTCCAGTTCATATTCATATACGCCGAGTATTTTGGTTGAATTGATCGCTTTGGAAAGATTCACAATGGCTTATGGATTGGTGTTGTTGAGTCAGGGTATTGGACATCTTATTGGACCGCCAATGGCTGGTAAGTCATTTTTAATCGTTTAAACTTAGAGAAAAAAATAAGTAAACTGTAGTTGAGTGCGCATATCAAGAATGAACTCCATGTGGTCCGTTGAGGAAGAAAATGTAAGTTATGCGTGTTTACCTCGTAAATTAGGTATTGTAGGCGATAGTATAAATAAGTAAAATCGTAAAACTATTGTCAAAACAGGGCGCGCTGTTTTATTAGAACTATCTCAAAACCTAATATAAACCTAATAATATCGGATTCCATCTATATTTTCGCATAAACGTCGGTCGTCGCACGGAAAATCACTTAAATCAGTGACTTCTATGCTTGTCTATCGATTATCAACTAGGTACAGTAAAAATATCAGTGTCTATAAACAGTAGAGCAACAATTTCTAAAAGTATAAAAGTCGATTTACCTACTTACTTAAAGGTATATGTCTGGCATATGCACAGAATAACAGAAACAAGTGTAACTACCTATTACGTAATCATAAAGAGTGGGGAAGTACAACAAGCCGGTAGTTAGCTCTATGTTTTTAAACAAAGCGGTTTTAGTCGTAGCTCAGTTCAGTGTCTGAACTAGGAAATGTTTGACGAAAGCCCGTATTAAGTATGATAGAAACACTACCATTATGTGTTGCTTTGGACCTTTATATCAGTTTCGAGAGCTCATCTTAGGATATGTAATTATTGACATGTTTCTTGCCACGAGTCGTGGGTACCTACTACAATCGTAAAATGAAGTGTGAACAGTCGTAAATTTAGCTCTTACATTATTATCTGTAGGTACATACTTATTGTTTACGCATACAAAGATTGTTTGTATAATATTGCTTAATGTGTGCTGCACAAGGTTTCTTTTTCTTTATTTTGCATCCTAAACATTATTGTTTGGTTTTAAATACCGAGGCTCGAGAATAAGTGGAATGTCTCATGTCAACTCGAGGTCCTGCAGGCATAATAGCCACATTCATCACTCTGTCAGTCGTTGACCTTATTTACCTATGTTTAGTTATTTCCCATACACGTCAATAACGCGCTGTTTAACCCTTAACCGTTGTATGGTCTACTTAATTTGTTACTTATTGAAATAGTCGGAAGCAGTATATAATGGCCATAGAATACGCCTCTAGAGTCAAAGTGCTATATCTCGATTTTTCCTCAAAATTATAAAGAAAAATAAGGGGAAGAAGTTTCTAAGCAAAACTTTATAATGTTACATAATATTATAGACGGTAAACACGGCATTGGCTATGATATTATAAAAGAAAGATATTGCATTAGGTACCATATCTTATAAGTTCTTACAATTAATGATTTGAATAATCACAATACCTACTTTCTTTTTCATTACAGGTGCTCTTAGAGACGTTACTGGACACTGGGACGCAGCTTTCTACGTGGCTGGATTGTGGGTCATCATTTCTGGTTTCTTAGTTGGCGTCATACCATACACGGATAACTTCCGCATTTGTGGAAACGCACCTTTAGCTAAAGACGTCGCTGGAGAACCAGATCCCGGAGTTAAAATTATCATTGCCCATTAAAAAATACAATTAATGTCTATGATTAGAAAATAGGGATGCCATTTCAAAATTACCTTTTACCCCCCGATGTGGGACATGGATGGTATTTGACATTGGATAAATTGACACGGTCGTAATTTTTAATAAACGACTAGATTTTTTTGTATTTGTTATATTTTTCGAATTATATGTTTTGTGTGAAACTGAGGTTTTATAATATTGTTGTGTATTAAAATTAATATGCAACTAGTTTTAATAATATTTCGGACTGCTATACTGTCCTTTCTATGATCATCATGTTGCTTGTATTTTCTTAGATATATTAAATCTAATTCTTTATGTATTTAGATAGTTACTTAATCATTTTATGAGTAATAGTTTTAGTGATCCTCTTTATTATAAATCAAAATCGTACCTTGAATATAAAAGAGTGTGAGTAGTAATATTTACATGTAATCATACTAACATAGTTTATAAATGCACTCATGTTTATTTATTAGCGTGCTTTAAAAAGTCTCCTGAGGAGATATAGTATTCCTTTATTACTTTAGAGGTTAAATACTGTGTGTGCCTATAAAATGTTTTCATATAAATTAGTTTTGGTTAGCATTATGCAATGCTTGATCTATTTTGTATCCCAGAAAAAGAATGAGAGAACTTGTAAAAGACCCTTGCTTGTTATTTTAATAAAAGTGTTTGTGTTTTAGAATAGTATGTAAACAATATTTTAAAGTATCTGATGCTTTTGTTTTGAAACTTGCCATTTTGGAACATTATCAAGGTAAATCAAGAATTTAATTTTTAAATGAAATTTTAAAAGTATTTTAGAAAATAAGTTTGTCTACTTACTTAGTATTTAAACTATCTACGTATATTATGTATGAGATATATGAAATTAAACTTTGCTATTAAAGTAAAATAAGTGTTTTATTGTCCTTTACAAGTAACTGACCACGAATTTTTGTTTATTAATCACATTCATTCGACTCCTTTGGGCTTCTAACGAGTCGTTAAGAAGTCGAGATCTAACGTCAGAATTCCATTCTCAGAAGCCCTAAATAAAACAATAAGACATCTGTAATAAACAACGATTAACATACCTACACCGATTTATCCCCAGTGACGGTTGGACTAATATACCTATTATCATCGACGCTATCAAGATGGCTTCAATATCGTTCTGTTTTTAAAAAGATTTGCTTTGCTATCTTCTTGTGGTCGATAAGGCTTTTAGCAAATTTTGATTTGTATAATTTTACCAAGAACGTATTAAAAAAATGGGACTGTATTGAACAAACTTAGTCGCAATAAAAATCGTATAAAAAGAACACATTTATCAATAAAGATAACCAGACAAATATTATTTATTATTGCTTTTCCGTTTTACCCTTTGCCTGGTAGTTAAAACTTTTACGTACTGACAACACTACCACGAAATGTCAAAACTCAAAAAAAGGTAAAGAGGTTGTTTTTCTCACTTTTCGGCTAACCAAATGTTAATTTAAAACCAGTAAAATGAATAAATTGTTAAAGTGATCATTGAAAAATGAAAAAATAATAATTGGATATGGCTTGAGATGAAATCGATAGTTTTCATTTATGTATTTATAATGAATTGCGAGTCATTTCAACTGAAACAAATTAATTTTACTAATGAAAACAAGCAATAAAGAAGTATAAACAAGTGAAGGAATATTGTTCCTAAAACAAAATGCACAGGTTACTCTTTTTTTAAAAGAAAATATTCGGTTTATGCCTACGGACTATTTTGTACATAAGTAGTTCTATTGTTATACAAGTTATTAAAACCTCACCTATACCTTTTCCACATTTACTTTTTTCTTTCATACAAACAAACTAGGTAAAACCATAACTTCATTAAGTTAAGTTCATAGACGCCACAATATCTATTTGAAATTAATGATTTTAACTTTTTTAAGTTTTGGGATATCTTATTTAATTCCATGTTTTAGGATAGTACATTTGGATTTGAAAGGGGCTCCATTAAAGATCCCATATTTAGAAAAGGTAAACAAGTATGATTATTCAATATGTTTTACACTTTATGATTTTAAAACAATAAGCTTGCATAATTTATTTAATTATTATGTTATTTCTCCTTTACTGCTTGATTATTATACATTTAGCATGTTCAATAACTCACTGTATTTTTGGAATAGTCCAGTGTAGTTGCAAAATGAAAATCAGTTTACAAAGACACACTTATATTTTATTAGATTTTTTTATCTACTGAATAAAAACAAACTCATTCAGGTATTACTAGCGGCCAAATCATGGGGTGCAACTGGTGTACTGTTAGAATGGGAGGACACATTCCCCTACTCCTCACATCTGGTGGACATTGGCAGCCAAAGCAACAGCGGTGGAGACAAGCTCTACTCCTTAGCAGAAGTACAGCATATCTTGCAGTTTGCTAAAACTCATAATTTGGAGGCTGTAAGTTAAGTTCTTTTTTCTTATAAATCTCAACTAAGTATTACATAATTAAATTATTTATTTATCTTTCATTATTAACAGTCACCACAAACAATTTATACAAACACAAAAACTTAAACTATATTAAAATTAAAACTTATAACATTAATAAAACCAAGGAACTAAATAAAAAGAAGAAGACTTATTATCCATTCCCAAGTAAAATTCTTTAGTAATGGCTAACAAGCATCAAATAATTTGAATATTTTGTTTTAATAAAGATTGTAGTGTTTAATTACAGAAACAAAATGTTACCAAAGAGTGTATTAAATTAAGTTTGTCACTATAAATAATTAATTATTGTAAAATATTCTAGTTGTGCACTAACCTACATTATGTTAAATAAGTTTAATTCAAATCTTCATGAGATATTTTTGTTTATTTCATTTCTGTTAATATCATAAAATGTAACCACATGTCTTGCGAACTACCGGAATGGCACTTTGTTACTCGGCTGGTGAATACGCCAGTCCGGTTTGGAGCCGTTCCGCGCACACTAATCTAGTGGATACAGCTTTAAACGAAACATGCCGCATAATAACAGGCTGTCTAAAGCCAACCCCTGTTGATATGTTGTATCCACTAGCCGGTATTACACCTCCAGATATCCGCAGACAGGTGGCTAGCTCCATTGAGAAGGCGAAAATGGAAACCGAACGACACCCAATGTACCAATACGTTCCGGTACCGCAAAGGCTCAAAAGTCGACATAGCTTGGTAAAAGACGTTCACCCACTGCGTGCCGATGCTCATAAGACCAGACTCGAACTATGGGAAAACAGAAACACGAATGGACCACCCATCCCAATAGCCGAAAAGCTTCCCCCTGGCCATAGCTTACCATGGCCGACGTGGAAGACTTTAAATAGACTCCGGACCCAAGTCGGCCGAAGTAATGAAAATATGTGCCGGTGGGGTTACAGTACACCTGAGCCATGTGAGTGTGGCATCTTCCCCCAAACAATGGCCCATTTAATGAGCTGCCCAGCATGCCCTACCACCTGCACTCTCGAGGACCTGTACAAGGCCACGGACAACGCTGTTTGCGTGGCTGAGTACTGGTCTGGGAAAATCTGACTGCTATTGATCGACTCGCTAAGAAGAAGAATGTAAAACTGCCTAGTAACTAGGTATCTTATTCCAATGTGATAGTGTAGTTTCTTAGTGTTTTATAATGTTTAAACTATTTGTTGATCTCAGTGCAATTAAAGCAGAGAACCAAATATAATATTAGCTGAAATAATTGTAGCCTTGAGTGTTATTGATACATACTTCTTCCAGGGATTAAATACGCTATTTCTTTTCATACAATACAAGAAGAACCTCATTTAAATAATGATAATAAAACTTCCAGATACAACTAATCCAGACCATTGGGCACATGGAGTTTGCACTCAAGCACCCTGCCTACCGTGGGTTACGAGAGATAGATCGGTCACCTGCAGTGATGTGCCCTTCTAAACAACAGTCTCAAGTACTTGTGAGAAGTATGATAATGCAGGCGTTGGAGGCACAGCCTGATGCTACGTACTTGCATATTGGAGCTGATGAGGTATTTATTTTATTTTATTTAGTTAACATTTACATACAACATTAGTTTAAATACTACATTATTAATAGTTATTTATTCAGTATATTTCTGTAGTCAGCTGAGTAAATAAATATGTAAACTGAAATCATTTATTCTCTAGTTACAGAGGTTTTAAATAAAAAGCAATGTCATAAATAAGTGAATTAAAATACAACATACATAATAAAATATTAATAAATGTATTTATTTTGATGTAAACTATTTTTTTTTTACATGGAATAACTATACTTATACTATTTGTATGCTTTGCCAGCAAAACATAGCATTCTTGTATTATTTAATACCTAAATGTATTAAAAATTATTTGATTAGATAAAATTCCTAATTTTAATTAGCAATAAGGAATTTTAAAAGCTGCGAAGTTACCCAATAATCCAATTAGCATTAGTAAGCAATAAATGTTCCAAATACCAACCCCAACGAAAGTTTGTGCAAAGAGTTTGCTTGACACACAAAATGTACTTATAAGTAAAAATATATTGAAACTTTAAGAAAGTCTAGCATTCACTCTAAGGCCATTATTAAACGATGATAGTTCCAGCAACATCCAGCATCATGTCTGTATTACAGCAACTATATATCAAATTACGCAAGTTTGTCCTGCACTTTAAAAGGTACATAATAACATGTATAATTGTACTACAAAAGTGTTTTTACTCTTCAAAATATCACAAAAGAAAGTTTTCAGTATTCACATCATCTTTAACAAAAATTCTTTAATTAATTTCAGGTATGGCACTCAGCTGTATGCTCAGACTGTCGGGCGAAAGCTGTGAGCAATAAGCACAAAGCCGTATCATTATATTTAGAGCACATTCGAGATTTAACCTTATTTATAAAGGAGAAGAGACCAGATTTGATTGTGCTCATGTGGGATGATATGCTGAGGGCAATCAATGTTAATACTTTAAGAGGTTAGTCAAAATTTGTAGTAGTCTAAGGAAATAAACTTTACTGCCAGTATCATAAGAGTGAATTTATGTTGAAGTACTTTAGAATATCTTGAATATGGCCGGCTGGACACAAACTGATGTCACAGTTACTCACTACTCAGTGATCAAAATACGTGCGCACGGCCTAACTCTTACTTTAGTAAATACAAAATTAATTATTCTCACTGTATCTATTTCATATTCCTACCTTAATTTGCTGTACACTTACTGGGTTTCTTGTTGGGGCTTTAAAATTATGTATATTTTTTTTATTATCCATCATATTGTCTTATTGCAGCCTCTTTCTTTTTCCCTTTTTTTTTTAACACAAACAATTTTTTTGTTTTATTTTCAGAATATGACTTAGGCAGCTTAGTTCAGCCAGTTTTATGGCACTACAACCCTTCAGAGTGCTTCAACATTGACCCCAATCTATGGTTAACATATGGCCAACTGTTTCCCCAAGTTTGGGCTGCGTCAGCGTTTAAAGGAGCTAACGGGAGTTGCCAGGTAATATAACAAAATTTTTTGTGTATATTTTTTTTATTAAAAGATGTAGTCATCCCTCTATATATAGTATGATTGTTTTAAATATAATTTATAGACAAAAAGAAATACCTCACAATTCGGCCCCAAATTGTGTACCTACAAACATTTATTTCCGTATGGTAATAGTAAAGTATTAGAAACACCTTTATCCTGTTGTTAGACAGAAAAAGAACATTCTTTCACTATATGTCCATCTCTCAATTACTTATTTTCTAAAAAAATAAGTATCCAACAATATCCATTTCTATTCTTTCTCAGAGATGTTTTCAAATATGATTTTGTGATTAACATTTTTCACACGCTTTTTGACATTAAATTTGAAAATTATTCTTTTTAAGCTCTAAGATCAGATACAACACTAACCTAACACGTTATTAGCATTTGATAACAGCACTATTATTTATTTTTATAGGTTTTGTCACCAGTTCGTCGCTACGTGAGCAACCACGAAGCTTGGATTGCAGAAATGAAAAAGTGCGGCAGTAAAATTGATTTCGCTGGCATTATACTCACAGGGTGGTCAAGGTATTTTATATTTTATAGGTATATTTATACAATAAATATAAAAGCGATTGGAGGAATAGACCAAAAGAGAGGCAATACTCACAAATCACTACAAATATCAACTCAACTATTTTTGAAGTAAAACTTCTGTACGCATTTGATTCGGGGAGTAAGCTGGTGAATGGGTGACAGCGTTACGAAAATGAACGGGCGCGGTGAACGGAATTTGAGAGGGAGATAGTGAAGATAGAAAGAGAGAGAGTGTTACGTTTCGTATATTACTCTAAGACTCTAAGGGCAAGAGAGACAGGTGCGAGCACACATTTTCTGTCTCTCTTTCTCTCATAGCTTTCTCCCATAGTTACGTTCCGTATATAAAGGAGTTTTGCTTCAGTCGTGTGGTCTCCCCCCCCGTCCCTAGATCAAGCTGGCCCGAGGCGGCCAAACTAGCAATAAAAATATGTCCCTAAATAATAAAAACTTAGATCCAGCCATCCCTTGCTGTTTTTGCCTTATTAAGATAGTCAGCAACGCACTAAGTCGAGGTCCGAACCCCGCAGGGGGTGCCCTTAGTGAACGTTGCTGACATAGTTAGTTTATTTTACTTACTCTGGCTGGAGGCCCTTACGATTCTCGCCAAAAGTCCGGTGAAGCAGTCAAAGCCTGCGCTCAGGCTAACTGCAGTAGACCTCTTCCAAAAAAAATAATAAAAAGTCCTGTTGTCTAAAGTCCACTCGTTTTTTATTATTCATGTTAATTGTTATGTCTTCTTTATAGATACGACCATTACGCCACATTATGTGAGCTGCTGCCGGTCTCTTTACCCAGTCTGGCGAGTTGTTTGAGAATAATAACCAAATCGGAAGACACGCCTCAAGGTAACCTTTATTTACGTACTAGCTGTCCCCCGCGACTTTGTCCGCGTGTTTTAGTTTCAACGGTTTTTCATTTTTGCAACATTTTTCATTTATGCTCCGCTCCTTTTGTTCGCAGCGTAATGTTATATAGCTTATAGCCTTCCTCAATAAATGGGCTATCCAACACTGAAATAATTTTTCAAATCGGACCAGTAGTTTCTGAGATTAGCGCGTTCAAACAAACAAACAAATAAACAAAAAAACAAACAAACTCTTCAGCTTTATACATATAGCAGCAGCATAGATTAAATTTTATAAACGGGTCGGTTATATGCCAAAATTCCACTAGAATAGTGAACCTAGCTACAATGAATTGTATCAATTAAACTTGCAGTTTTGAAATAAAAATAATGTCAAAGCATCTTAATGTGCAAGCTTTATTTATGTTCTACAGAGTTTCTTAGGTACTTAGTACTACTTAACTAGGTAAGGAGCCTTAAACCATTACCTAAAAATAATACCCACGTTTGTGATGAGGCATTACTTAAAACAGTACAACCGATTTCGTGTTTATAGCTTAATTTTCGGGATAAGGTGTGTATAAAACCTTTATTTGTAAAAAAAAAGCTCATTAATAGAGTATTAATTCGACGACATAATTTCATACCCGCTCACTGATTTAAGTAATGTGACGTCATAACCGCGACATGACGTAATATGTAACGACGCCAGCAGCAGCTAGTATGTCATAATTTTGTGTGTTCCAGAGACGGTGGTAAATGATGTGCTGTCATCAGCCGAGTGGCCGGGAGAGGAGCTGGCTCGCTGTATACACTCCTTTGTCATCCTCAGGGAACGAAGTCTAGCGCTGTTTAATAGCGACCTGTAAGTAACACGAACTTGGCTTGTATGAAATATAATTGTAAAATAATTCTTTCATGAAAATAAAATCCAAATTATTATGAAAGCAAAGTATAATTTGGATTTTATTTTCATGAAAGAATTATTTTACAATTATATTTTATTGATGAGATAGTGATGTTTACTTATTTATTTATCAACAACTTGTATCAGTAACTTTTTCAATCACACGCTAAAAAAATCTCAATGATTAGTTAAATAGTAACTATATAAACTTGTTCTTACATAATTTGAATAATAATATAAGACAAAATTATTAAGAAACAAAATTATTTGACTGCACGGATAGCCGAGTGGTATAGGTCACCACGCCAATTACCTCTGTGCGCGACGTGTCGCGGGTTCGATCCCCGCATGTGACAAGCATTTGTGTGATCCACAAATGCTTGTTCCAAGTCTGGGTGTTCTTTGTGCATGTGATTTGAATGTTTGTAAAACCCCCCGCGACACAAGGATTAAAGTCCTTAGGGCAGGAGTCGTTTAAAAAAAAAAAGAAAAAAGAAAAAAATATACAACTGTTTACTCACGCACATTCTAGGGATCGCCCGACTAGTTTCAGACTCAATAGAAGATCAGTTCGACTCGCGACACCGCCGCCGCCGCTTCAGCTCATAATTAGGGACTCCTATTAAGTCTGAAACTAGTCAGGCAAGCCCGAGAACATGCGTTAATCCGTTGTGTATATACTATTAAACAAAATATAAGTCATGCTTTTATTTTGTCTAATTATAATTATCATTGAAAATAAACTATTCCTTTAAATTATTTTAGAGTTACCACGTGGTTAAATCCGTGGCAGATTGAACGAAAATACACTGTCCCTGTCCATGTAGAGGGCATTGCAGTCGCGGGGCAGCAGTGAGTATTATTTTTCAGCTATTTCTACTAAAAGCAGTCGTAAAACTTTAGTAGTGTATACCTTTATGTTAGCATAGCAGAAAAACTATTAACAATCTTATTCTTCAGCCTAGCTTCCAAACTTATGGAGTCGGCTTTCAGTACATTTTAATTTACACAGTTTGGTAAAATTCTCGGCTCTTGAGTTGTTTTTTCTAGATTATATCTATATAAGTTATTTAAACTTGTATATGTAGGGTAGTGACAATAGGGATGTTGACTGGAACAAAAAGTAAAAATCTATTTAGTCCGTAAATTAGATAATAAAAAAATTTAGATAAGTGTTTTTTACTTTTTCAAAATAACTAAAAACAAAGGAGATTATAGCGATTTAAAGTTCGTCAGTGGGGGATAATTACGTTACAATGTTACACTAAACGTACGGATAGTGACTTCATGCGACATTTCTATTCAATATATCGTCGTAAGTTTTTTGTTAAGTAGAAAAAGAAAAAGTACGTGTCTAATATTTTAGACTAATCTACATGACGCATATTATAATTAAATTTATTTCTTGTTTCAGTATGCTATCGGAACTGCGAGTGCTCCAAGCTGATATATCGACTCATCTCGATGAGATAACGGGAGAGAGGAGCGCTGAAGAATGGCTGAAGACTTACCTGGAGCCCGTCATCAGCAAGCTGACGACGCTGTGCGAGGTGGCCGACAGCAGAGCCAACTGTGATGCTAGTGTTAGGCCTATAGTGTAAGAGAGAGAAAAAACTTAATAAAAATAGTTAAATAACTATATAAACTAATAACCTTACGTAATTTGATAATACAGTAGACCACCCATACAGCCCCTGTCTAATCCGGCGGCCTCTGTAATCCGAATGGAAGTTCTTCTAAGTAAAACCGGGTATGTGTTTTATTGCCTCCTTTTTCTTAATGCTTTATTTATAAAGCCGAAGGTCAATTACGGTCCAGTAACTCTCGTGAAATAATTCCAATTCCTATACAATACCAATGCAAAATTTATGTTAATTTAGCAGAAAAGTGATTCAAAATTCTTGAAAAAAAAGTTTTAAATGGTTTAATTCCAGTTAGTTTCTCCTAATGAACACATAATATTGAAATACAGCTGCGCTGGCGCTAGTGTTAAGTTCAATAAAATGGAACGTCACAATTCCAATATGGCAATGAGGGTGTTTACGTAGTTAGCCTATTGGTCGGAATTAAATTCAAGAGGTTTGAACAAAAAGGTTGTAACAGCAATATATATGTGAAATATTTTTTAATTGTTTTTATAATACTGTGTGTAACTATTTGTCTATTGATAAGAAAATAACGTCACTAATTAAAAAAAACGAAAAATTTACAACTTTACAATTTTTTATTCTGTCCTGATGCTGTATCAGAAAAAGATAATTGGTGTGTATAATGTAAATAAATCTAATGCTTATATTTTGTCACAATGTTTTGCAGCACACTGTCATTGATTCCAGTCTTTATGTGTTATGTCACAAGGTTTAAATTCAATTGGCTCACAATCTTATGAAATGTGAGGAATATGTAATGTTTGTCGTATAAAGATCATGTATTATGTAATTAAATACAAATAATAGAAGGATTCATTCATTCATCATGTATTATATTTTTGTTTAATTTATTTTTACTCTACATTAGTCGCATGTTTACCAACAATAGCAATCAATTAAAAAAAATCAAATGTAAAATGTGTTTTTTTTTTGTGATCCTGAATCCTGACATTTATAATGTAGGTTTGTAGGTACTGTTATTCTTCAAGAAAAAACCGCTTGCAATTTTATGTTAGAAAGGTAGGGATTTGTCATAACAATATACTTGCTTGTAAAATAAATTAGGTACATAGATGTCAAAACGAATCTTGTTCAGAGTGCGGGTTCGTTTGTTAGTTCGTTCGTGGAAGACTGTATGTATGTACATTAATATAGTCTGTAGTTGGCGTACAGTTTGTGCCGAGCCTTAACTTTTTAAAAAATAAAAGCTTGTAATACAGAATATTGTTTTTTCCAAAATTTTATATCACTTTTACCTTGGTATAAACTTTAAACTAGTATAAAATAAATGGTAATTGAGCTATTTTTAAATACAATGGATACCCTTGCATTAACGAGGGCGAGAATTTCATTGTGGTGATGTTAACTCGTATGTTAATTATGGCACACAATAGTGGAAACACTGGCATTGAACACGCCGTAATGTTAAGCTAGTAAGATTCATTTTGGCCTTCCTTGTCACAACTGGCGTAAGGTCGATTGTACCTACAAAAAATATAAGCAGTTTAAAAAAAAATAGGCCAAACTTGAGTCCATAAAATATCTGTCCTCGTCTAATTTTCATCTCAATCTTTGATTTTGAATTTTGTTTTTTGGAGCTGGAGATAATCTCTAGCGATACGTAAATAAGTACTTAGGTATTATAAAAAAAAACTGGAATTAATGGTGTTTGGAAGAGAGAAGGATCGAAATTCAGATTTGTGATTTGACTAATAAACAAATAGGTATGAAACTCTACGTACTAGGAGATAAAGTTTTAAATTATTTATTAGTAATTAGAAATATATAAATAAATTTATTTATAAAATTAAAAAAACAAGTAGGTACTTAACTGGGTTTTTCCATGATTTTTTTATAATCTAGGTACATCAAAGTACATTCACCCCACCTACAATCTTACCACTACGTACGGAAGTACGTACTACGTCAAGGAAACAAACAGCAATAATTACATTCATTACAGAAATCCGAATGGAAAAATGTGAGGCCATTACACCCTAATGTCTTGGCAGGAAATAAAGCGTAGCACATAATCTACTGAAATATGACGTCACGGATTTAGGTGGCAATTAGTGGTGCGACACCAGAAAATGTGGAAAAATCGCAAAAAATATACAGTAGAAAATAGTACGTACGTTTGATGTGTCAAGATAGCTATAAAAATATAAATTAGTAGAACAAGAAAAGGATTTTTTTACATTTCTGCAAATTATTGTTTGAATTTAGGGAGGTAGTTAAGGTAGTCCTACGTCCCGACGTTGTTACGTCGTTTTTCTCACTGATATCTAATTTGCAACCCCATCGGGTTGTCTGTTGCTTCACAGTGCGTAGTACCTGTATGCCCCGCCAATTGGTAATGTGTCTGGCCGCCATTTTGGTGACGTAGTAGTGACGTAACCGAACACCCAGTGCAGTTAGTACCACTGTTAATTGGTTTAGTTATGGTCCCAGCGCATTAGCAATTTGCGGGGCTTATACCAAGAACTCATTTACAAAATAAAACTATTTTTAATTGTTTATATTCATCATTTATATTAATGTAACTGCCATTTAAGGAGGTACATAATTGCCATTTTGTACTGTACTCACCTAATTGCATCCTAACTTGCATAATATGAGGTATGAGCATAAAACATGATAAAGCATATTATGGAAATTAGGGATAGCCAATACTGGTCAGCCAAAAAAAAGAAAAACATCAATATTTTTTTTTTGTGTAATAGATCTTTGAGACTAGGTACCTAGGTACAATTTTTCATAATAACCCTTTGTTTCTGAAAGTCTGATCAACTTAATATGTTGTAAAATGATCACGACTGTAATAGGGATGTTTCCTGGGTATGAAAAGTTAAAATCTATTTAGTCCGTCAGTTAGATAATAAAAAAATATTAGACACGTATTTTTTCTTTTATCAAAACAATAAAAAAATACAAAGATACACCGCTTTAAAGTTTCGGAGTGGGGGCTTATGACGCTACGCCTCGCTAAAAATCGTAGCGAGGAGTGACGTCACGCGTAACTTCAGTTCTCTGTATTTTGATCATTTTTTGTTTGCAGGAAAAAAGAAAAAATACGTGTCCAATAAAATTCATTAATCTACAAGACGGACATTAAAAAAAAAATAGGAAACAGGCCCATTGGTTGGCCAAAGAACTAACAACTAATAATGACAGTGCTTAACATTAAGTTTGACAGCTGATTAATAGTGGAAACCATCACAGAAGTACTCTAGAGTAAAAAATAATTAAATCTTAGAATAATAGGCAAAAAAAAAACCATTTCACATTATCCTTACCTACTCAATTTCGAGTTAAGTTAAAGATCGAGTAGTCAATTAAAACAGCGCTGGCCAGCGAAGGTGAGATAATTAAGGCTTCACGAAGATTGCCGTCTTTTTGTTCAAATCGCTACGGTAATAGAATTCTCGCTAAAAGTTTTTCAAACCAATTTATTTAGACGCTGTTAAGGATTTTATTAACTTTTGCTTTTGCTTTGGCATTATCTGAGTTCATTGGCTTATTAAAAAATATTGTCTACTTTTGTAATGTTTTGTTAATAAAATTGATGGCGGTAATTTTGTATGTATTTTTGTTATTAAGATCATAAGTTAATAAAAATATTTACGTTGTCAAAAAACAAGACAGCTAAAAACGACTAAAAAGTTCCAAACATGTCACTTTTTAAGCAGTCTGATGCTGTTTGTGGCCTCATATCTGTGATTGAACTGTATCAGGCTGCTTGAAAAGCGACCTGCCCCCCTAGACAAGTGACATTTCGACAAGCGATAACGCTGATCGAATCGTTAAAATGTATGGAAGTGACAAGTCCAAGTCACGTGACTTATCGAAATGAAATGTCATTTCCATACATTTAATGTCACTTAAGCGATTTCTATCATCGTTAACGCTTGTCGAAATGCTACTTGTCTAGAGGCTCTGACAACGTCAGTATTTTTATTTACTTTTAGTGAGCTACATTTTTGGAATCGTCTGCTCGTGCCCTTTATTTTGATACCCCACTTGATAGGTTTTGAGAGAAAAAACATTTTTAAAAACAAAAAGGCGCCAAAAATCTGTATCTTATTATTAATATACCCAGTGCCATTCTTGCAGTAAATACGAATCTATCGACACCTCTCAAGCTAAAACACATCGAGCCGTTTAGGCCAGAGTGTGGCCAACAATTATACATACATACATACATACACGGTTAGCCGAGTGGTCTAAGTCACCACGCCAATTAACACTGTGCGCGACGACGTGCTGCGGGTTCGATCCCCGCATGGGTCAGACATTTATATGATCCACGATTGGTTGTTCCAAGTCTGGGTGTTATTTGTGTATGTGAATTGAATGATTGTGAAACCCCCCGGGATTCAGGGATAGAATTATCTAGTGCGAGAGTCATTTAAAAAATAAATAATAAGAAAAATGCATACATGTTATCAAAAATCATAGGTATTAATATAACTAGATAATAGTAGGTACTTTAGGCAATAACTATTATTATATCCTCTAACACTCGTTATAACTATATGCTAAAATATACCGAGAAAGAATACTTAGAATTTAAAAAATAAATGTGGTTACCCAACTGCTCGTTCCCGGCATCAAACCCGCACTAGCGCAGTGGAGTTTTTTAAATAATTATTTTCACTTGAAAAAAAGAATTCTAAAATTACTCGCATAAAAAAAAAATCAGTTGTTGTCATATAGACGTAAATACAAAAATAAACCACTATCAAATTGACTAAAGCATCTGTGATGTGTGAATCATTTGACAGTCACTTATCAGATAATATAACAAACGATAACTGTTATGTTAAGTTTTTCCCCATGCACTACTAGTTTAGGTAAACTAATAGATCATTGTCAATTATCTTCCCTTTAAAACGGCCACCGGCGCACGCGCATGATTCATTTCATTTTGCGCACGTGTGTGTGTCATTTGACTTCTGACCGTCAGCAACGACGGACGTAAAGGTTATCAGTCATGAATAAATATTTATTTTGTTTCGTTTTAAGTGCTGTGGTAGCATGTGGGCGTGCTGGGCCATTCAAGACCTTATTGTATTCAGATTTGATCACATGTAAGTGACGTCATGATTTACTTATATTTTTCTAGAGCCTTGTTAGGTTGATAACCTTCAGTATCTAGTAATATTGTTATATTTGTTAAACTATTTGAACTTTTGCTTTTATATCTGAGGCACTACTGTTTTGATAGAATGTTGCTTGATTTAAATATGTTCGTGCCCGACATGAGGGTCCAAAATTATCACATAATTTTAAGATACCGCGTAAGAACAACAATGTGGAATGCAAATAAACATTGAATGTTATTTAAAACGTACATAATAATATGTTTATCATAAGCAGTTGTGTGTGCAGAATGACGACCTCCGTGGTCGAGTGGCGTACACACCGGTTGTCAAGATGTCGCCAGTTCTGAGGTCCCGGGTGCGATCCCCGGCCGGGTCAATGTAGAAAACCACTATTCTACATTGTCTCGGGTCTGGGTGATTGTGGTACCTTCATTGTCTCTGAATTTCATAACACAAGTGCTTTAGCTACTTACTTTGGGTTCAGTGCAATGTATGTGATGTTGACCACATTTATTTATTTTAAAAAAAGTTGTAATTTTTTGTAAACTATAATTATTTTTACACATGAAAAATCTTATACGATATGTACTTATGTCTTTGTAAACAATATTGACTATCAGTTAAAATAGAGGCCAGCAAAATTACCATAATAATCACATGTTATCTAAGCCATAGTTCTATTATATACTAATATTATAAATGCGAAAGTAACTCTGTCTTTCTGTCTGTTACGCTTTTACGACTAAAACGCTGAACCAAATTGTATGAAACTTGGAATGGAACAAGCTTGGATCCTAAGAAAGGATATAGGCTACTTTTTGTCGCGGTAACAGACACCTACGCGGGCGGAACCGCGACCAACAGCTAGTAAAATACGTTCTGTGGTTGTCAACCTTTTAGGTACCTACATAATTCGCGTTGATCATAGTTCTTTTCAAAATATAGGCTGTTATCTCGTATCGTGACAACTTATTTACTTAAACAATGTATAGCATAGGTACCTAATTAGAGTTTCCTGTTCATTCTATAAAAATACAATGACAAGACAAACCTTATTGTAACAATTCATACCAGATTCAAATCAGCTGACTGATTAGTCATTCATTGTTAGTAATGTTATGCCTACACAATCTGAGTAACTTCACTCATATTATAAATGAGAAAGTATTCTTGTAGTCTCTGTTTGTTTCCCTTCACGTCTAAACTACTAAATCTGAATTTGATAATTTATCATAACTTTAATGCCATTAATTGAAAAATCAATTTATCTTTTAACTTGTTTCAATAATGCATTTTTGGTTAACTCCTGCAACATTCAAACATTTTGTATAATAGTTTTAAGAAATTTTAAGCGCGTACGGCAATATTTCTAGGGAAACCTTTAGACCATTTTTTATTTTCAATACAGATAACTAGCTATGCCCGCGCCTCCACCCGCGTGGTTGTCGGTTATCGTGGCAAAAAGAAACCTATGTCCTTCCTTAGGATTTAAGCTTACTCCATACCAATTTTCATTCATTTTATCAACATAATATTACCTTTTTATCAACATATTACCTTTTTTTAAAAGAGTAACCTATGGAGTTTCTTGCCGGTTCTTCTCCATAGGAGTGACATTTTCGAACCGCGCAACTAGTCATTTAACGTTTTGAAAGTGCCTGAAAAGGCCTACTCGAAATAAAATATTTTGATTTTGATTCAAATCGGGTCAGCACTTTAGCCGTGCAAGCATAACAGACAGACAGAGTTACTTTCGCATTTATACTATTACTAGCTGTTTCCTGCCGCTCCGCCCGCGTGGATGTCGGTTATTGCGGCAAAAAGTAGCCTATGTCCTTTCTCAGGCTCTAGACTATCTGTGTACCAAATATCATTTACATCGGTTCAGTAGTTTTGGCGTGAAATTGCGACAGGCAGACAGAGTTACTTTCGTATTTATATTTTTAGTAAGGAGAAGTAGTATGGATAAGTAAGGAAAAAGCGATGTGTTACTGTACTTACTGACCGTTATAGCCTTGTGTTTTGTCATTTTTGAATTAGTCACCTACTTTCCTTGTACTTATTATTTGAAAATTACTAAGAGGTTTACCCCAGAACTAAATACCTTGAATGTTTCAATTTCTAATTGTTATTCATGGAATAACCTTGTTAAAAGATTAATAGTAATTTTATGTCCAAACTACATCGACATGCGACAGATATTCTGTCTGTTAAGCTTTCATGGCTAAACCGCTGCACCGATTTTGATGAAACTTGGTATGAAGTAAATTTAGATCCCAAAAAAGGATATAATATAAAGGATATATAGTATATCTGTTAATTATCGAGGTGATCCCTAAAGACTTCTTTATATTATGGTACATACGTACAGTATTTTGGGCTTAAAATTTAGACAGAACTATTAAAAAGCATAACTTTTTTAATGTAGCCTTCATATTTAAGAACTAAGAAATGATGTGTAGGTGTCTATGGTACAATAATTTATATTAATAGCTATTAAGTTATTTATGTCGGTTTGTCAAAATCACAGGCATCTAATTAACATTCCTGATCGTTCTTAAATATTTGCGCTATGTAGAACGTCATCGTTAAGAATTTCATTAGGTAACAATGTCTTTATTTAATTACTTACATTGTTATAAGACCTCGTAATAAAGCAGTTACGTTAATTACAATAAATTGTGTAATATTACTAATTGTTAATGTTCGGGTATTTATTGAATGGAAAACATGTCGTTTATAGTAATATCGTTTAATATCATGATGGGCTGTTTTATTTCTTTACTAGCTACTCCCTACAGCTTCACCCGCATGTTTGTCGGCTCTCGAAGGAAAAGAAGCCTACCTATATTTAGGATCCAAGTTTACCCCATAAGAAGTTTCATCAAAATCGATTCAGTGGTTTAGCCGTGAAACAGACAGAGTTACTGTCGGATTTATAATATCAATATTCCAATGTAACATTATAGTGTTGTACTTATTAGGATAACTTATAAATAAATTATTATTAATAATATTATTTTTAATTAGATAAATTAAAAATAATATTTAAAAAAAGTATTACAATTAGGTATTTGAGATTTTACTGCAACCTTGTGCCAAATCTCTGCTGTGCTCTCGGGTCATCAAAATACAGTCATTACATACTTATAATTAAATAATTTGAAAAAATGCACATTTGATTTCTGTTACATGCCCGTTTTTGTATTGTTTAAATCAACTTCGGATAGCCTAACAACTAATTATCTTGACAATTATTTTGCTTTAAATCACGGTAGTTATTCTTTTAAGATTAAATCTAATCTAGCAAAGGTATCTGACTAGTTGGTAACGTGGCAAATTATCGCATCACGTCTCGTATCTAATTATCAGTTCCAACCATTGAACTATGTCAATGGATTCATCAGTATAACCGTAGTATTATTCATTATTCTGTGGTATTAAAACACAGTAACAGTGTGTTTAATAAGTACACTAGGTTTTAAGTGACTCTTTTACTGTTGGGCAAAGGTCCAGGTTACCAAAGGATGTGCTGTCAATCAGTAATGATTATACAAATTTGTTTGTTAATAAAAATCATTCCTAACCGATCTCATTTAACGTTTCAGGTGATCACGACAAAACCCAAGACCTTGGCGTCAGTGAAACGCAAATCTTCTTCTACGACTTCCAGAATAACTACAACCTAAGCTTCCCCATCGACAGCGCCGTCGAAGGCATCACCAGCAGCTACAATTTGGACGTAACAAGGAAACTTGTGTTCTTCGTCCCCGGATATAAGTCTCATATCAGCAAAAACACCGAAGACCTTTTCCGTCAAGCTTTCAGTACTCTTCCAAACATCTACTTAATCATCGTTGACCATTCAGCATACACTTCAAGCCGTGGAGGAAAAATTACTAGCTACGAACGCTCAGTTAAGTTCTCGTACTATATTGGATCAGCTCTCGGGAAATTCTTGGCAGATCTACATAAACATGGGTTTCCCTCAAACAGAATTCACTGTATTGGACACAGTTTGGGAAGTCAAATGTTAGGATTTGCTGGCACGAAATACTACGAGCTCACTAACGAAAAGGTTTGGAGAGTCACTGGTTTGGATCCGGCCGGTCCTTGCTTCTCTAATAGTCTTATTGATAATCAAATAAGATCTGGAGTTGGTCAGTACGTTGAAGTATACCATTGTAACGCTGGTGGCTTAGGAACTACAGCAGTACTGGGTGACATAGATTTCTTCTTCAACAAAAAAGGTCATAAACAGCCGTCTTGTCATGAAGGTATAATACCAGCAAAAGGAGAGAGTGACGCAGCTAAATGCAGCCACAAAGCATGTGTGAGGTACTACACTATGTCCGTACATTTACAAAATGGCTACCTAGCGTGGGCCTGTGATACCTATGACCATTATTCTGGAGGTAAATGCGCGGCGAATGAAGTTACTATTGCTGGTTATAATAACCCTGGGAATGCTACCGGCGTGTTTTACGTATCTACAGAGTTGTATGGAATTGAGTGATCGATGTTTAGGTAATACTAGACCTAGTTACATTTAAGTGTTAAACATAGTGTGTTGATTGAAATTGTGTAAATGTATCGGTTTCAAGAACTCGAATCTTACGACGTACAATATTGTTTAAGACTTATAATATGTCGGTAATAAGATTTATTAATCTTTGTTTACAAATGAGAGTTGATCCGTTTAGGATCGGTCCGCCTTAGTAGGATAGCGAAGAAAATAATGAACAAATTTTATTTCTTTATACTTGTTTTTTTTTCTTTTATATTAAAATAATATTACTATTTGATAACAATGTCGGAATTTATGTTAATTTATTTATCCCTAATAATGGACCTAAGAACTATTTTTTGACACCTGCCAAATGCGTTACACATTTCTTAAAACGTACTCAAGGTACAAGGTTGTTGTGTTGCATTATAGAAGAATTTTATAATGTCTGATGTTATTGTTTTGCATGACATCATAATACGTTGTATACATAGAATCTTCTGTGAGAAGTATATTCCTTGTTCATTAAACAAGAAAAATGTCACACAAAAACAGATCTAAAGCAAAAATCATAAGGCTGTAAATTGTATAATCCAAAGTAGGTAGGTAATACAAAAACTATGTTTAGTAAGCGGCCTATCAATTACACAAAAGAGCGCCAATTATAATCAAAAAAAATATTTTTTCATTTTTAACTGGTGACTAATTTTTTTTAAATTAAGTATAATTTTAAATAATTAGTAATCTATTAGTGGTTGGTTAACGAACTGTAATTTAATAACTTTTAAAAACTAATTAAGAAAATGACCTAAATAATACTTAGTTTGAAAGGTGAATTTAGGTTGCAGCATTGTCCCTTACTAAATTGTTATAGCAAATTACAACTACGACGACTTTAGGTAACTATTTAATTAATTTATTTTATTTACTGCATATTATTTGCACACTGCATTGCACTGTAATCAATGGGGTATTTGACTACTATGGAATTATTTATTTATTACAAATATTTCTAATAATAGTATTAAATTGAAGCAGAACTGCGAAATAACATAAAAAAAATATACACGAATACAAAAGTTATAATCTTTTAAAGTTAGTAAATGACGAATGTTCTCTTTTTCGCAAAACGACGACTCGTACGGGGCAGCCCCAGATTAGTATGGAGAATTATGAAGGTGTCGTCACCTGATGATATAGCTTTCGCTATCTAATTAGCAATATTAAAATGCTTGTAACTAGTTCAATTATATTATGAAAGTAATAAATCGGCCGTTTTCACAACTCGATATAGTTTTTAATATATATTTTTAAAATGAAATAAATAAAATCTTGTCAAATACCCTGAAGAAGTTTTACTCAATTGATGAATACCATTGTAAAATGTTAACCGCTTATATTTTTAAATGTTTTAGGTAATTAGTAGTCTATGATATAATTAGTACCACTTGCACAAGACTTATCGTCTTAGGTGCGTACCTACATACTTCCTAATAACCACATTATTTTTTACAAATTAATATTGGCTCGTTTTTTGCTTTAATATAGATTAGATATATTTCTGATGAATGTAACAACTGTCTATTTTTATAATCATCGATGTTACCTAGAAAGCTGCCAGACCCTTATGGGATTGGGCGGGATGTCTGTGGAAATGTCAGACGAGCCGTGGGCTGAAACAAATACAGAGTGGGTCCCTCACAACGCTAGACGACATCTTGGCAGACCGAGAAGAAAGTGGAGAACCCAAATTGAAATCAATACAATGTTTCTATTTGTTTGAAAATACGAAAAAAAGATCATTGGTTATTTTTTTCTTATATCACAATATAATTAGATGGCTAATCCTCTCTAATCCTAATAAATTTATCTTATTCTGTTCTCTTTACGGCTTAAATCTCATGGTGTACGTTTTTTGTCTATAGGGACAGTGTCCACATTCCCAAAAAAGGAGGAATTGGATCTTCATACTTTAAGTGACCCCACTACAGCATATTAAATATGTAGATATTTTGATATTTTCGATAGGTAAGGTAATTCAATATTTTTTTACGCATTTTTTTATATTAGAATATGCAATCAAGATTGCAATAATAAAAAGAAAATTGGAATATCAGCTCCTATAGAAAGGACTGTCCTATCCTAGCTCAGGACAGAAGTGCGTGGAAGAGAAAGACTTGGACGCCTTTGCTCTGCATTGGGACGAACGAAAACGGGCTTATTATATTAGATAGGTTAGTAACATCTCTGACGATTATAACAATTAGTAACACAATGTAACTACATTCTTACCCAAATGCATATCAATATCTAGTTCTATGTAATACTACAGAGTTAGTTCGGTAATGATGGTAGCCGGTAATGGACCCATTGTCGGTCCATATTCATTTAACTTGTGTTCTGCTAATGCATGTTACATTAATGTCTGTGATTTATAATAGTTTGCGTTCTTCGTGACACTGATTATAGTATTATCATTAGTGGAGGATTCGCGAGTTTATACTCTATCAGCCCTCATATTTTCATTGACTGATTTTTCCTTCATATCATCTCTCACGCAATCGATCCACCTTTTTCGGCCTTCCTCTTCCACTCCAGCCCTCCACATCTAAATTCATCACTCTTTTATTCACATGCGTTTCATCCCTCCTCATTCCATGCCTATACCATCCTAAGCGATTTTCTTTCAGTTTTTCTGTTATTGGTGCCACTTTCAAACTTCCTCTAAAATACTCATTTCTAACTTTATCCATTTTTGTCACTCCGCACATCCATCGTAACATTCTCATCTACGCTACATGTAATCTTCAGAGCTTATTAGACAGGAATATATAGGAAAATATAGGAATATATAAATGCAATATTTCTGGTAAACATGAGCTAGCTTAGGAAAAATAGGAAAGTATCGGTTCTACAAAATGGAAAATAGGTTCGTCCTAACTAGCAATTGCGACAACATTCCCTTTAAAACATTACGTGGTGCTAATTTTAACCTACAGCAATTATGCTAGAAGTTCTATTCTATAGAATACCTATACATAAAATTATAGCTGTTAATATTGTAGAAGTAATCCTTACTAATAATATTATAAATCCGAAAGTAACTTTGTCTGCCGCGCTTTCACGCTAAAACTACTGAACCGAATTAAATGAAATTTGGTACACAGATAGTCTAGAGTCTGAGAAAGAACATAGGCTATTTATAGGTTGCTGCGATAACCGTCATAAACGCGAGTGGAGCCGCGGGAAACAGCTAGTTATTATATAAACAATGAAAATTCTCATATATGACAAGGCATTTATTTATTGATATACGTAGGTAATGAGGTATACAAAAACACAATGACACAAAACTACACACTAATTACACAGACATATAGTCGTCGCAGGTCTAGTGCTTAGGACTCGATCATTTGGCAGCGACACCTGCAATTATTCGCCAATAAACCATGGTGTTGTTGTTCATAACAACGTTCGAACTGGGATCCGGTGGGTTGATGCGCCAGACAGGCTAGTTGGCATGAGCTGTAAGGTGCCTTGGGCACGGTCACGTAACGGTATCGAACGCTGGCGACCTTCTCCGGTAATGACACCATCAGCACCAGCAGCAACAGTGCTGCGGATGCAAGATACTTTTTGCACGAAAACATGATTTGCAAAGGCGTCTGTAGCACGACTGGTTAAATCAACGAAAGTTACTGTTTTTATGTGTTACAATTGTAGCGTCATTATAATGAATCATAATAAACCGATAAACCTCACTGTCAAGTTTTTGTTACTTTTTCCCTATGACCTATTCACACAAGAAACTTGATGTTCAAATGCTTTATAGTAATGGGTAAATACTATGATCAGGTGATGAGCGTTTTTAATTACATTCTTTAAAATATTTAAAAAAACATGTGCAATGCAATGCAGTGAATCTTAAATTTTCTTGACAAATATAAAGTTATGCCAATTTAATAATGTGCAAGGAATTTCGACGCAAATAGCTAGACATGTAACTCAATAACATCTGTTGTGAACAACAAATTAAATTTAAGGAAAGCGTTCGATTTTATTTACCACTCTATTTTGGTAGATAATTTTGAAAAATGTAGTTTTAGAAGTGCTTTTAACTGGTTCAATCCCATTTATGTAAGAGAAAACAGATGATTCGAGTTATTACAAAACTTCATAAAATTTCTAATGTTCTTGAAAACTACCTAACTACCTAGATTTAATAAGTTTGGGATTCCCCAGGGCAGTATATTAGTACCACTATTATTTCTTGTTCTGTTTGCAGATGATACATAAATTGTAACAAAATGTTAAAATCAATGAAACTTATGAACGACGGCGAAATTGACGACGAAATTGGCGATAATACATAAAAAATATATACAGTCAAACATAGAACCGGGTCGAGGTGAATCTGGGGCCGGGACCGCGGTCCCAGATTCCCCTTTTGAATTTAATATTTATTTTTGAGGGGTAGGTTGGGACCGCAAAAAACACAAAGTAGTATTCGAGTAAATGTACAGTACACAAGTTTATTTGATTATAACCGACTTAAAAAAAGCGTATGTTCTATGTTTGACTGTATATTTTATTATGTATGTTTACTGATTTATTTTTATATATTGTTGACCAATTCCAAATTATTTTTGCAATCAAGAGAGTTTTGCTCTTGAGCTGGTTCCATTTGACAAAGTCAGGATCTAATGATAGAAAGTGGTTCTATTTTTTTTCAATAACGTAACCATTTAGCGTAGACAAATAAGGGGTCAATTTATTTTTCTAGCATATAAGTAAGTATTGGGTTTCTCGATGACTTTTTCAGACGTAATAATCTATACTAATATTATAAAGAAGTAAAGTTTGTGTGTTTGTATATTTGTTAAATTGTAAGGGGTAATCTCGGGATCTGCTGAACCGATTTAAAAAATTCTTTCACTAATAGAAAGCCACATTATTGCTGAGTGTCATAGGTTATATAAAAAACCGAAAAATAAAAAGGCTTTTACGTGGTAGTCCGTTTTGCAAAGTGAATCGGAGAAAAAACGGTCGAATAAAAGCGTTTCTTACGAACGCTGCCTTAACTATGAAAGATATATTTTTGAGTTCTAGAGAAAGGATGTGGAGCTTGAAAATGCCTACAAAAAAGTCAACGACAGCATATGTCTGACTTTTTAATATTTAAGTTACAAAAAGTAGTTTTTTTAATATTAGTATAGATCATTTAATTTTTAATATTAATAAAATAATTTAAATCGTTAGGTCATATGTACTAAAAAAGGATTATTATTAACATTATGCCCAACGAAGTGGGCACGAGTCAGCAATATATATTATGTATAATGCATATGTGACCGTACCAGAACAGTACTAGGACAACATAGCTGCTCGTCTAACTCTTTTACTTTTCACAGTAAGAGATTTTAAAAGTTGTACTAGGGCACCATGGGTTCCTGTCTCACTATCCTTAATTTCATGTCAAGAAATTTTAAAATTATACTTATGTACCAGGGCACCTTAGCTGCACTCACTTTTGGTAAGGGATTTTAAATTGTCAGCACATTACATTTTTGAAAAACCACTTGCACACACACCAAAATTTATATTTTTTATAAGTTTGATGTCAGCAAGTGGTTTTCACAAACAGTAACCCAATACAAAGTTATTCGCGCTTGAAACGCTGTACATTCTTCCGGGAGAAAAATCAACCTTCCCTATACTTGTCTACCCTGAATGATAGAAGTTACTTATTGAGCAAAAAAAAAACCCCCGTTATAATATTTATATAGCAGTCACTAAAATTTTTTTTATTGAGAAGGTACAAGTTATTCCTTTATAGCTTTAATGTTATTATTTAAGGATATTGATTTCTAAACTAACAATAATAACATTCATAACTGTATCATAATGTATAATGTATCTTTTACTTAAATTATTGTTCTCAAAAATTTTGAGCTGACCGTACTTACTCGATACAGAAATTTCTTTTGTTTTTTTGCGGTCCTAACTTACCACTCAAAAATAAATATTAAATTCAAAAGGGGAATCTGGGACCGCGGTCCCGGTCCCAGATTCCCCTCGACCCATAGAACCTCCACCTTTTTAGGAGTCGGTTAAAAAACTTTTTAATATCAATTTAACTACTGTAGGTACCTAGACAAGTTATCATTGCTTTTTATAAACAAAGCAAACATAATAGTTTTATTCGATTTTGTTTATAATTAACTTTTCAGATTTTACATATGAGGAACAGAGATTTTACGTATTATATTGCATAGACTTAAATTTAATATATTGGCTGACTAGTAATATCTGGTTCATATATTCAAAAAAGGATTCGTTTTGCTAACTGGTGGCAGAATTTTCTTAGCAAAACGAAAAAAAATGTACTGTATTTTTCATGCCTACTATACTCACAGAAAATTTAATTGAAGTATTTCAACATTTACAAAATATACTAGCATCTGTACTAGTCCCTTGACGCCCGTCTTCACTCAACTTTGACATATAACATACAATTTATATATATCCATAAAGACATTTAGAAAGAAGAAATGATGGCGCCCATAACTCAGGAGGTCCTCATGGTGTGAGCGAAATATATGTTGCTATGGGACTCGTAATGCGAACCTCGTGAATAATGTTCATCTCCCTTATTTGTTTTTTGGGGGACATTTTAGAAGGAATTGGATTTCTCTAGAGTTATGTCCTGAGAGGCGGGTCTTATCAGTCGTATTGTTGTTGGTGACCTTTCAAGTCAAGTGGGGAAGTAGTTGGTTTTGTATTTGGGTCTTTTTGTCCTTATTTTTAACCACTTTGTTAATTAAATTGGAGTAATTTAAATAATTGTTATTTATTATATATGTATAAATCCATATATCTTAATAATTGATTTGTGCTATAGAAATATGAATCTCACTCAAGTCGTACCGCCATTGATTCAACTCAATTTGATTTAAATGAAGACAAATTGACTAATATATTCGACGTAACACACCTAAATCACTGGTGTGGTATCTAGATAGTCATATTATATTATGAAAGTGTTAATTCCATCTGTATTAGTATTTTACGAGTTATCACTCTGATTTAGATTTCGAAGTCTCCTTGAATAAGTATTAAGATCGTATTTCCATAGTCCTAAAACCGTAAACTAAAGTAAGTAATAAAATTAAATAGGTTTAAATCTGGAGTGGAAACCAGGCCACGAAACTACATCCCAAATTCAACGACGTTCCAATTATATAGTTTCTCTGTTAAACAGAATTATACACAATGCGCTTTAAACTGACGTAAGACACAAAAAAATGATACAAACATTTTTGATCTACTTTCAAGCGAAATTCTCTTCAAAAATAAACATTTAGTCGTTCAATTACGTGAGTTGGCGAGCTCGCTTGACCTACGACATGGCATAATGGTACTGCTGTGTCTCATTGAATAATCACTTCCCTGATAAACATCTACGGTAATGGCAATCAACTAGAATGATCGGAATTAACGGAACACGTGTAATTTACAAGTCTGTTCTTGAATTTGTCGGTAGGAATGTAACTCAAGTCAGTTTAAATCAAGGATTTTTTACTTACTTTTTTATTTTATTTTGTGCGGAGTTTTATTTGAAATGTTGTTTCGTGACGTCGCACTAAGCGTACGGATGTAAATACAGCGTCATCTAGTAAATGTTTTACATAATATTTTCATTGGCCATCGCCCCCGTATGGCCAGCACTAACGGACTTACTCTTAATGTACGAAAAATGAATCATATGTGAAAATGTAATACATATATGCGTTTGTTAAAATAAGTACATCACGTACTGATAATAAAATCAATCAACGTCACTACACTCACGATTGTGAATGATTGAAGCAGTGTGCTTGCGTATGCTTACTTATACAGTTATCGTTAATATAGCACAACAAGCACATATACTTGGCCATATTCCCTGTGCCCACCCTAATAGGGGGAGATAATAATTATTCTAACTGAAACAAACAGTAGGGGTTACGGTAAAACCGCAAACCGCGGAGTGAGCTCGTACGAGTTGATACAATTCCTGCTCGGTTGCGAGTGTCGAAAGTTCGTAAAAATACTATTTCCCGTTTAAACTGTGACGAAAGTTTCGATTTAGCTGCGATTTTGTTTATTTTTTTTAGATGTTTCTCGTTTTTTGAGCCTTTGTTTCTAGCTTTTGGGTCAAACGTGTGCTTTGTCTGTTGTATATGCTACAATTTTTTGCCAAAAATTCTAAAACACGATGAAACTCTGACGTTTATTAAGTTGCCGAGTTAGAATGCCATTTAGTTTTATGACTTCGTGAAAAATATTTTGTTTTTTCGATTTGGTAAAAACAAGTCCTATTAAGCAACTAGCTGTCCCCCGCGACTTTGTCCGCGTGTTTTAGTTTCAACGGTTTTTCATTTATGCAACATTTTTCATTTTTGCTCCGCTTCTTTTGGTCGCAGCGTAATGTTATATAGCTTATAGCCTTCCTCAATAAATGGGCTATCCAACACTGAAATATTTTTTCAAATCGGACCAGTTGTTCCTGAGATTAGCGCGTTTAAACAAACAAACAAACAAACTCTTCAGCTTCATATAAATTGCAATATGAATTAATTTGTTTGAGTTGAAAATACGGTTACAAAATCTGGAAATGGCTATGGCATTGCCATTCAAAACTTTATACGTAATTTTATACACTTTCCTATCAAGTACAAATTTTAGAAAACAGGAGCTTGGCCAGGATCGCGTGTAATTTAAATACCTATAAATAGTAAATATAATTTTGATTTAGCAAACCTTTTTTAAATTATATATTTGGTCTTTGAACAACGGTATCGATTACAAGACCACTTCACAACCCTTTGTGATTTAAACCTGCGGAGCATAGCAACAAACTGTATGCAAGGCAACTGCACTCAATTATTTTCTGGAGCACATTAGCAGTAATGCATGTGCGCTACAATTTATGTGCTGTCTTCCTCAACGGGCGAGGTTGCACATTTAGGCTGAGTTCACACTTACACACTGGTGGGACAAAGGACCAAAATGTGGCTCTTAGGTTAACATTCTATTGACAGTTAAAATATACCAAGTAATTTAGTAGCCATGAAATAAATATCTTATTTATTTATTTATTAAATCTTGCTTACTACTAGATAGTGTTATATTTATATGCTTACAACGAATAGGCTAAATTTACCGTGTATAGTTTTTACATAGTTATCAGATAGGTAGTAATTAGGCCCATTAAAATTAAAGTCATATTATAAAATATATCTCGATCACAGTAAAGAGTTAAACAGGCGCATTTCAGATACTTTACTTACCTACCAGCAGGGATTGCAATAAAACTTAAAAAGGACAAGAAGTTATCGTCCTTTTTAACCGACTTCAAAAGGAGGAAATTCTCAATTCAACGGTATGATATTTCTTACTATGTTTGTTGCCCGACATCGCCGATAATTGTCGATCGAATTCAAAAATTGTTTTTGTCATGGATAGTGTATACCTCAGAGTAGGTCCCATATAAATCAAATTGAAGCCAGTTCCATTTTAAATTTATGTGTAACTAGCTGTGCCCGCGGCTTCGCTCACGTCTACTGACTACCTGCCCTACCATATCTACCCTACTCTGCCTACCCTACCCTACCTACACTACCCTACTCTACCCTACCCTACCTATTTTTTTTAAAGCTTCCCTGTATTCTAGAGAACAAAACGAAAAAATAGTTATTCAAATCGGCCCAGCCGTTCTCGAATTTTAGCGAGACTAACGAACAGCAATTAATTTTTATATATATAAGAAGATCAATTATTATATCTATCTTGAACATTCCATGTCTCAAGGCACCACACTCACTGATTTCTGGTTTGGAAATATATTTCATGGCAGTAAAAGAAATGGTCAGTAAGATTGTAATGGCATCCCATTGCCAGAGGCGCGGAAACTCATGGCCTCACTCTCAGAAGGCGGTGCTTCAGGAAATATTGCTATGGCCATTGCTATAGGAGAAATTGTTATATAGGTACTTCATATAATAAATGTCATTGCTTGACCACGACTTGCTTTTTGGTCTTTTTTGGTTCATATTGTCGAGAGAGACTTATTCTTAGTCTTTTTGTAATTTCTTCCTCCTACGCCTTAGACTACTCTTATCTCTTCTTTGTAGGAAATTATATTAACAAGATTAAATCTATCAACACAGCCTATCGCGGTCCACTGCTGGACTTCTTCTAAGTTGCGCCACAACACCCTGGTCCTCCGCATTCAGCATCCAGTCCGACCCAGCTACCCTTTTCAGGTCGTTGGTCCGGACTAAAGGAGCTTCCTCCATTACGTTGACCGATTCGCGGACTAGAAACAAGAAAAAAAGACATTGAATCTGTTATGAACTTGCCACTAGCGAGAAGTGACATTTCTACAAGCATTAACGACTATAGAAATCGCTTAAATGACATTGAATTTATGGAAATAACATTTCATTTCGATAAGTTACGTGATCCTGGCACAGGACCGGTGAGAATAGCACATAAAAGAGACGCCTATGCTCAGCAGTGGGATGACTAAGGCTGTGGATAATGATAATGATGATGATGATGAAGTCACGTGATTTAGACTTGAATGTCACTTGACTTGAGGGGCAGGTTGTTTATTTGTAGGTAATTATATTATCTTCATTGAAGTACCTGCTAGCTAAAATAAGCAAATGTTGTAGAACAACAGGTCTTTCTTCAAGCATTATTCCTTTTCTTTCGCTTCCATTAAGATCTGTTCAGCTGTTTAAATGTTAAAACGGAATTAACACACACACAGACTTTCGTACCCAACATTATGTATCAAGAGTCTTATAACAATAAGTAACACAGTGTAACTACATCCTTACCCAAATGCATTTCAATATCTAGTTCCATGTAATACTGCAGAGTTCGTTCGGTAATGATGGTAGCCGGTAATGAAACCGTTGTCGGTCCCTATTCATTATAACTTATATTCTGCTAATGCATGTTACATTAGTGTCTGTGATTTATGTAATTGTTCGCGTTCTTCGTGACTCTGATTTATTGTTTTATCCTTTGTAGAGATTTCGCGAGGTTTTAACATAATGTCTAACAGTGCGTATTGGGGTTTCATCGTAGACAGTTTGTTGACTTTAGTTACGGCACTAACGATACGGCAAAGTTTTCTTAACAATTAAATTAGTTGTATTTTTATACATTTTAGCATAAAGCAGAGAGAGAGAGGGAGGGGGGGGAAGGGTTTTGTTTGTTAGTGAATACTATCGGATTAGATAGATTATATATAAATGCAATATTTCTGGTAAATATGAGCCAGGATTATTAAAATAGAAAGCAGTGCCCTTACTCTCCAATTTGATTATAATTCTAATACAATGCTAATGCTCATTTAGCAGGCACACAAACAACACATATTACATAAAAATACTCTCAATGTTTAGGATCCAGTTAATTTCCTCCATTGACAGCAATTTTTTAAGAAAACTGAATCTCCTGTCTTTTAAACTAATATCAATTTTACATTGGCATTATTTTAGAATTAAAATTAAATTGAAGAGTAAGGACACAGATCCAATATCAAAAAATGGAAAAAATGGGTTCGTCCTAATCCTAACTAGCAAATACGAATAAAGATCCATATTAATCTAATTAGTTAAATGTAAAAAGGCACAGTAAATAGGCAAACAAACCGAAAATATACGGAACAGTTAAATAAATATATACCCTCAATTTTGTAAGTCGGTTAAAAAGGGTGAATACACCAGTTAATGTGGTCGCTTTAGCGATGTTTGTTCCGACACAACTGAATACAGATTCATTAACATCATTAGTCTAAACGATGGGAATTCGAGTTCGTTACTGTACACGTAATTAACTTAATTTGATTGTTACGTTTTTGTGGATTCAAGATATAGATAAATGTTAACTAATAAAGGTATGAATCAATTTAAAAATTTTTGTTTGATTTTTTTTCTGTATCGGGTCAAGTTTTTTTCGAACATTCTCATATTATAATTTACTTATAAATCTAACCGGTGCGTATGTTATCAAAAAGGTTAAAATCGGAGTTATTTTTAAAAAAGTAAGTTCATATAGCTACTTAAATATCTTTTTTAATGGCAATTTTTTGCGCCGAACATAAAAAGTGCGTTACATGTATTAAAATATACAGTGTCGTTTTAGTTTCGTACCCAGTTTTATACAGAATCCATACTAATATTAAAAATGCGAAAGTAGCTCTGTCTGTCTGTCTGTTACGCTTTCAGGGCTAAACCGCTGAACCGATTTTGATTAAACTCGGCATGGAATAAGTGTAGATCCCAAGAAAGAGCAGGCTACTTTTGCCGCGATAACCGACACCAACGCGGGCGGAGCTGCGGGTAAATGCTAGTAACTAAATAACAACGCAAACATTTGGTTAAACGTACCCGAGATAAAGTTACCTACACAAGCAACCGGTAATTACTGGTTAGACAAAATAAATACCCGGTTTAAAATCAAACAAAGATAAACTACATACGGCCGGTCATTACCGGTACTCATTACCGGCCCGGGTAATGATACCCGGTTCGAACCGCAAAGCGATTAGAGGTTTCGACCCGTTGTTTATTACTAAACAGTCTGCTTGGATAATTAGATTTTTATTTCTTCGCTTTTTTATTTTAATTAAATTTTATTTAAATTACTGTTGTTGTTTTTGTGTTGATTAAATTGTTTGTTTAGGATTTTTATAATAAGATTTGGTTTTTGGTTCCATACTAAATCATAATTAAAAGCTGTTGATTAATTACGAATCTGTTTGTGTAAATAAAAATATTATTTCTTAAAAAAAAAAATTGGACACGTAGAAAAAATGCGAAGTATAAAAATCATATGGCGTAAACCTTATACTTAGAGCTGGTTGCTTCAACATACATTGGCATATCAGTTATCGTTAAATATGGCCGCTTGTATGAGAATTTCATACTGACTTAACGTTGTCCGTAAAAGATGGTTTAAAAAAACTCACCCTTAGATATACAAAGCCAATAATATCCTGTCTTTCAAATAACTACCTACTCTCCTTTACCCACGATAAAAAACTCAATTCCCATGTCAATTGCTCTACGATATGTCTCAACGAGCACATCTCAATACATCGCAACTTTGACACCCAAATAAAACATATAAGCTACACAGCTAAAAAAAACCTCGATTCACGGTGAATTTAATTCAGTCAGCGTTGTGTGAAATTTTTACGTCGCGCAAGTGTGAGCGCGTAAAAATATCGGAGGACCATCACAAAATAATTAAACAGAAGAACTAGTAAAATATTTTAGTATTTTATAGTCACTTATAATGTACCATGATTATCTGTAAAAGACAACACACGACACGACAGACTGTAGAGAGCTCCTAACTGAGTATGAACTGTGAGCATTAGTATGAACAAGTAAAATTGTAAAATTTGTCTCATAACAGACCGCGTCGTTTTATGAAAGAACTATCTCAAAACCTAGTATTACCCTAATAATATCGAAACAAACGATATTTTCGCATAAAAATTTCTTGAGAGTGCTTCGCTATTAACACCTGTCGATGTCGAATAGGCCTACCTTTAGCACTCATTTTGGGAACAAATCCTATGTCAAACATAGTTACTTCCAGAACTAATCACACGTGGTCTTTCGAGACGTAGATACTTTAAAAACATCAAATATAAAAATATAATACTATATATATATAATATAATACATGAAAGGATTTAGTACCTACCGAGAAAGAATTGTTCCAAGTGAACCTTTTCTATATTTCTATAACCGACATCAGAGTGGAAAAACATCGGAGCGGCAAATTGAGCGCCAGCTGAGTGGTTGAGCAGCGTGCCCACCTGGATGAACGGGACGCACTCATCAAGTAATTCGATGATCCGCGTATGAAAACTGAAAGTACTATGTAAATATAATTAAAATATCGACAAGGAGTTTTATCTCAATTACTAAGTAATTAATATAGCCTTTTAGCAGTCCCACTCATAGATGCACGCCAATTTGTTTTTGGTGATCAATTATTTCTCGTTTATCCGAAGTCCTAGTCTGAGCGTGCTTTGCGAAGGTTTTCTTTTTGTGATTTTAGAGTTAGCTCCCCTTTGTATATATATCTACATCAATCATCTTACTCATTTCAATGTTTTATTAATAATAATGGTCTTTTTAGAGTTTTGTACTAAAAAACTGCCATGCCGTGCCATAAGGCATTAAGTCCGCCTGACCGAAACTTGCATAAAGTATAAAGAAAGGTGCCAACGGGACCAGATTGATAAGCCTCCGCAGCTGTCCGTCCGTCTTTCTGTCAGCGGGCTGTACCTATCTGATGAACCGCAGAGCTAAAATTTTCACAAAGTGTGTATTTCTGTTGCTGCTATAACAACAATAAAAGTTAGTGAAAAATTAAAGGAGCTCTACAAAATTTTACGCAACCCTTCATGCTTAAGTCCGACTTGTACTTTACCGGGTCTTTATAACTTTTGTCTGACTGCGACCGCCATTTGCCTCGCCTTCCATTTGGTCCAAATTTTGAATTGATTATTAGCAATGTAAAAAATAATTCTAACTCTTATTCCATTATTGTAATAGTTACGTATACGTATACTTAATAGAGACGTAAAGTCGACTTATATTTTGTCACTTTTTAAGTTAACAAAAGTCGTTGCTTCGATTTTATAAAAATTTCCATCACGTTTTACCCAGAAATCTCCAACTCAGTGTCTAAAGAGCTTTCTGACGGCATTATACCTAGCTCATATTTCTTTTATGTGGTTTAAGTGAAGACCAAAAGCGTTTGAAATATTTACAATTATAACTGGCTGTATGTATACCTGAACGCGTCGTAATTTTAAGTAAGCCGTCACTGAAAATTCAGGATTCTAGGTTTACTGACAACGAAGTTACAGTGGGTTTAAAAATTCCCTGAATGGCTTCGAGAAAAAATTGTACGGCTGCACCTTTTTTTGCTCGATTTGGCAGTACGCCCTGATCTTAAAGATCGAAACGTGACGAAGAATTTTCCGCCAAATTCTTATACCTTAAGCCATCCTATGACAGCAAACACATAATATCTGTTCGAGCAACAGACAGGGCGTGATCACGTAATGCAGCTTAAAACGGAACGTGGCTTGATTCGAACCTGTGCTTACACAGAATTTAGCCACGGCTGTGACTCCGCGCCCCAGTGTACTTTGGCAGGGAATTTTTACCTTGTTATAATTCTGTTTAAAGTCTGGCGTGGTGCAATAAAATTCGGTTATAAGCTAAAAAAAATTGTTCATATAGATTTTTGTAGATGATATAGATTTCTTTCTGTAGGGTTTTTGAAAAATCCTACTTAACTGATAATTACTTTGTAATAACATGTGATTTTTAGTTAGGTATAAGTTTAATTTTTTTCAACAATATTTTAAATGAATGTCAAAGCTTAAGTTAAAAAATAAACAAGCATTTCAAGGTACTAATTGAGTTAAAACTATAATCCTGATACAGATTTTATTTACATAAAAACATTTGCAGAGAGCTAAATCAATTTTAAGCTATCATTTAAGTAGGAATATCCACTTAAGTGCCAGTTTGAAATCGTATACCTACTGTTTAAATTAATAGCAAGATTGTAAACCCATACTTAGATTGTTTTCTGTGTTTGCTACTCGGTTAATACATAACTCTTATTATACTTACAAAAAAAAGACCAAGAAACCTTGACGACGTTAAATTGTAGAGCTTGGACGACTCAGTACTGTTTAAAACATTGTAGGATCGTCTTCTGTCTTTCTAAGCCACTCAAATAGGTGAGTGTAAGTACTAAAGTAGGTAAGTGTGTACTTTTCATATTCATTAGTGCGAGAGCAGGTGATAAGTGCAAGTGCTTAGGGCTAAACAGGTGTGACTCGCAATTGATTAGTGCCAGTGATCAGTATTTAACTAAGTAAGCCAAATAGAAGCGTTTTTTATTTTTTTGCGAGTAGCCGCGCCTCGCGCGCCCTTCTTGCCCCTTCACTCGCACTGTGCCTGCTACTAAACACGTTTGGACGTGCTTGTTTAGAAGTGTTTAGCGTATATGGCACAACTGAATTGAATTATCACTAAGCACAGCAACTAAACAGCATTGGAAACTACTCGTACTACACACTTGAACTTACAATAATGTCTAAATACCTGCACTCGCACAAATTAAATGTCCTTACTCAGAATGTAAACTTACCCCATACCGAATATCATCCAATCGGTTCAGCGGTTTAACCGTGAAAGCGTAACATTAAGACAGACAGACAAGTTACTTTCGCATTATGTAATATCATTATGGATTTAAACAGTCATAGTCGTAGTCCTTAACTTCTGATAACTCTCAGTACCGTATGACCCAGTAGCTGGGTTGTGAACAGCTGATAGGCATGTGCTCCATGTAAAATATATGCTCATACACACTCGTATTCAGCCAAATCCAATGTGTCTGAGAGCCGAAATTAACATATTTTATAAAAAGGTTATACAGAACATCAGAAATTTTGGATTCTATGGTTCCAAACATGGTGTAACGAACACGACGGTCCATCTAATAAAGAGGCCTGGTTACTGATACATTTGTGGTACAAGCCAGCCATTACGCTGTTATAATTCAGTCATTACGAAGGCATATCACGTCACGATGTCATGCAGCTGTCGCATCAATAGTTGAACCAGATTGTGGTTCAACAATAGAGAAAGCAGTACTTGTGATATAACAAATATCACAAGTACTGCTTTCTCTATTGTAGGTATCATATAAAAAAGTATAGCAAATTTACTAATAAGTAACCTATGTTAAATTGTTAAGTTAGTTGTAAGGGTCTGACGGCTAATTTTGTTTGACAGCAAACAGCAGTTGTCTAGTGATTTATTGACTGACTTATAAACAAACAATTATTACTTTTTAACATTTCTTATAAGTCGGATATGTGACATAGTAATCACTGATCAATTAGTAAATCCGGACTCCCAATCAGGGTTGATTGACCGTTTCGTGGTGGTGTATTTCCTTACTTTGTTAAGTTCGTAAGTAAGTAAGTAGGTGCCAGACATTATCAAGCCCAAATAGCCGGCTAGTTTTGTCTTTTACAAATTACCTTTGGGCGGTTTCAACGAATCTGACACAAAGATTGACCACTGACTTACAACATAACAGTAGATTTCGTCCTATTATAACAATGTACATAACATTTTACGTGGCTCTTTACAGGTACATTACATGCTAGATCAGCTAATATTTTATGGAACTACTTGAATAGTAAAGCGTTGGTAAAGCAGCTCGTTCGCGCTCTGGCGGGCTGCCAGCTACCAGTGAGGGCTTATGACGACAAGACATCGTTTTTCAACTGGTCCTTAGGTACATAAATGTATGGTCTTTTTGGTATTAGTGAGCATAAAGTTGCAAGACGAAAAGAAGGTAACCTTAGCAATGTGCAATGTTTGTTGTATAAAACAATAGAATATAGGAGACCAAAAACGGGCCAAGTGGGGGCGAATTCGGGCATAAAGGATTCCGTAACAATTTATGGAGACCTCTTTATTTTTAAATTTAGGCTCGTTTTGGTAAAACGGCAACAAAGATAAAGTTTTTTTTTTGGAACATATAATGTTTATTAAATTGAAATAGATATAGCATAAACCTCGTTTATACAGGCTTTAATAAACATAAAAACAAGCGATATCTTACAGGAGCAATAGTTATAAAGAGAAATGTCAAGGACGAGACACCTCTATGTTTTAGACCACAGAGATTGCATTCGATGCAATGAGAATATCATCACTGTTAGCCTGAGTGCAGGCTTGGACTGCTTCACCGGACTTTATAGAAATAAACAGTCTGAAAATCTATTACGGTTCACGAAATACAGCCCGCTGACAGACGCACGGACAGTGGAGGCGTATTTATAGGATCCCGTTGTGTACGAAACCCTAAAAAGTAAAAGTGAACACCTGACTCCTAAGTTTTTTTTTTGTATTGTTTATGTCATCTATAATTTCAAGAACAATTTAACCCTGTAACACCTTATTTTTTACGTTTAAATTACATAATCATGTCGCACCCCCAGTGGAAAAAAGGCATAAGTGATTTTACGTTGAATTGTCGATTTTAACATATTTGAAAAGTACGTTTGAAGATACATATGCTGAATTTTTTTCATATTTTTCTTGATAAATTTGACGAATTTAGGCAAGAAATCTTGTTTTATGAATTTTGAATACGGTATCTTTTTTCTTAGGGATAAATAGAATAAACGTTTTAACGCAAAAAAATTGTTGAATAATAAGGGGTATCACATCTTATGACGTTTTTCGTTAAATTTTAATGATCAAAATAAACAGTAACAAATATTATGATTCAAATCCGTTTCTTTTTTTTACATCGCTAGTCTTGTATTCACGGATACGTCTTTTTTTGTTTTATTAATCTTGTAACATTATATTATAAATGCACATACTTACTAAAAAAAATATTTTGATAACAATAAAGCAGCGATATGAGTGTTTAAGAGGTCATAATCTTGTAACTACTGTGTTAAATTGGTAAAAAATCGTGAGTTAACGTGTTCAGTGATGTAATTTGGTTTTGTGACAGTCGGGTAAGTCCCATTAAGTATAACTTTAGTATAATATAATCATTATCATACTCAAAAAATAAATTTATGCTCAATTTCTTCAAAACTTTCTAGCGGCTGGCATACGCGCCTTCGTATTACCTACATAGCGAAATTTAACTTTATTTGCTAGGCCACAACAAAATAATATGTGACTTAATTCTACAATTTCCTAGCAAATGGTTGCTGTCGTGCCGATGATGATAATTTGATTAATAGTACCAAATATTTTGTATTTGGATTTAGCATTTACCTATTTTATGGTAACTGCGTAAAACTTTTAATAAATAAAGTAATTTAATTAAAATAAACGAATATTGTTTCAGATAAACCATGTCAAAAAGAAATAGGAAAATGATGATGCTATTTGCACAAAAAAATAAGGTGTTGAGAGAAAGGTTTAAGAAATCGAAACATTTACAACGTAATATTCAAACTATCGATCCCGACTTTTTCCCTAGTAGTGATTCAGATGATGATTTTCCATTTTCAAGATACGACAGTGCAAATCAATCACTGGCTCCGATTAATCATAGGTCAAATTATTTCGACTCTGTAGATTTAAACTTTTGATCGGGCCCATTTACATCAAAAGGTGACTATTTCAATCAGCAACAACACGATCAGAACACAGAAACCGGGAACAACAACATTTCCACGAACTCTTTGATTAACAACTGTGCCGATTATTTAACATAATAATTTAACTGATATATCATCGACAGTATTTTGTTCTGATAAAAACAATGGTTTTAATTTAGATAGCGCTAGTACAGGGACTCTAATTACACAGACTGCAAATGATCAACAAAGATCCTGTATTTCTCATGTTGATATAGACCAAATAATGATAACTGTTTCCGAAAATAAGAAAATACTTCTGACACTCTAACAAATAATTTAAGTGTGTGACGTGCTGAACATGAAAAATCTGTTGAGATTTAATCCCGAGAAAACGAAGTTATAAGTAATGCTAATCTAAGGGACACCGAAAATCTGGCACAAAATGAAATAACTTACGATAATACACATGATCTTACAACTTATACTAAAGCAGGTACAATAAGAAAAAGAAAAAAATACAACCAACCACTCAATGTGAGAAAAGAAGCGAAAAAAAAGATATAAAAGAGAAACATGGCTTGCACCTAGGCTAGGTGCAAGCCATGTTTCTCTTTCCAGCTTCCTGCAAAAAGATATGTATCCAGAATATATCAGATGATCAGCGAAAAATCATAAATGAAAGCTTCTGGAATTTAATTGACAAAGAGAGGAAGACATTTATGCTGCATCATACTTCAGCAAAATCTGTGAAACAAAGAACAGTAACAAGACCTTAATCAGAGGACAACGCATGGAGTATGCAAAACTTTCTTATTGACAACTTTGGGCTACAAACCATCTAATGATAAACCTTTACAGACTGCATTGGCCAATTCCAAGGAGACAGTTGTATCGCCAGTAGACAGGAGACAGGGAGCTACTCCTCACAATAAAATTGACTCAAATCCTATTAAGGAACATATAATGGGCTTCGAGCCTAGCATATCTCACTATAGGCGTGAACACGCTCCCAATCGCTTATACCCTACCGCTTATACCTACCGCTTATAACGCTTATACGCCTATACCCTACCGCTTATACCTACCGCTTAATATAACGCTTATACGCCTATACCCAGTGATTTGACAATCAATGCGATGCATAAAGACTTTTTAGAAAAAAAAAACCCTCTCACAACGTATCTTACGACAAAAATACCGAGAAGTGATTGCGGCATTAAATATTTCTTTCGTAAAACTTGGCCACGAAGAGTGTGAACCAAACAACCAAAAAAACACACTTCAAAGAAAATCTTCAAGAAGACTGTTTAGGTTGCACAAAGTAGTATATGAACCTGACGTGACTTTTTAGTTCATTTAATATTATTGATCTCATTATTGTTTAAGACATATTTGATTTATATTTAATTAAAAGTTTTTTATCATTATTTTAAAACAAAAGATACAGGCCATATGTGAAAGGCCCTATTTTGTTAACATATCGACAGTCAACAAAAAATAAATACAACTAAATACCTTTTAATAAAAACTAGCTTAACAGTATTTTGATTCAAAGAGATACAAAAAGTGATATCTTTTTTGTTGACTAGTAAATGTTTAATTTTATTAGAGTTTAATATTTTGTTGTAAATAGAGTTTGAAAATTGTTCATTTTGTTATTTTAATATTTTTTACAAGTTAAAGCTGAATATTTAGACATTTATCAAAAAAATATTAGTAACGGTAATCTTCACAGAAAATACATACTATCTTGGCAGTTATTGTTCAATACTGTTATCTATGTTCCAAACTTTAATTGTATCCAAAGCTATGCTGATTATTTTGGATATAATAAACATTATTTGATACAAAATATGAATTTGTTTTTTTTTCCATTAGTCGTAATTATTTAGCCTCAGGTAATATTAGTCAATATGCATGTAAAATTTCTATAATAGATAATGGAATAAATCATTATTATTGTTTACTTAAGGTCTCTCAACAAGCCTTTAAATGGAAAAAAGGCGTAAGTGTTGGATACTTAATACAAACAACAAATTCAATTAAAGAAAAAATGCAGTAATCTTACTTATACTAGCAATAATTCACAGTGTTACAAGTTCATAATTGCTTTAACTGAACATACTTTTTAAAATATATTTAATTTCACGGGAAAGTTTGGCTTAAGTGTTGATGCTTAAAATACCATATTTTTTTAAATTACGAAAAGTAGCATAATAATTTATTTCTATGATTCCTAATAAACTAGAAACATTAGCACTAATTTAAAAACAACACGCAGTGTAATATATTTTTCCCTTTTTTTTGATATAAGAATCTTTCCTCTACGATCAAAGACGAAGTAAATATTTCCATAAAACCAGTTTTTTGGCCGTACTGAAAAATTGTCATTTCTGGCTTATGCCTTTTTTCCACTGAGGGTGCGATGTATGTACACAATTAAATATTTCCTCGCATATTGTGGACTGGGATGGGTCAATTACGAAGTCTTAAGGCAAACGTAACATAATTACAACGAATGAGCACCTTAAAGCCAACGTAAGGACAATAAACGTTATTTATTAAGAAACACCCATTTAATGGAGGATACTGTACTTTAGCAGACTGTTACGTAGAAATATTATTTTCATAACAGAGTTTTTTAGTCATAAAGACCCGCCTAAAAAGTAATTAGAATTGGTAATTTTTATACTGTTTTTAGAAAAGGTTTTTTTAATTTATTATACTTACTTTATTAATTATTTTGTAAAGAAAATGTTTGATGTTACAATTAATTTGAAGTAATTAAAAAACAGCTTTCCATTAAATTAACATGTTGTTTTGACTAAAATTTGGTCGCAGAGTAATCTTTATATGTTATAGACTTAAGTCAGTCTTCCCCACAGGCGTAGTCTCTTGAAGCCCTGCCGGAATTTAGAAGTTAAAAGAAAATGCGGACAACATCAAATACGTTGCTCTGAACCTAAATTAAGTAGCTAAAACATTGTGTTATGGAATCAGAGACAACGAAGGTACCGTATACCCCCCGACAATGTATAAAAGTGTTCTTTTTCTGCATTGACCTGTCTGTGGAAAGAAACCAAGACCTCAGAGCTAGCAAACCGGTGTGTACGCCACTCGTCCACGGTGGTTGTCGTAGTTATTTTCTATTTGAAATAAATCAAAGGCTATTTTTTTTTACGATAGATCCGCTGTCATTTATCAAATATATCTTAACCTTACTCGGTTTGAATACATATGAAACTTCATTTTAGTATGAACACCTATGTAAGGAAGTGGGGCTTATTCACTTAAGTTCTTTCCCCTTACAGCAAAGATTACAAACTGAATCATTGTTAAGTCTATTTACACGCGGATTACAGGGTGTTCCTTACTTTCCTCATTCTCTCTCATTCCCGGATATTCGATCAACTTTTATATCATCCAAACACCACATAACGCCTCTCAGGACCGCAATATTCATCTGCTATAGAACTGGTCCTTAATGATGATATTAATTAAGAAACCCACCTTAATTACGAGCGAAACAACGAAGCGTTGGTAAGACAGCTATAAAATTTTATTTTCCTTTTAGTTAATGAAAGAAATGCCTATTAAAATGGAGCAAATAGAGTGCTTTTAGAAGAAAAATATAATTAAACAACCTTTATGTTTAATTTGAACCATTTAATGTTTTTGATGCCTTGGTGGAGGACATTAAATTGAATAAGTAAGGTTATGTTAAAGAAATTAATTTTTTGTGTTTTCCAAGACAAAGTAATAAGGGCCTCAGAAAATTAACTTATTCAAAGAAAAATGAATAAATGACATTGAAAAATAGAGTTCTCGAAGTATTTGTGAAACAATATATTCTATTTAAATTAATGTGGCAAAAAATAGCAAGAATGGTACTATGGGTGGCAAAATACATGGTTTAAAGAACCTGGCACTAACGCATAAAACAAAACCCTTTTTTAAATGGTCAGTTGGTTAAAAATATAAAACAAATCAGTACCAATATAATAATAATATCAAACAAGAAACTATTGGAATAGATATTATGCTATTATTATAATTACGTATAACCAGTGTTCGTAAATAATTTGTTTGTTAACTAGGTACTAGATACAACTATCTGCGCGCTTACTACGAGCTTCAAACGCAAGACTGTTGTCGTTGTGGAAGCGAGACACCGCTACGCGGAGTGTAGTGCGCCGTCTCGCTCTAACAACGGCAACGGTCCTGCTTTAAGAGCTCATAGTACAGGCACTGGTTTGCAAAGGCATTAGGTATGTAAATACGAAATAATTAACTAACAAATCTACATACAAATACCTAGTTCTTAGGTAAACCCAAACTGGTGAGACATTTTCCTTAAGGTACCAGTTACCTTATGGTACACAAGGAAAATATTCAAAGAGGTTTTTAGTAATTATGATTTTATTTTAAAATAATTACTTGATATTCTATTGGGAAGAAAAAACTGGCGTTGTGACGATTATATTAGCTTAAATAAAAAATATTTAGGGCATATTTATTTATTAATTCATTTATAATGTGTTATTATTTTAAATATTTTCATTCCGAAAGTATCAATTCAAAAATTTAATAATAATTTATTTTAATATTGCTTTAAAATATTTAAAAGCAAAAACATTGCATTTAATATTTATTTTATACTTAAATTAACTAAGAGAATTGAAGTGGATATTTTTCAAACTATTTATTTCGTATATCGCTGTTCGCTTAATTTTCAAGCTACTTAAGAAGAAGCTTTTATTTTCTAAGATGGTATAAACATTCTTCTACAGCATTGCTTATAAAGTTAAGGCATTGGCTTACATCGTGTAGACTACTTAGGCGGCGTTCATACTAACCAATAGTCTTTTTGAGAATATTAGCTATTAAATATAAGGAGACTAAACTTGTTAACATCTTCAGTAAATGGTTCATCAAGATTGCGAACGGTGAAATACCAACAATTAAAAAAAAAGATTACTAAATACTGATTTAACCTAAAAATCAAAACAAAATTATTGTATTGATTTTAATGAAATTTATACGGCACCTCTCTCTCTGAATCACAAAGATCACACAAGTATTTTTGAAGTCGATCCACAGTTACGTAGCATAGAATCGAACCTCCTCCTTTGAAAGTCGTTTAAACACTGTATAATAGATTTTTAACAGATATTTTTTTTAATATTACTACAGAAACATATTTTTAGGCGAAGCTTAGACTAGCAGTTTTTTTGTGATCTCAGAATGAACATTATTCACTAAAACTTGATAGGTACTGAGGAAGATCTGAGAGCATATCCCTTTACCCAACGGTTTCCAGTTATTTCAATAAATTCTCTACGTAGTTACTACCTCTAGTTAGCCATACGCATGTATACACTTCAGATATTGGCTTTACTTGAGTATTTGCTGTTTGCTTTGTGCCCCGAGTTCAGATAATTTAAATAGTTTCCGACGTTCAGCACTTTCTTGTACTTAAAAATAGATCTGCTTTGAACAACGAATTTGATTAAATTTTAGAGTGTTTTCGGTACAGGAAATAAGATTTAAAATTATATCGTGTTACTTTAGCAATTAAAGACCAATAAGCAGTGTTGTAAGTGAGAATTTCCTTTGTTTATTATAAAACAAAAGATCAGTCCAAAGTTGTTTTGCAGGACCTCAGTCGTCCAGTTCATATTCCGATGGATTTTGATTCTGACGCAAGGGCTCTATATCAGAAGCCTTGCTTTTCCGGCCTAAATAATTATAATATACTAGCAGCCCGGCCCGGCTTTACACGGGTATTTAACAAAAGTTTCAAAATAAAAAATAAATTATAATATAGCCTATGTCACCCGGGGATGGTGTAGCTTCCCAACAGTAAAATAATTTTTCAAATCGGTTCAGTAGTTTCAGAGCCTATTCCATGCAAACAAATAAACAATCAAATCTTTTCTCTTTATAATATTAATATAGAAGTGACGTAAGAAAGTTTGACTGCTTCGAGCAGTCAAAAAACAAAAAGCAAGCGGGCGGGTGACGCACGGGATACACGAGAGCGGTCGACAGCTCGCGCAGTCCGTGTGCGTTGTACACTAACTACTCGAGAAGTTCGTGTATGGGCGGCGTAAAACAAATGAATCGGAATTATAATTTTGTAGTAATAATTTCCTGCCTTCTTGTGTACATCCTCTACGTTAATACCAGTTAGTTTATTCAGGTTTAACCAATTCATTTAAATAAGGAAATTCTTTTCTTTATTCTGTGGGGAGCAGGATTTCCCCAGCTGATAAGAAAAATGAGTATGAGTCAGTAAAGTGGTTTAATCCAATTAAACAAGGGACATTATGGCGTGACGTCGGAGGTGAATATGTTTATTATTGTGTGATCTATTAGTGATATAATGATCTAGGTAATGAATGTTGGTCGTTGACGTAATAAAGCGATTACTGTGTTTGATTCGTTAAATGTTGATTGTGTATTTGTTTATTGAGATTATTAAAATTGATTGACGTGAAATTGCTGACTGACTCATTTTTGCTTGCGTTAAGGGGAAAGGTCGGTTATTCTTTCTCTTAACCTACAAACGCTCTCGCTCCATTTCTCGCTGTTTTATGAATTTAAAGCAATGATTTTTTACAGTAACATAAATGTTACTTAGTTCTTTGTATGTTTAACTTATTGAAAATTTACTCGAAAATGTATATTAACAAGCACTAAAACCTTCCAAAAGTGATATTTCGATTGCTGTTTTCAGAGCCGTACAAATTGGACAACAACATGAAAAAAAAAATACTTGAAATATCTTTCATATTGGTTTTACTTTGGAAGAGGGAATAGGCGAGAGTCAGACCTCGAATTATAACTTTTTATCGATTTTTTTTGGTTCGATATGCAGTTGTTCTTGTCACACTTGGATAGGTAGGCCGGACTTTTTCTTCAAATAGGTACCAAATTTTTAAAAGTCTCTCCAACTGCCTTTTCTTTTAGTACCTAGAAGGAAAGGCAAAGCGTTAAAGAAATAGAAGAAGTTTAGGAGCAGTGGCATAATTGACATTTACTTAACGTTACTTAAATTAAAGTAAATCTTAAGGCTATGAAAAAAATGGCATAATGTTTGGTAACAGATTACCTCGTTATGAGCACATTTAGAGGAATTATACCTAAACCAATGAGGCGCGTGTTAGTTTTCCTAATATTCTAAAGTACCAGATGCTAGAATATTTTTATGCCAGCATAAAATATTCTTGTCAGCGTCACATGGAGTGCAATCTGTCCATTCCCGGCGCGAAAGAGAAATAATGTCATTTTTTAAACAAAAGCTTTTCCTTTAAGAAAAGTGTAGTGTGTAGCTGTCGCGTCTAGGCGCTAAGTGCATATTAGAGCTGTTCACACAAAAAACGCTGCGTCAAAAATTTTCAAACATGTGTTTGCATAATCATAATATTGACCATTGAATAATTAATTTAGTCTGCAGGGAAGCCCACAGGTAAAGGTCGCCACTCTGACTATCACTATGCGCGATGTGCTGCGGGTCTGATTCCAGCATGGGACAAGCATTTGTGTGATCCACAAATGCTTGTTCTAAGTCTGGGTGTTCTTTGTGCATGTGAAAAAATGTTGTTTAAAATGGTGGTTTTACTACTTGCCAACATTTATCGTGAAACTCGTAACAACAACTTGCTATAAATTAAGTCGAAGGGACGAATAATAATTATTGATAAATAGTAGTTTGGTAAGTAAGTATTAACTATCTACATCTATATAAAGAAACTTAGTCAAAAAATTTGTACGTAATATTATCTTACTTAAAAAATAGTAGGTACCTATAGCATATCTATACTTAATATTATAAAGCTGAAGAGTTTGTTTGTTTGTTTGTTTGTTTGAACGCGCTAATCTCAAAATACTGGTTCGAATTGAAAAAAAAAAATGTATTGGATAGTCCGTTTATTGAGGAACGCTATAGGCTATATAACATCACGCTACGACCAATAGGAGCGGAGCATAAACGAAAAATGCTGCAAAATTGAAAAACCCTTAAAACTAAAACACGCGAACAAAGTCGCGGGGGACAGCTAGTTTTATATAATGTAGTAAAAATCTGCGTGAAATCAGTGTTGTATAACTATAACAGTGCTAACTATGTCAAAAGCGATTGCCGTGGCTTAAATTAGTCACCGTTATATTTCTTTGACTTGTAAGAGATTGTTTCGCTATTTGAGTTACAACTAAGTACGACATTGTATTGAGTTTCTGGTGCTGATAAAATTTAATTCACTTCAAGTAGATTTTTAGGTTTCCAGCACATCAAACTTATGTCTTGTTTTGTACATGAGTTTGCAAAGTTTGCAACCTACACCACAGTGGTTAAAATCCTCGGTTACTGCGCTGATTTGTAATTAAGGTCTCAATAGCCCATACTTTTACTTTTTACTTTTCGGTCTTTAAACTTGGTTGTTAATAAATCGCTGCGTTTACAACCAGTTCGTGTGAAGCACCCTAACCATCAGAAGCACGTCGTCGCGGTCTCTCGTGACGTCTTTGAGAAACAGATGTTACGTCGTGAAACAGATTTCAATTGTTTTATTTGTATTACAGAATTTGTTCTAGAAATCACTAAGGAGTTGTTTTACACTTATCACGACGCTTTACACTGACATAAATGGGTATAATACCCTGACAAAGGCCTCTTATCTTCCATAGAAGGAAAGGACATAAATCACAATGAACATAAAACATAATGAATATAATTAAAAATGTATTAAAACCACATAAATCTTTGTTCTTTTCGTATATTTTCTAAATGCAATATAAAATTCTTACATTATTTCGGAGGTAAAATAGTATATCTTCTTTTGCTAAAATGTACAACAATATAAAACATGAATGTATGTAAGTATCAAAAAATCTATTTATTTACATTGTTACTAAACAAATACAATGTTTATCAACATTTACTTTAATGTATTCTGTACTTATTCCAATAACTTTATTGGCAAATAAATATAACACTTGAAATAAAGAAAATACAATTTCATTATAATCTATTTTGTGCCATTTATAAGCATAAGCCATTGAGAATTGAGATCGCGTCTATACGTTTCATTACTATGAAAGCACGGTGACATAACAAAATTACATTCTTGAAAACAGACTTTATTCTTATAGAACTAGGGACTAGTATTCAGCACCATAAAGTTTACATAAAAATACTAATTAGTAAAGTTTAATCCATTGGTTGAAAAGTAGTACACACCAGTCGCGTTACCAGGGTTCCAGAAACCAGCAGTAGTCCTATCGTTTCTCAAACACTTGCCTACCTTAAAGTTCTTATACTTATCGCATTTGTACGCTGGGAACCACTCAGTATTGGCCACCGACGCCAACCACATCATCACACAAGTCCTGTGGTTACATGTGGCTGAGAAGGAAGATTCTAAAATACCTGGGATCAAAGTTTTCCCGCAATTCGGTTGAGTCTGTCCTTTATTCACGAAGAAATCTACGTCACCTAAAACACTAGATGTGCCTAAGCCTCCAGCATTGCAATGATAAACTTCTACATATTCAGCCACACCAGCTCGAATTTGTTCTTCGATCAAACTGTTTGAGAAACAAGGTCCGGCTGGATCTAACGCTGTTATCCTAGAGATTTTCTTCCCCGTCACATTCATGAAGTTTTCTCCAACGTGGCCCAATATTTGGCTGCCCAAGCTATGGCCAATGCAATGGATGGATTTTGGGGAAATGCCACCTTGATATAGCCCAGCCAGCATTTGGGCCAATTGTTTTCCAATATAGTAGACATATCTGACGGATCGTTCGTAGCTCTTTTTCTTGCCGTCTTTGTCGTTAGTGTAAGGTGAATGATCAATGATGATCAGATAGCTGTTGGGGATGTTTTTGAAGGTTTCTCTTACGCGGTTTTCTGTGTTTTTGTTTATATTAGACTTAAAGCCTCCGACAAACATGAAAATCTTCTTTACTTTATCCAGATTTCGCAGAGACAGGATGCCATGCGCTGCTTCATTGATAGGAAAGGAATGAACGTCGCCATTTTGGAAGTCGTAAAAGTAAACTTCAATGCCGCTGACGTCAAGGTTAAGATTTCTGTTGTGATTACCTGAAAACAAGTGAATTATACGATTATGAATAGATGTTACATTCTCAATATATGCTAGTTAAAGATCCTGTTCAGTGACATTAGGTGGGACACATTTAAATACGTCCTGCAAATGGCCAATACAGGGTGATCTGCTCATCAGTAGTTGATGATAATGGTTATACTTTTCCCATATAAATTGACTTGGAATAAATAAATTTTGGATTGTGGTTAGTAACTAATTTACATCAAATTACTAAGCAAGACATTAAGAAATAAACTATTTTATAATTAAAAAAGCATTAAAACACCTTGGTAATTTCAGTAGCGATATTTTATGATCGTCGTTAATGTTAATGTTTGTAATTAAATAACTTGTAGAAAAATATTTAACTGTAATTATAGTGTAAGAATCTTTTTCCGAGTAACTGAACAAAAGAGGAAAATTACAAATAGATTTTTTACTGTAAATTAGGCTTAATGCTATGGCCGTCAATTTCAGTCTCAACTTCATTAGGATTTGTTATATGTATTGTGTGAAACAAAAAAGGTATCTAATGATATTATGACATGGCCGATATTAGTGTAACATTTATATTAAAAAAATATAGGTTTTAATAATATAGGGTAGCCGAATGTGTCACCAAACGGATTACCACTGTGCGCGAAGTGCCGCGAGTTCGATCTCCGCATGAGACAAGCATTTGTGTGATCCACAAATGTTTGTTCCAAGTATGAGTGTTCCTTGTGCTTATGATTAGTAAAAGTGAACCCCCCTGAAGTTTGTGGACCCCCCGCGACACAGGGATTAAATTCGACAGTGCGGGTAGTAAAAAAAAATATACAATAAGATCTGTACAATGGGAACTTTTATAGTGGATTTCGAAAATTTCAGAGTGAATGAAATGGAAGGATGAGAATTTTGTAAAAATTTGTGAGCATGCGTTGTCACTGCAAAAATGAACAACACTGTGGAATCTGTACAGTCTTTTATAAATCACACATTTGTTGTTTTTTTATTAAGTATGTTTTAGGTAAATTAAAATCCATTTAAGTAAAACTTATCAGAAAACTAATATTTAAATGCAGTAATGTAATCACAATAACTTAAACTAATAACCTTCATAATATTTTTTAATATAATAACTAATAATCACGAAACGTTTTTTGTTTGATGAAAATAACGAAAACAAAATACTCACATTTTACCATCTTCAAAGCAATACTGAGCGGTCCATATTTCTCAAAATCACCGTTAGTCCACGACCCTATATACTCCATATAATATAAAATAAATAATAATAATATTTTCATTTTAATTCCTTATTATTTTGAAGACGCGAGCGAGAATCAGGCACTTAATAATGCAAGTAAATGGTCACTAGCGCCAATGATGTTGTAGGTACGCATGCGGCGCCTCCACATATATTTATGTCAGGTTATATTGTAAAACACAGTTTATATTCAAAGATAAATTAGTCACTGCCCTTATCTCGTGTAATTTGTTTTCTAAGTGCTTTTTCCACATTTTGTTTTGTTGGGTAAATACATTATAAATTAAAGGGAAGTGCGCTGTCAATGTGTGAGGACAATAACTAAAGTCTGAGGCAACTAGTAATTGTTTTAACAGAATGAGGAAATTATTTAGTTTATATTTTGTATATTTGACTTTAAATTCAATGAATATAACGGGGTTTTAGCGATAGTGCTAAATATTTTATTTCTGTATTATTATACATTGGTAACAAGATACGATGCAGAAAACATAACCCAATTGGGTAAGAACACTTTTTTTTACATCATAATTATTAAGTATGATAATTTTTAAATAAATAGTTTTAACATTTCTTATTAATATTAAAATTTCAAGACTAATTGAACCGTTATGCCCAGCAGTAGACCACAATAAGCAGAGTTGATTGATTGAGTGAATAATATAATATAATAATATAATATGTTGGGACATCTCACACACGGTCATCTAGGCAAACTAGGCAGAGCCTGTGCTATGGCAACCAGACAACTGATAAACATACTTATATATTTCTAAATACATACATATTATAGATAAATTACACCCAGACACAGAATAAATGATCGTGCTCATCACACAAAGATTCGTCCTGGGTGGGAATCGAACCCACGACCTCCGGTTTAGCAGTCAGGGTCACTAACCACTAGACCAACATGAAATGCCAATGAATGGAACAATGAATGAAACCACACAAGTATTATTTAATACAGCGCTTTATAAGTCAGATAATGTAAAATTTTAAAGTAGTAAATTGCTTTGTCTGTTTCTGCTTTACATTTTAATAATGACTTTCGTATAAATTTTACCTAGAAGTACCTATTGTTAGAGTGATCATAAGTGATTTTCTACTAACAATGTCGTAACTTTTTGTGTAGTTTAAGCAAAGTAACCTTTGTGACAGATAATGGCATTCGCCTCGCCTTCCATTATCTACATAAAAATCTACTAACTAACAGTAAGTGCACAAGACGCACCTTTCCTGAAATTAGAGGTGAAAGCGTAATCATGAGATTTACCGGTTACTTAAAATTGAGTTGAACCATAAAAGTTAAAAGGCCATAATGACACTTAAAGGATTGTCACCATTAAGTGTATTTGAGTATAAATATTTGGCTTATACTATAACACTACCAAAAAACTCCAATATCAATGTCCGTCTCGCACGAGAGCGAATCAGAGCTATTTACGGTGAAGCGCCGACCAATCGCTGATAAGGCCTTATCTCGTCGTGTTAGCGCTAATGTCTATATAAACTGCGTCCAAGATAAACGACCTACACTGAGATCTACTTTAGTAGTAAAAGGAAATTGCTGACGCTTTTATTTGACTTCAAGAAGGTTTTTAATTTGATCTGTTTATTTGAATGTTACGCGATATCTTTTTCAAATTATACATAGTTTTTTATTACGATAAATTTGCCGAAGTAGAAATAGTTTTGGTTAAGTATATTTTTACACCGGGTTCGTTCGTATAAATTTTATTCATTAATGAGTAAATTAAGGATGCTATTTCAAATATTTAATACTTAGGTATCATTGAAAAGTTTTGAAGTTGATTTCTTTCCCATCAATAATATCAACAAATGGTCACATCTTTATGGATTTGCAATATTCTGGAAAACTTATTAAAATGGTGGGTCCACACAGTACAGGCATTCATCAACTTCTATAGAATTTATCTATGCAACAAAAGGTTTTTCAGAAAAAAGTCTGCGTATTTGTTTGAGCCAATAATTAGTTAAATTAAATAATTTAAACTACAAATTCTCGCAAACTACAAACTATGATCGAATAAAAAAGTCTGTGCAAAAATTCTGTGGAGACGTAAAAAGTTTTACTCACACTCCAAAATCTGTACACATATATATGTAAGACCACAAGTATGTATAGTTTGGACCCACTATTACGACCTACGATGAGTTCAACTTTTGATGAAGAATGAAACCTCTGCCTACCTCTTTGTTTATAGCTGGCCGGATTCATATTTAAGTAGGTGGTATATTTCATTAAGATCTGTAAAGGAATGCTAAGAGACGTGTTTGAAGGACAAACTGCTTATTAAATAATAGTACGTTGCACTGCAGTTGAGTTTTATCGTGTCGTATAGTTGGCCGTTTATCAGACATAATAAATATCACCTAATTTAAATCTTCCGCGATTTATTTTTATTGTGAATGCATTGTTTATTTTTAAATAATTAAATTAACTGAAGCACCATAAAAAAAAAAACTAAAAATATGGTACAAAATAGGTGGTAGAAGACAAGTATATTCGAGCAAAACCGCTAAGAAAAAAAACAATGGCACTCCGGAAGTGCTTACATAAGTGAAAACTTGAACAATTATAATATAATATGTAGATAATTATATAAACAGAGGTGTTGGTAACGGTAACAATGTGGCGAATTCAATGGTTTTTTCCCATCTCAAAAAAATCCCAACGCGCCTAAAGAAGTTTTCACTTCAAAATTATAGAAGAAGGATAGGAAACTCTTTGCTTTGCAATAACTTCTAAAAAATGTAGTAAGTACATACTAAAAAACCAAAAGGATAAAAAAAATTGTTGGTACACACTATAAATACTCTTGTCATGTAGGTGTATGTAATTTCCGAATATTTACATTGGTTGGCTGTGACGTTCGTATTTTATATATACATTAGGTAAATAACGGTATAAAAATTGTGTAAATAGTGTTTTCATGCGGGCTCATAAAACCGTGTTGTAACATTTCCGATTTACATTCGGGAAATGTAAATGTTGAACGTTGATAATTCCGGTTAATTAAAAAATGGCATAGTAAAAACTGTGTACCCTTTACAACAAGATGATATCGTGTGTAACGTTCGCGTATCTAAACGTCAGATATAATTTCATTGAGAAAACTAAAACTATTTCTCTCTGACGACCTTCGTGGCGAGTGGCGTACACACCGGTTTTCAAGGTGTCGCCAGCTCTGAGGTCCCGGGTTCGATCGCTGGCCGGGTCAATGTAGAAAAACCATTCTACATTGTCTCGGGTCTGGGTGTTTGAAGTACCTTCGTTGTCTCTGAATTCCATAACACAAGTTCTTTAGCTACTTACTTTGGGTTCAGAGCAATGTATCTGATGTTGTCCACATTTGTTATTTGCTAGCAAGCCCAATAACTTAAAATGGATTAGTTATAACATAACTAAAAATATGACAGCAACAAAGAGGACCGAGAGAGTTTTAGTAATGCGACATCACTGGTCTCAGCTTTAACCTCAGAGTAAAAAATAAGTAAACTATAGAGTGCGAATATGAGTATAAACTGTAGACACCAGTATGATCAAGTAAAATCGTAAAATTAGTGTCAAAATGGAGCGCGGCGTATATTTAACTATCTCAAAACCTAATAATATCGGAACCGTCGATATTGTCGTATGAACGTCTGTCTTCGCACGGAAAATCACTTAAACAAGTAAACGAGCATTTAGCTACAAATTTGCTTACTCTCGGCACAAGAGGCTACTAGCGATGCGCGCACTCTATGCATGTCTATGTTTACTCTAAGGCTTTAACTCATTAGGTGACATTGTATATTCCTTTTGTCCATAAAACAGGTACCACATAGGAAATAACAAGAGTAGACTAATGCATGGTTTTAAATGAAGCAAGGGGATATAACATAAATGTATCTATGATAGAGCCTGATTGTCAAGTTAGGTGTACTCAGTTGAGGTGGTTTTAACATAATAACAACGTTCCGAGCCTGCAGAGAGCCCTCCACTTGACGAGGCCGTCGCTAGGGTAGTGATGTACGTAGTTTTGTCGATAACATTATAAATTGTAATGCAATGTAAAATTATATTGAAGTTGGTGAGGATAGTGTTGAGTTTTTGAAAGTAAGAAGGTATTTGCGTTGGAAAGATCATGGCTGGAAGTAATGTACTCCTTTGAATCTAAACTTGTTATTTATTTAACTTGTCCTTATCTATTTAACCTCTTGCAACCACATAGAGAGTCCAGTTTCAGATTATTAAATAAACTATCGTGTAATTCCTAGCAAATAACAGACATTTTTGTGTAACAAAGTCAATTATAATCTTAAAATATGTGTAGTTTAGTATCGTATTATGAATCTAAACCATAGTTTTACATTAGGATTTTGTATAAAATACTATAGTTTATATAAATCATACTTAAAATAATTATACAGATTGTAAAAGTTTACTAGCGCTAGTTGAAAACAGTGTCGCAGGAGCCAGTGTTCTTTCGCGTCATGTAAAACTATCGATATCCACAGTATAGCCATCCCTAAACCTAAAATGATGAGCATCAGAGCGTCGTAGTGATTGCTGGGTTACGTTGGCTCGCTTCCAAAGCATATGAACTAAACAAGCAATGTAAGTGTAATTCGAGTGGAGCGGATCTAGACGAAAGTTTTAATGAGTATCATGTTACGTGATCACTCATTTTGATGTCTTGGGTTCCTTCTGTTGTGTAATACGATCATATTTGTGTGTGCCACCAACTTCGAAATTTTTGTGTCATTGTAATTCTATCTAAAGAGAAAGTTTTTAGATGGGAAAGATGTCATTGTGAGTATTTGCGGGTTGTAAGATTTGTGACGAATGCTCGTTATTATTATTAATTTATTTTAATTAGTTAAATTTGTTCGGCAAAGTTTACAAGCAGGTGACGTCATGATGACATGAGGCGCCATATTGTCAGGAAAAGAGATATTTTTTTGGTTTCGTTTTTTCTTGCACATACTGTAAAATATAGATTTTACAAGTCATTAGACTTTTAAAAACCTATACCTTAGTATAGTTGTATAGGCCATCGCCCAACCATAAGACACTCAAAGGCATCTTTATCCGCCAAGTTTATTCAAATCTTTGAGTAGGTAATTTTGGAGTGTAAAAGTGTATTTATTATAATAGTTATCTCTTTAATAAAATTAATACTATCTTGACTAAGATGAACAATACAATGAAAAACGTCTGTAGTCTTCAATATAGGAGTGCTGACATAGTTCGCTCCACGAGGACCAATAGCTGGACTAGTAGCGTCCGTATATTGCAGCCGGACAAACAAAACTGGAACAAAGGCTTGTGACAATATCTTAATATTTACCCCCATCTGAAACTTATTGAGTTTCAATCGTTCCTATTTATTTTAGAGGAGAAATGTCGAGTATTTACAAATATTTATTTATTTATTTCTCTAAGATAAACAAGTGACTATCGCGGCTACCGATGTTTATGTCATAACTGCTATTAACATTATCATAGACAGGTTATATATTTAAAAAAACAAACAACAATAATTGTATGTCAACATTTTGATCTTGTAATATAACAATGATTTCTGAATCTGGAGTCATAATAGCTGTATTATTTGTGCGTTGATTATAATTGATTATACTTAAAAGTAAATGTAAAAAGAAACTGACTTCAATGAAATTTATATGGGACCACCTCTACACTTTATCGATGACAAAATTCGATTCGAAATGTTGAAATCAATCCACAATTGCCGAGATATCGCGTGACAAACATACAGAAAAAAAACGTACTTTCAAAATGAGAACCACCTCCGTTTGATTTTGGTTAAAAATATTTTACACATGGCTAAAAGTAATGTTATTTCGTTCTTTTTTAATTCTGTGTCATTTTTTGTATTTTTGTGTAAACATTGTACCAGTTACAACTCATTGTGTATTTATCTTCAGACGTAATATTGACACAGTTTTGTTTGCAACGTTTTGTTTCGTAAAAGCGAACTGTGCCGCAATAACCACAGACTAATGAATGTTTAAGAGGTAACAAAGTTATTAATTTTTATCTTGTTACGGATAATTTGGTACTGGTGCTTTTACTCTCTTTTGTACAACCATTGTATTAAAGCATTTGTATTTGTAGAACTACATTTTGTCATACTATATTTTAATAATAATATTTATTTGTAGTTTTTCCTTTTTTTATAACTTATAATAAATGTGCATAACATCACATACATTGCTCTGAACCCAAAGTAAGTAGCTAAAGTACGTGTGTTAAGGAATCACAGACAACGAAAGTAACACAACCACCTAGCCAAGAGACAATGTTGATAAGTGGTTTTATACGTTGACCCATCGGGATCAAACCCGGGACCTCAGAGCTGGCGACCCCTTGAAAGCCAGTGTGTACGCCAGTCGACCAAGACTAAAGACCAATGCAATATAATTGTTGTAAATCATACAATGCAGAAAATGTTCAAACGATTGGTGACGCTAATGATGGCGTCAAAACATACATAATAAGATTTCGACAGAATATCGTTGTTTGTTTGCTAATTTTATCAGATCTATACTGACGTTGTGGACATTGTCCCTGTCGCTGGTCGACAACAATAAAAAAAACATGACACATTTTCCTTAATGTACCTAACTTATAATTAATTGTTAATTAACCCCCCTCTATTCGTTATTACTCTGTGTAATGCTCACTGTCACAATGTGTCGAGGCTTCGACAACTCGTCACGGCCGCCATTTTGGATCGCGGGGCGTGGGGTTCGTACCGGCCAATATAGATGGTGCCATTGTGCACCCTGCTTTAACTACATGCACTTTGTTCTCGTCCAGCCTAGCGATTCCGCTGACGTGTGATGTGTTGCTGCCAACATCCAGTCCTTCTTGACCTCCATTCAAATTCCAAACACCAGTTACGATAGACCTTTGAATATTGGATGGTTTATGTCACTGTACAATTGCCATCATGCGTTTGTCTGCAATCTTGTTGCAAAGACATAAGGGTGATTTTCGAATGTGTTGCTTTTAGAAAAGTTTGTATAGCTATTATTTCGTGACTATTGAGAATGAGCTGTCGATGGTGACGTATTGTAGGCTTTTCACTGTTCAATTGCAATTTGATGGCGGGAATTGAAGTGAGATTTCAGTGAGCTTTTACTAGAAGCTCTAATAATTGTTAGGTATTTGATTTCGCCCTGTTGTATTTGATTTAGTTAGATTTGTTTGAACACGTAAATAAAACTAGATTCTATTGACTTTTGAGTCTTGTAAATAATTAGTATACATATAATTATTTACATTTACAATTAATAAAAAAAACATTTTGATAGCTATGAGATTTTTGACAGGCATTCCTTTTTAACCGAAGGTAATTCGGAATTAGTAATGCAAAATTAAAAATTTAATAAAAAAGCTGCGTTGTTAAGTTTCCTACTGATAAAATCTGTTTGAAGTTGGCTCGGCGTCACTGGCTTTAGTTCGGCACAAAGCATTCACATTTAAGTCGATGCCAAGCCCATAGGTATTGGCTACCGAATTCAATGCGGCACCGTCTTTAAGCAGATCAGTAGGTAACTTAACAGTTGATTAAAGCGGTAAATAAATAATCTAGTTTATTTTTTGCTTTTTTTGTGGTTTTGTTTTAAGTAGAGAGTTTTTGTTTGATGTTTTTTTTAAGTCGGTATTTTGTTGTTAATATTTTTTTTTATTTATGTCTTTTAGGTCTTAATACAACTTGTTAATGAATGGAATGGACATTGTTCTTCGTCTATACATATTTCGCCCTAGAACTAAGCAATAAAAATCTTTTATTTTTATTCTAAACTCTCTCTCGTCTCTTTTCACAAACTTGCATTTATGATAAAAGTTTTAAAAGCCTTCCACTAATTATTGTTTCCTTTTTTCAAGGTGTATTGCGTCATCTGAGGGTAGAAATTAATTTACCCAGTACATTACAGTTCCGTGGTGTTTCTACTGAACACCGTGGAGTTTGCGGTTATTCTGAAAGCGATTTCATATAGGTTTATTAGTTTCTTGTTGGTTAGGTTTTCAGAGCAGTATTTTTTATTGTGACTAGAATGTATAAAAGAAATTTTTTTAAAAATCCTTAACGTTCTTACTAATAATTATTTGCCTTTTCTGACCCATGACCTAATTTAAATGCTATAGGGATGAAAATATTAAATTATGAGGCCGTAGGGTTTTTTGATTTTCCAACACTAGTGGTAATGGTCTCTAAGTATAATCACAGAATGATGAGTACTACGTACAGAAGGATCAATTCGCGAAAAAAATATGTAAATAGCGAATGTTGTCGCATATTTTAAAATTAATGTATTTTTAGACATTAAGTATACGTGTATTGCATTTTTTAAAGAGTAACCTTATTAGTTACTTTCCGGTTCTTCTCTATAGGAGTGACATTTTGGAACCGCGCAACTAGATTCATTTAACTATTTGAAAGTGCCTGAAAAAGCCTACTTAAAATAAATTTATATTGCTTTCTCCTAACTGCCATCGCCTGCCCGGGAGGCGCGCCGGCCGAACGTACCAACACTGCGGAGTGAAACTCGCGTGGTAGAATTCAGAAAATGTATTTCAGCTATGCAAGAATTGTTATAATATGCATTTTTATAAATCGCTTGCACTAAAACTCCACCCTTACCTCGAGTACCCGCGAACCTTTCTGTGTAAACGATAATTTTCTTTCTTTTTATTACTATTTGCTTTTAGGCGCAATTTTATAGTCCGTTGGGAGCACAATTATGCCCAAGCCTGCAGCCAAGCATCTTTATGGTATAAAATCAAATTGTTTCTCTTCTAACATTGATGGAAAATGATCTTTGTTTGCTGGTTTCTATAGTAACGTTTTAGTACAATAGGGAAGAAATTTATCGAGTGTCTATCTATCTTCTTTTGCCGAGCCTTCTCCCAAGCGTATGTTGGGGTCGGCTTCCAGACTTACCGGATTCAATTGAATACCATATTTTACATGGAGCAACTGCCTATCTGACCTCCACCAACTTATTTTACTGGGTAACACAGTATCCCAAAGTAAGACTGGTTGACTGAATTTTAAGGACTTAACGACTGCCAAATATCAACGTATGACAATCGGGACAAACTGCTTAACGTGCTTTCCGAGGCACCGAGGGGTCTCGGTATTTCTACCAATTGTCATCCACGGACCAACTGCGGCGAGCGCGGCTTAACCTGTGTTATCGGTCAAACCGTATGGCTTACACTACTAAAAATTAAAATTATTGTCATCTTGTACTTTTCGCGATATAATAAAAAGATAAAACTTCTTTATTATGTCGTTGCTCATAATTTGTCGTGCCTACGTTCTTGCGACAAAATAACAATCTAATAATAGAAAAACGTACGACGCGACTAGCAGCAATCTACTGCTATTTGCCTGCCCGGGAGGCGCGTCGGCCGTACGTACCTAAACTGCGGAGTGAAACCCGCCTGATATAACGAAATCATTAGTGTAACAAATGAGACTTTGGATACCTCACAAGGGGGATTTGCGTAAAGAGACTTGAGACTCTTCGTCTAATTTTCTTTGACTTAATTACCTTTATTGAGCGAATTAATTTTAATAAATCATGATTAATTAGAATGGATTTCAAAGTAAAGCTGTTCGCACAATGAGAAGGTATAGAAATGTGAGGTGTACTTAAATGTACAATCATGATAATATTTCCTAAAAGATTGAGCAATTAAAAGCGGTTATTAAAATAATTCTCACTTAAACTATTTATATTTCACCAGATTCTCAGAATTTCTGAATTCCTAAGTAGGTCCTTTGGAGTTCTTGATATTTATATTTATATTTATATTATATATATATATATTTTTCAATACAAATATTTTTACAGCCGTAAAAAGTCCTAAAGAAATCTTGAAAAAAGCTTTGCGATAGCATTTTTGTAGAAAATATAACTATCTAGTTACATAAAACTTTATTTTACGCTGGGAATGCGCATGTGATCCCGCGGTTCCGGCTAAAGAAAGGACGGAACCGGGGTGTTATTAGTTGGTGCAAGTCCGACATAATCCCCACGCCGTGACCTCGGCGTGAGTAGAAGTCATTAGCTTTGCACCCTGTTATAAAAAAAGGTCTAGTTGTTATTCAATTGTTTTCGTGTAACCTGTTTGTATAAAGACTTGAAGTAAACAGGTCTTCAGCTCGTATAGAAGCTACCGTCTGGAGGTCACCGGACGTCGTATCAGTAAGTCACTTGAGAAGACGTTTTTCTTACAGTCTTTGCTGTCTCTCACGATTTGTAATCCCTTTAGCTATTCAGTAAACGAACAATAAAAAGCAAACAGATTATTTATCTCAGAATGAGTCATTAGTAAAGTCAGACGTGATTCGTAGCGTCATGGCTACGATGTAGCAACTTCGTAACCTTTCGTAGCAAAAGTGGAAATCTTAGACACAAAAAATATACAAAATAAACCTCTGATTCACGCTACTATAATAAAATATTATTTTACATAAAAATATAATAAGAATTCCAATCTTATTTATAAACAAGATAGCTAACCCGACAATCGTAGTCCTGTAAATTTTCAACATTTTACGCAAATAAAATTGTCGTGTCAATTACAACCACAAAAAACAAACAGCTAAATCGGTCGAGCCCTTCTTAAATGATGCTCCATTATACATGTAGCAAATTAATTTTATTTATATGGATTGTGAAATAGTCAGTCCTAAAAAAACCTCTTTAAAAAAAAGTTGCAGCAGGTACTTAGTAAAAGTAACCCTTATTTTTTTTTTACTTTTAAGATTTCAATACGCAGTATGCTGCCATCTTTATATTCGAGGGGTCTGGCTAAGAGTCCAATTATAAAACTTTGGTAGGACCCTAATTAAAGCCTCGCTTCTAGGAGCAGGTTTCACGTGCACTTAGACCGGTAATTAAGACCGGATTATCCGTCAGAAACGGTCAAACATTGTTAGAGGTCAAGTGTGTCTCCACTTGACCGACAACAATTCTTCGTCAAAAAATATTCTACATGACATTTGTTTGGGAAATAATTAGTAGGGTGCTAGTAATTAAGAGCCTTATTGAGTTATGTCTTAGTACGGTAGAATAAGCCACCATTATTTAAAAATTAATAAATTAATAAAATGTGGACAACATCACATACATTGCTCTGCTCCCAAAGTAAGTAGCTTGTATACTTGTGTTATGGAATCAGAGACAACAAAGGTACCACAGACACCCAGACACGAGACAATAGAGAAAAGTGGTTCTTCTACATTGACCCGGGGATCGACACCTTGAAAACCGGTGTGTACGCCACTCGACCACAGAGGTCGTCCAACTGTATTTAATTGCTGATTTATTTTTTGTGTCTGCACCAAAGCAGCACAGATGCTGAAATGTACGTCAATACCTAAAGCGGGCGGTACACGGACTGCTGACTAACTGCTCGAGCAGTCTGTGTATGCGTGGCCTTAATGGTCATCATCCCAATTTAATGTTTGCAATTATTACGTACCCATAGATATAACTAACTGCATGAATGAAGTTAGGTAATAAATAAATATTTTGCGGTTTCTGTCAAAATGTAGAGATTTGTTTTTGAGCCTGTAAATATTAGATTAGATACTACTGCTGCACAAAGGCCCTTTCGGGATTTGCAAGGTAGTTATATACAAAATGTATTTTTTGGCTTCTTCTAATCACTATCGTTCAATTTTCATTAAGCGATTAGATGTAAACCTGGTGTCAAAGTTGTTCAAGCCTAATTGTCTTCATACTTATTTATTTATTTATTTATTAAACTTTATGTACATCAAAATATTACAATGGCGGACTTAATACCTTAGGCCTTCCTTGGTTGACTGGCTTTGCCAGTACTTAGGACAAGGGGATACTGATGAATTAAGAAACGGATTACTATCTGTTTCATAATTCACACATACACATTGACTACTAGCTATTGCCCACGGTTTTGCCCGCGTAGGTGACGGTTATCGCGGCAAAAAGTAGCATATGTCTCTTCTTAGGATCCAAGCTTAGCCTCAAGTTTCATCTAAATCGGTTAAGCGTAACAGAAAGGCCGACAGACGACGGTTTGTATAGAAGTATGGATATTAAAATGTACGTTTACTATTCAATAAACCAGCCAGCCCCATGGGTAACAGATTTCTCGTTGAAATTGGCTCCTGTAACGAATATCGGTTGGGAGAATAATATGCTGAAAATTGCGAGAAGTAAAAACTGTTGCTTTAATGAAACGCAATATTTAAAGCCTGCTTTCGTTTAATTGCTTCCATTGTTATCAATTTGAAAATCCATAAATATTTACTTAATACAAACAACTTTCGAATAAAGCTGTTGTTTTTTAAAGTTAATGCTGTTATAAATATTATTTTTTAAAACGAGTCTCGCACTAATTGGTTTATTTAATCCCTAGGTCGCGGGAGATTTTACAGACTTTCTTTGACCAAATTAGCAAAAAAACAGCATTAAACTAGGCAAACAAATAAAGACATAAAACTTGCAAGATTAAGACGTTTCAAGGTCCAAAAGGACCATTAAATATAATTTAAAGATATCAAGGCCCACGTCATGTCATGGTTACGAAACAAAGAACACAATGCTGACAATAACGAAATCAGGGTTCTTTTGTTACATTCAAAGTGTTAAAAGCCGCAGCGGCATTACGTATCTTGCAAAAGCAAAGCGACAGCAAAATTTGCACAATTATTGCTGTAAAATTTTTAAATTCGTATTACGTATCGCTACGTAACGTAACGTAATACAAATTAGAAAAATGTCAATAATTGCACAAATTTTACTGACAATATTTTTTTTAAGACACGTAATAAAGCCGTGCTTCTGGCCAGCGTAACCCTAATCGAGTAATGGACTCAGCTCTATTGTTACTTTGTGTACAAACGAATAACTAGTTTTTCTTCTGACTTTATTAGTATTTGCTTTCTGTTTTTGACTGTGTTGTGAGTGTGATTGGTTGAAAGCTTTTCTGTTGTTGTGTCTCATTATTATTATATCATATCAGCTATATTTTTATATTACAAATAAATAAATACGTTTAAGCTAATATTTATTACAACATAAATATTAGTTTAAACGTATTTATTTCTAGTTACATAAATTAAATATATATATATCTAATATATAAAATTCTCGTGTCACAGTTTTCGTTGCCATACTCCTCCGAAACGGCTTGACCGATTTTGATGAAATTTTTTGTGCTTATCCGGTATCTATGAGAATCGGCCAACATCTATTTTTCATCCCCCTAAATGTTACTGGTAGTCCACCCCTAATTTTTTTTATGGCAAAACAACGTTTGCCGGGTCAGCTAGTATATATATATATATATAAAACCTAAACAATTCCTTGCGTACCAAAAACTTTAAAGGTTTGTATCGGGATCAAATCAGTCCTAAGGTCCGCGTCACGTCGAGTTTCAGTTTGTTTTTAAATCCCTCCCTATCTATTTATTTTGGTCCTTCGAAACTTTTCTTACTTTCTCTTCATTATTTATTTATTACAGATTTGGGTTACGATCCAAAACTTTATTTAGTTTATTGGATGTAATCATCCTTATATTTATATTGAAGGAAGTTCCGAACTGGATTTAATGGATTAGGCGTGTTAGGAACTCATTGTTGAAGTAATGATGGGATCGAAGGACCAGCTAACTATAAGTTTGTCCTTCATTACTACCCAACAAAAAATAATGATTTATGATCGGGGCAGGTCAACTATTTGTCAAAGTTTAATTATATACCGGACGTAATAATACTTAATTATATATAAAGCCGAGTTCTGTTTGACGTTAGATACATTCGAAAACTTAAATGTACAGGTTTATACGTATGAATTATTTATAAGTTACTTTTAAAGATTGATTAAGGAATTTCGATAGCAGTCTGAAAAAAAAATAATGCTTTTCAATTTTATCGCAAGTAACCTATGTTATAGTTAATTTAAAATACTACAGGGATGAACTGAACCATCCTTAAAAAAATAAACGTACACAATTTTCGGCACGACGTAAGGTAATATGAGGAGTTTCATTCGTAAAAAGAACATAAAGTAAAAAATAACTTATTGCCTAAAAATTCAGTAGCCATAAAACTCGAGTGCCAAAAAGGAGAGCATCTGAATTATTTTAATTCAAATTTTCATATCATTATGCTGTACAAGACAGAAATATTCGTTCGTGAAAAAAATTACTTTACTGTAAATGTAGCGTATTTTTAAACAAGGAACCAGACACAATTTCGCATTTAGAGCAATTTTCGAAGCGGTCTTTTGGAGCGGAGTCGCAATTTACAATAACAGGGCAGGACCATTAGTTAGAGCACTTCTCTCTGCGATTGTACTGAATAAACGTTAGACGCGGTAATTATGTAAACACCTTATATGTGAACTTAGTGCTTTTGTGCTTCTGTGTACTTCACGTGTAATAACCAGCACTTTGTACTCATTAATCCTCGGTATAATGTTTTGTATTACCACAAAAATAATATAAACGAAATATAGGGATCGGTTCAGATTTACAAAACCTTTGCTTTTACTTCCCGTTGCCCTCTGAATACGGCAACCACAGGTCACTTATCAGCTAGTTTATACCTATATAATGTAAAGCTAAGATGCATCTTAGCTTTATATTACCTAGAGGTACTCAACGTCTTGACTTTTGATATTTTATTTAACCTTCTTAAAAAATATTTTCATGACTTCTCAAAAAAGAAACTTTTATTTAAGTTTTGATACTGAGCGACAGAGCTTTATTTCATTTGCTAGTCCATAAACCGTCTATTATATTCATGAGACTTTTTTTTTACGGGGGAAATCCTCATGGACTGCCTCCGCCTGGGGAGAGGCGGAGGGGCGTGCCGGACTCTTACCGGCTAAAACCACCCCGGTGTCCAAATGTGGAATCCAAATTCTTCCGCAGCCCCGCACTAGTACCGGCCCGGTCTGCCCGGGCCTCGTCTCCTGCATGGGGTAGTGAGGTGTTAACCACCCCGTGCATCGCCTCAGAGGCGCGCGCCGACACCCGCGCGCGCCTCCGCCTCGGGTCCATCGAATAGGGGATATTCATGAGACCTGCCCTAAGCAGTGGGACAGCAAAAACAAAAAAAAATAATAGTAACATAATTTACAAGTTTTTCCTAGTACATATGAAATAAACGAAATGTGGTTTTAGTATCGTGTACAAGCAAATAGTACAGTATTTTACCAGCATACACCCACTAGATTTTCCTCCTTCCGTCCCACGGGCAGTTGAACATCCTTTTGGCTTTGTGCCCATAAGGACCGTCAAGGTCACCGTAGGTCAATATCGAGGCTAATAAAAATATGAGAATTTTTTGTTATTACTGAATGTATTAGACATTATGTATAGATGTATACTTCAGTTGGCTACACTTAAATCTTCGTAATTTTTGTAATGAACTACTCGAGATGGAATAATATAACACTATAAGTACTACACTTAAATTATACTTTTTAGTAGCCTCCACTTTTGGTCCTTAGCAAGGCAAGTCATGCAGCTACGGGTGTTAAAAGTATGACGTATAACTCTGTGTCTGTCTGTGGCATCTTAGCTCCTAACCAAATGACCCGATTATGAAACGGTTTTCTTCGTTTAAAAGCTGACGTAATCGAGATGGTTCATTTTTAATTTATCGCATTTTTTTTTTATTATTATTAATTATAACTATTTAATAGCTACAAATATTTCAGATGTTCGTGCAATAGTCATATTAAGTATTAGGAAGAGTTTAGATCTTCTATCTATTTTTTAGCTTTTTTGTCCCTTGTAAGCTTTAGGCTACTTACTGGAAATAGTTTCTGCAAAATCTTAATTAAGTAGTAATATTATTATTAGGGCCTTATTTATCGTACCGATTAGTCTTTGATCTCGTTTTTTTTGTTTAATTAATGGATTGATTTCAGCATTTTGTATCTAAGTTTTTAATCAAAAGTTTTTTTGGCAAAATTTCAAAAATGTTTATTCAACAAGCTTTGGGAAATCTCTAGGAAATACGGCCACAAGTTGGATCCACGCGGAATCCCTAAACAAAGCGAACTAAAACAAAAGAACGAAATCCCGACTATAGAACCGCAATGGCTTTATACATTTCATTCAGTATTCGCTCCCATAATCCTATTACAGTTAATGCGATTACACTAGTTATATTTTCATTGGTTGGTACGCACTGCTAAGGATAGGTAAGTCCAGGGATTTACGAAAAAGGGGATGTGGTATCTCGTAACATTCATGTTTTTTTCGATGGTCCTTAGTGTCATAAATTTAAGCCTTCAAATCATTAACAACAATTACGTACTTTTTCGTTTCAATAGAAAATTTCCACTAATCTGACAGTAAATCTGCATATTCCATTTAAAGCCTGGAGTTACGTATGCTGTAAACTATACTCTACAAAATCATTATCGATCCTAAATGTCTGCCGCGTCTTCTCTTTTTTCTTTATCCATGTTTCAGCTGGACCTTCGGGTCAAAGTCAAACACTCCGGTCAGATAACGACAGTTTGCGATTACACAAAATTTTGGATTCGGACCTTTGTGAAGGTACCCTGGATTTGGGATATAAATTAGTCTGGTATCGTAACTTGGGTTATTGAAAAGGATTAATTCTAGGAGAAATCCTTTATATTTTTAGAAAAGGGTCCATATGAAAAATGTTTTTAGTCTTTATTAAGATATGAAATTCTTAGCCATTTTAGAAAATGTTGAACATGGTGTAATAAATTAATGTAATAAACTTAATTGAGTTTCATTAAATAAATAATCTTTTTTGTAGGTAATTTTCTAAGCAATTTTTATAGTACATGATTTAACATTTAAAGAATTCAAAAAAAATCACTTCACTTGTTTCATCACTTCGCTCTATTTATTTGGATCACATTTTCTGTTTGTAAATGTCTTTTGGACTTGCTATCAATTGCAGCAGTATTACTATTGTCACCAAAGAGAACAATACTACGGTTTTATCCCAAACCTGCCTTTCGGGGAATATGGATACACTTACATCCCTAGATATTGTATAAATGAGAAGTGATATCAATATTTGTACAACATAAAAAGAGCTTTTATGTGGTTGCCTATACCATATGACAAACAAAATAATAATATGTATTATTATTATTACGTATAGAAATCTCTGAAACGATTTCGTTGTTTGTGAGATAGCTGACCATTATATTTTGCAAATGATAACATTACAATGATATTATTATTATAGGCCTGAGGCGATGTTTAAGAAAAAAGAGACATTACTAAATATCATTTTTGATTATTTTAACAAACCTAATTAAGCTCAGACTTTCTGCTGTATTAAGAAATACAATACAATTAAATAAAGTGGTAATGAATTTCTATTGACTATGAATATTTTTAGTGGAATAGGACTCTTATTTGATAGGACAGAATGAAACTTACAGTAAAATTTTATTAAACAAATTTAATAACAAAAATTGCAAACCGTATTTGTTAGGAAATAATTAACCAACAATCTTAGCTAAGTTTGAGAAGTCTGGCCACGTGTCTTCAGTGTCATTTGCAGGCGTAAACTTTTTTTCCAACTTCATTTCTTTTAGAGTCGGCATGGCGTTCGAGACGTTCCTATCTTCCATTTTAGGTAGTTCACCTCGATTCAACCTCTGATACCTGACTATTAGTTCTAAAACATCATGTTGCATTTTGAGTTTAATGTCGGCTGTTAGATTCCTCATAGCATTTCCAACGTATTGGCCAAAAACGAAGTCTTCGCTTACTTGTCGGGATAGGAATTCTCTGCCAAGTTGCGTTAAAACGTCCTTAACGATGTTGGTTGCGGTGCCATTTGAGACATTGTGCTGCACCGGTTTAGGAGGGTGCTTCCAATGTACTTTGTCGTACTTCGGGCGGATTGGAGGCGGGCCAATGGCGACGGATATAACTTCGTCATTGTCGATGTCGTCCTCTTCGAGCGGCGTCAGGTGACCTGATGGCTGGAAACAGGGGACTTTGAACAAAATATACGTTTCAGTTGCAACGATGAATTTGAAAAATCCTCTCTGAACTAGAACGTGTAAATTTTAATTAATACATGCAATGTAAAAAGGTGTCAATCCAAAAAAGATTACAGTGTACCTACAAAACTTAAATCTACTCTTTTTTATTGCATTTTCTGTCGATACTTATTATGCAATCTAGTAGAATTAGCATTTAAATGGATATTTAGAAGTCCAGAATTAAATGAGAAACTGTAAAATTTACTAGTTTGTCGCAACGTCGGTACACCTCCACTTGAAAAGATCTCAACTAAACCGCAGACGACGCAAATGGTGTCGCCGCCTGACGCTCCCGTCACGTAAATATTTATCTCAAATAACATGGTTTATTGTTAATCAGGATGATTCTTTGTTTATATCCTGATTTTTCCGGTTGCTTTATTTGCGACATACCTATCAGTCTGGGATTTTAGTTTATTTAACTATTATTATTATTATTTAATTAACTAGAACTAAAAATGGACACCTTTTAAAGCTTTGATGACAAAAAATCAAATATTCAGGTTCAACCAATTTGAAGAAAGACACTAGTAATCTTATTACTTAGCTGTAACTTATAGTGAAGATAATATCCGTTAGCTAACCTGGATTAAAATCGGCATAGCATCGGCATTAAACAAGCATAGCTATCAATGATCGTCCTTCTCTATATAAAAGGAAATTGTCATAATGTGTCGTGCGCTTTTGTCAAAATGGTTGTGGTTGCTTCAATAGTGTATTACGGTTACAGTTGCTATTATGTAGTTCCCTATCTATATAGTTTCTTACCTTTTTCCTAAACTCCCTGGGTCGTTGGGTAGTCACTCTTCGCTTGGACTCCGGCTCTGGCAGCATGTGGCGCTTCGAGTGATAGTGGATCGCTCGTCGAGGGTCCCGCACCTCACGCCTGTCCTCCCGTGATGAAGACTTCCATCCAGCCTGCAGAAGAATTTAGGCCTTAGTATGTTGTCAACTAGAGTTGTTTTGCAAGGTCTAGCGTGTACATTGCATAAATTGACATACGCGTAAATTGACAAAAAAAAATTGGATGCCTAGGAGTGCTTCGATTTTTAACAATACACTTTTAATGAGATCATAGATATCATAGCAAATAAGAACCAGTGAATAAGACTCAAAGATTTCTTTTGTAAACATAATCAAAACTCTATCAGGATGATAGCGAAGTAGTGTTCACAAGTACAATTATACTAAAAAATAATACTGTTACACTCATCTATTGTAAACTCGCAACTCTGTCGTAACTATTGAATAAAAACTATACATACCGGCTATATACATTAATTTTTTTACGCATTCCTTTTACTGTTCCACTAACTCTGCCAGCGTGTGTATATACATTTGTTTGTTAATATAAAATAATATTTAAATGTAAAGAAAAAAATATTTTTAATTAATTGTTATGCATTAACGCATGCGGAGCGAATATTTGTGATTAAATACAAATAGTAGATAGGAAAAATTTAAACCTCAGGCAGGACTCGAACCTGCGCTTACTGGCTCAACGCGCCAATCGCTTTATCCGTATTTAGTTTCCAACTTAAAACAAGCTCCAAAACATTTAGAATAGACTGGGTTTCAAAGTTTCAAAGGATAAACTATTAGTGAATGCAAATAGTCTACATTCATAAGAGCTTAGAACTATTTACAACCTAAATGACCTACAAATATTTTCGAGAAGCGTTAGGTGAGTTTAGGCATTCCACGCGATCATTAGACAAAGAAGTTTAGTACAAATATAAAGAATAGGTCACATTTAACTATACACTTAGTCGCATTAAAAGGACGACGACGAATATAATAAAGCTGAAGGGTGTTTGTTTTAAAGCGTCTAGTCACTTTCACTATCAGTTGAATTTGTTGAACTCTTTTTTGTATTTGATAGCTCCTTCTCTAGGAAGGTTTTAGGCTATTTAAAATCACGTTACTTGCCTTGGGAGGAAAACAAAGTGAGTGAAACCACGGTGCACTACTGTAACTAGTCTATACTTTTATTAATTTTTAAAATAAGAGTTTGTTTGTTTGAACACGCTGATCTTTGTATAGCATACCACAATTCTCCAGGAAGGTTATAGGCTATTAAACATCACGTTACTTGCCATGGGAAAAAAGCAAAGCGAGTGAAACCGTGGTGCACAGCTAGTAACATAACCAACGTAAAAGTATTTAAGAATTGATGGATGTTTGTTACTCTTTCACGCAAAAACTACTAAACGTAATAACAAGTAACATTTTTTACCAACAAGGCGAACGGAATACGGAACTATTCAGGTATAATCGTGGAGCGAAACTTATATCTAATAAAAAAATAATGTACTTACTATAAACACAGGTGATAGTACTAAAAACAATATCGTTAATTTTTTTCCGTCCATTTCTATCAGCGCCAAGCCATTGACTGCGGTCACCTCATATTAGTAATAACAATAGCTTTGTTTATTTACAAAATAAGAGTTGTTCCAGTGACTCAATACAATGACTGGACCATTCAGGTAAACACGTCTTGCTGTGAGAATTCTTTTATGAACAATCAGATGAAAGCGACCAGAGGTGTCTGGTTCGCTGACAAGACTTTGAACTTACTTACTTTAACGGTTGCTAGTCGGCAGCCTATTTTACCCGACTGCCAAGGAAAGGTTATGTTTTACGCGTATCAACCTTAAATGTTTCTTTGTTTGTAAATTTCTTTATTACCTCGTGTCTTTCTAACGACTGGATGGATATCAACAGTTATGGTATAGTTAGATTTGTATCAAAAAACCAAGTGTCCCAAGAGCAGGTAGTTTGAAAAAAATATGGCGTATTCTTGTAAGTCGTTAATATTAGTTATCAAACCGAACCTATCGAGTAGGGTATGAAAATAAATGATTTGCAACAATATCTGTATATACAACTTGTATGTTTATATGTAGGCAATTCTAAATTAGAAATGCTAAAATAAATAAGTATTATAAAAGCTCTTAGGATCTCAATGTTTCGTAGCCACAGATCTCAATGTTTCGTAGCCACAGAGCATATTCGTAGCAGTCGGTGATTTTTATGAATTTTTATTAATTCAATTTTTAAAATTTTATGTTTCACTATATAACAAATAGAGACATTTTATGGCTCAGTGACCTAAAATTATGGGCCTATTTTGTACGAGAACTCTCCATTTGACTGTCCTGTTGGTCTAGTGGTTAATGGCCCTGACTGCTTAACCGGAGGTCGTGGGTTCGATTCCCACTCAGGATAAATCTTTGTGTGCACACGTTCATTTGTTCCATGTATGTGTGTTATATTTTATCTATTATAATGTAGGGATTAAGAAATATATAAGTATGTTTATCAGTTCTCTGGTTGCCATAATACAGGCTCTGCCTAGTTTGGGATCAGAGGACCGTGTGTGAGTTGTCCCAAAATATTAATAATAATAGATATTATTTTATTTTTTAATTATAAGTCTACTTTGTAATTATGTAATAAAAATAATAATTTTAAATTATCCTTATTAAGTAGTCAGGGCATCAGACCAATGACTACATCTATATGTATTTCTCAATTTACAATTAATATTTATTGGTATTTCAATTTTATTTATATTAGCAATTAGGAATTCAATCATGGAGCAATCAATGTTTTTCTAAGGAACCAGATATTAACAGTAATAAGAATATAAGTAGATCGTAAGCAGAAACCAAACGCTGAGTTTGAAATTATTAACAAGCTCATCTTAAACTTACATTAACATAAGTACCTACATGATGTGCCGCGAATTTTGTTCCGAACATCTGTTTAAAATGTAAAACCATAAAACGTTAATGGAATTTATACGGAACCCATAAAACTTTTAAGTGGGATCGTTTGTATTCCTACCAAATCGTAATAAGGCCAGTTATGTTGACCCCTAAATCGTCATTAATTTACCCTTTTCCGTTCGTTTTTTGGTTCGTAATGGGGGGAGGGGGAGGTAAGGTAAGGCTGGTCTTATCATGTGTGTTGCCACGCGCCGACGGAGTTGTACAAGTCGAAAACAACCTCCTCGCGATTTAATTAGATCCCCGGTTTAATTGAAAATATGTTCTAGCATCAAATACGCGAATAAATGGTTTGAACATGAGTACGGTTAGAATAAAAAGTGTTCCTGAAACACCCATTTAAAAAAGATTAATTATTTAATATTATTACAACAATTTTGCTCCTCATATATTCTTTGAGAAAGCGTTAAGTGTTGATTTGCTCATATAAATAAACAGAACTTAATAAAATATTTTTGTATTTAAGTAAAAGTATTATCACTGCTTCAAAAATATGTATCTTTTGGAGTTTTAACTATAATAATGTAACCGACTGAATCCTATGAGCATATTAAAAAATATATATATTATCATTAATTAAATGGTTTTTAACAAAAATAAAATAGGTATTCACTTAAAATGTTATTAAATATACCTACATATTTTTCTCACCACAGTAATTTGTACAAATCACGTACAAAGTAATAAAAAATATTCATCAGTCAATTAAATATTATGTATATCACACAACAAATATTAAATTTTAATAATAATTACATTATTTTTATAATTATACGGAGACTGAAATGTGATGGAAAACACTTTGATATCTCATCCAGAATTATTGAATTCATTCATCAAGTTAATTAACGTTTTTGTTAATGAGGCAAACACTTTACGCCAATTTGTATGATAAGTAATTAAAAAAGATATAAATATCATACCTATTATCCATGCATCCAATGTATCGTGGTAAGTTTTTGGTTAGGTAAAAAAAATACGCGTCTTATATTTCTTAATAAACTACTAGACAGATAAAAAAGAAATAGTCAACATCCCTATTGCTTGATTCTGAAACTCTATGTGTAAATTTATTAAATTTACATTATTTATATACCATTTTTTTGCCTACCGTACGTATCTCTCACGTATCGTAAATAACTCGCCGTTTAACTTAACTGGAAACTTACATCAGTGTGAGTAACTTGTAGCTTTCTTCAATGATATTAATTTAATAAAATTTTACGCCTTTTACAGTGGAACTTTGCTTAATGGTTTAACTTGATTGCCTCACTTACAATAGAAGCTATAAATTATAACTTTAATTAATAACAATTAATAAAATTAAGTTTACAACTACAATAAATTTGTATAATTTTGTGGAGCAGAAGTCTTACGTGTTCATCAAGTTTTAAACTTTACTATTGTTATATTCTATCTAGAAGTTCTTAGAACAATAATAATGACGTATTATTTTGACAAAAGACGTTCTGGCTTTTTAAATGCCTTCTATTTTCATCCATAAAACCCAAAAAAGAAGTAAAATCATATTATGTAATACACTGAAAATATTCAGTGCTTTGATCATTATAATAACAATAATGAAAAATTCTTAACCAAACATACGATACGCCATATTTCTGCAACGAAGACTGACAAAATACAACTAAAACAATAAACTGCAGTGCAGACTTAAATTAAAAGCCTTAGAAATACTTTCATTACTGCACATAGCTCAGCAGTGCTGGGGAATTTGAGCGTTCTCGAGAGAGTGCAAAAACTCGACGTCTAAGAGCTGTAAAGACCAAATAAACAACTGCATTCGACTGAAAAACGGACTGCCTGGAGAAGTAAATTTCGCGGAGAAATGTCTTGAACCTTTTAAGTATTTGCTTTAACTTTGTAAGGTTTAAGATCGTGATATAAATGACTTTATCATCTCCATTTAGGTGAGTATAAAACAAAACGTAGACGAAATCAATTTTTGCATTTGACAGCGCAATATGTTTTAACAAAACTTAAATTATAATTGACAGTTACAGGGGTAAAAGTTAAGATAATGTTTTTATATTAGTGCTTAACTTAAATTAAAATCACTTGTAAAACTTTTTATAGGATATTCTTTTGTCAGACAGAACTTCAGATTACAAACACATGGTGACTTGAAGATCGAGTAGGTAAGTGAGTCGACGATTCTCTATAGTTATACAAAAAGAGGGCTATAGTTATTAATTTCGCCGCCAGAGGCGCCAGTCGCACGCGAGGTCTGTCAATAGCTTGTTGGTTTTTATCTTTCAACAGCTGATGCGCCAGTGGCGCCAACTGGTGGGGGAATAACGGTAGCCCTCTTTATGCCAGTCTTTTATTTGTGCCTATACAACGTGTCGTTTTGCATTCTCGTCAAATTTCAGGAGGCAAAAGACATAGTTAATCAAATAAAATAACGATATCTGCTCAATAATGTTACATACCTACTTGTTTTTTTAGTTATTTAAGTTTGACAGTATTTCAAAATACACCACTTTAAAAGAACAGAATCAAATAGTAGGCAGTGTCTTTATGTGTGAGCAGTTACAGTGCGGTATCACACGGGCCGCGCTTTGAAATGCTTGTTCCACATATGCTGATTTCCAGAAACTATAAAAAATAAAAAAAAGCTACTTATTTTATTATTGATTCGTGTCGAGAATCATTAGCATAGTTACCTCCTCAAATTTGGCGAGAATAAAAACAACACGTTGTATTTATAAGTAAATAGGTACACAACACCATAATTTAACACTGCTTGTACACGCGTCACTTTTACCACAAGATATTCAGAATTAACCTATGAATATTCACATCTAGACTGAAGTTACAGGCTGAAATCCCAGATGATTGATTACATACATGTTTTGAATGTATTAAATTATTTATAAGAGAAGGCTTAATCAAGCTTAAGTAATTGTTATGTAAAGCCAGTGAATAGATACTCTAGTTTGATATTACTCTTTGATTATTCTGATAATGGATGGAATTAGTTTATGAAATAATTATGTGTCTTCAGGCAGAAGAGAATTTACACATACGTACGTAGTAGTTTAGTAAGTAAGTACTAGTATTTTTTTGACCGCAAGGTTCAAGTTTTAGCTCAAATTGAGGGAACATCCAGGAATTCCTTACAGTAAGAGACTTTTCTTAGTTACTCTAAGGTACATATGTATGTACATACATAAATATACTAAAGTGTAAAGTAATGTAAAGTCCGGTGAAGCAGTCAAAGCCTGCACTCAGGCCAACTGCGTAAATCTCTTCCAAAAAAAAAAGGAAAGTTTTTTCATATAAGGTACTACATACATAGGTATTTCATAAATATGAAAATTCGTCAATCACACATTAAACATCACACAACAATCACCTATTAAACATTGATGCAAATGCTGTGATTGGTTGTTAGTTTTTTGGTCAACTAATCACAAAAGTCAAAAACCTTTCAAAACTAGAGGTTATGATGTCAGGCGACATGTGCATGCACCAGCAAACCACTGCAGACTGCTTCGGGGAACAAAACCTAATAATTCTATTCCCAGAAAAATTAATAAAGAATACATAGTTCTAGAACTCAATCTATTTGACTTCCCCCACAGGTACGAAGCTGCTACAAAAAATCTCGTACACAACTCACATTCATGACTGACCCGAAAGCCTACATGAGCCGCCAGTCTAAGGTGACCTTCCACACCCCTCTTAGGGTTTGAAGTAATGAAAGGAACGGAGAGCTCTGAAGCAATGTCAGAGCTCTTGGTGAAATGGTACATTTTTGTAGTCGTCACAATGAGGTTGGATATTTTGTGGTGTTCATTTTCATTTTACTAAGTAAAGGTTTAAAAGTAAGGTTCTGTTCTAAGAGTGACAGGTTGCTCAGGTGATGACGATAAAACAAAATAATTATAAAAAGGGAAATACACAGTGGAACACGAGTTTAATAGATAATATATCAAAGGAAGACCAATATTGAAAGTATGCTAAGCAAATGTGTGACATTGTCTCACATTTCCGTCACAACAAAATATTATCTAAAGGGAAGCGGTAGTTAACTGTCATTTATGAATTACGTCTGTGTGTAAATATTACAACCATGATAATGAATGTAGTGGAAAAAGTTATTGAGTTCAGATTTTTGATTTATAGTGATAAACGTAATATTGAGATATATATGTGTTTCCATTTTCACCCAAAAAAATCTTCGAGGTATGCCCTGAGTAAAATAGTTCTAATTACCTACTAATTGCAGTAGGTACAAGATAACAGTTCCTAATCTTACAAGTACATAGTTTATGTTAATCCATGAGGTACATCCTCATAACTGGCTCCAACATCCACGACCGACCCCGTCATGTCATGAATAAGTGAGTCTTCAGTGATTGTGTTGAAACATTAACGCGCTGGCCGGCGGATTTCGTGTTTTTCGCTTTTTATATTATTCACTTTACGACGTATCTACATTTGATGTATCAACTGTATACGTATAATCTTGGGAATATTTCCCCCGGTCAGTTTTATTGCGATGATAAAGCGAATTGTTTCGGTCATGTTGGATAAATTACTTTAATATTTAGGTAGGTTTTTGTTTTTGTTGATATACTACAGTTAATGTTGGTATCTAAGGTATTTATATTGTTTGTTCATGTAGAGTTTTTGCATTCAAATTAGACACAAAAAGTTTTTTTACGATTGTTTTGTTTAGAATTAATATTCCACGACTTTGGCTGCATTGGCATCAAAATAACGTTGAAAGTTAAGATATTTGATTTCTAAGAGCCTTTTACATCCAAACATTTTTTTTTATTATTTGAAGATTTCCTGCAGTAAAATAAATGTGGACAACATCGCATACATTGCTCTGAACTCAAATTAAGCAGCTAAAAGTACTTGTGTTATGGAATTCAGAGACGACGAAGGTACCACAAACACCCAGACCCGAGACGATGTAGAAAAGTGGTTTTCTACATTGACCCGTCCGGGGATCTAACCCGGGACCTCAGACCTGGCGACACCTTGAAAACCGCCGGTGTGTACGCCACTCGACCAAAAAATACTTAAAGGTTGATAATCTCTTACTGAAAAATACATCAGGTTACGAATCAATTAAGAAACACAATATGAATGTTTACTACAGTACAAATAGACATAGTTGAGTGGATTTACTACTCAACCGTAGTGTAAACAATACTATCGCAAACATTTTTGTTTACATTGCAATTTATAACAACTAGTCACTGATGACAACGATCTTAGTTTAATGTTTGTTAAACGTAAGATACAATTTTATTTTTAATGATGTCAGTATTATTAATGATAACATATTATAATTATTGTTTTTTAAATATCTCTTAGATCAGGCAGAACTGTGTTGAGAGTATTTATACAAGACGTACGAACAAAATACTAAACTAATACAGCAAACAAGAAAAAAAAAACATAATTTAATAATCTGTCTTTATAGTAAGAGTTATACAGATAATTATGTGACATTCCTATTACTCGTAGGCTTCTGATTTATGTGCGTGTGAAGTGAGGGACTACACAGGGTTTTTGCAAAACAAAATTCGCAGGATTTAGTAGTAGACTTAAAACAATAAAAGGACGTAAAATAGTATTACCTCAAATAAAGGTCAAAGAGAACATACTCACTAAAGGTCGACAAAATACTAAAGACAAACATAAAAATAAACTCAAAAATCTATCACTTGTACAAAATGCTCAACAAAAACAAACATTATTTTAACTCCCATCTAAAGTTTACTCATATTCAAATCACAAAACAATTCTGAGAATTTAGTGTTCAATTGTTTTCTCCACAATATGGCTGCTATGAAAATAATTTCTAGGTATTCTTCGTGCAGTAGGTATCTGAAAATATTTCGACTATGTAGTACTTTCGCCTCTTGTACATGGCATTCGTTGAATCTCACAAAGGTATGATTCTGAAAATTGCACTTCACAGTGAAACATGCACTCAAAGGTGTATAAATTTTAAATTGGAGAAGTGATTTTTCTTTTGTAATCTTTGATATTTACTTTGTTAAGCCCAAGTTGAATTATGATGAAGTTAGTACGTGCGGCGAATATTTACGTGATTATTCCGTAGCTGCGAATGAAATAATGTTTTTATCTTATAAAATTACCACCTAGGTTGGTTTTTAAATTCTAGATGTCTATTTTATCGAAAATAAAGTAAAAAATTTTACGGGTTAGAATTCGCTTCAACACGCTTATCACGACGAAAACATATATTTTTAAACAAATAATAAAAAATCTGCACTATTCTTTATTAGATATGCCAGAACTAAGGATTTCAAATTATACTGATGGACTACTTATACTACTGGATACTAAGGATTAAAACATATACTGGCGAGTAGTAGTCGCAGGTTCGAGTCCTGGCTATATTTAATTTCAATCCTTGTAGCACAGGAAGTATCACAAACAGTGCACAAAGAACACACAAATTTAGATCAAACATTTATGGATCACACAAATGCTTGTCCCATGCGGGGATCGAACCCGCAGAACGTCGCGCACAGAGGTAGTTAGCGTGGTGATATACCACTCGGCTATCCGTGCAGTCAAAGAATTTTGTTTGCCTTTTCTATTTTTTAATCCAGCAGTTTTTCAAGTTTAAATATAACTGGATGAAAGTAAGTAACGCTCAAATTAATCCAAAATGGTAAAAACTGATAGGCTGATTTTGTAATTATCATAAATGACACAGTACAATGACGTACAGAAGTCCTAATCAAAGTAGAGTTAAAATACTGCATTATACCTCTCTAATGTACCATGCCCAACACAAGGCTGTACAAAAGTGAAAATCCCGCCATGATTTACGTTGACACTCACAAATATTGCCTAAAGGAACACGCAACTTCGAAATTCTTAAGCACAAAGTTTGTCAGTTTTCATTTTGTAAGCGATTGTATTTTGGGAACAAGAGCTGACGTTTTCTTGAAAGGTTCGGGAAGATTGTGAAATGTATGTTGAAAGATGTGAAGAATGGGGAAGGCTATGAGTGATGAAATAGGAAACACAATAATTATTTAGAAAGCTCAGAAGCTATTTCAGATTAAACAAATTTTGAGAAATTTAAAACGTGTGTGAAATACAAAAAACCATGCCACAACGTCCTGTACCATCATACAATATATGCCGTTATATGGAGCAAATATCGCAAAAAACACGTTTCTAGTAGGTTTTTAATTTATAAATTTATTTTTTATTAATTGTTGTTATTGCGGCAACTAAAATACACAAAATGTGAAAAATTTCAACTGTATAGTTATTACGGTTTATGCGGTACAGCCCGCTGATAGACAGACGGACGGACGGACAGCGGAGGCTTAGAAATAGGGTCCCGTTGGCACCCTTTTGGTACGGAATCCTAAAAATAATACCCATGTTTTGGAACTTGTTTAAATACAATGTACTATCTTTACTATGTCCTTTATAAGTCTGCTAACTGATATATAGAATTTCTTTGATACATTAAAATTCCATACAGGTCCGTATGAGACTTAAAAAAAAACATATATAATATAATATAAATAAATGTAGACAACATCACATAAATTGCTATGAACCCAAGCTAAATCACTTGTGTTATGGAATTCAGAAACAACGAAGGTACCACAAACATCCAGACCCGAGACAATGTAAAAAAGTGGTTTTCTAAGTTGAACCGGCCGGGGATCGATCCCGGGACCTTAGAGCTGGCGACACCTTGAAAACCGGTGTGTACGCCACTCGACCACGGAGGTCGTCATTTATTATACAAATGTACATTCGATTTATAAGGTACTTTTTTTCAGTACAGACCCTATCAGGTTTCACGATATTCAGTTGCCTTTTCAGAAGTCCTTTCATTAGGCAGAATACCAGTACTTCATGATTTACTAAATTCTTGTAAAGATAATCCTTATAAAAATTTGCAAACCCAACAAAACTTTTACAACCTTAATTTTACATACAAGTACTATAATCCTAAACAAAATATGAATAAAACAAAACAGGGTTAACGTTAAATACCGTGTATAATATAACTGGTCGTAGTTACATCGGGGTTACAGCCTGGCTTAGTTTACTGCTTGTATAAATCACTTGAATTGTTGAATGTGCGTGAAAAGCCGCGAACTTTGGTTGTATGCTCTCGCGGATAGACGGCAGAGTTTTAAGGGTTAGATATTCTACGATTCAAAGCAAGAAATTACTTATGATTTCATTCAATAGTGGTCGTCATTTACAGGTTAAGTGAAGCTTGAATAAAAGTGTGTAAACGTCATTCTTAGTATAAGAAAGCTTGTTCTTTTAGGGTTGATGCTACTAAAGTGTTTGAGACAAATAAACACACATAGTTGTTATCCTTTTTATTAAAAAAAGAGTACCTGTTCCCGTAGTTTCATCCGCGTAAGTAGTTCCTGTTCCCGCGAGATATATTTTTATAATTATTCCCCTTATCAGGACGAAGACAAAAACAACAAATCAGAAAATTATTCCACCAGTTCTTGAGTTATAAATGGTGTAACTAAACCGACTTTGTTTTATACATATGAATAAAATTAATTTGCTTCGCTAATAATAATAAAAAATCTTGGACTTCAATGTATCTGTAAATACACGATTTTATGATAGTCTTAGTATAAGAAATAATTTTTGTTTTAAGTATCAGGGAATTGCTTCAAAAGATTCAAGCTCTTTTCAATATTTTATTCGAAACTTTGCTCTCATTTCTAACAGTCAAAGGAAACTCTAGAATTCCTCCAATAAAACCACTATAATTAACAAGGGATAAACGAAACCGGTACTGTGTTGCATAATAACATGGGATGCTGAGGTCAAATAGACAGTCGCTCCATGTAAAAACGTATTCAGTTAAAGACGGTAAGACTAAAAGCCGACCCCATCATAGCTTGGGAAAAGCTAGGCAGAAGAAGACACGAAACCGTTGATTTCTTTAACTTGTTCAATATATCCTCGAGCAGCAAGTGTAGCAGTGCTTCGCGAACGTAAACACTTCCTCATTCAACTTAGACCACACCCCGCATCGCAATGCAAGCCACGGACAATCCCATTTGTTAAATTTACGCTGAACTATTTGGACGGCGTTTTCGCGTTGCAACGTTTCTGTTACAAATAGATCATGTGTCTTGCTTGTAATAAGGCTAACAATAACGGTAATGGCTCACAAATATTTATCGTTTGTCGGCTGTATGCAATTCATTAACATTCAAGTGGTGTGCTTTATCAGATGTAATAAAAGCGAACCACTGCGGCTTTTGTTGCGAAGAATGGTTCGTATTGTTTGTTTAATGGATTGCTTTTTACGATTACGTTTTTGTGTTTAAAATAGACACCAGTTTTTATTAATATACTTTATTGTTAGTTATATTTAATGTTGGTGTTTTTTTTTATTGTACGTTAAGCTAACAATCTGACGATTAGTTTAACTTTTATCTACTAGATTACCTTATCATTGCTTGATGTGTAGGCACTGCAAAGATGTCTACGCTACGCGTATATATAGAATAAGAATAACACTAAGAATAAGAATAAGAATAAATTTATTTGTTCCATAAATCGTTACAAGTTAATTAAAAATAAACTTAAACTAAACTTAAACTAATTTTAAATTTAATAAATGTAACAAGCATTAACGATTATGTACAGTGGTCCCCAAACTAAGCATTGCTTGTATCTTGGAGAATGCTTATGTACATACCACAATTTTTTTTTGGAGTTTATTACCGCGATTATATTCGGACCTCAACTGTTCGTTGCTAACAATCTTAATAAAGCAAAACAGCAAGAGAGGACTGGATATAAGTTTTTATTATTTATGTCAATATTTTTATTGGTAGTTTTGCCGGCTGGGGCTTGAACTTGATTTAGGGACGGGGGGTAAAACTTACGTTACTATTAATTATAATAAGCGACGGGCGTCTATCACTTAGCAGTAGCATTTAAATGCTCAAGTAGTGTATAATTGTAAATACATTACATTTTCTGTATTAGTACATATCTCATGTACTGATGTCTTACATTTTCTTAGTACGATCCCAAGCCGTCTTAAGTTCCTTATTCAGCGCTACGGGATTAAGTCGTTAACCTGTAATGCGCCATAATATAATAATAAACAGGTTCCCTTATGAAATAGAAAACGGCACGTGCACAGAATTATGTTATTAACAAGCTGTTTATATCCAGGTTGTCTGGCTCGTTGGTCTAGTGGTCGCAAGCGCCACTGCCGTGCACGAGGTTTCGGTTTCGAATTCCGGTGCGGGCTAAAATTTGTTACTAGCTATTTTCTGATTAGAAATACTCAGTATAGCGGAGTCAGGAAATAGGGCGGTATTTACATCCTCGTGTCAAGGACTGCACGTAAAGTCGTTGATTCTGCGCCTAATATCTCTCAAGTAAAAACAAATGAGTACGCAAAGTAATAATGAAAGAAAGACATTCGCCCAATAGTTAGTTTGAAACGGCAAAAAAAAGATATCTTAACTAAGAAAGTTCGTTGAGTTTTGGACGATCTATAACTAAAATATTTATAATTACACAGATATATATATCAGTTTTTTAAACAACTCCCGCAATAAGGACTACTGCTTGTGTCGCGGGGGTTTCACAAACATTTATATCACATTCACAAAGAACACCCAGACTTATAACAAGCATTTGTGGATCACGCAAATGTTTGTCTCATTCGGGGATCGAAACCGCAGCACGTCGTGCACAGTGGTAGTTAGAGTAGTGAACTATACCACTCGGCTATCCGTGCAGTTAAATACAATGAAAAAACTTAGATAAAGCTTAACACATTAATTCGTTGATTCTAGTTTTTATTCACACTTTGTTTGAACTCTGCTTCTGCCAATCCTTCCATCTTCACTAGTATTTGTAATTCTCAATCTAAAAACGGCAAGTTAGTCTAATTCGTAGTATTTCACAGAAAAATGTCCAGTAACCAAGGTAATAAAAGTACCTTATTTCGTGGCCGACAAATAAATACGTATTTTGCACTTTAAGCTCCTCCATAAAACGTAGGTGAACACTACTGGGATCCGCTCGTGCATATAAGGTCACAAGTTGTAAAACCATGGTCTTTTATGACCATGCGCTTCTGTGCACCTATTCTGGTTAAAGTTGTAATCGAGTTTTTCTTTCATAATGGTGTTCAAAAAAAATAAAAATCAACGATTCTTGTACCGGGTAACTATAACTGCCTCGTTGATCTAGTGGTCGCGACTACCGTGCACGAGGTCACGGGTTCGAATCCCGGGTCGTGTCAAAAACAGTTACTGGGTTTTTTGTATAATACTCAGTACAGTTCAGCTCGGAGTCAGGAAGTTAGATGGTGTTCCATCGGACTATGAGAGTAAAGGAATAGAGAGCTCAACTGGGTACGCGCATACACTCGTGCACTAAAATATCTCCCGCGCTGATGGCTAATCTTTGTTGAGGGAAGCCGCCGTGATCGAAATTCGGTCAGGAGGACATCATTTTTATTAGTCATTATATGTCTATGTCGCGGATGTCACGGACATTCAAATCACATACACATAGAACACTCAAACTTGTAACAAACATTTGATACTCGTAGCGTCCATTAATCTTATTTGATAGACGCAAGGGTGGGAACAAAGATTATGATGAAGTTTATACACTTCAATAACAAGCCATATAGAGATACTTATTTTCTAACTTTCCTCGATAGATTGTCTTCATTTGAAATTTAACTTCGATCTCATTTGAGTGTGTCGTTAAAGACGTCATATTTACCTGTAGACGTTTGAGTTAGTAAACTCTTTAAAAATATAAGCAATTAAGCTTTAGGTACCTACCTGCCATGTGATAACTGAGCGATATTTTAATATGTACAATATAGCATACATAAATCAGATGCAACGTCAGTAGGCTCACAAATATTTATTCCGTGAATGCCAAATGCAGGCTGCGTTCAAACGGAATACATTGCTACTATAATATTGATAAACTGTTATACTGCTCGCAATGTGCAGGCAATGAACACGCAGTGACTAATATAGTGAGCATATAGCTTAGTTAAATATTTACTGAAGATCAAGCAAAAAATTTAACAATTTTATTAATTATTTAAATTATTTGTTGCGCATTATCGCATGCGGAGCGAATGTTTGTAATTAAATACAAATAATAGAAGGAAAAACTTAAACCTCAGGCACTGGGTCGCCAGTGGTCGCAGGTTCGAGTCCTGCCTGAGGTTTAAGTTCATCGAGCGATCAGCGTTAACGCTTGTAGAAATGTCACTTGGCTAGAGGTGTTGAAGTGATTTCTACGAAATTTTTCACACAAATAGTTTGAAATATGGATAAGGACTTTTTATAAATTCACGGAAGTGTAGGTAAATAGTATTTAAAAATTGTTGAAATCCCAGTTGTATGATCAAAATCAAACTTGATGAAATTTTTTATCATATATTTATTAAGAATTTTACATTAGCTTTGATTTTCTTCATCGAAAATGAATCCGGGTCAGAATAGACCTCCAAATGAAACGTCACGCAAGCATCGATGTATTTACGAGGGAAGTGATACAGCTGGACGGTGTACATAAAACGGTCAGTTTTATGGCGTCCGCCTTGCTCCCAGTGCATGACTGCATCGGGGCAGTAACATATTACAACTAATAGAAATTTTTTCGTTAAAGTTTATTAGCACATTTTTTTCGTATGGTTTTTAATATTTGATTTTTTTTTATTGAAAATTATTGGTAGATAGTAAAATCCTTATCTGACCGATTCGGCAAAATTAGGTAATAAGGCGTATAAAATTTTCATAAAAAAATATATTACAAAATAACAGTAAGTACCTTTATTTTTTAAAGTGGGTTCTACTAGTTTTTATTACTTTACACTAATTTATTATTCCTGTATTATCCGCAAGCATGACTGTATTTTTGAAACGCATTAAACACAAAAACTGATTAGCATAGTAAAAATAGTTTAATTTCATGTCAAACTTACACGAATTTAGATTTTATAATAAAAAAGTTCTTTCAAGCAAATGAAATCCTTTTTATGTGATTAATTCTGTAAAAAGGATACTGGTTCTCCTAACAAACTTCACTCATTATTTCTTAAGTAAAAACTCTTTGAATTGAAAACTCCTTGTGATTTATGAATAAAAAGGGAACGTATAAGTCAGCATATACGTTGTTAAGGAGCTTATGAATTCTTCTTTTGTTTTCTTGCAAAAATAATGGTTTTTAAATAAATTATGGTAACAAAAAAATACGTACGGCGTTGTTGGTTTACTGCTTTGTTCAGCTTTTGTTCAAACCATTTACATCTGGTAGGGATCCTAACAAACTGACTCTATATAAGATAAATTGTCCGTAATCTGCATCCATCGTGATGTCTACTAAAACTCTATTATTCCTCCGATTATTGGTTCAGGGTCTAATGTAACATGGCCCCTGGTCTCAAAATTTGATAATTCATATAACCATTTACGCAGAAAATCTGTCTCAATCCAATGTTGCAATGGTGTATTTAGAACATCTAATACAATAATTTATAGACTTCGTTAAACAGTACTTGTAGATATGCGAATAATTATATATACTTACAGTTCAGTAAAAAAACCGGCATTACAAGGAAAATGTTTAAGAAAAACAAATGCATTACGACGTACCGTCGCGGCGTCGTTGCTATTTCTAGCAAAAAGCGACGAATGGAAAATGTAAGGTGATTTACGGCTAGTGACAGGAAGCGATGTAAAGCGATCAAGCGCTGCAAGTCTTTGTAGCTAGCGGATGTTGCTTGATGTATTTACTGTTTTATGTGAGAGTATAATGTAATAAAGAATGTTTTGAAATGCATAGGAAATGTCTAAGGTAAAACTTTTACTGCAGTAAATGTTTAACAAAAAATTATCGTCAATGTACTACATACATTTTAAATGCGTCTGAATTAATATTCTAGCTTTTGTCATTTTAAGTCCCCAATTATAACTAACTAGCTGTCCCCCGCGACTTTGTTCGCGTGTTTTAGTTTCAACGGTTTTTCATTTTTGCAACATTTTTCATTTATGCTACGCTCCTATTGGTCGTAGCGTGATGTTATATAGCCTATAGCCTTCCTCAATAAACGGACTATCCAATACAAAACGAATTTTTCAATTCGAACCAGTAGTTCCTGAGATTAGCACGTTCAAACAAACAAACTCTTCAGCTTTATAATATTAAAGTATAGATAGCATGACATAGTTGAGTAAAATAGTTGAGTCTCTAAATTCCGTTATCGTTGATATAAAAATATAAAAAATAAAAATATCCTGTATGTTATTCAAGCTCATCCTTACTAAAGTAGTAGTAATAGGAGAAAGTAACTGTCTGTCTTTATTTTATGCTTTCACGGCTAAACACCTGAACCGATTATAAAATGTAAGAAAATGTAAAAAATATAATGTGTAAACTTAAATCCTTAGAAAGGACATAATTATGCTATATCTAATCGCGGATATAACAAAGGAAATTCACGCGGGCGAAGCCGCAGGCTAAGGCTACATGTAACTATGTAAATATTTATCAAATACTTTTTTTTTATGTATATATAGTTAAGTTACTTAGAATTCATTTTTATGTTCTTCTTGACAAAAAAAATACCTTTTAATTGTTCTTAAATACCTTTAATCCTTATAAATTTCTTTAGGCAACTTACACTACCAGCTACCTACAGACAGCCTACTTCCTTCCCCATTCTATACATAACTATAGCTATCTATATCTAGCTGCCTGTAGGTATATGTGTATATCACAACAACAGTGTAACACGATCCATAAATCATAGAATTCAATTAGTAAGGCGACTAAGCCGTATAACGATGTATCGAACCATTTGTATCTGTGTAAACATGTACATATTACAGGGTGTTGAGGCTATAGTGGGAATTTTGACGTTGTGTTACGTGAGTAGGTTTGTTAATGCAAGTGAAGATGTAGGATTAGAGTTAGAAATAGTGTTAAGTGTGAACAAAAGAACCAATGATATTAAACATAAAAGAGAGGCAGACATATTATTAGCGGACATTTTGAGGACTCAAAAACCTCCTAATTAGGAAGTTTTCAATGATAGCTATCTATTTGACTTTCGTGCTTATCCTATCTTTTGTACTATTGATTAGTGTCAGATCAGATTTTAAACTTCGGTAAGTATGAAGGTAACATATTTCTTGTATTGTATCATTGAAAACAACAAGTTCATAAAAAAGATTTAGATTTTAAAAAATGTTTAATATCATGTTAACAAAAAAAACACAGAGCAGTATAAAATTAGGTCCCAAGTATTGCCCTACATCTGAAAGTAACGTCTTAAACAATAATAAATAATCAACAAAATTCACAATTTAATATTTCACTCTATTCCACGTAACATAAATTAAGTGTAAGCAAATAATAATCCTACTTGTACTCAAACTTGTATAAATATACATGTACAATCACGAACTCGTGTCGTAAGTAACACTGATATTGAATTGTATCGAAACGTCTGAAACACTCAGACAGCCGACATCTTTGAAAGCACTTGTGAACAGAAGTGTACCTACTGTTTGCACCCAAGATATACAAGAACAAAAATTCATACTTCCATATATCCACATCCATTCTTACTAATATTATAAATGCGAAAGTAACTCTGTCTGTATATCTGTTACGCTGTCATGGTTAAACAGCTAAACCCAATCAAAAAGATTTACATAGGTATTGATATACTTATTAACTGTTAAATGTCCTCGCTTTTTGGTGAAAGGTTAATTGAGGTAACAAAAACCACGGTTAAAATATATTTGATTTTCTTTATTTACGCACAGTCTAGACTTAAGAGTGTGAAATAAGTAAACTATAGAGGGCGCCTAACAATTTTGAAATTTAGGCACTAGTATGAACAAGTAAAATTGGTATCAAAACAGAGCGTGGCGTTTTGTTAAAACTATTTCAAAATCTTATAATATCGAAATCATCATATTTTTGCCTAAACGTCTGTCGTCGCACCGAAAATCACTTAAATCAGTAAACGAGCGTAGTACTTGTACCTAAAAATTTGCTTACGCTCGAAATAAAGGGTTACTAGCACTCTATGCTTTTCTATGCTTACTTTAAGGTCTAGACCCACAAAAAACCCTGTCCAAAATCCTTCCCAAACATGAAAAAGAAAGTAAAAATTATAATTCCCGTTTTATTTTTCAGACGCGTATCCGAAATCAGAAGCGGTCGAGTTTATATTAAATTCAACACTGGCGGATTACAATATTGAATAGCGAATGAGTATTTCGACGGCAGAAGAAAAAAAGTGTACCGCCGTGAATTATTCAGGAACAATCACTGGCCGTCTCATTTATTCATACAGAGGGACCCACTAGCCGCTGCGTTGGTATTCATCGCGGATTACAGAATTACAATGGAGGAGACTGTTTGTTTGTAAAATGTTTTTTTTCGAGTTTATTTTTTATTGATTTATTCAATGTGTTTAATTAGAGACTCCCTTACCGCTGCGTAGGTATTCTTTGCGGATTACAGAAATATAATGGATGAGTTTTTTTGTTTGTAAACAAAGTATTTTTATAAGTTTCTTTTAATTTTGTTTTTCAAAGTATTTTATTTTATCTTTGTTATTCTTAAAACCTATTTGTATCTACGCGATACTCTTCAATGTCGAAAAGGCTGTTACATTGTCTCTTAACCTTTTATTTACAAGTCAAAATGCAGTGAATGATACATCCTTACAAATTTTAAAATGCGAAAGTAACTCTGTGTGTCTGTCTGTCGCGCTTTCACGCCAAAACTACTGAACCGATTTAAATTAATTTTGGTACACAGATTGTCTAGAGCCTGAGAAAGGCTACTTTTTGCTGCGATTACTGACATCCACGCGGACGGAGCCGCGGGCAACAGCTAGTAATATATAATTAAATAGAATAAAAACAAAAAATTATGCAAACATTATCTTCAGTTATAGTATTCGTACCCATAAATACAGTTAGTCCTCTAAAGTATTGGGCAGTATGTATCTGTTTCAGTTACACACGATACCCCAGACGGCTTCTGAGAAATTGCCAGCTAAGGTGCCAATAACAAACATCTCCTGCATTACACCTACTACGGTACGATATCAAGTTATTGGTATTGAAAATAAGTCTTTATGTTACTAGATATCATCCATGTTCTTAATAAAATAAAATACTAGATGAACGAAATAGGCACTTGGTTTATGCGGTATTTTACAATTTACGCTATATTGTGGACTACTGTTTAAGTTAACATATATAATAATTATATCTCGGGACAACTTACACACTGCCATGTAAACCCAAACTAGACAGAGCCTGCATTATGGCAAACAGACACCTGATAAACATACTTTTATATTTCTAAATACATACATATTATAGATAAATAACACCCAGACACAGAACAAATGATCATGCTAATCACACAAAGATTTGTCTTACATGGAAATCGAACGCAAGACCTCCGGTTTAGCAGTCAGGGTCTCTTACTCAAAGTCACTAGTCCAACAGGTCATTCAAATAACTAAGTATAATCTTTAAATTAGGATTAAATAAAAACAACAAGGAACTATGTCAAAACCATATCCATTTTTCTACGATCTTTGTTCATCATTTTTGACGTGATGGAATTGTATAGCGGATCTGTCATCTAGGTTGAAAATTGCGAAATATGTTGGTTTTATTGATGGCTTACTTTTTCGGGCGCTTGTTATTCGACAGGAGTACGCCGCAATGGATTGTGTTCCACGTAAATTGTATCTTGTTGCTGATTGGATAGAATTGAGAGGTGAGATGATGGAAGGTGTACTGTATGGGTACTGGTTGGAAGTGTTTGTTGAAGAATTTCTGAGAGAGAGTGGGCGTCCAGTGCGATTTAAAGGACAAGTCTAGGAAAGTAATTAGATAAATTAATAATTTGTTTTAATTCAATCAAAAAATATATATTTTCTTTTTAAGTAACAAGTTTTGAATGAATAAGCATATAGGAAATGTTTTTTATATCCTACCGAAAATAATCACTATAACCTGATTTAAAGAGTCACAATAAAACACAAAAAATAAGAAGTCTCAGTAGTGTTATGATCGTCTTTACTAAAGTGATCTACAAATTTTAGGTTTTAAAGAGTAAACTCTAAGTAAAGCTTTATTTTTTTATTGCTATTATCATTAATATTCTGGGGCTGTTTGACATCCGAGTTACCACAAGGGATTTTGCTCAAAACCAGCGCTCGTCATCTCTGGTGCCCGGCATAATGCTGAGCTGAATACATATTTGTCGCAGAATTGAGGTACATAAATTATTAAATAATTTTGTATTCTTTTATGTATTTTATTTTAAAGTTATTGTGTTTATTTCTCTGTAACAAATTAATGATTTTTTCTTACTTTCCTTTTTTTGTCTTTTCTAAAGCGAGTTAGAGAAAAATCTAGATTGATTTAAATTGTTATGTTGTGATTTTACCTTGTTCTTAATATTTATTTTTAACATAAACACATAACATAGTTATAAATTAGATGCGACTAGAATCATCCTATTAAACAGACAAGAATTAATTCGCCATTTGGTATTCCTTAGTGCTTCAATATAAATGTTTATATTATACAATCCATTAGTGGAACAAGACTTATTTGCATTAATTAATATAATGTACATTGTACCTACAATACATCGGCGTATGCAAATATTTGTGGCATACGTTGGGGCCAACGATACGCGGAGGCTTTCTGTGTACAAACTTGTACAATATAATGGAAAAGTAGACAATAGAAAGTTGTGAGCAGTTTCCATCAGTTTAGGGCAAATATTTGTGCAAACATTCGTTTTTTTGTGGTCCAAGGTGTGAGATGGAATGGATTTTAATTGAAGGTAAACAAAACTGATAAATATACTACAGAAAAATCAAACAATTCCCGTTAAAGGTACACGAAATTTCTTCAAAAAATGTTTTGAGAGATTCTTTGAAATTCACATTACAAGGATGAATTTCATAGAATCTCTCGGTATAAAAATATTTTTTTTTTCAGATTTAACGCCGACGACTCAGCGTAGAGATATGGTCTTCTACCGACTAGAAACTCCCAGCCCCCTTTTTCTGCCTAGACCACCGCCGCGTCAGCTCATGATTAGGGACTCCTATTGAGTCTGAAACTAGTCGGGCGATCCCGAGAATATGCGTGAGTAAAATGCGAAACAAGGCCTTTTGATTATGTGAATTTAGCACCTTTTAAGAAAAGAAAAATATCACTGTAACAAGATTATTTTCTATTTATAAGGCCCGCTAAATCTTCCATCTTAAACCATAAACGTAAGCCTTAGAGAAGCGGATAAAAAGTTGCGAGGATTTCGCGACATGCGGAGCGAAATGAGAGAAGTTGAGGTCTTTTGTTACTTACCTGGCATCTTAGTACTTCGTGTACAAACATTCGCAATGTTTGAGTGATTGCCAATATGTTTCATGATTATAATTATAACTTGTGTTTCGATGTGTACAATAATAATAATTTATTTTTGTATTTTTAGAGGGTTTTTAATTAAGTTGAACAATTTTGTGTCTTATCTGGAGCAAGGTAAGTACTAATTTGCGGTGTTGCTCTTTTTAACCTACTAGACATCATAAGTTTTGCTAAAATGTTTCAAATTTGTTAAATTTGCGTTAAAATAAAAAATGGCTGGTCAAGGCCGCCATCTTTGTAAACAAAAACTATTATTGATTAACTCCAGTGCCTTTCCTCTTTAATTTATTTTGGCCAATCCAAAATAGATATTAGTTTAGCGGATACGTAATTTAGATTTCATGCCAAAAAAAAAATCTATGTAAGGAACTAAACTTGAATCTAAACATAGACAGATTTTTTTTTTACTGTGTCTGTAGTCTATGTGCCTGCTAAATGAATAATAATTTTGCAATGGCATTGTATTAGAATTAAAATCCATTCAAGAGTCACCCCCCAAATCCATTACATTATATATGGTGCCTCCAACTTTATTAAAACGAAACTACACGATTTTTAATAGTAAAAGTTTATAACGTTATTATGTTGGTATATGTAAAAGGGTGAGTGATCTGTTTATCACCCCTCGCTCGCTGAGCATCCAAGAAGATTGATTACTGCGTTGTTTAGCCAACCTACTTGGATATTCAACACCACTCGTGTCTTCAGGTAACTCTATTTTATTAAAGTAGAGCTACTTACCTGGCAATAATACCGCGCATAAATAAATTATCAATATCAAAATTGAATTTAGTTGCATTTAATTACAAACGAATTTAAAGCTACAGTGTTGGGATATAGCATGTAATCTAATAAATATCATCCATCAAATGTTCGGTCGAAAATTTACTAAAATAATGGTTTGTTCCGAAAATTATTTGCCGGCTCAATCCGCCCGGTGTTTCAAATTGTTGGATTGCCTCCTAATTCATGAAACTAACGGTTATATGCGAAATATTACACCTTTATATAACCTTCTGGGAATAGGCATGACGAAAGATTTTGAAATACTCTTCCGTAGTGGGGGTACACGTTTACTATTTACGAAAAAAACTTTATTTCGATAAAAAACTAGAGTTTTACGAAGTTTAAAGCCATTTTTCAAATATTTTTAAATAGTGCGCGAAAATAGCTCGGAGGTGTCATGGCGACCGCTCTGACGTCACGGTAAAGTAAACAACAAGTCATTGTGTGTATGCATAGTGAAGAAAGTTAACGAAATCCGTAATAAAAATGAATTCTAAAGTGTATAAGTGGTGTGGAGTACCTCAGTGTAAAAACTCATCGTTAGTAACACCCAACAAGGTGTTTGTACATGTTCCAAAGAAGAAAATAATAAAAGATAAGTGGTTAAAGCTCATCATTAAAGTTAAACAATAAAAGTTCATTGTAAAAATAACCTATGAAAATTATATAAAATGAGATTAAGAGATCAAAACGAGTTTGATATCAACTATGTTGTTTGTATCTAGTGCTAAAAATTTATACTTAAAAAAAATGTACTTACAAGGAAGTTTTGACGTTTCTAAACTCAGACGAGCAAAACATCAATAAATCAATCCTGGGCAGATTTGAGCTGTTTGCCTTAACAAAGCCTGATTCCATTGTTATTGAGTCGAGTGGAGTCGAAACACACGTAAATTAACACACGTAAATTATTAAAAAATAAATCCAAATGAGTAAACAGTAGTACGGTCACAACAAAACACAGTGACATTTGTTTGTTTACTTTACCGTGACGTCATGCGCTGTGATTCGTGTTTCAGTCAAAATGGCCGATTGCAGTATTTTTATCTTTTATTTTATAGAAAATCTAAATAATCTCAAACTTTTAAATAAAATGAAATCAGTCTTTTAAATCCTTTTAATATGTATTTTCCCCTAAAATCATTAAATCTTTGATTATTTGATACTGTCGTCATGCCTATTGCAGGTGTAAAAATATACGTATGTGTTTTGTTTCTCTCTGTATACCTGTAAATTCGAGAACATTATTTATTTTTAGTAACTACATAATAATCTAGTACTCGTGATCATATATAGCAAAAATAGGTTAGAGGCTAGATATTTATATTATCAGGCTGTGCTGTCCCTCAAAAGTCCAAAGGGCAAAGTCCTTCCTATATTCTTTCCATCAGTCTCGGTTCTGTGCGATTTCGTTCCAATTAAAAAAAAAAAAAAAAAAAAAAAAATCTCTAGTAAGACATCCAATTCGTGCCACCGGTCGTGGTCTGCCGCGGCCCCGTCTAGATATTTTCGGGTACCAATCCTGACATAAACGAGCCCATTGCTCGATTGGCATACGGCAGACGTATCCAGCCCAGTCCCACTTTAGTTAAGCAGCCTTTTGGGCTACGTCAACAATCTATGTTTTGGAGCGCAAAGTGTTCCTAAAGCGATCATTTAGGTGTACACTTCGTGTGCGCTTCAGGACACGCTGGCAATCTTGAGTTTGGACTTTTGGACGTCAGTTAAGGCTCAGGTTTGTGCACCGTAGGTCAAAACTCAAAGCTACTTTAAAGGCAGTAAATAAGGTATTTCTTTTCAAAAGAACTCTTAATTTTTCCTCGACCTTTAAAGACATTCCACATTACTTTGACGTACCTAACCGATTCCCATCTGTATACGCAGGAAGCAAAAAGGGAAAATAACACATAAACATACAATATTTATTCAGGCATGAAAATAAACCACGTCAAACGGAGAACTTTCAGATTAAAGTCAATAGTAAATCTAAGAAAATGTGGGGTCACGGTAAGGGCGGTGCTCCACTGAAAGGGAATATTTTGGCTTAGTTTATTAGGTAGCAAAGTAATGCTTTATTCACTATTTTTTTTTCTTGTATATTGAGTCCCATGTGAGTTGTTTATAACATGATTTTAGAAGTACTTTTTTTTGTAATCGTCGTTCCTATCAAAAACCGTTTGAATGCTAGGTTCTATATAAGATTTTGTTTTTCTGCATAAGTAATTTTGGATAGCTAACCCTTACTCTTCAATTCATTTTAATTCCAATACAATGTCAATGCATAATTGATATTAGTTTATACAACAGACGGATAATTATATTTTTTTAAATAAAATACTTTCAATGGAAGGAACTACTACTGGAATCTAAACGTTGACCGTATTTTTTTCTACTGTGTGTTGTTGGTGTGCCTGCTAAATGAATACCAATTTTGCATTGGCATTGCATTTTAGTTGAAATTCATTCATGCTTTATACAACCCGTTGAAGATGTAAGATATTAGATATTGTGTTGTAAGTAGGCTATTTTATGTCCTATTTTTGCTTGCTAATTTGAAATGACAACTTAATTAAACCAAATATTATTTATGGCATTATCGACGGAGTGAATCGTTTGTTTTATCAATGAACCTGACAGGTTCTAATTAACCTGACGGTACTAATTTAACATTCTTGCCTATAAATCTATACCAATATTATAAATGCGAATGTAACTCTGTATGTCTCTCTGTCTGTTACGCTTTTACGGCTAAACTGCTTAATCGATTTTGATTAAACTTGGCATGGGTAATCTTGATCCCAAAATGGACGTAAATTTTTGTCTCGATAACAGAATCCACACGGGCAGAGCCGCGTTCAAAATCTAGTCACATAAAACTAAGCATCTAAAGCCGTTGAGAAGCACTGTCTTCCTTTAAAATCAGTTTAGGTCAATGGTGTATTGAAAACCTATTGAATAATAAATAAATCAAATAATTAAGTGGTTAACTGACTAATTATATACTTAGGCATGTAGTTATAAACTTTCTATCGAGTGGAGATCTTATATCAAACATGTAGCAAACTAAGGTAACTTATAGATTGAGAACTTTAATCCAATAACTGTAGTAAACCGGACTTTTCGGCTAGTATGAGACTTTTAGTTCCCACTTCAATCTTGTTGGAACAACAGCTGAGGTCAAAGTGGGAGAGATGTAGGTATTTTGTTTAGAAAGTTATTACTTACTCACCTATTATTTTGCGTTAAATTATTTTTATTATTATTTATTGAATATTAAATCATTAAAGGAAAATATATTTAAAACTATGTCAAATAAAATCAAATCAAATCAAATTAAAAGTTTTTATTTCTCATAAACATCAAAATGGCGCTTAAAAAACGTTAAAGTTACAGAACTAAATGACTGTTGGTGCGCTATGATGTGCTATGATCCACGAAACTGTATGAAACAGTTATAGATGATAGTGAGATGATTTCAAAATTCTTTTACTCCAAATTAGTGATAGTATATATTATTTTATTAGATTAACAAAAGATTAAGCTTCTACAGAAAGCGTCTTAAGATTTGTACAGCATTTGTTCGGTTCTTGTATTGGTCCCTCAGGAGTATTTATTCTTGCTTTATTGGTCTGGTGGTAAGATGTATGGTACGCAATTGCTTAGCGTTTTTCTGTTGGGAAATTGATTAAGTAGCAACTGTACTTGTAGGTGTGACTCCCTATGTAAAAGTCTCTAGTATATTAGTGTGGTATGTGAATCATAGCAAATTTAAATGCAATACCAATTACACAAAAAATAGTTACTGCCATCAGTCATTGAGGTAATATATCTGTTTTATTTATCAATAGAAAATGGAAAGAGGTTCCAATTGTAATGGTTGTTTCTTACGATTTTGTGTGTTTACTATTAATTAAAATAAATAATAATTCAAGTGGGCTCAAAATAATAATGTTCATGACATTCCCAACATCAACAAGTATTGAATAACGACGTGTTTCGTATTTTATTGAAACTCATCGCCTAACGGACTTAAAAAGGGGTAGAAAGTTATTTTGGGGGTGATTTGCATTAAATTTGATATCAATACTCCTTAGTGCTTTTGATTTAAATTACATTTTATTTTAACACCATGTTGATAACTCAATTTGATTTTATTCAAAAAACGTTGAACTCACATAAAACCTTGGTGCACTGCACTCTTTAAAATTGGAATGTCTAAAACCTTTTTTGACTTCTACGCGGACAAAGTCACGGGTGGTAATGTACAAATACATTATTTTGATTCTGACTGAAATAGAGTCAATAATTATATCACCGGCGATACATTGATATTCCATTAAAAACTAAAAAGTTTCATAATAATAAGGCGTAGACTCCATTATATATTGCGATATTAGTATTCCTATCTAGATATTTGTATAGAGGCTATCGCTACGCTCCATCGATGGACAAACCCCGTAACGCGTTATGATGGAAATTTCCCACTAAATTGTTGCGAGCGTCCATAGCTATTTAATGGCCGACACTGTATTACCTTCTCTAAAAGCTAAAGTAAACCAGCCGTTATCAATAACTACGCTGGTTAAGTTTATTTCATTTTATCGAAATATGTTAAGAGTACTGTATACTACTGGCTAATAAGATTTCAGTTGTAAATGTTTTATGTTTGGTCGACTATACTAGAAATTAAGCTCTGTTTTGCAGAAGATATATTTTATTTTTGCGATACCCAAAATTCATAAGGTTACGTTTCCACTGATGTCAAGCTGGGAGGAACAGACTTTAAATTGGCCAAACACAGTGCTCGAAATTCTTCACTCTTATTAGTAGAAATAGTGGCAAAGAAGCTCAACGAAGCTGAGGAGACTCTCCAATAAAATATATGAACACGCGGTTACGAACTGGACTGATAGCTGAAGACTGAAGACAGACTGAAGCCGGTGCTGAGCTTAGGGTAGCGGAAAACGCACCATCGCATCGCCACCCATACATTGGTTGGGTTGGCTTTATTTGGTGCATAGTAGTGTCGTATGATGTCTGATATATGTAATAAGTGCCATTTATTTTTATTATTTGTCCATGTATATAAGAAAAATGTGTAGACTAATGTCATTTGTTTAGTTCGTGGCATCTAAAAAAGTTTTCTGGAATACTTACTTTTCAAAATAACAAGAATAAGTAAAAATCATCACACCTAATATACAACGCACTATGTACATAGTTACAGACTAAAAGAAAACGATAACAAGGGAAACAATCTTTGGCGTGCCTTAAAGAAAAAGATGGACAAAGAAAAAGATAAAAATAGAATTAATCCATCTAGGTCTTCGTAGCTAAACGCTCAAGTTGTTAAGACTGTTATTTTAATAAGACGATAGCGGTCCGTCGGTACACAAAAACTTCTAGATTGAAGTTTATTGACGGAGTATCTGTTATTTCTTTTTTATAATCAATTAGCTGCCCGCCCTTCGATGCTTCTCTGTATATGATAAGAGGCCTGTGCCCAGCAGTGGGACATTTATAGACTGGTATTATTATTAGAGCTGACCGCTGGCTTCGCGAGGGTGGAATTAGATTTTCCAAACATTTTCATACCATAAAATGAAAAATGCTTTCTTTAAGTTAATTAATTTTGAGTAGTCTATTTTACAACAATGTATTATATATATAGCAGTTCTAAATGTAACATTTTTATTGTACTTTTATTATACTTATAGTATATAATTACTCGTAGTTTTTAGTTTAATGTACGTTACTGTCTTTTTTATATGTGGAGTTTACCTTTAAGTAATTGTTACACTGTTATTATTATTGTTTTGCTACTTGTCCTTTATGTCATTTTATGTGTATACAATCGTTGGTGAACCAAATAAATAAATAAATAAAAATAAAATAAAATAAAAATAAATACCTTCTCCTTACAATAAGCAACAAAACAAAAAAAAAATGGTTTGGTGCGATCGTTCAGCAGTTATGGCGCGACCAAGGGTAATCGCGATGCTATTTTACCTATGAATATAGTGGAGTTCCCTTTTATTTTTAACTTTATGTATTTTTCATGGCTAATGACAACGTAAGACATTCTCTGAGACATTACTGTTAAACCTTTTTAGCCGAAGAAACAAACATGATAAAGGCCTATTCTGAATATCGTATTTTACATGGAGTGACTACTTACCTGATCTCTATAACCCATTTTACTGGGTAACACAGTATCCCAAAGTAAGACTGGTTGTCAGAATTGTTATAACTTTATATTAAAAATATTAATAAGGACTTTTCTTTATATTAATAAGGACTTATCTTGGGTGATGTGTCACCCATCCACGGACCAATCGCGGCGAGCGAATTAACAATCATTATCGGTTAAACCGTAGGTACGGTTTACACTTAGCCACAGGCCCTTCCAGAGGCTATATCGGCTAGGATATCATCAAAAACATGATTTTTATTTGTGCAATTAATGCGTACATTAAAAACTACATCAGATATTTTATCTTACCAAAACGATTGATGGAAATGAAAACAAAATGGCGAATTATCCGATACGTCTGTACAAATCGCTTTTCAGTTGTGTAGCCATCCAAGTTATAAGCTGAATGACTGATACAGAGACTAATTTTGGGCATGGCCTTTGTTGTACTAATTGGGACGATGGAATATAACAAAGACATCGTTTTTATGTAGTGTAAAATGATGTGAATGTACATGAATTTGAAAAAGGATTAATACCTTTTATTGTGTCGCATGTATATAATCAAACATAAAAACATTTTTTATATTTCTTTACAAGATGCAAGATCATTAATTTTTTTAATACATGAGTTAACATACTTAGGGTATGCAAGATGTTAAATATAAAAAAAAAAAATAACCGGTCATGTTTTGCCTTTACGTCTTACTTATTAAATAATGAACTATGTATTTTATAATAGTAACTAAAATCAAAAAATTACACTTATATCTATACTTAATATTATAAAGCTGAAGAGTTTGTTTGTTTGTTTGTTTGTTTGAACGCGCTAATCTCAGGAACTACTGGTTCGAATTGATTTTTTTTTTGTATTGGATAGTCCGTTTATTGAGGAAGGCTATAGGCTATATAACATCACGCTACGACCAATAGGAGCGGAGCATAAATGAAAAATGTTGCAAAAATGAAAAACCGTTGAAACTAAAACACGCGAACCAAGTCGCGGGGGACAGCTAGTTTATAATAAAATTACAAGAAACAACATTTTATCATTTAAAAACTCTTCAATGTTGTAGTAGCATCTCTCTATTAAATGCCTTTTTAATAGTTATGTTTCGTCATAATCAATAATGTTAAGAACTCTCTGTTCATTCACCCCTGCATTTCTAGTTAGCTCATTTAAAGGTCGGTAGTGTAAAAAAAAATAAGTCGTTTGTTTTCTCGTTTTACAAGAACGTTAATATTAATTCTCTTATTTTGGTAGGAAAATTAAGGAGAATATAAATAAAAATATGATTTCTGAATTAAAGGGTAAGCGTTCTGTTGTAAAAGACAATTTACTAACCAACATCTCATTAAAAAAATAAAATAATAAAGATAACCCATCCCCGCTACATTGCATATCTCGCAGCCAGTTTCATTTCGTCATTAAATTTGAAGCATCTGTCCCTCAGATGGGTCGGTGCTGATCATTTATCATTTCGCACTCGGTTCTCTGAAAAAATATGACAAGAACAAATCGCAGGATACAGAACATTATTGGATAGCATTAGTGCTGGCCAAAAAAGTGATTTAGGGTTGGTTAAGTAATAAAAAATGTTAACTTGTTAGTTTTTACATGTTAAAGCTATTTTGAAGACCAATGAAACTGCTTAGGATTGAAAATATCCAATAAACAATTATAGAATCACTTTTTGTTAAGATAATTATGTTCAACACTGGTTGTGTCTATGATTCAAAAGAGAATAAGTTTTAGTTAAACTATTATGCTCTAAATCCTGTAACGGCTAGACTTTACTAAAAAAAAATGAAGTCTTGTCAAAGCAAAGACGGCAAAATAAATTTTTTAACCATCTAACTAAATTATAAGAAACACATATGTTTTCATAGATTAACTACTGTGTATTTTTTTTAACGAAATAAGGAGTAATAAACACTAATATAAAAGTGTTCTAGCTTTGACTGGCCTATGTTTCTAGTGGTTAGTGACTCTGACTGCTAAACTGGAGGTCGTAGGTTCGATTTCCACCCAGGCCAATTTTTGTGTGACGAGCATGATCATATTTGTTCTGTGTCTAGATATATTTTATCTATAATTTGTATTCATTTAAAAATAATATAAGTATGTTTATCAGTTGTCTGGTTGCCATATTACAGGCTTTGCATAGTTTGGAATCAGATGGCCGTGTGTGAGGTGTCCCAAGATATTATTATTATATTATATTATTATTATTTTCAGACTTATTCCTTGTTTCAGGTTCTGTTGAGCAAGTCAATTGGTTTTTTTTTTTCACTTTGTTCTTGCATCCCTTTACAGGTGCAGTCAACCCTATAACTTCAGGCTTGTTGGTAAGACGTGTGTTAATTGTTTTCATTTAAGATTTATTCCCTTAACAACGGAGAATGGAATACGCAAGTCATTGTAACAAGAGCTTGAGCTGTCAAAATTGAAAATGTTATTTATTGATTGCTAACTATTTCTTACAAAAATAAATTCCAATTTATAAGTTAAGTAAGGCGTTTCTGACTGATAATAATTATTACGCTGCCAAAAAAAAACTAGACAAAATTAATTTCTTCATCTAAAATATTTATAATTACATAAAGGTTATTTGTAAATGATTTTTTAAACTTAAGAAAAATCAGTTAAAGAAGCATTAAAGTCGAGCATTTTCCAAATACTATTAACAATAACGTTTAATGTTATACATACAAACTTTGAGAGAGAAAAGGGTGTTAAACCAAAAGCTTCGCTTATCACCACGTCGTTAAAACGAAGCATTAAAACTCAAGATAAACAGCTCTTTATCAGCAGACAGAAGATACAACACAATCGACTTAAAAACTAATTAAACAAAATTGTCAACTAATAACACTTTTTAACTCAATTAACGGAGCCAAATCCTTGGCCCGAAAACGCCTGAAAATGCCTGAAAATGCTCGACGTAAACAATTTAATTTGTGTTCCCAAATTAGTTTATCAACAAAATCACAGTTTGAAGTTTCTGGTGGACGGGTGTTATCAACATATTGTTATCGTGTACTGAAATAAACGGGGTCTTTGGATGGGGTCTAAGAATTTGAATTGGGTTAAGTCGAGCTTAGATTCTGCTTCCTTGGGGTGAAGGATAAGAAGGTCGAAATTAAAGTGATGTGTGTTTACATTTACGGTTTAGCTTGATGCTGCATTTTTTTTAATTGTTCTGTATTAATTAAGAGGTATTGCGGTTTATCGTTTTCGATGTAATAAATATTATGCTTTTCTATGTGTTAAGAGCTTGTGCGTGTGTGAGCTGTTAGGGTCTTAGTAATCTATTATACGGCAAAGTTTATTAGGAAAAAAATAAATTGATTGACATGCGTCCATACGTACAACATTCTTTATCAATGTCATGCCTGATAAAGACGTCAGTGCCTTTTTTTCCAATTTTTCATAACTACAAAATTTTGAACAAGACTCAGGTTACATAACATATTATGTTATTGTTAGGCTTACCCAAATATAGTGTAAAAACTTAAAACCAGTTTCTATGTTCTTTTGGTTTTCAATGGCTTGTCAAAAGCAGTCTTATCTCGTTCTTAACTGGAAAACAACACGCTATACATAGACATATTTAAAAATGGCGAAAGAGAAGAGTGATACGTCAACCATAATTTTATCCGAAAACCATGTTAAACAATGTCCGCAAAACTTTACGTTTTTATGATGTTTAAAAGCGTCAGGTGTTTCAGTCGCGTCGTCCATTATTTATATGGCGCCGGTCGGCCTGAGAGCGCATTAAGTGTCAGTAATAATTGATGGGAGTGTGCGCTTGCTTGTGTGTACGTCGTTAGACATGAGTGCATGAATAAATACTAAGGTTTAGCGAGCTGCGACTTTTTGTCGTACGTTCTAGTTGATTGAATTTGTGTGTGATCAGTGTTTAATTAATTTATGTTTGATATTGACCATCTATTAAACGGTAGACGATTGTATGTAACCTTTCCAGAATTAATTTTTTAACGTCTTATAAGCCGATGAATGCCGGCTGTACGCACAAAAAAGTGTCACGTTCCGCCTGAGCCGAGAGTGCAAGCGAGAGCGCGGAACAAGCGATAGGGAAGCACGATCGGCCTAAGCGTTCGGCTTTTCCACTCCATCGGTTGATGCGTCTGAGTAGAAGTTACTTTATCACGTAAAATGCGGTAGGGTATCTAACATACGATTAATCAAAAATAAAAGAAAGGAGGATGGTGTCTTATTAGTAGTGTTATATTATGAAATGGTATTAAACCACCACTATGTATGTACGAGTATATTATGCATATATCTATGTACAATAAATTTCTTGTTATACATTTCATTATTAAAGTAAAAGGTAGATCTTTAAATATTTAATCAGAAGGTTGGAATATTCTAGAACACGGAATATTAAAGTATGTTGAGAGCTGTCGGTAGATCGCGCCGACAGAGCTGTTTAGACAGTAGAGTACAGTGCTATATTGCTTGAAGATATTTGGGGAAAATGTATACTTATGTTCAAGAGATCACTTACGCCAGCATGTTTATTGAAACGATTTTATGATTAATTAAATGAAGAGTTTTCGATTGTCATTGTACCCTTTCACTCTTATATTAGTAAGTAATCATTTATTTGCACAGAATGTAGGTGTTTACAATTGGTGTTACAGATATATTAGGAAACCTTGTACATTCTGCCTATTTAGGCATGCAAACATTTACGAGCATACGCACGAGCGATATTGAACGATATTGAATCTTTTAACACTGTTATTCTCATGCAACAAAGAATTTCTATTAATATCCTACAAAAAAAGCTAAACTAGGCTTATAACTTACAATAAATAGAAGAGACAAGATTGATTTCGAACAATGACAGATACTCCTCTTGTATTTTTTTTTTAACAGATTTACGCAGTTAACCTGAGCGCAGGCTTTGACTGCTTCACCGGACTTTACTCTTCTTGGAAACACCAACAGGAAGACGCCCGTCGCCCTCAAGTCTTAGGTATCGCTGGAAGGATTCGATATATGCATACCTCTGAGCTAAAACCAGCCATTGGTTAACCATTGCTAAAAAAACAGTTCCCTGGCGTTTTGTTGTTGGAGACCAAAAAGCTATGTAAATACAGGCCTAATTAAGTCCCACTGCTGGGCATGGGCCTCTTCTCATGTAGATAAGAAACGAGCATTAATCAGCATGATAGTTCACTTGCGGATTGGCGATTTGAGATTCTAATTTGGAATTCAGCTTCCTTCACCATGTATGATAGCCAATGTTGTATAAGAATAACAAAAAAAAGTACATAATACTACAAATTTAAACAAAGTACATTGATACTTGTCTGTAATGGGCTCAAACCTGCAACCTTGAGCACACGAAGCCGTTCATTTAACTGCTAGGCCACCACGACAACTAATCACACAATTAAGAAAAAATAACCATAACATTTTTCCCGAGACTCATACTTGTGTACAGCGACATTCTTCTAGGGAAGGCATTACTAGGCTGTCTCCAGTCAATACGGAAGTGCGATTTTAACTTGAATTTAATACAGCTTGAGTTTAATAGGAAAATTCCGTTCCGTCTATGTCCATTATTCTGCACGTCCGAATGGATTCCGGCGATTCCCTTTAATTTTTCTCCTGGAAGGAATCCAATGTAGTATCAATGCAGAATTATTGAACTTTGAAAACGAGTAATAAAAAACAAATTGCGCTTTTATGTGCCTTTTGATTACTTCTGTTTGACCTGCAGGGCTATTGCCAACTAAAGTGATAATTGCTTTATAAAAAACACAGTGAAAAAACAAATTTTTCGTCTAACTTCGATGACTAAGTAAATCTACTACAAATTAGTTGGTCACCGACTTTAGCCGATACTAAATTTGTGTATTTACCGTTATTTTTGTCTAGTAAACTTCGTTTGGGTTGTCAATTGGAGATAGCGAATGGGCCTACTGATCTGTTGAGTGATCGACCTGGTTTTAATTAATCAGATATTCGATAGTATATAGTGAACTTGAGTGGCGATTAATTGTTCCTCTCAAGTCATGTGAAGTCGACTCCGACTTAGGATGGAGGAGCTAGGTAGAAGAAGACGCCCAATCAAAAATTCGACTGGCCATAACTGTTAGAAATTATAAGAAAATAAAGTTTTCGATCGCTTCTGTTATTAACTGTGTAAAACAGTATAATTATTACATTATTTACAGTTCGACTCGCGACACTATCGCCGCCGCGTCAGCTCATGATTTGGGACTCCTATTGAGTCTGAAACTAGTCGGGCGATCCCGAGAATATACGTGAGTAAACCGTTTTGTTTTAGATAATTATGAATACTCCTCACGATAGTTATTATACAATTATTACATTATCTCTGCCTGTCAAGTCAAACAAAAAGTTGAAGATCATTAGTAACCTAATGTGTTTTCATTATAGGTGTAATGTACCTATAAAGTACTCAGTCCACTCAGAATAAGATTTGAAAAAAAAAACTTATAATATTTTGGAGGAAAAAGAAATAACATGTTTTTATATTTCGGTGACGTATGAAAAGTGTGTTTTGAAACCTCTCAAGGAATAATATAAGACTTTCAAAATCGTTTTCCGCAGTCTTGGCAATGCTAATACCTACATCAAACGAAAGCTGATGGAGCATATATTTTAATAAATATTGACTTGTTTGATTTTACTCTTTCACATCCAGAAATATTGATCGTATGTAAATAATAATTTTGGAACAAAAAGTTATAAGGTTGAAAAATTATAGCAAATATTCAGTAATAACATTATAATATTTACCTTTAATTTTCACATTCAGACAATTTCTATTTTAAAATATATTATAATATGAGTATTAATTTTTATTGTTTAAATTTCATTTATAAATGGCTTTGGCGTGCAATTATTTCTATTATATGGTATCAACTATTTGGTACTATATAAATTAAAATGGCAAAAGTACAAAATAGTTTGGATATAAATGAAACAAATGAATGTTACTCCGTGAAATTATTCTGTATGTAATGACACAAAAGTTAGTTGTGATCAAAATTAAATTAAAGTTGAAATATTAATTTTGTTATAACTCCTTACAACTTACAAGTACACACACTGTTTGTCCATTTTATCATTACCGTAAGCGTTTCATAAACATTTTCATTTCTAAGACATAATATTAGATACCTATGTATTTTTTAACATTATATGTTTTGAAATGGTAATACGAATAATTGGAACAAATCTGATAATTTCTTATCTAATCTAAAAGATTTGTTTCCTATTTGATTATAAAAAAAATATTATAAAATTTCATAAAGAAAGGTTGGACATACAGAGAAAACATCACAGAAAAAAAAATCTTAGTTCATAAAAAGTCAATAAATTGAACAAAAAGTCAAATTTGCAATAAAAATCTAATCTCATAAGACCCGTATTGTCCCACTGCAGTGCAAAAGCTTCTCTTTTCCAAATATAAACCTCAATTGTTCATTGGGAACAGAATCGTAAACAAAGAGAATTCGTACCAACTCCGTCCCATTGCAAGCCTACAAAGAAACCCGGTCGAAAATATTGTCCGGTTGAAAGCCGCAAAGCACCCGGTAATCTCCGGTTAAAACTGGGTGTTCAGTGCTAGCGATTTATGAGGCCGATAGTGGATATTATTTAAATGTATTTTTGGGCGGGTTGGGTTTAAGGAAAATACTGCAGGAATAAAGAAAAACAAATGCTCCTAAAACAACTGAAAACGGTTTTAAGCGTTATAATAAATTTAATCAAGAGATTCAAATTGTAACTTGATTTACTGTGTAAATGTTTTAAGAATGAAACTAACTGGCATAATAAAATTGCCGGTATAAATATTTAAGTACAAAAAAAAACTAATGATAATATTTACTTACACAAAATAAAGGTTTTTTTTTTATTCTCGTATCGGTATACGTGACCAGTTCATATGGACATTATTAAAAAAACATTGGGCTTAATGCGAACGCTTATGTCACTTAAACCGTAACCTAATAAGGGTGATCCGGGTAAGTACCAACGTAAACCCGGTTTTGTAACCCGGTTATGCCTAGATTATGTAATGGAAAAAAATACAGCGTTTTTAAATTGAGTCTCTAAAATACATTGTTTTTTTTTACGGACGGTTCGTTATTCGTTAAAAAATGGTTTGTTGTTTCATCTTTGTTACTTTTATGAAAGAAATAATGTATAGTATGTATTGGTCTAATAAATATCATTCAAAAATATAAACTTACTTAAAGAACAAAACCAAATTAAATTAATGTAACGTTTTACAATTTCCAACTACCGATTCTAATTTTCTATCCATTTTCCACCATTATCGAAAACAATTTAAAATTTTCAATTTCACAGTCCATTTGTATTGTCTTCAAGTTAGGTGTTGCTTAGTCACGCCGAGAACTAACTGCTATTTACAAGATAAAACTGGAAAGAACCAGTCAATAAATACTTTTTTATAAAGAGAATAAAATGCCCAAGTTTTTCTTTTGTTTTTGTTTTGTGAGCTCAGAGTATTTGCGGCTCATAAAACGTGGAATCTATACATTTCTTAAATTTTGTTTCTAATTTATAATTACTCTTTTAATATTTTTTAATCACGTACCAGTTCCTGCATATAAAGAAAAGATGGATATAGCCAGATCCGATTACACCACGTTTCCAATCTGATATTTTATGTAGATTTTAAATCGTCTAACCCTAACTTTCGGTTCAAACTAAACCCAAACGCTTAATTGAACCGCCAAGAATATACGCTCGGCCAACAGACCTGCCCGGAACAGATATTAAAAACTCGGAGCGATAATTAAAACATCGATTTGAAGTCGGACCGAAAAAAGTCGAGGCATGGCTGAATAGTCCGAGATTGAATTTCTCATCTTCCCGGGCGAGCCGTGGAAATTATTATGTCGCTTGCAGCGCCCCCTCCCGTCTTCGACCCAGTCGATTGCTCAATTTATCAATACAGCTTTCCCTTCAGAGATTAAAGAATACGTTTTGGTCCACAGATGGGTCACTTGTTTAATATCTATGATTAGGTACCTTTACTGCAGTTTTACCATCCCTTCGATTTTGCTCTTGTTAGTTGTTCCTGTAGCCTGTACGCTAATCGCGGCTGAAATTAGGTTTGAGGCCTTATCGAAACACAAAAACTTATTTTACCCTACGCATTTTAAAAGTTAATTTATCAAACTATTGTATTTTAGAAAAAGTAAATATCTACATTTAGTATGAGTATGTATGCACGTGTATGTACAGACAATACCTCAATAAAGAGCTAAATTTAACTATCTAATAAGACCCTTTCTTTGCATAATTGAACCTTACCTTTGCTCCTATATTATGAATTTCCGAATTTTCTTTTTCTTTACCCCTTTCCTGCCTACGTCCGCATCTGTCAGTGTAACTCAGGCAGGCCGACGACCCGACCGCCGATTTATTTGGAGCGAGAACCCAGACTGTATCACTTACGTAAGAGTTACTCGTTCTACTGCCGTGAAGATATTGCCGACGCTGCCGTGTTTGATTGTGACGCCTACCGAATTAATGAAGACTAATATAATTGTGGGAATGCATTTTAATTCCTTACTTTCTACCTAAAGGAAATGAGTTTTATGAAATTTCTAAGGAAAAGTTTAGTTTGTTGTGGTTTGTTGCTTTCGAACTTAAAAAACCAAAAATCCACAATCTCTATGTAAAGACGTACCTACCTCCACAAAAAAACATTTCATAGGAGATATAAAATGATTAAACTGAATTTCATATTATACTACTATCTACACGTTTTGAAAGACTAAATTGGATTTGGATTAAACTCTGAGAACAACTTTATGAAAGTGAAATGTTAAGCAATATTTATTAAATTTAAATCACATTAATTAAAAATTAATATAAAAACAATTGTTACTCAATAAACTAACAATAATTACAACTTAGTTAAACAAAATAGAAAAGGTCGGACAACATTAAAACCAAAATGAACGTAAGTTGGCACGCAAAGATTTAATTTGGACCTAAAATGGGCTTGATACCCATCAATGTCGTGGACCACACCACAAAAACGTTTTGGGTCCATCCCAAAGGGTTTTAGTCGCACGATGTAATATTAAAATGTAGGTAAATGAGCCGAACAACAGAACTGTAATGTTAAAGTGACGCCATGCGTTTGATCGGGATTAAGAGATTTGTAGATAATTTTCATAACAAATGGAAATTTAATTCTGCTATTGAATGTATTTCATAATGCAGTGAAGCTCCAAAATACGTGAATATTATATCAAAGGCATTTAAATATATTTTTTTTACTGCATAATGCAAATTGAATTGTTGAGGGGCTTAAATTAAAATGGATTTAAACTTATAATACCTATGATTATTTTAAACAACATCAGTAAAATATACGAGTTAGAACAAAACTTTTAGAAAAAAAAGTGGACCAGTGCGAGTCTGACTCGCGCATCGATGGTTCCGTACAAATTTTGCTGATCGTCATCATCAGCAAAATTTGGCATCATCATCGATTGAAAAAAGGGTTATATCATACATTGATGTACGACCTCCGATTGAATATACTATGTATAACACTCGACACAATTAAATTTCCACTGTAAATATAAGTTTGTAATCATAAAAACATATTTTTTTATAAGAAATTTAATACAACTACATGAAAAGGAAGCTATTTAGCAAGATTTTAGTTTATTTATCCTATTAAAGGTCAAATTACAAGTAGGTATATTCCTCTATAAACCACATAACCACATGAAATTAAATTACAGCACTAATTAGAAGCTCTTAATTTCCATTAATTAACACTTCAATAATTCAACTGGAAACGTCCTAACATCAAAGCGTTCATAATGAACGTTAACTATAGTTGTTAAGTGGCTCAAACGAGGAACAAGTAATGAGAAAACCAATACTTAGAACAAAGAACTGTCAGTCAGACGTGAAATCTTATTGGACGAAACTATACCTTATGTATTTAGCTTTTATGTCTAAAGCTAAATATATTGGCCCCGATTCTGTTAAATCCACACTAAACTTATTTTAGGCCATCGGTATCTTTTTCACTTGTGCACAATTAGAAAAGGACAGACAAAAATTAAAGCTGTTAAATTTAGTTTCGACTAAAATTCTCATACACATCTACTGACACGCAGAAACATGTTCACTAAAACACAGTGATATTTAGGGCGAAAACTGGTTTATTTGGATATTTCTAAGTTAGTTGTTAACTGTTGCTATCTTTTTCTCACGCTGTATGTTAGTAAAAGAAAGCAATGGTTGAACAATTCAATACAAGTTCAAGAAATAAAAAATGGACACGAACAGTATAAAATACACAAAACTCAAAAATACAGACAACAATACCAATTAGAAGAGTAACATTTCCTCCAATTAGCGAGATCATAATGAACACTCTATCATTGTCGAGTCTCAAAGGAAGAGCGAGCGAAAACCGATACTTAAGACCGCACAAAGAAACTTCAAATAGACGCGAAATGTCATTGAACGACAAGCAACACTCTTCTGTAAGGCGTTCTTGTTTGTGTACTGTATTGATTAGTAATATTAAATTTAAAAATAGTCTGAGCTGAAATACTATAGATCAAATTTCTCCAAAAGCAATAGAAAGGAAAAAGTAAATATTGCCATGCTATTGTCTAAATATTTAGGGTCAAATTCAACTTCCAAATGTCAATAATTGAATAACAAAGTAGACGTTACACCATACTGCATTTGACGCTTAAGTAATGTTTAAAGATAACTGTAGGTAACAAAATATCTACATAAAATAACCCTGAACTAAACCTATATAATAATTATTATAAATAGTTACAAAAAATATTATTTTTTCTTAAAAATAATACATATTATTATTATTTATTGTACAGGTATAGGTTTCTTCGGGGTTCAAATACAAATTGGGTGTGTTAATAACGTTAAATAAATACTCTATTCTAGTCTATTTACTCCGATTATGGTATCAAGAATATTTAAATATAATCTTTATGTTAGACTAGAGATAATAATCTTGGTGTTGCTAAAGTCGTCAGCGTTCGGCATTCGGTACGTGTTTATTTGTGAGTAGAAAAAAACTATTCTCAAGGCTTGTTTAATTGCAAGCTGACAAAATATAGACCTCAAATAGTAGTTTTATGTCGCTTAGTGTACAAGCATTCGCGTTTTAATTTTAATAAAATTATACCTATTTATTTTTTATTTGTTTGATGGTTGTGTGAAATTAAAGCAAGATTTTTTTACTCAATTCAATTCAATTTAATTATTGTAAATTTTTGTACAATTTGATATTAGGTTACAAGTATAAAATAGAGCTTTAATACATATTTTATCATACAAGGCGTGCAGGCGTACTCAATGTTGCAGTTGGTATCTACTAACAAATAGTTAGTAATCAATTTTCACACATTGAAATCAACATAATCTTTGAGTTTTTATTTGATATTTTACTTTTCAGCTATCTTGCTATTTCTATGTAACACTTATTGGTAAGGACAAAATGAAAGTTGGAGAAACCCAGTAGGTAAAAGTGATTCCAAAAATCGCTTCAGCTTATAACTAGCCCCACATCTCCCAAGGGTAAGGGTTGTAACTTAACCCAAGAACCGCGACTTCTCCGTGAAATATGACTGTAGTTTATCGCCGAACTGTTAGCTTTGATGTAATTTGTAATCTGTTTCTACTGGCATCATTCAGTAATCTTGACGATGTCACTCGCGTCTCATGATTTATGTCTTTAATTACGTACGCCGTAATCTTATGTGGTTTGTCTTAATTTGTTGAGTGTGAGTGTGGATCTAATTCCATTGTTTACTTTACGTTGGATTTCGTTTGATGTGATTACTGATTAGTATTCTATCGGAATAGAGATAATTTTGAATACTGTCAAGAGACAGACAAAAATGTGAGAATATTTATGTTTTGTCTAAATAAGTATGTTTTTTTTGGATTTCAGTACACTATTAAACACATAATTATTTTATTAATACTCTAAAAAGTTATACGTTAAACATGAAAACAAATAAACTAAGTGATGAGAACTTTTCTTGTTCGGTAACAAAATTTATGTCCATTCCATCCCAGCATAAATCAAAGAGAGAAAGAGAATACTTCGTTACTCAAAAGTAAAAATACTGCCCGATCCAACAAAACATACCCAAATACTTGAAATAATATGGGATCATAATAAATTCGGTATGGATCACAAATCAATGTGCAAAAACTGTGAGCTTGATGTAAAATATTCCGTTCTTGCAACAAAAAGCAAATAAAATTAATCGAGAGAAAACTTGTCGGAGACTGAGAAAACATTAAAGCTAGTATTTAATAACTACCGCCCCGGCCAGCCCCACTTTGTGCTCTCATAAATTAACAATAGTTAAGCCACTCTTTACAGAACAAATTAGTCAGTCTCGATAGTTGCTACTCTTGATATTGCAAAATTGAAGCGGAGGTAGTAAGGGAGGGGAATAGCGGGTAAACTGCAACAATAAAGTAGAGTTAAATTTTTTGTTAGAACCTTTAGCACTGATAGATTTTCTGTGAGTGCCAATACAATAACAGAATTCAAATCAAATTATTTAACATATAATTTTTTCTTTTTAAATGTTCTCTTTTAAACATCAAAGTCAGACTCAGCTACGTAAAAAGGCCAATCGCAAAACCATTTGAAAATTTCAAAACTAATTCTTAAACAACCTGTCAGACACAATATACTGAAATAAATAGGTACAACACAAACCAACGGCCTACCTGTCCAATTAAATAAAAACAACTTTCCAATAATAAAACTACTTTTTCTTTGTCCCATCAAATCGCTGAACCACTTCGTCTCGCTTCGTCTCGCTTCGCTTATCAAACGCGACCACCGCTTTACTCGTCCAACACAAACTTTCACGAGAATTTCATGATTTATTCGTTTGACTTGTTCTGTTTATTGAAAAAGGACTTCGTTTTTCCGCATTTCCCCCTTGAATATTTTTATGTGTAATATATTACTATAATATATTTCTTGTATAAGTACGTCACGTTGTTAAATCTCTGTTTCAATCTATTAAGGTTGTGTTTTTATAAATCATTGACCAGAGCTTTAATTGATATAAATTAATGACTTCCCTTAATTATTCTAAGATATCATTGACAATCGGTGAAGAAAAACATCGTGTGGAAACCTGGATTCCGAAAATTGGAATTTGAAATTACAAACCCGCAATGAGCAAGCGTGGTGATTAATGCTCGTTGATTCTCTATATAAAGAGAGGCTTGTGCCCAGCAGTGGGACATTTATATGCTGGTATTATTATTACAATGACTTCTGTTTAAGACACCGCCGGATCAATATCTTTTGTACCGGTCAAAAATTTGCTCTAAATAATCATACTGTGTCATGATGAAGACGTCTGTCTTCATAAAATGGGACTAAAAACATAATAAATAACCTTTAAAAAAATAAATTCTTACTTTATATACAGGTAAGGTAATACATTAACAAAAAGGATTTGATTTCTTTTCGTACAGTATTAACACTTGCTTGCCCTACATCAATACCTGTCCCTCCAGTCTCTGAATGAACCTACCACAACGAACGGCCATAAATCCTATAATTTGTGATTTTCTTGTCGTCCGGGTCCAACCACACCATGATATATGTGGGTTCCGAACCCTTTTATTATCATTAATTATTCGCTGTTGAGGAAAGTCGGGTACTTAGAGACGCCATTAAAAAAATATTTAATTATATTAAAAAGTATTCTTAATTTAACTTTAATTCGATAATTTCTTGAGGTAGGCTAACATAACTAATCAGGTTTGATCCTTTATCATTTTATTTAGTTAAAAAGACGCAATCATTTTAGTGCGGAAAAAAAATAATATAATTACCCCATTCGAAAATGAGATAACTATTCCAAACGTTTAAAAACTGTCAACTTCAGTGCAAAAGTAATTAAAATTTTCAATGGTATCAATCGGTCACAATTAGCCCGTTCTCCCCTACATCTGTCCCTCGGTTATCTGTATAAGAAACAGGTCCCAGAGGGATCTAGCCAAAAAAGGGAATTTCCAACAGGGAATTGGAGTCGTCGTGCAAATTGGGCATCAGAGAATTAATTTAAAAGGGTTATTAATTTGATGTAATGTGTCGTAATATGGAGGAACCAAAGGTCACAGTACACTTTTGTGATTGTTACCATTGTGTTTGATGATAGCTTATCTATACTTATTATCTATACTTATCTATACTAATATTATAAAGCTGAAGAGTTTGTTTGTTTGTTTGATTGTTTGTTTGTTTGTTTGTTTGTTTGTTTGAACGCGCTAATCTCAGGAACTACTGGTTCGAATTGAAAAAATCTTTTTGTATTGGATAGTCCGTTTATTGAGGAAGGCTATAGGCTATGTAACATCACGCTACGACCAATAGGAGCGGAGCATAAATGAAAAATGTTGCAAAAATGAAAAAAACGTTTAAACTAAAACACGCGAACAAAGTCGCGGGGGACAGCTAGTCTATACTAATATTATAAAGCTGAAGAGTTTGTTTGTTTGTTTGTTTGTTTGAACGCGCTAATCTCAGGAACTACTCGTTCGAATTGAAAAATTCTTTTCGTATTGGATAGTCCGTTTATTGAGGAAGGCTATAGGCTATATAACATCACGCTACGACCAATAGGAGCGGAGCATAAATGAAAAATTTTGCAAAAATGAGAAACCGTTGAAACTAAAACGCGCGAGCAAAGTCGCGGGGGACAGCTAGTGCAGTATAAATGAAGGTTTGTCATCACGCGTGTGTAACGAAAAGGGTTATCAATGCTTAGTCTTGCATCATACTCGACAGAATTAAAGTGTATACAATGATGCAGATAGCAACTTATTTTTAACCGACGAAAAAAAAACGGAGTAGGTTCTCGAAAGCAAATTTTGGAGTCCGATTTTGAGAATTTGAGTTTGTTTGGTGTAGACTCAAAATTACTTAGGTATACACATATTACAGTACTTTCAGAACTTAGTTATTAAGGTTAATTAACAAAGGTTTATTATTTTTTGTTTTTTTTTTTTTTTTTTTTTTCTGTTTTATCGCCAGTTCATTTTTTTGTTAATAAGTTTTTATATCAGGTAGGTTCGATTTTACAGAATTACAAATTAAGTTTTTTTTACAAGGATTATTAAATTTAATTTTTGAATGAATAACGTAGTTTTAATTTCCTTTAACTTAAAATCACACAAAATTCTTAGTCAACGTTCCATTTAAAATACATATAAAATCGATATTATCAGACTTATTAGAGGACGTAAAAAAAAATCTGTAATTACTCATTGATTAAAAATAAATCTTTTGGCTACAGTAATCTTATATCAGGAGTCATGCCACAAACACAAATTCCACGAATTTCAATTTGACGAAACTGTGTTACTGCATGATATACTCGTAATATGCAGCCATATTCCCTTTGAGCGAATTAGTGCAGCCGTGTGCAGCATTTTATTATTCCGGGCCCAAATTAAAGCGCAAAAACTAGTATTTGATACGTAAAAATAAATTAAATGCTACCTAATTGGGTCACATAAATAACGTACTGTATTTTATAAATGGTAGTTCTCGCAATTCAGTTATAAACATACAGTCGCTTGTGTACGTACATAATTTCTTCATAGACCTGCATATAGGGATTAAAAAACCGGCTAAGTGCGAGTCGGATTTGCGCATGAAAGGGTTCCGTACAAGTTTATGGAGCCTTTTAGCTTTTTTTTTTGTTTTTGTTTCTTTTGCTGTTATAGCGGTAACAGAAATATACACACTGAAAATTTCTATTACGGTTTATGAGATACAGCCCGCTAACAGACAGACGGACCGACGGACGGACGACGGACCTCCACGGACAGTGGAGGACTAGTAATAGGGTCCCGTTAGCACCGTTCGGTTATGAAACCCTAAAAAGTAAAAAATCTGCCTGAATGACTATAATAATCTTTTATTTTCAAACCTTAAAGTCCATAGTGTTAGTATTACATAAAATATACTTATTAAACTATTATTAGTAACAGATACAATCAAATAGACATAATAGACAAAACAAATACACATAATAATAACATAATAAAATAACAATAAATTAAAATAAGTACTAGATGCCTGAGTAACTATATAGAGCCGACCTGAGTGTGCAGATTCACTCAACGGCCCAGCGTCGGACAGTCCCACCGGTTACTCAATGCCCTCAACATGCTGTGAAACTATACTTATCGCAGTCAACCTTCGACACCAACCGTTTATAGTGTACTAGCTATCCCCCGCGACTTTGTCCGCGTGTTTTAGTTTCAACGGTTTTTCATTTTTGCAACATTTTTCATTTATGCTCCGCTCCTTTTGGTGGCAGCGTAATTTTATATAGCTTATAGCTTTCATCAATAAATGGGTTATCCAACACTGAAAGAATTTTTCTAATCGGACCCGTAGTTCCTGAGATTAGCGCGTTCAAACAAACAAACAAGCTTCAGATTTATATATTAGTTTTAGTATAGATTAAATCTCTGCTTACTCATGAGCTATTTATATTATAAATATTAACTAGCTTATTGCTGAAGCGAAATAAAACTATTTTAATGATTTGTTACCAATTTTTGCAATAAACTTGTAATGGAATAACCGCAGTCATCAAAATCAAAGCCCCATCAATTTGAAACGAAGCCATTCGAAACAAACGAAGTCAAACTTTTGAATTGTAATCGTAAACGGTAAGTGCTTTCAAGTTGGCAACTTGATAATTCTGTTAAACTTTGTTGGGTCATAAAGACACGATTTATGAAATTATATCTTAGTTTTGTTCCTTTGAGTGAGAACTAAATCTTTACAACCAAACTTTAAGTTCCTGTGGTTTATGTTTGTCGAAATTTTGATGATAATGCCTCCTTCTTACTTTGGCCAATTCCGGTTTTGGTGACTCCAAGTTACAAGACTTTTTTGGTATTGCTTCTAAGAATCAGTTTATGAATTGTTATCTGGAAGGTCTAGATGTAAAGATGAATCTGCTATACTTACATATAAAGACCAGGTTTACTGTGTGTTATTAATTTTACACTACAAAACCTATCACACAACTCACAGTTGGACATAAAAATAAAGTAATTACGTTGCGTACATAAACACATACTCTCACGCGCGGACACACACACAAACATACCACACGTACACCCATGCATACAGAGTAAGAGTTTAAATTAAAAATGAATTCGAATTCTTATTATATTAATCTTTCTTTTGTTTTTATTATCTTTTTCATTGGACAACACAAGGATTATATATAGCAGGGCTGTCTCAATTTTGTGTTAAATGCAATTTTACAGATTCAATAAACATAATAATTTAAAATATTAGGTACCCAAAAATATAATTAACAAAATTCCCATTACAATTAAAATGTCTGCCTTCATATAACTTGCCTATTTTAATATAATTAAGCTGTTTCCATATCTGTCACCGCGATCCGATGTTCGCGTCGCAAAGTCTCGCTCCGAACTAATTCAAGTTCATCACAAATGCAGCCGCGCTTATCTTTCCGACTCCCGCCCCGACTTATAAATTTAATGTCCTAAAGGATTTACGAGAGAATTATAACTTTACAACTTTGACTTGTCAACCCTTACTATGTGGTTTGGAAAATTGAGGAAAATTATAAAAGCTACTGATTTCAAAGTAATTTAGGTATCTAAAGTAAATTTTTGAAAGACGTCTCTTACGCTCTACGCTCTTACCCGCGGCTCCACCCACACAGGTGGTGGTTATCGCGGCAATAAATAGCCTATGTCCTTGCTTAGTTTTTAAGCTTACACCAAATCAAGTTTCATCAAATCGCTTCAGCGGTTTAGCCGTAAAAGCGCAACAGACAGACAAACGGAGCTACTTTGGCATTTATGATATTAATGTAAAAGTATAATCTTATAGTATAAAGTATAATGTAAAGTAGAAAAATAAAGAAGTGAGGAAGTAAACATCCGTAGGGATTTTAAAGATATTTAAAAACATACTAAAACATACCCTATTATAATGAAAATTCGTTCCAAAGTTGAATTGTGCAAATGCACGCAGTCAGCATTCTCCACCATTTTTATTTTCACTTCCAAACACACAAGGTACACATATTTCAAATTCGCGAACAATTAGTAGTTCCCGCATCCGACGTCTGTATGAAATATTGAGTTAGACTTTCAACTACCTCATGCGATCAACATATCCTTATCACAATCAGAATAGAGTTTAATTTCGCATGTTTTGTTCGTTAATTATTTTTGTAAATAGGGGCTTGCTGACAGTTGTTTTGTCGGAGTAACTTTGAGTTTAGATGTTCAGTTGTTTGTTTTGATACATCATCGTTTTCCTTCATCACCACACTGGTGATAACTCAAAGAAAATGTTTGTACTGAAAATAATGAGCGCAGTTTAAATATTTTGTAGCATTTTCGCTGACTTTGTAACGATTTAGAAATGGGGATGCAGAAACTTGAGGACGTATTTCATATAACTTTGACGTTGTTTTCGTGGTATGTAAATATAGAATGACGAACATTATAATTGTTTTCGTTGTTGTGTGTTTATTTCAATGATTAAAATAATATAAATAAAAATAAATAAATAAATAAAAATATCTAATAATATCTTAGGACACACGGCCATCTGATTCCAAACTAGGCAGAGCCTGTATTTGGTCTGATAAACATACTTATATATTTCAAAACACAAAAACATTATTTATAATTTAAACCCAGACACGGAAAAAATAATCATGCTCATCTCGCAAAGATTTTTCCTGGGTGAGCATCGAACCCACGACCTCCAGATTAGCAGTCAGGGTTACTAACCACTAAACCAAGAGGCGAGTCCAATTATACTTATAAAATATGTTTTTATTGATGTTTAAAACAAGTATTTGTGTATGTAACATGTACTAATGATGTGAATTTCAAATAATGAAACCTTGAACGGCATACAGTCAAGTAACTTAAGGTTATTTGTACAGACAACCAAAGTCTAACTTGTGGTTATTTATGTCGGATGAATATTCTATAGTTATAACTATGTTGGTGCACTTAAACCTAGTTAAATACATCCTTTTACGATCGTTCACTCGCCACCATTTTCCAAGAGAACAAAAGACCATAAAATTAACGGCTATTTTTTATGTTCACACCCTGTTTCCGGGGGTTAAAAGGTACCTGGAAACGTATACGAGTACACAATTCGTAGCACGATATTGATTGATGACGTCATTTGTATCGTAGTATACATTTTAATAAAGATTTTTTGTTTTAAAAGTAAAAGCCATTGCCATTACTTTTTCTTGTATAAATTTTGTGGCAGTGTTATACTTCATGTTATTGATGAAATTTGTGTACATTTCAAAGTTTTCTAGTTTAGTTAATATACTTGTAACATCCTATAAATGTAGCAATGTTTTAGCGTTACATATTATCGTAGCACCGTAGAACAACACCATAACAAGACTGCTACGTAACGCGTAGCAAGATCAGTTTTTTTATCTCTTTGTAGTTTGTTTCCCGTTTTTTGGCGCTGTCCGTCCGTCAGTCTGTCCATCTGTTTAACAACAAATAATAATTTAAAAATTAAAGAGGCTCCATAAATCGCTACGGAACCCTTCAAGACCGAGTCCGACTTGCACTTGGTTGGTTTTATTTACGTATTTTTTTTAACTTGTCTACCACATAAAATAATACAATATATTAAATACAATGAAATATACATGCTATCTTCCGAAATATCTGCAATAAACTGTCTAACATTGACACATTAAAACAAAACATAAAACGATCGTACGACATTACCGTATAATTATATGTAAAAACGTACCTTCAACAGGTCTATTAAAGTCCAGGTTTATGTTGTATCAGCGTATGAAACAACACGACATTATGGGTAAGGCTGTCTGTTCACGATACGATTATAAAGCTTAAAGTGTGTTTGAAGTATGATGTTTGAATTTTGAAGTTTGAGAAATTTTGAATCTTTGAGAGGATTAAGCTTGCCACGTATTTCGTTTGATATAAGGGAGGCAGTTGTATAATAAGTGTATTGTAGGCATTACCTTTGGTATTCTTAATACGTAGACATTTAAAACCAGAAACGGAAACGTTTGGAGAAATAAAATAAAAACTGTAAAAAGGTTACGGGTTCAAAGTTCAAATGCAAACTTTAGTCATCATCACTAGTAATATCAGATTAAAAATGAGTTGAAATTGAGTAAAATTCCTATAAAATTCGTTATTTCTCTCATAACTAAACCATCCAACTAAATACAAAATTTTTCATAAAACAAAAAAAAATATGTCACATAAAACAAAAGAAGAAAAAACCATTTTACATTCAGTGCTACCATAGGTAATGTATACCATAAATAATAATATTTAGTAATACTACCTATTATAAATTTTATAATAAAATTAAACAATCACGAATCATGTGCTACAAAAATACATTGAGAACTTTGTAGTCAAATATGATTTCTTTAGTGAATTACTCAAACTATCAATTTGAATAATGAACAAACAGTTCAGGCTAAAAAAGGTGTTTTGTTTTTCTGTCACACCGACGCCGGTTTCACAATGAAAAGTATACATCTTAACAACGATTAGTCGTATATGTCTTACGTCTATGGCAATCCTTAAACACTAAACTGCGACGATTTAATGCCTATTTGAAGACTTTATTAGCTACCATTAACAGAAATAAAAATGTACTGCGCCTCCAATCTTACAGTACATATCAAGCTTTATTTGATGCCTTAATGCAGGATTTTAATGTCTGCTCAGAAGATTATTATGTTAACATTATAAGCCATATGAGGCTCATATTAAACATTGAATATACATGAAAATATATCTTAATTACGACGAAAATATATATTTTAACTAATAATCATAATACATTAAATAGCAGTCGTAAAAAATATAGTATTGAGTGAATAAATACGGTCCCAAAATTGTACATATTTCTCAATACGATCTGTAAGGATCAGGTTTATTTGAAAAAAAAACTCGTATTTTATTTTTCATTTTACACTCACATTTTCACCAAGGATTTTTTCAAGTAACGTGTTTAATAATTTTACAACACTGTAATCCTTTATTGCTTAAGGATTATTAAACAGCTGAACATATAACTTAAAGGTTCAAGTTTTTCTTTCCACTATTTGTATTTATTTACTTTTTAACGGGATTAAAGATTTTTTTTAAGACTACTACTAGACTCAAGAATTTAATCCTTTGCCCAGAGGTTTCCACAAACATTGAAATTACAAGTACAAAATGATTGGGTATCATTTTACTTACGACTTTGAACAAGCATTTTTTAATCACAGAAATACTTGCATCTAATATATTTTGCGGGGATCGAACCCGCATCGTCGCGCACAGTGTTAATAGGCGTGGTGACCAATACCACTCGACACACGTCACAATAATTAGGTCAAGTACGTGTTCATCATAAAAAAACAAAAGCTAAACGTATTTTGGAGACTGGGAAACTGGAAATCTAATTAAATAGAAGTTCCATTCACTATTCAAATTTATCGCGTTACCAGTCAAGTTTATTCGATAGTCAGTTTTTTCTTACATCCGTAGGCCAAGCAATAAATAACTACAGATTCAACGATAGACGTATAGAAATTATTCAACGTTGTTCGTTCAATTACATCGCATCCTGTGCGGTCCGGACATACATTACCGCACTAACTAGGCCCCTGTATTATGTACGGTAGTTTATGAACCGCCGCTACAAAGTTAATATGTGTCTGTTATTTAATGCTTTTAACCACAGCGCGTTCATTTTGGATTTTGGATACTAGTTTCTGCTGTGGATGTACCTGTTTGTACTTTCCTACTAATTTATTTGTGAAAGTATGTATGTTCCTTAGAGAAAATGAATGATTATGATATGATGAATTTGACTGCACGGATAGCCGAGTGGTATAGGTCACAACGCCAATTACCTCTGTGCGCGACGTGCCGCGGGTTCGATCCCCGCATGGGACAAGCATTTGTGTGATCCTCAAATGCTTGCTCCAAGTCTGGGTGTTCTTTGTGCATGTGATTTGAATGTTTGTGAAACCCCCCGCGACACAAGGATTAAATTCCTTAGTGCGGGAGTCGTATTAAAAAAAAAAAAAGTAAGTTTAAACTATAGAGCGCGCATATCGAGTATGAACTGTTAGCACTAGTATGCTATATTAATTATTTTAAAATTATTATTTTTATTTATTGTTATTGCGGCAACAGAAACACACTAATAATGTCAACTCTCTAGCTGTTACTGTTGGATAGGTACGGAAGCCTGGAATGTCAGATGTTTTATATTATCGTCTGCGTGGATATGGAAAATTGAAGCTAGTCCTATCTATACTAGTATTACTCCGTGTGTCTGTCTGTAACGCTTTCCAACCAATTTTGAACTTTGTATGGGTTAATCTTGAATCCTAAAAAAGTACATGGGGTACGCCATATACGACACAGGCTAGGCTTTTGCCGCGATAACCGACACCAGCACACGTGGGACCGCGGGCAACAATCAGTTGTTCGTAATTTTAAAAGTGACACACAGTTGTAAGTAGTTGCAATACTATTTAAGTGTGATTTAATTCTCCTTTTCACCTCTTGCTGTACCAAGAGGTTGTTGTCAGGTCTGCGGATACCTGAGAAGCATATTTTCACTAAATTATTACTTTTTTATTCACCATTAAAGTATGCGGTTGAAATCTGTTATACTTTCCTTGTAACACAAATAATATAATTTACTTTAGCCATGATTTATGATATAATTATCTCAACCCAACAGACTAACGGCTACTTCAAAACTTTCCATAGTTTATGTCCCATTAGAAGCGTTTCCAATACCTATAATTTAGCTGAGTAATAACCATATCACGCCAATATAGGCTTTAGAGCTTACAATTTAAGGGTGATTATGGTAACCTGGTATAGTTATATCGCACCCTCAGTGGAAAAAAGGCATAAGCCAGAAATGACAATTTTTCAGTACGGCCAAAAAACTGGTTTTATGGAAATATTTACTTCGTCTTTGATCGTAGAGGAAAGATTCTTATATCAAAAAAAAGGGAAAAATATATTACACTGCGTGTTGTTTTTAAATTAGTGCTAATGTTTCTAGTTTATTAGGAATCATAGAAATAAATTATTATGCTACTTTTCGTAATTTAAAAAAATATGGTATTTTAAGCATCAACACTTAAGCCAAACTTTCCCGTGAAATTAAATATATTTTAAAAAGTAGGTTCAGTTAAAGCAATTATGAACTTGTAACACTGTGAATTATTGCTAGTATAAGTAAGATTACTGCATTTTTTCTTTTATTGAATTTGTTGTTTGTATTAAGTATCCAACACTTACGCCTTTTTTCCATTTAAAGGCTTGTTGAGAGACCTTAAGTAAACAATAATAATGATTTATTCCATTATCTGTTATAGAATTTTTACATGCATATTGACTAATATTACCTGAGGCTAAATAATTACGACTAATGGAAAAAAAAACAAATTCATATTTTGTATCAAATAATTTTTATTATATCCAAAATAATCAGCATAGCTTTGGATACAATTAAAGTTTGTAACATAGATAACAGTATTGAACAATAACTGCCAAGATAGTATGTATTTTCTGTGAAGATTACCGTTACTAATATTTTTTGATAAATGTCTAAATATTCAGCTTTAACTTGTAAAAATTATTAAAATAACAAAATGAACAATTTTCGCAACTCTATTTACAACAAAATATTAAACTCTAATAGAATTAAATGCAAGAAACATTTACTAGTCAACAAAAAAGAAATCACTTTTTGTATCTCTTTGAATCAAAATACTGTTAAGCTAGTTTTTATTAAAAGGTATTTAGTTGTATTTATTTTTTGTTGACTATCGATATGTTAACAAAATAGGGCCTTTCACACATGGCCTGTATCTTTTGTTTTAAAATAATGATAAAAAACTTTTAATTAAATATAAATCAAATATGTCTTAAACAATAATGAGATCAATAATATTAAATGTACTAAAAAGTCACGTCAGGTTCATATATACTACTTTGTGCAACCTAAACAGTCTTCTTGAAGATTTTCTTTGAAGTGTTTTTTTTTGGTTGTTTGGTTCACACTCTTCGTGGCCAAGTTTTACGAAAGAAATATTTAATGCCGCAATCACTTCTCGGTATTTTTGTCGTAAGATACGTTGTGAGAGGGTTTTTTTTTCTAAAAAGTCTTTATGCATCGCATTGATTGTCAAATCACTGGGTAAGTATAAGCGATTGGGAGCGTGTTCACGCCTATAGTGAGATATGCTAGGCTCGAAGCCCATTATATGTTCCTTAATAGGATTTGCGTCAATTTTATTGTCAGGAGTAGCTCCCTGTCCCCTGTCTACTGGCGATACAACTGTCTCCTTGGAATTGGCCAATGCAGTCTGTAAAGGTTTATCATTAGATGGTTTGTAGCCCAAAGTTGTCAATAAGAAAGTTTTGCATACTCCATGCGTTGTCCTCTGATTAAGGTCTTGTTACTGTTCTTTGTTTCACAGATTTTGCTGAAGTATGATGCAGCATAAATGCCTTCCTCTCTTTGTCAATTAAATTCCAGAAGCTTTCATTTATGATTTTTCGTTGATCATCTGATATATTCTGGATACATATCTTTTTGCAGGAAGCTGGACAGGTTAGGTGTTTTTTTTCGCTTCTTTTCTCACATTGAGTGGTTGGTTGTATTTTTTTATTTTTCTTATTGTACCTACTTTAGTATAAGTTGTAAGATCATGTGTATTATCGTAAGTTATTTCATTTTGTGCCAGATTTTCGGTGTCTCTTAGATTAGCATTACTTATAACTTCGTTTTCTCGGGATTAAATCTCAACAGATTTTTCATGTTCAGCACGTCACACACTTAAATTATTTGTTAGAGTGTCAGAAGTATTTTCTTATTTTCGGAAACAGTTATCATTATTTGGTCTATATCAACATGAGAAATACAGGATCTTTGTTGATCATTTGCAGTCTGTGTAATTAGAGTCCCTGTACTAGCGCTATCTAAATTAAAACCATTGTTTTTATCAGAACAAAATACTGTCGATGATATATCAGTTAAATTATTATGTTCAATAATCTGCACAGTTGTTAATCAAAGAGTTCATGGAAATGTTGTTGTTCCCGGTTTCTGTGTTCTGATCGTGTTGTTGCTGATTGAAATAGTCACCTTTTGATGTAAATCGGCCCGATCAAAAGTTTAAATCTACAGAGTCGAAATAATTTGACCCATGATTAATCGGAGCCAGTGATTGATTTGCACTGTCGTATCTTGAAAATGGAAAATCATCATCTGAATCACTACTAGGGAAAAAGTCGGGATCGATAGTTTGAATATTACGTTGTAAATGTTTCGATTTCTTAAACCTTTCTCTCAACACCTTATTTTTTTGTGCAAATAGCATCATCATTTTCCTATTTCTTTTTGACATGGTTTATCTGAAACAATATTCGTTTATTTTAATTTAATTATTTATTTATTAAAAGTTTTACGCAGTTACCATAAAATAGGTAAATGCTAAATCCAAATACAAAATATTTGGTACTATTAATCAAATTATCATCATCGGCACGACAGCAACCATTTGCTAGGAAATTGTAGAATTAAGTCACATATTATTTTGTTGTGGCCTAGCAAATAAAGTTCAATTTCGCTATGTAGGTAATACGAAGGCGCGTATCCAGCCGCAAGAAAGTTTTGAAGAAATTGAACATAAATTTATTTTTTGAGTATGATTATGATTATATTAAACTAAAATTATACTTAATGGGACTTACCCAACTGTCACAAAACCAAATTACATCACTGAACACGTTAACTCACGATTTTTTACCAATTTAACACAGTAGTTACAAGATTATGACCTCTTAAACACTCATATCGCTGCTTTATTGTTATCAAAATATTTTTTTTAGTAAGTATGTGCATTTATAATATAATGTTACAAGATTATTAAAACAAAAAAAGACGTATCCGTGAATACAAGACTAGCGATGTAAAAAAAAGAAACGGATTTGAATCATAATATTTGTTACTGTTTATTTTGATCATTAAAATTTAACGAAAAACGTCATAAGATGTGATACCCCTTATTATTCAACAATTTTTTTGCGTTAAAACGTTTATTCTATTTATCCCTAAGAAAAAAGATACCGTATTCAAAATTCATAAAACAAGATTTCTTGCCTAAATTCGTCAAATTTATCAAGAAAAATATGAAAAAAATTCAGCATATGTATCTTCAAACGTACTTTTCAAATATGTTAAAATCGACAATTCAACGTAAAATCACTTATGCCTTTTTTCCACTGGGGGTGCGATATATGCCATAACGTTGCTGAAACTAGTTCACTAAACAACAGGGTTTTACACCTCATTACTCCGACTTAATCCAAGGGATGGTAACACATAGGTTTTATATCGCACGTGACGGATACGATACGACTGCACTGTGCTTTTATAATGCATAGCTAATCTAATTGTTGGTCAAAGGGCGCTGCGTTCTTCTTTGTATTCTCGGTCGTTCCTTATCTACATCAGAAGAGGCCTGTGCTCAGCAGTGGGATATTTTTAGAGGCCGGTATTCATACCTTAATATTATTTAGCGATTGATTTAAAAAAAAATATAGCCGATTAAACTTTTTTCTTCAATAAATCGTTGGTTCGTCAATAATAAGATTAACTAAGTTCATGTCATGACCTTATCAAGGAGTTTCCTGAAAATATGAACCCTCGACGTCGATTTACATTTTCTATGTAAATTAATTACAGCTGTTTTACGGAAACTCTTTTTACTCATAATAATATTATAATGATGGGCTATTAAGTTCCAGATAAGTGTTGAAGGTTTCATATTGACTTTACCTTACTTTGGTAAAATCTGTGGGTAAAATAATAAGAATTTTGAAAATCGGTCCACTATTGACGGAGAAATCAGTGACTAAATATAAAAAAATAATCTATAATAATATTATAAAGCTGAAGAGTTTGTTTGTTTGTTTGTTTGAACGCGCTAAACTCAGGAACTACTGGTTCGAATTGAAAACTTCTTTTTGTATTGGATAGTCCGTTTATTGAGGAAGGCTATAGGCTATATAACATCACGCTACGACCAATAGGAGCGGAGCATAAATGAAAAATGTTGCAAAAATGAAAAACCGTTGAAACTAAAACACGCGAACAAAGTCGCGGGAGACAGCTAGTAATACATAAATTCGAACATAGAATCTTTCCTCTAAGTTTTGTCTGACTTTATGTTTCAATCGAATTAGCATATCTCTTAAACTGCTTAGTCAGCTAGACAAACAACTTTATTGTCATTTATGTAACTTTAAAATACAGATATTTTCATCAGAGCTCCGAAGTGAGAACACATTTATAATAATAATGGCAGTCATAAAACAAAAGTTAAAGTTTTCGCAGCAATAACTGTTAGTCTCAATTTCAGAAACAAAACCATTACTTTTCGTGATGCCACACGTGTACAGACAATTTTATGACAGTGATTTGTTATTTTCTCATGATATATGAGACAAAGAAAAAGAACAAGAAGACGGTAGTAAGATAATAATTACTTGCATGAGAAGTTCTTTTTTTATATATTTTTTTAATAAAGGTTACTAGTAATGTGGGTGGAATTCACATTACTAGCAATCTTGTCAACCCCTCCAACTAAGCCAAATATGCTTGTATTTGGAGTGGCTTCACGTCAATAGTGCAATGGGTGGGGATTGAACCTACGACCTCTCGATCACAAGGCCGTCACTCTAGCCATTAGGCTATTGCCACTTCAAGAGTTATAGATACAGAACGCCATTAATTAATGTTTTTTTTTTGACTTATTTCCTCGTGTTATATGGATCAAATTAGGAAGGCAAAGACACGGTGCAATACGGTGGCTAGATGACATTGATTCCAAAAACTATTATGAGATAATTTAAACGATCCTGTTTACCTAATTTCAAACATAATCTATTCTGAGTTCCAAAGTATACCATGAAGCAGAACTAAATTGCATCCATACAAAGTTGGTTAAAAAGCTAATAAATTCGTCGGACCATATAAAGGTGATTTCACACCAAACTTTGTAAGCGTTGGGTGTTTAACGCGAACTATGGTCGATTTGGTGGACTGTGTAAATAAATGGTCAAGAGCCGAAGCTCGGTGTATTAGCCGGTAGTGGCCGGTAGTGACGGATGTGTGTAATCGGGTGCATGATTTGTTACAGCTATTATTGGATAAGGATAGGCCCGTTTTTTATTTACCCGGTTCCTTAGTTTTCGTTGGTAATCTTGTTTTTAACCCTTGAAGTTTTATTTACCATTCGGAGTTACGCAAACTTGTATTTAATGGTGTTTGTTTGCTTAATACCAGCCTATAAAAAGGCCTTTGCCCAGCTGTGGGGCTGGCTGGCACAGGCCTCTTATCATTTAGAGAAGGTACGAGCATTAATCACCACGTTTACTCACTTGCGAGTTGGCCAATTCAGATTTCTTTTTTTTGGAATGCAGGTTTCCTCGCGATGTTTTCTTTCACCACTTGCAATCTTGTAAATTCAAATCCGTTCGTTGAACTGCTAGGGCACAATGACACTCACGCCGCCATGACATTCTCCTTTGTCTGTTTATTGTATGCAAATATTTTTTTTTCATAACTTACTTCATGAAAATATCATTTATTTGCTTTATTAAGTTGTCAATTATATTTGATGTATAATAAGTTGTTAATTATATAGAGATTTGTATTTTTGTATGTTTGTAACGAATAAACTCAAAAACTACTGGTCTGATTTCAAAAATTCTTTCAACATTAGAATGTTACATTATCCCTGGGTAACATAGATTATATTGCTGTGCTGCCGTGCGAAATAATGAAGTAATATTGTCATCAATAAAATAAGTGATTTTAAAAAAGCCTTCCTAAAACTGTTATATAATAAAACATATTATTCGGTCGATGAATACCTGACCGACAAGTCCTTATTTTAAAAATTGTTTATATTATTGTTAAATATAGTTATAAAGATTTGTGATGTTTTAGTTTTATTAGTTTTTAAGTTCTTATTTGACATAGCGTTCGATAAAATATTGTAACATCTTTGTAATATACACCTATGTTCCACAAATAAATACATTTGAATTTAAATTTGAATCAAATCATACACTATTTCTAATAGAAAATAAACATTGAAAAATAAAACTCATAAGTTTATAAGCACTAATAATTTTAGCCAGTAAATAAACTACAATTCTAACGGAAAGCGAACAATTATTTATATTCTTAACGACCAAACAAAGGAGTTCTCATTTGCAGCCACACCCATTCAGATGGCATTTTAATAAATTAATTTCATTCAAATTACCCTGCCCTCCTCTTTGGTTCACCATCTGAATAAATAAATATTTACTTGGTTAATTGAAAAATTATCTTGCGACGTTTTCCAACAAGCGAAACAATTAAACTCTGTGTTTGATTTTACTGCATTATATTGTGGTGTTTAAAGATATATATTGACACTGTGGCTTACCGTGCACATTGTGTGCTGCTGTAAAATGCAAGTGTAAGTTCGATTGGAGAAATTGTATTGAATTAACTAGGTGATTTACGATCGAAAAATTTAAATAAGGATTTTTTTTCATTTTGTTGGTAAATGGGTTTTTATGTTTCTTAATTATCCCGATGCAACCAGTTTTTATTGTTATTCTACACTAGTTGTTGCCCGCGGCTCCACCTGCGTGGGTGTCGGTTATCGCGGCAAAAAGTATATGCTATATGCCCATTTCTAAAGGTCCAAATTTAATCCATACCAAGCAAGTTTCATTAAAATCGGTTCAGCTGTTTAGCCATAAAAGCGTAACACACAGACAGACAGAGTTACTTTTGCATTTATAATATTAATATGGATTTATGTTGCAGTACCTATATTAAATAATAGTATTATATTGTTGGGAATAGCATTTTAGAATGGTTGTCATTTTGTAATATCAATAATTATAAATTAAAGTGTAAAATATTGTTTTTGAGTTTATTCGTTACAAACATACAAAAATACAAATCTCTCTCTTTATAATATTAGTATAGAAGTATATATTATTTTCTTAGGAAATAGAAAAAAATGAAAATAAAAGAGGGGTAGATAAAATATGATGACTTGTTTTATTCCAACTACAGTACATTTCAATTAAACAACTTTGTATTCTGCACGAACAAGCACTAGATAAAGTACAACGTTTTTCTCTCATCCCCAGATGGCTGGAAATTAATATTAATAAGGTACTTTCTTTAAAATACTGGCTCATAACTTATTCGTGCCAAGAGAATACCGAGGTCCGCAACCACTGAAAAAAGCAAACAATTCGAAGCAAAATCAATAATAACATTACATATTCAACGAACTATCTGGAAGGGGAGGGAGGGGAAAATGGGCATCAAACATTAATGACATCATTTGGAGTCCCGCAAAGATGCTGAGCAACGGCTGATAGCCGATAGAAACGCCAGTAAAGGGGGATATAATGCGAATATTATACAGTATCTACTTTCCTTTACTCTGATGACCACACAAGTGCTATCGCAGAAGGGTAGCACGGTAAACTGGGAACGCAAGTGGAAAAGATTGGTTGGATCAGGATTTTGTCACGTGACATATTATTATTTGAAAGAATTAAAGTAAAATGTTTATTTGGCAGAAACAAACATTTGATTTTTGACGTGATAACGTCATATAAACCGATGCGCCGGCTGCACGGAGGAAAACGCATGACTCATTGTCACGTTCCGCCTGAACCGAGAGTGCAAGCGAGAGCGCGGAACAAGCGATAGAGAGGTACGATCGGCCTAAGCGTTCGGCTTGTGACTCATATATCTCTCTTCCACTATATCGGCCGTAAAATTATGGTCCGTAAACCGACTTTACAGACAAACAATTTTTTTCATACTTTTAGAACTATAAAAAAAACACTCTGTGGTAGTTTAGAATATTGAAAGTCTTACTGTACCAATAACCTGTGTTAGAACATTATTTAATTTCCCTTGTTGGTTGGTCTCGTGCGCTAAGCCGAGGTCGAGCCTAATTTGATTATTCTGTTCCGTTGCACATCCATATTTTGTGCAGCCTCCGTCCTATGTAATAGCAGCTGAGCCAATTGCCTCATATTGCACTTAATTCCAGAGCTCGGCAATGCAGGTGTTGCACAGCGATTGAAATGTCATTTGAGTGGCAAATGAGAGTTAAAACAAAGCTTTGTATTCCAGGCGAAGGAAAAATTAATTGAAGATTATATTTTTGTATAAAGTTTGTATTATTATATTGTACTAGCTGTCCCCAGCGACTTTGTTCGCGTGTTTTAGTTTCAACGGTTTTTCATTTTCGCAACATTTTTCATTTATGCTCCGCTCCTATTGGTCGTAGCGTGATTTTATATAGCCTATAGCCTTCCTCAATAAACGGACTATCCAATACAAAAAGATTTTTTCAATTCGAACCAGTAGTTCCTGAGATTAGCGCGTTCAAACAAACAAACAAACAAACAAACTGTTCAGCTTTATAATATTAATAAAGTATAGATAATTTATATTATTGCACTTACTTTACAGTGTTGGTCGAAATGTGTGCAATAGTAAAAATAAATTTTATAAATGGGATATTAAATTGTGACTGTCACACAGGTCTAATGAATAATTAAGGCTGACTGGCAAATAATGCATTTGTCATTAATTTCGCATATTTACACGGTACATTAAGCATTATAAATAATAAAATATATAAAATAATTGTTATAAAATAGTACCTAAACTTCTGTATCATTTCTGCCGAGTGCACCCAATTTTATAGATTTTTACTATGAAAATTAGAATAAACGGGTGATTTAGTTTCTTAAATACAAAAACATCACAAACAAAAGTTGTTTAAGTCATGAAGTTTTGACGTGTTTCGTTTATAAATTAAGATATTAAAAGACAGAGTTTTTCAAGTTTTTGTTAGAGTTGCCTTTGACAGTTCAAAATCTTTGCTGCTGTGTGATTAATTATAGTGATTAATGACAATAGTAAAGAAGTGAAGTATAAAAACAAAACAGTTTATGTGAGCAAGTGAACACACGATTTTTTTAGGTAACTATAACATTACACATATATGACAGCACATTTAGTTAAAATTAATAATATATTATAAATATTGTTCGATCGAGCTTCCAAATTTCCCATTCAAGGTATTATTCACATATCTTCCACTAGGGCAAGATATCTTCTAGACCTCTTCGAAAGAGAAAAGTAACTTTATTTTTTATAGCTCAGTGAACTGTTGAAGCAATAACAGGCTTGCTGTAATGCTTTTTTGACCTCTTAAGCCATTAGAGTACATTGAAGTCTAGGCTGTCAGAAGCAGTTATCAAAAAAAAAAGTGTGTGCGTGTAACCTTTACGCGCGATTGAAGTAAAACTTTATAACCTTGTTATTGAATATTATAAAATGTCGCAATTGTCAGAAAATTTATTTTTAATTTACTTATTTTAAAAGTAATAAATAAACAAGTATATTTAGAGATTTTCAAAAAATTTTGCAATTTAAAATAATGTTTTTAAAACTGTTGAATTTTTCATTCACTTTGCTATTCACAATTGATCCGTTTGACAATTTGAAAATAAATAATCCTAATTGATTATGATATTTGCCACTAGCTGGCGTATAAGTCAAGAAGCGTGTAGTATATGACATATACTTACAACCAATCAGAATTATTATTTTTAAATGGCGGAAGCGTTACTTCCGTCAGAAAAAAAATCTGAGTTACTCCCTAGTCGCGCCTAAAGAAGTTTTACTTCAAAAATACAGCCTCAATCTAAGCAAATAAAACCGGCTAAGATTTATCCTATTTCTGCAGAGATACTATCAAGTTAAGTCACTCTTTGCATTTTAATGCTCGAGCTGTCCCGCAGTCTGATATACTGTTATATCATGCAGTCTTTTTAGGGTCTTTGCCGATGAAAAGATATCTTTAAACAAAAAAACATAGATTTACTTCTTTTTGGTTGTTGAAAACTATTGAAAACCCACGCGAAGATATCAGAAGTGCTCGACTTGTTTTGGGATTAACCAAACCCCAATAATCACCTCAACCGGGCTTTCTACGGTGCCCGATATCGCGGATCGCCACGTACGGCCGAAGACTATAGACCGCGCACCGAAGCTCTCCCACGGTGTGCCCTGGTCCGTGTGAGTTTTGAGAATCAAACCCTATTTTAACTGATTTAGGGTTTACTTGGACTCGCGGAGTGACGGCCCGGCGCAGACGCGTCTGGTCTATCATGGAAGACCTGCTTCGCAAGCTAGATTTATGTATCGGGGTCGCGCCATGAAGTGTTTTTTTGATTAATAATAATAATAATAATAAAACCCTCGGGGCAAGCCGTTACCTCACCATGAGAATAACGCAATACCTGAGGGCATATTAACTTGCTTTTTCCAACTTTAAGATATAAATAAAAAATGTATCTTAAGGTCTATGTAGGAGCATACATCCGCAGGGCAGCTTGTGGCGAGCTGTTTGTGAGTAGCGACACAACGAACCTGAGTGCTCCAGGGAGTCACTCTTTAGAAGGGCTCCCAGCTCTTTCTTGCCTTAACTGGCTGGCTAGAGAGGGGTCGCTAGAGCTACATGCTCGGGGGTGGAAGTGTCTAATGGCGTAATAGCGAGGAAACCCGCTCCGGGTCCGCTACTGTGACCCGCGATGGCGAAATCGGGGCCGCACCGCTCGACACCCTTAGCCGCTCGCACTGGTGTTGCCTCCTGCTGCCTATCGTGGCGGTTATGTTGGGGGGCCCATCTGGTGAGCTGGCGAGTCACCACTTGCCTATTTGATTGCATTTATATGTGTTAGAAGGCAGGTGCCATAGTTTTCCGATTTAGTTCTAATAACCAATCCACTAACATTTACCTACACATAGCCTAAATTTTTAATTTCGATTCATAATTTACAATAGCTCTGTATCTACTTTGGACCATTCATGTCTGTTCTTCCATAGAGCAGAGGTGGATGGGCCCTAGTAGATGCCCCATCCCAGTTTAGAGTAAAGTTCTCAACAAGGCCACTGCGTGTTGGACCTGTGTCCCCACGTAAGCCTTTCAAAGGACCGGGTATTCTCAATGCTGAGGATAGCCCGTGAAAAAAGAGAGATACAAAATAATAATAATATATCTTAAGGTCTATGTAGGAGCATACATCTGCAGGGCAGCTTGTGGCGAGCTGTTTGTGAGTGGCGACACAACGGACCTGAGTGCTCCAGGGAGTCACTCCTTAGGAGGGCTACCAGCTCTTTCTTGCCTTAACTGGCTGGCTAGAGAGGGGTCGCTAGAGCTATATGCTCGGGGGTGGAAGTGTCTAATGGCGTAATAGCGAGGAAACCCGCTCCGGGTCCGCTACTGTGACCCGCGATGGCGAAATCGGGGCCGCACCGCTCGACACCCCTAGCCGCTCGCACTGGTGTTGCCTCCTGCTGCCTATCGTGGCGGTTATGTTGGGGGGCCCATCTGGTGAGCTGGCGAGTCACCACCTGCCTATCTGATTGCATTTATATGTGTTAGAAGGCAGGTGCCATAGTTTTCCGATTTAGTTCTAATAACCAATCCACTAACATTTACCTACACATAGCCTAAATTTTTACTTTCCATTCATAATTTACAATAGCTCTGTATCTACTTTGGACCATTCATGTCTGTTCTTCCATAGAGCAGAGGTGGATGGGCCCTAGTAGATGCCCCATCCCAGTTTAGAGTAAAGTTCTCAACAAGGCCACTGCGTGTTGGACCTGTGTCCCCACGTAAGCCTTTCAAAGGACCGGGTATTCTCAATACTGAGGATAGCCCGTGAAAAAAGAGAGATACAAAATAATAATTATATGTATTTATTATCTTCCACAAAGGTGTCTTAAAGCTATATTTTACATAATTATTTGTTAAACTCAGCCTTTGTGGGAGACTGGTATCTGCACTAGGAAACCCTGTCACACAGATTACCCCCCCAATTTGAACAGCGATAACATTACAAAAAACCTTTGTTAATAATGTAGGTATTTGTTTACTTTTTTAAAACAAAAGAAAGTAACAGATATGTGTATGATTATATGAGTGAATTGTGTGTGAATGATTGTCAGTTTTTATTTTTTTTTATTTTAACAAATTATGGCAATCTGCTGGTATCTTCAGCAATTTCTGCCAGTGTCGTGTTTACTGCCGGTGTCGTGACGTGACCACACATGGGCACTTATTAAATTAGTTTTCGGCGGAAATTATCCGTCTGGAACAACACAAATATAAATGTTAGTAGTTTTAAAACAAATTATATACATTATTTACAAACATAAATTTAATAAAATACATACTTAATTTATAGTTTAATATTATTATTTTTTATAAATTTAATAAACGCACATATAATTTGGGGATTGGGAAAAAAGGAGAGAAGGTGGCGAACATTCACAGGTTTATTAATTTCCAACTTATCCATGACTTGATTCAAAGTGGAAGTGTTGCGTAAGGGGCAGTTTAAAAAAATATGGTCAATGGACCCTTCGTCCAGACCACACTCGCAAAGTGAATTATCCCTTACTTTAATTTTATGGAGGAAAACTGGAGTACAGCAATGACCAATACGGATACGACATATAACTGACGTAACCGTCTTTGGGACCTTTTTGAATTTATAAAACCAAGGTTTAGAAGGAATAGAGGGTTGAATTGCTGCATAAGCTCCGCCTTTAGTCTTACTGGTCTCTGACCAATAAGACTGCCAGGACTTGAAAAGATCAATTTTCGCACTATGAATCAAGTCATAAACTTCAATTGAGAAGTGTTTGCGATCTGCGAAGCCGCTAGAACTAGCAGCTTTAGCCGCCACATCCGCACATTCGTTACCGGTAATGCCCCTATGACCCGGAATCCACACAAGTATAACCTCTATGCCCTTACTGGAGCAAGAATGCAAAAGATCTTTAGTAGCTAAAATAATTGGACTGCGTAGACTATCCTTCAAGGAATTTTTCACAATAGCCTTCAAGGCACTACTGGAGTCGGAGAAAATGACCGCTTTCGAAATATTGCGGTGAGATAAAATATATAAACATGCTTCGTAAATGCCAATGCACTCTCCGGTGAAAACAGATGTCTCAGGAGGGCACTGGAACTGCAAAAAGATTTTGAAGTTGGAAATATAGACGGCAATACCGGTATTGCCGTCTAGGGATAGTTTAGAAGCATCGGTATAGAATTTAACATGATTAGGCCATTTATCATTAATTATTTGCAAGAACCTATCGCTAGTCTGTACCGATTCCTTATCCAATCCAATGTAATGAATGACTTCAGGAATAAAATTTAAAACATTGTATGGGGAAGAATATACTGGCAATTTAGTGCACTGGTGAATAGGGGCCTTTTCCTCAACCAAACCTATTTTTCTATATGATTTTATAAAGGGAGGGGTGACTTTATGTCTCCAATAAACACTTTGTCTGCATAGATGCTCCAAAGTAGAAAGTTTTGGCAATATCTTGTGGTTTGACAGAAAATAGGTCTTATAGATAAATTTATCCGCAAGATATTGTCTACGGAGGAGAAGGGGAGGGTCGCCACTCTCGACCTGCAGAGCGTTAGTCGGGGTAGACCTCATGCAGCCCAATACAACGCGGAGAGACTTTGATTGAATGGTATCCAACTTAGCCATTGCAGCTTTGCTGCATGGTTCCAGCCAGTAGGTACCATAATCTAATAAACTCCTTATAGTGGCATTGTATATGAGTTTTAGAGTAAATGGGTGAGCACCCCACCAAACGCCCGCAAGAGCCCGCAACAAGTTCAGCTTCTTCTCACATTTATTGGAGATATAATTTATATGAAAAGTTCCAGTTAATTTAGAGTCCAAGATGACACCGAGAAACTTAACCCGATCTTCAACCTTGATAGGAGATCCTTCGATTTCCAGGTGTACATCTGGGATAACTCGTTTACGAGTAAAGACTACGCTGGAGCTTTTAGGGGCTGATAAACTAAGACCATGGGAGATTAGCCAGTGATTTAGTGAGTTAAGGGATACTTGCATGGACTCCGCAGCCTGTACAATGGATGAACTGGACAAATATAAGCACAGGTCATCGGCATACTGCAAGATCTGACAGTCAACGTTGAGCGATTTATGTAGGTCAGAAGTGTATATGTTATACAGAATAGGGCTAAGAACGGAACCTTGGGGAAGACCACGCCATACCGTTCGGGCATCAAATTTTTTACCAGGGATATGGAGCTTGACACTACGTCCAGACAGTAGGTTACTTATACATTGACACATCTTAGACGGTATGCTCAGCTGGCGTAACTTACTTCTGAGCACGGAAAGAAGGACATTGTCATAAGCAGCAGAAATGTCTAAAAACACCGCCAGTACAAACTCGTTTTTTGAAAGTGCGATCCGAATATCTGTGGCCAGGATGCCAATGCTATCCGCAGTACTGGCTCCTCTGCGAAAACCAAACTGGGTCCCAGCTAAGAGGTCGTGACTTTCTAAGAACCACACTAACCGGTTTTTTATTAGGTGCTCTAAAACTTTACCAATGACAGGAGACAGTGCGATTGGACGGAAGTGGTCAGTACTATTAGGAGATTTACCTGGTTTTAGGATAGGAATGATAAGCTGAGTTTTCCAGCTATCAGGGATATAGGAGAGGGAAAAGCAATGGTTGATAAGGGATAAAAGATATCGTCGACTATGCTCACTTGACTTTTTGAAAAAGGAATAAGGAACGCCATCTACTCCCGGGGCAGAGTCCTGGACGTGATTGAGCACTGCATCTAATTCACAGATTGTAAATGGCGTGTCTAGAGGATCATTGGAGGATACTGGGGCAATAGATGTAGGACATTCCCCACTGAGGGGAACGAAGGGAGGGGCTATTTTATTAAGGAATGATGGAGCTAGGTCATATGGGATTGAGGGTGAATTTTGGTCTGAGCAGCCGCGACTATATCCTTTAAATTTCTTCCAGATTAGAGAGGATGGTGTTGTAGGAGAGAGGGAAGAACAGAACTTCTTCCAACCTTCATATTTCTTTTTCCGGAAAAGACGCCTAGATTTAGCAAGAATTCGGTTATATTCCATCAGGTTCGCCACAGACATAACCCTAACATACCTCAGTTCAGCCTCTTTCCGGGATTTGATCATGGCAGAACACTCACGGTCCCACCAGGGCGGAGATGAGATCTTCCCCGAGGCCGAATTCTTAAGTGGGATAGAGCTATCAGCTGCCGATAAAATAGCACCGAGAAACTGCTCCATACAGGCGTCTAGATTGTCAGGGGATATAATAGGCAAAGCAGAAACTATGTTATCCAGAGTTTGTGAATACAAGTCCCAGTTTGCATCTGAGATCCTGTATTTTAAAAGCGGAGGTTTGTCCCTTTGCGGAATCGTTCTATTACTTAGAGTGGAACAGATTGGGTAATGGTCACTGCCAAATGTTAGGGCCAAACGTTTCCACTCCAATTGGCCCATTAAACTAGCAGAGCAAAGGGTAAGATCGACGCAGCTTTTACATTGGCCCGGTCTGGGAAGGCGAGTTTCCTGTCCGTTATTAAGGACACATAGTCCTACTTCGTCCATTAGATCCACTAAATCTAATCCTGGGCTATCACAATGGTCAGATCCCCAAAGAGCATGATGGCAGTTAAAATCACCCAAAATTATAATAGGTTTATGGACAGCACATAAATTTCTAATAAATTGTAGGCATAAGGGATTAGGGGAAGGAATATAAATAGAGATAAAGTCAATGCCAAGAAGGTTAATACCTACAGCATTGATCTCATCTCCATGGGGGGGAAGGGTAAGGAGGGAAGATGAAAGGGAACTATTTACAAGTATAGCAGCCCCGCCATAACCGTCGGGACGGTCATCACGGAACATGCTATATCCGGGAATACTAAAGTGGAGGCGTGGAGTTAACCACGTCTCTGCAATAGCGAATATTGCTGGATTATATAAGTTAATTTGTTAACGTGTTTTGTCTTGCTCTTTGTAATAATTTGTGATTGGCTGTTTGTGTGAAGTCCATTTCTCGTTTACTCTTGAGTGTTTTAAACGACTGACGCCGCCCTGGGGGCTGTCCTAGAAAGGGATAAGGACATTTTCGCTGCTTGGCTTCAACTTGGTCCACCCGGTCTCGAACCAGCGACGCCGCCATTCGCAGCCGACCGCCCTACCATCGCGCCATCGAGGTTAGTCTCTACGCTTTCAAATCCGGCGTCTCGCTCAGCGCCCCACTCCGAAGTTGCTACGTCACCGCACCGCCGGCGCACCGCGTGAAGCTTTATTGGTGTAGCGCCTATGCGTTAGTTTATAGCAATTGTGTGTTCTTACGCTTATTGTTGTTGCTTTTCTACACGTACGTTTATGATGAAGCGAACACCGCCGAAAACTATGCTGCGATCTGAGCAGTCGATTTCCGAGCCAGACCTAGCAAAGCATACATCAATGGAAGGCGAGGTGAATGTCACGACTCGTAAGCGTAAGCAACCTGAATGTGAACACACTGCACAAATCGCGGCCATGCATACCGACTTGAAACAAACCCTAAGCGAGTGGAGAACTAGCTTAGATTCTAGCTTGTCGGTTATAAATGACAACATAAAATCTGTCCGAAGTGACCTTGAGAACTTTATATTAGAGACCAAGGAAGAAATTAACCTGCTTCGCTCGGCAAACGTTGCTATAAAAAAGTCTGTTTCTGTATTGTCTGAGGAGGTTGCAGAGGTCAAAAACAACGCTCAATTCATATCGGATAAATACGATGACCATCTTATACGACTCAATAAGCTCGAAGAGCGGGTTTTAAATCAAACAGCAATGCGAGATCTTGAAACTAAAATAGATAACCTGGAGCAACAGGCCCGACTTTGCAACCTTGAAATATCTAATGTGCCGGAACGACGTGATGAGAACCTTTTCAATATATTGGAGGATATCTGCAAAAATGTGGACTTCGCTATTCCAAGAGATGAAATAACTGCTGTTCATCGAGTTCCACACGCTACGGCCAACGAGAGGCCGAAAAACATCATTGCTAAGCTCAAGACCCGTTCCCTAAGAGACAACATCATCAGCGCCTATCGTTTAAAAAAAAGGCCTCAACACCTCTGACATCGGAATTTCAGGATCTCCCCGCGCTATATATGTCAACGAACATTTAACTCTTAAAAAAAAACAGCTGTTACGAGAAACCCGTGAACTAGCCAAAAGGCATGATCACAAGTATGTCTGGATTAAACACGCTACCATTCTCGTTAAAAGATCTGATAACTCTCCTACTATCGCTATAAAATCGTCAAATGACTTGTGCAAAATAAGAACGAGTGCGTAATAATAATATTTAACCTAAATCTGTAACGATACTATCGTTTGTTTATTAGCAGTTACAATGGCTACAAATTTGAATAACTTCAGTATTTACTACCAAAACAGTAGGGGTATACGCACTAAACTTAATACTTTATACATGAATATTTTATCTAATTGTTATGATGCCATTATATTAACAGAGACGTGGTTAACTCCCGCTATAAACAACTGCGAATTTATTGACAATCGGTATGTGGTTTTTCGATGCGACCGAAACAGAACAGCAACCAATAAATCTGATGGGGGTGGCGTTCTTATTGCAGTCCTACGAGTTTACAATCCTGCGTTAGTATCGCTCCCATTGCAAACTACGTTAGAAAAACATTTCGAACAAGTTGTGGTTGCTATCCCAAGTAACAACAACAGTGTCTATAGTCTTATTAGTGCAGTATACTTGCCAAATAACTTATCGTTCGGTGTCTACAACTTGCATTTTGATAATTTGGATACTTTGATTGGATCTATGAAAATAGATGATTTGCTGTTGTACGGTGATTATAATATACCGACAGCAAACTGGATAGTATCTACTAATCCATCCCTTAATCATCTAACCTGTATGGGTACATCTAATATTTGTAACCGATTAAGACAATTTATGATTATTCAGGATGTCAAACAGTTCAACCAATTCATAAACTCAAACGGCCGTATCCTTGATTTATGTCTTTCTAAAACGAATTGCTGGGTTTTAAAACCCAACCAAGATTTGCTTCAGGCTGACAACCACCATCCTCCTTTTTACTCATTACATTCTTTAAATCTTAATACAAATTTCATACGCCCTCTTCATACTCCTAAGTATAATTATCGTAAGGCGGACTACAATCTCATTAACAATGAAATCGATGAAATCGACTGGAATAATGAGTTAGGCGGTGCATCTGCTGATGAGTGTGTCGATATTTTCTATAGTCAATTATATGGTATTATTCGTAATAGGGTGCCTATGTTGAAACCGAAGAATCCTCACTTCCCAGTGTGGTTTTCTAAAGCTCTTATACATATATTTAAATATAAGAAGAGAGCCTGGACTAAGTGGAAAAGGTATAAAAACATAGTTGATTATGAAGTGTTCTCCTTATATAGAGCTCGTTTTCAAAAGGAATGTACAAAATGTTACCGTATTTATATTAATAGCGTTGAAGATAGCATTCCTAATAACGTTAAACACTTTTGGACTTATGTTGCTAATCGACAAGGCAGGTCTGGGGTACCCTCACGAATGTATTATAAAAACAAAATATCTACTAACCCCCTTGAAACCTGTAACCTTTTCTCTTCGTTTTTTCAGTCAGTTTTTGAACCTTCTTGTCTTACACCTGACTGGTGCCCATCCTCAGAGCAATCTATCTACAATAACTCGTCACTCAACACCATACATTTCAGTCTTTCTGCTGTTCGTAAGCAATTGAAAATGTTAGACTTGACCAAAGGGGCAGGGCCAGACGGGATTCCTCCCTGCTTTTTTAAATATTCCGCTGACACAGTTTGTCAGCCACTATATATAATATTCAACATCTGTATTAATACTGGTTCATTTCCCTCTTTCTGGAAAAAAGCCAACATCTTACCTGTCCATAAAGGTGGTTCTAAACAAAATGTTGAAAACTATCGCCCTATCTCCCTTCTTTGCACTCTTGCTAAACTGTTTGAAAAGTTAGTTCATCTTGAAATATACCCTTTTCTTAAACACATTCTGATCCCAGAGCAACACGGATTTGTTAAACAAAAATCCACCGTTACCAATTTAATGATTTTTACTGAAAACTTATTTAAAAACATGGATATTAAAGCTCAAACAGACTCAGTTTACACCGATTTCAAAAAAGCTTTTGACAGAGTCGATCATAAAATCCTACTAAACAAAATTGCGTTTAATGGCATAAGAGGCAACCTATTGCGCTGGTTCCAGTCTTACATTACTAAACGTAATCAAACAATAGTATGTAACGGATACCAATCAGACTCATTTTTAGCAACATCTGGAGTGCCTCAGGGTTCCATACTGGGTCCGTTGTTATTTATAATCTATATAAATGACATTCATAGTTGTTTCCAAAACACTAATTTTCTATTATATGCCGACGACCTAAAAATATACAAAAAAATTAGTACTATTGATGATTGCTTTCTCCTTCAACAAGATTTAAACAGATTTTCTGACTACTGTAATGTCAATAAGCTTCAGTTAAGTATTTCAAAATGTAAAATTGTTAATTTCACAAAGAATAAAACAATTATCAATTATAGCTACTCACTCTGCAATGAACTCCTTCTTAAAGAAAATGAGATTTGTGATCTGGGTCTTCTTTTGGACAGTAAACTTCACTTAAACTTACATATTGAGAAGATAATTGCCAAAGCTTTCCAAATGTATAATCTTGTCATACGATCTTCGACAGATTTTAAACGCACAACAACATATCTGTATCTCTTCAACAATATAGTTCGACCACAAGTGGAGTATGCCTGCACAATATGGGACCCATATTACGCAAAATACGATCAAGCAATAGAGAAAGTTCAGCGCAAATTTCTTAGAACGATGCATTATAAATGTCACTCATACCGTCTTTCATATGAAGATTCTTTACTTAAGTTTAGATTAATAACCTTAAAATCTAGGCGGTTATTACTTCAAGCTATGATGCTCTATGGTCTTATTCACAACAGATTTGACTGTTCCGAACTTATAAATAACATATCCTACGTCGTGCCCAGAACTGTGATCAGACGTCAAGCACGTGCCTACCCGCTTTTTGCTTCAACGGCTTGTCGCACGAATGCTGGTGAGAGGGCACCTCTCCATAGATTAGTAAAAAATTACAACAAATATTTTTCTGAAATAGATATTTTTGCCGAACATCGTAATACATTTAGGAGTAATATTCTTAAAACTTTGCAATTGAACCTGTAACACCTATCATTTATAAAGGTTGCTGTTGTGTTTGTGTCATGGTTGTACCCATTAAGAGTTCGATCAACGTTTTATTAATTAATTAATTATTTTGTTTTGTTATAATATCATAATTTTGTTTGTAATCTCTCATAGTTCTTAGCCTAAACAAAGTAAACTCGTCCACACTATGTGCTTGATTAATATAAATAGTAATCTGTGGAAATGTAGTGGATTGTACTTTTACTTTCTATTATTGCATAATTAGATGTAAGACATATTGTACAATTGTTTGTTTCCCCAATAAAGTAAAATAAAAATAAAATTAATGAGGTGGATGATGTCATGTTTTTTGGGAAGAGCACTCCTGGCGTTCCACTGGAGGAGATGGAATTTTATTTGTTTGCAAGGTGTTAAGTAAATTGCTGGCAACGTGGTCCGGTAAGGTATAATTGGATAGGAGGGAAGTAAGGAGTATTACAATCTGTTCGATTGTGGATGTGTTATCAGTTGGGGGAGGAGGATTGTTGTTAAGGGCACAACCATTGGGAGATGAAGGGAAGGAATAGCTATTGACGATGTCTTGGTGAGCTCTTTGGTCATAGCCAGGGGCGAGAGGGGCATGAGTCTTAGGACGGAGGAATACAGTTTTTTTATAAGATGTGGAAGTGGACGCCTGGTGGGGGTGCATGCGAGGAGGTTGAGATGGGTGCAGTGCATGGGATAAAGATGATGATGAGAATGGAACTGATGCTACAACATCAGCGAAAGATTTTTTGGCAGGTGGGAATTGTTTTGCGGCTTCAGAGTATGAGATGTTTTTCTCCGACATACAAACTTTGATGTTCCTCTGTCTAGTGAATTCTGGACACTGTTGACTGTTGGCATTGTGACGACCGTCACAATACAAACATCTTGGTTCTTCAGCAGTACAACCATCCCCAAAGTGATCTTCACCACAGCGATAACACCGTGGTTTGGACCGGCATTGGGTTTTGGTATGTCCATATTTGCAACATCCATAACACTGTACAGTAGGGAAGTGGTAAAGCTCTACTGGAAGGGAATTGAAGCAACAAAATACTCGCTCAGGAAGAGTACGACCATCGAATGTTAGCACAACAGTAGAAGTAGGAAGCCATTCTGTTTTTCCTTCATTCGTGACTTTTCTGTTCATTCTTCTTATCTTGAGAATTTTCCCAAAACCAGAAGGTGAACACAAATTGTCTGAGCACTCTAAGTCAGACCAGTCAGCTGGAACCCCCTTGACAACACCCATTCGGGTTATATTAAATGTTGGGATAACTGTATTGTAACCTTTTTCCTTTATGATGGAATTATTCAAGAAAGCATTGGCATCCTGAGGACCCTTGAACTCAACTGATATTCGGTTCCTACCAATTTTTTTAATACCATCCTGCTTTATGTTTTTAATATTAAGTTTCATCATTAACTGGCCAAACCTCACAGGATGAATTGATGTACCTGCCTTAGGGTCCACCTCTACCAACGATGCAAAGACAATAAAGGGAGCAACATCAGTATTAGAGTACTTCGATCTTGCAACAAGCGACGGGGCTGATGTCCTGTCACGTTTGCCAGATGAAGACCCTTCATCTACGGAATTTTCTTCTGTAATTACATTATCTATGCCCCGTTTGCGTTTTACAAGATGCTGGGACTGCTGGGATTCAATAGCCTCAAAAGAGGACAATGGTACGGTTATTCCGGGGGAATGGGTAAATAATTCTTCGGATTGGGAGTTAGGGTCAGGTTGGGGAGGATCATCGGGGTCTGGCGGTCGGCCCGGAGGCCGGTCATCCACTTCCATGGTCGGCCAGTGACCACCGCATAAAAGAGTGCAGGGACGACGGACTTACCTTATAGGTCACACTCACACAAACACAAAACAAACAGACACGCACAAACAACACAGGACACCCAAAATACGCCAGAAAAAAAACAAATTCTTTAAAAGAAAAACATCCACATGTGTCAGCCACAATACACAAACCGGAAGTCGATTGTCAGTTTGATGCGGAAACTGGTGTGCGACCTGCGATATCTTTGCTTAAGAACCCTTGATGTACTGCTGTCTACTTCTTATTTAATTTGTTTGCCTTTCGAAATTTTTGTAAAGAGTGTCTAAGCCTATAGGATTACCAATACCTAGTGCTATCTTAAAGTACTGTACATAAAAGCCAAAAACCAAAGGTATAAGTTCCAAAACATTAAAATCGTACCCCACATACACAACAAACGACCCAGAAACGAAATAAAGTACTGCCACATCAGAATTCCCGAAGTCGATGCTCAAGTAACATTTTTATTAAAATATGCTCAGAATTATGTCCCAAAATGAATAAATTTACTTCGCCCCCCTTGTCTTTATAGCACGCCCGGGGTTTTAATAAAAAAGTCTACGTTGAGTGTAAATTGTATTTGGGAAATGGTTTTTCGTTGTTTTCCCTTTTTGCATATATTGTTCACCTGATTTTATGAAGTAGACTTTGTTCTGTGCCGAAAAGATTTGGAATAAGAAGTAGGAAAAGGCGTGTATGAAGTGATTTTTATATTGAAAGTATATTTTGAGGTTCGAGTAAAAGGTTGTACATAAGTAATGTTTCGAGTATATAAATTATACTTCAGAGCTTATTTATTAGGATCATTTGGCTACGAAAAAAATAGACGAAACTCTGAGGGTTGTTAAAAGAATAAATTGTTTAAACACATTGCCAAATGATGATAATGAAGAAAGTATGTGTTGAAGAAGATTCGTAAATTGCATAATTGCTTATTCCTCAAAGCCGATACAGTTTCAGTAGAGAGGTTAAAATGATTATCGGTTCCATAAGAAGCACGACGCCGAAAATCCCAAAATCATGAACCCAGAACCTCAAAATTTCCTGAAACGACAATAACTAAACATCCAAAATAGTTCACAACAACAGGCTGTAAAGTAATCAGGCCTTTAGTTACGAGATAACACGTAATAGTGTCACGCGTCTGTTACATATGGCACTGTCTGTCACCACTCACATTGGATTACACACACTCATAATTCATGACAACGCAACCTCCAAAATATCCTTTGAAGTGAAAATGTTATTTAAATAATAGTAATTACGTATTCAGATTTTGAAGTAAATTTGTTCATTCGCTTGACAGTGACAGGTTAAGCGCTAGATTAACATAATAATACACTTTGATAAACAATAGAGGGATTATCGTGCGGTTTTGTTATCAATTTTTTATTTCTATCAAGAAATTAATTATAGTTGGTTTGGTTTAGAAATATTATTTATTTATTTATAGTTAATTAAACCATTTTACTGGTATTGCTTATTAGCAAGACGTTGCAACTATCTATTCAACAGGTTTATATTATATACATAATTAAATACACAAAAGAAATAACAAAATAAACTAATCTAATCAAAACATAAACCTAAAATATGTTATAAAATATCAAAAAATTCGTTCACATCGCTGTCCACTAGGAGTGTTCCCAAAAGGCTGGCGGCATCGTCACGTTGTATGGCAATGCTTATCCTCTGTCCAAGGTAAAAGCATGTACATTCAGAAAGTGCCAACATTTTATTGTTCAAGCATCCATCCAAGATCCAAGCATCTAAACTTAACGTGGAATTTTGGAAGATGTACCAAAACTGAAAATTGTTCGTCCAGTTTCAAAAACTGACACAACAATAGTATAGCAAAAGAAGTAAACCACAAATACATCCGTGGTAGAAAATAAACATACCATCAATACGTGCAAAAAGCGTATAAACCTTTACGTTCTATCTTATAGCCTCGCAGCGATCCCTGTCGTTTCTGAATAACGACAGTCAATTAAGGTTCAGTGCAGGTCGTAATTTTCTTTGCAGCGAAGAGGGAACCAACCATTTGTCGGCCATCATTGCCTGTCCAGAGTTAATATGAGCGGTGTTCAACTGCTTGAGCAATTTTGTAGAGCCATGAAAACTGGATTTAGACGGTTTAAGTTGATGAGGGCTAGTTTGTGGTATAACATTTTGTAACCTCAAAAATGAAGGTTTTTTTTGTGTTTGGTAGGTAGAATAATAGTGAGACCATACATAATCAAAACTCAATATGCTACTGATTATTTTGACTTTGATCTATCCAGATATCTTATTTATAGTTACAAAAGTAGCTGTCAAACTGTAAATCAAACTATAATATGTTAATACCCTTCACAAAAAAGGACCCTCTGAAGTAAAGACTGAAATAGTCGTTGACTAGTGGAACTATGTTAAATGCCCCAACACATTTCCCAGCATATAGTTCTTAATTATTTTTTTGTCTAACAAAGAGTCGTGTCATTTCTTTATCCTCTGTTTTCTTAGCCCTCCTTCTACGTGTAGAACGCCGCGAGCAGTTCGCGGCTCGTCTTGATTGTTTTACAGTTTTGTTCGCCATCGGCACCCCGCTAAGTTCTTTCATGAACCCCTTTATAAAGTCGGTGTTGACGCAAACTCGTTTAATTTAGGCGACTCTGCGAAGATTTACTGGAATTTGGTAACATTTTGGTGTTTCTATTTTATGATGTTGCAATGATTGACTTCTGATTTGTACTCTTGTTTGCTCTTGGTAGAAATTAAGATATTATTACAAGCTATTAATATTGTCAAGGTAAAAGAATATCCTCCAAAAAAAAAGTAAGTAAGTGTAACCAAACCGAACTCTTTGCACTAAGTACAAATAGGATGACAGACCAGGTATGGTATCACATATCAAAAAATAACAAATGAAATTTATTTATCTTTCTAACCAACAAATATTAAGGTGACGATTTGTTTTTACGCTCCAAAATTTGAATGTCATCCAGTTCCAAAACTCGTGATTAGGTTATCATATATCTTGTAACTTTTGGCGCCTCGCCGACCGGTAAACGATACGTCGCGCTATGTGTTGCTTCGGAGTAGTGCAAGGCACCTTCGGAGCCGTTAGGAGTGAACGTTCAAAGTTGAATATGAGGTCGAGGTACCACGTGGTAAGTGTTAGTGCTGAAGACAATGTTTCCCAAAGGTATCCTCTTGCTGTAGAAGTAAGTTTAAAAAGGAGTCTTCAATGGGTACTGTACCTTTATTGTCTGGTCAGACGTCGTGAAAATTTTGTTTTATATAGTTTTTAATATTTTGCAAATTAACTTAAAATGTACCTTAAAATTTTCAGGTAGTTGATAATCCATCGTATAAAATGGTTTGTTTTTTTCTAAATGGCCTTAAATATTATTTTAATTATTTGTTACGCATTAACGCATGCGGAGCGAATATTTGTAATTAAATACAAATAATAGAAGGAAAAACTTAAACCTCAGGAAGGACTCGAACCTGGCGCGTCAAGCCAGTGGTCGCAGGTTCGAGTTCTGCCTGAGGTTTAAGTTTTTCCTTCTATTATTTGTATTTAATGGCCTTAAATATGTTTATGCCATCAGTAAACTATTACAGTATGTCATTCAGACTCTAACACTCAAAATCTGTGTGTACTTTTGTAGCCTGATATTCACATAATAGCGGTGCGGGTAATTGGTAACTAGGTAAAAAAGGAAATATCCATTAAATCCGCCAGATACAAAAAAAAAACTTTTCTTTTATCAAATCAATAAAAAATTACGAAGTTAAAGCGCATTAAAGTTCAGGAGAAAGGGCTTGTGACGTCACATGTTGCTAAAAATTGTAGCTACAAGTGACGTCACGCGACATTTTCATTCACTGTATCTTCTTCATTGTATGTTTAAGTAAAAAAAGAAAAAAATACGTGTCTTATATTTATTAATAGTCTATGTGATATGCAAATAAAAGAAAAATAGTCCGCTCCCCTATTACATAACCAGGTTATAAAAAAGAACTTTTGCAACTAAGTCGTATACCAATATCCAGTAGCTGGCTTATTTGAATCATAATTTCGACCATTTTCTTCTAGATTACTATGCAAAATCGACCCAAATACGTTTACGGAAACACCAAGCACGGGCTAGTTCGTAGTTTACTACACGAAATTACGTTCCGCTCTCCAAACACGGCGAATTTAAACTAAACGGTTTAAATTTTGTTCTAGTCCGGTATATTGGATGTTTGGATAGTTTCTGTTTTACTTCTATACCGTAGTGTTGTGTTTTCTCTAATTTAAGGTAAATATTGGAGCTGTTAAAATTTGCTATGTGTAATAAGACTCTTTTTGCACACTTAATGCACACCGCATTGATAAAGATAACGTGTTAGTATTTTATCATTGAATTTATGTGGATTGGACAAACTTTTGTACCGGTACAATTTGTGTTTTACGTTGGATGATGTATATTGATTTGTCTAGTAAATTAATATATGGACGACATTATCAGTCGACACAGAAAACACAGTCATGGGTTACAAGAAGTGGCGAAGACTAAAGCAAACTGGATCTCACTAATGGATTAACAAAACCCACCACATCAGTTGTAACTTGTTTCAGTGAATGACAGTATGACGGCTAATTGAGTGGAATGAAAGGAGAAAACATTGTGAGCTGACCCCTAAAAAATTTGAAAAAGGGAAAGAAGAAGAAGAAGATAATAATAATAATTTATTTGTCAACTTTGACAACAATAAACAGAAGTATTATAACTTCTGCAACCAGTTTGCAAGTTTGATTTTAATATATAAGAATGTACCTATAACTCATGATAATGGACACTTTCTCACATTAATTATTCCGCAAACAAACCAATAAACAAAGTCTTCATCCCCAAAATTAAATTTTAAGCGTTCAGAACTTAACAATGCTGACGAAACACCGATTAAGCTACAGCCAGGAATCCCTTTATTAAGGAATATTTTCGACGTAACGTTATTAAAAGCACAACTCTAGGGGTTTATTATTTTGCAAATCAAAGAGATTATGCAAATATTAAGTTGCGTTCGTTCGTACGGCTTGTACCAACCCCGGAATCGAAATTAATTTTGTAAGCAAATAATAATAAATAGCGGCGTTGTTTCTGTAATATCGTAATGAGGTAAATAGGTTTTTGGTTTGCGTTCTTTGAAGCCATCGCTCATCAGCTTTGTTGGCTGTTAAGAAATTGTGTAATATTATTTGCTTATCTGGCTTCGTTTTGCAGATAAATGGTTACTGTCGGGGGAGCAATTTCGGAATTTGGGTTACTTTAGGTAAATACAATTTAGCTTTTTTTTCAAGCTTTAATTTGTTCTTATGTTGAAAACAGGGAGTTTGGTTTCGTTTGTAGGCTTATTTTGCAACAGTTGTCTCTTCAAAGCCGAAGAAAATTATTGTCGATTATGCCTGATCTAATAATGATTGCAATTTGGAATTTGGAATATTCTGAGATAGGTCGCCTATACACCACTGTTTTTAAATAATAAACTTATATTCTCTGTATAAGTATACAGAGGCTTTTGCTACATGTAGTGGGTAGTGTAAATAAATAAATTCATAGAAATATTTGCTGCGGCAAGTTGTTGTTTGTTGTAGCTTTGTATGGGAGAGGCCGTTGTTCAACAGTGGACATATTCCGGCTGATGACGATTTTATGTCTACTATTTGTATATTTTTCTTACTACATACGTGATTCTACTATATTCATTTCCTTCATGTCTATTCAATATAGTCAATATTATATCATCATTTATTTCTCTCGTGGTTTGTATTTATTATATGGAACATTGATTGTGTTTATTATTGTACGGTATTACAATATTATCAGGCTCTAAAGATTTTGCGATATGAGTCAGTCGTTTTCATGATAAAGTAAACGCGAACAAAGGAGGTTTTAAGTGTATTTTGTAATGTCTGTATCATATCATAAATACATTTATAACTGATAGATGAACGACAAGGATTTATACTAATATTGTGTAAAAAAAAATCCTCTTTCAGTTGCTAAAATGCTGGCTGTAAGTTCTTTGATGTATAAATAAAAAATAATATTCTATTCATCTATCTAAGTACATAAATACGAAGAATACATACCTACTTTATTCAACGTTTTTCTATCTTTTACATTCACTTACCTACAGATTAATCTTCTTAAAAACATGAGACAGTCTATTGTTCAAATGATAGGAACTTCAAGTATAAAGAAACGAAACGTAATCCCTTCATAATTAATGTAAGCACCTTGTAGCATTTTACGCAACATACGGACTTGACAGCTGAGTTGAAATTTTAGAATTTCGTTAAGCATTTACACATTTTGATGACGAATCAAGTAGAGTCGAGAAATATCTTGTTTGTCATTGTTAAATGTCGTTGAAGATCTTTATTAAAAGAAGTTTGTATTACAATAAAAAAAATTACATAAATACGTTAATATAATAAAGCAAGTTCACTGTAGTACTCATGACTGGTAGTCTAGGAGTTAGCGAAGACAGAAAATTAAAGGCCTTATCAAATTCCCAGTAGATATTATAAAAAAAGATAATTGGATTTCGTTAAGTATTTTTATAGTCGGCATTTCAGATCAGACACAGTTTAGCATCCTAAATAAACTAAATAGCCATAGATTTTAGTATAACGAGTGTCACACATAACAGACGAGCGTGTAATCTGGAGGTATGAAAGGCTGTAGTGGGCTACACCGCTTCATTAAAATGTCGCGGCACGGCGCGTCGCTCGTGTGGAGAGCCCCTACTGTCCTGCAGGACTTGCGGCCTTTTGAGAGCTTCCATAGACCTTCTAACTAATAGACGTGGCTGGTAATATTACCCGACGTGAAATAGCGGGCAAGATTTTTGGAAGACACTTCGACGGAATTATGAAAATGTTGGAAAGACGTTGAGAGGTACTGTTTTTGCAATAGTGAATATTAAAATTCTGTAATTTATTGTTATGCACGTAAAAGGCAAGGTAGTAAAAGTAAGAAAAGTGAGGTTAAGTATTAATATGTTGAAAAGGAAACCGACCTTCATTTATTTCAGATTAGCACTTTTTGAAAGTCTACAAATGAGATATCACCCCGATTTGCCCACCCCTCACCGCTTCCTAAGTACTTTGACTGTGGAGAAGAAACGGCGCTACAAACTCCCCAGTGGCACACTGTCTCACATTTTACAAAAACAATAATAATTACATTATTAATTATAATAATACTCAGGGACTGCACCAAATAAATAAGCGTTTAAGGTCGATAAGGCCTTACCTATCTATCTATTAATTTATAATTAGATCTACAAAAATCAAGGTCAGCAGCACGACCAGTCACCGCAAGCAGCATCCGTTCACGAGTATGACGCAAAGATCAGTCATCGCCTTCCTTGCCATTTTGGAGGGAAAAGTTTTATTGCTATTGTTATTGGTAGAATAATAACGATTTTCTTTCTTTCAATTTGTGAATTTACTAGGAGCCTAGAAAATTAAGTATGACATTTAATAATTATACGTTAAATAATGCCAATGTTAAAACTAGTAAACGTGAATAAAAATTAGACAAAAGTCGAAAAACGTGCAAAAGTAAGGACAAAATGCAACAATGTGAAAAAAATCTGCATGCAATTTTAGAACAAGCGTTTTACAGTTAGTATAGCAGCGTTGTGAAAATTACGGAATAAATTCATTTGCTTACATTAGAACTAAGCGCTTCTACTAAAAGATTTTTTGTATTTTCTTTTAAAAGTTTTAGCTTGTTCATTATTAAAACTTGAAGTCTATTTGGTTCGAATAAAGACAAGAAGAAGCATAGAGGAATCAACGAATTTACACTCTGGTAATCATTCACAGTACAACTCCTAACCGTTACCTATGTCTATTTTGTCTATAGCCCAATCTCCACCTTCATGATTAATGTTATGTTTAGAGACAAAAATAAGAGAACACATTAGGTTTAAGTTTGCCTAAATCTATAAAAGAGTATCTAAATTGATCAAACAATAAAATTCAACACGTGCAGCTACACATCTATACTAATATTATAAAGCTGAAGAGTTTGTTTGTTTGTTTGTTTGTTTGTTTGTTTGTTTGTTTGTTTGAACGCGCTAATCTCAGGAACTACTGGTTCGAATTGAAAAATTCTTTTTGTATTGGATAGTCCGTTTATTGAGGAAGGCTATAGGCTATATAACATCACGCTACGACCAATAGGAGCGGAGCATAAATGAAAAATGTTGCAAAAATGAAAAACCGTTGAAACTAAAACACGCGAACAAAGTCGCGGGGGACAGCTAGTATAAAATAAAATAACGACACAAACGTAACCTCTTTCAGCCAGTTCTATTTGTTAGTAAGTCTCAACACAGAGTCGCATCATTAAAATGTCGCTACGTACACTCGTGTGCAAGTAGCTGAACAGCAAAGCCCTCAAAGCTTGGCGAATTTATTATTTTTGTTTCGACATACTTATGTTTCTCATTTAGTTTTTCGTTGACAATATTTATGGGAAATTGTGTCCGTACTTTATGGTATTTTACAGTATTAAAAGGTGGTATTACGAATATGGTCGACTTAATTTAGTACTTTATTATATTTTCCCTCTTTTTACCCGACACTGCTGCCAAGCCAAAAATGAAGGGTTTATTAATTGACTAAATACAAAGTGTCCAAAAAAACTGCTATCTTTTTTCATTTAGTTTTAGTAGTCAGCGAATTGTATTAGGTATGTACAATTCTGTTCAGGAAAATATAGAGATTTATCACGACACAATTACCAAAGTAACAAAACAAAAGAGTATGAATTTCTAGTTCAAAAATATTAATTTGAAAAAAAAATATATATTTTCTACATTCAATTTTTCCGACTTTCATGTTATATATTATAAGGCATATATTTCAAATGAAAAATTTAATCAGTCCGTCCACTGGGGGTAGATTGAAATTCAGAACACGGGCGTCGCTTCGGGGTAATAAATCTTACAGAAGAGGTATGTGGAGGAATCATGGCGTGATATCAACTATCTTGCAGTCTTACCTTGGAATTGGTGACGGGAAATAATTTCACACCTCTGATGCTAAGGACCAGGTCCTTGCAGACGGATTTTTAAGTTGTTTTTGTAATTAGGTGTTATAATGAGTGTGTATTAAATCATAAAATTAGGTAAAGTTGTGTGTTGTGTAAAGTTCCACACGATAATTATATATACATAATTAAAAAAAAATCTGTGATTGTGCAAAAATAATTTGAACTAATTATTTCGACTCTGTATTATTTTGTCAAATATGAGTTACTTGATTATGGTAGAAATACCTAGATAAGTTTTCGAATTTCAAAAGAAAATATGACTTTGAATACTTGCTTGCACGAATTTAACACAACAAGACAAACATTCACAAGACAAAGATTTTATCTAAGTATTTCTTTAATCTTGTATTCCGCCCTATTCAAGCATGTTTACAAACACAAACACGTAGAATCAAAACATAATTATTCCACTAAAGAAAATATTCAACAGTCGATTTAATGCTTAGAGCACACATAGACACATAAAGACATGATTATTCCGATATTATTAGGGTAATATTTGGTTTTGAAATAGTTTTGATAAAACGGCGCGCCCTGTTTCGACACTTATTTTACAATTACTTGTTCATACAAGTACCTACAGTTCATACTCGATTTGCGCCTCTATACATTACTTATTTTTTCTCTAAGATTAAATGTAATTAATATCAATATTAGACCTATAATTAATAGTTATGTAATGCAATATTTTACATTAAACTAATTAGATTATTCTTATAAATTAAATTATGTATGATTATGCACAGGTATCCCAATCTTCATGCCACATGCGAAGGAAAGCCATGGGGTTGTTTCCCATCCTCGCACGTAACAAAAACAACGCAATCTACATAACGAGCTACCCAGTGTTCTGTTTATCGTATCTAACTGCTATTTTTGCTTTAATTTAGACTGTAGCTAACTGAACTATGAATTAGGACTAAAACTGCCAAAGCAAAATGAAATTTATCTTAATAAGTTTAAGGTTGGGTTTTAATTGGGGTTCCAAAAATAGATTTTCGGTAATGTGAAAACAAGAGGACCGCAGCGGAAGCAAGTGAGAACTTCCTGAGGCCATGATATCAGATAGGAATGGTTCGTGAATTATTTTAATAGTGCTAACAACCAGTTTAGGGCACGCGACGGCGGACAAAGGACCAGTTGAGGTTTTGAGTCGCGAATTTCGAGTGTAACATGAAATTTTAATTTTCATAATCGTGTTTTAATTATGAAAATGCTTTGCAGGAAGTCGTTGGCATAAATTATGTCGAGTAAAAGGATGATTTTAATTCATGATATTATTAATTCTACTGCATTATGCTTGTGTTTCATTTTGTACTAAAGAACTATTGTTATTTGGGTAGAGTTAATAACACTATTTTTATTTAAATTACTGTATTTTTTTTAAATGCTCTTACGGTAGACGAACCAAAACGCCAGCGAAAATTTAAACATGCTATAATAATGCAGCGAAAGAAATTTCAACTTCGAAGATTTATTATTTTTGCATTTCTACTCACATATCACTCATTTATTTAATAATTATGATAATATTTTACCTCCACTTTTTCCATATTTAAACATAATTTAATTTTTGTTGTGAATGCAATTAACACTAATGGATGTATAAAACACTCTACTTCTATTTGAAAAGCGAACAATAAAACACACAATAAAAAATATTTTATTTATTCCCTCTAGCTTCAAATAACCCTGCAACAGTAGCTTCAGTGAACACAATACAATTCTTAACCCTCCTTACGCTACGATAAAAATTGCGTTCAAAACATAGTTCTTAGGAATATAAATACATATTTCCATTCGAACATTACCTGCGTCTTCGATATTTTTAAAAGCGTCTTTCCTTTTTTAACTGGGTGGCTACGAAGCGTGTATTTTCTGTGGCAGAGGTAGTGTTGCTTTCCGAGTGATTTAACCCGGCTCCACATTTGCGTCGAGCGCAGAACACTGAATCAACGTGGTATATTTAAGAATTTTTGCACAAAAATGTAGCGGTTTAGGGTTGTTTATTTTGACGGCTGGTCCTTTGGGAGCGCGCGGGTCTTTGAAGTTTTTCATTTTCTTAGTAATTTTTACAGTAAGTCGTTACGTTTTTTTTGGGGTAACGGGGCTGCAAGGAAATATGAGTTTGCATGTGAATCATATTTTTATAACTGAGAGAATATTTGCGAATACATGAGCAATAGGTACATAGGTACTTTCGGAACTACTAAAAGTAAAGGCTATGGTAGGACATTAGTTCACTTGTTGGACAGTGTTCCGCTTAAACCTTTCATCAAATTTCCAAAATTCTCACCTTTACGTGCACTACCTTAAATGCAACACAATCTAAATTAACAATATAATGCAATAGCATCAAATTTCCATCCACACTTAGTACTTGGTAGTGTTCTAAATTGATCCCATTTTCCAAGATAAATGCCGAGATCTGAAAAAAAGAGGTCTTATTGGATCCGAAATCTGTGATCGGCGATAAAACGCTATCGATTCGTTAGAGTAGTGCGGAGACATCTTTATTTTATTTGAAAGAGGTTCCGTAGGTTTATTTGCTTTTATTGGACATATAAGCAGTCGTTGACATTTGTCTTTCGGGATGGCTGATTTGAGGCTTATAAGATATGAAGCGCTTAAAGTAAAGTTATGTTATTAAAAAGTGATTGATAGCTTCTAAATGCAGTCATAAACGTAAGCTTTACTTAATTTCTTGGTCTTTTTGTACCTATTTGATGTATAAATGACGGGCCTGTTGTCTAGTGGTTAGTGACTCTGACTGTTAAAGCGGAGGTCGTGGGTTCTTTCCCACCCAGGACGAATCTTTGTGTGATGAGCACGATCATTTGTTCTGTGTCTGGGTGTAATTTATCTATAATATGTATGTATTTAGAAATATATAAGTATGTTTATCAGCTGTCTGGTTGCCATAGTACAGGCTCTGCCTAGTTTGGGATCAGATGACCGTGTGTGAAAAAAAAAATATATATTATATCGTTTATTTCATTATTTCGTATTTATTTCAAAAATATTAAAACGGAGCATACCTCATCTTATAGTAGTGTGACATCACGTGAGATGAGCCGATGCTCCGTAAGGGGTATTTTAGATGCGTTGCTGTTTTTTAATATGAGAGTGTTAAGTGTTCGAACACGATGTCTGTGAGTGTGTTTTTCTTCGAGCCTGCGGTCGAAATAAATTCTAGAATACGTACGGAAGTCGTCAAAATGAGTTTTACCTAATGTTTACTAGGATTCGGATACGTTCCAACATACATACATACATAACATACTTCTATATGGTTATTACAACTATTGGTATTGGAAATTCAAAAAATAAATGAAAAACATATCGAACATTAAAAACTATCAGCTATAAAATTTTCCAAAACTAGATGAAACTCACATTTTATCCACCGTACTTGGTATGAAAATTATATACATTAAGATTTGGCGCAAACGGGCCTCCGACCAAAGCCACCGGTGGCCAGCGACATATATACACTAAAGCGAGTGGCCGCCACCGGCTACACGAGTGCGGCGTGCACAAAATATATAAGAAATTTGTAAGTCGTCGTCGCTGGCTACCGGTAGCTGTAGTTGGTGGCCCATTTGCGTTGAGCCAGTATAGCAGCTACTCGAGGAACTAAATATGAAGACGATTTAGAAATGAGATTAGATAAAAAGTTTCTAATGTAAGCTTTTTTTGGTTAAAATTTTATATTCGTGAAGTATTGAATGCTATTTTGATAACACCAAAAACATACTAAGTTATCAGAAACCCATTCGAATCTCCCCTACAAAAATACAATTTCGAACTCAAAACGCATCTTATTCCGAAGGGTCTCAAACTTGGGGTCCAAACGCAACAGATAACGAGAAGGACCCTCTCTTATCTATTTCATTTTCCAAAAACCGTTGACCAAACATAAATAAACGGTGAAACGGGTTCCGTTCGGATTACAAGATCTGGATAGGACGTGCTGATAAATTGACGCTTCATTTTAGATTGTAGCAGTTTATTTTGCTGGTTGAACTTCTGTTATGTAATAAATGGAGTTGGAGTTATTTGAATTATTTAAGAAACATTGTAATTAAGATTGTGAAAATAAAATGCTATTGTTATGTATCGAGTATTTTTTTTTTACTAGAAGTTACATATCTACAAGCGATGAAAATGCTATATCTCGCTTTATACATGGAAATTACCACAGAATAGATCAAAATTACACAATTATCTTTTCGATAAGGCACGTGACTTAGTCTTGTCACTTTTGCGTTTTAATTTTACACATACTCGAATTTGTCTATGAGCCGCGTCGCAGAATGCGCTCGAGGCCTATGTCTGCCTGCCCTGCCATGCAAAATCTGTACTATCCTGGTATATATCACCTGCATCTTAGCTTACGCTTATCGATTTTAGAAATGTCATTCGTTTAAAGGGAAGCTTTAAAAATAGATTTTTTTTGGTGGTCTCGCAAAATAAGAAATTAAACTGCGAAAGAAACGCTAAACATTATTTACCTCTTCGAATTCTGAAATTGGTTTCTCATATAAGTTTCACATTAACATTACCTAATCCTGTCATTCTCCGATCGAAGAAACATCCAACCAAGATTGATAACTCTCCTCAAATTCCCCGCTGGGCACGATTTGCGCTTAGCACACTTTAATTTTTTCTCTAATTTCCCCCTCGAACACTCCAAATTATACCTTAAGTGCTTCGCTTTAGAGTTTGATTTCGTATTCGAGGGCCAATGGTCATGCGTGCTTATAGGCAGTATCAGGAAAATTGAGCCCATTTTAAAAGAGTGATGGGACATTTATACCGGTGAAACTATTCGCGAATCAGATATTTTTATCGCCTTTCGAGTTTGTATAGGGTTCGTTACTAAAAATAATTTGATTTAATCTTAATGTTACATCTATAAATTCTTCGTATCGTCTCGTTTGATATTCTTATCGAGAAAATTAAGTGGTTTCACGATTCTATGTCATATTTACGTCTATATTTACTCCCCTATCCAATAATAATATTCATGAAAGAATCGAGTTCATAGCTATCGTAATGTGTGAGTAATGGAAGATAAATAGTATAGTATCTATTTATGCCCTTATCTTGAGTAAATATAATCGTAAGTTCGGAAGGTCTTATAAGGAACGTTATTTCCATTTATGAAACTGGAATCAATGGAGAATAACTCAATACCAAACCATTCTTGCGATCTAAGTATAAATATCTTGATATTCAGCATTTAATAAAATAATTATTTTTACCACTTCCTTATGGCCTAAAAATAACTGAAATCATCAAGACCTGTCCGTAGAAATATCTTTTATTGGAATCTGTCTACCATAACTTCTGAAGTACAAATAAGTAAAGTTTGCTCTAGAGATAAAGATGGCTGGATACCTAGGAAGGATAGTTTTAACTTGTTTCACATTCCTGCCCCGATATTGGACGTCGGACATTACGCTCAGCCAAGACTTTGTGGACAGAGAGCTGAAATACTTATGATCTGAGTAAAATACTCTGAAGCTAGATAAAAAGAGGGAATTCGTAATCCAATATTTTGTGAATTATGTTTTGTAGAACTTTTAACATTACGGTATATATTTTTACTAATAAAAATACTTTTTGCAGAAACTTATAATCTTTCTGAGTGGCAACACATGCATTCTGATTCTATATGATTCCATATATATTTACAAAAATTGATAGTATAGGAATCCTTTCGAAAATAATCCTATACACATAATCTTTTTTTAATGCCCTATAGTTTATTAAAAAATATTAAATACGTACTTTTTATTATTTTATGTAACTAAAAACTCACGACGATACATTGATTTGAAATGTCGCATGACGTCACAATTTCGTGCATTATCTAACAAGCATGACGTCATTTGCCCCCACTCCTGAACTTTGATTCGCTTTATCAATTTCGCGTTTTTTTTATTTTACAAAGCAAAAACTAGTTGTAGTGTCTAATCTATACTATTAATATTATAAAGCTGAAAAGTTTGTTTGTTTGTTTGTTTGTTTGTTTGTTTGTTTGTTTGTTTGAACGCGCTAATCTCAGGAACTACTGGTTCGAATTGAAAAATTCTTTTTGTATAGGATAGTCCGTTTATTGAGGAAGGCTATTGGCTATATAACATCACGCTACGACCAATAGGAGTGGAGCATAAATGAAAAAAAAATGCAAAAATGAAAAACCGTTTAAACTAAAACACGCGAACAAAGTCGCGGGGGACAGCTAGTATGTTATAATTGTTTAACTGACGGATTAATTGGATTTAGACTTGTCATACCCACACGCAGTCATCTACCACATTATGATGATGTCCTACTTGACTGACTCCGTGTCTTCCGCTTCCGTAAATTGGTTATACCTAATTTTGTTTTAAAGGTCCTTTTATCTATACTCTATATATACTAATATATAAAGCTGAAGAGTTTGTTTGTTTGTTTGTTTGAAGGCGCTAATCTCAGGAATTACTGGTCCGATTTGAAAAAATCTTTCAGTGTTGGATAGCCAATTTATTGAGGAAGGTTATAAGCTATTATAACATTACGCTGCAACCAAAAGGAGCGGAGCATAAATGAAAAATGTTGCAAAAATGAAAAACCGTTGAAACTAAAACACGCGGACAAAGTCGCGGGGGACAACTAGTGTAATATACAAAACAATTGACAGATGACAAATACAATTATAGCTACACATAATATTAATTACAACATTGACACTATGTGTTTAGTTGAGTAAGACATTGTACCGTATAATAATAATAAATCCTGCTACTGGTGTGTATCAGCTACAAACTATGATCCCACAAGACAATCGGAGGTGTCCTCGTTCCTCTATCTCTTCGGTTATGGTAGTGGTACAAGCAATAAGCTTATAGCGTTTATTGTCTGAGTAGCAAAGGTCAAATTTAACAATTTGTTAATCGTAGTTTGTATCAGTTATTTTTAGATTATTAGTTACTTAGTAGGGTATAAATTTTGTACTTTTTTATCATAGCTCTTATCACCAGTGACGTTTAAATAGATAGAATAGTCAACAATACGTACACAATATTTTCGTAAATATAAATAAATAAAGCGAAAGAGTTCTTCACTTTGTTGTTTCTGCCTATCTTGAAGCGAAAACTTCTCTTGAAGAAATAACTCTTACTTATAGCTAAAAAAATATATATCTATGGTTTTTTTTTTCTGAACACAAGTTTATTTTTAACATAACTTAGGATAAACGACCCTTACCAAAGCGAATTTTCACGAACGTATAATTAATTATTACTTTAAAATCGCTAATCTCTCCCAACTTGCACCAAACCCTCACAATTAACCGGTGCAGTGAGAGGGGTGCAAGCTAGGTTCTGATAACAATGCACTCAAACTGAGCTCTGATTACGTCTTACATACACGTCTACACTCTGTATAACTTGATATCGAACTGTCGATACGGCGTAATACCGCGCAACACAATCGTTATGGATTACAAGCAATTAGTTTGAGGATCTTAGTGTAATGTTGAAATCGAGGATGTATTTTCAAGATTAGAATGTATATGGCAAATATCTTAATGAATATCAGTGAATAGTCTTAACAAAAATCATATTATGTAACAATAACATCGAATATATTATTGCAATGCGGTATTAAATTTTACATAAAAAAAAAATATTGCGGTATCATAATGTATTTTTGTGGGTGCTACTTACAGCGAAGTTCAATATTGGCATGAAATCGTAATTTATCCTGTCATTCTTTTCTTTTCACATTACAGGCCGCTATGCCTATCGTTTTTGTTCTAAGAAACTAATAGTTCACGATGGGAATGAGACGAATTCTGGATACGATGTTTGGATTTTTACGTTACCTATTACTTTTGCGTATTTCAAATTCCCGTAATTTTAAATAAAAAAAATTAAATCGTTCTTGAAATTTGTTCATTTGTGGATGTTTATGGCGTATTCCATATTCCATTATCCAACAAACTACATTGAATTGAAATAAACTGTCAACAAAATGTTGTATCTACAAAACAATGTGATGCTTCGCAAAACGATTTCATGTTTCCACACAAGCAGGAGTTAAATGTAACAAATAAAAAACTCACTCGGCCTGTGCCTTTATGTAAGTAGAACAATGCATAATAGAAAAGCATGAGAATTCTCACTAAATTTGCTTCATTAAAACAACGAATAACAGTGTAGCGAAATAGCGATAAGCTTCGTTGCTGTTTCGCAGGGAAGCGTATTTCCAAAACCGGTAGAAGGGTGCTCTGACATCGTGCAGATTATAATTTAAATAATTATTACGATTGAGCTCATTGCTCTGAACAATTATTTTTTATTTAAACATGACAAAACCTTTACTTAACCATTATTTTTAATTATTTGTTACGCATTAACGTATGCGATGAGAATATTTGTAATTAAATACAAATAGAAAGGAGAATTTAAAACTATCAGTCAGTGACCTCGGTCGCATGGAGCTAGTGGTCGCAGGTTCGAGTCCTGCCTGAGGTTTCAATTTTTCACTATTTCATTATTTGTATTTTATTACACTTTACATTTCTATAATATATTAACGTACGTTAGCATAGAATAATTGTCTTGCTTGATTTAGGAAAAATGGTGATATTGATAAACATATATTGGTGAAAATTCATGTGTGGGGAAAGTTTAAGGCGAGACTTGATTTTAAGATAAATAGAAAAATATATTTACATAAATCTTTTTTTTTTTCAATAGATTTTTATTTTCAACCAATTATGTTTTTTTATCCTAGTACCTTACTTGAACTTTATTTTCTTCACCAACACAGCACTTAATATTAAAAACATTCACGCACAATCCACGGTAATCGTACAATATATCCTTACCCCCTTTCAGACCACCTCCAAGCAACCATATTTCAAAACAGCGCAATCGGAAGTCTTGGCTGTCGGAACTGGAAGTCAAGACGGTATCGTTGTAGTGGGAACTAAGTTTCAACTACGCGATTAACGTGAAAATTGATTTATAGTTCGTTATTGAACGAGTTTCGCCGCCGCGGCGCGCTTGTAACCCCTTGTTTTAGTGGTTACTGCTACTGTTAACTTGGGATTTATATTTTCAGGGGCTCTATTTTCTAGAGTTTTCTATTTAATGAAATCACTACTGTGATGTTTTTTTTTTTATCCGGTTCTTAGCTTGAAAACTGATGTCGTATTGGCACCTAGTGGTTAGTCGATGCCATTATTCGTATTTATTTTATAAAATCAGTACTTTCAACTCGTCCTCACCACGTACACATGAGAAACTGGCCCCTCATTAACTTAAGGTTTTTATCTATACTATATTATAGTTAATATTATAAAGCTGAAGAGTTTGTTTGTTTGTTTGTTTATTTGAACGCGCTAATCTCAGGAACTACTGGTTCGAATTGAAAAATTCTTTTTGTATTGGATAGTCCGTTTATTGAGGAAGGCTATAGGCTATATAACATCACGCTAAGACCAATAGGAGCGGAGCATAAATGAAAAATGTTACAAAAATGAAAAACCGTTGAAACTAAAACACGCGAACAAAGTCGCGGGGGACAGCTAGTATTACATATAAAGCTGAAGAGTTTGTTTGTTTGTTTGTTTATTTGAACGCGCTAATCTCAGGAACCACTGGTTCGAATTGAAAAAATCTTATTGTATTGGATAGTCCGTTTATTGAGGAAGGCTATAGGCTATATAACATCACGCTACGACTAACAGGAGCGGAGCATAAATGAAAAATGTTGCAGAAATGAAAAACCGTTGAAATTAAAACACGCGAACAAAGTCGCGGGGGACAGCTAGTCGATAATAAACTGTGTAATTATATTTAGGGTTATGTACCCGATGGATGCCAACGGGACCCTATTACTAAGCCTTCGCTGTCCGTCCGTCCGTCTGTCTGTCAGCGGGCTGTACCTATCTCATAAACCGTAATACGTACAGTTAAAATTTTCCCAAAGTGTGTATTTCTGTTGCCGCTATAACAAAAAATAAAAATAAATTAAAATTAAAGGAGGCTCCATAAAGTACGTAACGAAACCCTTCATGCGCGAGTCTGACTCGCACTTGCGTGGGTTTTTAGGGTTCCGTACCTCAAAAGGTAAAAACGGAACCCTTATAGGATCACTTTGTTGTCCGTCTGTCTGTCTGTCAAGACCTTTTTTCTCAGGAACGCGTGGAGGTATCAAGCTGAAATTCATATCAAATACTCAAGTCTATGGTCTCTTGGAGCTGTGAAAAAATCAAACTTCTAAGTCAACGCGATCAAAAGATACTCCCGTTTATGCCGCAAATTTTCGACACTCGCAAGGGAATCAAAACCTACAGGGTACTTCCCGTGAACTCAGAATCTTGAAATTTGGTACGAAGCAACGTCTTATAACACAGATAAAGGAAAAATTGCAAAAAGCATAAATTTTTAGTTACATCATATAATAAAAATATTTTTAATAATTTTAAACTTATTACCCCTTTACTCATGAACGCGTAGTGGTATTATATTGAAATTCTTAACAAATACTCAAGTCTATAATATCTTTAAGCTGTAACAAAATCAAACTTCTACGTCAACGCAATCAAAAGATACAGCAATTAAAGCCGCATATTTTGAAACTCGCAACTACTCGCAAGGGAATCAAAACCTAAAGGATACTTCCAGACGACCTGGAATCTTGAAATTTGGCATGAAGCAACGTTATAAAGTACACATATAGGAAAAATTCCGAAAATCTTAAATTTTTAGTTACATCACATAGTATATTTTTTTTAATAATCATAAACTTACTAGCTGACCCAGCAAACGTTGTTCAGCGATTAAAAAAAAAAAACAGATGTTGGCCGATTCTCAGACCTACCCGATATGCACACAAAATTTCATGCAAATCGGTTCAGCCGTTTCGGAGGAGTTTGGAAACAAACACCGCAACACGAGAATTTTATATATTAGACTTGCTGACCCAGCAAACGTTGTTATGCGATTAACAAAAAAAAATAAAAAAATAGATTTTGGCCGATTCTCAGACCTACCCGATATGCACACAAAATTTCATGCAAATTGGTTCAGCCATTTCGGAGGAGTTTGGAAACAAACACGAGAATTTTGCTTCCCATTCCCTCTCGCTCCACACCATGATCTGAACCAGGGGCCCGGCCCTACGAGAGGTCGCTGCCGCCGATCGCCTCCACGAGGACACGGCGATGCTCCGCCCAAGCGGGGCAGACCTCCACCGTATGCTCCACCGTGTCCTCTGGGCGATCCGCACAGTGGTGACACCCTGGCGTGTCCTCCCGCCTGATCCGTTTTTGAAGCGAAAAATGTGCTACAAACACGGTCGTCAAGAGCGTATTCGTCCTGTAATAGTGAGAGAAGCTGCAAAATATTTAGTCCAGACAGAATTATTTAAAGAATTAAAAATTACATAATCAGCGAGACATTTGAGTGAGCATGACAAACTCTCAATTGAAATAAAACTAGTTTGAACGGATTCTACCTTCATATTTTAATTAATTATTTGTATTCCGACCTACGCAATATGAGCTCACTGTGTCTTGAAGTCTTGCAGCGCTGCTTCAAGACACAGTGAGCTCATATTGCGTAGGTCGGAATACAAATAATTAATTAAAATATGAAGGTAGAACGAGCAACATCACCTGTCAAGACGAATACCACCTCAGTCTGCCCGTGACCATGACACCTGCAAAGGCGTCGAAACGTCGGGAACAAAAATCTAAAATAAACCGCGATAGAATCCGTTCAAACTAGTTTTATTTCAATGTCTAATATTCGCGTAAACCTCAGAAAGAAACTCTCAATTGCCATGCTCGTTCATGTCAAAAAAAAAAAAACAAAAACAGTTACATTATATTACACGTGGTACTCATATTTACAAAATAAATAAAAAATGCTTCGAAGTTATACAATACTATAACTTTTCAAAAGTTAAAAATAAAAAGATTAAACATTTACTCCAAAAAAAAAAAAATACGATTTAAAAAACAAAAAAAAAACATGTTTATAAAAATAAAAGGGAGAGCATCTCTTCCAAATATAAAATAAAAGAAAACTAATTAGTGGACCCAAGTGGCTGTGACTGTGGAGCAGGACCAGCATTAAGCCAAGCTTTTTTATCAAGGATATAATCCTCTAATTTATAATATGCTTGTCTACATAGTGTGCGTTTTACGCATGTTTTAAATTTTGTCTCGTTCATTTGTAGAATCCGCAGTGGTATTTTATTATAAAATTTTACACAATTCCCCATAAAAGAATTTCGTACCTTAGCCAATCTAAACCGAGATTGATCCAAATTGTGCCTATTTCTAGTATTAAAATTATGTCTATCACTTCTCTTCTTAAAGAGATGAAGATTTTTCCGAACATACATAATGTTTTCATATATGTATTGACAAGGTACCGTCAGCTTTCCACATTGTTATGTTATGGATTTCATTTAGCAATAAAAATACCATAACTTTTACTTATATACCTACAGGTTTGTACGGAACCCTCGGTGCGCGAGTCTGACTCGCACTTGGCCGGTTTTTTTTATTCGTTTATATTGATAATTCAATTTAAATATTACAGTTTTGTTCAGATTCGCCTCGATTAGATTTTCTGTGAAATTTATATCATTCTGCCTCTTCTTATAATTCCAATAATTATAGTTATTCATAATCTGTTCGTTATTCACACCTATTTCATTAGAGACCTGTATTCAGTATCACAATAATTGTCTATCCACAAACGGCGTGTACTTTACGAAAACGGCGCTTCCGACGTCGCAGTACACAGACAAGACTGATGTTACGGACGCCATGATTGTTGATTGTAATAGATAGCGGTTGCCGCATTGGCACAGGACAGAGCTGTCGGCGAATTCTCCAGCATAAACTGATTTTCCAGTATGCGTTAGAGTTTCAATGTACGGGAAATCAATCAGGTTTGCGTATCGCTAGTTTATTTTGGTGTAATAATTTTGCGCGCCGCCATATTAAATTTAATCTTAAAAGAGGAATTCAGTGTTCTATTAATAACGCCTACGCTAGTATATTATTGAAACCCCGGTATGTAATAATATATAATACTAGCCTATAAATGTCCCACTGCTGGGCACAGGCTTCTTCTCATATAAAGAAGGAAAGAGCATTGATCTCATGACTCATTGCGGGTTGGCGATTTTAGATTCCAATTTTTGGAATCCACGTTTCCTCACGATGTTTTCCTTCACCGGTATGTAAATGTTACTTAAATTATTGTCCTTTAAAGCAAACTGCATTTTTCCATGACTTTTATCCTCAGAAGGATTTTGACCTGCCTTGACATTCTTATTATATATTATATGACTACATTCAAATTGCGTGTTTTGTGCTTAAAGCATCAGACCCTTTGTAAATGTGTCGACAATGTAATTTGAAGTAAAATAAAATAAAAAATAAACGTAAATTTCTTATTACTATTTATTTTGTTTCTGCCATTTTGAATGTCATATTTTACAATTATCTAAACGTTTTGCTATTTACGTTGTTGTCACATATTTGAAAATAATTGTATTTTTAAATATTAATAAATACCTTTTTTTAAAAGAGTAAGTTATGGAGTTTCTTGCCGGTTTTTCTCCATAGGAGTGACATTTTAGAGTCATTTAACGTTTTTTAAGGGCCTAAAAAGGCCAACTTGAAATAAAAATAATTTGACCTCGATTTTGATTTTGCACGAATGTAGAATGGTTTTTCAAAAATATTACACAAAATTCAGAACGTTTCTTATAGACTCGTCACGTAAATACAATAGAGTTCTCCTATAACAATGTCTCACCAGCATCAAGTCAACGTATTATATTTTAGACCAATTTAATTACGAAACACGAACAAATTACCCGAATATTGAATATTTCGCATAACATTAGTTGCGTGGTGGAGCGGTATGAAATAATTATGCAGACAATTAAATTAATTGTTCAAACGGTTGCGAGTCGGGAGCGCATATGGTATCTAATCTGATGGTAGTTTACTTTCATTGCTAATTAATGTGGGAATTAATTAAGAGCTTTTTAGAGGCTGTCAAGTCTTTGCAGACAGTCAAATATTAATGGTGGGTTCATAGCAAAATTGAATTTCCTACCTGGTTTTTTCTCTATTGGAGATTGGGATTCAATATAATTTGTATGGAGCTTATTTAAAAATGTTATGTCTATACTGCGTTCGCAGTTTATATGCCAAACATGTCAACAAACACATGATTTAGAAAAAAACAACTGTAACGCTTATATTATAAGGTACAGTTTGCGTTACAAACTAATTATTTGCGACTTTTTTAACAGTACTAGTTAGACTAAAATGAACTTTATTTACACTCACATAAAGTTGATGTTTTTTAAGTGGAATTAACATCCGTTGACACAAGAATTTAACTATACTATAATTATACTAGGGATAAGTGTGACTTGGGAAAGTCACAGATGGATTGATAGTTTCAGAGGAGACGAAATTCCTACTTTGTATCATCTTTATCTTAATTTTTGTACGAGTAGCGATATAATATGATATGAGGGTATGGATCAGATTGATTTAATACAAATCATTACCGGATACATTAGGTACCCAATTTGTTTATGATTTTTCTATATATTGTTTGACGCCTGATATAAAACAATCATCATTAATTACATTCTGACTTCAACATATTTTGCAAATCCCATATACCAAGGCGCAATATAAATTACGAAAATGTAAAATAATTTCTACTCTAAATATTTCCACAAAATTCAGTACAACATTATTATATCAATTTGCCAATATACTTAACAGTATAAATACTATTGAAAAACAAATAAATCTCTGTAACAGTACAGAATAATAAGCCAGCTGTATTGGATACCAAACAAACACGAAAAAAAGCCTTTATTAAAAATACACTGATAATAACGAAAGCCGGGTTTCATTAGCAGAATCACATTACGTTCGGAAACGAACAGGTTCCGGGCGAAAATAAAATAAAAATAAAAAAGGGCAACAATGGTGGACGCGTGGAAAACAAAGCTGGCACAATCAGGATCAAGCCTTATTTACCGAGTCCATCCTAATTGATACAGGGTGCGTCAGGGTACAGGGTGCGGCGCGGAGGACAGCGAGAGATTGATGACTGATACTCAGAGGATGTTCGACTTAGTTTCTGTTTTATTGTGGATTTTCGCTTCGAAGCCTCGTAGGTTGTTAAGTTTGTTTATTGTTGGAGTCTGAATTGTATCTTGGAAATTGGTGAGATGAAATTTTTCGGAACTAAACATTTTTAAAACCATGATGAAAACGGTCAAAGTCTTTTAAGTTCGCAAAACGATTTTCTAATTTAATAAAAGCTTTACTTTTGTAAATGTAAACAATTTCTCTTTACCCCTTTTAGATATTCAACCAAACAGAAGGTATGTACTGAGGTCGATAAATCACTAAAATGTACCGCCATTTACGTGGCTCTACTGTGACATTACAGTTCGTTAGATCGTATCATATCTATATCACTGTTACCTTCACGTTAGACGTATTCTACCTGACAGTCAACCGTTGTTTGTGCGCTCCGCAAGGGCAAGCCGATCGTCAGTTCACAAACTAAAATACATTCTAACATGCCAACAATAAGGTTGAAAATTAAGAAGTTATAAGACAGTTTTTTCTCCAAGACGTGTTAGAACAGAAAGATTATGGCAATGAATATTTTTCTATGAAATGAGGCGTCAAAACATAAAGTTTTTTGAAGTATTTATCGCAGTCTTTGTGATCTCAAGAATTATTGTTGAGCTCCTCTTCTTTTGAAAAATACAATCCTTGTTTTCACTATTATTATTCGGTTCTTATGTATGTCTAGGGATCATTCTATTGGGATTAAGACCTTCTTGAACTATACAGGTCTTGGAAAATAGGTTTAGAAAAAAAATCAAGATAAGTAAAGTTAGACACTTTGAAAAACGGGACCACCTGAAGTGTCGCTACTGTCTTTGTTGACCAGTCTCGGACCTCTCAGTATAATTCATATCCATGACAATTCCCTTATGCTAACACGAAGAACAACCAAAGGATAATGACCAAACCTTAGTGGAGGTTGACAAAAGATGTTACAACGAACAAGGAGATTTATCGAAAAAAAAAACATTTCTATCTTCTAATGATAACAAAGATCAAGTAACTAAACAATTGGTACAATCAGCAACAAAAATTGAAGAAAACAATCGGATTTATAAAACACCTCAAAATCACACTCACACCAGGCAAAAAAAAGCATAAATCTATACTTATATACTTATAATATTATAAAGCTGAAGAGTTTGTTTGTTTGTTTGTTTGTTTGAACGCGCTAATCTCAGGAACTACTGGTCCGATTTGAAAAATTCTTTCAGTGTTGGATAGCCCATTTATTGAGGAAGGTTATAGGCTATATGACATCACGCTACGACCAATAGGAGCGGGGCATAAACGAAAAATGTTGCAAAAATGAAAAACCGTTGAAACTAAAACACGCGGACAAAGTTGCGGGGGACGGCTAGTTGACTAATAAGGATATCAAAGCGTTAAAACTTCGTGATAAGGCTATTTTATTAATATTATATTTTATTAAAATTGTGTCAATTTGTGCTTAAGGTGTTTTGTAAAGTTAATTTGGGTTATCACCTTTTTTGCTGGCTGTGGGTAAATGTATGAATTAAAAAAAATGTATCTTATAACATAAGTAAGCGAGACTTGTAGCGGTATATGCCAACAAATTCCAAAGTATAGAAAGTTGCCAATAGTTGCAGAGTTCGTTTTAAACCGTCTAACTCCCAAGGGACAGTCTGGCAAAAAATCCAATAAAGTAGCAAAAGAGCAACGTTGCCAGATTAGAAGGTTTTCCAATAAAAACGGCTGGTTTTAAATCATTTTGACTTTAGTAATCAGCTTAAGAAGAACCAAATATTGTGGAAACAATTCAAAAGGTAAAAATTAGTTTCTTCTTATTTTAATTCTGATACTTTACTTTCTTCCGTTATAGCTTCTTCTTTTAATTGGTATATCATACATCTTTTAAGTAATATAGGGACACTAAACTTTACTTAAATTATTGAATTTTTCTAACCTTAAAAATCAAGTATTAGCCACAGCCGTAATCAACAGTAACTGATCAAGTAATCACACATTAAATATAATATAAAGTATTTTAAACACTCACTGTGTTTAAAATACTTTATTAACACTCATTGGACTCCACATAAAAACTGTTTAATACAAGTTTGTGAAGCATAGTCTTAAATATGATTTCATGAAAAAAAAAGAAAAATAAAAAAACAAAATTGTGTTGTTTTTTGTTAAATCTACATCACACATAATCTAAGAATTTCCCGACTTAACTGTCCTGTGATGTAAACTCTTTATTCGTTTATTTTTGCACATCATTATACTCAGCTCACCCTTCAGGAATAATGGTTTAAATGTTTTTGAAACCTCTTTATGGACATTACCTTCATAAACACATTAATTCTGACGAAAAAACGCCTGCGTAGGTGTTTGTTCATCTCCTTCCGGATGACCCCTGAAACGCGTCGGATGTTTAAAATGATGACGAGCGAAAGTTTATTATAATTTCAAACATTGTTTGTTTGTTTACATATACCAAAAGATTGAAAATATATTCTGGAGCACAGACAGACAAGTTCTAAAAATGGAGTTAAAATTTTTAAAAATTCAATGTAGAGTTATATATAATTTATGTTTTTTTATTTCATTGAAGAAACATTTTGTTGAGTTGAAAGTAGAATGTCTGTGCAATAAGACATTCTCTAAGGTTCTTTTTTTATATGAGGCCTCAGTTATAAAAACTGTAGTATTCGTTTTCGTATACCAGTCCTTCAGAATGCAGCAGATGCTACCAGCCTAGTTGCATTTTAGTTTACCTAGCAGTTGTGTGACCTACTTCAGCAATTCCAGATTTTTTACAAACTTAACTCTAAGGTTTGTTAAAAGTGAAAACGTCGTCATGTTGTTCAGGACGGCCCAGGAAACACGCTTCGATCTCAAGTCATTCTTATTTTGGTGATTAAATGTTTATTAACATAAACAAATTAATTTAGCTACTTCGCGTTACATAAACAGGAGTAAATAAAATACCATAACATTATACCATTCTGGTCTTCATGGAGGGACGAACTGGTCTCGACTAGAAGAATATTTGAAAGAAACCATTGCCCTACAGTGGGACAGTTAAAGCTAAAAATAAAATAAATCTATACTAATATTATAAAGCTGAAGAGTTTGTTTGTTTGTTTGTTTGTTTGTTTGTTTGAACGCGCTAATCTCAGAAACTACTGGTTCGAATTGAAAAAATCTTTTTGTATTGGATAGTCCGTTTATTGAGGAAGGCTATAGGCTACATAACATCACGCTACGACCAATAGGAGCGGAGCATAAATGAAAAATGTTGCAAAAATGAAAAACCGTTGAAACTAAAACACGCGAACAAAGTCGCGGGGGACAGCTAGTCTAATATATAACAATCTCGAGTCACAGTGTTATCGAACTCCTCCAAAACGGCTTTACTATTTTTTTTTGGTGTGTATTGGGTAGTTCTGAGAATAGATCGTAGGCTATTTTTATGCCCCTAGGTGATCGGGTCAGCTAGTAAACAATAATTACCTTTACGATTTTGCGATAACTATTTGTATTTCAATGTGAACCGTTGTTCAACCGCATCGTCACCGCTTCCTCTACCATGGTTTGGAACTGTGGTGAGGGCCGGAGTCGCGCGGTTGTGGAACCATTCTGAGCGGTTTTGATTGGTGTGCATTAGCATGTAGATTGATGTGGGTTTAGCCTCATTGAACGCAAGTTGTACTAAACAGAAAATACATTTTTTTTTTTCATATTTGTCTTGTTTACTTGGAAGGTGTTACAGTCCGTATATTTTTTACATTTCGACAAATTTGTTTATTCTATTTTTTAAAAATACCATTTGTGACTTTCTATATTAATTAAAGTATTATGAAACCTTAACCAAATTATCAAGGAAACGGCAAATTATTTCACTGTCACGTAAACATATAATATAATTTCTAAAAAGATTTTAACGATTTTCAGAACACTCTTGCTTGGAGAAGCCAAGCAAGACTGTTCCCAAATAGTTTCGAAATTTCAAAAAAATCTTTATTTAAGACTAGGGACTTTATTGTAAAATTCTGGCAACTCAAACCAGAGACAATAGCGCTAGAGACGTACCGGTCACGTATTGTGTCCGATTTCATTACTTGCACTAACATCCGTGCTTTGCAATTGTCCTTCCATTGTAAACCTCTGATATTGCGCCTATGCTTGCAAGTCCTTGACTCACGCTATGAAACAGAGGAAAATAGTTTCCTTTTAGGTCTGGTGGGTTTTTGGTTGAGGTTTTTTAATCACTTAAAAAAAAGTTCATGTAAAAAAATGGTAATTGTTTACGCTGATAAATCTTAAGGTTGTACTTTAATAACATTAAAATAAGGTCACTATTACCAAGGAGTAATTGGACCTCTAACTGATGAAAAGAACTAAAAGGAGTTCGAATTGTGTTTTTTATAGCTTTTATTATATTTTTAGAATTCTTTCAAGTGTTTAATAACTCAGCTCTAAACTATTAATTACTTTAGAGCTGAGCTAATAAACATTTGTTTTTTGAACGAATTAAAAAAATAAATAATGAGCCCTTTTAAATGAAATATATTCCAATAATAACCCCAAAACGAAAAAGTAAATATTAAACAAATTTTCAATCCATGAAATCGGATCCAGGTACTTCCATACCCAAACCTGGCAACTCGACAAAGAAACAATAGGTCCGGTCTGGCGCACGTTTTGCGTCCGATTTCATTACGTGCACAAACGAACTGAAACACTAGAACAATCAGTGATTGATTTTACAATACGTGTCTGTTCCCAATCAGATATCAGTGGCCGGAATATAAATGTATCAGTTGCGACTTCTGTGCATTTTAATAAGGGTTGAGCGTGTTTTTATGGAGGTAGAAAATTTATTTTGGGCGGCTATTCATTGTCTGTCATCGTTGTAGTTTCAGCTTCACGTCTAATGATATCAAACTGCGCTGAATACAATGTTGCAATGACAAAAATGATATGATATTTGACATGGTTTTGACGTTGGACAGAGCCACGCTCAGGGCTGAAATTTTAGAGAAATGCACCCCTGGCTATATAAGGTCTCTTTGACAATGTACAGGTAAGTAAGTACCATAGTTTTCCGATGGTTGAATCCAGACGCTCGCCATTTCCATTGTATCGGGGCAACACTGCGGTGAGAAATCTTCTTTTTAATATCTTTGATTACCAAAGGCCTAAAGTCTATTGGCTGGTGCCATAAACTGGATCAAAAGTAGGTTTTTGATTAGGTTTATTAATTTAATCCTTTGAATATTCTTACAATTGAAAGTACTTTTACGTGATAATTCTGTCATCGTAATAAACTAAAGGCGCTTTACAATCTTATTTGATTGTTTATGTTTAGGTAGGTACCTATATTTTACATAGTATATATTTCCACAAATATTAATGAAAGACGAACCAAGTATATATTATACTTAGGTACACTTGTCAGGCATAAAAACGTTATTATATCCACAAAGTAGTGGGTAACCTGTTCATAAAATAATAGTCACCAGCTACACAAATACAAACACAAATTCAGAACAAAAACATAGGTAATGTACAACAGAAAACATTTCAAATTGAAGGTAGCTAACGCAAATAAATCTCGGTGACGCAACAATCCCGTAATAGTGGGCCGCGCGTCCCGCTAATTGAATTAGCGACCGTGATCCCGGGTTCCCTGGATCCCGGGATTGCCGGATTCACCCGCTGTCTATTTACCTGGCTTTGTGCGAAGTGGTTGATACCAGCTTGATGAAGAAGGGAAATGTTTGGTAATTTAGTATGTGTTAATTTTTTAGCTCAACTTCCTTCTTATAGTAAGGAACAGTTTACATAAATAAAGCTAATTACTTAGTTTAGGATTAATTTTGGAGTTGCTTACGACTATTCTTTATGTATTTAAGAAGTGCATACATAACAGAAAAGTTTGTATCTTGCAAGTAAAGGCAAGGCAAGAAATATCTTGTTTTTAATATTTTTGTGTCAATTGATGATATTTCCTCTTAAACAAACATAAAATTTATTTTAGTTTAAATAAAGTTAATTTTAGACTGACTAATACTATTCATCATCATCATCATCATCATTCAGCCTTTCGTAGTCCACTGCTGGACATAGGCCTCTCCCAATTTGCGCCACAACACACAATACTATTGAAAAGGTAATTAAAAATATGAAGTTGTGGCGCAAATTGAACCTTATATGTAAGCATTACAGTTATGTTTTGTAAACCTCGTCTTTGTTTACAAGTTTGGCATATAAGGTAGGTATTCTTTTGTTTCATAAAAATTAAATATGGAAGCCAATAATTTTAGAACGTGCAAGTTTGTGTTATACATTATCACTCACATACACAAATAGACAATTAAATAAAATTTGCCAAAAGTAATTAAGTCTATAATAAAGTCAACAATCTAACTAACATTTGAGTTAAAACGTCAAGGATGTTAAAGTACGCGTCATTCAAACAAGCAATTAAATACTTATAGCTAGGGGAAGTATTAAATATCGTGAGATAAAAGCATTTCTATGTCTCGACGGAGACACTTTGAGGCAAACACTGTTATGTCAGATGAAATTGGTGGATATTTTCTGATGTTTATTGCGTCTTTATTTTTGGTGACGTCATTGGAGATAGATTAGCTTTATCTCTTTTAGGCTGAGTTGCACCATAGAAGAAGTTATAGTTAAGGTTTGTGTCAAATTTAACACTAACAGTAACGCTGACTTTAACGGTTATAGCAAAATGTGTTGCACCAGCGAATTCATTAGCTTTGTTAAAGTTAAAGGGGTTGCAAGTCAAATGAGGCGTGATTTACCCCAAATTCGATGCGGGTAACATTTTTAAATATGGCAACACTTAACAGAACCGTAAAAACTCGTTTCTAGCGCTGTCATCAGTGTCACTGAGTGTCACTTCATTTCATTGATGTTAGTTCGGTGTCTGTTAAATACAACGAAATTTTTCAAGAAAGCTTAGAAATATTGACTATTCTTTTTCGAATTCCGGTGAGCTATTGAAAAAATAAAAACATGGACGAAAATTTGCTTGCAAACATTCAAACAAAGTAAGTACCTATTTATTGCTTTGTCTATAACGCGTGTTATTTTTTGGTTGAACAATTTTACGTATTTATGATGAATATCTTGTTACGCCATTATGTTTTATTGTTTCAGGGAAAGAAGTGTAAACTTCAGTAAAATAGAGTTAGATAGACTTCAAACACTATAGACAAAATATAAATATATTTTATTTTGCAAAAAGACGGACGGCGTTAGTTCGAAACAAAAAGAAAGTGCTTGGAGTAAAATCGAACGCGAGTTCAACGCTCTTGTAATAAGCCTGAAGTAATCAATATCGTTACTTATTTTACAGATTCCTGATAATGAAAAAAAAAAACAAATGAGTCTTCTGCGACTAATGAGAAGTGGGACTTTGATTCGAGCACACCCTACAGTTCTCTCAAGAGACCAATGTCATCACCGTTAAAAAGTAATGTATGATAATCACAAATAGGCTAATATATGTAGAGAAATGTATTTATAAATAAAGTGCTCTTCTTATTGACAGGTCGAGCTAAAAAACGAAGAACTGCAGAAAATTTAAGTACCAACGTCGTCCGGCAATTGCTGCACGAAAAAACGTTAGCAGTGATTGATAACCTGCAGGAGCTGGAGCTCCAAAGAATTAAAGATTCCAGCAGGCACGCCCAGGAGCTCCATGAGCAAACGCTGCGCCATAAAGAGGAGCGGCACAAATTAGAAATGGAAAAACTACAACTAGACATAAAAATATTAAAAAAGTCTTATGAATTATGATTTTTATAATTAAATAAAAATAATTACTTCATATTCTAATTTTTTATTGTAAATACTTATTGACATAGCCTATTGAAATAACCGTTAATTAATTGTGACCTGTTAAGATCATCATTCCTTGCCACTGTATAGACTATATTCTCTTCCTCATAAGTCAATTTAGAACTGTCCTGATTCATATTTGACGCCAATAATGGTGGCATAGGTTCCCGATATTTTTTGCATACAATACATACAACGCATTTGACACTAATTGACGGATAATTTAACACAAACTATAGCACTAACCAGCGGAAAGTGAGCGGTTACAGTTACGGTTAAAGTTATGACGTCATTTAACTATTTGTCAAATGGCGCAACTCATTTTTGGCTTAACCGATACTTTAACTGAAGTTTCGATGTTTGTTATTGTTAAAGTAAGATGGTGCAACCCAGCCTTAGTGTTCGTGGTTTTAGTTAGAATTAATTTTGTATGATAATTTTTTATCAGAATACTTTGTAACTTTTTGTTGTTGTTTTTATTTATTTGTAGAAAATAATTTATTATGATCATATTTACACTAAGTTCGTATTTTGATTGATCTTAAAAGATCACCCAAACATTTTGTGGATCACAATAATACCATTTTAGTCGCACGGAGATCGAACTCGCCGCATTTCGGGTGGTGGTAGTATCCTTAGTGGGTAGCTAGGCCAACGTTGCAGTCAAATGTCGAAAGGTCCAATTTGATAAACCATTTTATATTTTTAATGTTAAAAGGATCAGACTTCAATGATATTTTTATGACACCACATCTGCAGTATACCCAGCCTATAGATGACAAAAATATATTTTTTAATCTATCCACAAATTGCTATCGCGTTACAAACATACAAAAAAAACTGATGAATTGCACCTCGTGCCTTTTGAAGGCGGCAGAAACATTTTGAGAGGTAACAGCATTCATACAAAAACAAAACAACCTTTCCTTTCTTAATTGACTTTCAAGAAGGTTCTCTCAAATCCAAGTTTGTAATGGAAATAAAGTTATACATAAGTAAAAACCCAACAAAGTTACATTACAAGAGTGGAATATGTAAAAATACCATGTGCGCCCACCGCTCCACGTGTAGCGACACGTGCAAGCATAGTCTCATACATTTACGAATTCAGAGCTCCATACATACCGCATATAAAATACTGTTCCAAATAAAATTGAAATAAAAACCTAATAGTAATAACATGCAATCGATAAGCGATAAAACAAATGAAATTTCCAAATTTACGATTTACCAATATTCAATAGGATAGATAAATCGGGTTTCACTCGTAAAATGTACATAAAGAACTGAAATTTTATTGTTTCTAATGTTCCCTTAGAACGATTGGGGTTGCTGTTACAAAAACATGAAACTCGCATTTGGGATATGTAAGTATAATATAATAATACAATTTACAATGACACAAACACTGAATATGAGTTTATGAATGTTTGCAGTATCTCTGGTGTTCATAACAATTGAAGCTCGAGGACCTCCAAAAATAGAAATATTTGAGATCCGAGAAACTAACAATGGTCTTGAGTTGAAAAATCTTAATTCTAATACTAGAAACCATCAGAGTTCTGACTCGCTGCTGAAGTTGCTTCGTGCCCCGAAGGCTGACAACCAAGCAGCGCGATTAGCAAAGCAATTGATAAGCAAATTGAAATCGATGAAAAGTGAAGAGAAGATGAGCAGATATAGTGATGATGCGCACATTTACATTTTAAATAGTGACTTCTTAGATGATGAAACCTCTTACGAAGAACTGTTCATTGACAAAACAAGACATGAGCGAAGTTCTGATAGAAATGAACTTAGGGACGTTCTATTGCAGTTGTAAGGAACTATTATTTTCTTAAATAACAAATAAAATCTTGGAAATTGTGCAAGGGTATTACCGAGCCAAAGTTAGCTTGGCTCTACTCTGCTTTGACTTCTCTCTTTTTAATATGCTTTTATAACCAAACATAAAATAATGTACTAATACATAAAATAAATAAGATTTTCTGTTTCTAGATTGCAGCCGCAAAAGAAAAAGAAGCTTCGTCAAGCCTTCAAACGACCAGGACCCTTGTTGAGGACTGGAAACGCTGGAGAAGAGGGTATATCTTAATTTCTAATCATAAACACATTACAGTAGGTATTTTCAACTGGTCCCGTCAACTGTTACTATGCAACTACTGTTAAATAATAAATATCAAGACCAGACCCTAGATTTGCTTTTTAATACAAGGATTTTTGGAGTCCTTACATTTACTTTTTATTTCATTAATATGTGTTTTAACACCAACGTTATTTTGCAAGTGCTACAGTTTTTAAACAAAATTGAGTCAGGAAATCGGTTCGTTTATTTTTTGTTTTAATTCATTAAAAATTATGGACCAATAAGTAATGGCCCAAGATTGAAACAATTGGAAGAAGGAAAGGGTGGCCTTTGCCTTGCAGGGGGATGATCATGGCTGAAAATAATAATAAAATAACAATATTACTTACTTTATTAATTTACTAACATTTTATTTACAGCCACTATAACATTGGCACCGATTCGCAAACGCCAATATGAATACGAGTAAAGCGAACATTTTAAACAATAAAATGGCAATTCAAACTATAATACTGTTTTTCCATATTTTTTAATAAAATTCTCTGATTTTGATACCTTAAAAAAATAACCTTTATACAAGAAAAAAAAGCGCTGCGATCATAGATTTAGTATTAGGTCAATGGTTGTCAATATTATCACTGGCCGTTGCTACTCAGCTATCCATATTTATATATTATTCTTTTTCATAAGTATCTTATTCTGATTTACTAGACAAAACAAGCTAATCTGAAAATAATACTGACAGATGGCTTATTACGCATCAGGCGCTGATCAGATACCGGAAAATTTGTTTTTTTTTTTCTGCGTTCCAGCTGAAAATGTATCTGCAACAATGAGCATATATTAAGGTGTACCTGAGGCACAATAGGTATGTGTTTTAATTAAGTGTAGGTAATAAAACCAAGCCCTATACATAAACGCTACAAGGAACGTGACAAAGACTTAATTATTGAACTTATGCAGTTAAGTTGAAGTCTCTAACAAGTTAGCTGCAACCGCTTTCCGCTGTACTTGCGCCTCGAAAGACAAAAGCATTTGCATACTGTATAATAAAGTATTGTTACGCTCACTTGCTATCTTTCCTTGGTACAGTCATATTTCTGTGATGATAGAGTTATTGAGAACCCTTCTTGTGCGGAAGATTATATTACTGTGCTTAACAGTACATAGATACTATTAAAAAAAATGTTGAAGTCTAATATTTGGTCGTTTAGCTCTTTGCATGGGATGAACTAATAAAAGTATAATTTAAATCTATCTTGACAGGATATATTACAACCATTATGGATTTTTTTATTAGTTGAAGTTTTTTGCAAAAAAGCAGCTGTCTTAACATCTATAACTTACACGTTAAATATACATATTATAAAGAAAAAATCTTAACCTCAGGCACTAGTCGCTTCAAGGCGTTGTAGAAACCTTCTGAATATTCGTTCACCAGATGTCGCATACAAGAAATTTGAGTATCAAAGACATTGAAAAGTGACCTCTGTAGCTTAGTTCGTAAAGCGACTGGTGCGCCTAACCAATAGTTCCGGGTTTCAGTCCTGCCTGAGGTTTAAATGTGTCCTTTCTACTATTTGTATTTAATTACAAGTAATCAAAAATAATATTGCGTAATCTATGTATATATTTATAAAACAAAATCAAGTACGTTACACCTATACCTCAAGAACGCGTGGACCGATTTTCATGATCTTAAATTTGATCACCTTCACCCCGAATAGCAGAATAAAAACATCAAAAAAGTTCAAGAAAAATATGTCTTCCAAGAACGGGGACTACTTACGTGTGTGAAACCGCGGGGCACCACTAGTAAATAATAAAAATAGCAAACGTTGCAAACAAATTGCACAATTTTTTCCAAATAACGACCTTGATACTTAATAAATCCATACACGAACTGACGCTATAAAATTTAAACCATCTTGAAATTTATTAGTCTATTCAGGGACTCCATAAATAAAGCAATATCGTTTGAAAGCATTCCTCTGTTCAAAGTATTGTTAGAATGTTGACAAATGTCCTCCCAACCATCGGAAGAACCACTCGATTCTCAGTTGAATCTGAAATTTATTAAACCGGAGTAGTTTGCTCTTGTTAATCAAGTCTTTTGTGTTTATTTTTGGACGTTGAATGTGGATTGTGCTAGCTCTATTGAGGACTGGGTAATTCTTGCAGAAATTAAGGTACTCTGATTTGGTATAAGTAATTAATTGAATTTATTAGGTATCGTGAGGACACATTACATTGTTTAAGATGAAGTTCGATTTTGATGACGAAAAACCTACAGCTGCTGTTGTTATAAGTTGACAGTTTATAACTTTCTATGGTATCTAAACTAACTGGTCCTTTGATCATCATCATATCAGCCGAAAGACGTCCACTGCTGAACATAGGCCTCCCCCAAGGATTGCCACAACTCATGATCCTAGTCCTTTAAACATCGAAAATAAATATTAGGCAAAATTTAAAATTAAAATCTAAAGCTTAAACCGAAGGTGTATTTTAAATATTATTGTCAAATAAAACAAAATGAAATAATAGCATTCATTTTAAAAGGTCTCTAAATTTACGTAGGCGACCGCCGTGTAGTGAGAATCAATGCACTTTTGTGCGTGCGTGCACTGCTTATACCTGTGTGCTAACAGTAACCTATCTAGGTTGATGACTGATTTGTGATTTGTGATGTTGTAACATCCACACGTTCGCTTTTTAGAGGTGGACAGGAAAGAAATCAAAAGTATTAAAAAACCTTTTTTTCTCTTTATATAAAACATGTTATCTTTATGGCCTTAGTCTCAATAGTATAATATATGGCCTTAGCTTTACTATTTAGGTACTATTCAACAGCATTATAAAACAATAACTTTCATAAAATATAGTACGGTAATACTAAGTCTTCAATAGCTACGTAATTAATCTACATTTTTATTACTACCAAATACCATATTTGTGTAGGATCAAATTATCAATGGATCGAATTTAAGCCGGGCCTTAATCCCACATCTTAAACAAACGCGTCTCTAAGGACCAATATATCCACATTTGACAAACAAACAAAAACACATGACATGTTATTTTAGCAGCTGGACCTAAGCGTACATAAATTTCGCTAGCTAAACTTATGGTCCCAATGTTTGTTTAGGAACCAGGGATTAATTCGTATCAATGTTGGGCCTGCATTGAAGTTGGTTTTTAATTAGGCCCATGGGTATACTGTTTTGAGTTTCGAGTTTAAAATTGTTAAGTGTTATTTGTATTCAGTTTGTATATTTTAGAGAGTTTACCTGTTTTGTGTTATATTAGTTGATATACTAAAACTGATCGAATTTTCATGTAATTTATTTATACTTATACTTTTGAAGAATGAAATCGTTCTGAAGCCAATTGGAATAATACGCTTTGCATTGTTTTTTAACATAAAAAAAACAATACTTCTAATACAGTAATTGAAATACAAAATATAACAATGGAAATTATTACTAATACTCATTGGTTCATAATAAATAATTAAATAAATAATACCAGTCTGTCATTGCCCCACTGCTGGGCACAGACCTCTTCTTACGTAGATAAGGCACAAGCATTGATCACCACGCTTGCTCACTTACGGGTTGTCGTTTTCGGAGTCCAATTTTTGGAATCCAGGTTTCGTCACGATTATACGAGCGACATATATTTCCTTCATCAAAAAGGTTTCCCCGTTAATCTTACATGTCCCTTAAATTAAACAAATATTATCACGACCGATCCAAACATGAGGGGTACGAACTACTCTCGAATACTAATACTAAAATTCTCCCGATAAGCTTTTAAGCAAAGTAAATTTATAAGCAGACGATACTGGATAATAATTTATCACGTCGTTTTACGTGAATAACTTATGAGTTTAACCGTATATTGCTTAAATTCATTTCTCAATCGTGTTTCGCATTCAGTGTCCAATTCGCATGGCTGTCTAGCCAGCTAAACTAGAGCTTTTTTTACCCGACTGCGGCAAAGCCAAAAAAGGATGGCTATGTGTTGGACCTTTATGTATGTCTGTCCGCTCGTAACTACTCAACGACTCAACTGATTTTGATAAATGAAACGTCATAATATTTGTCTAAATAGCGCGAGCAAAAGAAACGGACTAAAAAGTTAAAAAATAAGTCGTTCGTAATTGTTTTTTTTTTTATTCCAATCGGGAAATTGTTCTTGTGGATTTTCTTATTATATTCTTTTCTCTGGAATATAAAACTTAACTACTACAACTAACTTAACTGTGTTTATTTTTCATTGTCTTTTTAATTCCAACTTGAGTTTGTTCCTAGAATTCTATTTATAAGTCAATAAAAAGTAGGTGTATGATTTTTGGATTTAGTAGCATTAACCTAAATTTATATATATAAAAATAAAGTTAATACTGAATATCACAGCCATTTAATAGTGATGTTTCTGAAAAGTTTCTAACCACGTTCGTTCTTAAAGCCAGGCCGCCATTCCTTCTCTGGGTTAGCACTAAACAATGTATAGACGTATCTAATCAACTAATTGACTTTGAAACGGTAAAGGAAACAATGCAAGGAAACCTACTTGCCTACTTAAAACCTTTCTTAGCAATTCCACGAATTCATATAACGATCAATGATATTATTATATAAAAATGAGGCAAATATTTTATTAACGTTCGCATTTTAAAGTGTCAAAAACCTCCCATTTAGGAAATGTGTACTTATCATATATTTTGTACCAATAACTGTAACTTGTCAACATTTTGATAGCCGCGCGATCAGAATTTAAAGGTCGGTAACTATAAAGGTAAGATATCTTAAGTATAATATCTTTGATTACGATGAACTGTTTATAAAAAGGCAAAGGAGGATTACTGGTGTTCATAATTGAACTAAATGCACCCCGCGGTTTTACCCGAATATTTACACGGTAGTTTCGTAGCGTGATAAATAGCCTATAACCTTCCTACAGACATTTTTTGAAAACAATATTTTTAAATACAGAAATGCCTTGTAGTATTAGAGGTTAACGGTTTTATAAAAAATCAACTTTGCTTTATTAGTATAGAGAACTATTTGTTTGTACAAACATACTGCAGTAAGTTATAAATTACCAAAATAAGCTTTTATTATACCCAATTAGGAGAAGGAAAAAATTTCAAGAAAACCTAGATTCCAAAACTTTAATCTAAAATCGCCAACCCGCAAATGAGCAAGTGTGGTGATCAATGCTCCTTCCTTCTCTACTTGAGAATAGGCCCTTGCCAAGCACTGTGACATTCATAAGCCGGTATTATTACAAACTAGCTGTCCCCCGCGACTTTGTTCGCGTGTTTTAGTTTCAACGGTTTTTCATTTTTGCTACATTTTTCATTTATGCTCCGCTCCTATTGGTCGTAGCGTGATTTTATATAGCCTATAACCTTCCTCAATAAACGGACTATCCAATGCAAAAAGAATTTTTCAATTCGAACCAGTAGTTCCTGAGATTAGCGCGTTCAAACAAACAAATAAACAAACAAACTCTTCAGCTTTATAATATTAGTATAGATTATAAGCGTATTAAAATAATTTTACTAGTGTGATGCAGAATTCAGTTACGCGACGCCAAGGCTCATTTATCAAATGCACGTCAATACTCACACCTGCAAGAGTTACTCTTGTGTGCTGTGTATGTGTGCGTGACAATCCCGTGATGTATAGACAACGAGCTGCAATTAATTAGCTTTAGAATATGTTTCACATTGAATTAGTCAATGGAATAGTTAATTATTCGCTAATACTTTTGTTTTCAGTGCAATCTCTTTTGTTTTTGTCTACTAGCTTGCATATTATTTTCGTGTTATTTATTTACTTTAAAATAATATTAAATATTATTATACTGTGATCAGTATCTATACTAATATTATAAAGCTGAAGAGTTTGTTTGTTTGTTTGTTTATTTGTTTGTTTGAACGCGCTAATCTCAGGAACTACTGGTTCTAATTGAATAATTCTTTTTGTGTTGGATAGTCCGTTTATTGAGGAAGGCTATAGGCTATATAACATCACGCTACGACCAATAGGAGCGGAGCATAAGTGAAAAATGTTGCAAAAATGAAAAACCGTTAAAACTAAAACACGCGAACAAAGTCGCGGGGGACAGCTAGTAATAATATAAGTTTATGCATCGTCTAACTGGAGAACATAAATGAGTCTTATTTTCTTATTCTGACATGTACAAATTGTATACTAATAATTATTGCAACTTAAATTTACCCACTTGGGTATATACTCAGAAAAGAAGTTAGCAGACCCTATCTAGACTCTTTTCTGCCAAACATGTCATAACATCATTCATGGGTTATTTAGAAACATAACGGTTTACTCACGCACATTCTCGGAATCGCCCGACTAGTTTCAGGCTCAATAGGAGTAGGCTGACGCGGCGGCGGTGGTGTCGCGAGTTTGCCCGAAACTAGTAGAGATCTTCTCATATCCTATATATTTATATATATTTCTAACTGTTTCCCGCGGCTCCACCCGGGTGGATGTCGGCAACGTAGCGTTTGCCGCGATAACTTTCCTATGTCGATTCTCAGGCTCTAGACTATCTGTGTACCAAATTTCATTTAAATCGGTTCAGTAGTTTTGGCGTGAAGTTATTTTCACATTTATAATATTAATAAAGATATATCATATCATCTGTGAGAAATTTTTCACAGATGATATGATATACACGTAAAAATGATACGCCATTAAAACTTAGAAAAATATATTTTCGTATCGTCAACATCATATTTAGTACGGAGAACTTGTATTTAGGACATCGTTCTCCATAGAAAATGTAATATTACACACGTTTAACTTTGTCGATAGCATTCGTGATATTGTACACGTGTTCTTGTTATATTGTGTGTGTATCGGTGTATTAATCAGAGGGTCGATAACGAGCAGACATTAGCCGTGTGCTTGACATGGTAATGCGCAATCAAGCTTGATCAGCGATAGGTACATGCGGATATCCTTTCTCATGATGGGGCTATGAGAGCAGCGTTTTTCACGCTATCGTATAAGCGATGTATAATTTTATCATATAATGTGTACAGTACGTAAGACTTTAGACGACTGAGCAGTCTGATCTGGTGTCCGGTATCCGGTAATCTGGTAATACTGGAAGCCGACCTCAACATAGCTTGAGAAAAGGCTACGCAAGAGACGTTAGACTTTATAAGCTTTTAGATTTTTGTTCCTGATATTTATTTTAGGTAGTAGGTAAATAAATGTCTGAATAAACTAGTATACCATTTCAAGAAGTCTAAAAGGTCCAAGGGATTAAAACAATTGAAATTTTTATCTATTAATATAGTCGCCACTGAGTGGGTACAAGTAGAGCCGGAACTCATAAATGGGGTAGGCCGAAAAGATGCTGGCGAGACGACATCGATTCGATCGATTGCCAGATTGAGATAGATAGAGTCGCTTCCCACAAGCGGCTCTAGGCAGAAGAACTTGGAACAAATTGGGGGAGATTTTTGCCCATCACTGGGACACCTAAAAGTTTATAAAAAAAATATACCGAGTTTATGTTGTGTATAGTTGATAAATGTGTATTGATACTTGTAAATGCCATATAAACAATTAAATTAAGTAAAAAGAGACATTATCGAAAATGAGGAAATAAGCCATTTTACACTGTCAAACTATTACTTGATTTTTCATATAAAGAAAATTAAATAATTCTACGAAATCTACAGCATATCTACGATCATCCTGAATTGCTGACCCTCGAAATCATATTTTAAAATACAAGTCTCTGTTTTAGTGGCCCCTTCAGACTGTCAATCACTTGGACGTGGCTCGGTAATCCAGTTATCTCTGAGCCAAGATCGACGCACATCTGCGCCTGTTATACGCTGTTATCTTAACTTAACTCCAAGATAGCTCCACGTTAATTACACGTATTTACAACACGAAAGGTTCAAGGTTTAAGGTTTATTTTATTTTAATATGTATTTATTTTAAATTATAATTTATTTTTATTTTTTTACTATTATTTTTATCATTTTGGTGGGAAACACTACAATAGTTATTTTGCTAGCTTTTATTGTTTACCTTACCTAATAATACACTAATACATAATCAATATCCTCCTTTTATTACAGTCAGATTAAAAGACAAGTCTATTAGACTTAGATATCGGGTTTATAGAACCATTTTTTGGTCATTATTGTATGGTGGTAAGAAGCTGGAAATATTTATTGTACGTGAAAAAAAAAAACGACACCCTCACTAAGGAATTTAATCCTTGTGTCGCGGGGTACAAACATACAAATCACATACATAAAGAACACGCAGACTTAGAACAAGCATTTGTGGATCGAACCGGCAGCACGTCGCGCACAGAGGTAATTGGCAAGATGATCTATACCACTCAGCTTTCCGTGCAGTCACTATTATAGACAACTTTAATTCAACGTATTTAAAACTGTTACGCACAGAGCCTTTAACAGAATTATATTTCACGATATAACTACAAATCTAAAATTCCAGAAACTCCAGTTTTTCTCGACCCCTTTCAGTTGTCAATCACTCAAGCTGAATTCAGCAATTCGATATCTCTAGAATCAAGATAGACGTCCTATCTACACGTGTCGTAACCCGCTATCCAACTCCCAAATTATCATCGTTATTATTACTCATCAGCTGTTTGCTTTACGACCTATCTTGGATTATTTCTTCTACTTAATTTGGGAACACCAGATTAAATAGAGCTTGGTGGGAAGTAGAATGGTTGGTTTATAAGGATCAATAGATATTGGAAGATTTTGATTATTAATGAAGTTATAGCGGAGGGCAGTTGGTTTATCGTCGTGACACTTTCCTGATTAGATAATCATGAAGATGGGACTCGCTACTTGTTTTAATTAGGTTTTGGGGATACTTACATTATATGGGGCATGATAGCATAGATATTGGTGATTTTAAGAGAATAATTACCAATCATATAAGTATTTTTTGAGGAGCTCGTGGCTACAAGCTCCTCAAAAATTACTTATATATATGGTTGGTAAATCGGTAAATCGGAAAGGCTAAGTGCAAGTCTTACGGTTTGACCGATAATAATAGAGGTTAAGCCGTGCGCGTCACGGTTGGTCTGTGAATGTGTGACCATAAGTTAACATACCGAGACTCCTCCGTGCCTCGGAAATCACGTTAAACCGTTGGTTCAGACTGTCATACGTTGATCTTTGACAGTCGTTAAGTTATAACAACCCTGATAACCAATTTTATTATGTTGAGGAAGTCAGATAAGCAGTTAGTCCATCAAATTTGAACGCTCAAAGTTATAACAGTAGTAAATCTAATAAAGATGATAGATATCCTTAGATAAATATGACAATTTCATAATATTCATTTGTATTACTTATAAATATAAATAAATAAATGTATTCTATGACAAACACTGGTGATAGTATGGTTTTTAACATTGTTAGATTTTTTTTAACATTATCATACTCAGTTACTCCTTCAGTCATATCTTAATGTACCACATGTATTAGATTAAATTAAACGTTACAAGATTTTCCCTACATCTACATAAAATGTATTCATTTTGATCAAACCATTTATATTCAGGAAACACTTCACTGCAGCGTTATATAAAAAGCGTGATAAAAATAATCGATACGATGGCGTTATTTAATGCGACCCCATCCCTTGTGTATCCCTCTGACATGTCAAAAGATACTGTCAACCCCTAAATTACACCCCCCTTTCTAAGTGTTCGCTCACACTTGATGAATTAACATACTTTCTTTTTATTTGAGGGTTAAAAGGAAGCCTATTTATCGTGATTTATTTGAGGTGTTCATTATAAAGTGCTTTTAAAGAATTCTTGATAAAAATTTGCAAAATATTTTTTTAGGGTTTGAAAAATTTTATTGTATTTCAACTATTATTATGTATTTTTGTTATCCGTAGAAACGAGAATTGATACAAATCATTATTAACCTTAGTCTAAGGGCGGGCTAACCCCGGCCACGGTTCGTCCAGGCAATCCATTAATTTCACCCCGTCACTTACCTATCCTATCGAAAACAAAACAAATACATCTTATTTTTACCAAAACATGAAGATTAATCGTTATTCTCTGTACAACCACTCCCCTCTCAGTTTTTCCTTCAAAATCCACATTCTTTCAAACAAATAAATCAGTGACAGGTGTCTTTGACATATTGCACCTCTCGTTCACTCTCGTTCTTTCTCGCTCTAACATTTAATTAGAAGATTCTGGCATTTAAAATAGCCTGCAATTAATTCTGGAATATTGAAAGCCAAATGTAATTAATTGGATCTATGGAAAAATAATTTATAAGGCTTCCAGTTTGGTCTTGGCCCGAAGGAGGCACTTACAGTAATTGATGTTTTTAGACCTCTCTTTAAGAAATAGCTTTTTTGTAATCTGAAGTTTAAATTAGATAAATTCTGCTTTTAAACAATTTGATTTATTTGCTATTAATAAATATATAAATACACTTTTTTTATTGATTGTGTTATAAAATATAGAATTTTTCTCCGGTTATTTAGAGATCTTGATTGTCTTACCTATTCAAATAGAAAATCGATACTAATATTATAAATGAAAAAGGAACTCTTTGTGTTTTCTGCGCTTTACGGGTAAACCGCTAAACTGATATTGATGAAACTTGGTATGCCACTATGCGCGACATGTGAGATCGATCCTCGCATGAGATAAGCATTTGTGTGATCTACAAATGCTTGTTCTAAGTCTGGCTGTTTTTTGTGCATGTGATTTTAATGTTAAAAACTCCCCACGAACCAAGAATAAAATTCTATAGTGTGGGAGTCGTTAAAAAAAATATACTTATATCATATTCCAGCTACCAAAACCATGTTGACAGTTTTGTGACTCCCAAAACATAACACCATTTAATCTTCAGTCAAATTAAATAAACATTATTTATTCTGCAATTATTTGACTGTGGTACTTAGTATAAACTGAGCTAAATTCAAAACGATACGCCGCTAGAAGGGGGACTGATAAAATATTCAGTAGTCTAAAAGCGTTCTCGTGTTGTTGTGCGGCCAAAGTCCAAGTTTAGATCGTAATTGGTATTGCGAGTGACGCCCTCCACCGATTGATAATTATTGAGAATTTATTTATGGGTGTTTTGTTTAGTTTTGTATTGTCTGGCTATGTAGTTGTTGTTTTGTTTTATTGATCGTAGAATGTCGGTGTGAGTTCAAAATAAGGGTTTTTCCAAAAGATTTTTACCAATGGAATAATTTTGTACTTAAAATGCTAATGTTTTTGTGGTATGTTGTGAACATTAACTTATGATACAAAGAAGTAAATTCATATTTTACCTAAATGTAAAAAAAAACACACTTGCAGGAAATTACAAAATACATACGTAATTTTGTTTTTACATTTCTGGTAAATTATTCCAATTATTTTGATTTAACCAAGCTACTGAATCGATTTCGAAAAAGCTTATATGGGAGCACCTTTAAGGTATATATATTATATCCCTATCACAATTGCCGGAAAAATCGCGCAACCCACATTCAAAAAAAAGTAGTCAAATTGATGCCCTTTGATCCTATATACCTCCTTTTAAAGTCAGTTAAATTGTGATTAAATAAAGCACAAATAAGAAATATGACGTCACGAAGATTTGTAGGCATTTCAGTTTTAAATAATGACGCTTTTAAGATTTAACTCTAGCTTACTGATGTGTATATAGTTCAAGTACGTTTCAAGTAACTTTTATAACTGTACATTTCGTATTTACAAAAACATTCACAACTTTGATTCCCTCGTGTAGGTATAAAACATTATTTTCCTTTAACTAGTTTTCTTTTCAAAATAAAACCCGTATTTCACAGTAGAAGCTCGACAAAAACTTCACAATTTTCTTTTACAAAAGTACATTTGGTAGAGTGGTATAACCGCGGAGTTTTTCATTCATTCGCCGTAGAAATATCGCCTTTTCACTTTGGTAGGGCGCTTCAGAAGTGAAAGTCACCTCCTGAGTAGTTAAGGGCAAGTTGGAGTTAGGAGTGCAGAGGGCGGCAAACCTTTTTTTAATGACGTTCTTATTCCAGTTATTGTGTTTTGTTTTGTTTGTTTTTCTGCTGAATAATGTTTTGAGTGAGTCATCGTGTTATTTATGTTGGTATAATGTTGAATAACTAAAGTGTTGTGGATCTTTTAGTTATGTTCTGAATAGTTGGTACATGAACAATTAGGATTTTGTCACATTCACTTGAAATGAAAACGAACGACAATTTTCTCTTAATCTATTCTCTTATCAAGTACCACTTTTGGTCCTAGGTAGCTGCCTCATTGCTAGGTCAAGTTAAGACCTACCCAATACACTACTGTATTTTGAAATCACCTTAAAGGCTTAAGTAATTTTGAAATACTAACAAAATATATTTTTTTTTGTTTGAGACTCGGTGTGCTCCAACCGGGTGAGTCAGCAGAAGCCCTACCTCAAGTGGTGTCGGCGACACTCCGACTTACCGACTTTAGAACCGCCGTGTCACGCTCTCAGGACTAAACACGCTAGCACACAGATTTATATAGGACTAGCTTTCTGTACTAGTTCCATGTTTTAATTTTGATTGCGGTATCACATTGTGTAAGTTGTATATTATGTACTGAGAAGAGCGTGACATACCAATTTTGCAATGCACACAAATTTAAATAGGACCATGCTTTTTGCAGTTATTTTATGTTTTACGATAGATTGCGGTATGAACCTAATACGAACACGCTCACGCTCACGCTCTGAAATCGATTGTGTCACGCGTTGAGGACCAAAAATCCTTGCTCATAGATCCACACCGAACGATGCATTCTGTCTAGTTTTATTTTTTACGTTTCCTTGGGACACAAGTACTACTCATATGCTAGATATATTATATTCAATGTGATCGAAATGGATGTGTCACGCTCTGAGGACCAAAATTTATATTTTTGAGTGCATTAAATGTGTAAATTGATGTATTTAGATGCTACAAACACCGTTCACAATCGTAGGGCTAAAAATCCCTGTGAACAAATGCACAGGTATTTTTCAGTATGTAGGTACTATCTATACTGTATTATCATTCACCAATGAATGTCCCGGAGTAAACACTACTTTGCGTCAATTCTGTGAGTCTGAAACAGGCGCCTATAGCATTAACACGCCTAGCATTTGCAGTAACCTCAAATTGTTCTATTTCAAAAGGCTCGTATATCTTAGCCACTTTCAACGTATTACAGTCATAGCGGTGCACTAACATGCACTTACGAACAAACATATTATGCGTCCTAAATTATGTCAGATCTTGTACGAGGGACACTTTGTCTTGCGGCGTGACAAAACTCTTGGCAGGTTATACATTTTTGTCACGGCAGCGAGCTAAACAGTTTATTAAATGTAAAATTCAGTAAATATTATTTTGTATATTTTGGAAATAAATATTTTTGGCTTTAGTTTGTAAAATGAATACATTTAGTTTAATTGTAGGTACATAATGTAATGCATTAATACAAAAATACACAAGATAATAAGTAGATACATATTTTAAACTTTATTTCAAGTCGGTAATGTCGATTTTCGTACCGTATTTTATAAATGTAATAAAATATACTCTTATTATTCAACAAAAATATAGGTACTCTTATTATTTTACAATAATGATAATTGTTCCATTATCAGATTTGCTTTTAAACTTTGCGATTGTTCCATTTCAAATAATAGGATGCGGAAACTGCATAGATTATGTTAAATTTTAAAACATTGAACTGTGATATTCATAATTATAAGAGTTTACTAGTCATTACAACAATATTATAATCTATTAATAGATTACACGTGATTATAATGGAAGAGATATGGTAATTATAATGATAGAGATATTATAATAGCGAAAAAAAAATATTCTGTTTTTTTTAAATGACACCTTACCTTATATTGGAATAGATTTTAATTTGGATTTTAAATTCAAGTCAAAAAAAATAAATACCTCTTTTAAGTTAATTCAATACTCAACAATATTATTTTAAATAAATACTTAATAATAATCTTTATTGCACTAATTGTGGTTACAGTGTATGGTCTTTATATAAGTTTTGAAGCTCTGCACAATTTACCTATATAGGCATGCAATAGAACACTTAGTGTATACATAAAATTTCAGCTTCCTTAAATTATAATACATACTTAATTAAAACTTGTTCGACTAACCTAAATATAATTTTGGTGGCGTTTCTAGAACTCAATAAAATATGGTTGATCTTTATGCTTAGTCGCCAAGTGGGCCAATAAAACTGTTTCCTTAAAATTACGAGAGCAAAATTTGCAAAGTAGTGCAATTACATTACATGATTGACTGTCTTTTTGGTCTACTGCCTAGCTAACAGGCCAGGTCACGAGGTCAGGCCACGAAGTAAATTTTTCCTCACAGTGGATAAATAAACGTGTCAATTTTTAATGCAGGCGTCAAAAAGAAATTACTTGCACAACTTTTGTAACATGGTATGTTTTGTAATCGACCGTGGGAATGGTATGCACAATAAGTTTAAAGAAAAAAAATATTATGATAGTAAAGTTACATACGATAGAGAAAAAAAAACAAGTTGGTCACTGGCAATACAGCATTAACTTCATAATGGACTGTTTTCAAAGACACACAACACTCTTGCTATCACACAGTATTCTCTCTCTCTATGTCACTTATAAACTAAAAAAGGTTGTATATTAATAAGGAAATAAATAGTTTTTTTTATGTTATCAGCCAGTACTGGTTCAGCATTCAAACGATCACATACAACTATTTTGTTCGAAAGTGTTTGTGTACGTAAATTTCAAATAAGTGAACTCAATTTGATAACGTTTTATTATTCGAAATTTGAATTACATTATTTATTGTTTTTTTTATGTCAAACTTTATGTTGTAGTTTACAGCGGATTGCAAATGTGCGTCACTGAATAAACAATTAATTCGAACTTTGAACCTTCTCAATTTAGTTGTCACATTGGAGATGAATTAAATTTAGACATTGATTATTTTTTAGTTTGTTTCATCGATATAATATTATAGGTATTACGCGGGTTTTTGTCTTATGCCTGTTACATTATCGAACATTTTAGTTATAGTTTCATTATGTTTTTTTAATTTATTTAGGTACTAATTAAATATTTTTTCTTAGATATTTTCTTAACTATTAATTAGAGTAAATAATAAAACAAATTGTATTTTGGATTTTCAAAAAATATCAGTTGATTTTATAACTCTATAAAATAATTTTCTACTATAAAAAAAAATAACAATTTACAAATATTATAACGTATATTGTCAAACTAAAAAAAAAAAAAAATATTTCAATCTCATTTTCAAAGTTAATATGAAACAACCAACTTTCCGTTGTAAATAAAAGTACCAATTAAATCAGGCACCAATTGCTTAAAAATTTTAATAACACGAGTCGAAAATTAATTAAGTGTAGGGCAATATTTTCCGCTACATTACTGATTGGAAGCAAATTACTTTGACCACGTGACCGGTAGTAAATTAATCATTATACTCATATACTACTGTGTGTGAGGGCCCTTTATTTATTAATTAATAAAATTAAGGAATTTTGAGTTAAATTGTTATAAATGATAAAAATAATTTTTATTTAATTATTGTGTAACATATATAATTTAATAGGTAATTGTGATTATTTACGCCTTGAATGGAATCGAGGGATCAAAGGTCAGAAATCAATATTAGCAAGTTAATTTAAAATAAATCCTGGAGGTACATACCCCTCTTAAAAGCATTCAATCAAAGCAATTCATCTCCAAGATAAGTTATCTGGAATTGAAGAAGTAGGTAGGTACAAGTGTCCAGTGGTTTCATAAACATCCAGATCCAAAACAATGTAGAAAAGTGTTTTTTTTTACATTGACGGAGGTTGAACCCGGGACCTCAGAGCAAGCAACTCCTTTAAAACCGGTGTGATCCTTAAAAACTCCTTAAATACGCCACTCCACCACGCAGGTCGTTAATTTGAGACAGCCATGACCAGCCAAGCTTAAAAAAAAAAAAAAAAGAATTTTTATTAACTAAATAAAAAGAAAAATAAATAAATGAAAAAATATGTCATCTCATAAATCGAAAAATAAAATAAAAAAATAAACACCAAATTTGAAACTGAATGCCTCCACATAGCCAATTTAATATACCTAAGTGAGTTTTACTCAAAATATCGTCTATTCTTTGACTCAATATCAAAAATATTTACGTAATATTTTCTTAACTTTTCCTTGTTCCTTGTGTATCTGCAATAAATTCTGATTCCATGTCAGTGTGACGTCAAAGATTTTTGGCAGATCCGTGGATTTTCCTGTGCCGATTTCGAGGGAGCATGGAGTCTATGAAAATATTCGTTATTTATTCCTTTTCTGCCATGGGGAAGGAAAATGGGTTGTTATTATGCTCTGCAGTAGTGTCGCCATGATTTTACTATTAAAAGAGTTTGATTCTATTACTTCGTCTTGCTGGGATTTGAAGTGTTGATAAAAAAAATATATAAAAACTACTTCCACACTATGGAATTACATCCTTGAGTTGCGAGGGATTCTACAAACGTTCAAGTGAAATGCACAAAAAAAAAACAAAGACTTCGAACAAGTATCTGTGATCCAGTTTTCCCAAAGCTAAATAAAATAGGTATCTTAGTGCAGCAAAAGCAGTGAAAGAGTTTATAGAGTAGGTATAGAAGCTGATTGTGACCTCTACCAAAAAAAAAAACTAAAATATTGTTAATGTAAATAGAAATACAGCTGCCAGTCTTTAAACACCATTAATTAAAAAAAAACAACTTTTTTCCGGTACTTTTTAGTAGCACTTCAACCGGTAAAGAAACCAAATCACCTGATTTTCGAAATTTTAATCTTGGTTATCAAAAGATTTATTTTATTTTATTAAAAAAAAAATGTATGTTGGTCCTAAACGTTTAGAATCCTTAACCTAATTAACCTTCTATCTATCAATAACGCTGATAGCTACATAAGAACGTAACTATAATAAGATATGTTACCTAAAAAATGGTCGTACAAAAATATTTGTACCAACGCACGTTCAATACAATGTAGTTATTTTATAATGACGATGAGTAATAAGTACGCGCGACACTTTGTTCCCCTGATTCCATGGACAGACGTCTCAAAACACATTCGTGGCACTCAAGCTCACACATCCAAGTGATTTTGACCACTCGAATCATGTAAATAAAAAGTAACTCTCTTCTCAAATAGTAAGGGTTGAAATTCAAATAGCATTCCTCTCGAATCGAGAACGAACAGGAATAAATAAGTGTATATGGGTGTTAATTAGTGAAATGAGGTCTTTTTTAGCTATATGTTTGATATTAGTGTGTTTTGTGGACAAAAGTTATGGAACATTCGCCGAATTTATGAACAATCTACCTGCTGAGGTTGCTGTGAGTTGGTTTTTATTTTTATTTTATCACTAATTAATTATAATAGCGTTCGATTTAAATAAATCTTGCTTTGATATATTCTTTTGTTTAAATCTACTAACACGATAATAGAATATTATTTTATATTTTTATATATTTTCATGGCTAAAATAAATGTAAAATAATATTAACTTTATTTAGATAAATAGAATAAAACATCATAAAAGTAATATTTTAAATAAAATATAATTTTGCTCTTCTAGTCATATCTTAAGTGATTTGATTTCCATAATACTTTTGTATTTACATATAATATACTGATGAAATACTTTTATTTGCCATGCTCATTATTAATTTTGACCTGTAATTTATTGAATATTACTTATTACAGCGAATAAACACAGCATACTGTAATTTTAAAAAGTGTATGAATTAAAGACCCATGCTTTAATAAAAACATATTTATTCGTTATTTTTTTCCGTTTGTGATTATTCTATTTGTAATAAGAATTTATTACTTTTTATTATTAACGAAATTACCGATTTTTATTATTAACGAAAATGCACAATATTGATCTAATTTCACACATCTACTAATAAATAATCATTATATAATCATAAAACTGTAGCATCAAATGGATTTTGGAATGAAGACTGCAAGTACGTACGCATTTAAATTGTGGTACGATTTATTTTAGCCATATTTTCCATATTAAGTGCTTTTAATCATTAATGTATGAATTGACAGTACATTAAAGATGGCAAACGGTTGGTATAGCTTTTGTAATAGCTTCTTAAAACAGGCTATAGGCATTATTTAGAATTATTATATTTAATATTAAAAAATTTAATAGTTTTTTTGTCATTATTACAATCTCTCTTTTTTCACGGGCTATTCTCAGTATTGAGAATACCCGGTCCTTTTTAAGGCTTACGTGGGGACACAGGTCCACGTGGAGTGGCCTTGTTGAGAACTTTACTCTAAACTGGGATGGGGCATCTACTAGGGCCCATCCACCTCTGCTCTATGGAAGAACAGACATGAATGGTCCAAAGTAGATACAGAGCTATTGTAAATTATGAATGGAAAATTCATATAATTATCATTAAGGGTTCATTTTCCAACGCCAAACAATTTTTATTTGTGGAATAAAATTGAAGTATGACAGATTTTGTTTAAAATGATTGATTAAGAATTGAACTGTCAAAAATTCAAAATTATTTCTTCGAATAAGATTATCTGGCGTTGAAAAAAGCAGGCCTTATTTATCATACATTCATCCCACGATCATCCCCATTAAACATCGAGCTTCAAAGCCGTAAGTATGAGTGTTTCTGGGATATTTAATCATTGCATGCTTGCGTCATCATGATTGATCGACACAGTTAGTATGTTGTACCTTTTCTTAAAGTATATTGGGTATAGCTTAATATATTAATTACTATTAGAGTTTTATTTTAAATTGCTATTTCATCTTCCCTATGTATAAATTAGACACACCAAGTTTTCTAGTTGCCCTGTATGTAAAAAACGAGTGACAACTTGTGACTCGTTTTTGTTTTTGTTATATAGAAAACTTCTTCAATAAAAATATATATTTAGTTTATAAATATATAATAAATATATGGATAGTAGCGATACAATATTATAGGTGTAAAAATATAGTACAAAACGTGTCGTAGATTTTTAAGCAGGCTGTGACTGATTTAAACAGATGAAACTCAAGTTCATTCTTCATTTTAAATTATTAAAAATACATATTATAATACTTTTATTTCAATTCCAATATTCGCGTAAACCTCAGAAAGCAATAAAAGTATTATAAGAAAACGTTAACTGGATCATTACATATGACATACACGACTAGGGTAGTCTCCACCCTTAAAGCATACATAGACAAGCATAGAGAGCGCGCATCGCTAGTAGCTCTTTGTGCCAAGCGTAAGAAAATTTAGCCGTAGGTATGTACTACGCTCGTTTTCTGACTTAAGTGATTTTTCGTGCGATGGCAGACGTTTACGCGAAAATATCGATAGTATCGATAATCCGATATTATGAAGGTAAATTAGGTTAAGGGATAGTTTTAATAAAACGGTGCGTTCTGTTTTGACACAATTTTTATGATTTTACTTGTTCATACTAGTGCTTACAGTTCATTCTCGATATGTGTACTCTATAGTTTATTAATTTGACCTCTTAAGTCTCCGTCACATTTCAAATTTACAACTTTAATAACATTATTTTGGTTACTCTAGAATTCTAAGTTAGCATTTTTTATTTTTAAATGGCTTCCTCCCTAGGGTTTTTAACCCTGTATCGCGGGGGGTTTTACAAAAGTTCAATTCATATACACAACGACTGATCGGGACAGATACATACGACTGTATTAGTCCATTTCACCTTTGTTTGATATAAAGAAAATCACGACAGGTGTGCTAGAATTACTAATACTATTGATAAATAGATATGAATTATTTAATAAACATAGGTACTAGCATTATTAAGACAACATAAATGTTGATAGGTATCATATAATTAGAATTTGTATACATAATAAACCTGTCTTCCTTATTCACAAGCATGGTAATGCAAAATAATAATGGATAGTTGGCGGAAATGTACTTTAAGATCTTGAATCTTCAGGAGAGAGAGCATGGAAAAGCATCATAAATTTTGCAGCCCTTTTAACAAATTATTATGTTACTAGCCTAGCCTAGTTATGTTGCCTGGCTTTTTAGAAGGTTACAGAGCAATATAACCTATGCTACTCAGGGATAATGTAGCATTGTAATGGTGAGAGAATTTCTGAAATCGGTCCAGTAGTTTGAGTTTGTTTGTTACAAACACACAATTTTATTTTTCCCTGTTTATAATATTAGTATAGATGAAAGGTAGTAGAGTACATTGTAATATAAATTTGTTGTCAACCAGACATAAAAATGTAAGAGCTAGTCTGACAAAAAAATTAAAAACAAATAAATTCACAAAAAGTTTTTTTTTTTTCGAAAATTTCAGTCGAAATTCTTTGGTACGTTGCGTTGTTGTAGTTTTAGGAGTGTATAGATTTGAAATAACCACACCTGTTGACTTATTGGCTATCTCTAGTTGACAACCCAAGCCATGATCACTGGATAAAAATAACAGTACCAGAAAAAATGTTGTGTCGGCCAACGTCGGTGACCAACTACGTTGTTGTTAGTGCTATTTCTGAAGCTGTGTGTGGAAGATCTAGTTGGTCACCGATGTCACAGTTTTTATTAAGCAATTATAGCCTTAGTTGACAACCACGATGGCCACTGATATTGGTTGAAGAAGATGAAAGTAGGTTTATATCACATTGTTATTTAAATACATTTAATAACATAATATTACTCATTGATGTATTTTTATGAATGCACAATGCGTGGAGGGCACGTGGCTTTAGGATTGACATAAGCAGCACTCTCAGTTGATCATAATAATATCTGTCACAACAGAACAAAGGTATCTTTCATAATGTTAAAACACTGACCACATCTCCACAAAATCTTAATTAAATAAATTAAGATATAGCTTCGACTTAACAACCGACCTAGAATGCAATACCTTTTTTGTTTAGAAATTAACAAATTTTTTGAATATTGTATAACTCATGTCGTAGTGTAGATATTGGTCAGTTAACAAGGATAGTTAAGAAATGGAGTTGACTGCCCAGGGTGCATCACGTTCGCAGTGCAGGTGTCAGGCGTAGAGCAGGGAAGGTGCGATTTTCTGCCAGTATAAAAAGCGCCAGGTACTAGGGCATCATCGCCAATTTCACCAGTCACATCGTAAACCGATGATAATTGAAACTAGTTATCTGTGATCGAGTTCAAATGTCGATGTCGAATTTAAGATTTAGGTCCGTTGAGTTCATGTTGATAAACTTGAAATAAGAATATTGAACCTAGCTCGAGAATTAGCTTCAACTGATCACGTTCATAAGCAGCCATGAAATTAGACTGTCTTGATCGACCATCGAAACAATGCACACACCTCTGGGAAGCAGATGGCTTAGTGCACACCTAATACAAACACATGCAAAACAAACGAGTTAGATGTATCAAAATATTAGGTACATAATAAGGAACGCTTATCAAAGCAATAGGTAGCAATAGTTGATACATATTGTCCACTAACTATCCCACGGTTTTGATTATTTTTGTTTCATGTAGTTGTTTTATTGCGCCTTGGTCCCTATGAAGGACGTTACATTAGTCATTTGTAAGTGCGTCGTTTAAAAAATATGGTTATAATTAAATACTAAACTATAATCAGTAAAACAAATAGTTCGATTAAATATTAATAAATGTAGGTTGTTCAGATTTATCCAACACTAAAATAGAATTGATAATGTTTTGTCCATATTGCCAGTATACTAACGTAAAGAAAAAACTGTTTTGGCATTTTGAAACAATATGCTATCGAACTCAATAAGTTCAAATTGCCTTTTTCTTGTTTGAGGGTATTCAAGCTAAATATAAATAAAATACTTAAAAAAGAAAACCGTTATGATACGCTTTTAAATTAAGTGGCTCTGCGACGAACAATTTACGACTCTTTGCCGTAGGGTTTAAGAAATGTTTTCGATTGCAGTCCATAACCAGGTAGATAATCAGTTAGATTAATTTCCTTTCAGAGCGCGTTCAGTAATGCTTGGACATCTATAACAGACGCCATCAGGAAACCTGTCAGAATAAAACGACTTGGTCCTGGGGGAAGTAAGTTTACTTAAATGATTGCTATTTAATTTTATGTTTTACTAGTTGCAAGTGTGCCATTTAACCCTTGTCAAATAGATTCATTGTAAGCACCTGATGTCTCTATCCCAAACATGACACTTTCAGGGTAGTCAAAAAAAGTCTTATAAAGTGCGCAGTGAGTACCTTTAATTAAATACAATAGTGGAGAGGAAAAGTTTAAAACTGAGACAGGACTCAAACCCATGACTACTTTTGTCCTATAGACAGAAAAAGCTGTTGAAATATGGGTATTAAATTGTGGTGTTGAAAACCTCCCTTGAGGATACAAATTTACTGAAAAATGTAAGCGTTAACAACTAAAGCACGTGATTATAAGCAAGTATAATAAGTAGAAAAAGAAAAATGATTAAAGACATTTTTTTACTTGAGCATGATTATCTCCCTCCCTTTGCACGGTCAAAAACAGCATGTCTGTTAATAAAGGTCCTACAAAAAGGACTTTTTGGTTCCCTTTAAATCCCGCGCACCTCTTTCTTCTCTTTGCAGGATTGAAATCAACTCCATCTTCTTCATTAGGTACCGCATTTCCTACGACAGATGGTGAAAATTTCTTTCAAATATCTGTTACCACGAAATCCTTCATACGTTCTACAAAGCACCTTGGTAACAGACTGACCTTACCATTGCTGCCTTCACCAAAGTTCAAGAATCTGGAGGAGTGGAGGGAGATGCAGAAAGCCCATTATGCCAAACGGAAAAAAGTTGCCAGTAAGTATATTACATTAACTATTTTATAGATGTCTACAAAACTATATTGGATATTTTTAACCAAATTCAAAAGGAGGGTTATCAATTCGATACTATTTTTTTTATGTTTTTTACGCGGCATCTCCAGCAATTCTGGTTCTTTTTGAAAAATTCTTATTGTCGTCGATATGATATACCTCAGAGATGATCCCATATGATCCCATATATATCTCATATGATATGTGTAAATAATCAATTATTGTGTAATAACTACCATACCACATACCAGAAAAAAAATAAGACGGAGCGTATTTAGGCAAAAGCGACGAATAACATAATATTCCAAGTCAATGTCATAATTAAAAACAAAATAAAAGATTTTCGTTAGGGTTCCATACCTCCTCAAAAGAAAAAAAGTAACTATTACACCTTTTTTATTTTCCGAAATTTCAATATCATGCTACCACACGTGGTATAAATGATGAAATTAATATTAAATACTCAGCTCTACAAATTCACAATGCAATAAAAATCTTGAACTTCTATATAAAAGCAATAAAAAAATACAGCCAGTTATGTATTAGTACGTTTTTCCCATACATTTCCGAGAAACACAACACCTCTATGGCACTTTCCACTGATCAAGATTCACGAAATAATTAATAGTAAATTATTAATTCGTAGTTTATTTAACATAAAAATACGTGTTTGTGACGATCAGCAAACTTTACACAAAAGTTGAAAAAATGCTCTCTCATACATCGATGTACGACATTATAAAATTATCAAAGTTGAAAAAATGCTCTCTCATACATCGATGTATGACATTATAAAATTTTCAACTGAAATTTAAGTCTGTATTCGCAAAAACTTATTTTTATGTTACAAAACTACAATATAACATTTTTTTTTACTTTACTTGTGAAAAGGAGATGTTTCTATACCTAAGATCATGCCAAATTTCGTGATATTGGGACGGCGGGAAGTACAGGTTTTGAGTTTCTCAAAAATGTATGGATAAAACGACATAAATGGCTGTATTTTTTTATTGCATTGACCTAGAAGCTAGAATTTTGAGTTTCATCATGAGTCTGTAGACCCGAGTTTTTGGTATCAAATCGACAAGATACCTGCGAAAAAATATCTTGACAGACAGGCGGATGGACAACAAAGTGATCCTATAAGGTTTTTTTTTTCTTATTGAGCTGTGGAACCCCAAAAAACATTCTAAATAACTGAGAGAACAAACACAATGCGGATGCGCCAAAAAAAATACAATAATTAACAGCTAACGGTACATTTCGTCTTAATTTACTAATCAAAAATACAAAAATAAAAAAGATTTATAATTTCATAAATATTTTTACTGTCATCCGTATTTGTCCACTACAGAGCAGAGACATCCAGCCTCCTTATACTTTCGTCGTTAAATAAAAGTTGGTAAAAAATAAACACTTATTTTTAAAAGTATTTGCTACAATGGGTCCTAAACATTGCACAATTTGATTCTTTGAGACCATAGATGGGATAGTCGACCTTTTATCCCGGAAATATATACGATTCTCCCGGGAACATGGTCCTAAGTTTCTTTCCACGACTCGAAGCTTCGTGGATAAAATTGTATGAAACATTTTATCCGTATTTGTCTGTATATGCACTGAGCACCTTTAGCGTATTTCTCTGTATAAGAAATATTCACAGGATTTCTAGCAATATTTAAGGTAGTCTACCACTAAAAATCTTTGCAGTTCATAAATAAAACCATTGTTCAATGGAATGTTTTTTTTTAATTTTGACCTCTTAGAGCTGAATTTTCTAACGTCAGTTATAATTTTTTATTCGGGAAGTAGAATTGACACTGACAGATTTTGTATGGAACAACTGTCAAAAATTTTAAATTATTTCTTGTATAAAACTATCTGTTTATTAAGAAAATCAGCTAACAATATGCACTATATTTTTAACAGAACAATAAATTCTATTTTTCTTTCAGATCCAGCGCCTATAGTTATAATGATAGATCCTCCTGATAAAGCTCCGAAAGACAAGAAGGCAACCAAAAAAGCCATTACAAAATATGACGACGATAGTTTTGCTACTATGATGGTTTTGCAGTGAGGTTTTTTGAACGTCTTAACAACACCCGTAGGCAAGTGACATTACTACAAGCGTTAAAGATGGTAATGTATGGAGATGACAGTTATTTTCGATACGTGAGTTGAACTTGTCACTTCCATACATTTGAAAGATTCGATGTCACTTGTGTAGAAATGTCACTTGTTTAGAGAGAAGAGTGGGGAGGGGTTGGGGGTAGTGTTTAGTTAATTAAATTATTGTATAATTAACTAGACTGAGTTGATTGATTGTTGAATGATTATGACATAAATTGCGTGGCCATATAAAATCTGGTGCCATTAATTAAAGTATGACTAATTGACTTAATGTTACTTGTTAAGCCACATAATGATTTCGAAGTTAAAATTATAAGTTCGTTTCGTAATAATATACACACACTGGTAGAATTAGATGAAGAGAAAAAAAGACTAAGAATAAAATTAAGAGTATATAGAAAAAAAAAACAGATATGAAATATATAAATCATAGTAACTTAAACTTTTCTCAAGTTTGTGAAAACACAAACACAGTTCAAAATTTAAGATTAGTGCTAGTTAACCATTAAATTAATTATTAAAGAATGACTTAAGTGTTTCCCTGTATGATTCCACTCATCTGGGCATGCTCACAAACTGCAGGAAAAAAATACTTTATTTTAAATTTGTAATATAATTATTTATTTTTTTAATTTTGTAATTTCGATGTTACAAGATGTCAATTGGTTTGTTACTACATGTCTGATTATTATTTTATTAATATGCTCTTTATTTTTTTTTGTTATCAATTATTTTTATTTCGGAAATTACAGTATTAATTTATACAAACACAAAAACTTAAGCTATATTAAAATTAAAACTTATAACGTATATAAAATAAATACCTAACAAGCATCAAAGAATTCATCGTCATCGTTGTCAATGACGGGAAACGTGCCCAGGAGGCTGGCAACGTTGCCACTTTGAATTGCTATGCATATTCTTTGGGCAAAGTACATGCCAGCCTTCTGGTCACGGGTAGAGTCGACCAGACGTTTTGCTAAATTTAACTCTTTATTATTTTATACTTAGCCCTTTTTGTCCCGCTAATGCTCCCAGTGTGTTCAAATATCATAATTTTTAAGTTACAAATTATTTTCAAATGTTTCTGGGTTAAAAACTAGAAATATTACATTTTTTTTTTATTACTGTTCATGCCTGTCAAAAAAATGACGTAGTAAACCGTGGGATTAATGGGCATGTTGCCTATTTTTTTTAATGTCTGCCTTTTAAATTAATGAAAATTTTATTGGACACGTTTTTTTCCTTTTTTTTTCTGCAAATAAAAATGAGCAAAATACAGTGAATGGAAATTTCGCGTGACGTCACTACGTGCGACAATTTATACTACGGCGTGGCGTCACTACTGAACTTTAAATCACTGTATCTTTATAATTTTGTATTGTTTTGATAAAAGAAAAAATACGTGTCTAATATTTTTTTATTATCTAACTGACGGACTAAATAGATTTTAACTTTTCCTACCCAGTCAACATCCCTATTGAATGTTTACTATATTAACAATGTCATGTTTACAGTAAATCTGGCTGATCTCTGTTATATAATGCCTAACCTCTTATTGTTCCGGTCATTATAACATTTGAATGGAGGTGCGACTGTTGTGTTTCCAACTGCCAACCATAAACATGTTACAGTTCTATGTTTGTATAATGCTAGTTTTGTCTATTTCTAAATGTTTTTGTGATATTATTAATGTTTACCACGTACCCTGCGAGAAAAAGGTAAGTTCAACATTTTTAAATTCCAAGTCTCAAATTGTTACTTCTGCGCTCTTTCGACCGTTGTGTAAGCGAGACGCCGCTACGTAAAGTGTATTGCGCCATCTCGCTTACACAATGGCATCAGTCCTGCTTTAGGAGCTCATAGTACAGGCATGTATTTAACTAGCTATTTTATTTGGTTATCAAATTGTACAAAATTGTTTTTTAAGTTTATTTACAATGTTTTTCATTATAATTGATGCAAATAAACTGTTAAATCCAATATAACCGTTTGCCATTTTTATTATTTATTTATAGATCTTGGTCTATTCCATGTTTTTCATTTAAATCTATTGCACGTATTCTGATATATTTCTTTTTATTTTAAATTTTCTATCTTTTATATTCTTCTCAATAAAGTGTCAATCAGTTTGAACACGAATTGCTCGTGTAAATTGGCTTTTGAATAAAGTTAAAATATATTTGACTATTTTTTCATAATTTTTGTTGACACCAAATTGGCAAGTATTGCTATTTAGGTTTTAACAATGTATTAACTTTTATATAGGTTTATTGCTGGCTTTACATTAAAGATCTAGGGTATGTAATGTTTTTTTACTTTATAGTTATAATCCATTGTACACAAGTTTGTTTTTGTACTTCAAGTATAGTTATATTACAATATTTGGAGTGAAGAATATTTCTTCAAGTAAAGTTAAGAATTTTCGTCTTATTTTTCCAAGTAACTCTACAAATTAAATAAATTTTAGAGACTAAATTTAATAATTAAATAAATTTTAAAGATTGAATTTGACTTGAGACCAAAACAAATGCTTTTTATTTATTTATTATTATATTTATTTTTTACTATAATAATCATGGATGATATATCTTACTGTTTTAATTTTTTCAGGATGCGTTCCAGTCTACTTGGAATATAATAAAATCACAAGTGCCAATGCACTGGGATCTAAGACGATCGAAACGCACAGGTGTATAATATTACCTATGAGCCTTAATGTTTCTTAGAAAATATACATTTGACAACTTAATACTTTCAACTCTGAGTCGTGGATATATTAAAATGTAAAATTAATTGTATGGAAGACAACAGGTGACTCACACGGAATTCAAAGAAAAAAAAAATCAAGAAAAATATTTGTCTCTAAATATTCAATCTAAGAAAGGACAGTAGCAAGAAAAATAATTTGATTCTTCCATGCACTTAAATCGGGGTATTTTTGCAAAGTTCAATCAAAAAACATGGAAGAACAGACAAAATAATAAAAACCTGGCAGACTAGCCAGATGGAGTCACGACATAATATTGCCAACACGGTTAACATGGTGGTAAAAATACCCCGAAACGTACGCAAATGACGTTAAGAGGAGAAGGCTTATTGTAGGAATTATGTCCAGCAGTAGGTTGCGGAAAACCTGATGATAATAAACTCTATAATCAACAAGACAATATATTTCTCTATTAATTTGTACTTATTTTTTTTAGGAACAACCACAACATCGACCACCGAACGATCGAGTTACATACTAGAAATACCAATTCTACCGGCACCTAAGTCTAGGTACCAAGACCTTTACAGGATTAAACAGCCGCCATCACCTAAAAATAATTTAGAAACAGGTACTTATGACGCTTTTTTTCTTTAATATAATAAATCTTTTAACATGAACCCTTTAAGCAGCTAAGGTAAGTCTACTTTCCAAATGACTGAAAAACTAGAGGCACGCAAACTAAAAATTCAAAATTCGTTACCAATACTTTAAAAGAAATCGAACTCGTTTGGAGAAGTGTAATATAACCCAAAGACGATAATATTAACATTCATGGTGAGTTTCGAGGTCCATAAGACCTTTGACTCAGCACTTTTGCAGTTCCCCATCTCAGCAAACTGGGCCAAGGTTTCTGAAATTTCCATAATTATTTTGGAAACTCTTTGCTTCGTAAGGCGTTATTATGATGCTAAACTACAGAAAGGATGGCCTTCTTATGTAGCTTGCTTGGTAACCTAATTAACTTAACCCGGATATATGTACAGATAGTTTTAACGCTGCCGATGTTATGGTCTACTAAGTCTCTTCTTGATGCTTTGCCAATAATAAAGCAAGCAGGAAGTATTCAATAAAAAAAAAAAAATTTTTCAGTTAGATAATAATAGTTAATTATTATTTTGTTTCAGCGCCCCAATGGTATCGCAAATCGGAGCAACACACCGAAACATCGACGACAATCAGGGAAGCAAGCGACAACTCGGTGTATTATATAGACTTTAAGAACTTCAAAGTCAAATTCTTTTACAACATCAATTTGGACTTCTAGAAAAAAATTGACTTCTAAACGAACGATGTAGCCACACGATGCAAATTATATTAAGATAAAATATTATGTGTTTATTTAATTTCTAAAATACCTGTTTTAAATATAAAACAAGTTTCTTTTTGTCCATTCAGAAATTATCTATGAATGCCTTATGTATGAAGTATATTTCCATAACAAACTCCGAATCAATGAACTAATTATTCATTCGATTCTTGGTTTTCTGAAAGAACACTCTCCATTTTGAATTATGCAGTTTCTTATGCGTTGCTGGCATCAGTTTTACAATCATTTCTTTAGAAGTATCAAGGCAGATTTACTGGTCTATGTCAAGATACCTATCAAAAGTTTTTATTAAAAATAATGTTTTTAATTACAAGCTTTTAAACCATCTAGGATGATAGTACTAGTGAAGACAAATCAAACAAGCCCGTACACGATGGGACTGCCATTGCTTTTCGTGACGACGACCACGTTCGGGCTCAAATTAAGATAAGTATACAAAATTTTAGCTCAATCGGAAAACCAACTAATAGTCGAAAATTGGTTTTCAAATTTTGAGGAACAATTTTTTTTTATGTATGAATAGTGCCAGTTTAATAAAAGCTTGAAATAAAGATGGATTAGTCAAAATGCTCTGAATGTAAATAAAACCTTTTAAATAAACTGACAGTCTAATTTCCAGGTAATGTATCAATCATCTTAATTAAAAATTACTTCCGAAATATCTACTTTGGAAGTGAAAACGTCTAACCAGGTTTACAAGTATACATATAAAGGTTGTTACAGAAAGGGTATCTCTATCCAAAAGGCGTGAAAAGTACATCTTGTTTAGAGAAAGTTTTCAAAATTTCAACTCAGAATGAGTTAATTAAATAATTTATATCCAATTTTTCGAATTAATTAATCAACACCAAAAATCGTACAAACTTGTTACCACAATTCGAGGGCCGATATCTTATTAATCTATTCGGTAACTGTCAAGATACATCGCCTCAGCGGTCTGGTTACGATTTTTGATATCAAATAATAAAAAAATATATATATAATTATTTATTATTTTAGTAACTCATTTTAAGCTGAAATTTTGTAAACTGATTTTATACCAGATGTACTCTTCACCTCTTTTGATTAAACGTAAGCTTCTTGTAACACTCTGTAGATAGGTAGCGTATTACATTATGATAATCCATTAATATATATATGAGAGAACTCATTAACATTTTCTGCGTATTCCAGACATTATTAGTTTGATATACATATAACACGCAAAGGTCGGCTGGCTTAAGGAATGTGACGTCATATTATTACTGACCCTCACGCTCTTTTATTTATGAGTTGGGGCAGAAGTCTCATTTGTATTAATTATTATCAGCAAGTCAGTTGACCGTATATCTTGGGGGTTTTTTTAAGTATACTAGCAATCCGCCCCAGCGTCGCACGGTTAGACAAAATATGAATGAATTATAAGCACGAACCTTCCTCTATAATGACTCTATCTATTGCCGAAAACTTTAAAAGATCTAAGCGTACAGGACGCAGGAGCAACTTCGTATAATACTATGTAAAGGAGATTTTATTTATACTTTTACCTGAAGATGCAATGAGCGCCAGAAGAAGCTGAGAGAAGTTAGGAGCAGATAACATTCTATATCGATGCAAGAACACCTAATTATTCAAGCCGCCACTTAAATCAGACAGCAAAAATCATCAATATTTCCTTTAACTTTCCGCAAAGATCACAAACCTAACCCGTGTAACCTTCCCCCTTTGTCCCACTTAAGTCACACTGCCTTTTAGTTTCAAAAATCACACAGCCCACGCTTTCCCTCAACAAATAATGGCCAAAAAGCCACAGATGCCACCCACACCGCAAAAAACCAACGCGAATAATCGTAAAACATTTTTTTTCATCATCAAAGGGAATAAAAATAAACATGACATTTTCAGTTGACAAGGGTAAAAAACTTTGGACGTCTGTTTCACCTGAGACGTGGACTGGTTAAAGTTATGAGGGATCGATCGAGGACAAAGGAGGATTGTATAATGATGATGACGAAATATGTGATTATTTTCTTTTGTTTTTATACCTTGGTATTATTAATATAGGCCTGATAATAGTTATGGCCAGCTTTTTTCGATCCGATGGAAGGTTTTTTGACTACAGAGTATTCTTGTAGAACTCACTTGTAGAAGTTCAAGTGAGTATTATGAATTGATAGAGTTATCTTAGTTCCGTTAAAAAAAGAGATAGCGCTATCAAGCTATATAGCCGCATCTCTGTCTTTTACTGATATGGACACTTTACAGACATGGTTTCTTCTTTGGTATAATCAGGTTTTTATACTAGTCAGATGGTCTCTCATTGTGTTGTATGGATGAATGAAGAAAGTTAAGCAAGAGAACATAGTAATATTTAGATTAACCTAAATACATTTTTTTGAATAATTAATCCTTTATTGTAACAAAAAACAAATATTATTCAATACTTACGTCCAGAATAATATAATTCTTATCCGTTTTTTGCACAACCACCACAAAGGTTCTTTATTAAAATGAAAACGCGTAAATTATGACGAGGTAAATCCTACCGTCCTTTGCAGAGACTAACCAATTTTCAAGTAACCCGTATATTGGGTTTAAACCTAATCTTTTAGGAGCTGGATGCCACAGAATGAGAAAGCAAGATCTTTATGAGGTCACTTTGTTGTTTATCTGAATTATATGGTTGTATTATTTTGAAAGTCTGTGTGTTTTAAGAAACAGGTACATTGCACCTACGTAATAGTGTGGGTGATGTGTATGTTTGTCAGTTCCAACATAATTCTACATTTAAGTCCGTGGTTTATGAAAAAAACTAGCCGAAAATTTATATCTTAGATCCCGATACTTGTTTCGAGCACTGACTAAGTTGGCATAAAAGCTTTTGCTAAGAACTAACGATTAATAAGACGAAAGGAGGAAAAATATTTTTCAAGCCAAGATAAACTTTTTTAACTATTCGGATTTAAAAGATTTATATCTCGAAGTTGAACCACTTTAAAAAGTCAATTGCGTAAATTGAGGATTTAAAACAATTTAGCAAAGGTCAACTGAGTCCAATGACCTGCGCCTTTTATCGAACCTAAATATCTTAAGGCATGTCTTAGACTGATTCTTTCTGGTAACAAGGACTTTGATCATGATTCCCTCCACATAAACTATGGCTCAGGGTGTCTCATAGAAATATCCGTCCTCCTTAGGGACCCAGTATAAATTCACGGATTAAATTCCGAATATTCTCAGTGGGACATCGTAAAACATGATTTTATGAGATTTCTGTAAATGGGCGTCGATTTTTATTAGAATTGGATGGTATTGGAGATTCCTAGATATTCAAGTATTTGAAGTTTTTCGACGTTTTGTATGCTGAGCTGGTAAATGGAACTTGTAAGTTGATATTTCTGTGTACTAGAGATAAGGATGTTCGACAAATATTGCTAACTGGACTATATTCTGACTTTATGTAAGCATGGATGGCAGCTAATATAGCTGCAATAGATCGAAGCAAGTTAGATGTTGGCATGCAAAAGGTTGTATGTCTATTCTTGTTTTTATTATAATATTATATTAAATCGTCGTATCGTATTAATCTTATAAAAAAATTGATAAAATTCTCGATTGTCAGTAGATAGACCTTTTGTTTTTCGGGGGTTGAATTCACCTTTGTCAGGGTGCATCACAACTTATTAGTTACTAGTGAGCCGTCCCAACTTCGCACGGGTGGACATTTTTTAAACATTTTGGGAAACATAACCTATGTTACTCAGGGATTATGTAGCATAAATGCTAAAAGAAAAGAAAACTTTTAAAGTCGGTTAGTTTTTGAGCTTTTTCACTTCTTTTCTCTTGGATTATTTCCTCCTTATATTAGTGTAGATGTAAATTTAGTAGTCATTAATTTTTTCATGATTTGTTGTACTTTACAAAAAATAATGACTATTTCTCTAACCAAATTTAGACTTTGAGTTAATCCAATTTTATTTATAGTAGGTACCTACTTACTTTTACATTATGTATGTAAATCACTGCTTCTACACACAATTCCTGCACTTCTAAGCGACGCCCTACTCGGGTCGTGCTCTATCTTCAACCGGGAAACAGTGGCCGAGACCGAGCACTTGTCCTTTGTCAATTGCCCGACTGCGTTCTGTGATGAGGAATATTCACTGATATTTGCCTGTCATCATTTTACAATAATTATTCAGGGACAAAAAAGATTTCAAGCTGGTTAGAGTAACAAAATATTAATTTATTTAATTTTTGTTGATTAAATGAAGACAAATCCATGACACCTTAACTAAGTACATATTTGGATGCTAACTACATGTAAATTGTAGAATTATTTTATTTTTGATTACTATGTAAAATACGTCAGCAATACTATACCTGCCTGTACTACTGTAGTTTCGTCTTATGATCTATTCGCATTACTTGCTTCAAATAGCTTCAACCGACAGTTTCGTTGCTTTTGCGCTCATATTCGTATCAGAGTCATAAATGATCACAATCATCATACGTAACATGTTATTTTTCACTAAAAAGTTCCTCTAAACTCTATCATTGGCACTATCGAAGTCTTAAATCACAACTTACAAGTACCCTCAAACATCCATAAACTGAAACAATATGCTTCCAAAATATCGGATACAACATGAGTAGCCACTTCAGCCGATATCTGCAGTCTGAACAGATTTAAATAATGCCAGACCAGTCTAGCAAGTGCCTTCGATTGGTTCAGTATTGAATTTACATTTTGCCTTTCGTTGGCACGGTGCCATCGCCTGATGAATTATAGCACTCATATATCTGTAGTTCCGAAAACTTTTTGTATCAAGACTCAGCCAAGGTTGGGTCTAGTATTATTTTTGTTAAGAGCACCATTTGTCTGGACTAAGGATAACATTATGTGTGTTAATATATTAGCTTTTTGTTGTGGACTGGATTTGTCGACAAAACATCAATCGCTTCGAGGATAATGTTTTATAGAATGATGTAGAATCAAAGGAAGTAAATAAGTATTATATTTATTTTTGTGGTATTTTTGTCGATAACAGATTGTCACTTCGGTTGATATAAATCAGTAACTTGTCAAAATAAGTGAAAGTTGTTCAGTGGTTGGCCACCAATAGGTTTAACGAATACCTTAAGTGAAAAATGTTGTGGAGGTCAGATAGGCAGTCCTCCACGTAAAATACGGAATTTAGCTGAATCTGGTAAGACTGGCAGCCGACCTCAATACAGCTTGGCAAAAGGCTAAGCAAGTCTCGGCGGAAATTACGAAACGATGGTAGGCCTCCCACCAGGTGGACCGCCGACATCATCTGGGTCGCGGGCAACCGGTGGATGCAAGCGGCAAGTTGCCGTTCGGTATGGCGTTCTATGGGCGATGCCTTTGTTCAACAGTGGACGTTTTCCAGTTGATGAGGTGATGTGATGTATGGTATAATGCCCTTTGAATTATAACTACATTTTAATGTGTTGTCTACACTGTATATTATGTTTTTTATTCACAAAAGGAAGGCACCAACCAATAGATTATGAGCGTTTTTATTTTGACCTTGTGGTTGAACATAATTTACTACCAAAAACTTCGCTGAAACTTTCAGGCGATTTCAAAGCGTTTTCAGAGATATCCTTTTTTATATAAATTCCTTACGAATACTAACATCAAAGATAGGTCAATATCTTTGTACCATTCGAAGTTATAATGTACCCTAGTTATTATGGGTTACGGATTTCCGCTAAGGAACCCGGTTTCGTATTTTTTCTTTGATGTGTTTCCTTCTACTTCGCTGTTATATTTTCGTTTCGATCGCGTATTGGGAGATACCATTTTTATTGCTATTTGCGTAGGCTAGTTTTGTTAAGTGATGTAATTATATTGTGTTGCCCAGTAAAATGGGTTGTGGAAGTCAGATAGGTAGCCGCTACACGTAAATACGGTATCGAGCTGAACCCGACCCCAACATAGCTGGGATTTGTTTTATAGGTTTAGTATATTTTCATTAAATTTCTTTACCAATGTTATTGCTTTATATTACAAACGGATAATAAAATTGTCAGTAGTTTTAGTCTTTTTTTTTCTCATAATTGTTAAAACTATGAAGTGCAAAAATATTACGAGATTTCAGAAAGCTAATGTACACTCCTAATAAAATGCGGAAATGGACCTTTACCTCAAGATTTTTATCTTTCCAATAACCACGTTTAAAACTCCAACAAAAACTCATTTTAATATAGGAAGAAGATAAAATAATTCAAACGATAAAAATTAAAAATATCTATAAGTGCGCACCAAAAGCAATTTTCAAAGCCATAAAAATTCATTGGGGAATAAAAATTCAAAGTTAATTAAACTAGAGTGCAGGAGTGAAACACACCCCTTGCAATCTTAACTCACGATCCGTGACCAATTTTTTAATTGAAATGAGCTTATCGCCACCTGCGTCGCCCCTATTCTGGTGTTTGCTCGATAAATTTGTTTATATTGTTGATTTTAAAAAGTTTACGATTATTAAGTTTAGGCGAACCCTTTCATTTGTATAGGGTTTTGGGGTTTAGGAATTATGTGTCTGTAAATATTTTGTTTTATGTAACTTTTATTAATAATAAAAAAAAAATCTTTGAACCAGTTATCATAAAATGGTAAGTATTGTATCTGATTTACAATTTAGATAAAAAAATACCTAAATTTGAAGCCACTATTTGAAATGTGGAACAAAAAAAATGTGCGTTTCGGGACGCCCGACAGAAGTGATAATTTAAGTTGAACTAAAGCCAGACAGACTGTCGCCGTAACGACGGACGGACATTCCCATAATAAGTTATCACTTCAAAATCCAATAATCTACTTAAATAATATTTTTTACAAAAAACATGGAGCTACCTTAAAGTGTTTATTCATTTCTACCATTTACCCGAAACAACTATAAATTAAGATCAAAGCAACCAACGTCATACCCGATAAATATTTATTGGCTAAATCGTTAAAACTTTCTCTCACATAACTTCTAAAATCCTTCCGGTGTTTCATATTTCATCGTTAATGGCTGTCGGTTTACTAAGCAGCACTTTACCAAAGTGCAAAGTGCACGCAAATTACCTATCAAACTGTGTCATAAAGAACCTTTAAGCTTTGCCGGCGAATGACGACAACTAAAATTCAATATCGAATAATTATTGGACGCAAAATTGCTTTGATAATAGCCCCCGTTCGCAACAATAATAGGGTTGTGCCAAGTTCTCTTTTAGATTTCTTATCTTAATTGCCCCGGGAGTTTCATGTCACTACGTGTAAGAAACGTTTAAGGAAAAAACTGTTGCTAAAGTGCCTCCAACTTTTTTTTTCTTTTTCAGTAATATAAGTTTGGGGACAAGGAAATGATTGTGAATATTACCTACGTAATATTTTTTAAACTCACCTTAAGTATGTCTTTAAGTTTGATTGATACTAAAATTATGTTTTATGTTTCAAAATACATTGAAAGATCCTAGCCTTAAATTTTTAGATTTATGTAAGGAAGCAAATCGGAACCCGCAGTTAATTGTATTAAATAACTTAATTGTTAAAACAAGCAATTAAGTGTTCTATATTTTTCCACATGAATCAATAAATTAAAGTATTTTTCTTACAATGCAATAAAATCATTTTCGCTCATAAATCATGTTTCCTGTAGCGTATAAATCAGGTTCTTCAATATTGCCAATTAATTCAGAGTTATTTATACCTAACAAGTATGTTACATTCTTTGTGCATGTGATTTGAATGTTTGTTATTTATTACAACCCTGATTTTATAACCTAACTTTATAATTTTTAAAATAAGGTAATAATAAATTTATGTTTCCTTAAGAAAATAGAAGAGACCCTGTAGTGTGTAAACAGACAATATCTATGTAAGCATCTAATTAGTTTCAATATTAAGTGATTAGCGCCCTACACGTCATCTCTGTTCGTTAGTCGCTGTAATTGAATCAGAAATGGTTGCCAGCAAACATTGCCGTCGACATTTGGATTTCAATTCATGCTAGTTGCATAGGTATATTATCATGACGGTAATTTACAAAGAAATTGTCAAAAAAAAATGTTTGTTGGTGGCTTAAGACAACCAATACAAAAGGTTAACTAGACTATATTATTACTTTTGTGTATTTTTTTTTGTACGAAATTTCAGGACATTCTTTTCACAAATCTTTGAAAAAATTAGTACAAAACCTGAAAATTATACCTGCCTATATTTCAGTGACACAAACATTAAAATTACAGTATTAGAAATTTACAGTTTTATTACAGAGAAATATGAAACAATAATAGATAATTAATCCCACAATTTATTATCCTTTGCGGGTTAGTCCACAGCACGACCAGCACTTGTAGTTGGTCTGGTGATCAATTTTGAAACGACCCACAAAAACTTTACTTGTGGTAAGGTGTTTTTCTTTCTACTATTTTTTTCTGTCCTTTTTGAGGCAATAAACATTATTTATTTATTTTTATTATTTTCCGAATTAAACATGTCGACATTAAATATTTTTATCAAAATGTTAGATGTTACTTTATATTAAGCAAAAAAAAACAAAACACCACTATAATATACTATGTTAAATTCACGTTCACTCATAAAAAAATGGCATCTCATATTTCTCCCATGCTACTCCGTTGTCATAGCAACCAAACATTCAAAGACGCGAATACAAAATGCAGGCCTTTAGAGATTTTACGGATCACCTGCCCTAAGAAATATACAGTCCAGTTATCTCCAATCTTCATGGATAGTTGATCGTATGAAAGGTCTGATATTTCTTTATAGAACGATAATAATATGATATATTTGACATTCAAGTAAAGGTAAGGAATTATTACGGACAAGATCTGAAGAATGTTTGAAACTCTTTGATTTTTCCGCCGTGTACAGATTCTTTGAACTACTAAGTGCTGAACATCTTTCATATATTTTTAACCTAATTAACTTTTGGCCTTTACCAATAGTTTTGTCGAGCGTTACCGCTCCTCTACTTAGGTTACATCAATGATCTATACTTATAATAAATCTGTAGAGAGGTCAATTCTGTACATCAAATATATTTTCAAAATAACTATCAGGGGGTGATTAGTGATCGATACTGATGCCAAAAATGCAATCAGTAAAATTTTTGTCTGTCTGTCTGTCTGTCTGTCTGTCTGTCTGTCTGTCTGTCTGTATGTTCCTTATAGAAACGAAAACTACTGGACGGATTTTAACGAAACTTGGTACATTTATTCTTCATACTCCTGGGCAGGTTATAGTATACTTTTCATCACGCTACAATCAATAGGAGCAGAGCAGTGAAGGGAAATGTTGGGAAAACGGTATTTTTTAAGCTTCCGTCGCGTATGCAGCCTTAATGGTTAAAGCTACATAGAAATCATGTATGACGGAAATGTTCTACATAAAATTATCTAAAAAATATCCCACAACAGCATATGTCTATCTTTTATGGTTGACTCACAATAACACGTGTAACTCCCGATAGCTTAGCAGTTCGGAGATTTCTGATTATATTTGTTTACTCTTACGTTTATTATACTCTCACTTATCCCTAATTAAAAAAAGTTTACATTATTACCTATTCAATAAAAAAAGAATCATAGAAATCGGTATAGAAACACTAAACTTATACATGAAATACGATAATAAGCCATCGCGCCGTCGCGTGTGAATACTGAATCATGCTATAAGGATTATTTTTGTGTAACGTGATATATTATATTTCCCTACTAAAATACGAAAGTTAATCTGTCTGTTACATCAAAACCACTGAACAGTGAGGAAGGACATATGCTACTTTTTTACGAAAAACGACGGAAACGCGGACGAAGTCGCTGGCAAAAGCTAGTATTATATAAATATAAGGCAGATATTATCCTATCTTTTGTACTATTCATACAAACTGCCACTTGACAACATTTTGATACCTAGGGGCACGGAAGTGGCCCCGCCAAGACAATACAGCCGCTAGTCTATGATCTGGTTATTGAATAAAAAAAAATAGGCTTAATATATACGGTAACGTAGAGACTCCTACTGGTTATACAGGTTATAAAGGTAACATATCTTGTATATCATTAGGTTTTATATTCAAAACTGTATTAAACTTGAATAGTCTATTTTCATTACAGAAAACCACTTCAAATAAGCCAGTAACTAGAACTCAATAAAAATAAAAGTTAACATGATACTTACAAAAGTTGTATAGACAATAAAATCAATTAAATTTATTTTGATTTCGTACTTGGGGGTACCTATATGTCATTTCAAAATTAACATCTACACCAATAATAATATAAAGAAGAAAGATTTGCAATTTTGTATGTTTGTAAAGAATAAACTCAAAAATAACTGGACTGATTTCAAAAAATCTTTCAACATTTGTATGCTACATTATTCTGTTCTTTTCTCATTAAGTTTAAAAAAAACATGTCTATCCGTGCGAAGGCGGTACGGGACGCTAGTGTATTAATAATTGTAATCAAGGCGTAACCAATAGATCAACATTTACATAGCAGTATATCCGTGGCCGTTTATATCGGCGTATTATATTGGACCGCCCAAAATCGATAACCCAGTGCATGAAAATCAACAATCAATTTTCAAACACGAATAAGTCCAGCCTAACAACAAGGGGCAAGCCTCACTGACTTCCGACCCCCAAAATCCCGGGATCCCAAAATCTCTCCGTATTAACCCTATAACATCTTTCTCCGGGATAATGTACCATCGCTTATTCCCGTACGTGATGCATAAAGGAATTTTTATATTCCCGTCTCGCGGCAAACGTTTTAGTAACACCCTAAAATTTTATGTCAAATGATTAAGTAAGAAGGTTCGGATCAGATTTCAAATGCGAGTGTAAAAAGGGAACGTGATCTTCTAAGAACTGTCTTCGTATGTGTCGCTTGATTTATTATTACGAGACACTAAAGCCTAGATTTTAAACCGATAGAAATAAACTTTATTCTGTATAGAAATAAGGATTAATTTTCCTTAAAGTTGTAAAGTTATATCTTTGTCTTATTTACGTGTATGTTACGATGGAGCTAAACTAATGTGAGTAGTAACTGTACTTTAGATTCAAAAGAGTATGTACCAAATAAATTCTAAACTATTAAAAGTCTTAAAGTTATTTATTCAAAATATGTTTATGGTATGCACACCTCATGTACCTACTTAGATAAATATACCTACTGGCTAACGACATTATGAAAAGGTACACGAAAAAAACACAAGTGTACTTTAGACCACGCGACTGAAGTAAAAGTTCTTCATATACGAAACGTAACTAGCTGTGATAGAAAGAGAGACAGAAAATGCGTGCTGTTGTGTTGCAACTCTCTCTCTCTTGCCCCCTACAGTAATATACGAAACGTAACTATCCCTCTTTCTTCTCTAACTTATATCTCCCTCTCAACTTCCGTTCGCCTCGCCAGTTTACACTTTTCGTAACGCTGTTGTCACGCATTAACTAGCGAACTCCACAAATCAAGTGCGTAAAGAAGTTTTACTTTAAAAACAAGATTTTTTGTCAATTTTTACATTCTAAATACAATTTAAAAGTCAAAATTATATTAATTTATCCGTCAAAAGTATTTTCGGTTAATTTATATAAAAAACTAGAACGCAATACATTCAAAATTTTAATATTCGGTTAACATGGGCCTTATTCGGTTTCCGCGTTCGTAAAATTTCATGTTCACTTTTATTGTTATTGTTATACTCTCATTTGGGTCGCTTGCTATTACTTGTCCTAAATTTTGTAACTTAGTATTTATTACATGTTATTGGAATCCCTAATGATATTCCAATATCATATTTTGGCTCTTAATTTTAAGAACAACATGAATTAGTCTTAGTTTTGTGGTTGTAAAATAAGTTTTGAAACAGTAGGTACAAAAACTTTGTTAAAAAAAAAACATGTTTTACTTAAAACATCATGACATGCTATTTTACATAATTAACGTCTCGTAATTAGAATAATTAAACACGACAATTTCCATTTTACACAGTTACCAGTTTGGCAGGTTTTTACAAAAAATATGTTTTTGCGATAACCGACAAAAAAAATGTTCATTAAAAAGATACCAATAAAAATACAATTATTACCTAAAAATAGAATGATATCGCTCTATATCACATCTAACAATTACAATCACTGACATCCGTCGACGCCCACTCGCACTTTTATCTATATTATCACAGATCATTCACCAAACATCCCAGCCTTATCCCGTTTAAGCTATCGAATAATCACTTCATCGTATCGGAGTTCCGCTGTGACGCAACCCTGATTTATACGTTGAATGTTACCCACTCATTGTTTTATGGTCTGTCCCTATAACTGTTCTGTCATAGGGTTGCTAGTTTAGTTCCAAAATTTAGGTCAGTTTGATTAATTTGTAATTTTTTATTGTAGAAGAAATTATTATATCAAAATAATTGATTTACGTACATCGTAGGTACGGTGTCGTTAGAGGAAAACGTTGATTTATACGTTTATTGATACCCACTTTCCTAACTTCAGGGTTGCAAGTTTAGCTTTATATTCAGAACTGAAAAAAAATATACAAAAAGTTATTTAAAAAAACGACCGCCGCAATCATGAATTTCACATATACCAAGAATACCCAGACTTGGAACAAGTAATTTTGGATCACACAAATGCTTGTCCCACGTAGGGATCTAACTCGCGGCACGTCGCGTCCAGTAATAATTGGCGTGGTGACCTATACCACTGGGCTATCCGTGCAGTCAAAGATTTGGTGTTTTTTTTGAGAAAGACCGGTAACTTTTTTCTTGTTGTATATACTATTATTATTATATTTTAGGATATTTTATTGCACTCAACACAATTGGGATTGTATGAACTTATTAATTTAAAGCCTACATTTACTCGAATTATCTATACTAATATTATAAAGCTGAAGAGTTTGTTTGTTTGTTTGTTTGTTTGTTTGAACGCGCTAATCTCAGGAACTACTGGTTCGAATTGAAAAATTCTTTTTGTATTGGATAGTCCGTTTATTGAGGAAGGCTATAGGCTATATAACATCACGCTACGACCAATAGCAGCGGAGCATAAATGAAAAATGTTGCAAAAATGAAAAACCGTTGAAACTAAAACACGCGAACAAAGTCGCGGGGGACAGCTAGTTTAATATAAATTTGTAATTGGACTAATTCGACATTTTATTTAAACTCTAAATCATTAATTCTTAAATCATAACGTGTTATACATGAATTAATACAATATAAATTGTAATTCATGTTTAGATCCATCCTATATTAAGGCCAATACACATGTCAGCATCATCCGTATTTAACCGGATTGATAATTACAAATCTGCGCGTTTTGCGGATTTAAGCCCAATTTACACGCGACACTTGGAAATAAGCGTTGACCTAATACTTTTGACTTACATAAATAATGATCAGTAATACTGGTAATTACATACAGTAATGTAAATTTAGCTTATGTAAAGGTATCGCATTAAGGCGTCCAATAATTACACACTTACCTACTTTCTTTAATAATATGTATAATAGAAACCGCTAATCCGTAAGTGAGTAAACGTGGTGAACACTGCCATGCTCGTTCCTTATTTATAACTAAAACTCCCCGTAGTAGACAAATGAAATTGCTACAAGTGTTAACGATGATAGAAATCTTTATAATGACAATTAATTTATGGACATGACATTTCTTTTTGATAAGTCACGTGACTTTGACTTATCAATTTCATACATTTAAGCGATTCGTTCCGTGTTAACGATGGGGCAGGCATTTACCTAGCACAGGTTACAGGCTGATATAATTATTATGAGGCAAATTTGTTGCAATTTACCAAAATTTCACACTTAGTGTATATTCTGATCCGATTTTCTAGTAAATACTTTACACTTTACACGACACCTTTTCTTGTGAGATGAAAAATACCTAAAACAATAAAATTTACATTGTATCTTTAATTGGCTTTAAATCAAGCTAACATACAAGTAAACTTAGTGTTTTAATTCCTAATCTAACTATTATTATTATACTGACTCTTAAAGCTACATAAAAAATGGTATATTTATAATTGAAAATCCTGCAATGTAGATGGACCTTATCATACACTGCTTACACTTTAGGGGATACAAATATGATGATATACATACATGTAGGTCAGCGGCTAGGTCAGTCGCCTAATAATACACGCCCGAAACAAGCTTCAAATAATATTAGTTAATTTCGTTATATGTTAGTATCTGCTAATGAAACACGTTCCTTTGTTTTCCTTATTTATTAAGAGTAAGCGAAACAACCCATCATTATATATCATTGCTAATATTTTGTAACGGGAATAGGGATGTTGACTGGGTATGAAAAGTTAAAATCTATTTAGTCCGTCAGTTAGATAATAAAAAAATATTAGACACGTATTTTTTCTTTTATCAAAACAATAAAAAATTACAAAGATACAGCGCTTTAAAGTTTCGGAGTGGGGGCTTATGATATTCGCCTTGGTAAAAATTGTAGCGAGGAGTGACGTCACGCGAAATTTCCGTTCTCTGTATTTTGATCATTTTTTGTTTGCAGGAAAAAAGAAAAAATACGTGTCCAATAAAATTCATTACTCTACCAGGCGGACATTAAAAAAAATAGGAAACATGCCTATTAGCGCAAACATCTTTAACTAACTTGACGTTTTAACCAGATTACACCGGCCGTGATTGCAATCAGACTTGAGAGGATTCGTGCCTGAAGTTGATGATTATCATCTACCCCCAGTTTTTTACTTACCCTACACAGTACACTGACCGTATCCGTTTCCGTATTCTGCACATTATCCGACTTTGTAAAAGAGCAAGGTTGTGTTAATCGAATCGCTATAACATTCCGGTTAGGCACCACACTAAAAAAAATAGGCTGTGAAGTGATTTTTTTAGGGTTCCGTACATCAAAAGGAAGCCTTAGAGTAGAAGTCGAGGTGGTAGGTGTCATGTTGAAATAAATATAAAATACTTAGGTTTATGGATCGTTATGATAAAAATAATTCAAGCTTCCATATCAAAGAATTTAAAACATACAGTCATATATTTTGTTTTTCACATACATTTCTGGGAAATTCAAAACCTATAGGGTTTCACGTCGACCCAGAATTACGAAATTCGGCGTGATGCTAGCTCGAACGTCAAAAGTAAAGGAACGTAACCGATAATATAAAATTTGTAGTTTTGTTACATAAATACGTTTTTGCGTTTACAGCAAAATAAATGTACAGGAAAGCATTTTTTCAACTACGCGCGATTAATTTTTTATTTGAGGAAGTAGCCGTGACGATCAGCTACATTACATACAAAACCCTCGGTGGGCGAGTCAGACTCGGACTTGTCAAGTTTATTTGTTAGCTTGAGCTGTCCCACTTCTGGCAAAGATCATAAACCTTATCCCACGCCACCTCAAACCAGCCCTTGGAGGTATACGTCCAAGTCGTCCCATCACCTCTTCTTGAGCTGGCGTCAACGGCGTCACCAGAACTGATCTATTAAGGGTTATTTTTAAATAAATTTAATACTTAAATTTTCATTCATACCTACTTAAGAAATATGTCGTCACTCCGCTCGATTCTCCAAAAATCGTCCTAAGTAATACACGACTTTAATAACCTCAGAATACTAAATACCATATTTAGTACCACTTTGACAAAACTCTGCAATATTAATACAAAATAGAAGTATAAAATGTATAAGTATGTATAAAGAATACAAGAACAAAGATGGCAGAGAAAGAAACCTCACTTCTGCCGTCTGACTATAGAAACCAAAATCCTTTGTTATAGGCACGCAAGTCACTCGAAACATTAAAGTGCTGGTTGGGGTACATCTTGTTATCACTCGATAAAATGTAACGCTAAAATTCTTAAAAAAACAATTATTTTTGTTTATTAATCATTATTTATTTTTATTTAATTATAGTATGTTTTTTATATTTTATTTGGGTGGACTCGTTTAATATAGTCTATTTAACAATTTAAATAGTTTAAATCCATTCCTATAACAAAAAATATGACTTAAAAAATAAAGATTCTTTAATGTATTTGCTATTTATTGTAGAGGTTATTATTATTAACAATCATGAGACAAGTAACACATATCAATCGCGACTGAAATCACAGTTTATCAGCATTTTTATTTTAATTACATAATAAGGTAAAAATATCACACGAGTTGTATAACATCGTAAAAAGTCGAGCGGTTTTGATAATGAACTCCGTGCAAACACCCAGTCATTCGTCATCTGTGTATAAATGTACGTTTCGGTACTTTTTGTGACACTCCCACTTGTCGTAGCGAGGTTTAATATAGTGTTACATTAGTGCTTTATGTAAAATTAGGGTAAAGTATTACTTTGAGTCTAATTTTGTTGTGTCCTTGTTCCAGTACATTTTGCTTACACTTTCAATGGTACCAGTATATTCACGTTTAGACTAACTTCAATAGAAGATAGGTATATTTATGTAATAAAATAGTTTTCTCAATTAGGTTACAAGATTTTTTTATTATGTAGATCACTTAGATACTTCTAAATATTCAATAGGTGGCTTGTGTAAGCCGTACTAATTAAATAATAAAATAAAATTAATAAAGGAACATACTTACTATAAGTATTTTCCGATTCTAAAATATGTATATATAAAACAAAGTCGGGTTAGTTAAACAAAACAACTCAAGAACGACTGGACCAATTTTCATGATAGATGTTTTGTTAGATTCGTCTCAATCCTGAATAGCAGAATAACCTCGAAAAATACTTACATGGCTGAAACCGCGGAGCACCGCTAGTACAATAATATTTTAGACTTGTTAAGAGCATCTTTAATAATACGTCGGTCTTATTTCACACCAAATTTTAATAACAGAAAAACTTGGACCATTTTCATTTTGCAAATAGCTTTGCGAAAATCTAATAACACGCATTTCTAAAATCTGCGTTAAAATGAAGGTCTGATAATATTTAATATAGCTCCGTCATTATTCCGTAGGACGTCCGAGGTGCAATGCGAGGGATTTTAAAATTAAAAATTCCTAGCCTATTGGTAGTGCCACCGGTATTCTGGACATTGCATTTTTACAATATTGATTTTTTGGACGAAATCATGCCAGATGTAGTTACGACCATTGTGTTTTTACAAAAATTAAAAATTATATGAAAAGACGCTGGTGAGATGACATCGATTGCTATTTGCCGGATTAGTGGGAAGCGACTCCAGACAGAGCAACCTGAAGCAAATCGAGGGAGACCTATGCCCAGCTGTGGGGCACCAATAACAAAAAAAGAAAAAATCATAAGTAGATTTTAAGAGAAATCCTCAAGTTATAAATTCTGAGTATTTTACTGCTGAAGTTGTTAAATCTGTTTTAGATAAGAACAGAATTCGCGGCGGTCTTTTATGAAGCTAACTGTTTACCAAATACAAGACTAATGAAAAAAACTTTTAGTTTCTTTTTTAATAATATGGATGTTAGCAAAGGTCCGGAATGAACCAAGACGGACTTCCAGGTAAACAAAATATTCGCGAACTTTTTTTTAATTTAAAACTTTAATATCTTTTTTGTAGGATTGAGAAAAAAACTCGTATTTTCATTTCATGCGGAAGTTTTGGCGAAATGTCTGAATGGGCTTAATATTTTAACATGAACTGCGATTCACTGGGTGTTAATAAAGGGAAGATGGGCAAAAATATTGCTCTGCATCCAGTATTACTTACTTTATTAACACCATAATTTATTAAAGAATTGTATTCTAAATAAATATTATTATATTTTTTTTACATATTGTAAAAATAATGCAGCGAACATTATTTTAACTGTTTGAATAAATTTGAATAAAAAAGGTATTTAAATAAATAATAAACAGTTTAAAAATATATTTCATAAAATAACCGCAGTGAGCGTGCTTTGTACACAAACGAATAATTCACTTCACTGTATAGCAATACAATTTAATTATAAAATTTATTTATTAAATAACAAAATTAATACACGACTGGAGCATACAAATAAGCACAATCTATATCATAACACATTAAATCACCAAAAATAACATTTTAAAGAATCAATAACAGCCGACTGGTAAGCGTGGCCGAAGCTTGCTTTAGTTGTCTGGGCGCCGTAGCGCGGAGCGGACGCCTCTACGACACGCACACGCTACGACGTAGCACGTGCTACGATACCGATGAAAAAGTGCTCCGGGCCAAAAATGTGATACGAAAAGTACATTCGTGGTAAAAATTGCTCAATTTAATTTCCTTATTTCGTATGAAGTGTTGTGACTTGAATTGTGCTAAAATGGAGTGGACTTTGATGCTGTTGGTTTGTCTTTTCTACACGGCTGCCGGTAACCCTGCAAAAATGGGTCAGTACGAGTTAATAATTTAGTTTCTGCGCGGTTAGCTTATTGCATAGATTGGCAGTTTGACGGTTGGAACAAAGGAGGAGTTGGTCGGCTTATAAATTATGGTTTCCATGTTTGTCTTGCTTGTATTTCTCTGACTTTGACGGACTGCTTTGTGTGCTGGTGGAATGGAACAAATATATTTTGTATGACTTACAGATATTTGCTTGATTTATTTCAAGCATTGTTTGTTTATCTTAGTCTGGGAATTCTGACTTATACCATTTTTAAATTACGTAATTTAATAATTATGACTAAGCATATAAATCCTTTCTTGGGGATTTTTGACTTTCTATAATTTGTGTGTGTACATAAATTATTAAATTAATAAACATTATTCAAAAATTTGTTGATAATGTTTGTTAATAAAAAAACTAAGAGTGTGGCATATGAAACAAATTTTGTTATCATCATTTAAAAAAGCGATTAATAAAATAATTAAAAAATTGATAATTATTTTTAACGTCTATTAGTGACCATGACGAAATACGGTCATGACCGAAGGCTCAACACAGTGGGTAATATAGTTAATCATAAGTATAATAATTGATTGATAACTAACACATAAAATAACTTGACCTCAAATATTTTTAGGACGATGCCCCGAACCGACTACTGCATATATTATAAGTTACAAAAATATAACTATACGTACATGAAGGAGTTTAATTACTAAGGATTTATTTTTAGTCATATCTACACAAAAACATACATATATTATCATAATTTTTATATTGTAATATCATTTGAAGTAACACGTTGTTTGAGAACCTCTTTTTTATTTATTGGGCAAACGTAAGTTAAACTATTCTACTTTATATTTTACCGGCTGCCCGCATCGGTTCGCACGTGTAGTATGATATTTTCAAGTTTTCACACGTTTTTAGGGTTCCGTACCTCAAAAGGACAAAACGTAACCCTTAGAGGATCACTTTGTTGTCCGTCCATCCGTCTGTCAAGACCGTTTTTCTTAGGAACGCGTGGAGGTATCAACATAAATTTATATCCAATACTCAGGTCTACTGTCCCTTAGAGCTGTAAAAAATTCAAACTTCTAAGCCAGAACGAACCAGAGACCAGCCAGAACTAAAAGATACAGCCGTTTCCGCAAATTTTCGAAACTGGCACGGGAATCAAAACCTACAGGGTACGAAGTAACATTAAATATTTTAATTTCCGTTTTTTTCATTTTGCAATAAAAAACCATAACTACGACTATGACTCGATCATCGTGATGGGTAAACTTTTACTTATACTTACAGGTTTGTACGGAACCCTCGGTGCGCGAGTCCGACTCGCACTTGGCCGGTTTTTTTTTTATTTTCTTTTCTAAAAACCTTGTCCTTACAATAATGAACATAACGGAATAGTTATTCGATTTGGTGCCTTCGTTCGGAAGTTATGGCGTGACCAGGCAAATCGGAATTCATTTATTATATATAGATAGATGATTGTTTGTTTTACTGTTTTGAATACACTATTTATCAATTTTTAAATGCTGCAACCGTTTTTTACAATAAGTAATCTGTGTTTAACTTTCACATACATTATATAAACCAAATTGAAGCACGTTATTTTGAGATGTAATCATTAATAAATAGTTATTAAATTGGAATTTTAGCCTATAAATAATTATAATATTGACTCAATTTCACGGTATAATATAAATACAATTAATATTTATAATTTAACTCATTATAATATTAATTATTTTAAGCCTAAATTGGCTTATCAAAAGAACACGTCTACCAATAAAAAAATACTTCCAAAAAATACGTATAATGATAAAATATCTTAAAATAACTATAACACAATCATTTATAAAAATAAAATACAAAGATATATTTTATACATTTTTTTATTTCGATTGTTTCCGCTTATTTCTTTAGACATTAATTAGTATTTAAGTAATTACTCGAAACACAGCTTTTTCTATAAGCTAAGCTTTCATTTTCATTAAATCTCTCCAGACAGTTATTAGAAATTAAACTTAAGTGGTTTCTGAGAGTGAAATTAATTTATGAATCTAGATTCTAACTAAATTATAAATTGGTAGTCTTCTAGCTGTATTCAGTTTTAATCAATGTGTTAATATTAATTAACGTTATGTTACCTTACATATGTTTATTGAAATTACATGTAATATGTATTGTACTAAATAATATTAATATCTTCGGATGACTTACACGCCCATCTGATCCCAAACTACGCAGAGCCTGTATTATGGCAACCAGACGACTGATAAACATCTTATATATTTCTAAACTTTTCACTTATTTGATTAGCCTGTTGGTCTAGAGGTATACTTAAAACTTGTTACCTCTAACCGGGATTGAACTAGATTCGTCTTTATCTGCTGCCATAAATCCTCAGCCATTAGACCAAGTACATTTGAAAACTATACATTTTTTTTCAAAAACTATATAACATTTATATATTTATTATTTATTTTTATTTTCCGATTGGCGGACTATGTCGATTTTTACTTTTCATATTGCTTCAACATTTTTATTATTATGGACATAAGTTTACTTGTACAATCAAGTCATTTATTTTGCTTGAAAATATGTGGACGATGGTTGTATGAAGCCAAAATTAGCTAAACACCTTTTATGCGAAAAATGTTCTAAGAAAATATTTTTTTTTTATTTGCATTACATCTTCGTTCATCATAAATGTTATACAGATGTTTCTTTCATTGAATTCACAACGTTCTAAATACGTTAGCGGATACAATGAAGGTCGTACGTAACAACAGAATAGCGTTCGAGTTCAAAAGTCAATTGGGGTCGCCGCATTCCCCTCACGTGATTGGTGATCACTCTCATTGTACTAGTCTACTACGCCAATGTCTATACCTCGATAATGGCCGCGATTCTGTTAAACCCGCACTAAACTTATTTTAGGCCATCGGTATATTTTTCACTTGTTCTTTTCACTTTTCACACATAATTAGAAAATGACAAATGAAAATGAGAGCTGTCAATTTTAGTTTCGACTAAAATTCTCATACTAATCTAGCAACACGCAGAAACGTGTGTACTAAAACACAGTGATGTTCAAGGCGAAAACTGGTTTGGCATTTCTAAGTTAGTTGTTATCTGTTGCCGTCCTTTTGTCACGCTGTATGTTAGAAAAGGATAGCAGTGTTTTAATTTTGATTTAGTTAGCGTACAAAGGTATCGGCGCCATTGTGTGATTTATTTATGAAAGATTGTTTGAATGTGTTCTTTATAATAACAGGAATGTAGTTGATCTTTTTTTGATATTCTTTTATTTGGTGAGTCACAAGTGATTTAAATAAATAAGAATACACAATATTTATTGTGAACTATGTTCCAGCCCTGGCTTCGCTCGGATGATGAGAAGTTTCAAGATATTACCATTCTTTTCTTTCTTGTATACAACCCTTGTTTTTACTAGAAAGAACTTAAGAAACAAAAAAGATTTAGTGCAGGTTATGGCATGACCAAGAGGAATCAGGATTAATAACTAAAGGATAGTTTACGAATATTAACTAAAGGATAGTTAATATTCGTAATAAAACGGCAGGTTCAAGTTAATAATCAAAGGGAAGATTTTTGTGAAAATTAATCTTCTGAACACGTGTTTTTTTAAGTTTCAAATTATATACTGTTTAAATCTCGATGTGGTATTCTCAAGTAGTATTTTAGTAAAATATATAAAAATAAACGTACTACCTAAATTAATAATAATTGTAATAAAATGGAAATTTCTATAATATAACTAAAATATACAATCCCAGGAAATATTGATCATAATTTCTATATTATAAAAATTAATCCTGATTCCTCTTGGTCATGCCATAACCTGCACTAAATCTCCTTTTTTTTCTTAAATTCTTTCTATAAAGGACAAGGGTTGTATACAAGAAAAAAAAGTATGGTAATAATCTTTGAAATTTCACATATTTTGACCGAAGCCAGGGCAGGAAGATAGTTCACAATAAATATTGTGTAACATTATAACAAAGTTAACTTTGCCAAACTGTTTCCACATAGAAATGAAAGCCCCGTAATAAATCAACATTAAAATACGACACTTTAATTAACTTTATGACACTTGACAATTTACCAAAACCGACTACATTACGAGATTATCGCCACTCAAAAGTTTAATCCACATTGCGGCTCCCCGAAGCAATACCACACGTAGCTACATAACATAAACTGCTATGTATAACGTACAAGTATTTGTCACTTATATTGCACAATTTACTCTGTAGACAGTGGTGCACGGTCTCGGGAGGCCAGCAATGTACGACGTCGTTCAAGTTTTGTATTTCAACTCAAAACACGTTATAGTCCACATTTATTGGGAGCTAGTGCTATTTTATCAAGCTGAGATAAGGTAACTATTTAAGAAAAAGTTATTACTAAGCTTCCGCTTTCGGTTTGTCAGCGGGCTGCATCTTATGAACCATAATAACTAGAGTAAAATAAACTACAGAGTTTGTATTTCTGTCGCATTAACAGCATATAATAAAAATTAATTAAAAATTGAAGGAGGCTCCAAAAAATGCCACGGAACCCCTCACGCGCGATTCCGACTTGGCCTTGTTATTTTTTTCTTTGTCAATTTAGTATTTATTTTCTTCATTGATTACATGACACCAATCATTAGTCAGTTACTGTCATCAACTATTAGGTATAATTAAATTTAGCCATAAACTCACTTAAAAAAAATAACAAAGATGAAGACTGAAAAATAAGAACCTACACAAGAATGTTTGCGTCTATTTATAATAACTTTTTAAAAGAACACCATTTAGAAATTAAATGCGAGATAAAAAGCAACCATACATTTTGTTACTAAAACATGACTTTACACAATAAAGGAAAATTTAAATACTTAACATGTGCGACAAGGAAATGTAAAATGTACGGACGTTATGAGTTAACAGACTAAAATGTGGAACAGAGATACTAAACAAAGATTAACGAGCCGTCACTGAGCATTATTTTAATGTTTTATTCTTTATACGTGCTTTAAAATTATATTAATGCCAAAATACTTTGTTTTGTCTATGTATTCTGATGGATAGTTGAATTATTTAAAACAAAACGGTTTACTCACGTATATTCTCGGGATCGGACAACTACTTTCAGTTCGACTCGCGACACCACCGCCGCCGCGTCAGCTCATGATTAGGGAGTCCTATTGAGTCTGAAACTAGTCTGGCGATCCCTAGAATATGCGTGAGTAAACCGTTTTGTTTTTAATAATTATGAATACTCCTCACGAAAGTTATTATACGGATAGTTGAATATTGACTTCACAGATAGCCGAGTGGTATAGGTCAATATGACAATTACCACTGAGCGCGACGTGCCGCGGGTTTGACCCCCGCATGCCACAAACCTATTTTGCGCGATCTACAACACGTTACGACATGTTTGCTCCAAGTCCGGTTGTTCTCTATGCATGTTATTTAAAAAAACGTGTACGTGTTTGTAAACCCCATGCAATACAAGTTAAATTCTTTAGGGCAGGAGTCGATTAAAAACAATTGACTGTCCGACTAATTTTGTGTGTTTTTTAATCAACTAAAGTGTAGCTGCTAAGTAAAAGTTGCCATTAATAAGCTGCCCATCATTTCCCGCCTGCTGCAACTGCGCACGCAATAACCTGCACGACGCCACCAACAATGCTGGTGTCGAATAAAATTGATGCGAAAAATTGGATACCAATTATTTAATTGACTCTTTTTGAGCTGACATTTTGTAAACTGACTCTACTCTCTGTACTCTGCACCCTCTTTTGATAGATATATCCTTTCAGTAACACCATGTATATTCTGTTTAATACATACATATACATTCGCTTTAAGTCCAAGACTTGTTATATAGTAGAGAAGCCCAGGATCAGAGCTTACGCGGCATGTTACGCAGCTGGTTTTTCACAGCCATAACACTAGAGCGGTGAAAGGGATTTGTGCGCTCGTAAATAATACGGTTCAAAACCTGCTGCTACAATGTAGGTACTTATTATTTAAAGTTAGTACACAATTTACATTGAAGCTACATACAACGATTTTGTTAGTGGTAACAATGTAGTTGTAGAGCTTCGTATAATTATTTGAACTTTTTTTTTTTTTTTTTTTTATATCTTGGGACATCTCACACACGGTCATCTGATCCCAAACTAGGCAGAGCTTGTGCTATGGCAACCAGACAACTGATAAACATACTTATATATTTCTAAAAACATACATATTATAGATAAATTACACCCAGACACAGAACAAATGATCGTGCTCATCACACAAAGATTCGTCCTGGGTGGGAATCGAACCCACGACCTCCGGTTTAGCAGTCAGGGTCACTAACCACTAGACCAACAGGCCCGTCTATTAACTATTAACTTAATTATAATTTTCCACAAATAAAAAGGTTTGCAAGAAACTGTGTGTGTGTAAACTGTTTTAAAGGTGCCACTAGCTATGAGCTCACGGATTTTATTTTCCCGGACGCTTTTCTTCATTGTTTAGTCTCTGTGTTTTTGTGGTATCTTTATTGTCTCTGATCTATAACACAAGTGCTTTAGCTACTTAATTTGGGTTCAGAGCAATGTATGTGATTTTTTTCTTTTTTTTTTCTTTTATAAATTTAAAATCTAAATTATCGCATAGAATTGTCTTATTACGTTATTCTACTTCTAGTGTTAATTATAAAAGAGTTCAGATTTAAAGCAATTTATTTTTATTTATTTATTTATTTTATTTTAAGAAGGCTTACAGACTAATAAAATACCACATAGTTGATAACATATAGTAATCATATCGCTAATTACAAGCCTCCACAGATAATAAACACACGTCGATTACAATTAACAATACTAAATGTAGCGTGCCATATTTCAAATCATTTTCCTTTTTTATTTCCATGTTACAGTACTATTATACAAAAAATAAGTCAGCCAAAAGTCGTCTTGCTGTGTTTATCTTAGTAAAGAATAAGTCGATATCAAGTTCCCGCGTCAATCTGTTAAAATTATTTGCACTTCTCAAGAAGAAGGAATTATGTCTATAGTTAGTCGTTGCAAAAGGTATATCCAATAGTGGTCGTTGACGAAGTTCAATTTTATTGGTACGTAGTGTTAATTTGAATAACAAGTCAGGACAGTCAATAGTACCATTAGCAATATTTAGTAGAAAACATACATCATTTATTTCACGTCTCAGATAAAGAGGTAGAAAGTGGTACCTTTTACAACGATGGATATAATCGTCTGAGTACTGCTGCGCTTTAAAATCTAGATATCGCAAAAATTTTCTCTGGACCCCCTCAATACGAGTTCTGTAAATCTCATATTGAGGGTTCCAGACTTGTGATGCATACTCTAAATGGCTACGTACGAACGAACAATATAAGATTTTTATAGGCTTAAGAGAACGAAAACAGGCTGAATTTACCCATAATTACAACATACCTACTAAAATTAAATAATTGAAGAATAAAATATTAATTTCTTAATCACAAATTATCCGACCCACAGCAGCAAGCATAGTAATCAATACTCATTTGTCAGTAGACACATTCGAAAGCACATCAATTAAAACACTTTTACTTAAAAAGCGTCTTAAAATCAAAGTGCTAAGGCTGAATTTTGTATATCATTGATAACATTAGCGCGGTACAAGTTTAACTATTGTTATACACTAATCGTTGATCACTTACTCACCCGGGGGCGCAGCTGACTCCCAACCTTGGACACAACAAATAACATTTACCAAGTTAAACCATAAATCGGCTGCTAACGCAGTAAGGACGGCGTTGCAGTGCCGACTACAAATCATAGTATAGCAATTATTGTGTACGACGCTAACAGGGATGTTATGGAGCACCGAAACCGAAACCATCGGATATCCTAAATAAATATCCGAAACTGTGACCGAACCGAGCCGAAATTATTTGAAACCGAAATTTCAAATAATAAAATTCGAATTGGGGTAGGGTCTACATACGACAACACGAAACAAAGTATAACAGGTATCTGCCAGCCGCCTTCCTTCAGCCTTCTGCCTAGCATTTTCCCGAGCTATGTTGGAGTCGGCTTCCAATCTCACCCATGTCAGCTGAATACCGTATTTAACATGGAACGACCGTGCTTTTCAAGGAACGGCGAAAATTAGCCAGTTAACTTGATAAATAACTTGATGTCCGAACCTATAGGACAATCTATACATCTATACAAATAAATAAAATTGAAGTGTCTGTTTGTAATATTAAAATAACAGCTTTTTTGCTACATGCATAATTATGAATGTATATACGGTACATATACCAAAATAACATTTTTTCAATTTTGGTTTGTCTGTCTGCCCGTCTGTTTGTTCCGGCTAATCTCTGGAACAGCTGGACCGATTTTGACTAGATTTTCGATTTTGATAGCTGATGTAGTAATGAGTAACTTAGGCTTGCAACTATTTTTCAAAAAATCTAAAATTATTATAAAAAAGTAATGTTGCTTTTATGTTAAATTCCACGCGGACGAAGTCGTGGGCTCAGCTAGTACAAAATATTTTCAAAACCAAAACCGGTATCAAAATATTCCGAGTATCCGAAATTTCATATCCGAAACAGCCCTAGACTAAAACATAAATCTTCCAAAGTTTAGTGTATCGTTGGCATTGAGATAACTTGGACTATTTGTGTGTCGTCCTTTGATTAGTGTGATCAGACTCGCCTTCGGTTAGTTTGGATAACTTGCGCACCTGGGGCTGGTAGGAGAGGTAGCAAATGAAAATAATGATTTTGGTGATTTTGATGTACCATTTTTTTTTGTTGTCAATGTCAGGCAAGACATGACGTATTAATTCATAATGTAATAATGTAAATCAAAGACCACTGACATTCTAGATGTCTTTATGTAGCGTTGCGCACTAACCATTAGGTTAGATGCCTTTTTGTCACCATTTTCATCATCATTTTTGATTGTACAGACGAGTGGTATATGTCACCACGCCTATGACCACTGTGCGCGACGTGCTGCGGATTCGATCCTCGCAAGGGACAAACATATTTTGTGTGATCTATAAATGCTTGTTATAAGTCTGGGTGTTATTTATGCATGTGATTTTGATGTTTTTGAAACCCCCTACGAAACAAGGATTAAATACTTAGTGCGGGAGTCGTTTATTTTTAATAATAAATAAATAATTCTATAAAAAGAACTAAGTATATTCCTTACCACACTATAACCTGCCTCTAAAAATCACTATTATCTACAGCTATTAAATGAAACAAAATGTATGCTTTTAAACTTCTCCAAATGTACTAAAAACAAAATAGAATCCGTCAGGTAGCAACAAACACAGGAGAACACAAATCCCGCCTCCAACAATCACGAGTGGCATGCATCTTAAATTCTAAAACCGACATGATTCTGTGAGTGCCGTGAATCCTCCGCATTAAACACACCATTCCGACCGTGCACTATAATATAATAACAATAATTTTGCTAAAATGCTCGGTACACGGCGACAGATCCAAATCTTACATTAGTGCGATTGTGTGTGTGAAACATAAGGGAGATAAAGTGGTGCGGGAGCGCAGCGGGGTTTTGTTTTCGAAGCCTCAAATTGAGATGGGCGGTTAAATAACATTATTATGATGTTTTTATTAAAAAATATATTTTAAAGCACAAGAATAAGTCGTTTCTTTGATATTGGCAAATTTTATGATAATGTTATCATGACATAATGACACTAATTGGCAATGTTTTAGAGTAAGTGTTTCAAATAAATCTATACTAATTAATACTAATATATAAGGCTGAAGAGTTTGTTTGTTTAAACGCGCTAATCTCAGGAACTACTTGTCTGATTTGAAAAATTATTTCAGTGTTGGATAGCCTATTTATTAAGGAAGGCTAAAAGCTTTATAACATTACGCTGCGAAAGGAGCAGAGAAATGAAAAATGTTGCAAAAATGAAAAACCAACTTTTGTTGAAACTAAAACACGCGGACAAAGTCGCGGGGGACATCTAGTATGAGGTATAAAGACAAAAATATTATATTTAGGATACATGAGCTACTTAATGTACCTATAATATCAATTTGCTCAAAATCTTTTACTATTCGTGACTTACTTTAGAAAGCGTTTTAATAAAATGCGTTACGGTCCCGTCACATTCAATCCTTCGTATGTTTACATTGTTTGCCTTCTATTGTTTGACATCTGACTGAAATGTTCTCGTGTAATTTGGTATAATAACATTTGCCGCGGTTCTGCATAATTGAGTATGTACGAATATATTAAAGCATATATTTACATAATGCGTTTACATAACGCAAGTAAAGCCGATGTAAAGATGCTTTAAGTGAAGACGGTACGGTAAATGCTTGGAATTTTTGAGTAAACATGAAAAGATAACGACAATTTGTCTTGTTAAAATGTTCCTCATTTAACTGAGCGAATAAAAAGCTGCTTGACTCCTGTGTACTATGAGGGCTAAGTACTTTATGTAAGCGGTCTCATTTATGCCTTGTAAGCAACTAACTACTGGTTTCAAGGAGCTCCTGCCAAGAAAAGAGAGCTAAGTTTTGAAAGGTCTATCACGGACCAAAATAAAGTAAAACGTTGGAGTATTTCATAGTTTGTCAATTTAAGTTTATTAAGATTAAGTATAATAATAATAATATCTTGGGACTAGTTTTTCGATTTAGTTCTAATAACCAATCCACTGTCATCTACCTACACATAGCCTAATTTTTTTCTATTCATAATTTATAATAGCTTTGTATCTACCTTGGACCGTTCATATCTGTTCTTCCATAGAGCAGAGGTGGTTGGGCCCTAGTAGATCTTCATCATCCCAGTTTAGAGTAAAGTTTTTAACAAGGCCACTGCGTGTTGAACCTGTGTCCCCACGTAAGCCTTTCAAAGGACCGGGTATTCTCGCTACTGAGGATAGCCCGCGAAAAATAAGAGATACAACATAGTAATATCTTGGGACACTTATTTCAAGATCCGAATTCTTGCCTTATTAAAATCGATGTCAAATTTATTAATAAGCATGTGTAAAATAAAACAACTGTTATTCAATTAACTTTATATTAGTATCCGCTCAATCTCACAGCTATTATACTAACTCGTCTAATATAGTAGAACGCATTACCCTCGCTCGTCGCGTAGAGTGAGCGATGCGTCATCTCTACACCCGTTTGAAGTCACGTCACGTCGCTACCATGTGACTGACAAGTGATTTGGACAACAGAAGGTGAAAAACCAATGTTTTTGTTTTTTAAATGAATAATTTTTAGGGTATCAGGTAGACTATATACTTTAATAGCTTTTGGCATTGACTGAATATAAAATCTCATTATCCTGCCCCTTAACCCTCATTACCTTCAATCTATATACCTTTCTATACCTAAATCAGCCAAAAGTGGTACTAAAACACTTACCGAACGTTAAATTGTAACCATAAATATAAGTAAAGTACATTATTGTCTGTCCCGAATCAAATTGATTGCTAATGATTTCGCAAGCCCTCTCGGAATGGACAACACAAGACACTTGAAATGGATTAATGGATTCAAACTGTCAAAATGGAATTTCAATTACCATTAGACAATTTATTGGACCCAGGAAAGCGTTGAACATAAATGCTGGTAGGTATATACTTTATCTTTTGGCTAAAAAATACTCTCAGTGTTCAAAATAAGCTTGAGAATTTTTAGATTTCATTAATATTTTCTTAGGAATATATTTTCATTACGCATTATTTTACACATTAGGAGGTTCGTTATGAGATACATTTTTAATTATAATCTGTCGATGCCTCGCGGTTTTACCCGCGCAACTTTTTCTATGATTTATTATATATATATAGATTTACGTATAAAAATATAGATCTCAGATTTCAAATTGGATATTTCCTTTTACCCTTATCGAAAGTCGACAAAAAATCACAACTGCAAAAAGTATTTCTATATTGTTATTCTCAGATCATCTGTCCACTCTCGAACCCAGTTTTAACAAGGGCTTACCAATTACTGCCGAACGCCAGACGAAAATTCCATAAAAAACATACATGCTGTAATATTTTCACAGTCTAAAAATCTTGTTGTACAAATTGGCCTACTGAATTAACTTGCTGCGTAACGAACTCACATGACTTAATATTTCTTGAACCCCGGTAACGAGCTATTGATGTAGAAACTCGCTTTTTTCACATAACTCGTGTGATGATGTTATTATGAGAGTTTCCCGTATTTTTGTATAAATCCCAATTTGACTTTCGTAGCGTTTGATGACTTTGCCTTCAACTTTTTGATAAGATGTTGTTTGATATAATTGTCTTTTTATTGTTTTTTTTAATCCTTAATTGTTAACTACGCCTTAGAACTAGACTACTTAAGGCTGATTTTACCATCGCCAGATAATTTTAACCGATGAATAATTTAAATTTTTGACAGTTCCATACAAAATCAGTCAGATGTCAATTTTATTCCATGAATAAAAATTATCTGGCGATGAAAAAATCAGCCCTTAGTAATTAAGAGACTATTATGATACATAATTAGTAGTGGACCCTACAATTATTACATATTATTACGAAGAACATTATTTTAATTTTGATGAGTACGTAGTCTATTATGAAATGAATAAAAAAACCTCTCGCTCCATTTAGACTACTACAGAACTTATTTCGATTCCACTGTAGAATGTTTCCAGCAATGTATTAGCTATATTTGCTTTGCGATCGATATTTCATTAACATTAACGCTATTGTCCCGTCTAGTGAGGGTAAGTGGCACAGTCGAATGTCTACAGACAATACTCATTCAAAGTCACACAAACATAGACAGTGCTTACAGACGGTATGCGGATAAAAGGACCAAAATCTTCGTTGTTTAGATGGAATACATACTAGAATGATATAGACGATATTCTAAAAGCACTCTTCGATAAACTTTTAATGATCAAATATGTAATATCTTTGGACAACTCACACACGGCCATCTGAACCCAAACTAGGCAGAGCCTGTATTATGGTAACCAGACAACTGATAAACATACTTATATATTTCTAAATACAAACACATTATAGATAGACACAGAACCAATGATCGTGATCATCACACAAAGATTTGTCCTGGGCGGGAATTGAACCCACGACCTCCACTACTAGACGAATAGGCCCGTCATTAAAACAAACGTCAATAAAACACTTTAAAAGTAGCCTTTATAAACACTGTTATTAAAGGTTCGACCGCACTGCAGCGGAACTGCGCGACCCAATATTTTTATATATAATTGTTGTTGCAGCAGTGTAGTTCCGTTTAGTGCGTGTTGTCTTATACAATTGCATTTAAGAATATTTTGTCGCGTAGTGGCGCGTAGTCCAGGTGCGGTTTAGTTCCGAAAATGGTCCTTTAACCCACGATCCTATGAAAAGAGAGCAGCTAAAAGAGAAGTAGCTAAAAGCACTTGTGTTATAGAATCAGAGACAACGGAGGTACCATAAACACCCAGACCCGACACAATTTAGAAAAGTGGTTTTCTACATTGAACCGTCCGGGATTCGAAACCTCAGAGCTAGCGACACCTTGACAACCGGTGTGTACGCCACTTGATCACAGGTCGTCAAAGATATTAAATTATGTTTCATTTTGTCTCGCGCCAGCTAGCTGTATGTTACCTAGATAGGTAAATGTGAACAGTATTTAATTCGTTTGACACTTAAAGGATTACCCTATTTCATATTAAAACTACCTGACCTAAAAAAAGATAGTACGTACTGCAAAAATAAATAAAGTTATGTTCTATCATAAATAACTCCAATTTTGTTTATAGGTAACACTTAAAGACTTAAGTACGTACTTAAAAAACTTCAACAAAACAATTTTATTAAAATGCAAATTTGAACACAATGTATCGTTTATTCTTTGCAATAAAATGTGTTAAAAGTTACTACTTTGGTGACAAAGTAGCTTTTTACACAGACATTATTTATTTAACTTGAACAGTCTTGAATTGTCTTTCCAAAACTTGAGCAGATGTTTGTATGATGTTGTTAAATGCTATTCTTGTTTATTTATACTCTAAGATTATAGGTCACTAAACATGAATAATGATGGTGTTTATCAAAGATGCCTTACATATCTTAGTTTAAGATCCCAACATACGACACCACCAAAATACAAAACATAAGCACACCCTTTCGCCCCAAAAAATCCAAACAACCAACACTAAAACCAAACACGTTTTGATTCAACAAAAAAATAAGGAAAACATGCCTAATTTGATAACATCAAAGCTTCCTTTAACATCAATCTTGTTATTTGTCACGGCCTCAGCAGGAACAAATCAAGGCTCCATTTTATCTGCTGTAATATTTTTCGCGCGACCCTAAGGCCGGTCATACACGTGATTTCAATCTCCAACCGACTACCGCCATACAAACTCATATAGGTTGTAGACTAAAGCCGTCGGGTGTCGGAGACTTGCATCGCCTCGTGTACAACGGGCCTTACTTTTCGCACTCGTGACCGGCGTAAGCATAGACATAGACCAACTTTGTAAGACGTGACATTATTTAAGCTTATGACAGATGACAAGCGCTTGACACATGTATTTCGTGCGTTGACGTTTCTATAAAGTGCTTGTGGAAATAAGTGTACGTGATAACTTTAAGAATGATTTGTTTAACCATTTTTCTGTTTAGCCCGGTTTCCACCGCGAGCGGAACGGACCCATTAATGACTTCGTTAAACTCGCAAACGCAAACTGCATACTTGTATTTCCACTAACAAATAGTCGGACGGAAAGAGCCGAGCGTGTAGAAAGAGTAGAAATGAGCTCGCTCAGTTCTAGGGAGCGGAGCGGAGTACTTACGGACTCCGCTCAACTCGCAATTACAATTTATATAGTAGCTTTTCCACACAGAAAGTGGTGAGCGGTAGCGTTTCATTTTGCAGTGGAAATCAAATGACCAACTCTTCGTTGGTGGAAACGCAAACCTATTTCCTTAAAAAGGAGTCCGTTCCGCCTAACCATTTTCCGCACATTACCCCTTCGCAGTGGAAACCGGGCTTTATGCTTGTGGCTTAGATACAATAAAGACAATTCTACTTATAAATGTCATAACAGCTGTACAGCTTAGCAGAAATAGTTTATTTTGTAGTCAGTTTATCAGTTGTTTATTTCGTAGTGTGTCAATTTATCAGCCTTATTATATTTAATGATTGTTTACCTACAAGTCAATTATTAGGTGTCACGTGAATAAGAAGGAAGAGACTTTCATATTGCCTGGTAAAGGTAGGGGTATAATTTTGATTTAATATTTTTAGTACACATTATTACAGAAATTATTAAAAACTTTTAAATATATTTTTGTCAAAAACAACGGCCACTATATTATAAACTAGTTTGACATCAATATTTTTTTATAAATAAATCATTAAATAAAATTTTAAACCTTACCTTTATTTATTTCAAAATGAGAATATTTTATTTTACCATCTCATAAACACAAACCCATATTCCCATCCCACGACCGACTCTAATAATTCTCCCACTAAACAGCAATCACTACCAATTTCGCAATCCCTCTTTCCCCTCCGTGACGCATCTGTTGATTGGTCTGTGTCCCGCCGTCACGACCCACCGCTCTGTCGTCCCCACTCTTTGTTACACTCCGTGCATTTTGATGGATCTCTAATTTATTTAACTTTCCTGTAATGTACGGATGTAAGTCACTTTGACATATGTTGGGACCATTTACGACGTTTTAGCTTGAAAAAAGGTTTCTTCGTGTTATTTGTTATATTATTTGTTGTAAATGTGTGCGGGGGGAGAAATACAAATCTAAATAATTAATTCTAAAAAGAGATACTATTTACATTATTAGATTTTGAATATTGCAAATGATACAGCACAATCAGTCAATGCCCTCGGTACTTTAGTTAGTAAAAAAGTACCCACTATGTATCTATTGTTTAAAATGCATTGAACAAACTATGTAAATGCCGTCTAAAATCCCAACACAAAATTAAACTTCAGTACCCTGCCGCGTTGCAATGTCAACCAACCTAAGACAATTAACTGACATTGAAAGCTTATTACGTTGACAGTCGGAAAATAGCGTCGAAACCATCAATGCCTGCAAACAAAATTTCGAGCGAATCCCGGGGGCATTCGTCATAGTTCATGAAAACGAACTAAAGCTATCAGGATTAACAAAATCATTGAATTTTAGTCACGAACGCGGTCCCAAGTGTATTTATTCCGCTGATTGGTCTACATGATTAATGTTAGGATCCCTGCATTCGTATCCGATTCATATTGGTGGAGGATGCAGTGGACAGTAATGCTTGTAACGATTTTAATGACGTTCGAGCTAATTATCGAATTTCTATCCGTGTTAAGTTATGCTGTTATACGTATTATATTACACATATATGTGTATAACACGTTGGATTAAGAGAACCTAATCCAACTTGTAGTATACATAAGCTTGTAGGTACTCAGGACTATGTCAGGGTTAGCAAATTAAACTAGATAGAGAGACTAGATTAAATAGTTTTCAGTAAATAAAATTTAATCAAGAAAAGTTCCATTAACCCCCTTTTTGAACTATGTTTTATCGAAATTACTTTCAGTGATTCTAGTTTTATCTTAATGCATCAAAATAGCAAAATGTCATTTGCATATCAGATATCAATATTCTATACCTACCTTCCCTTGTATAGACTTTTCACACGAGTCAAACAAAAATATCTAAAAACAAACTTCAAATTTTGTAGAAAATTTATTTGATAAACTGATAGATCAAGACGTTATTTACGACTAATAGGGTACATCAACGATATCGCCACCAGTCTCTGTATACAGCCATAATTCTGCTAATACAGACATACAGGGTGCGTTCTTGTGACAATTTATACATTATTCAAATCTAAAATGGAACTATGAACACGCAATTTGTTGTAATATTTGATACAAATTACTATTTGCACGCACGTTTAAACACACTGTTTATCTTTAGTTATACGAAACTGATATTGAAGAAAAACTTTTATTACTATTATTAATAAACTTTCAAATAGAACATGAAAATGAAAATGTTAGACATGATAATTTATATCTTACAAAGTTTTTCTCCAAGTGAACCAAGTAATAGTTTACATTCACCCTAACAATAGCAGTTTAATGTTTGAACACTTACAAAACACAATACTAGATTTAACAGTAATTTAAGAAATGTTGTACAACATGAGAATGATTTAAAAAGGGACGTTGACTGTGCATGAAATGTAAAAATCTGTATAGTCCGTAAATTAAATAATAAAAAGACATTAAATAATATTCAAAATAACTAAAAACTTAAGCGATAAGCGAATCAAAGTTCAGGAGTGGGGGCTAATTACGTCACGATGTTAAAGAAAACGTACGTCATCGTGACGTCATGGGACATTACAAATCAATGTAACTTCAAAAAAATACGTGCCTACTATTGTTTATATTATATAATCTACCTGGCGGACTTTAAAATCATTTTAGTCAACATTCCTATAATTCAAATGATCTCTGTGGGAAAATAATATGGGCAAAGTCAAAGTTACTGATAAATACTTAAGCACGAATACTATTCTTGTCTTCTACATTTCCTTTGCTCTCCACAATGCCAAATAGGTCGGGTAATCATAAAAACTAACACATTTGTCTCGCCTCAGATTAACCGTAACACACGCACACACGTATCACAGCACATATAGGTAAGAAGGTATACGTGTGTACTGTGTAGTATACATACAAGCACTCACACATTCTCTTACGATCTTTGTTGACATACGTTTGAGTTGATTGGAAAAGATTGATGCAATATTTGACCTGCCGACACGGGATTGAGAACATTGTTTATTTCAGTTGTCTATATATTTTTCATATTTGTTGATAAAAAGATAAAATTCGCAAATATGGGTAATTAAAATGAGTGGTGACATAGGTAATGAATTACATTTTCAACCATATTTTGCCAGTAGGATTGCAAATGTATAAAATCAAAATATTTTACTCGGTATTAAATATAACATATATCTTATTACTAATTAAATGTACCATATCTTAATAAATTAACAAATCATAGACGTATAAAATGTCTAGGTTGACATGTATATAACGACTCAGAGGTCAAAGGTCGGCTATTTTTGTACTTGTTTTTTTTTAAAACCATTGTCATTCTCTAGCGATTATAAGTTGCTTACAATAACTAAAAAGTATCAATTTATTTAAGAACATAGCGACATTGACGAACTGTGACGCAATATTTTGAACCAAGCCCTCTTTTTTACGACCACTCTTACATGAAAACACGCACCTCTCTCCATACAATCAAACCTTGATGTAATAAAAAGCAAGCTGAAAATAAATATACCCCGAAATTATCCCCAAAAGATAAATAAATAAGCCAACATCGAAACTCCCCTTTGCATATGCAGGGATTTCCATAACATTGAAACAAACAAACCTTTTAGTATAGATTCCTACAGTATATTGGTCCCAAAGCGGTCACATCGTATTGACTTGTTACTTTTGTATACATCATTCTGTAATATTTTTATTATATTTTTAAACAAAAAATTAAATGTTAAAATAAATTTCTTTTTTGTTTTTGTTTATAAATCATTGTGAATATAGCAATTATGACCAGTTACCAGTAGTTTAACCTAAAAGTTCTTTTTTTTAAGTACTTGTGCATAAGGCGAGGAGGCCCTCAAATAAAAAATATATATGAAGTCAACTAAATGTGATCAATAATACCCATTCAGATGTCTATTTATTTGATTAAAACTAAGCAATCTGGCCGACAAGATTTAAAACATTTACTAAAACTAAAAATATATGCATTACTTTCTAAAAGTGTATATTAATTAATTGATATTATAGTAATAATATGCATGCTACACAAACTAAACAGCCTGTATATAGATACAATGCCACGATCTCATTTATCACTTTGAGACAACGACACAGTTGTAATCCTTTTGGGACAAATAATACTACAGAAATTGTAGTTGAAAGACTTCTTGTGTCAGTAAAGTGATATCTTTGTGGATCGGTTTAAAATACGATGTCTGGGCAAATAATAAATGTGGAAATCTGTATGGAATTTTTGGCCAATGTTTTATGTAAGACTATTGTTTCTGTGGAATATGTCAATATGAATGAGTTGGTTGAAATATCTTGGGCAGAGTATGAATCGCATTTGAATATGGGTTGGTTATAATACAAATTCTGAAGTAAGTATTTATGGAAAATAACTGAAATTACTGAAATAATATATTAAAAATGATTGCATGTATAGCCGAGTGGTATAGGTCACCACGCCAATTACCACTGCGCACGAAGTGCTGCGGGTTCGCTCCCCGCATGGGACAAGCATTTATGTTATCCACAAATGCTTGTTCCAAGTGTAGGTGTTCTTTGTGCATGTAAATTGAATGTTTGAGAAACCTCCGTGATACAAGGATTAAATTCTTTAGTGCGGGAGAGGTTCTTTAAACAAAAAACACTGTTGTTCCTTTAAATTACGTAATTTAAAAATAAAATACGGCACTTTTAAAAACTTTCTGATAAAATAGTAGTCTTAGGATTTATAATACAAAATACTTGGCGGTATAATAACGGTCAAAAAAGTGTAAGTACATTGACCCCTCTTGCACGTAGCCAGCAATTTATCACGTCAAGACAACTACACTATCGTAAGCCATTTGGGGCTAATAAAAGCATTAAGGAATTCAGAGAAGGGATTTCGCTATTGATTTATTGTTAAGTATGTGTCAAGGGCTTAAGACCAGCTACGTACCTACTCATTTGAACTGTTTTTGTTCAAAACTTATATTTTAAAACAAAATGTAGTTTGAGAGAGTCAAATCTCTTTTTTATATAGTATTTAAAATTTTAGTTTTGAACACAAACAGTGTTTTTCCGTGCGACGACAGACTACAGACAGAGAATATCGATGATTTCGATATTATTAGGGTAATGTTAGGTTTTGATATAGTTTAAATAAAGCGGTGCGCTCTGTTTTGACACAAATTTTACGTTTTTACATGTTCACACTAGTGCCTACTCTTTTTAATACTCGATATGCGAACCCTATAGTTTACTTATTTTTTTTCTGTAATATTTAGGCCTAAATAAACACAAATTGTCTTCCTGAACTGAGTTTAGCAACCAAAAAAATACATCCAAGGCACGATATCTTAGAACACAGTTCATTATATTAATACTAAGTATATCCATAGTAATAAAATATATTTTTCAAAACTTATCTAATTCTAAGAACATTTTAACCTTACTTCGCTCATTGCTCATTATATAAAACTCACCGTAGCATAAAAAGCGCTTCAATAGCGTACCTATCTTTTTCTCATACATTTTTGGCTCCAGGGTTTGATACCTATCTTAGATAGTACTGCTAAACGAGATCCGAGAAGCCGGATATTACGACACCTATCTCAAGCTTAAGCGATCGCTATCTTTAATCTAGCACTCATTTGGCTGGCTTATCAAATTTTTGGAGTTTTCGTCAAATGTGTTGTTACTTTACTATGCAGCGTATATACTTTGGTTAAAATACAAAATCTAAATATTTAAATATTATGAAAGCCATGTTTTTAACAAAACTTTCTTTACTTACTTATGTTAATTAGTTTGATTTCTGCGTAACAACATCTATTTAAAATTAATCAGCTAATTCTTATCTAGTACTTCCATAATCTGCTTCTGACTTTATGACATTGAGAGCATTTCAACTCTTCGGCTAAACTTTTGTACTTCAGTTGAGATCACTCAAAGTAAAATATCACTACCAGTTTACATTTTTTTTTAAATCGATCCTTCTTAGAAATATAATCTTTGTATTGCGAGGGGTTTTACAAACATTCAAATCACATGCACAAAGAACACCCAGACGGGGATCGAACCCGCAGCATGTCATTCACAGTAGTAATTGGCGTGGTGATTTATACCACTTCGCTATCCATGCAGTGCAGTGTTTTAGTATGACAGATATTATTTATGTAGAACTTAACGAATACTTTGATAATCAAACTCATGGTCACAAAAAACTTTATAAAGAAAAACTTTTAAGCAGTGTCGTTGCCATCTTTTCAATTTATTCAGAAGCATAACACTGGACAGTAACTCCAACGCATCCACAAGTACGCTACGTAAATGGTGCAGACAATTTGTCAGAAGACAATGGCGTGCAAGCGTCCCCTCGAGACAACTTAAGCCACTGTCATTTATGCCGGTCTCACTCACTGGAGCCACAACTATGAAACACTATGAGAACGTATTTACATAGTCAGATAAAATAACAATTATATTAAATAAAATATAATTTATTTAACATAAAATAAAAAAGCAACAGGTTGAACATAGAAAAACAAAGTTTTGAGATTTTTTTATTCTGTATTTTCAAAGAAAATATTTCTTTGAGCTAATTGTCTTCATCAATGCGACTTCTAAAAATAAGTTATTACTATCATGTGTCTAAAATTCTTAGTCTGAAATCTAAAACATTTTCATCATTACTTTGTATTTCTAATTCTAATTAAAACCTAATACTACCAGAATAATGTATTAAAAAATACGACTACTTAAAACCACAGAATAATAAATAATACTACATACTAAACCCTTCTAATCCAGTTGTTAAACTATAACAAAAACGTTTCTAAACTCAACAAACACAGCTACGAACAAGTGCCTGATTACTACAGTCCACTCGTTTCAATTCTAAAACAGACTACAGTGCCAGCTCAGAGTGTCCTCAAAGGCGCTCACCACAATCGTACCAATTAAAGTGATGCCGACTGTACGGTGACGCCGAGTGTGACACTGCAATGGTACGAACAATTTATCAGCACTCGAGACAATGCGAGCCTGTGGGACAGTTTAAGCTGGCCGCTCTGTTATGCATTTAACGTAAACATCATATAGACGGCTGTGTTTATACAGTTGCCACCTGTGACGAAAATTACTGATTATTAATGACGATATAACAATTTTTGGGACTTTTATTTACCTTATACACTGTCAAAATTAATTAGAGTATTTAAAAATAAGTAGAATGTTAAGTTACTGGTTAAGTTAAGTTTTGTAAGTATTAAACTACAGTTAACAATAAAGTTTTTTTTATTTAAATAATTCTGAAACATGGAATATTTTGTCAAAATCAAGATTAGTTATAGCTTTTAAGTTAAACCTCAGTTAAACTAAAGTCAAGTTAAACCTATATAAATCTGGAAGAAAACTCTAAACTTTTACCATAACCGAACTATCCACGAGTTCATTAGTACCTACTTCTTTAACCGATTTTCTGAACTCATCAATCACATTACTAAAACAAATAAGACTCCCCAACAATATTCATCGCCGAAGTAGACAGGCATTTAACTTATATAATCAAGACTGTGCCCATTTACAAACTTGTTATTATACAGGAAAGTTTCTCATGTCATCTGGACGTGAGCCAGACGATGTCATGCCTTTTATTTTTCTTTTGGACACCAAGTTTGACTTACTAGCTGTTTTGGGAACGATTTGCGTTTGTTTTTAGGATTCGACGGTACGGTACGATAGGTGCCAACGCTATCCTGACAAAGCCACAGTTTTCCGTACGTCCGTCTATCGTCCGTCCGTCCGTCCGTCAGCAGGCTGTATCTTATAAACCGTAATATGTAGAGTGTTAAAAATTTTATACAGTGTGTAATTCTATTGCCGCGTTGCTAACAAAAAAAGTGTGTGCGTGTAACCTTTACGCGCGATTGAAGTAAAACTTCTTTGCTTGATTTTTTCTTTTATTATTATTTATTGATGAAAGAGTAAAATGTTCCTGGGACTCTGCCATTTCATTTAATATTCACTATTTCATTTTATATTCTATTTAAAATTCATTAATATAACTTTCATATTTTATAAATACTTTCATTTGTTAAATAAAATAATTGAGAGTAGCAAATTGAAGGTTAGATCAGCACATGTCAATATAACCTTGTTATTGAATATTATAAAATGTCGCAATTGTCAGAAAATTTATTTTTAATTTACTTATTTTAAAACTAATAAATAAACAAGTATATTTAGAGATTTTCAAAAAATTTTGCAATTTAAAATAATGTTTTTAAAACTGTTGAATTTTTCATTCAATATATATAGCGAAGCTGACGTTCATTACAACGAATGCTCACAAAGATAATAGTAACGACAGATAGTCACCGTACGACATTAATTGAGAGCTTCAGTATACACGACATTGTCAGTGAGCCCGTCCGGAATATGAACATAAAGGTTTCTTGGACTGCTCACACGGGACAGAGCGACGTAAAGCTGAGCTGATGTGAAAAACAACTCACGGTAAGATCGACGCCAGCAACGCCTAGAGTCTGACCCTGTGCCTTATTTATTGTCATGGCGTAACATAAACCTTTTGTAAACTGTACTCTCTTAAACTGGAATGGAAAATTTTTCGGAATCAAAGGAATTCTAGGAAGCAAAACACTTTCCCCGGCACCACAACCGTTTAAAATTTCTGCCTCAATTATGTTAGGTTGTAGATTTACGACTTTTAATCGAGTACCATTGCACAGTTTAGGAGGACTTAAATTACACCGATTTTTAACTTAATTGTATGTTAGGGAAGTCCAGGAACATTTAATGAATTCAAAAATTCTATTGGATAAATTAGTGGATTCTTCTTGATCAAATCATTCTGTTGATAGAGATATACTCTCGACTTTCTCCTTGAATAAGCGACAGTATTTCATTATTTATTGCACATGCTTGATCATTTCGAGGAGTTAAAATAGACCTTTTACATAACCAAGTATTGTGCTGATGTGTTATATTACTTATGTCGCCGTACACTGAAAATATTAGCTCCTGCACGGACGAAACCGTACAACATAATCTATCATTTAAAAGCAATTTTCCTTCATCATTTGGATAAGTTCCGTCGCCTATTTTTAATAATAAATCAGAAAAATGCTGTGCATGTTGGTCATCTCCAAGTCTCACCCGCATATATTTTGTTAAATGCATGGATACAATATGAGGCCATAAACTTGACCTTTTTAGGCAAGCTCTGATTTCGTCAGCTCGCCCAATTTGCCTAAAATCACCACAAAAACTACTGTAATACCACCCATGGGTTGGTCAATGAGCCTGATGTCTCTCAGAGTCCTACTACCTAAGAGTAAGTACTAAAAATAACCTACGTTACACACTACTACTACCTATACTTAAAATCTATACGGTCTACGCCTTATTAAAAAACCTAAGTACCTACCTAGTTAAAAAAAACTCAATAACAGAAAATAAAACACCTACCGATAACAAATCTAAACCCAATAAATAAGCAAAATCCCTAAAAACTTATATCTGTAATGACTAATCTTACCTAACAGTATTATAAAATAACCTAGTCACACATAAAATAACGTACACTATCAAATATACTACATATATATACTTTAAAATTAAAATCTATGCCTACGACTTATAAAAATAAACCTAAATAACTCTAACTTAAACTGTACTTAATAAAAACTAAAAGGAATAAAAAGGTCGCGCTGAAAAGCACGGTTTAGAGTTGCAAGTATTTAAAACATACAATTTATAGAATGCTAATAAGACCGAACGCTCGCCACTCGACACGTCCGTTCAAATCAAAGTTCAAAAAATGTATGATGCACGCGCGTTTTTGGAAGCGGTCTACTGCAGTTAGCCTGAGCGCAGGCTTTGACTGCTTCACCGGACTTTTATGATGCAGGCTTTTTTTTTTTTTTTTTGCAAAACGTCTACTGCAGTTAGCCCGAGCGCAGGCTTTGACTGCTTCACCGGACTTTTAATGCACGCGCGCTCAGAGGCCGTTCTTATATACGGTAGCGATCAATGGCCGCCGCGCGCCACGCGTGTGCTGCGAACGGTGCAAGCAAAATTCAACCTACGGCACTACTTTTTTTTTTTTTTAAGAGATTTACGCAGTTAGCCTGAGCGCAGGCTTTGACTGCTTCACCGGACTTTAATTCGGCACTTCATTTACAGCATAAATTGGGGCGCAGCGCCAACTGAACTCCACTGCGGCCGGGCGACGTAACCTACGACAAACTTATTATTTGCGGTTGGTACAGAAATCGGGTCTAGGGATCGAACCGCAAAATTAAGTTTGTTTTATATTGTATATACTTTTCCGGGATAAAAAGTACCCAGTCAGGTGCCTAGAATATTAAAGAATAAGTATACCAACTTTCATGGTAATCGAACCGGTAGTTTTTGCGTGATGGCTGAACAAACAGACAGACAGACTGACAGACAAAAATTTTTTTAATCACATTTTTGGGTTCGGTCTCGTTCTAGTAACACCCACTGCCATTTATTTTTTTAATATTTTCAATGTACAGAATTTTCACTTCTACAGATTTATTATATGTATAGATGATTAAAATAAACTTCGTGACTTACTTAATGCTTTGGCGATCAATATTTTATCCACCCAAAACAATGCCGCGACATCAAAGCTGTTTAAAAAGAAAACAGCCAACAATAAAATCAAAGTAGCTTAACACTAATATTCATCAAATCACGTCATGTTGTAAAAATATCAAGCACTATGCTTCCAGCTACATAATATCAATGTTTGACATGAAAACTGGGTCGGTATCGGTAGTGTAGTTTGGAAGTCTGCCAGGCCTGAATTAGGGCATGCACTTCGTTAACTAAATTGATAAGGTAGCCAGTTGTTTCTGTTTAGAAGTTAGGTGACGGTGGTGCCATCTGTCTGGAGGAGTTTGTGTAAGCTGGAGAACTGTAGGGTAGCTGGTTGTTGTGTATGTCAGTAGGTACGACTATGCTCCTATTGCGCAAAGGTCATGGAAGATTTCGTTTTTTTAGGATAGTATCTATGTGTGTAGGTTAAAATAAGACCCGAAGAAGTATTCAGGTAATGAGGTAGACGTCATAAGACATTTCAAATTATAGAGTAATCTTCGTCAGTTTTTGGTTACCTAAGAAAAGAAAAAAAAACCGATTATTTTTTATTTATATATCTTTTTTATTTATAAATAAGTCAGCATAACTTTCAGCTCTAGCAAAGAGTTGTCTCTATTTTTTTTAATAAAAAATAATATTTATTACAACTTTAAAAACACATACTTAAAAACCAAATTTAGAATGAAGCAGTAAGATAAGCTATTTGCAAAATAAATCGGTCAACTGAAAAATGTAGCTTAATACATTACTACCTACCATTATAAAAATAATTGCATAAATGGTATAATTTCACAATAATTACATTGTTTTCTTATCATAAAAGGTATCCATTGTTTCCTCGCGCATCGTATCGCCGTCGGTCGGAACAAAGCCCGTCATTTATCAAATAATAACAATATGCAATTTTTCTCATTGTCGCACCACGAGATAAATTGTGAGGAGGGATAATAAGATAATGACGGGGTTTATTTATGGTAGTTAATTTTACAGTAGCTTTTGTCTCGACTTTTTGTCTATTGAGTGAAAAAATATGATATTTTTTGAGGAAGATAGGCATATTTTTCCTCCTCAAAAATCATCATATTTTTTGGCTGCGTTGTGACAAATTGACTATTTTTCCCAGTCTTCCCCATTTATTTTATCAGATCCTCAAAGTAGTGAAGTAAATTTTAGGTCAACAGACAGACGAAATTCTTGGCACTGCAAGCATCTGCGTAAGTGTTGTTTTTATTGCGTGCTAAAATTACACATGTTTTATATTATAAAGAAATGACATTTTGGAACCGCGCAACTAGAGTCATTTATAGTTACAAAAGTGTTTGAAAAGGCCTAGGTACTTAAAATTAAAATATTTTCAATTTTTATTTTTATTTTTATACATAATTATTTAAATTATTTTTGTAATAATATGCAGCACGGTATGTTCTGTTGTGATATACATTTAACAACATAATTTATAATCGATTTCTAATTTGTTTATTAAAAAAAGGTACGTAAATAATTAATTTAACATTAAAAGAACAAGAAAATATCCAAAAACTGATGTACAAATTCTAAACCAAAAACTTTTAATCCTAATTTTAACCAAAACCTCACCAAAAAACTGGCAAAAGGTAACACGGACAGGGAGAACGTAAATACAAAAAGACTTCGATATCGATTAAAAAGAAAAGTTTATCGAAAGAGAGCGGCTCGTTTGCGTGCAGCCAATGTGTCCACTTTTGGGGAAAGGCTCGCGGACCAATAAAAAAGATGTGACGTAGCGACGCCGCATATGGATACCTGTAAAATGCCTACGCAAATGGAAACATTACGGTGTGTGACGGCAAATATATTTATGTGTATCGATAACATATTTAACAAAACTTTTTTGTAAAACATAGTTATTAAGTTATCTATACTTATATAGTAATATCTATACTAACTAACACCATTAGAATGCTACATTATCTCTAAGTAACAGGCTATATTGCCGTGAAAGCCAGAGTGGGTCGCTAGTAAAAGATAAATAAGTTAGATAAGTTGGCTATTTAGTTAGGTTTGAGGAGTTCTGTATATAATTCAAGTCCCCTCAATAAATAATAATAATACTACAAACGTCATAATATTACAAAAGTAATTGCGCCTTATTAGTCTCAAACATAATTATTGCAGGCCTTGGGAATGCCAGATTTATAAATGTATTTTTTATATTTACAAAAAAATAAATACAAAACACTGAATATTCGTACATTTTGGAAGACCTTTTGTAACAAAGCAGCACGAGCTTTCATGGTAAAACAAATGATAGCTGGAGTAACACATTTGCGGAAACGCAAGGCAAGGCAAGGCAAGGGATTTTGACAAGGATTTTGGCGATATTGCATGGACAAGATTAATACCAACGAAATTGTAGGCCTTCCCTTTGAACAAGCTCCATGTTAGCCAGCACAAAGTTTAACGTTGCTTTCATATTCACTGATTCTCAACCTTCAAAATCTCACTTGTTTCATGCTTTGAATTTCATTTTGATTCAGGGGATAGATTGAATTGAAGACAAAGGGATTGGGTAACTTAATTTGTGTTAGTGATATGCCTTTGATACGATCTCTTTCTTGTATTTTAGTATATATTCTAACTACCTAAGGAGTAATGGGCATTTAGGAATATGGAATATCCATGGCTGTTACAAAAAAAGCTATTAATAGATGTAACAAAAATAATCTTAACTAGTAAAACCGGACAAGTGCGAGTCTAACTCGGGCACCGAGAGTTCTATACACATTTGTCTGATTTTCCCGATTAATTCTCCAAAAACCAAACTTAATTGTGCAGTTGAAAAAATGCTATCTCATATTTTTTAATTGCGATGACATAAAATTTGACCTAAAGTTTAATTTAATACCAGTCCGCGTCTGACAAGAAAAATCTTCATACACAGACAGACATAATTTAGACAGACGAAAAACAAAGTGGTCCTATAAAGGTTCTTCTGAGGTGCTTCTGTGTAACAGACATTTCTATAAAATTACTACAGTTAGGTAAAGACCAAGGGAATTCATTAATTGAAGTAACTACGAGTTCACCATCACGAGATCCACTTCCATGTTACCTTTTAATGCAATAAAGTGTTAATAGACGCCATATTTAACCATATTACGGTAGTTTCGTATACAATGATGAAGTTTGAACGCGATATCAACAGTTTTGATACATTTTGTGTCAATTTCGCTAGAAATTTCGTGCAACTAAAGTTGGTACAAACCAGAAGTTTGGCACTAATTTCGGATGTATGAAGTAAAACGCTACTAAGGGATTATGTTATTAGTACGTAAGTAACATACTCTAGCGCTAATGTACTTTGCTACATCCACTTAATACTGTTGTAGTGCTTTGTGTTTCAAAACTAGCTGTACATTTTCTTTAATGATACTTCTTTGGGCTTTGAGATTCCTTAACGTTTTTTTAGAAGACTTTTTTTATCATTATTTAACAAAACGATTTACTCACGTATATTCTCGGGATCGACCGACTAGTTTCAGACTCAATAGGAGTCCCTAATCATGAGCTGACGCGGCGGCGGTGGAGTCGCGAGTCGAACTGACTTTTTTATCGTTTTCAAGTATGTATTATGTAAGTTAGAACCATTAGACGGTTAAATATCAACTTTTTTAAAGAAAACTTTTAAGTAATTATTAAAATGATCAAGATTAATTGATTATTACACATACGGGCTTAACTATATATTTACTTAACTAATTAAGTTATGATCGATATTGATTATAAGTCTAATTATATACTTATAGTAAGAGCAATCTATTAATATAGAAATTTCACTAACGAATGAGTCATGAGCCATTCTTTACCAACGCTCCAACTAGCAATTTACAAAATTAAAAGAGGTAGACTCTATGGGTCATAGACATTATGAAGACCTCTTTGTTACATTATTAAAAAGTGGTCTTACTCTATCGCTTTGAATTTCCGGGAAAGTTATGAAACAAGCTCAGAGACCTAATGTAATATGCATTTTGAATAATATCTTTATAACTTTGTTGAGAACTTACGAACCTTAAAAGACAAAATTAAGTATCAAATAACTAAGAATAATTAAGTTAAAACTATAAAGAGTATTTGAATGTAGTGGTATTCCTTCTTCGTGTTTGCCAAATGTATTCGTTGATATAATAATAAATAATAATCTGTTGGTATACTTTACAATCATCTTTCAGAGAAACTCGTAAATTGACATAATATTCTCCTGAAAACAATAAATTAGGTACATTATTTTAAAACGAAAAGGTATATATTGGTTGACTCGTACAGAATGCCTAAGGCATTAAGTCCGCCATTGTACTCTTTTTTTGTGCATAAAGTTTAAATAAATAAATATATAATAATTGGACCTGTAACTGCAGGCAAGTAAATCTTATACAGGGTCAATTTTCAATTACAAGCCAAAATTTAAAATTAAGATCTAGAGATCAAACCAAAGGTGCAATCTAAATATTATTGTCGAATTAAGTTAAGTTAGAGTCTGCTTGCGACCACGGCCGGTGTAACCTGGTCGAAACGTCAAGCGTAATATAAATGTTTCGCGCTAATTCCCGTTTTATTAAAATAGTATTATAAACATGCAGCGTGATAGTTTAAAAGTTAATAGAATTAAGTTAAATCAAATAATAGCATTCATTTGAAAATGTCTTAAAAATTTGCGTGCCTAGTGGGAACAGTGCATTTGAGTGCGTGCGTTCTCCGCCGAATTTATCTGTGTGCTGACCGTTACCTATTAAGGTCGTTGAATTGCATTGTGCTGTAATAATATTGACTTGTTTGCTTTTTAGTCGCTTACAAGATTTATATCTTATTAAAAAGAAATGTTTTTTTTTTAATGAACTAAACTATCTCTGAAAATTTAGTCGGATATTGAAAACTAAAGAAAAAGAATAAGCATTATTAACAATATGACCTTCTCTGTTGAAGAATGACAAAAGACCTTTAGAAAGTCGGTAAAATAAAGGTAATATTAAACCAAACTATTATGGGTCAAAATTTAGTCATGACCTCAAAGGACAACGTAATGACTTAAAGTTCTAAACTCAGCTTACGTCTTCAACGAGTTTGCGTTAACTGTTATGCCTTAAACTATATAACTGAACGTGGGAACAATGTACTTACTTTGAAAATGTTCTTAAAAAACTTGAAGTCACTGAAGATATTTCAAGATAATTCGTTCGTTCCATTCGGCGTTAACTTTACTCTAGAATATCTTTATTATTAAAAAAAGATAAAGCACTTGTACTTGTTTGTTAATTAACCTCCAATTTTTATTATTTCTTATTCTTAACCAGTCTTTCTTCTGCCCAGAAAAAATAAATAAAAGCATAACTTAAAATAGTAACTTTTTTCGTATCTTTACCGATGAATTTATCTTAGATCATTTAAAAACTTTGACTGCACGGATAGCCGAGTTAAAGGTCCACGACGCCAATTACCACGGTGCGCGATGTGCCGGGGGTTCGGTCCGCGCATAGGACAAGCATTTGTGTGATCCACAAATGCTTGTTCTAAGACTAGGTGTTCTTTGAGCATGTGATTTTTTGGTTAAAACTCCCCGTGACACAAGGATTAAATTCCTTAGTGTGGGAGTTGTTTTCAAAACAAGAAAAAAAAAGAACTAGTACTTATGACAATATCATTATAATAACGACATTATAAATGTGCAAAATCGATTGCTAACAATTTGTGTGGGATATAGTTACACAATAAACTACCCTCAGTGAGTTCTAAGTGATTATTTCCTTCTATTCTGTCCATGGGGCGCTTTGTTACAATACTGGCAATTTGCGGAGACCCTTCGTTTTGTTTGCTCGCTTTATCGAGGACGGTCTGCGGCTACCCTACCGGAAAGGACCGTATATCATGGATCTAGTTACGTTTGTAAGGACAAATGATCGTACCTTACGATATGAGAGTAATAGATTTTTTCGGTGTAAAAGATGACTGTAATTTTGAGTCAGTCGAGTTTTTGGAGATCTTGACTAATGCTTTTTTTTCGATCTCCAAACTACTTACATAAACTATATTTCGAATACCCTTACCCATATTAGTTTAATATTTATTTGCATTCCAATCGTAACAAAAAAAAACACAAAAAACAGTATTGAAAAAAATATCTCACATACCTGATTGAAAACTGAGTCTACAAAATAAAAATATTTTATTTACGTACGCAATATAGCTTCGCTGGACCAACAACTCTATAAAGTAAAAATGTTAAAAAAAACACGTACATTTTTCAATGATACATATACAGTACGGCTGGACTACGATATTTGATTAGGCCGTACTCTTTTACAGGAAGGCTTTCTAAACCAAAAAACTCGAACTTCAACCGTTAAAAGCCATTGAATGTATTCATTTTTGTATCCGATAATTACGAGCCTACAATATATTTTTTACTCTTCAAAATGCTTACATTGATAGCATTTTTTTTTCTGGTATCATCTAAATATCGTCATTCAATTTGTATCAGATACAGACACTATACAAAACTGTTATTTTTCAATCATAAAAGATTTCAATTTCGACTTAAGTACTTTTTTTTAACATTTCATACTTAGGTATACTTTTATATAGGTACTATGCAATAAATTGCAAAAGGGATTCTAGCATAAACGAGACATATCTCATACAAATACAACCATCCTTTCAGCAGACGAACAAAATTCAAACCATTAAAACGATCCGAGTGTATTTATCGTCGGTAAAAAGGACCAAAGAAAAATCCTTCAAAGGATATCGTTCAAAAAATGTTATTCCCCCATAGAAATAGTATAAGCAGACAATAAAACATCATCAGCAATAATCCAGTACACATAAAGACTATTATGCTGAGTCGAAGTCGAACCGCTCCCAATTACATCCCCCCTTATTGAATCGTAAAAACCATTGTATTGTAAGAAGCGGATCATATTCTGATTTGTGGGGGATATTTTAATAAACAGAATGTATTGGAGGGTCTATTAATGCGACCGTCCATTTGTCGGGAAATAATAAATGCCGAAACAGGTATTGAAATTCGGCGAGGTTTCTTTTTCGCTGAAATATTAAATGGCTGTAAAGATTCTCTTTGCAGATTTTTTTCTTTAGATTTTAAGAGAAAATGACTGTTTTAAACAGGGCTATTTTAGTTAAGTAGGTAGAAAATATTGTTCCTTATTTGTTCTGTGGTCAATTCCATAAATGTTTCGTTTTAAATGAAGCTTCGTAATTATATGAATGTTATACGTAATTCAGATGTTTTGATATTGGCAAAAACAATTAGTATTCGACAGACATCTGATCAGAACATTCTGCGTTCGTTTCCATCTTAGTCTCGGTTTAATTATTCTCAGAACACAATTACGTTATTAATATACAATAGCAAATATTTGTTCTGAATCTCAGAGAACTATTGAAATTATTTTTTTTATTTACAACGGAATATTATCGTGTAATGTTTGTCCCAAAAATGGTATCCGACGTTCTTGAAATTTCACTGCATATAAGTTCTGTTAAAAAAGCTGGCTTATAACGAAATAAAAAGCCAAAAAGGATACTTTAAAAGCCCACATTGGATTCAATTCTTACGGAACATGTCCAGTGAGAAATTAGGACAACATGCTGGCAGCCGGCCAGGTCAAGTCGACCTGTGGAATTATGCATGAGACCTATAAGCGAAGAGTTGTTGCCCGGTTATGAACGAATGATAATATTATTCGAGGACAAGTTTTTGTCTTTGCTAACGGTTTATACGCCAATGTTATCGTAGTAAAGAACTAACTTTCGTGTTTTTAGTGTTCCGTACCTCAAAAGAAAAAGAAACTCTAGTAGGATCACTTTTATGCCCGTCTGTTTTTTTGTCTGTCAAGATTTTTTTCTTAGGAACGCGAGGTGGTATAATGTTGAAATTATTATAAAATTTTCAAGTTTACGGATTCTTGATGCAATAATATTTCAACGCAATTAAAAAATACAGTCATTTATGTTGTTTTTACCATAAAATTCCAAAAATTTAAAACCTACTTAACCCAAAAATTTTAAAATTTCCCCTAGACTCAGAATTTCGGGATGAATCTCTACGTCGAAACATGTAAAATTAAATTTTTGTCACACAAAGAAAATGTTTTTTGGATTACAAACTTATATTTATAGTTGGAAACTTAATAGTGCCATGGATCGATGTATGAGAGAAATTTTTTTCAACCGCACAGTATGTTTTTTTTTTGAGAACTAGCCGTGACGATCAATAAAATTAGAACGGAACCCTCGGTGCACGAGTCAGACTCGCACTCGTCTAGTTTTTATTTTTGAATGATAGTTTTTTTAATCTAAAATATGCTTTAGTAACCAGGTTTAACGTATTTGAATAAATACCACACTTCGATATGGAAAAAAACTGTGACGCCAATAAATAAATAATTCATTCATATTTTTGTCTGTTTCGTCGAGCACAAAGGTACTAAGATTTGAACAGCATCCATGCAGAATAATTAGGGAACTAATCGAAATCAACCTCCCGTAAAACGAGTCTCCGAAATTCAAGTAGGTAGTATTCCAAATTGCCACTTAGACGATATACTAATTCCTTGAAAACATCTGTTACCACTTTCAAGGCTTAAGATCTATTTATGATTTTCCTCAACAGCGCCATATACCTACCTACTCTATATACAACCTCAATACCACACTACACCACAAAAGACATCATTACGAACTCTGAAACAACCTGAAGAGGTCACGGCCAGGAAACTCTAAGCAGCCCCAAAGGCGACCCTTTTAATGAACACTCCAGATCGTAAAACATAAAAGCTGAGATGTCTTTTCTCTTTCTTCGGTAAATAAAAAAAAGGGACGAAAAGATTTTGAGAGGGAAGTAGAGTGCCTAAGAGGGGGACAAAAAGTTGGGCACGAAGCACTTGACACAATTGTTTGAGGTAAATAGATGCTGAGACTAAAGCTAATAATGAGACGAGTTTTCTGATATCACGACGGCCAGAAAGTATTTTTTCGTCACTTTGATGTTGCAGTCTGACCGTAGATTTGTGGTAAGACTTTACCATCGAGAAGGATGTTTTTTTAAGTAGTGAAATTGATTTTTCGTTTTTTTACTAGTAGTAGTACTTATAATGTTTCTAGCTTTTAACATAAATGTCCTTTCTTGGGATCGAAGGTTACCTCATACAAAGTATCATCAAAATTGGTTCAGCGGTTTAGCGGTAAAAGCGTAACAAACAGACAGAATGACAGACAGACAGAGTTACTTTCCCACCGGAGTCCCGCCGAGCATGCTTTAGCGAACCCGGGACTCCGGCAAAAGCAAGGATGGGACCGGGGTGTTTTTAGTCGGTGCAAGTCCGACATTTATCCCCTCGTCGTGCCCTCGGCGTGGGTTGAAGTTATACGTTTTATTAGTCTTATGTCATTCGATAGGTGGTTATTCTATACCTATATATAATTTTTCTAAATTTAGAAAAATTGTGGTTTAAACCTCTAAATATTAAAGAAAAAAAAAAATGATAATATAATGTATTGTTGCTCTTTCTTATTTTTAGGAACCAAAACGATATTTTAGGAGTAATCTAATTCTTTGATTTGTCATATGAATTCCATGATTTTCAATAATTCGAGTTAAGTATTTGTACATTGCAGCTTCCGCAAATATAATACATACTTAAAATAAAGTTAATAATTGAAAGTCGTTTTCAATATCATAAAAAAAACACTATATTAAATTAATTATTAAAAAAATAACGAACCATTAAATTCAATTTAGTCAAAAATACAAAGTTTATTCAGTGGAATACTTAAGACCATAATTGCGTTTTTATCTTACAGTATGAGTCCTTAAGGGGGTTGAAACAAATTACTTCAAAAATAGGGCAGTTTTGAGGGGTGGGCAACCATCAGATTTAAGGGTAGATTGCTTGAATGATAATTGTGATAACATCGCGCATTTCACGCATTTTGTAATGATAAGTATCTCCATGGGACCTTTTTAGTAAATGTCGTTGAATTTCATCCCTTTTCAAGGGTTTATAGATTATGATATTGAAAAAATATTAGAATTTTGACGTGACCTATTAGTCTGCTTTTAGGCCAGATTACTTAGCAATCTAAAGCAACATTTGTTAGAACTTAGGAATATTTTGTCGCATGACTACATTCGTTCTATCTAAACGAATAAATACTCCTTAGAATATAATTATTATAATCACTCTGTCAAAAAAAAAAACAATTGAAGTATCATATGGATAACCAAATAATAATGTAATTAGGTCAAAATAGTTAGTAATTATACCTCTCCAAATTTCCTAATTACATGTTCGAAATACTTTTTAAGAAAAGTAAGTTATTGAATAGTACTTAATTATTTAAGAAACAATTATGGTCCCCTCAATGAAACAGCCAGTAAATATATCTATACCAAAATATGATATAACCTTCTTCCGTGTACCTCGGTCAAATAACTTCCTTGTCCGAACATTCAATTGAAATCCCTTCGATTTTGTACCCAATAGTTTATTTGAATAGAATTGAACTTTGGGATATATTATCAGAGAGTTGTGTATTTTGATGGAAATTTTAAGTAAGTATCATATAGATAGGTACCTCCTAAATTTGTATGTTTTGTGGTAAATACTAATCGTGTGTCCTTTTTTCAAGGTTTTTTTAAGCTAAAGCCTTGAATAACCGTCGAAGGCACTTCGTGTCCTCTTCATGTATACCAAACAAAATATTAATTTATCATACACACAAACCTTTTTCTTGAATCACTCTATCCATTGGTGAGTTTATCGCTTTCAGGCATACAGACGTGGGACTGTTTTTTATAATATGAATATATATGAATTTATATGTCTAAGATAGAAGATACATAAAACTACATACAGAAACTGAACGACCAGTATACTGAATAGTGTGGTTACCTTTTGTCCTAAATTGGAACCTCCTTGTCCCGACCACATATTTCTTTCAATCTGCTATCAGTTATAGTGTTCGATATATTTGGGACACGTGGGTTTCATTGGCATGCCATGCGGGCCGCAGGTAAACACCTGGGACGGGGTCAAGGTCATCCGTACACCTTTTTGTCAGTGGTGCAAGTCTGGAGATATCTTGTGTACTGTGTAAAGAATATTTTTTAAACTTGAAACGTTTTTACTTTGTTATTTAACTCTTTGGACCCAATCTGACTTTTAAAATGACGTGATTTGTTATTTGTTTATTTGGACAGTGCGTTTACTGCATTTTCTTCAAAACAAACTATGACTCTTTATTTTTAAACTTCTGCCACTAGTAACAACTTTAACTATATAAACACAAAAAAAAAAAAAAAAACCTATTAACAAATTAAAATTCGTCCACGTGGCTGTCGACTGGAAGTCAACCCAGAAGGCTGGCGGCATTACCACGTTGTATGGCAATACTTATTCTCTGTCCAAGGTAAAACCCAGCTTTTGGGTAACGCAAAGTGTTAACCAGGCCTATGGCCAGATCATTCAAAAGCTAGTCTAAGTGCGTTACAATTCAATGAGAATATTCAATTTTTTAGTTTATAGTCTTAGGTCATTTATCAATTAATAAAACTTATTGTATATTACAGAAATAAACAACGTACCCAGTAAGCAGTTAAGTGCTTTTGCATTTCGAGCTCACAAAGTTTTATGACATATATTTGAATAATAGCTCAGACTCTTAACTGTGTGAGTAAATTTCACGTCTCTAGACGCTGTAATGAAACTGAAGGAAATCCCAACGCAGAGCTCCTTGAATGTTTTGAACTTTATGATGGAAAGCGTCCCAGTTGCTGCAAAACTATAACTGAGTTACAAATCTCGTTTTTCAAAGAACAACCTACTAACACAATTACTGTATCTTCGTTCACTTTCGACGCTTCAAGCTCATAACTTAGAGTCACATTTACAAAGACTATGGCTGTTCCCTGGCTCATGAATATGTAACGATTCTACCCCGCCACGATTTTCGGTTCAGCTAGGACGAAATAACGCATGAAGTTTTCCTTCCTTCTCTAATTCCGTGAGTGTGAAAGAGAAAGGTAGGGAAAAATAAGCCATAAACGCTCGCGTTACGCGTAATGATGTTGGTGTTAAATTGACCTGGATGTGTCTGATGTACACGAAATTGTATTATAGACTTGACACTTTTAATGTTAGTATTGTTATTATTCTTTATTATACCAGATAAAACAAAGGTTTTTGTACATAACATTTTAAACATACATGTTTAAAATGTTATGTACAAAGGCGAGCATAACTCAACATTAAGTTTTCTTCCAGCAAAACCTTTAGAAATAGAGACAATTTAATCAGCATCCTGGGATCTTAAATAAACTACAAAAACAAATATACTTACTAAAATATATACAAAGATACATACATAATTTGTAGATAAATACACATACAAATAGGTCACTTTGAAAGAAAAAATCATAGATTCCTTTCTTAAAATCTTGCAGAGAGCGGCTATTGCGCAATGAGTGTGTATTTTTATGAGTGTCTGTTAGTGTATTTTTTTTTCTCAAACTGATATCTATACTAATATTATAAAGCTGAAGAGTTTGTTTGTTTGTTTGTTTGTTTGTTTGAACGCGCTAATCTCAGGAACTACTGGTTCGATTTTAAAAAATCTTTTTGTATTGTATAGTCCGTTTATTGAGGAAGGCTATAGGCTATATAACATCACGCTACGACCAATAGGAGCGGAGCATAAATGAAAAATGTTGCAAAAATGGAAAACCGTTGAAACTAAAACACGCGAACAAAGTCGCGGGGGACAGCTAGTTACAAAATAAAATCTTACCCTTCTTCGCTATTTTTTAATGATTCGACGCCTTGGCAGTTGTCATGGTCGCGGGCAAACCACAAAACCTGCAAAGGCGTCGAAACGTCGGGAACTAAAATCTAATAAACCGCGATAGAGACCGTTTAAAAAGTAGTTATACTTCAATGTCTAAAATCACGTAAACCTCAGAAAGCAATATAATCTATACCCTTGTCATGAAATGGTATTGATCATAATGTAATTTGTTTTATTTGAAGGTTTAAAGAGGTTATAGCAAGCAGAGAGACCGAAAGGAATTTTGGGACAACTTGAAATTTTAATATAAATAGTGAAATGTAATACGTAATCTCGAGTACCAGCTTCACAGTTTTAGAGATAAATATAAGCCTGATTTAATATCTTATTATAAGAACTTCAATTTGATGATCATTGCATGTCTCCATCACAATTTGTTGACGATAGCACACAGCAAATTGCGGATAAAACCTATTCAACTAAAAATAAATGACATTATCAGGGTGAGTCGACCAAAGTCGGTTACGTCGCCCAATTACAGGGTAAAGAGGTCTCAAAAGGTCTTCCCATAGGACTTTATTATACACCCCACTCGAAAGGGTGTATCGTTAAACGATATTACAAAATCGAATTACATAGTTTTTCGCCTTATGACGGCCGGTAACTGGGTCGTTCACCCTATTGGAATTGTCATATTATGTAACTAGCGATTAAGGAAATTGCTTAGTAGTCGTTATTGAAAGTAAATTGCTGGACAATTTTCAATTTATCTGTTATATCCTGAGTTAATGATATAGTTATGATTTTATTTTACGGTACGTCTTTTGTTTTTATATCAAAGATTATATACAAATTTTGATGGCCTGATAGGACCAAATATTCTTGTTTTACCGACTAAGATATCATTTAGACTTATCCTGGATTTAGTCAGAAGTTAAAAAAAAACTGATTCGCGTTAAAATAAATCTATTTAACCTTTCCGCGACAAAATAATACCAACACATTCGGAGTTAATATTTCCATAATAATCTGAGAGAGTGGCTTTATATTTATTTTTCTTGTATTCATCTCAAGTTTCATAAATCGCGTTTCATCAATGGACTACGTCACTGCTTACACACGATTGAATCTCCCCGAGTTTATCCGATGTTAACCGATGTTTGCCGATCTAAATATATTTTGTACGCTTGAGTGCTGCCAAGGTTGAGTGGACAAATGGGACGAGGGCAAAGGGCAGGGCAGTTTTTAATAAAGGAGTGTGCTTCTTGTAATCTTAATGTATGTTTGTAGTGCGCTATCGTTTAGTGTACGGTACTAAAGGGTTGTAAAATTAAATGATGTAATTTTTCAGATCCGTTTTAAAATTAAAATATTCGAAGAAATGTGTCTTTTTTGGCATATAGGCTTTATTCGGAAAGTTTTAATTTAATAAAGTCTTAGACCCCATCATTTTCTAATAAAACAAACGGTTTACTCACGTATATTTTCGGGATCGCCCGACTAGTTTCAGACTCAATAGGAGTCCGTACAGTTCGACTCACGACACCACCGCCGCCGCGTCAGCTTATGATTAGAGACTCCTATTGAGTCTGAAACTAGTCGGGCGATCCCGAAAATATACGTGAGTAAACCGTTTGTTTTAAATAAATATGAATACTCCTCACGAAAGTTATTATACATATTTTCTAATAACTTAGGAGTAACTTAAAATGTTGGGTCAGGGGTAGTTTTAGTACCATGCTTATAACACATCACACATTTATTTTGATTCCAAATCACAATCTAAATTATAAAAAAATACTGCCCATATTCTTGAATATTAGGCAGTATTTACTTCTAGGATTAATATACACAGAAATTTAAAATCATTTTGATTTTGTATGCTTAAAATAGGTAAGTTTTAAATTACACCAGATTATGAAATTTGATAAGCTTGTAAGCTCAAACCGAAGCCATAATGCTCGCAAATTTATTTCATACATTACTAGTGATTCAGCCTCAAATTACTTCATGGGAAAAGTGGACATAGTAGGTAGGTACGATAAAATCATCTACCAATTGGAACTGTACCTTACTTTGTATCGTTTAGATATTATTTTAAGTAAACAAGTTAGATTTTACCCTAGAAGCCCAGTTAGCACCACAGCAGAAGACTTAAAATAAGTTAATCTAAGAGTAATCAATCTGGCTATGTTCTAGGCTGGTCAGATCTAAAGAAAACCATCGAGACAAAATTGGAAGAACAAGCTAGTTAGGTCACATTTCAACGTCAATAACATTGTTATTTATCAGAAAACAATTTGACAAAGACATGATGAACTGTACATTTTTGTGAACTTTTATCCCTAAAAATATTGTTATCTAAGATCAACAACAACTTTCTGAAAAATAATTATTAACATTTGCGAAATATTTTATATATTCGCTCTATTTTGAACACTATGTATACTTACAGTCGTACCTATTTCATATCAAACAGTTTTCATCTATAAACTCAAACATTACATCTAAACCCTGAATAGAGTGCGAATTAATAATTTCGCGTAATCATTAGGGTTGGAAACATCGATAATTATCAATGTCGGTGCTATAAATAAATTAAAGAGGGGTTGTATTGAAGGGGCTACACAAATAGGGCGAGGGATCTATCCTAGAGTATTGGATCACATGTGGCTTAACAATCTCTTAGTTGCGAATAAGGGTTGCTTATTCATTTTAATTGCAACAAATAATCATAAAAGTCAGATAAATACAAACGCAAAATAAAGTGCTTTCTCACTGTTTTCTGTCTAAAGCACTTGTGTTATGGAATCAGAGACAACGAAAATACCGCAAACATCCAAACTCAAGACTATGTAGAAAAGTGTTTTTTTTTCGGTTTTCTACATTGACTCGCCTGGGGATCGAACGCAAGACCTCAGACCTGGTTAACCGGTATGTACACCACTCGACCACAGAATTCGTCATTATATACTTAGGTACAGAGTATCAGGTACGATAGGACTTCTTGGTTTCGGAGTTTCGGCTCTGCATGCGAAGTTTTTTTTCTTATACGCTGTAAACTTATCTTATATTGAACCTACAAAAACAAAATACTTTTTAACCTACTGTTAAAAAATATTTTGTGAAATTTGAAGGCATTTTCGACTTACAAAATATGCATTTTTCGGGCCTAATTATGTCTATTTTATCAGAAATACGCCACAAACCAAACTATACATGTTTGATCACGCATGATAAATGAATCTCATTAACATCGGAAATTCAGCTACGAGTCACGCTTTGTGGCAACGAATTTAATACAACAAAACTTTAATATTCAAAAATTTTTATACTGCCCTCATTGGTCTGACAATTTGTGTGTTAGGTTGCGTAGCCCAATTTAAGGTTATAGCTTATTTGGACTTTTTTTTATCCTCAGTGACGAGAATATCCGGTATAATACTGCTTTGAAAGGCTTACGTGGGAACACAGGTCCAACAAACATAGGCCTTGTTAGGAACTTTACTCTAATATAGGATAGAGGTTGGAGCATCAACCAGGGACCATTCACCCCTGCTCTATTTTCACAATATTATTATTACGAGGTTTATTTTTTTAATATAGCTATAGGTCTCTGAGGTAAAGACAAGTGCATTTCCAATACGTAATACCGCAGTTACACGTATCTGGGAACTGCTTTTATCTTTAAAGCGACCTGAATTACAATAAAAAATTTAATATCTAAAGTAAGTATCTAACAATGTACAATCAGCAACAAAATTCGATGAACATAATCACATCTGCTAGCTGGTATTAATGTTCAGTGACATTTAGAACAGCCTTCTGCATGTTTTCAGAATAGATCTGTTGCGAAAGCTGTTTTATCTCCCAGTTGAAACAATATTTTTTTGTATTTCACCGTGTTCAAGTGCTATATTATGCATGAAGAAGATGGATTTTTGTTACTGACTGTACCAAAGCAAGTCGTTTGTTCCAAACAAACTTCAGAAGATTGCTCCTCAAATTCCGTACAGTGTCTCGATGACGTCACACGACCTAAATTCGAAACTTATAATTACATATAGTAGGTACTGTTTGTTTTAGCCTTGCAATCTCAATGTTACTCAAACACCCTTTGTTATCTCACACCGGTGTAGTCTGGATAGCCCCAGTTTGAACCGGTTACAACTGGTATTGTTCATAACTTGATGTTTGTTCGTGATTGTACGTTATTGTGATAAGCTGTAGTTTGAATTACGTATGATAATTTGGATTTCAGGGAGTTTGGGGTCTGTGTGCTTTGTTAATGATATATATATGGCTTGGGTACGGATAAACCCGTTGGAAATTATGTCAAAATAGATAAACATTTGTAATTGTCCCTAAATGTAAAAGAATCCTTGAGTTGTCACTTACCTATAGAATTATTCAGATTTTTGCTAAATAGAGTCCTTTTTAAAAGACTTGAAAACGTCACTTTAGCGAAATAACCTTTTTTTAGTAGAGTATCAATTTTATATAGATAAATAACCTAAATATTTATAGTCATCAACTTTGTGACAGAATAAAGAATAAATTTTATTAATGGCTGATTTTACCTACGCCATGTAAAAAATAAAAATAATACCTACACTAGATATCTGGCGTTAATAAAGTCAGCCCTAAATAATTTAAGCAATTAATGTGTAGACTGCTAAGAACGAAATCTTACAATGTCATATCAAAAGAAATCAAATCAAGAAAAGTTATCTAAATATATTACTTATACACAACATAAATAAAAGTGTAAACGCGATAAACTCAAATACTACCGAACGAATTTTCATATGGTTTTCGCCAATGGATAGAATGATTCAAGAAGACGGTTGGGTATATAATTCATAAATGTTGAGATACACGTACGAAACCGGGGCGGGGGAAGCAATCACTAGTCATAAATAAAAGATACTTACTAATCAATCGAACTACTTTATACAACGCAAAACTTACATGATTCTCCCAAATTTCATAAACTTTCTAAGAATATCAAGTTTGGAAAACCCTTGAAGCCTCTACAATGAGAAACATTAAGAAAAAACACAACTTTATCCACATTTCAGTAAAGCCTCTTCAGTCTTAGCAACAAACGCAGCGATCGTTTGCATTTTAATATAAAAAGAAATGCACGAATGTAATTTGAGAGGCTCAACAGTAATCTCGTTGAACACAGAATTTTGAGAAACAAAATTAACTCCCGAAACATTAAACTTAATTTCAAACATCCAGGCTCATTTGTAAAAAAGAGGATTACCAACTCATTCCCCGAGAAGGCAACAGAGTATAATAACGCATTACGCGTAAACAAAGCGCAAAAAAATGTTCAACATTTGTCTAAACACATTCATTCTCTTAAACAAATTAACTCGGGCAACGAAAAAAAGGTTTTTCTTCGGGAAAAAATGTTCCAAGGTGTACTAACGATGTTACTAAATGAACGAACGAATGAACAAATAGCCCGCAAATGAACGGTTAATGTTCGTTGACAGTGAATGATTTGCAACGTTAACCGAAGGGTTCAAAAGGAATTGACCGGATGACCGGTTGGTATTTCAATTTTAGAATTTAAATTGACTGGTTTTGTTTCTAATTAGTTGACTTCATTTGATAATACAAAAGGTTAGCTTTGTTATTTAAAATTGAATTTTCTAAAGCATTGCTCATAAATTCTCAACCTTATGACATTTCATCTATTTATTGGAATTTAGCCTTTGATTATGAAATAAATATGAAAGCTTCAATTTAAAGAAAAGATTCAATGATATTGTGTATAAAACTGAGGAAGATATGTCATTAGTGCTCACATTTTGAGGATTCGAAGACAATCTAATTAGGCGTTGTACGTATTTAGTCTATCTTCTTGTACTATTCATTAGTACAACTTTTCGACATTTAGACATACCAGAACGATCAGACTTAAAACTATGTAGGTAACATAATATCTTGTGTACAATAACATTAGTAATATTATACTTAACAGAATCATTTTAGATACGTTTATTGTAGATATAATTAGGTATCTACTGTTTAATTTTAGTTTTCGAGATAAGTGCAAATACCCTCTTTTGGTTTTACAAAAGAGGTCCTTATGCTTGAGGTTAAGTGCAGTAAAGTTTGGTGAGACCTTATTCTGAACAAATAAAAATACGTATATTAATATTAACCGAGAAATATTTTTTTTCTTTTGTAATTTACGACTTTATTTAAGGAAAAAACATATATACACAATATGTATGAACCTGCTTATTCGTCTCATAATATAATTATAATTTCTTTACATGTAAATTACGCTAAAAAGTGTAAACACGTAATACCTACTTAAAGCCACAAACAAAACACAAACGAAAAAAAAAACTAATTTAAATACAATTCGTGAATTTAAAGAAACTTGTATTATTCGGGTTCCGCAGCCAAGTCTGTTATTAGAATACTAGACTCCGAAACTGTAGCACTTAGTTTTTATGGCTAGACTTCTACGGGTAAACTTTAAAATTATACAGAGTGAATTGAAAATTTTAACAAAAAACTTTGTTTGCAATATGAAATCGTTGAACGTTGTTTGTTTAGTTATTGGAATGTTTTGGTACAACTGTTTATATTTATAAGTATTTACGCACAAAAATGTTCCACATTAGTTATTAATAGCTTACAACTTTATTGTCTAAATCCCGAGGCTTCCAAATATATTAAAATTTTGGTATAGCGAAATAAAATTCACATTTATTTTTGGATATCTAATTTGTTAAAATGAAATGTCGAAAAATTTAATTTTATTTATTAATTATCTAGTTTTTACTTTAAATATAAATTACATAGTATATAATAACTAATAATATTATGATACAAGGATCTACATTAAAATCTTAACCTAGACATAACACAGTTACTAGAGAGTCACTTAGTTGATAGAACGACGCAAAAAATTAACAATAGACGACACATTCGTTGAGTATTTACGATCAAAGAGTTCTCTACATACTTACTGATGAAGATGATCTTCGCCGCGGCGCGGCGGGCTTGCTAACCCCCAAGTGCTATTGAAGTACAGGTACTATTCGCCGAGTACGAGACATACAGTAGTCCTCTGGCCTACACCTACAGCTACCCGTTAAAAGTACTGAGTATTGAGTGTTAACTAGCGTCAAAATACTGTAATTTATATTTGTTATAAATTGTTAGCCATATATCTTGGCATTATCAATAATTTCACAACAACAAACAAATACCTTAAATTACTGTCCAAACTTGAACACCCGCAATCCTGTAGGTAATCGTTATTGGAGATTGAGCAATAAATTAAAACTCCATAACCAGGAGGGCTTAGCAAAAAAATACCCAAACATTTCATACTTAGGGCCCTACGTCACTAGGACGCAACAATGACGTTGCCAGGGATGTAGCAGTAATTAATAAATTTATTCATCAACTAATTAATTTATTTATTTATTATAGCTAGTGCCTGGTGAGCTTGGTTTCACCTTAAAAAATCTAAAATTTGACCGATGGTTCATAAGATAAAAATCACTGCCACCAGCGCCACCTATCCTGCACCAACATACCTATGTTTGTCGGAGTGATCATGTCGCCCTTTAAATGTGTGCAAAGTTTCATATCGATTAGGCTCACGGTTCTCGAGTTTAAAGTAATAATAATAATGTAATAATAATAATGTTTATTGTGTCTAAAAGTTATACACAAACAATTTTGGGTTTGGAGTCTTTATTTAAGCAAATAATGCCTGTATTAAAAGACTCCGCTCCTTCACAACAGTAGGCACAGTTTACTTAAACACAATGTAAAAAAGTATAAATGTAAAAGTGAGGATATATACACACATACATTATCTTTAATATTATATAGATTGGAATTTGTTGAGTGTATAATCCATACACTCAACACAGATAGTGTTGAGCGTATAATAATCTATGTTTGGCAAAATCTATACATGTACAGGTACCTACATATTATAATATGGTTTTCCCAACTAGAGATAGACGATCTAAAAGTTGAGGCAAATTCCTTCCTGAAGTCCGGAAACCCATCTTCTAATTCATCTTATTATATTGTTTTATTAATATTACAGTTGTTGTTAAATAAATCTCATCTATCTCCATTACTTACAAACGAATTGACTAACTTTCTTAAGTCACTAGCTACTTATAGACGGTAGTCATAGCAACCAACTGTTTACTTTTCCGTGCTCCAGTGAGCTAGTGCCTTTAGACCACAAAGAGCTTTGCAATAAAAAACAAAATTTACGGCGCGAATATTATTTGTGAATTACGTGTCAAATGACGGGCGAACGCGTACCGCGTGCAATCTTTATAGCGTGTGACACGACACCGTTGTCAAGTTAAAAGCAAGTGACTTGTCGCATTACCGGGTGACGTTGGTTATTATAAATAATTCAATAGCCCACCAACGCTGGAACTCGTAAAATTCTCGCTTCAGTGCGGCTAGGTATCGAGTGATAAATAAGTAAGTGGTACTTCGACGGGAATAAGAAAGCGTTTATGTCGGACGGTTTGCGGTTTACAAGATGGTGTACGGACATATTTATGTAAACTGTGTTAAGTAAATTTTCAAACAGAATACTAATAATTAAAGTACGTTTTATAAAGAGTTTTACAAATAGTCATAGAAATACCACTCCATTCATGTTTAAACTATTACTTCAAATTGCCGTAGAAATAAATTAAATAAAGGTACATATTCTATTGCATGAATTATAATTATTTAATACAATACTACTTACAATAAAAGTTTTTTGTATATTATACACAGGGTGAGTTTTTTGTCGTTGCACAAACGAAAACTATGAAGTCTATATCGGTTATAAAAACGATTGGTACCAAAAAGTAAAAAAAAATCTCGAATGTCGGTACTATTACCGTAAAACTCTTACGGCTACAGTATTGAAATTCCATTCTTTTTTTTCATTTGGTTTTTGAGTGTTTTATAGCCATCTTTTTTTGTATTCGATATAGAAGTCATAGCTTTCGTTTGTACAAAAAACTCATCTTGTATACCTACCAATGCATGATAAACAATTAAAAACTACATTTTTATCAAGGCAATAGTGCCACCGCGTATTATTGTAAATAACATTAAAATCAAAGATTCTAACTGTTTAGTTCAATTACACGTTTAAGTGGAATTAAAGGAAAGGAAATCTTAAAGTAAGCTGGTTTCTTATCGCCCCGCATAACTTGCAGGCCAGACTCAAGGAAACGATTTATTACGGTACTTGGAAACAAAAACCTGAGCAGCCGGTTAAAATAAAAAACAAATACTATCTTACTTTTTTTCGATATCAGTCGATACATAATAACTTTTCAAACTTGCCACATTTTTCATCACCGACAATTTTTTAATGGCCGTTAACCAATTTAAATTCCTGAAGTATTTTGTCGAAAAATAAATAAATATATATCCCATTTTACAGTACGAAGGTAAAATTACGAGTTTTATTTTATAAAATCTTAAGACATTTCTATCAATTAATGTACACCAATTAAATTTCTTGTACATTTACTAATCATAAAACGCGAACTTTCTTAAATATTTCGTATAACGTTTAAAGCATCAGTGAATTTACTTCGAATTTTCCTAATTCCCATTTAAAGTGAGCGTTTAAGGATTCCAAACTGGTAATACCCATTAAACGTCTATAATAAAATTGGCCTCGGGCAAATTTCAAATTATTCCCTACAAGTTGTATCGGTGCTCAACGGTCGGTATCTCTGTGAACTCGAAATACAACTCCATCGATGTTAAGAATCTTACTTCCTGAACTGAACACAGAATGTTGGGTAAAACAAATTGTGGGGGAAACTTCTTGAGGACCCACTTATGTCATGGGCAAGTATTTTGGTGTTAAAATAAATGTATCGTATGATAACTTAACTATAAAGCTCGGCGCAAACGGGCTACCGACCACAGTCACCGGTGGCAAGCGACAGCAACCGACTGAGCAGCGCATACACGCACCGCACACGTTTAATTTCAGTAACTTCTAACATTATGTTCTCATTGCATTGCGATAAACTGTTCTGTTATTCTACAGATTGTATTCCTTAGTTGGGCGCTGCCTCTTAAGATACAAGAGAAATCTTAGTTTAAGAGCTAGCAATCAGTCTTGTATAGATTTACCACATTGATCTTCAAATAGACAGTAATAACCTTTTTTTTCTATACATTTAGTAAGAAAAAAAGCTATACTGATAACTATAAGTTATATAAATCACTGGAACTACTTCAGAGTCTAAAAATCTGTACGTGTTTTGGATAAATAAACGTTTTATTATTATATTTCATGTGTAGCCAGTGGCGGCCACTCGCTACAGCAGACATATATATATGAAAAAGTGTGTTTAGTCGCTATCACTGGTCACCGGTGGCTGTAGTCAGTGACCCGTTTGCATCGAACCTAACTTAACTAACTATCTGTCATTAAAAAAGAGTTTCTAAATCGAGTTAGTAGTTTTGAAGGCACCTACTTAATGTAAACGTTACTTCTGTGTAATATTAGAGTGGAAATGTAAATAAATTGGCTATTTAAAGTAATTAAGGTTAGTTACAATTTAAATTATAAAGATAAAATGTTATACATACCTACTTAAACATATTTTATAATCCATTTAATTTCTATATAACTAGGTTAATAATCGACATTAAAATTAGATTAATGTATAATTATAAGCCCTCTTTCTCTCTTTTTAATTTTTAGTGCCCGACAGGGTCCATGATGATCTCATAGTTTTAAGTTACCACCTAAGTTTAATATTGTGGAATGCCAATAAATATTGAAATATACATTGCTCAAAATTATAAAGTTAAAATTAAAAGCAAAATAATTAAGACAACTCATCTTTCAAGAAATTTCATCAAATCGAGATCTCTTGGTAGGGCAGAGGACATTGCTACCAACTTTATAATTTCAACTTTGTTAAGACGCTACGAAGTTAATTTAACTAGTTTTTAATTATGCAATTTTTAGTTGTAAGCTCCACAAAGCGGGGAAATTTAACGCTTTCTTGCTTCACGCTTTATTAACTAAATTAAGGTTTTGAGGTTATACAGGGATTATCTCCTGCGTAATAATGTCTTAATTTATAAAACTAAATAATCTGCTAATCTAAATTGTTATTTATCGTTGCTTTGTTGATATTATTTCATGAAAATGTTTCTAGATTACTAGATTACTGTAATTTTGTATATATAAATGAATCCCGATTTTACAAACCAGATAATTATTTTTTTTGTTATATTTTTGTTATATTACTAATTGAAAGAAAAAGGATTTCATAAAAACGTACGGAAATGTTTTGAAAATCTCACACAACCCATGCGAAACCGAGCAGCTAGTTGAAGATAACTATTGAAAGGATTTTTTAACCACCTCCACCAGAAGGAGGGTTATGCGTTACTAGTGTATATATATTTTTATGGCGCGCTCTGCAGCCTAAAATACTTGATGGAAGCTTGAGAGGTGTCGATAGATTCGTCGTAACTGTGAGAGTTACAATGGGTACCTATAGCTATCGTCTTTTTTGAGCAAAAATTTGAAGTTAACATCTTTTAATTTTTTTAATAACTTTATTATTTCTAAACTTTTATTTTTTTTTCTATACTTCTATACTTATACTTATTATTAATCTATACTTTCATTATAAAGAGGAAGGATTTGGAGGGTCGCTAGTTTGTTCAAATTTTTGTAACGATTTCAAAAGCTGTAAACCTCATTAACAAGATGACTAAATGATGTAATAAAAGCTTTATGAATCTAAATATCCAACGCGTATAACCGTTATACGCATTCAGTAGTAAATATGGCGCAATATATTATTATAATGAACACTGATGCTGGTTGAATATTGCCTCAGGCTTTTACCAAATTAAAATATTAATAACGTACGTATTATATTATCCACGCGAGCTTTACTGCTATAGGCCTATTTATGAAAATAACTAGACATACGATTTAAAGGATTACATGATTATTAATTTATAGTAGAAAGTAGGTTAAATTTTATGCTAATCTGTATACTGTAGCGTTAATGTAATGTATGTAAGTAAATGTAAATGTGTACAACATCACATACATTGCTCTGAACCCAAAGTAAGTAGCTAAAGCAATTGTGTTATGGATCAGAGATAACGACGGTGCCACAAACATCCAGGTGCTCTTGGTACCTTCGTTGTCTCCGATTCCATATCACAATTCAAAAAATGCGTTGAGACATTGTAAGAAAGTGTTTTAGTTCTACATTGACCCGTCCGGGGATCGAACCCAGGACCTTAGAGCTAGCGACACCTTGAAAACCAGTCTATACGCCAATCGACCACAGAGGTCGTAAGTGATGCTATAACATGTATGAAAATAAATAGGAATTAATTTAATTTTATGTTCATTAGTGACAACAGCTATTTTAATAATTAGCATAGAATGAGTTTAATTTTTCAAATTGTTTATTGTCTCTTCAATGTATATGAAATAATTATTACGTAGCATAATTATATCACAGTTTATAGTAACTATAGCAAATGTTAGGTGTGTCGGTGTGGCACTCGAATCTCAAGGTGGTCCTACAAATAATACTACACATTGCAAGCGCGAAATTGCAGCATGGTTGCAGGTACCTGGGTCCAAGGGACGAGAGAATGATCAACTAATATACACATCGTTTTTTTTTAGAAATGCTATGTTAGTATAATTTGTACTGCATTATACGATATGCAATTCTATATAGTTGTCGTGTTTTAGTAAATTAAATTAGTATCTAAATTAATTAAATTTAGCTAAGTTACAAATATCAAATATTCAACAGTTGATTTTCATATTTATAGTGCCTTCAACTTTGCTAATTTTTTGGCTGATATTTATTTTAAATTTCTGCTTGTATATTTTCTCTTTACCAATTACAATTCAACATGAACAAATAAATAAACAAGTACACAATTACAAAATACATAGAAAATTATATAGAGTCATCAAACAAGAGATTTTCACTGTAAAACTTGGCCCAACTCCAGTGAATGTGGTTTTAATTATCCCATTCAAATAAATTATCAATCAGGTAATATTTACCAGAATTCAATACGACTAATTTGTTGATGATAATTTACATCCTGTTAATTAAGTAGTCAAAACCACGTGAGTGTTGGATAAATAGAATGATCAGGTCAGAAATATATTTGTTATTAATCCCACTAAATATAATATTGTGAAAGTTTGTTTAGAAGTTTGTGCTTCGTGTAAGTGAAAATTTGTAAACTGTTTTATATCATTCTTTACAATAGAATAACTTATACTTCAGACGAAAGTATAGGCTAACTTATGACGCAAAGTAAGTCACTTGAAGCCACAACATTCGACTTTAAAGATTTAGACATTCTTTTGACGAACAATATGAAACATTAAATAACCAGGTATATATGCTACACCGAATAAAAAAAAACACCGCCCTGTCATACGCCCATCTTTGACAATCGTTAAGTCATTACAATTCTGACAACCAAGAAATCGACTAAGGCTAAGGCTAGCCAAAAGAAACCGCGCCACATACAAATTTGTAACTTGTAAGATCTCTTGATTGCTCAATGAAATGTACATAAAATTACATAACTGCCCCCTCCCCTCACCCCTCGCCTCTCGTCTTTCCCGAGAGATTACGTAGGATTAAGTTTAAACTTATTTTCTTTCTTATTTAATATCGCGATCCACGCCCATAATCTTTGAATGCACGCCTGAAAAATAACTTTATTCCACCCAAGAAAACAATAACGGGGCTTTGTATTTTTCATTACGCTTACTCAAATACTTTGATCAAACTAATGAATTTTTATGACGTTGTTTTTGTAAATCTTGGGATTAATTATAACGAAAAGATAATTGAAATAGGTTTTATCAGAAAAACATGTAATTTAATCATTGAATAACTTTAGGTTGGCAAGGACATGACTTGAACAGTGTATTTTTTAATAATAATAAATACTAATATCTACAGGGAGGGACAACTCACACTCGGCCATCTGATGCCAAACTAGGCACAGCCATTATGGCAACCAGACAACTGATAAAATATACTTATATTTCTAAAAACATAGATATTATACGCAGACAGAACAAATGATCATGCTCATCACACAGAGCTTTGTCCTGCGTGGATCGAATCGAAATCGAATCCACGATCTCCGGTTTAGCGGTCAGGGTATCTATCCACTAGACCAACATGCCAGTTGTGTTATTTTAACTAAATACTGCTTATAATTAAGATTATTAAATGCGGTTGGAATTTAATTTTACCTCAAACGAATGCTGTAGTAATACCGTATTATTGCAACGCTGATCCCGTTACATTTGTATTGACGAAAAAGATAATTCTAGTTCTGTAATGTGAGTTTTGTGCCAAACAGCGCCTGCATTCATTGTTATTAATTCCCCAAACCTATAGAATGTACTTACTCGATATCGATTGTATTGATGAAGGTAACACTGTATACAATGGAACCCTTGACAATGCCATTGTTGTAGAAGCACCTCCAATGCACAATGGGTTCGCGAAGTATGTAGGGATTTAAAATAATTTTCGGTAAAATATAGGAAATGGAAAATGTATTTTTATTAATTGATTTCCTAATATTTCTATTTTATGTTTTACAACTTAATATAATTCCTTATAATTCCTCCCCTATGGCTGTCAATGTCATGAAAGGAAGCCTCTGACAGGCATGTTTATACTTAACCATTTATTTTAAATTTCTGTTATAACATTTTTCGATTATGATTATAAACTCGGTATTAAAAAAATACAATGAAAACATAATAAAGGTTCTAACAAATTTATTTATTATTTTTAAATCAGTGAAACTTGATTAAGTGGGACCTAGATAAGTGAGAAACCTCCATAACTGGAACTCATACTGAGGTCCCAACACTTTGGCACTGAATTACCTCTGTTAGTGGAACGAAGCAGACCTCTATATCTGAGATTCGTTCTTTAAATTTTTTTGTCATAGTTACCTCTCTACCTGAGACAGCGAGTGAATTTTATATGCATTAACCTCTGTAACTGAGATAACATCGTTTGTTTGTTAACTTACTTATTCTTACTTTACTTACTTAATTCTTATTCTACCCGCAAATTCCGCACTTAACTAATTTTGAGCCTCAATGACCTTCAGTTTTAGTTTTGCTTTTCTATCGTACGGATGTTTATTTGAAAAATGCCGAAACGAAGGCTCAAATCGTTATCAATACGTGAAAAACTGAAGTTAATTACATTTATTACCTTTATTATCTTTTTTGATTCTCAATAAAGATTAAAAATCACGTATAATGTTTACATAATACGTTATTTTATTTGATAATCGCACCTCTGTAACTGAAATAACCTGTATTCTGACCGTTATTAATAAAACCCTCTGTAAATGAGACAGATATTTATTTATACCTGGATATCTGAGACTCTGGGTAAGTGGAATACCTCTATAAGTAAGACAAATTTGCAGGTCCCTTGATGATTCACTTAACCAGGTTTCACTGTAGTATAATACAAAGTCGCTCCAAATGTCTGTACGCTTCAGTCTTTTAAAAAATGCAACGGATTTCAATGCTGTTTTCGGCAATAGATAGAGTGATTCAAGATGGGGGTTAATATGTATGATACATGCTTATTGCACCCATGCGAAACTGAAAGGGTCGCTAGTTTATTACCTATATTTAATTATAAACGCATAAAAAATACTCTATTTGAAATATAAACAGAAAAATAAACATTTCCTTTGGATGAAACTGTATCCTTGTCGTATAATGAAATTTGCTCGTACTGAATTTCAGGCGCTCAATTGAGGAAATTAAATGATCAAAATAACGCCTTCTATCCTGTCGGATATAGCTTATTACCGCTGTGCCTTTAATGTCCTCTTTATACTAGGTTATAGGTCTGTTGAAGAATTTCACAATGTTAAGAAATCTCAATCTCAAATTGCCAAAATTAGTAAGTAGTTGGAGATCTTCAATACGTTGGCTATAATGAGGATTTATTTATTCATATTATATTAATAGATACACTAAATTTTCATGCTACTTATAGGTATCACATATTATTATAATACTATAAACAAAAATAACTACATTGCGCACTTAGAAAGGCGTCAAGGTAAGACTCAGAGGACAATGTGTAAGTAAAGTAAATAAGTAGTACTGGTATTCATTGTTCATTCTGTATTATTAAAAAATAACCGATGTATGTAGTAACTTACCTATGTGTAAGGTATAAATCTTCATAATTAACTTAGTTATTCTAGATCATATTTTCTAGCAAGTTCCTTAAATTCCAAAACAGTAACAACTAAACCAAAACTGATCTTTTCTATTAAAACAATGCAGAATAAGCATCACGAACTCGCAAGCAAAAACAAGTGAACGACGTCGATAAAGGAAATGAGATGATCTCGAATGACAGCGCACCGACGGATATCACTCATTCGAGTCTCGTCTCGTGTGAATCGGTAACGCGAAACTCGCTCACGACTGGATTAATCATGGAACTTAGATTGTACCGTCTGAAACTGAAAAAGCTACTACAATTCTTCTGAAAAGTTAATATAATATAAATAAGTTTTTTATCGAACAGAATTAAGAACAGATGGCATTGAATAAATGTTCATATTGTCTATTGGCAGTTGGGTTCAGCCAGGATTGTTGTTTTAAAACACAACTCAGCAAAACTGTATTTTGGAGGAATCGCCGAAAAACTGACAAGCAGAGAACTATCAGGTAAACTGATATTTTGCTGAGTTTTGTTTTTTAACAATAAAATTTTAATAAAATACATTTTGTATTTAAACGTCTACAGTTTTTAGGCTTGTGGCCTTATTAATAAAAATCTCGACGGTGTTAAGCAATTGCTTAGCAGATTCTAAATTCAATTTCTGTATAGAAAACTTGAATAAAAAATCTACTAAGGAGTTTCAAACATCGTCAAGACTTTTTTATGAATAAGGCCATTAATAGTCTAAGTTTACTTTTGGTTCCTGGTTCTACCAGATTATTAGAATTCTATGTATTTATCGCTTTCACACACACAACTGGCATGGATAACAGTCTGATACTGCATCAGCATCATTATCTATACCAATTCTAGGTACAATCATCCAATCATCTATCGACACCTATCCATACAGTTGGCGTCACTAATACTGATTACGAATACGTTCTATGATTGCTATCATCCCCGTGGTTTAGATTTGATGACTGTATTACTGTTCGAGCAACAATACCATCAGAATTGAAATGACTTCATTATTTCAATGAGAATATGATTGCCGAGTTCAGCTGGCTTTGATTGATGACGTCAATCGCTTTGTTATTACATATAGAACGAATAATGATAGACTTGATGTTAGCTATTTTGGGGCGATTGCTTTTGTCGATTTCTGATTTAATGGACCGGAATATAAATTATTGAAGTTATTTTTACGTGGGTACTGTTCGATAAAGGTCTTCCTAAATCACATTAGGTTTCAAATGTTAATTACTATAAAATACATTATATTTTCCTACATTGTGTTATAATGGTTTTTTTTTTTAATTTCTTGTTATATAAGCTTTTCTGTAACTTGCAATGTATGTATGTTTGCTTAAGTCAAATCTTGCAAGCTAAATAGAACCACTTCCTGATATCCAAAAAATGAAAATTTGCATACTGATTTAAGTTTGGTAGTAGTACAATATTATGGTATTACTTTTGAGGTGATCTGACGAATGGATCCAGAAGGTTGACATAGGCACGTGGTCTCGAAATTCAGCCATGTTCGGGTTTATTTGATTCATTTACACTAGTACTATGAACCTAGCTGATTTAAAAGCTTTTGTTAAGATAAGATTATTTTAATATATTTTTCATATTTTGATTAAAAACAACCGTCTAACTCTATCACGAACGACTGGTTGGCACTGGTAGGTATTTATAGTTATATTTATATTTAACACATAAAAAAATGTTGCTTAAATTCGATACTTTAAGCTTTTATTATACTTTCTGGATATCCCTTTTCATTTGAAATCGGCAGTGCGAATGCCTTATCGATTTTTACAAGATTTATATGAAGTATAAAATATGTATTCTTTTAGAAGTTACATCTGTGTTTCCAGTTTGGAACTTTAAAGAAGTAAATTTTGTTCAAGAGAGCTCGGCAAACATTCCATATTGAACTGCGCCGTATATAGAGTTAGTTTTTAGATCAATCATTGTAACTCGACGCTTCGCCGGACCAGAATTTACATATCTTCTCTAAGAAATAACAAAAGGCGAACATCAAAAATTGGATTCTCATGAATCATGTTCCCAAGCGCTATAAAATTATTATCATTTCTGCGCAGTAAACCCGTAATAAAGTGCGTACGAAAATAATAATAACTCAATAATATCTTGGAATCATTTCACGAGTACATCTCCATTACTCTCGTTTGTTCGACACAAAAATACTGCCGGCGAAATATAGATGTCTGTTTATGACGTGACCATTGCTCACAATACGAGAACCACATAAATTAGGCTCGAATAAACAGTACACTTATTCCGAACGAGCCTCCCGCGACTTATTACCCTGACCCCGAAAATTCAAGCAAAAATCAACATTACAGAAACACAATAAAGGTTAAAATCCTATGTTGATAGCTCGAAGTAATCCCAATTGACTAATCTGAAAACACTCCGTCCGCCTTTCGCAGATGTCGATCGATTAATCTTGGCATCGGAATTATTCGGGCTGTTGACTGGTTGCCATGATAACGCGTTGAATCCTGCTTGTACCCGGGTTTCGAAACATGAAGGGATGGTTTGACAAAGTTGTTGCTTAAATAGGGATTTCATGTAAATGTAGATTTCGTCGAAATCTAAATAATCACGTCTCGATGTTCACAATGGTCTGTTCGTTGTTCACGGCCGCATATTGTCAGGCATGAGTACTTCGAGATTTGTGATACCGAGAACAACTAATGAAATGGCTCTTAGTACATTATATTACGAAAAATATATTCCGGATATTATCTTAGAAATACAGGGAGAAATAACGCTGATTAAATGTTTCTGCCTCATAGATATCGCTTTTATTTAGTTCGATTTTATATCTGAAAATATATCGCTAGAATACAAAATTTATAACTTATCTTATCCATTCCCATGTGATAAATTAATTATATTTTTTCCTCGAAGCTAGCTTATATTCTGTTAAATTCGTCCTCATTGCGGTAATTTTAATACCCCACAAAACTTCTGAAGTTCCCACCCTAACCATATCCAATGTGAAGGTCTAACCGGCCTGCAAACGATACGTTACTCACACATGCAAACACCGTAAAATACTTTCGCCAACAAAAACCTTGTCCCAGCGGATATCCGCATAAATCCGCCAATAAAATATCGGGTTCCCGGTTGTTTATACCGGTTGGTAGCCGAGTTATGACCGGGTGGTTGCTAAGCAACGGCTTCCCGTCCAAAACGTATAATATTTTATTTGGTAACTGTAATGCACTCAAGAAAATTGAGTCAGTATGAAATAGGGTATGCCTGATTCAGCGTTTTATTTATTTGAAGAAAAAAAAGTTCTCTGGAAGTACTGCGGTCGCTGTTGTATTTCCCAGACTTTTCATTTGTGGAAAGTGACTTGTTTATTTATGTAGTACTGGAGGCGTGTCTTTACTTTCGGGCTACTTTTCCTTGTACCAAATTCCCTGTTTTATCAGTAGCATTTTTTATACCTATTATTACTTTGCACTGACTACCGCGAATTTTTCATCTGCAAAGGCAAAAGAAAGGAAAATTTTGTTTTGATATCAAAAGGAATTTTTAAACGTAACAGGAGGTACCTTGACATTAACATTGACAATACAAACGAAATCTGATATCAAAAGTACTCTATTAATTTCTAATAACTATGAACCCTAAAATCACAACATCCATTTTTAACCCTCTCAAAAACACAGTCACACAAAACAATTGGCGATCCCATTCGAGTCCCACTGCTCGTTAATGTCAGTTCATTATCCACTAAACGGTTTTATATCCTGTGGGGATACATCCATCCGTATCGTGGCCTGTGAATGTTAGAATAGTGGGTTAAAATTGAATTGGGATTTTAAATTTCAACCTCTATTTGGGATCAAGATTTAGGTAGCGTCAATAAAATTGTTATTGGAGTATGGGTATTAGGTTTAAATTTATTTATAGAAATATAGTGTTAGAGACGTTTTTAAGTAAGTAGTACATATTATATTCGGTTTTTAAAGTAGTTAATTTTAAATCGAATTTAGATTTGTTTATATCATAATTAAGTCTAATTCTGGCTGGTTTTAGTTTTCTGTTTCTTGACTACAGAAATCTATTTATAACACATGAAAGAACTTCAATAACGATCTGCTCAAGTTTACATAAAATGCTTGGACTAATTTTGTGTGGGGTTCTTACAGTTCGAAATTCTAGGACATTCGTTGTCAACATTGTAATTGTTTCACTCAAAGTTAGGAACAATCGCGCGGTCAGGTTTATTACTTGAACCCTTCATTTTATTTGTTCTAATTGTTATGGGAGAAATACTTTGAGGCTTAATAACACGATGTATCAGAACTTCAAACAAAATATACTTAAGAGATAAATTATGAAAATATTAAGTTTTATATTCTCTTTTTACATTATCATATTTCAGACTAAGACTCATCCCCGTACAAAATACATAGGTACCTATTGTTGATAGTTTTAGGTGCAAAATTAACGAGGTTTTCCACGTCTAAGCACCCCAAATAAAAGCGAAACGATGTTTACTTTACTTTTTAATTAAGAAAGTTGCATGAGAAAAATATAGATACCCACTACAAAATGCAGAAACACCACACATTTTATACTTACCCATACACAAACTGCTGTTCTTCCATCCACGATAATTATACGAGTGAGATTATACATGCACCAGTTTCCACAGAATTTATATTAAATCCAAATTAACCCATTTAAATATGAATATTATAAAATTGGCATATTGTTATTACAATTATTACAAACTTCGGTCCTATTAAAGGGATGATATGGATATCAACTTTCGGATACAGATACGAACAGATTATATTTATTAATATTGGGTTCGGTTACAGATATGATATTTCGGATTATTCGATAGTTTCGGATAATTAAACATTCCGATATTAGATTTTATTAAGAGTCGGAAAAGAATTTATCTAAAAATTATATTAAGAATTATGAGTATATATGAATAAGCCCCTGGTAACGTAGATACTGGGTATTCTTGACTAGAAAAAATCTGTTGTAAAATAAATATAATCTTGTCTCATTAAGACTCCACTTGAAATTTATATCGATAAACATTTTTGAATCGGATATATTTCGGATATGAATATTCGATAGTATACTTACCTTGATAGCATCCCTGCTTCGTGGAGTGCTTTAAGCGTTCCGAATATTGTTAATAATTGAATTTAAATACTTAACAGTGGATGTTGCCCGAAGCAGATATTGGAAATGGATGGATTTCCGATAATTTTTGTTCAATTTTATTTTATCTACGGTACTTATTAATTTTACCCTTTAAGTAGGTAATTACCGAAATTTAATTTACCGAAAGTTATTGTTTGATTATGTGAGTATGACTATTGTGGAATTATAAATAAATAATTTAATTTAGTTCATAATTTTCTGTTAGGTATGTACATTTTTATCTTTTATCCTATTATTAGATTGTTTAAAGTAACTATACTACTTTTGATTTTATTGTAAAAAATGATGTTTTATTAAACGCAATTATTTATTCTTATTGTTAGTTAGGTATCTGAATTTTTGTAATATTATTGAATATCGGGACAAACGTTAGAATCTACTTAAATTCCGAATCCAGTTTATTCGTTTTATCCAATCTAGTTAAAATTGTTTATTTTAATAAATATATTGAATATGTTCTCTATTAGTTATTATTTTATATATTTTATGCCATTAAAATTATATGAACAGTATTCATTAAATAAATAAAAAAAACGTAAGTATTATTAGTAGCATTTTAAACATTATCACTCGATTTATAAAAAAATATTAAAGTTATACAATAAAACCAACACAAAAATTGAGCTGCTACCAGTGAAATTTTACATATGAAATATATAAAAATGAGGCAGATATGTTATTAGCGCTCGCATTGATAGGACTCGAAAACCTCTTCACTAGAAAGTTTTCAATAATATAGCTATTTCTCTTATATTTACGTGCTTGTTTTATATTTTGTGCTATTTATTCATTTGTGCAACTTCACAACATTTTGATATACATAAATTATACCAGCGCGATCACGAACTTAGAAGTAACATTATATATTTTGTATAATATCATTGGCTGCTACAAAAAGTATTGCCTTGGTTAGTCATAGTACATACATCCAACGCAAACGCTGTCTACCTCAACATAAACTGCCTGACAGCTCAACAATCCCACAAGAAATAAAACACAATCAACGAACTTTACACCCCAAAACAAACCTTATAACAACAGCATTAAGATTAATTTGCATATCAAATGAATCCACCCGATGTTGTACAGTGGTTCCGCAGTAATATAAAAGATTTAGTTACCATTATACTCATACTGCGGCCATTAACCCCGTACTTTATAAGGGTTACTTCTGAAAGTAAAATCTTGCGTTTATCTCGTAAAGTGGTAGAATGGCGCCTGTAGGGATATCCAAGGTTATATATTAGAGATATAAATACTTCATACTGAAGTTTTGTTGTTACGTAATCAAATACATGTGTGACGCATAACCCTACTTAGAAAGTAGGTCGTAAGCAAAGTTTGAATGTTTAGAAGTGTTTAGTGATTTAGATTTATATGACATAGAGAACAATACAAGCGTACACATTGTTACTTTTTTTAAAATTTGTCTTATATAATACCAGCCTATAAATGTCACACTGCTGGGCACAGGCCTCTTCTCAAATAGAGAAGGAACGAGCATTGATCACCACGCTTGCTCATTGCCGGTTGGCGATTTCAGATTCCAATTGTTGGAAGCCAGCCCCCCTAGACAAATGGCATTTCGACAATCGTTAACGATGATAGAAATCGCTTAAATGACATTAAATGTATGGAAATGACATTTATTTTCGATATGTCACATGACTTGGACTTGTCACTTCCATACATTTGAACGATTCGATCAGCGTTATCGCTTGTCGAAATGTCACTTGTCTAGGGGGGCAGGTTTCCTCACGATGTTATCCTTCACCGATTGTCAATTATGTCTTAGAATAATTAAGAAAGTACATAAAACTTTGAAAAAGTCACTTTGGTACTTGCATGTAATGGGTTCGAACCTGCAACCTTGCACACAAATCCGTTCATTGAACCACTAGGCCACCACAACACTTGTTTTATAACGTGAATTTGTCTTAAAACGTGGTTTATTTATTCATTAGGTATTAGATGCCGATCAAAGAATGGGTTAGAAAAAAAATATCATTCCTACTGACAGAGTTTAAAATAACGACCATAGTAACTGTCTTTATTATCACTAAGGGCTGATTTTTCCAACGCTTGATCATTTTTATTTGTGAAATAAATATGACATCTGACAGATTTCGTTTGGAAGAACTCAACAATAATTCATAAATTATTCCTCGGATAAAATTATCTGGCATTGGTAAAATCAGACATAAAACCACGGAAATAATTGTAATGTCAGTGTAAATAGCATATACAGTAGTTCTAAACTTATATTCTTTTACTTAACTATTAAAATAAATAAACCCTACATAACTACTACGTCATAATATAAAAAAACCTAAATGTCTTCACGAAAACTCATCACCAAATTTGTAGGAACTCGGAACGAACCTACCCAAACCGGGAACGACCAAAATTGCTTCAATAAAATACGAAAATAAATTTTATTTTTCAAGGCGGGTGTTATTAGCGACAGATACTGCGTTTTCCGCAGATATTTTAGTTTTCTTTATGCTTCAAGAGTGCTGCTTTTTCTGTTTATTGAGCGCAGTAATATATTGTTTGAAACTGATGTGGCTATGTTTGTCTAAAATGCTACATGTCGGTTGTCATTGTTTTTTGATGTAGTTTTGTTAACTTCAATTAATATTTTTCTTTCCTCCTCTATATACACTTGTTGTCCTAACTTACCTGTAATATCCTGGGACAACTCACACACGGCCATGTGATCCCAGACTAGGCAAAGCCTGTATTATGGCAACAGTAGATAAATTACAACCAGACACAAAACAAATGATCGTGCTCATCGCACAAATATTTGTCCTGGGCGGAAACCGAAACCATGACCTCTGGATTATACTCTCGTCACATACTTTGACATTGGCAAAATCGTCATTATCCCGCGCTAAATCGATTAATCTACAAATTTGAATTGCATTCCGATGCCTTGAGTTTAGAGGTGAGCATTATTGATATTACTGTTGTTAGGTTGATAATTTAGAAATAGTAATATTGTTACAATATTTTTTTAACAACATGGTATTTTATAGTAGTAAAAAGCAATCATACGTAAGGTATTTGTAATCAAGGCGATGTTAATGATCACAAGGAACAAGTACAGTCTGCTATTTAAAGATGATGATAATATGTTATTATAAGTTAATAGTCTTTCTGCCTAGCCTTTTACCAAGCTTTGTTGGGGTTGGCTTTCAGTCTTACTGGGTGTAGCTGAATACTTTATTTTACATGGAGCCACTGTCTATCTGACCTCTACAACCCATTTCACTATATAACCCCGTATCCCATAATAAGACTGGTTGTCAGAATTGTAATGACTTATCGATTGTCAAATATCAACGTATGACAGTCGGGACCAACGGCTTAACGTGCTTTCCAAGGCACGGAGGGGTCTCTGAATGTTTTAAAAATGGGCACCCATCCATCGCGGCTTAACCTTCTTTATAGGTTAAACTGTAAGGCTTACACTTAGCCACAAGCCCTCTTTAATACCTTAATAGTCCATCATAAAATAATAAGAAAGCTATAAAATTGTATATACCTAGTAATCGAAGTACCTAGAACCCAACTTTGCAAATAGAAACTAAGTAAACGGGCGTTTGCAAGTGAATTCAATTCCCCGCTATTTTCAATTAACATCTGTGTCCCGAGAGACATTTCTTTCGTAACTAAGGCTTTGTTGCCTTGAATACAGTCACCGCTTTGTCTCCCTACTTCTCTAAAAAGAGAAAAGCTCTTTGTATTTTTCTCATTTTTGGAAACCACGGGTTCTCCTTAAGGATTTTGGATTTTAATATATGAGAGTATTATTATAATTTATAATGATACTTTATTGTGTTTCATTAAACTACATATTTCATTGTTACTGTTTTGTGTAGGTAGATGATTTTGTGAGATAATGCATGAAATGAAGATGGTTTGCTAGAGTGTACCTACATTATTATATCTACAATACATATCGTCATGATCGTAGAATAATGTCGGTTTTGCAAAAAATTCGAAATTGACTTTTTTCCATATTTGGAAACTACATAGTGTAAATATTGTAACTACATTGAAAAAAAAAATCTATCTATTTTGGATTTCAAATTAATCAGTCGGTAAACTGTTGGATTTGATAGGCGCTCATAGTAAAATGACGCTTGTGCATACTCGTCATTGTACGACGCGCGGGGATATCCCGTCACCCTCTCCCACTCCCGACGAATCTGCACAAGCGCCACTATTCGTCGGATTCGCCCACGCATAGCAACGGATTAGGTTTTCTTAAACAATTACATTATTTTATCTCTGTTTACCTGTTTATTAATTATTTGGTGCCTAGTTTTTTACATAGCAGGTTGAAATTCTGCCACAACAAAAACAGAACGATCAAAGTTACGTTACAACTTGTCGAAGAAACAAGCAAAAATTATAAAACTAAGAATTTTATTCATGAAATGTGCATTGATGAGGAAGACTGCATACCAAAGACTCCAGGTAAGTAAATTCACTATGTGTTATAATTTGGTATCATTTAATTTTAGTATTAATATAAAATTAGCAAAGTTATTATTTTAGCGTCTGTTCTGACTATCCGTCGGTTTTCTGCGGAAAATTATAAATCGATTATAAATTTAATTTACATAAAAATAATAATTATATCTGATGATACATATTATTCTGTTGAAGATGTATTATATTTAACAAGATTTTAATTTTCAAGTTATAAGTAACCATGCTACACTTTTCTATGGAAATGATTTTTTATGTGACGGTCGTATCTGACCATCCTACTTTGTTCTTAGAACTAAATTCACTTCCGCCTTTTTTCTACTGAAAAACTATGTTTAATTGTATATATTTAATATATTTTTTTATAAAAACATAATCTAATCTGAGTAATAATTAATCTGTATAAATAAAAAGAAGTAAACTTTATTATTTATATACTTGCGAATATTTTTATTGAGAACCGCTTTTGTACGGGTTTTATTAGTCAACGTTGACCTGTGATATTATTAATTTATATTTTTATTACATATACTGTCATTTTTTTAGACAGCCATTTGCCGTAACCCCCAGGAGCGAGATGGACGACTTTTATGAGCAACATACGAAACAAGTGAAACTATAAAATCAATAGATGAAAATATGAACCCTAATGTACATACCATTACCTAATTTTGTTTTTAGAGAAGATCTTATTCTGGCCGTAAATCAAAATGCATCCTCACCATATTTTCTCCCGGCAGAAAATCAGCAAAGTGTTCGTGTCCTCAGGTTTAACTGCTTTAAATACCTCTAAATTGATGTCAGATCTTTCACAATCTGTCACCTTTCCCTCAACCGATTACCCCAGTTGTTGGCCACAACGGACAAAAACCTATGCCATTACCATACTATACCCATGGTAAAGCATGTTACGATTTTTTTGTCTCACTCATGTCTTTCCCATGGTGCAGACTATAGCAACAGGTCATCATCAACTTTGCCGTGTCTTCATGCTAGTCGTCTCCGGCGCCTCTTATTCGAAGTAGTTATAAAACACGTGCCCAAAATTATGATGATTGGCAGAAGTTAAGAGATAGGCAGAAGCTTATCGAATACGGGAAAATTAAAATCCAGCAAAAACTATAGGCGGGCCTTGCAAGTATAGATATTATAAATGTTACACTATGTTGATTCTTAAATAAGGTGATCGTGAGGAACAACACATGCATGTTGCGAACTAGCCCGTTCATACAAGAGGCAACGCAAGTCTCCGATACCCGACCACTTTAGTCTTAATCAATTTAGTACGATTACCTATATGATTTGTATGGCTTGAAGTTGCTTGGATACTGAAATCATCGGGTATCGGAGACTTGCGTCACATCGTGTACGAACGGATTACCCCGATACCAAGCAACCATTGTTCTTCACGTGACGATGTTGATTCTGAAATAAGGTGATCCTTATTTCAGAATCAACATGTCTGTAACATTTATATCTACACGTGCAAAGCCTGCTTATAGTATTTGTTGGAGTATTTTTGTCCTCAAATCAAATCAAATCAATCTTGCATTCAACTTTTAGAGTATCGCGTTGTTTTGTAGTATTTTTTGCCACAGGCGTTCTGTCCACAGTGTAATTAAAACAACTCCTGTGTTTTTGCTCAGCAGCCCTTTCTAGCACACTGTTTGTTGGTTTATACCAATTAATACACTAAATAAATGGAAAACACTTGTACGTTGGGCTAAAGTAACAGAAGATTCTTATGAAGTCCTAGACAATAGTGCAACAGAAATGTTGTAATATTTTTGATTTGATACTTATTAATATTTCTAGTTTCATAATTGTTACTATTTTCATCTATGAAACAGGGAGATAACGATAACTTTTTATTGTAATAACATTGATTGTGATACTATAGCTCTGCTAATAAATGTTGATGTTTTAGATTAGAAGTAATCAGGTCCAAATACCATCAACATTATAGTCTTGTTAGTCTAATTGGTACAAAAATAATGCTGTTGATAATTACTAAACTTAAGCTTAATGTTTATCATGTTGATTAAAAAAGAATACAACCAAATAATTTGTGTTTTATTTAAGATACCCTACCTACCCCAACCTACGATGTCAACCTACCTATTTCTTACCGACCACCTGCCTACTTACTAACTTATGGTTAAAATAGAATACGACAGATAACATATCCGACAAAATATTACTCAGTAAGTCGATAGAACATGATCGGAAAGTAACATCCGTCATGCTTTGAACAGTAATTTTCCGAAGAACAATGTCGGATAATACTATGTGACTGTAATTTTGTGTGTTGACTCCGAAGTAAAATGCAGCATGTGATTTTTCTAGAAAACTGAATAAATATAAGTTTTTATTTTTATTCAGTTTTAAAACAAACCCTTATTCTGACTTATATACCAATTTTCATAACAATAGATTAAGAATTAAAAAAGTTACGTCTAAAAAACTAACATAATTTTTTAAAATGGCTCCCCTGTAAAGTTTGATTTATGTTAGATCCGTCATTATTCTACGATCATGACGATATAAGTAGACAACATTACATACATTTCATTGTTCTGAACCCAAACTAAGTAGCTCGATCACTTGTGTTATGAATTCAATCATAAACATAAATAGTATAGTACCTATATAGTGCCAGCTGTAAAAATCAAATTTTCTCAAAGACAGTTAAAGCACCAAGACTCTACCTACAACAAATTGAACAGTACTTCAGATAGTGAAACACTCAACAACTATAAAGTAAAATAATAATATTCAGTAGCCACACATCGTGAGCGTAGTGCCTACGACAGACATACACAGACAAACACAAACACGCACATAGACGTGAAACAAACTTACTCACAACTCAACTATATATAATTATCTACAACTACATACATTTTGCTAAATCAGTGCATATGTTTTTCCCTTGTCTATTCAATCGCCAACCATACAGATAACATTAAAGTGAACCTTATTTGTGTTATAATGTTAATCGAAGTTTCTTAAAAAACGTATTTCTAGTTCCATACTTCAAGTGTAGGTCACCCTGTAGTCGTCTAGTCGTATGTGACTATTTTCAATTAAAACCTCTTTGTCCCTTTGCCCGCAGAGACGTTCTTTCGAAGCAAAGCTTTGTGTTGCACTGAATACGTAGATGTTGAGTCTAGTCTAGAACTCGTCTCTTTTGAACTTATTTGAAAAGAGAATAATGGCTGGTTTCAAATTTCAAAATGGATGGGTTTTATCAAAAGAGTTTGTATAAATTTCGTGTTTTTGTCAGGATTTTTTAATTTTTTATATTTTTCTTTTATTGTGCCAAAACAATTGAATTCATGTTTTTTTTTTATATATTTTTATACAGCATTTTAAAGCTTTATGTGAGGTCTATATTTATAAGCGGAGAACAATAAAATCACTACCACAAATATTTAAATATAGGTATTACTACTACAAAAATATAATAGATTTATTGTGCCAAAATTATTGAATTAGTATTTTTTTAATATTTTGACGGAATTTTAAAGCTTTAGGTAAGTTAAAAATTTATAAGAGCACAATAAAATTACTACCACAAACATTTAAATATACCATAACTACGAAAATGTAATAGATTTAGAACGGAATCCACGAAAGGAACTTATAAGATTGAGCGAGACTGCAAATCTTAACCTCGTAAAATGAAAACTGCGGATTCGAGTGAGAAGCGTGAAGAATTTACAGTTTCGTCCTCTAAGTGAATCTCTCTTTATGAAATAAGCGGTACTAAATAAAAAGAGGAAAGATTTGTGGAAACGATTTGTATTAAGTTAAAAATAAATGTCTCTACAGTATATCTATATGTTTAAAACATTTGGCTAGCTAGGTAACTTGGAGTTTATCCTGGATTTTTTATATATTGCAAAAATAAATGTAGGCATCAAAATACAATTGATTGGCTATTTGACAGTAATTTTTATTGTATAGCAATAAAACATGAAATATTTTTTCAATAAACTACTTATAGACTAAAAATATTTTTTCAATTAAATAAAATACAGTAGAGATTAAATATAAACAAAGCTCAAAATCAAAGTGTTATTATCAAACCAGAAAATATCTAAGACAGCTTTAAATTCAACTATCGCGCCTTGCCTTTCCTTTAATATACTAAGAATAGTTGAAAAATAAAACGCTTACTGTACCCAGAATAACTTGTTAGCGTTGAAACTACAACTACGACGCGAAACACGACGTTCGATCTTGTGTCACGGAGCTTCGAAATTCTTAGCAAAGTTTTGGAGTCGTTATATCGTATTGTTAGATACGGTATTTGTGTTGACGGTATTGAACATGTAACCAACTTATGACTTGTCAATATAGATTAGGTACTTGCTTCCCCGAAAACCTTAAATTGTAGACGGTCTAGGCAAAATTAGATCAAAGTTACAGGAAAGCCGTTATAGGTACGTTATAAAAAAAAACACCGGGCATAACAAAAATGATGTATATAAGATTTTAAGGAGAACTCAAATGTAATTTATACAAACAAATGAACGATCCAACTGAATAAATGCCTGCAATATACTCAAATTTATGTTCCTCTCACTTAAATAAGAAACAGAAAGAAAATAAAATCCAAGACATTACTTTTCCTTTACACTCGAGTAACAAATACCGCATCCACACAAAATGTTGGGGTAATCAACTTTATGACATCCATGTATCGTCGAACTGCACAAATTGCGTTCTTACTACATATAAAAGTTGTTCTCGGCAATCAGCTGATTAAACTCAACTGGAGAACCGAATACACACTCTAAGAGTTTGGCGTTAAAGTCTAAATTCATTTGGGATACCACTACACATACGAAGACGGCTTTAGTACCTACCATGAATTCAGTAGTAAAAGGAAATTAGATAAACGGGCTATTTCGTTAGTCTTAATCTTATTATTAGTATTGGAGAGTAGGTACAGTAATATTACTAAGCAGATCAGTTAAGTTGGTAATTTACTGAAGTTACTAGTTCGAAGTTAATTTGGCAATTGGTTATATAAGTTCTTGATGTTACTACATTAAAGGAATGAGTTTATTTGTTTGGCAGTAGTAAAGTAAGTAATTATGATATAACACTTTTAACAATAAAAAGTGTATTGACGTCTAGCTTTAGGCACCAGTCCTTCATGTTATAATATCATTAATATTATGCATAGTTTACATTAATATCCTTAAAAACATGAACCTAATTTTACATTACAGTGATCATATTTTCAATCTTCATATCCTTTCTTTTGTTTTTACTTGTCTAATGTATTGAACTAAACGTTCGGTCGCCAAACAAGATATAATATCTTAATATAATATCTTGGGAAAACTCACACACAGCCATCAGATCCCAAACAAGGCAGAGTCTGCATTATGGTAACCAGACAACTGATAAACATACTTATATATTTTTAAATACACACATATTACAGATAAATTACACCCAGACACAGAACAAACGAACGTGCCCATCACACAAACATTTGTCCTGGGTGGGAATCGAACCCACGACCTCAACTTTAGCAGTCAGGGTCACTAACCACTAGACAAACAGGCCCGTCATAACTATATAGACTACTATATACTTTTACCGATCACTTTAAGGGTACATGGACATTAGACGAATATACTATTGCAAACATTCCAACTACTTTTCCTCCCTAACCACATGCTTATACGCTCATCGTATTTAGTCCTGACCTGGTTTTCTTTAAAACTCAAAATTGTTTGAAATTTCTGAGGTCAGATCTAACAACTGTACTTTCATCTGAAACTAGTATTCTATTTTATTCATCACTCGAACGAAACTTCTCTTGATTATTTATTTAGATATTCCGGCGCCTTACTCGCTTCATTCGGAATGCCTGACTAGTTTTAGTTTTAAATTCTAAACTAGAGTAATACTAGTCTTTTAAAATGTTGTTCTTGTTATCGAAAAACGATGACAATATCTACACTAATATTATAAATGTTGTATAAATATATTTTGATTCAGTAACACAATATTAATTTAATTCTAAGAAATTTAAGTTAAATACACAAAAAAAAATACAAAGTAAACTAATCTAATTAAAGCGTAAAACCTAAAATATGGCAATGTAAAATGCGAGTAACTCTAAAAACACCTACAACTAAAAAACAAACGCAAAGGCGTCAATTCGAAAACATATATTTCGAATGTTACGAAAAACATCTGAGTCTGTCTGTAACGCTTTCTTGAAACTTGGTATTGTGAAGCTTGTAAGTAAGTAACCCCCGTTGCCATAAGACATTTTTTTTTCTATTAATACTACTTCTTATTTCTTTTCTATTCGGGACTGAGACAAATCTAACAAAAGAAATATTGTAAAAATGGGTCCACCCGTTCTTGAGTATCCGAGAATGGTGTCGCTAACCCAACTTTGTTTTATATATAAAAATAATTGAAACAATTTCAAATGACCATCTAGATATTCATAGAAAAGTGTATAGCATTGTGTCATTATATACGTCAGTACCAGCCAGCACAGCAATGGACATTAAAATGTCACATGACTAGCATTTTCTTTGAACACGCGATCTTCACATTATATTATATTCTTTTACTGAAAGACTTTCCACCGGAGTGCAACAATTTTATTAACATACGGGCTTATATAACGGACGGGTGTACATCTTTTTCTTTGGTATATTTTAAACAATCAAGTTTAATTTCTAAGTGACAGTGTCACTCACATGCGCGCAAATATTCGAACAAGGTTCGCGCGCTTTGATGTCTGTTAAAAAACCGACACAGCTTGGAAATGAAATCATTTCCAAATTCGTCCTACACTTGTGAGTTTGCGAATGTGAGTGACCGGTATTAGAACATTAGGTACACAATTTATTATGCGTATCTATTTGTCATTTTATGTTGTTTTGTTAGTATTGGATTCAGGAAGTACTTATCTGTAATTGCGTATGCAATTAATTTTTAAAAGTTTGAGTTAAAGTTTCATTTAGCATGAGATTTATGCCTTAGCGAGAATTTAGTTTCAAATTGCTTTCATGAACTACACATTGATGTTGGTAAATTTCGAACTTACTAAATGTTATAAATATTTTGAGTTTTATTTGTCAGTATTATGTTTCCATTGGGAGGAACCCAATTGACACATAATGTTGAAACAATTTTGGCACTAGTGTTAACATGAAGAGCACGCAGCGTCACAATTCCAATGTTAATCAGTCGGAATTAAATTCAAGAGTGAAACACGTACTTAATGGGTTTTATATTACACTACGCTTACACAACGGTGACGCACACAATACACGACCGTATATTTCCAGCCAGCAATTCGCAGCGAATGTGTAAAGTGACACCGGGAGTGTAGTGTGAACTCCGCCTTACCACCTGTTTAACTTGCGAATTCTCGGCTCAGAATACTTAAATGTTTCACTAAGTACACTATAGACTACCACGAGTGTCTCACGTGCTTAACTTTGAGTTTCGATGAGTATTTTTTGAATTTTAACTGAGGTGGGTTTAAAAGAGATTCTAAGTTGTAAACGTGATTATTTTTTGTTTATTTTTAGATTTACTGTAACATACAAAATAAAAATTTAATGTAAGGATTTTTAGGACATGTGTTTTAGTTCTAAAAGTAATAGGTATATTTATTTTATTAAGTTCGACCGCAGGCTTTGACTGCTTTACCGGACGTTTTTATTTATAACGCTTGTTGCATTTTTATGGTACTTACTTTTAAAAGTACAATGTGTAACCAGCTTTTACGATAAAATACGGGCAATGACTCTTCTTCAACATTTTTAACACAAGTTACTTGGTTATTGTACTAGTTTAAAGGATCATTTAAGTATATTATAATCGGGATATTATAAAACAATGCGGGTTAGTAATTTATAACTCAAGAACAGGTGCCTATTTGCTTTGTATATGGTCCTGTCGTTTGTCTGTTATGTAAACTAAAATATACGGAAATAAATAAAATATACAAATAATATAGAAGAATTAAGTATAAACCAATCAGAAAAAATCACGAAAAAATATCATGACTTACGAGAACTAGGTCTACTTACGCCATTAGATAATAAATTTGATAAAAAAGGCGAAATCGTAATTGGATAACATTACATCATCAAATAACCCACTAAAATACTTAAAACTGATATTCAGAAAATCCGAAAATCACTTGAAACAAAATCTCTGGTAATAACGTCGACGATAAATTGTTAGAAAGCTCCGCTTATCTCATTTAAATATCTGCAGACCGCAGCACTGCAGTCTCTTATATTACCGGTTTGATATAATTAGATGAATCTACTGTTTCAGGCGGCCCAAGTTGTAAACGGTTTTAAATCATTTCATTTTCGGTTAAGGAATTTATGAGACGGAATATTTTGAGGTATTTGTACCTACTATAAAATTTAAGGGCGATTTGATTGTAATCAACGTAATTCACATTAAGTTACAAATTTGTCTTAAGCACAAAGAACACCAAGCATTTGTGGATCACAGAAATGCTTGTCCAATGCGGGTATCGAACCCGCAGCACGTCGCGCACTGTAGTTAATTGACGTGGTGACCTATCACTCGGCTATCCGTGCAGTCTTTGTGTACCTCATTCTGTGTTAATAAAGCTTTATTAATATTTTTGGAACTGTTGCAAGCAAACCAAATTCCCTACCTACCCTCTATTTAAACCCAATCTATTCGCTTAACAAACTCAATTTCAATTATTCGTTTGCTACAAGGATTATTATCAATGGACTCCAGCAGGTAAGGAGGGGTGCAATTTGTATTGACTTGTCTGTCATAATGCCGAGTCTAGCAAGAGGATCTGTGGTCGTGCTGTGAATGTATGAATGTGATTCAGTTATGCACAGATATTTAGTAGGTAAAACAGATTATTGAATGTATAGTTAAGGATTTTTATAGTTTTATTAAATCATGTTGTTTATGAACTGGTTTTAAAAATGGTTGGAGGTTATGAATTGGTTAGATGACTGGATGTGAAAAGTCAAAATCTAATAAGTCAGTCAGTTAGATAATAAAAAAATAAAAGACACGTATTTTTTGCTCATATCGTCGACGCCATGCGTGCGTATAAAATGCAGGAAATTGTAACGTCATGAACCATTTCAAATCAATGTAGCGTCGTGAGTCTAATATTTTTAAATAATCTATCTGAACGACATTAAAAAAAATGTCGTCAACGCCATTCTTTATAAGTTTATATTAGTGTAATTTTATTGTCTAGTTATATAAAATTTGACTGATGTTTGCTTTACGCTTTGTTCACAATATGAATTCTGATTGCTATTCTAAACTAACCTACGTCTCGTGTACGTTTATGCCTAGTAAAAATATTCTACGGATTTTTTCTGTTACTATCAATAAGTACATAAGGCTTCCTACATAGATAGTTATGTACATTTTACTTGAATCGCAATAAAATAATAAACCGTAAAAAAATCGTGTCTTTAATTTAGATCTTAATTGTAATTGCGTAGCAACTCGGCCGGCGTTTTAGTAAATGCGAGAACGACACGAAGTATTACAAATTCACTTCGCCTTAGGGCAGGCAAATTTTCCGCAGAACCTCACTTTAAAGGTAGGGCACGAAAGTGTCTCGCCTGCCCCGAGGCGAGCGTAAAAATACTTAAGGTATGGGACTCTTAATTACGCCAACATAATTCCTTGCTCATTTGAATCAACAAATCCTTTCAGTGTAATTTTTTTGTGAATTTAAAGGTCTAATAGATTTTGACGGCAAAACACAAAAACAAAACACATCGGTTCTAGAAATACGTTTTTGTGGATGATTATTGAAGTAAAAACTTCATTAGATGGAGTTATGGGAAAATACAATTGAATTGGCGACACTGTTACCGTTACCGACACCTCCATATATAAGTATTGTAGTTTTTCAAGTTTTCACCGGAGTGTTTTTTTTTAAACTACACACTCACACATTTCAGGATTCATGCTTATGCGGTCTTCCATACCATTATAACAAATTGCAAAAATAAATCTATGGATGCTACAACCTATGTTAAGTAATGCCTCGGACAGTAACATAAGTTTGCTACGGATTTCGATCAAAGACAGATTATACCCAACCTTTTTTTTTCATTAAAAAGTACAGAATTCGTAATAGATTTTTCTAGCAGAACCACAAACTCAAAACAACGTAATTGCGATTTAAATAAAACATCTTGTTTATATTCAATCAAAATGGTATATCTATCCAAAAAGGGCAAAGAATACATTTGGTATAGAGTCAGTTTACCAAATTCCAACTCAAAATAATGTAATTAAATAACTTTAATTATTTGCCTTGAAGTTCACATCGCTTCAGCGGTCTAGTTACGATTTTTGGAATTTAATAATTGATTCGAAAAATAATAAAATTTGTATTTTTTGTATACTGATTCTAGACCAGATGTACTCTTCACCCTTTTTGGATAGATAATAACCTTTCAGTAACAATACCTAAAGCTTTTTTCCGTTAACATTTTAATATTTCATCGCGTCATAACATAATATCGACTGAATGTAATATTTATGTGGATGTGTCAATTCTGATCGCTAAGCGTTTCAATTGCTATTGATTTCGAGACCACAGCCACAGTACGTTAGATTCGAATCGAGCATCCGATTTTAACCTCAATGTAGTGAATAACGAATCAATCAATGTGTTTTAGTGTTTGTTAGGGTGAAATATGAATGACAAAGGCCTATAGTAACGAGAGTTTTGTGAGATAGTAGGCATACTTATTCAGTTATTAAGAGGTTTGTGAACTGAAATTACATGTTTTATATTGCGTAATAAAGCCCCATAGTTATTAACACACTCTTTTATTCCCAACTAGTTGTTGCCCGCGGCTCCGCCTGCGTTATTGTTATCGCGGCAAAAATTAGACTTGACTATGTGCTTACTTAAGATCCAAACTGCTGCAAACTGCGAAACCGATTTATATGAAACTTGGTATGGTGTACATATAAGGTTTCTTCAAAATCGACATAGCGGTTTAGCTGTGAAGCTTAACAGACAGACAAAAATTGTTACTTTTCCATTTATAATAGTGGTATGGAAGTAGGTATGGATATCATACATTTTTCTAAAACACATTGACAAGTAACTCTGATTGTTAGTTTGCAATAGATTTGCCCCCAATGCGTGGTAGTAGGCTTATACTGCTACCTATAACTATTTAAAGAAAAAAAAGTTTACAAGAATTTGTTCCGAAACCGTTGCATAAACTTTCAGGCTTTCCACACAACATCATGAATTTCCTAAACAAAATCAGCTAACATTCCATCCAACACATTCATAGGTACTAAATACTATGCGGACACTCTATCTACCGAACATCTGGGACCCAAGTTATAATCGGAAAAAAGTACAGCTATGCCGTGAACGGACAAGTTGCGAAGTAACCAAAGTTTCACGACACTCCACTGGCTGGACTTTTACTCGGTTTTTATGAAGTTTTCAACGGAACCCCGTTTTATCTTCCACTCAGATCTTTTTGAAGTAAATTTGTTATTAAGTATTTGACGTTCGCTGCGGGTTGACGTAAACTTTCGATGTCTCGGTTAAGTTAAGGTTTATCGATGAGACTTCTGAGATTTCTATTTAATTCGAAGTAAATAATAAATCAGTGTTAAAAGGAAACTACTGATCTTCTTTATACCGAACAATATATTATCATTAGCCGTTACCTGCGGTTACACTCGCGTGGATGTGGGTTATCGCAAAAAGAAACCTATATCCTTTCTCAGGCTCTAGACTATTTGTGTACCAAATTTCATTTAAATCGGTTCAGTAGTTTTTGCGTGAAAGAGCGATAAACAGACAGAGTTACTTTTGCATTTATAATATTATTAGTAAGGGTTAGATAAAAAGTCGTGGTGGCCTAGTGGTTCAATGAACGGATTTGTGTGCATAAGGTTGCAGGTTCGAACCCACTACAGGCAAGTACCAATGTGACTTTTACAAAGTTATAAGTACTTTCTTAACATCATTGACAATCGGTGAAGGAAAACATCGTGAGGAAACCTGGATTCCAAACTTTGGATTCTGAATCGCCAACCCGCACTGAGCAAGCGTGGTGATCAATGTTCGTTGCTTCTCTATACGAGAAGAGGCCTGTGCCCAACAGTGGGACATTTATAGGCTGGTATTTTTATAAGGGTTAGATTGATGACGCCATAAAGATTCAATTCAACAATTCAAGGCTCAGTATAACGAGGGACGCGCGCACTGCCATTGTTATTCGAGGGATACATTCGTGATGTTTTAGAACATCTAAATATCCGCGTGTCGGATAAAAACGTTTAAGAAAACTAATATTATATCCGACATATCTAAAATAGGTGTGCTTTCAAGTAAATGTATCTTAAAACTTCATGAAGTAGTCTACATACTCATAGTTTTATGGCCGCCTGGGGACCGAAGTTTCGGATAAAAGCGGCTACCGTGTAAGTTCGGTTACACGTCTGAACTACTTGCAGCAGGAATACTGTATACTGTGTTTTACTTAAGTTTAAAACAAGATATTGCATTTGAATTTAGAAAATGTAATTAAAAAAATATATAAAGTAGTTTCGTTGATGGTTTGCAAGTGTAATTTTTTCTTAAAAAAAGAAATGAGTGTTTGTTTAACTCTCTGATACATTGTGTGGTTTGCATATATGATCTTTGAAGTATCCCAAAATGTATATTTTGCAGTAAACCAAAAATTATGTAAGATGAAATCAAAAGTGCCAATAAAAAAAAAAACGAGAATTTTAGACAATAAAGGAAATGTAGGTGTAGGATATAATGAAATTGGATTTAATAAACAGCAGCTCAAAGCCATCATAATTGCGTATCAGCTTTAAAATAAAATTTTAACAAAAACAGGCGGCGAAGTTTAAAACACCCATCCCTCATGCATCATCCCACAGAATATTCCACAAAAACCGACAACTGAACTTATTTTTATAATGAGCCATAAATTACAAACAACCACAGCTGATAGCCGGGGTCATCGCACTAAACGACTGCGACCGCAGCGTAGTGGTCGCGACCAGTGCCTGTACTATGAGCTTTTAAAACAGGACTGTTGTCATCGTGGAAGCGAGACGGCGCACTACACTCTGTGTAGCGTCGTCTCGCTTACACAACGGCAATAGAGCTTATAGTGAGCGCTATCAGTTGCACTCGTTACGAAGAACGAGCCGCAAACGCGGCCGCATTATTTTAAATATTGCCTTTTATTTATTGTAGGAAAAATATGACGTAATTGACTGTTGTATAGTATGATTGGTTATATCGTGGCGGTTATTGGATTTTCTTGGAGGTTTTTCTTAAGCAAATTCTTCAAAAGATATATAGCCATAATAATGTGAATGGCTTTAATAAGTATAGACCCAAATTTTCGTTCATACTAGTTCTTTATACATTTATACAATGTATAACTCATACAGAGTGGTGTGGATAATTTTTATGTCACATGTGATATAAAGATGGTTTGCCATGTATTTTTGATAAAAAAATTAGCATCATTCCAGACGTTTAAAATTATTCATTTCAAGAAAAAATATTAAATTTTACACAGCAAGAAGTCAAGTTCGAAACCTATATTTTTTCCTCACTCTTTAGCAAACAGCCAACACTTTTCATCTATCACTTCCATATAAAATCAACACAAGTCGACACTCAAGAAATGTAGCAGTAACATAATACGTTGCGACGCTCCCGTGATGTATGGCTCTCACCCCGAGGGATGAAACTTTGAGCCGACAAAAATCCCTGGGGTTGAAACTAGTCGGTAAACAAAAAACTGTGCGGTTTTTGTCGGTCTTGTATTTGGACATACGGTTTGCAAGGCTGAGAAACATTTTGGTTTATTCTTAAGACACATCAAAACTGATTTGATGTTTGATTTTTTTTTATATATATTTCTATATATGTCTGTGCCAATGATTCTGTAACGTGGGTCATAAAATAAACTGTTCAATCTATACTAATATTATAAAACTGAAGAGTTTGTTTGTTTGTTTGTTTGTTTGAACGCGCTAATCTCAGGAACTAATGGTTCGAATTGAAAAAATATTTTTGTATTGGATAGTCCGTTTATTGAGGAAGGCTATAGGCTATATAACATCACGCTACGACCAATAGGAGCGGAGCATAAATGAAAAATGTTGCAAAAATGAAAAACCGTTGAAACTAAAACACGCGAACAAAGTCGCGGGGGACAGCTAGTACAAGTATAAATGGTGAAAACAAAATACTCGTAGATCTAGGTACAACAATGGTATAGGTACATACTTAGTAACGCCCCCTAACTCACTCATTTACTTCCGTCGTTTCTACGTCGGAGAAGCGGAAACAAACCCCATCAATAATCACCATCCCCAAATAGATACAGAAACAACCATTTTACAACTACTTAGGGAGTTCAACACTCAGTCAACCCTCTCAACCAATTTAATTTATTAACACTTAAAACTTTCATTGAACTAAGTTTTAAGTCTAGCCCTTCTAAGTTACAGCACTTTAGACGCACCTGATACTGTACGTAAGTGACAGATGGGTAGCTTTTACATTAAGTGGAAAGTTTGAGAGCCCCCTAAAATTAATACTAGAATGAATACGGCTTAGAACGACTTTATTTAAGTGCTTACGGCACTTTGCGATAAGTTGTTTGGAAGATAGATAAGTAGAAAATGTTTTGTTAAAGAGTTATTAGCTGTTGATGGTGCTAGTTACTGTTAGCGATTTTGTTTACCAAATTTAAAATAGTTTGTTTAAAACGCGAGCTCGTTTATAATAATAATAATAGCACGTTTATTGAAGAGAAACTTACTATACATACAAATACATGTTACGAAATCTAAATCTTAAAAAGTAAGTCATTGATCAGTGAACACTAACGTAGTACATAGTAGTAACATAGTATCTTAATCTTTAGAACCTTTCCGTGTTACAATACAATCCTTACTAATATTATACATGCCAAAGTAAGTCTGTCTGTCTGTCTATCGCGTTTTCACGCCAAAACTACTGAACCGATTTAAATGAACCGGTTCAAAAGTATAATTTTATACAAAACGTTTCGATATGCAGTCTTATTGTGACATCTCTATATAATAACAAATTCGGGTTAGTTACACCATTCCTAACTCAAGAAAGGATGGACAGATTTTAACGATATTTAATTTGTTAGTTTTGTCTCACTATCGAATAGCAGAACCGAAACATGGCAAAATTTACAAACAATAAATAAATTGATGGGAATGGGAAATTAATACGCGAGTGAAACCGCAGTTGCAGGGAGTGCGCGAGCGATCCCACGTTCCGGTAAAGGCAGGCAAGGGACCGGGGTGTTTTTAGTCGGTGAAAGTCCGACATATCCCCACGCCGTGTCCTCGGCGTGGGGCTTTTCACCCCGTAAAAAAAAAAAAAAAAAAAAAAAAAAAGGGCACAGCTAGTTACAGTTAAATCTTGAAAGGTCTTAAAATATTTAATGAACATGTAAAAGTTTTCATTGACTTACGGCGTTTTCAAGTTTTCTTTCTGCATTTGTCAATAAAATTTATGTTTTCGGATATTTTTTAAAATATCCGAAAACATTGTACATGTACTATTCACATTTAGTATACACGTAACAAATTAAAATTCTTCCTTTACTTAGATTCCGTTACGTATCACCACAGTTATTATGTAAAAGATTACTTTTAAATATGTTCGTTATTAAATGAAGAATTTTCAGTTTAATATAATTATCTGAGTCGTGTAATTGAAACCGCAACTCTTGGGTAAAAGCGGTTTGCTACTGCGCCAATTAAGGTAAATGAAAGAGATGTGTCTCAAGTTTAAACGAAGAACCATTACAAGCTGCTTCACAATTTACTTCTACGTAATAAAAAACCTTTTCAGAGAAAACCCAAGGTCAATTTGTTGGTTAAGCTTTATTATAGTGTAATATTTTGTTTCTCAAATTTGAGTTTTAAATAAATAGGATCGAATAAAAAAGTATTATTAGTAATATTACGAGTTTTTTGGTCAGTGGTTACCCTGACTGCTGAACCGGAGGTCGTGGGTTCGATTCCTACTCGAGGGTCGAATATTTGTGTAAAACACAAAGTAAGTATCATCCAGACACAGAACAAACTAATGATTATGCTCTTTAGAGCATGATCATTTTTATTCCGTGTCTGGGTGTAATTTTTCTATTATATGTATGTATTTAGAAATATAAAAGTATTTTTATCAGTTGTCTGATTGCCACAATACAGGCTTTGTCAGCTAATTTGGGGTCAGATGGAAGTGTGTGAGTTGCCCTAAGGTATTATTATCAAAATTGTTGTCTAAATAGCAAATATAAGAATAAAATTTCTTTTCTAATTCTCTTCATATGAAAATAATTATGTTTTCTTACATACGTCACAGCAAAAAACAAAAAAGTTTTTATAACTTTAAAAAAGATCTTAATTTAAAAGTACAACTGCTACAAATCAACAACAAATCTTTAGTTAATTTCTATCTAATGACAATTACGTTTGCCTCCTGATATTACTGTCAATAGTTCTGTTTCTTGGCTAATTCAATTGTTCAGTAAGTCCGGATCGACTTAATGCCAATGAGATTATAGGCAGTGTCAGAGCTTGGTATTTGGATTGGCTTTAAACACGGATTTAAGACCATTAGTTACAAAGGGATACTCAAGAAGATGTTTTATATTTATAGAAATAAATAATAATAACGTTAATTTTATCCAACTTTATAATGAATTTATGTATCAGCCATCGCTGGTCGATCAATAAAATGATTATATGCCCTAACAGAAATTTTAAAGATGATAGGTAGGTACTATAACGCAAAATAAATAAAAATAGATTTATATAATTATCATTAATTAGTTTAATCAAAATCTGTTAATTCAATTAAACAACATTTTAATCATACTCATTAAATAAACAGAATAATCAGCATATTGGAAAGAGGTAATTTAAATTCCTTTTCAAATTAACAAGAATTTATTCATGTAGGAAACAAAAATGTATAAAAGCATTAAATGCATTTAAGCTACGAGGAATTTAATCATGAATTGGGTAAATTAAAACTCTTAGATTATTTAAAACTATTAGATATGTAGATATTATTTGTTACATAGTCATTATTTATTATTTGTGAATTTAGTTTTAAAATTCCCATAAATTAACATTTGGTAGAATAAACACGAAACTCAATGCATTTTTGATTGGTCCTAGATATCTAATATATATAAACAAATTTCTCTTGACAAACTGGCATAAAAAATATAATCTAGACCAGTCGGTCCAAATTAAACGCTCATAAATCAATAGCTCACAAAAGCGCCAACAACTTTATCCGAATACCAAAACAAACATTTGAAATTGGCCGTTTGACTAGATGGCCAACTAAAACCAACACGTTTGCCAAACGTCAGAACTGTGTGCATCAACCAATAGGAAAGTTTGGTACTGCAGGGCTTACCACACGGCATAAGTGTAGTCGAACAAGTTCGCGTATCGTTTTTTTGTTCAAAACCTTTTTTGTGAAACCTGGAATGTTTGTTGTAGGAACTTTTAGTGTTTTTTTTTTATGCCGCAATGATTACCGCTTTACCTTAAATGGCACTCGTTAAACAAATGCTTTAATATATACTATTTTTTTGCGCTGTTTAGTCTATGTATCAAAACATATTTGATTTAAAAAAACTTTAGAGTTAAGCACTCAAATACTAAGTTTAATTAATGCCAACTGAATTAATCCCAAGATTTACAACAGATTTTTTCATCTATTAACTAGCGACCCGCCCCAACAGTGAAATTATACACATGAACGTTTCTCTCGAATCATTCTATCCATTGGTAAAAACCATATGAACCCCTGGTCGGTAGTTTTTGAATTCAAAGCATTCAGAAAGACAGATGCGGCTACGGACTTTCTTTTATGATAAGTATAGATATAGATAGATAGAAGATTGACTTAACCTTGAAATACTCATCATGTTAAAACCCGTCTTAAGACATGGCTACTCAGTCACCCGTGACAAATATCTTTGAAGTAAGAATGGAATAAAAGATGAAATCTAGCTTCGAGCGCAATGAGCTACTATCGCCGTCAACTTGACTTACGTACAGGTCTTTGCAACTTTAAATGAAATCTTTGCGTTTAATGTTTGAAGCAGTTTCAAGAAAATATTTTATTAGTTTTAAGTTTTTTCAACGGCATCCTTGGGTTCTTGCCATTCTTCTAATGTTCTTAATTAAAAAAATAAAAATACAAGTTAAATTGTAAGTCCATTGGATTATAATCCTGGAATTAAATGAGCACCAAAGCTAAAATTATTATTAGCATTAACAACTATACATTCCACTTCTTTTTAGAATTTCCCATAGCGGATGAAAAGTCATTACAAATCTCAAAAGTCTTATAGACTACATTCATATAACTTACAGCGTATCAAGCAACGCTTTGATGTCAACGTAAAAGCCGTCCCCGATTCATTAACACGTCTGCCACCACGTAATTACGAATACGGTCTGGTTTTATTTTTTTATGTGGATTTTACACCATATGCGCTCGTTTTTCAATAGTACATATTATAAGTTTGGTTTCAGTTTTTTTTATATTTAAAATTTGGATGCAATATTTTTTTTTTCAAAAATTCAACTTCGTTCTAAGAAGATAATTTTGTATTTGATGGTGTTTAAATTTACAGATAAATATTATTTCATCGAGATAATTACAAGTTTGAAATATTTTAAAGCTTACTTGTTGATGCTCTGCGGAGCAATTTTGTCTAAAAACCCCATAAAAAGGTTTAAGCTATAAACCAAAATTAACAAAACCTATATTTATTGCAGACTCAAAACGGGACCATTGTAACAAGACGGTGGAGATATACGAAGACGTGTCGTCCCCTCCGGTGACCTCCGAGAACTTCGGAAGACCCCTCACTTGCACATATAGGTCAGTGGTCTTCTTACTTAAACAAACTTTGTGGTGTTAGTGTGTAAGGATAATGATTAATGTTGATGTAGCATCACCCATTAACGGCTTGTGTTGGATCCAGAAAAGTTTGGTTACTCGCAAAAGAATAAAGTTTTTTGCTACACAATTATATTTCATACTTACTTTTGATTCATCCAGCAAAATTTACTTTAAAAACAATAGAGAAAATACAACCTTTGTAGTAATAAAACTAAGAAAAAGAATCATCATCATTTGTAAAATATAATAAATTCCATAATCTAATAATACTCTCTTTTAAGAGAATTGTAACTTTTAAACTTGGTTCTTTCCTGTCTGTCTGTATAACCCAGTACTACAGTTGTAAGTAAAATTAAAAAAAAGGAGTCATAATATTCATGAGTCTAAAAAACATTGCCCTAATAAATATTGTTTTGCTTGAAGGAACTAAGCGATAAGGAAGTCTTGAGCATTTTTGTCAGATATAATACTTATGATAAATTGGCATAATTTATTTGAGGCAATATTGTACAAAAAGGTTGCATGAATTGGTTACGAAAGACCGAAAATAAATACTCCTTAGTGTGATACAAGATATTAAAGTATTTTTTTATTTTTATTTTGCAGGTTTAGGGCTTTTCGAGGGTCGCCGAAGGATTGGATACTTAGGATTAGGTTCAAAAAGTTCAAAGTTGGAACCTTGATCAACGGCACGACGTGCCATAAGGGATACATGCAGGTGAGAATAAATAAAAGACCAAAATAACAATATTTTAGTAACAAAATAGTGATGTTATAAAAAATCAACCTGTATTTATGTAGACAACAATTAATAATTATTTAACTCTGAAACTATAATGTAATAATATATACCTGTTAGTAATAGAATAAAGATAAAAATCTAGTAAAGTTTTAAAATTATCGGCCTTAACCTGTCCGAAGTCTAACGAATGAAATAATGACTTCTTATTAATTTTTTCTTCTCATTTATATTCATTGAAAGAAAACGATGAAAAGTATAAAAGGAAATCCGAATAACAAAAAAGTTGAGAGTCACAAAGTCGTGAAAATCGGCCGCCATTACAAATACTGCTAATTGAGTCGACGTAGGTACGCTTTTGCAATTCTACTAATTAATTTTTGAACTCCGCTGACGGGTGAAAGAACGCAGAACTCAGAATAGCTAATTTAAACAAAATTATTGAATCATTCTGCGTTTGTAGATTTCGGAGTTCACAACTCTAATTTTAGAATCCTGACGTGATTTGGATTCGGAACGATATTTCATATTTCGATGATTGCTTTCAAATTTGTTTACGATTTGTGAATAATAATTTATTTACGTTGTAAATGTAGACAAACATGATTATTGAAGCATACAGCAATGCTCTAGAGAGGAGTGAGAAATATTCTCGAGAAAAACCTGGAAAATGAGAAATAATTCTACATAAAGAAACGAAAGACGATTCTCGGAAGCTAAATCAAAAGAAACATGTTGAATACATTCTAGAACTGTTTACCGTTTTCTTTGTACCGAGAAGTAAATTATGTTTTTAAATGCATTTGTGTTTAGCCTTATTCAAGCTTTAGCATAGCTTATAACTTACTCAAAAGATTACTAACTAATAGTCTGCTTCAAAATAATGTTACACACTTACATACGTATTCAATTGAGAAGCTCTTTTTTTTAAGTCGGTTAGAAAGAAAGCAAAAGCCGTAAATTGGTTTCTGACTACAATATTTAATTCTACGCTCAAAAGTGCTACTTAGTAGGTAATCAAAATTTAATGAATGATTTTTGTCTATCAGATAGTCGACGGCAACGCGAAGACCGATGTCTCAAACAGGAAGGAACCAGGTCTCTTCTGCGGCGAGATAGAACAGCCGCAGACTTTCATATCAGAGACTAACTTCGTGAAGATAGTCTTCCACGCCGACAACTTTACTGATCAAACTTACTTCAGCTTCGATTCCAGGTCAGTGAACATATTAACTGGGTTAATTTAATAGAGAATCAAAGGCTAGGAAATATTACGTTTCAAAGTTGTGAAGTGTAATTTTAATAACCGAAGCATTTGATTTATTAACGAAATTGTTGTTGATTCGAAACACCTTTATTAGTTTCTTGTTACCCACGACAATATGTATGTACCTACTAGAATATTGAGGACGGCAATTTTAATACCTTTTATATACAGAAAGTAATTTTTCCAAGGCCAGATAATTTTTACTCGTGAAATAAAACTTAAATCTGACAGTTTTTTTATGAAATTTTGAATGGCAATTCAAAATTATTCCTCGGGAAATTATCTGACGTTGAAAAATCAGCCCTAAGTCACATTGATATGAAGCCAAGTAAACAAAAATAAAAAGGTTAATGAAATTTAAAAGTTTACTGGTGCTACAGACAAAAGCCACAATATGTTATATGCCCTTTGTTAAGCTGACCTCAAAGTACTTCCGTCACCAAAATTATTCAAGTAAATACAACAGGGATACTATTTGCTTAGTTACAATAACGCAACACGAACTCAATTCTCAGAAGCGCAAAGCAAATATCTGGAATAAGTTTTTACACATAATTTCCTTCACAGAGCTGAACAACAATTTGAAGTGTATCTACGGTACGGGCAGCATCCGGAACTATATCCAAATAGGAGAGGGGAAGTTGTTGCTGGGTATGTATTTACCTATTTCTGTCTATATCAGATTGGTGTTAATCGAAATAGCAATGTTTGGTTTACTTGGCAGGGAAGTTTGAAGTTGGAAATTGGATCTGAAATATGTAAACGTGTTAATTTATCGTATCACGATTGCAAAATAAATGCAATAGGTGAACATGAATTGAAAATTTGTGAAAATTAAAAAATAGAGAAAATGATAATCATAATTAATATTAACAGATCATGCTAATATATTAAAAATAATGAGAAGGTAATTATTCTAATAAACAAATTGATTGTCTTTATATAAGTTACGTCATTGTCGATATAATACCGTTCCGCATTTAGAACAAAGGAGGAAAAGGCAATGATAACATCAAATAAACAAGGAAGAAAACTTAAAAATAATGCAAATACAAAAAATCTCATTTTACATTCGCTCCCTAACGAGATCGAATAAAAGACCCATTTGAGTACTCACTCACAGATACTGGGGTATATTTACCTCTCGAAAACATTAACATTTGTAACACAAATTGCCTTAAAACGATTATTTTTATCGAAATCAGATGTAACGAGAAACAAAACATATAGGGGTTCCACAGGGAGGCGTCCTCGGGCCGACTTTATTTAAATTATTTGCTAAATTGCGAAGCCGACTTCAAAGGGAATTCAAACGTACGTGATGAACATTTTAAAGCAAATCGTTTGGAAAAGCTATTCGGCATTGTCTGCGCTTACTTCTGAGTGTGATCGATTCTATGTGTTGAGATCACAAAGCGTGTTTTCAACTGGAAAGATCACGTTTCAGTTTATTGTATTGTTGAGCTGAGCTAGTTTTAGATTTTTGATAGAGAATATACGATTTTGAAAAAAACAAACGTAACCTTTACACCGATCAATTACAATATTCTAAAGGTCAAGATGCTCTAAGCTTTGGCCTCAAATGTTTGGCAAACAATCTCTTAAGCGTTAAAAAAATCAATACTACCACTCACTGTAGATTAATGGTTTTTATAACTCAAATAATTGGCAATAAATCCAATGAGAAATAAAAGCAAAAATAATTAAAACAGTAAGTACAGTAACAGTTAATTCGTTAAATGATAAATTGTTATTTGTTGACGCTGAATGTTAGCGCCGAAAGTTTCAATAATTTAGTACCACATTCCGAACAATTTATACCCTCGTTAATAACAAAACAAATACATTTAAAGCAGAAAGTTCACAATTTATTTTGTAACTAGCTGGACCTGCGGCTTCACTCACTTTACACATTTTCAGAGCACAATGTGTAAAGCGATTTAAGAAAACCTTATTCAACGCCTTTGTTTGTTTTTAAAGTATATTATTTCGATATCTAATTTAGTACCACGCAAAAAAGTACAATATGTTGAATACATTACAAAGCCAATAATGCTTTTGTTTCATAATAATCAAGGTTGACGTAACCCATTGTGATTTATAACTGTTACATTTTTAGCTATGACAATTTAAAATCTGGATACGTAATGATACATACAAACGCAGATTTTGTAAAATACCATTTAAATAAAGAAATGTCAAAATTATGCAGAATAAATAAAATAATCATAAAGTTTCGACCCCTTAGTAACTAGACGCTCGATCTTGATGATCTTGTTCCACGCAAAGCTTAAGTCCCTTAAACGATAAGTACCTAACACAAACAACGTGACTTGAAACTTCATGAACCCCGGCTTTACCGAAAATCGTGACACTCAATTTCTATGCCAATAAATCACTAACGCAATACCTCAAATCATCACTCGACGGCCACTGCATAAATCAAGTTCGAGTTGCCAATTACTTAAGAGTCTTATCCCGAATGTCGCAAACGTTCCAGAATCATTCTGACTGGCTCCAAATGGCACCACTTCGGTGGGTACGTGACCGAAATGGCTTATAAATCGTGTTGAATTGTCGGCGCGGCCTTACTGCCCACCTATTATTGCAGTCATATTGATTTATGCGCTGTAATCAAGTACTTGAATTAAAGTGAGGTGCGTAGTTGCTGACTCTGGGATTTCTTTTTAAATCGTTTGGCCCTTTTTTGATAGGGCTCGAGGGGTTTTTTTGGAGAATGTTATTTATATACATGAGTTTGCAGATTTTTTGCAACGTGTATGCAACAAAATACGTGACAACGTTCAAAGCTACGGTGTCAATACTTTGAAACCATGACACACAAAAACTGGTTGTCCAAAAATTTTAAATAGGATACATAAAAAAGCGCTGTAAAGACATTTTTGATACTAAGTTTAAGCTTTCAAAAAAATAATAATTTAAAAACCTACTAAAATGTCCATAATTTCAGTTCTATTTCAATAAACAGCAAGATTTAAAAGCATTTACTTCCGTAATAACTGTACGTGCTTCTTCCAAGTAATAGCTTTTACCGTTTTACGAGTCAGCAGTTTAAAAATCCTAAAAAATATGAAGAGCATCAAAAAATTTTACAGCGAAAATCTCCAACTAAAAGTGTCGGGAATAATGATTTTGCTCAGCTTTGTTAGCGAATTAAGTTAATGAACGAGAGTAATTTTTCCCAGGTCGTATTGCGAGCGAGTGTTCCGGGATTGTCGGCTGCAAACCTGTTACGTACAGTCTGCTGCCTATCCTGGAGTGTATCCAAGAAATCTTCACTGCAGGCAAGTCTATTACCACTATTTCATAGTTAAAGCTACTGTTTACTTTGTTAATTAACAATACCAGAACTACTGTTAAACGAACTCGGATAAAACTTAATATCGATTCTAAATCCGTTCATGAATCAAAATTGAATATTTGAATATTCATGACTTCGTACTAAAATATGGACGGAAATTTAGAATGATAAATATTGTCCTAAATTAGGTATTTAAGCCTAATAAATTAGATCGGAGCGAAGTATCTCTTCAAAGTCATGAGGCGAAGCACAAATTTTGATGAGGGTAAGACCTGGCTTGAACAAATATGTTTGTTTAGGTCCGCAGCGTTAAATATTGTTTGTCAACGTTGTTTTCCCGGTACAGTTTGAGACGAGAGCTGTACTTTGTAGTCTTTACATTAACGTCACTTTTGTTTTTGGTAGAAAAGATAACACAGGAGTCGGGTTCCAGAAATAGTATATAATAAGAAGTACAGACATGATCAAGTAGTTTTAGGATCTTTGTTCCTTTGAAGGAAAGTAAAGTGACATCGATCGGATAATTTCATGGCTGCCAAGTGGTGACCACTCAGCGATCCATTAACACGCTGCTTCATTAACGATGGAACGTCGGGGCGTCATCACTTTGACCTCAAGCCAAGCACACGTCGATAAGTCACGTAGTTAACAATCAACTGCCTTACAGCTATTTTATATAAGATATAAATGGAACCTTCTAGAAATAAAAGCTCCAAAGTTGTGTATTCTAAATCTGGAAACACGGAACAATTGAACTTACAAGGTGTTTAATAATAAAAATATTAGTATCGTAACGAGGACTGTCGCATATTCAGAAAGTCTTAGGCTCAGCGCAAACGAGCAACCGCACCGAGCACAGCTATTGGCGGCCAGGATAGCAACATTACACACTTTCTCATATATTTGTCAGCTGTAGCGAGTGGCCGCCACAGGCAGCACATATGCGGTGCGTCGTCTATACAAAATATGTGAAAAAGTTTGAAAGTGGCTGTCGCTATCTACTCACTGGTGGCTGTGGTCAGTGGCCCGGTTGCGCTGATCCTAAGCTATAAATACATGTACGGATGTAAACACCCACACGATAGCAGATTATTATTAATATATAAACGGATAGGAGTAATTAAATAGGATTCACGGAACCACGGAACAATCTGTGTGAAATATAATTTCCCTTTGTACAATACATTATAAGCAAAAAAAAAAAAACAAAGAGAGTAGTCAGAAGAAGATTCTTCTGGTCACTATTTTCCGGTTAGTTTAGTTTTTTTTCTAGTTGTAATGGATAAATCTAAATACATAATATGCATTCCAAAGTATGAACGGGTCTCGATATAAAAACGGCTGGTCACCACGGACTGATAGACTTTATGATATTCTTATGTTTTTTACTTATTCACGAGCACTTAAAATACGGACCAACTAATAAGTGTATTTTTCTTTTAGATACCACTTAAATACACGGCTGCCGTACATAAAGCTTTACATAGAGAACGAGGAGTTTAATATCGATGGTCAGCGATGCGAGAACATCATGACTTGTCCCATGAGACCCATTACTTCAGGTAAGTATTCATAACCAATTCATAAAGAAATAGTATATACTCTGAATTTATTATATTATCTTGTATTTTATAAGACTGATTCGAATTGTAAATGAGGGCGTAACCTACATTATTTATTTGCGTCAGTACTTTTTTGTTTTCTCTCCTAGTCTAGTAATATTCAATTATTATTGTGTATTTCAAATAAATAATTAAAATGAAAACGTTTATTTCATCAAAATAATGAATATTTTGAAAATAGAATTGTTTTCCAACTAAACGATGACTGGCTGAACAATTTCATCTACAAATAGCAATTTATTATTCATTTTCTTTGTTCTATTCAAAATTTGAAATAAGCTATTTTCATGTTACTTTTTAAGAGTAGCCCATTTCTAAAAGCGATTGCATATATGTGCGATAATTTTCCCAAACACACTTCTTTAGTACCAAGCAGTGCGTAAACCACTTTAACAGCTGACTTCAATAGGCCACTTTGCTAAACGTACAATCGTTCGGACGAAAGTACCAATTCAAACGTCCAATTCCACTAAAAAGGCAATCGAGTCCGTTCCAATGTGTCTATCAGAATAGGCCTGCATCAGCAAATAGGTGTCGAGTTCTTGATAAAATGAGATTGCACTCACGCCGTGCAAATAGAAACTTATATTTGGAGTTTCTTTTTTGCTTTTCCTGCCTGGTATCAGTTTTCGAATAATAAGCTTGCGTCGGCAAGGATACTAAATATAGAGCCCAGTGATTCCGTTTCAAATGGAAATCTCGATTTTTTTTATTATAATGTAAAATAAAAATCTGACGTATCACTAACCTAAAATCAATTTGGTCGTTTAAAAATAACTAAAAACAAGTTTAGAAATATCCAACTAAGTAAAAGGTAAATTCATTAAATTATGAAACTAATTACGGTACAACTAACGGCAGAGAATATTCTCCTCAAAATTATCTAAGCGTTTTCAAAATACAATAACAGCATTTCCCCTTATATTTTTTACATGACACAGCAAGGTGTGATAAGTTATGATAGTCGTAAATAACGGCCATCCAATAACCAACATTAAATCTGTTCTGGCCTGCAACTTGGCCAATATTAAATTCTTAGACCGTCGAGTTTCCTCGTGCTCCAGAGAAGCTGGCGTATTGAAAAATAATATAGCCCGTGATTTGCTTTGGTTTAGTTTATATGAATATGAAATGTATCGACTTTGAAGTGGTTTAACATGTTTTGGGACTGATCTGAATTTGATACGTGACGTTATCTAAATATTCACGTTTCTCTCTTTGTTGGTGTTTAAGTGGTTTTTAAAGTATTTTTGCAACGATATATTCCGATAAAAATAGCTCGTTTTATGACCTTCTTGGCATAAGCTTTTATACAATCCGTATAAATATCTATTATGCTTGTAAATAGATTCAAAGGAATATTTATTTTATCAGGTTCTGAAAACTGTCCATACGACTACATAAGGATTTACGACGGCAAGGACGAATCTGCTTCAGTTATCGGCACTTTCTGCGGCATGGGCAAGTTTCCGTACTCCATCATCGGAACCTCTCAGGACCTTTTTGTGGAGTTCGTCAGCTCTCCTGCAGGTAAATACAAATATCAAGAAACCCATTATAAAACTGTCTCCAACAACTGCAGCACAATTTATTCTCTAAATATTCAGCTTGTTTTTTGTCATTTCGACCCTCGATTTGAAGGCAATGCTTAGTGAATATCATCAGTTCAGGCAAAACTGAAAATTGGAAAACTGGTTTCAGACCTTTTTGTAGAAACTCATATTTCATTCATTCCGTTTTTCATATTCAAAACCGTTTATTTACCTTTAATTCGTTTTGCACTAGGTCCTCTTCTGAATACTGGCTTCCATTTTAACGTGGGCAACTGGCCCGGCCATGTGGAAGCTCCAGGGTCAAAGGTCGGAACCTGCGACTGGCTGCTCACAGCTGAAACCTTGAAGAAGTCAGGAGACACTGAGGGCATCTTCCTCTCCGTGGCACATTGGTATCCTCCACATACATCCTGCACCTATTTAATGCAAGGTTTTCCTGGACAGGTCGTGAGATTGTATTTTCCAAGGTTAGTAATTATGAGATAATCATAGGAACTTATTTAACTATTTTAACAATAAATAATGAATTAAATAAATTAATGCCACACTTTTGCTTTTAAAGCAAAACTTTTAAAGTAAAATTTAAAAGTTATTTTAAAAGCCAGTAATAGAGCTCTTAAAATTGTTAAAGGCAGTGATTTTTTAAACCGATCAATAATTTTAGTACAAATCTATTCACTCCTGGAAATTATCCTTTCCCAAATAGCGTCGTCCAATGTTAACCAACTCTTCATTGAATCTTCTTCATTTCATACAACGTTAGATACCACTTATCACGAAACTACATTGCTACATTATGATCAGAGATTTCTCACCAACAGTTTCCGAATCAACCGGATAGAGTCTCCAATCCAGCCTTGGACTGGTGACTGCGGAGAGTCCCTCACCCTCTATGACGCCCCGAGACCTGATGACGCTCGCATCATCAAGACTTTCTGCGATACTTTCAGCAGACCGATGGAGAAACACGACTTCGTATCTACCGGGAACGCAATGTTTGTTAGATTTGAAAGCAAGACTGGAAGTTACAGTGGGTAAGTGCTTTTATTTTTGGGTCTGGAAATTTTTGGACTAGAACTAACCTGGTTCTATAGGCATTAGAAGAAAAATTTGGTGTTTACACCGGTTTATACGTCAAGAGAATAATTTCAAAAAGTGGTAAAAAAGAATATTTATGTGTGCAAGTCGAAAAACTTTTTTTTTTGGACAGACAGCTATAAATAACAACTGAACCATTAATTTTATTTTCACTGAAGTAAAACTTAAAATAAAAACCATTACTATAAATCCCGTTATTGCAAAATAATAACATCCATTATTTAAAGTTCCAGCATCCAAACCCACAATAGAATTGAAAAACACAATAAATCATACTTAATTCCTTGCCATAACTTAATTTTTATAGCCTAGAAAACATTAAACTCTCTTAATGACGTAAATTGTAATAAACAAGGACACTTCGCCCGAGCTCCGGCGCTATTTGTTTACGTGAGATTTTCCTTCGCAAATACTGCCATCAATTAAATCCGGAGGACAAAACAAATGTGGGAACCAACAAACAAAGACGGTAAAGTAAACAGTCTTAGTTTTGTATAATTATTTTACACAAGTACTGGAAGTTCTGGATAAAAATGGTTCGAGATTAGAAATATTGTTGTAATTCCAATTGTTAATTATATGGACGTTTTAACTACGCGCATTCTCGGGATCGCCCGACTAGTTTCAGACTCAATAATATATATAAGTCCTTAATCATGAGCTGACGTGGCGGCGGCGGTGTCTCGAGTGGTATAATATGAATACGCCTCACAACAGTTTTTATACAAATATGATCTATGAGGTTTTTTACTTATTTATTTCTTACTTACTTATATCGTATACCTCATAGATAGCAACGATTTACCAAACATAAATTAATTATTATTTGATATTTCATAAAATACTTCATAAGTTACAAAAAAAAATCAATACATAGGTGTATGAAAATACAGGTAAAGAGCAAAAATACAGCTCATAAAAATACAACTTATTGTTAGTCAGTTTTTATTTTCATTTTCAAATAATTTGCTACGAAAACTAAATAGACTTCCAAAGACTAAACACGTGCTTTCTCCAGGTCCTCACTCTACTACTGGGCTCACTACGACTTCTTCAACAACACGCGATTCGGGGAACCAGTTCCTGGCACCGCCTGTGACGAGATCATAGCATCTTGGAAGCAAAGAGCTGGAAGACTGAGGTCCCCCTTAAATACCCTGGTCTACAAGCAAGCGTCGCCGGGTGAAGACGTGCACTGCCTTTACAGATTTGTGACAGACAAGAGGATTTATGCAAGAGTCATCCTGACCATTTTGAGTGTTAATTTTAAGGTGAGTATTTGAGTAGTAGTATGTATATTTTAGGTATTAGGTAAAATAGACCTATCCCTGCCCTATCAGGAAATATAGAATCTAAAATAATAAAGGTATTAAGTAGGTTAAAAAAAACAAAACAAATTAAAAAGTAATTGTTAGATCTTATTTACTGAATATTGTGATTACAATTATGTTTGCAATTGAAATGAAAAGCGGGTCCTTGCAAAAAAAAATATTATTCATATAATTATATGTGTAATTATTCTTGATAGTATTTGTATTTTCATTACAATTGTAACCGTTTTACCGATTTTATTATTAAATTTCATTGTCAAAACACAATAAAAAAAATCAATAACTTTTTCGTCCATATTAACTTTAGTAAATCATCCAGTTATCAAACAAATGATGGAACCAGTTAATATCAAATTACCCATGTGCTAGCTAGTGAAGAAATATATAATCTACTTAGAAAAAATAGTTTACACAAACGCGCTAATACGAGTTTAAGTGTAGATTAATAAACAGCTAACAAGTTTAAATCTTTGAATATGTTAATGTAATTACCACTTTCTAACTCATGAAGACAGTTCAAGAATGTTTAAGTTTCATTTACTTTAGGAAAGATATGGAAAGTAACTAAAAAGTGCTTTAATATAGTAGGAACCTAGGTAGGTAGGTCAAGGTATCGATAATCAATTTTAAATTAATTAAATATATTTTAGTCAAAGAGAGGCCTACGTCTATTTGCTTTATGTTTAATCCAGTTTCATTAATTCTGTGTTTTAAAATAACATTTTAATACTGGACTAAAATATTAGATTTAAAACTTTTTGTAATTACGAGTAGGTACTGCTTTACTAATGACTTGATAAATAACATTAAGATTAAAAAAAAAAAAGAAATGAATTTTGAATTTCATAAATGATATTTATATTTTCAAGGTTTACTAGACCGCAATTTCTATTAGAAAAAACTCAAATACACAACAAAAGAAGATATAATTTTTAGAGATGATTTTGAACAACAATGCAGCGCTTGGCGTAACTTTTCGATTGTTGTTAGCAGTCTAGACTCCTATTGTTACGCCGCTGTATTAAACTAAGAGGTTGTAGCACAATGTCGTTATAATGAGAGTAACATTTCGATTTTAGTTAGTTATTTTGAAATATTTTTTGGTGAATAATCTTTGAGAGTCTTTTTTCAGTATTAATAGGTTCATTAACATAATACTAAGCTTTTTTTTCTTCGCAGGAACACCCCTACACATCAGTAACGTGTCAAAATTGCTACGAAGATCGTGCAGATAAACTTATCATTTGGGAGCCTAACCCTAGTGGTAAATCACCCAATATGACAGCACCAGGAGTCAGCACAACGCCTCTTCCACTTCACCTAGCTGTTCAACGATCGCTTGGCTCATGTCTTTGTGCAAAGCATGCTAATGCAGTCTCTAGGGCGAGACCATACAGAGTGGTTTCTTCAGGAGAAAGCTTGAACCTTCAACTGATAGTAGATAACGCTCACGCTGCAGCGTCCTACTTCAAAAACCCTTCCCCATTGTTCGAAGCTCGGTATGAATTCGTACACGGCCCTCTATGTGGACCCGCAGTACTAGCCGCTGCCTCAGATGGCGAAATCGTCTACCCGCATTTAGAAGCTCTCGGCTACATGGAACCACCAAAGAGGATACAGTGCATTTGGGATCTCGAAATTGAGGAAAAGAGAGACATTTGGTTGCATTTCGAGAGCATTAAATTTGCCTCACGTCATTGCGAGGATGGCAACATTCAGATCTATTTACCTGGACGATTAGATCCTTATCTATCTGTATGTGGGGATAATGTTACCGAAACTGAAAAGTTGCCAATTTTGTCAGCTGGAGAACTTGGATTCGAATCTTTAGATGACCCGCTAGTCATTGAAAAAGAGAAAACTAGATCTATTCGCATAGTCTTCATTGGTAGTGCTTCTCCTGCTCGAGCAGCCTTCAAAATAGCGTGGACTGGATTATACCATTTACCTAAAAATTCTGATGGTACGTTAATGACTTCACGTCTGACTGACGGTGAAATGAGATCAGCTGATTCGGGTCAAGGTTGTGACTTCATCTGTCCTGGGGAAGCTCTATGTATTCCAGCAAGATTGATCTGTAACGGTGTTGTTAACTGTCCTAATGTAACTTCAGGTGAGCGTAAATTTTGGACAGCGGAAGAAAAGAGTGCTAGAGAAGCGTATTCTGAGGATAGCCTGAGACGTTTAGGCTACTTAGATTTATTAGGAGGTCTTCCGTTGGGTCAATTGCATGATGAGGCGCCTGAGCTGTGTGCTCGGGCGAGGAGTATTGGAGGCGGCGAATGGACAGCACCAGCTTTGGGTGCTGGCTTAGCTATTGCTATTGGTGTGTGTGCTCTCGGTGCCGCCTGGCGCCTCTGCTGCCGCAAACGATCTCCTGACGAGGAGTCCCTGGATTACTGACACGCGGCCCGCGGTGCGCCGCACGCACCGCCCTCGCTGCACTCGCGCTCTACCTCCAGGGACCTCCCCATGGACTGGAGCCTCCATTGACAGACGCTATATTGAGCGCCGTCAGAGCCCTCCTTTGTTGACTACTGAGAACCAAGTTCTATACCTGTTATTGTTACGCGGTATGGTGAAAAACAAACCAGCTAAAATTCGTAATTCTGTCAATTTTACGACCAGTTTTTGCTACCTAAATATCAGTGTGATGGCAGTGTCAAGCAGTTGCGTTGCGTGCTTGCGGGAATATTGTAGTGATGTACAAAGTTTACGGTTGACATTGATCGGTTTAATTTGTTGAAAAACGGCAGTTGTCAAGCCAGCATTTTGCTTGCTACTGCTCGAAACTGTCATTATATTTCTACACTACTTAAGTACAGTACTTTTTCGTGTATTTTATTGAAGATTCCCTGTATTTAATTCGTTTAATTTAGGAGGGTAGGTTTCCCGGCGCTCAAATTGACGATTGTTTTGTAATTATTGTATATACCCTTATACCTAAATTTAAACCTAACATTAACTGATGCTTCAAATGAACGATCATAGGTTAGGGCAAGGTGATAGTAGCCAAACAGTTAAGTGATTATCAACTTAGGTAGTTATAGTCGTAATGTTTTTATAACAAGAAATAAGTACGAACATTCACGAAGAATACAGTATTAGTTTATTTAATCTCATTTTTAAGCATCATGTTGACACTTATCTTGTAATATGCTTGTGAAATGATCGCCAAGTTCGAAATGTAAATAAAAAACATTTTTGAAAACCAACTTGACCTAGATATTTGATTTATAAAATTTTCCTGTAATTCAATAATATTCTTGGCAATGTCAAGCCTTGTTTATTTTATTCAATTTCCTCGTTGTATTGAACTTGGCGTAGTTTTACGTGCGTTCTAGCTTCAATGCGATTCGACTGAATGCGAGCATCATGTATCTACTCGTTAATGTAAATACATTTGATTAGGTATAAGAACGTTATTAGTCATGTAACCGCAGACACCATTGATTTCAGAACTTTTCAGTAAAAAAGGATACTTAAAATTTTTATGTAGTTAAAATTAACGTCTTATTTTTATTATTTTGTGGTCATCGTAGTAAAATAATTTTATTTTGTTTTTTATTTATGGAAACTACTTGGTATCTAAATTTCATTCTAAACACAAAACACTATCTATAAGTTTTCTATTTTTAGCTTTTCATTATTGTTGCGAAAGCTCGCAATTTTCAACTTTAATTCAAAAAGTTTAAGTAATGCACAAATACAATTTTAACTTTTAATTATATTAATTCTTAGAAACCGGTGATGTCTGCCCACAAATTAAATTATAAGCACTGCGGTTAGTTACGGTTAGTTATCTATTCGCAATAATTTTACTATACTTACTATTAAGTTACTTAAGCCAGATTGCACCATCTAAAGTTGACAATTAAATCATCTGTCAAATCTACTCAAACAAAGGAAACCCTGTAGAACTGTGTCTGTACTATGACTTCTTAAAGCAGTACTGTTACCGTTGTGTAAACGGGACGCCGCTACATGCAGTGTATTGCTTTCTCGCTTCCACAACGGCAAGTCTTACTCTAACAGATCATTGTAAGCACGCTGGATAAAAAAATTCGATATCTTCTTAAATAGTTTAAATAAAAAAACATTACCCTTCCTTGGCAGTCGGGTATTAATATTTTGGGTGATTTAAAGTTAATTTAAGGTGGTGCAATCAGGATATTATAACATTGTATATTTTGCACTGTTAGCATTTAGATTGTTTTCACTGCCTCTAAAATGCTTCTGATAAACTACGATTTGACATAAGCGTATTTATTTTGAATGTAAAGCAATATCCATTAAAATAAACCTGGCAAACATTTAACATATAATTAAATATTTTTTGTTGTTATAAATATTTAACACAACATAATATTAGTTTTTTAATTTAATATTTTAGTGTTACAAAAAAATAAAAAAACAAGAACAAATGGTCTAACAATCACAACATAATTATGTAACATCCATCAGATACGAGATCGTATCCTCTAAACTAGGCCATATTGGCACTTTGAAATGACAATAAGACCTCTTTTGCTACCTACCAATGTGTGTACTTACTTACTGGCAATCTAGAACAGACAGCACTCTCCCGTCTTTCTCTACAAAGAACGACAGCCTGCCACAAAAATGGCTCAACTGAACGCTTCTTCAAGTTTGACACACTTATTGTGACAACATCGTTCAAACGATGTCGATGACCTCTAAAAAGAAGTGAATACGCACAAATGCTTAGTAGGTACTTTGAATTTGGTAATTAAGCAAAATAAAAACTATTCCAATGTAATGGGTAAAGGAATTTAAAAATGTTTGGTTAAGTTTTGTCTAAATATTGCACAGAATTATCAAATCCTTGACTGGGATTTGGTTAATGACTTAATGTAAATTTTCGTTTCGAAGAGTAGATATAATAATGGCAAAAAAACTGATTTAATGTACATGGATATAAACAATGGTATATTATTATTGATCGGGTTGTTTTATGGATGTTGCTTATAATTATATCTTATTTTAAGTAAATAGATTGTACAAATTATTTGCAATAGTATTTTACATGCTTATTTTGACAGATAATTAGATTTTGTTAGCATTTACCGGATAGGTAATGTTAAAGAAATAAAATATATTTTGTACAAAAATTACAAGTTTTATTTACTATAATCCTAAAAAAACATCCATGTAGTACCATGACTTGGTAATATACAATAAACAGAACAAATGGGAGAAAAATATACGTAAAAGAAGGACTCTGAACACGAAAAAAGTAAAAACAACACGTTTTTGAATAATGGTGCTAAGTTAGCCACTGCGTGACGTACTGCGGGTTCGATACCTTTATCCGACAAATAATAGTTATGATACTTAAATATTTGGTCGGAATCTGAATGTTACTTGTGTATTTAATTGAATATTTGAGAAATCTTGCACCATGCACAGACATAATCAAGAGGGTGCTTACAAAAAAGGACTCGAAAATATAATCAATAATTGATTATTGACTTATTAACTTTTACTGAATGTGTAAGACGTGAAACAATTGGACAATGTCTATTATCAAACGCTTGTAAATACAAATTAAGGTATACGTCACCCGTTGGCATTGTAGAGGTGAGGTTAAGTACCTAGTAGTAATATTTACAGTCCTAAGTAAATGCTATATTTCTCGGATTAAATTCGCATAGTGGCAGTGGTCGGTTTTTGAGAAAAGGGCTCCCTTATTTATTAGTCTAGGATTTAAAGTAAAAAATCAAGTTGAAGAAAGTACGAAAACTGTAGGTAGGTACACAATAGAGTAACCAAGTTGCAAGACTCAAACAACTACTACATTATAACATTATGCCATATATCATATAGTTCATAGCACAACGATATCTCTCACTATACAACTATTTCAAACATGTTAACACTTAGCTATAAAATATATTTGCTATACGCTATGAAATTGAGCTATGCGCTGTGCTATGCTAAGAGCGCCGTATTCTAGATGGACTACTGAGCTTGCCATATATATCATATTTTTGCTGGCAAATATATCGCGTAATTTTAACGCAATGCTATATAATTTAGCGTTATGGCTTTTAATGCTGTACAATATAGCAGAATAGTATAGCGTAGTATACTAAAATAAGCTTTACATTTGATATTAATGACTGAAAAACAAATCGACATTACAGGAAAGTACACTATTGGCTGAAAACAGAAACGTCAATCAGTTTTAAGTCGCCGTTAAGTTTCGTGCTGTCTCTGTCACTTGAAGGTGTAAAGTAACGACAGATAGACATTTAAGACCGTGTTAAAGTTAAATGGCGTTTTAGAATTTGGGGGTATATTATATACCATTAGGGTAGCCCCCAATTAAAATGAAAACAAATAAGTAAGGTTTTTTATCTAAAAATTGGATTGTTAGCAAAAGCCAGTACCCATGCAGATAAAGCCGGCCGACCGTAAACCTAATGCCATACATTACAAAACATGTTCCACGCACGACAGCGATTATTCACAAAAAATATTTATAGCAACCATATTTCATTGTATCTGTAACGTTCAGGAATCCATAAATCGTACACACGACAAAGAGCACTTAAAATCTATAATACAATAGCATTTTTCATAGCCAACGTTGTTCGAATAACGTATTGCTGGACAATGTTGTTTGCAAATATTGAAGCACCTGCCGGCGCCATTTTATTTTATCTTTTGTTTTTTTATAACGTAATGGTGATCTGTCTCTGAGTTTTTGAATTAAGAATGGGATTCGAATTTTGAGTTAAATATACTCACTTTTTATGAAAAACTATATTAACAGGAACAATATTGTATGAATTATATTTATTGAGATGACGTGTTAAGTGTAATCCCTGATTTAAATTTTAAGGACCCTCACATTATTTCCAAACACTTAAGTACATCTAACCAACGCGGATTTTTTAAATTACTAAAATAATGATAGTACTACTTAGTATAAAAAAGCATAAGGCTTTGAAGCCATGGTTTTGCAGCCTTAGATTATCATTAATCTATCACGCGTTAAATCTATTAGAGTTAAAATAGAAAAAGACACTCCTAAAAATTAGGTCCTTAAAAATACATTAACATTTGGATCGATTCGGGTGACCGCGGAAGCTGTTGTTTGGAGTTTAAGTATATCCCATACTACTTTACCATTCTAGTACCATATACTAGAATAGTAAATTCTAATTCTAAATCCGTCATAAAAGACCTAAAAACCATTTAGAATTTTTCTTTTTAAAGTCTATTTCATAGTTATTCCACTCGGAACGCCCACTCAATATTTCAGTTTTTAATCTACTCCAGTAAATATTCAATTTTTCATTCCAATATTTGAAAATTAAAGCTTCGTTCAAAAGAGAGCACTTTGTTTATTTTCAGCCCTCAAGCGGAGTCACGTAAATAAGTCATATAAATAAATATTTTCATTTATTTTATTTTTTTGTTTGAATGTTAACTTTGATCAAATTGCATTTGTTTTTCCTACATTTTTATCGAACGTCCAATTAGTGCAATTTATTTGGGAGCGCGACTACGATTGCTACCAACACATGTATATAATTGTACCTAATAATAATTCTTACTTGAAATAAGTACAAGTTATTTAACCAACCAACTAATCTCGATTATTTTGCAAGTTTCATCATATCAGCCAATTGCCGTCCACTGCTGAACGTAAGCCTCCCAACGCCAACCATCTCGGTCCTGAGCAGTCCGCATCCATCCGCTGCCAGCCAACTTCTTCAAATCATCGACCCATCGTGCCGCAGGGCGCCCTACACTACGTTTGCCCATACGCGGTCTCCACTCTAACACATGTCTGCTCCATCGAAAGTTGCAAGTTTACCTAAGTGTACTTAATTTTAAAATTGATATATTTTTAAATCAAATCACGTAGGCAATTGTTTGTAGATAATACAAACATTTGAAACTACTCGACTACCAATCAATCGTCATTAAATTGGCCTCAAATGGGCCAATATTTGACCAAAAATATAAATTTCGTTGTATATTAAACCTCAAATTTAATAAAATAGAAACGTATGAGTTGTGCAAAGCTAACTAGAACTCATTTCATATAATCTTCGTTTCTGGACTTAACTGTAACTCTTAAGTCAAACAGTACGTACATTTAATTAACTTTTCGACCCGGTTCGGATGGTTGAACTTTCAAAGAAGTTTTTATTAGTTTCTCTTTCTTTTTATATAGATCTTTTAACTTAATGGCTTGGAGGTAATAATTGGTTTGCACGTGAAGTTTACGGTACGTTCGGAACATGTGCCTTGATTATTTAAGTGACCTAAGTTTGGATTAGTTAGGATTTCTATTTAACAAATAAATTTCGTATTAAATGTATGTAGGTGTATGGTTTTTATTATTATCTGAACTTTATATTCAATGTTAACAGTTGTTCATAATAATTTCTTGGCTATATCAGACGCGTGCATACCATATAGACAATGAAGCAATGCCCACTTCCTAAGATCCAACTAACTATTACAATATAAATATAATAAATCAGTCAATACCCACCATACCTATTAATTAAATAACATAAAATAAAACTGCATATTACGCCGCGAAGTAGGCACGCGCGACACTGCGCCTGCCAAACACTCACACACTCAAATGACTTTTGCGCATTTATATACGCACCCACACTTCACAATAAGCGAGTTGTTTTTTGGTGGGCAAAAGCAAAACTTTGTATTTAAGTTTGGCCTTCTTTATTCAAAATAATTTAGACATGCACTCGAGAAACAAAGATAAATGACCATTCTGCTGCAACAAATAAAAAAATACATAATTACTAATTCAAGATATTATTATATTTTTAATATAGCTAATATTTTAAAATACTAATAACTTGTAAATTAAATACATTTTTTTTATAGTAACTACACAATTTATTAATAATATAAACTTGTTTTAGTTCCAATAAATTATTCTTGTTTTTAAGTATCTGTTGTAACTTGCTTGTATTTTCTATGTTTATAATCTGTTGCAGTTTTTCTCGAAGTCCACGTGCGTTATGTGCAAAATTTTTGTTTTATTTTGTGTTTTATTGTGGTTTTATGAAGTGAGAGTGTTTTAAAAAAAAATGTCGTGCCTGTATTCATTTAAAATTTACGTGAAACTCCCTTAACACAGTTATTTTAACTGTAGACCAACCAACACACGAACTTTCAAAAAGTGAGTGGAAAACTGATTTTTATATTTATTTTGTAGTTTTTTGTAGTACTTATACTGTTTTTGCTTACTTGCTCCATTTGCCTAAAATAACAATATAATATTTTATTATATTTCTTAGAAAACCTTTTTAACAAGCGTAAGGCTTAATGGATAATACAGTACCTACGTTAAAGCACACTATTAATTTTCTTCGCGCAGAATTTTAAAAGCATTATTTTAAACCGTATATTTCTTAAACGACCATTGTAAATCAAAATGTAGTACGCACGCACTTGCGATCAAGGTAATTGCGCATAAAAATAATAATTATTCAAATTGCGCTGTGTTTTGTTTCTTTTAATTCTTGCATTGTGTGTATATATACCATAAAAACACAAAATATAACCTTTACGCCTACGACCTTTACATAAGGGTAACCTGTCTATCAGTATTACTATGGTATGCTGCCTATCGGTTTATCAATACTAATATTATAAATGCGAAAGTAACCTTGTCTGTCTGTTATTTTTTCACGTCTAAACCGCTGAACCGATTTTGATGAGACTTGGTATGTGGAAAGCTTGGATCCCGAGAAAGGAGTTAGGCTTCTTTTTGCCGCGATTACCGACACCCACGCGGGCTGAGCCGCGTGCAAAAGCTAGTTATTAATCAAACAAGAAAATGCGTGTACAAGCTCTTATGAAGTGAAATAATGCTTTGGATAGTGTTCCACATAAAAATATATGTAAATGTCTTTCTAAATACGATTTATCCATCTCTCAAATCAATCTCAAAGCTACTACTATTTGTAATAATTGTCTATGACTCGACAGCCAAATTTATATTTGTTAAAATGGTCAACGTCCCAAAACAAATTCGCACAACTGTTATTAGGTCACATACATACAAAATGGCCGAAGGAAAAAAATGTAAGAAACAATCAGAGAGAATTTACAGCAGCTTCAAGTTTAATGTGCCCCTGTGCTGTTATAATGACGCACGGTAGCATGTGGTACAAGTGAAGATCGATCGGCGAGCAAACTCCCTTACCTGGTTTTTTCTTTGTCCGTTGTAACTTGCTGTGCCTAACAGGGCTTACTATGGCCCCGATTCTGTTAAACCCACACTAAAGTTATTTTAGGCCATCGGTATCTTTTTCACTTGTACACAATTAGAAAAGGATAGACGAAAATTAGAGCTGTCAAATTTAGTTTCGACTAAAATTCGCATACAAATCTACCGACACGAAGAACGTGTGCACTTAAACAAAGTGATGTTGAAGGCAGAAAAAAAAAAACTGGTTTGACGTTTCTAAGTTAGTTGTTATGTGTTGCTGTCCTTTTCTCACACTGTATGTTAGTAAAAAATAGCAATGGTATCATTTTGATTTAGTTAGCGTACAAGGAAATCGGCTCTTATAACTTTCCTAATCCAATGAAGTGTTGGTTACAGAAACGATGACAGCACGAATAGCCAAGTGGTCCCATATAGGTGACCAAGCTAACTACCACTGTGCACGACGTGCTGCGGGTTCGATCCCCGCATGGGACAAACATTTATGTGTGATCCACAAATGCTTGTTCTAAGTCTGGGTGATCTTTGTGCGAGTGACTTGAATATTTGTGACATAAGGATTAAATTCCTTATTGCGGAAGTAATTTTTTGCTAAAGAAAAAATAAAATCCTTTTTTTTCAAGGGATAAGGGGGATAGGGGCTTATAACTATATTTTACCCATTTTTTCTATCTCCAATAAGCTTGAACATTTGACTGAAAAAATGTTAAGCCGTTGGTACCGACCGTTAGGCGTTAAGTCATTTAAATTTTGACAACCAGTCTTACTTTGGGATACTGTGTTACCTAGTAAAATGGAAGGACTTTGTGGAGGTTAGATAGGCAGTCGTTCCATGTAAAACACGTTATTCAGCTGAATCTGGTAAGACTGGCAGCTGACCCCAACATAGCTTGGTATATATCGACTTCACATTGATGTAATCCGCTCAACCTTACATCTTGGACCAAAGTTCACAGCAATACAGGGTGCTCGTAAAAAATGCTCTAAACATCCAACTCGGCCGTAAACGCGAATAAACGTCTACGCAGTAAATGTTGAATAGTAGAGCTCAACTCCAGGTGTTAGCTCAGCAATGAATATTCATGAATTGTAAACTCTAAGGCGATAAATTTGTTACGCCTTATCGTTTATCTGATCCTAATAAACCTTGGAGATTGTAAACACTTTTCTCAAGTCCATTCTAAGATACTAAAGTTTTCAGTTTAGCTGATTTAAATGAGTTCGAGTTTTATTTGTTTGTATAAGATTAGTTTGTTTAAAATCAAACACGAAGAAATCCTACTGTAAGATTTTTGGTGTATTTGTAATATTTTTTTTTTTTTTCAAATTTTATTACTGGATTCTGAAATCGCCAATCCTTAGGAAACAAGCTTGGATATTAATGGTCGTTTCTTCTCTATATGAGAAGAGGCCTTTGCCCAGCAGTGGGAAAATTACAGGCTGATATTAATATATTCATTACTAGCTGTGCCCGCGACTTCGTTCGCGTGGATGTCGAAACTTATCAATGAGTTTTTTGTGTAAAGTGCTATTTGTGTAGAACGTTATGGAGCATACCGGTATTAATACTTTTGGGCCTTCTCTTGTGGCTAATTACAATAGAAAACCAATTGTGTCTCATTAGCGGTGATTAAGAGGGTAAATTATATCTTTGCTCGAAGCATCGCTCGCGTTCTGTAGATTTCTACTTTGGTGCCTTTTTAGCAGGATATCCAATAGCGAAGCTGACGTTCATTACAACGAATGCTCACAAAGATAATAGTAACGACAGATAGTCACCGTACGACATTAATTGAGAGCTTCAGTATACACGACATTGTCAGTGAGCCCGTCCGGAATATGAACATAAAGGTTTCTTGGACTGCTCACACGGGACAGAGCGACGTAAAGCTGAGCTGATGTGAAAAACAACTCACGGTAAGATCGACGCCAGCAACGCCTAGAGTCTGACCCTGTGCCTTATTTATTGTCATGGCGTAACATAAACCTTTTGGAAACTGTACTCTCTTAAACTGGAATGGAAAATTTTTCGGAATCAAAGGAATTCTAGGAAGCAAAACACTTTCCCCGGCACCACAACCGTTTAAAATTTCTGCCTCAATTATGTTAGGTTGTAGATTTACGACTTTTAATCGAGTACCATTGCACAGTTTAGGAGGACTTAAATTACACCGATTTTTAACTTAATTGTATGTTAGGGAAGTCCAGGAACATTTAATGAATTCAAAAATTCTATTGGATAAATTAGTGGATTCTTCTTGATCAAATCATTCTGTTGATAGAGATATACTCTCGACTTTCTCCTTGAATAAGCGACAGTATTTCATTATTTATTGCACATGCTTGATCATTTCGAGGAGTTAAAATAGACCTTTTACATAACCAAGTATTGTGCTGATGTGTTATATTACTTATGTCGCCGTACACTGAAAATATTAGCTCCTGCACGGACGAAACCGTACAACATAATCTATCATTTAAAAGCAATTTTCCTTCATCATTTGGATAAGTTCCGTCGCCTATTTTTAATAATAAATCAGAAAAATGCTGTGCATGTGGGTCATCTCCAAGTCTCACCCGCATATATTTTGTTAAATGCATGGATACAATATGAGGCCATAAACTTGACCTTTTTAGGCAAGCTCTGATTTCGTCAGCTCGCCCAATTTGCCTAAAATCACCACAAAAACTACTGTAATACCACCCATGGGTTGGTCAATGAGCCTGATGTCTCTCAGAGTCCTACTACCTAAGAGTAAGTACTAAAAATAACCTACGTTACACACTACTACTACCTATACTTAAAATCTATACGGTCTACGCCTTATTAAAAAACCTAAGTACCTACCTAGTTAAAAAAAACTCAATAACAGAAAATAAAACACCTACCTATAACAAATCTAAACCCAATAAATAAGCAAAATCCCTAAAAACTTATATCTGTAATGACTAATCTTACCTAACAGTATTATAAAATAACCTACAGTCACACATAAAATAACGTACACTATCAAATATACTACATATATATACTTTAAAATTAAAATCTATGCCTACGACTTATAAAAATAAACCTAAATAACTCTAACTTAAACTGTACTTAATAAAAACTAAAAGGAATAAAAAGGTCGCGCTGAAAAGCACGGTTTAGAGTTGCAAGTATTTAAAACATACAATTTATAGAATGCTAATAAGACCGAACGCTCGCCACTCGACACGTCCGTTCAAATCAAAGTTCAAAAAATGTATGATGCACGCGCGTTTTTGGAAGCGGTCTACTGCAGTTAGCCTGAGCGCAGGTTTTGACTGCCTTCCCGCGGCTCTGGCTAAGGCAAGGACGGGACCGGGGTGTTTTTAGTCGGTGCGAGACATATCCCCACGCCGTGCCCTTGGCGTGGGTCGAAGTCATTAGCTTTTCACCCCGTAATCAAAAAAAAAAAAAAAAAAGGCTTTGACTGCTTCACCGGACTTTTATGATGCAGGCTTTTTTTTTTTTTTTGCAAAACGTCTACTGCAGTTAGCCCGAGCGCAGGCTTTGACTGCTTCACCGGACTTTTAATGCACGCGCGCTCAGAGGCCGTTCTTATATACGGTAGCGATCCATGGCCGCCGCGCGCCACGCGTGTGCTGCGAACGGTGCAAGCAAAATTCAACCTACGGCACTACTTTTTTTTTTTTTTGAAGAGATTTACGCTTTACGCAGTTAGCCTGAGCGCAGGCTTTGACTGCTTCACCGGACTTTAATTCGGCACTTCATTTACAGCATAAATTGGGGCGCAGCGCCAACTGAACTCCACTGCGGCCGGGCGACGTAACCTACGACAAACTTATTATTTGCGGTTGGTACAGTAATCGGGTCTAGGGATCGAACCGCAAAATTAAGTTTGTTTTATATTGTATATACTTTTCCGGGATAAAAAGTACCCAGTCAGGTGCCCAGAATATTAAAGAATAAGTATACCAACTTTCATGGTAATCGAACCGGTAGTTTTTGCGTGATGGCTGAACAAACAGACAGACAGACTGACAGACAAAAATTTTTTTAATCACATTTTTGGGTTCGGTCTCGTTCTAGTAACACCCCCTGCCATTTATTTTTTTAATATTTTCAATGTACAGAATTTTCACTTCTACAGATTTATTATATGTATAGATATTTGACGGGCCTGTTGTTCTAGTGGTCAGTGACTCTGACTGCTAAGCTATTTGTGTAATGAGCACGATCATTTGTTCTGTGTCTGGGTGTAATTTAACTATAATATGTATTTATTTAGATATAAATAAGTAAGTTTATCAGTTGTTTGGTTACCATAATACAGGCTCTGCCTAGTTTGGGATCAGATGGCCGTGTGTGAGTTGTCCCAAGATATTATTATTATTAATGACTAAGATATTTTTTTCCATATAATATCTAATAAGGAATTTAATACAAAGAAAGTTTTTGGTCACTAAATATATTTTAACCCATAACACAATAAGCACATAAGCGCTATTTTCCTTAAATTTCTTGATTCCCGGAAGGATTATAAAGTAACTTCGTTCGTGTAAAATTTATGAATTATTTTCTGCATTTTTAATATATTTTTTAATCTACTAAATTTTGCTTAGGTTTACCGTAGCTATTTAGCTTAAGTTTGGCTTCCAACCTTACTAGATCCAGTTCAATATCGTATATCACACGTAGTAACTGCCTGTCTGACCTCCACAACCTTATTTTACTGAGTAATTAAGTATGCCTTGGTACGTGTGGTAGTCGGATCTACAATTATATATAAGAGTCCACTAAAACATATAGAAATCGAAAAGGCGACGACCTCCGTGGTCGAGTGGTGTAAACACCGGTTTTCAAGGTGTCGACAGCTCAGAGGTCCCGGATTCGATCTCCGAGATTGTCTCGGGTCTGGGTGTTTGTGGTACCTTCGTTGTCTCTGAATTTCATAAGACAAGTGCTTTAGCTACTTACTTTGGGTTCAGAGCAATGTCCACATTTATTTATATTTACAAAATCATCTATAATAAACAGTATATTTAAAAAAAAAACAGCTTTATTCTAAAAGCGCTACAAAAAAAGGAAAAAGCTAAAAAAATACGGAAGATTATTCGTATTCCCGCAGAAACCACAAACCAATAAATAATGTTTAGTTTCAATGCAAAGAATAAACGAAACTCGGTAAAAGAAACCGAGTAATCCTTACTAAACTAAACAAATGGATGTGATCCGCGATTTCACTCGTAATTAAAATAAATTCCGTTCCGACTAATCCTTATACAGGGTGTTCGTTGTTCGGTGTTTGCTTATTCACATGGTGTTGTAGTAATTTTCAGCTTGTTCCGTTCGGATTAGCGTAAAGCCCCACTAATTGGTGCCGCGCAGTTCCTGCCAGGTGTGGGGGAGCAGTGATGGAGTTTTGTTCGATCGTTATAAAAGATAGATGGGGCTGCGATTGATTGTGGAGGTTTTGGATACTGGTATCTTAGTATTGTTTGATATTATCGTTAATGCTTTACCCTCCGTAAGGGATTTTTAAATAAACAAAAAAATTATAATTTCAAATTTCTATTTTAAATAGTCGTTTTTTTTATATAATAATTATGATATACATTGTAATTTATTTATTTTCTCTATTGAAAATTATAGGGTTCGGATCTTAGAACTTTTAGAAAATTTGGACATTCAAATCATTCTTTCAGCTTGTCTAATATTTAATGCTGCGAAACCTAGCCGTCACCAAAATAAAACGAATTGTATTTTTTTTTTATTTAAATATAGTACCTATCTAATCCAATATCAAGAAAATATCAGTTCCCACTCAAACGTTGTAAGATGGCACAATCCAAGAGCCTTTAATTTAAAATACCTGGCTAAGTATCATTCACCGAGAAATAAATTTTGCTCTCCTTTGAAAATTTTGGAGTAGCTTAAAAATAGATCGTGGATTTGGGTTACAGAAATGAGCAAAATGCTTTTTGAATCTCTAATCTTTACATTTTATATTTGTGAAAAATATATTGAGGATACTTATCTACATTGTTAGCGGACTTTGATGAGGACTCAATGATTCAGTGGTTCAAATAGACTCCTATCTTGTCTATCTTGTCCTATCAATACCTTTTCAGTAATTTTGTCATCACTATAACGAGTACGTAAAAAGCAAGAACTCTTTACTATTTTCCCGATAAATAAAACGATTTATTAATATTTTACACTTTAATAGAATTCTCTTATAAAACACAAAACATCATTAAAATATCACCTTCCTCACATTATAAAATATTTTCAGTAAGGGATTTTATTTTGAAGAACTTTCAGTGCCTTCATTCTCGGAATGAGTTTATTCTCGGAGTGAGTACATTGAAGCATGTAGACGTCAGTAATACAGCAACAGTTGTGTGTTTCTAAGAAATATCGAAATCAACGAATGTAGTTGTAGTAGTTCATTAAACAATTATACGCTAGGGAAATAACCCTGTGTTTCACATACATTCAAATTATATGTAATAAAAATATAATATAATATATCTACTCAAAAGTGCCCTCTGATCTCAAACTAGGCAAAGTCTGTATTATGGCAACCAGACAACTGATAAATATACTTAGATATTTCTAAATACATACCTAGATAATTACACCCAGACAGAGAACAAAATGAACATACTCAGAACACAAAGATTTGTCCGGGGTCGGAATCAAACCCATGACTTCCGGTTTAGCAGTCTGGGTCACTAACTACTAGACCAACAGGCCAGTCGAACATATAAAAAGATCCCACAGATTTCGGAACAAATATTCGTGAATTACACATAATTCTGGGATTAACCCAAAGTCCGTAGGAATGTGGTATTTGCCAGGATAGCACTGGTTATGCCACTGATCTAACCTTATCGCTATGATATACATAAACCAACATATAGAAAATAATAGCATAAGTACTTTCTAGTCCACTGCTATCAAATGAGAGATACCATTCGCAATTCTGCCTCTAGAGACGCTAGTCGTGATGACCGAAATGTCAAATTCCAGTTTGTTGGTCACGCGCCAGTGGCGCTGGTGAGTGTAATAACTGTAGCCGAGTTTGACTCAAAGGCTCAACGATCGTCAATCAAATACCAATCTAGTATCGCGTGTTAAAGCGTCGCATGAATGCTTTCGTCGCGCTTAAAAAAAGAGCCACCTGTGTTTGGAAACATTGTTTTGACACAAAACGGCATAGAACCATTCAAATCTATCTATATATATAAAAATGTATGTACGCGCATAACTTCTAAACAACGGCACCAAATTGGATAATTCTTGTTTTGTTAAATTCCTTAGTGAAAGGACAAGGTTTGTAAAAAGAAAAATAAAATACAATAAAAAACAATAGGTAGGGTAGGTAGGTCGGTAGGGTAATTAGGTATGTAGGTAGGTAGGGAAGGTACTCAGTTTACAGGAGCGAAGCCGCGAGCACAGCTAGTGTGTTATAAATGTATCAACAATTTTAAACATTTTCTGAACTTACTGTAAAATATAAATTTATTTCGCCTTTCAAGTGTTTTTCGAGTGTTTAAAAAATAAAATGTCGCTTCGTCAAACGTTACATCTTAAATACTTCCCACATTGACTAAAAATCTATAAAGGCGTCTTTAAACATGACATGAGATGTCAGCGTCTCAGATGTGTTATTTGTTAGCAATTACTATCAGGTAAGCCAGTTATCCCCTATTCTATGAAAAAAGATAAGATAAAGAGATAAGTAAGATATATAGAGATATAGATAAGACACACAAGACAATAGCTTTTAGAAATCGCTATAAAAGGAACCACGACTCATGTCAAACTCCAGCTATAAACGTTTAACGGCGGTAATATAATTAAATTTCGTAATTTACAACGATCATTCCATTTAATGCTGTCAAAATTTCAATATCACACACCTATACAATAATTACATTGTCTTATACGACAATATACATACTGTTTCATTACTAATTAAAAGTGACATAAAATATTTAACAAAAATACGGGAAGAGAAAAAAACGAAACGCAAACAATAATTATGTTTTATCAAGAAAAAAAAAAACTTTTTTTTTTATATCACTTGCTATCATTTACCTCTTTCTCCTAGAGGATATGTGGAACGTGTAACGAAACCGAAGCTATTTAGAGAGACAGAAAAACATCATCTATGAAACACGCATGGAAACTAAATTTTAGACCCTATTTGAATAAATTTAAAGTAGAAATTAGAACTGAACCTCGATCCCACACCATAAGAATAAATAAATAAGATTAAATTCGTTTACATACACATATAAATTGTGCTCATAAAAGTCGATGCTATCTGATTGACAATTAGATCCATTCATTTACGCGTAAAAATCACGTTACGAAACTCATTTTTTGTTTAATATCCTTTAAATTTGAAATAATCGTTCGTCAAAGGTTTTAAACGTCAATAATGGGTGTAGTTTAGTAAAGTTCATTAGTGTCATGCTATACCCTCGTCAGAAAGTCATCAGAGTTAGTTAGCGATACCAAAGGCATGGTGAAAGAAAATTTTAAAAGATTGATAGGGAAATAATTGGAGAGAAAATATACCTTGTGTTTTAACAAACTGATTGATGGGGCTTTGAATTGTGCTGCAAACGTGTCACGGGGATATACAGATTTTGACAAAAATGTCGGCAGCAGATTTATAAGTGCCCGTCGAAAAATAGATTTTCTGTAGTGTTAGCTAGATCGGCGTTCAAAGTGTCAAACTGTCAAATTGTCAATCGTGACCTAGAGTATACATAGGCAAGCATAGAGTCCGCGCATCGCTAGTTGCCGAGCGTAACCAAATTGTTTGCTGTGATACAACTCTCCTTTATTGATTTAAGTGATTTTCCGTGTGACGACAGACGTTTATGCGTTTATTTTATATAAAATATCGATGGTAGTATTAGGATTTGAGATAGTTTTAGTAACGGCTCGCTTTGTTTTGAGACAAATTTTACGATTTTTATTGTTTATACTGGTGCTGTCAGTTCATACTCTGATGGCGCACTTTTCAGTTTCTTATTTTAACTCTAAAATCGTGACATTGTGCAAAAGAGAAAGAGTTTTTAGTTCACATTTAAAACAAACATCATCTAAGAAAATAAAAATACAGAAATTATTTTACTTTAAAAGCAGAAAACTAATAACTTTTCTCTTAAGAAATATAAATGTGAGAAAATTGAAGCGAGTTTTATAAAGTTTACCTAACCTGGTGTTATATGAAAACCAATATTATCACCTCCAAGCGGTGGAAACTTTTTAAAAGATTATGATGGCAATATAAATATATTGTAGTTCATCCCGTGTTATATTAAACTTAGAAAATATTCTGTGATGTTATTCGCGTTCAAACATATTCTTTCAAAGAATATTGCAAGGTATGGTTTTTTTAAATGGTATTTCTTTTGTAGATAAACAAATTCTATTATGGCGGATTTTTTCAATGCCAGATAATTTTATTCGTAAAACAAAATTGACGTCTGACAGATTTTGTTTAAAAGAACTGGCAAAAATTCTTTTTTTTTTTTTTGCCTTTAATGCCTGTGCTAGATAGTTTTGCATAATATTTATCTATTTTTTTGAAAAGTACTAAAGTGGGAATTGTTTTACAATTAGATTTTTAGTCCTAAAGGAAACCGGCGGGATTTAAGATTCCATTTAGAATGCAGTTTGCTTTTATTGATTGTCAACGCCACTCTATTATTTATTAATAAGTATGTAACAACAGCATTATTATACATTATTGGGCTTCATTTTATCCACGACTAAACATGTATAAACTAGCATATCAAAAACAAGACCTAACAATCTACCATATTTTTTTAATAAGTAATAGGACATGAAAAACAATAATCTAACCTCAATAGAGTTCGCTTCGTTGATCATCATCGCAGACAGACTCAGGTGCGCCATTACGCAGTATAAAGAATAATAATTCGTCCCTATCCTTTGATTGATGCGGGGGCGCGGGACACATGACAAATCGCTTTAGGACTTTTCCCAACCATTTTTACGGACAGAAATGTAGCTTTGTTTTTCTATACGATTATATAGTTTAGTGTTGCTGTGTTAAATTAGTTTGCACAAAACATTTAGTTGTTATTGATGGCGGATGTCGAAATTGTGTCGGAATAGATTCGTTTTATACGATAATATTTTGTTTTTATTTTTATTGTAGTGTATTTAGGGGATTGTCATTACTCTCTTAATTAAACTACAATTTATGAGTTGCTATTGGATTTTAATTTTTTTTATTATAAGTATTTTTTTCATGTGAATTTAAAGTGTATAAGTGTATACAATTTAACAAAGGGTGGATTTTTAATGAAATTGAGTTTTTGCTTTGTATAAATGTTGTACCAATTGTAATATATATTGTCATCCTGAAATACTGCCTGATGCTGCTCTGCATTCACAATATTTTAATTGCAGCAATATTTTACGTAAAATAACACTTTTTATTAAAATTATTTACCACGTTATATGAAATTTGTTTTACTGACAATACCAGTCAGACATTGGACGTCGACGTGTCAAGGCATTGAAACCAACAAACATTCCAGTTTAATTAAAACTGGCCGTAAACAAAGCTATGTCGGAGTAATTTTCATTAGAGACATATTTAACACACATGCAATAATACAAAATGGCGGCAGCATTCTCTGAGTGACAGAAGTGTAGTTTATTATAGGAAGTCAACTGCAATACGTGTCAAATTGTTATTCTATTTAGTGTTCGTCACAAGAATTGTAAGTGAATTTTCAAGATTAAATCAATACATTAAAAATATCTCGCTGAAATGTCACTGACAAGGTAGGTAGGTAGGGTGGTGTAGGGTACGTAGTCAGTTGACGGAAATGAAACCGCGGGCATAGCTAGTTAAATAAATAAACATGTGGACAACGTCATATACATTGCTCTGAACCCAAAGTAAGTAGCAAACAATTGTGTTATGGAATCAGAGACAACCAAAGTAGGTACTACCAACACCAAGACCCGAGACAATGAAGAAAAGTGCCTTTACATTGACCCTTCCGGGTTATCAACCCGGGACCTCAGAGCTTCCGACGCTTTGAAAACCGGTGTGTACACCACTCAATCATGGTAGAAGTATTTTTTAGAAATGTGTAAAACTTTAGAATCCTGTACTCATTTAGTTAAAATTAGCATTGTAATGGAGTACAAAGCCGTGGCATTTGAGCCAAAAAACCTACGAATTCTAAAAATAAATAATTTATAACTCTCCTTTTTGCCTTTACCGCAATTAGGTAAAAATAGGATGATACTGTTTTGTCACTTAAACGTATTTTTAAAGCACCTATAAAAGTTATGTTTTTTTTGAAAATACGGTTTTTTAAGGACTAAATATATTCACAGGTTAGTTTACCTAAAAATCGTTTTTGATGTAAAAATAACCTAATACCAACAAATAGCAGAACTTTTTATCACGTAAAACTAAACATGTTATATAACATAAAATAAACTAGGCTATCGTTATCAAGTTATAACTTTCCTCCGCCACGAGTCCCTCTGTGGTTATACTGTTATATCCTACGATCGATGACGTCATTACTGCTGATCAAAGGTTTGCAGCAGGACCGGCAAAATCCCTTTGGAATATCCTGCTTAATTAATAAGCCGAGTTGTACAGATATTTTTTTAAACTGAGGCAACATTTTGCCATTTTTAGAGGATTTACTGGCAGTATATACGATATTTTGTTTTTGTGTTCGTGTATTTTAAAAGGTTAGGTTCCATGCAAAATATAAATGAAAAAAGTACTACTAGATATTGCCGGCTTCATGCGTGTAACTTTTTACAATAATATTTTGTAAGACTTTTTCAATAGTTAGAATATTTCGGGATGTTTTATTGACGAATAGGTAACGTATAGAAATAAAATTTAATAATTATGATCAATTTTAAATCGCGAATTCTTAATATAATGTCGTGGTGGCCTAGCGGTTAAATAAATGGAATTGTGTCACACAAGGTTGCAGTTACGAACCCACTACAAGTATCAATCTGGCTTTTACAAAGCTATATGTGTTTTCTTAATTAATAGACTTATTGACGGTGATGAATAATATTGTGAGAAAACTAAAATCCAAGAATCTAAAATTGCCAACCCGCAAGTGGCAAGCTTGATGATAAATGCTTGTTCCTTCTTTACATGTGAATAGGCCTGTGGCCAGCAGTGGGACATGTGATTTTTGGCTACACGCTACTTACACTTTACCTAAAACAGTATTTTTTAATCATAATTTAAGTTATTATGTACTTAGCACCTACGCAAACAAACCCACTTCCCGCACACAATAAATAAATAAAAGAAGCGTTCAAAGTGTGTTTACTAAAAATAACTCTGAATAAAGGTATCTACCTACGTGGAAAAGCAGCTTCCCAGAATGATTTACGATGCCATAAATAATAAGTACCTATCTAATAAGAGCAGGAAGTTTCCATTTTAATCGATTTATGAAGGCTCCCCTCTGAGTTTGTTAGATGGCGAAGGAAATGCTTATTTCCTTGGTATTTCTGGAACGTTAAACACCGCGTAAACGGAGACTGTGTGGTTAGAAAGTTTTTCATTGTTGTTTGTACAATTTACTAGCGACCTCTGGAAGACGAAACTTTAATGAATTATTATACACACAAACCGTTTGATGACCTCCGTGGTCGAGTGGCGTACACACCGGTTTTCAAGGTGTCGCCAGCTCCGAGGTCCTGGATTCGATCCACGGCCGGGTCAATGTAGAAAACCACTTTTATACATTGTCTCGGGTCTGGGTGTTTGTGGTACCTTCGTTGTCTCGGAATTCCATAACACAAGTGCTTTAGCTACTTACTTTGGGTTCAGAGCAATGTATGTGATGTTGTCCACATGTATATAAAATAGAAATCTGTTTGCTTCATCCATTTTTTTACAAATAATAATAAATAAAACCTTCCTCCTAAATTACTCTATCAATCCATTGGTAAACTACCATATGACAATCCGTTCGGTAGTTTTTGAGTTTATTGCTTTCAGACAGACAGACGCGGCGGGGGACTTTGTTTTATAGCTAATGATATATGTATGCATAGATTTATATTAATAATTTATACTTTATGTGTACGTGTAATAATTTTTGTTTTTAAAAGGTAATCTCCAAAAGTATGCCGTGCCGCCAGGATTTCAATTTTTTATCCTAATTCTATTTTTTTTATTACTTAGAGTTTAGAGTAGGATTTATTTTGATATAAATGTTTACACTAACAGACAGAGGGAGGAAAAAATAGAGAGATAAAGATTATGGTTGGCTCATATAATAATATTATAATTATTTTAATAAAAAATGGTTTGATAATGCAATTGAACGTATGCTACAAACCTACGCGTATATCAATCTTTGTCTGTGATGCCTCAATTTTCAACTTTAAACAAAAAGAAATCCATCTTAATGATTGATCGTGTCCGACTGGATATGAAAACCCTTTCAAAATTTGACAACCCTTTTATCAAAAGTATTTTGTCGTTTTTATTTAGGTGGTAGTTCCTTAAGTCTCTTAAAAACTGGCCAAGTGCAAGTTGGACTTGCTCGCAAAGGGTTCCGTACAATCGTAATACTATGAACTTGTTATGATTTTTTGTTGAAGCGGCGATAAAAATAGGTCAATACTCTGTGGAAATTTCAACACCATACCTATTACGGGTTATTGAGATAAAGCCTGCTGATAGACAGACAGAGGGACGGACGAACAACGGTGGCTTTGTAATAAGATTTTATTTAACTTGCAAAGTATTTATGTGTGTATGTTTGTTTATGTGAAATTTTGCACACTTAGGTGACAATACAATATTATGGTACTTTTGAGCTGGTCTGATGATGGAGCCAGAAAGTTGCCATATGGACTTTCTAACTTTGGACTTGCTTGCTTTGTCTTTACAAGAACTTTGCAGCCAAGGTGATTTAAAAGCTTGTCTTTAAAAATAATTCTTATCCATACTACTAATATAAATGCGAAACTAAATCTGTCTGTCTGTCTCTCTGCACGCTCTCACGGCTATAACAGACACCCGCGCGGCTGCGGCTTCGCCCGCGCTGTTGTCTGTTATTGCGGCGAAAAGTAGCTTACCCCATACCAAGTTTCATCTAAATCGGTTTAGCAATTTAGCCGTGAAAGCGTGCAGACAGACTGCAGCTGCTAGTTTATTATAAATAAATTATGTGCAGATTTTTTTCTCGTATTCTATATAACTTTGAGTAATCTGTCATATAAATAAATAGATTTCCGTTTATATGCATATGTTATTTAAGAGCATCGCAAACATTTTAGCACAATACTGTTACGTAGCGTATTGCACTATGCACTAACACGGCAGGCAAGAGTGAACATCTAGTTTCTCATCCACTTAGTTTAATCAACTGATGGAGTACCCATTCCTTCATAATTTAATTTTAAACTATGAACAGTATATAAAAATGACGCACCTAGTGGCCAGATGTGATCTAACTTAGTTTAAATATGCCTGCGGCTTTGCCCGCTTATATAGTCCCCGTTCCCGTAAGACATTTTATTTTTTGTGTCTTTTTCCAATGTTTATGTAGTTATTCTGCTATTCGGGGTGGAGACGAATTAAACATTATAATTGTTATTACTAACCTTACTTTGTAATATATATTATATATATATAAATATAGATAGACTGGCAAACTATAAAATACATTTTTTTATGTTAAATAGTTATGTACTGTCTTCGTTATTTTAAGAAGAAATTAATTTCGCAACCAGAAAACAAGACACATAAAAAAACAAGACAGCAAAAAAAGGAAAATAAAAATGCCAGTAAATAAGTAAGTCTCCCGCACCGACTTACCGGACGTGGAAATGTATAAGGCCTCATAAAATTTAATAGGATAACAATATTTCAAAATATCTCAACTCTTTCTAATTATTGGTTACTCTACGTTCTCTAGTAAACAAACAAACAAAAAACGACCATGCGCCTAGCACCGGAACGAACAGAATTGGTAAGAGTTTGCGTTGTACGGGAATCGAACCTAGCTCACGTTCCGGTTCGTCACACAAACTGCCTTTTAATTTGTGTAGTTGTGTTATTTAGGGTTAAAACGTAAATGTTCTGTTCATCAATGAAATAAGCTTAATTAATACAATAGCTACGTGAAATCGCAACATACATAAATTATGAATGGTGTAGGTAGTAAAAAGTTAAAAGAAAAACTAAACGTTTTTAAATAAATATATTTTGCATGTTTATTTTTTTACTACCGGCGATGTAACTTATTTTTCAACTAAAATCTAGAAGAGAATAAGTCAAAAAATATACTAAAATTAAATTGTGGTAGTAAGATTAATGATTTGTTTTTAAATTCATAAAAGAAAAATAAATAAACATTTATCGTATGCATTTAAAACAGTTGAAAAATCTAAAAGTAAATACTGAATTTATTCACATTTAAAACAAAACCAATTCATTTATACATTCTACAAGTTATTAAAAGAAAAAAATAATTCGATTTCAAATATCGAAGCAACCACTTTGGTCCTAAAAATTTTGACGAATTTCATCTAAATTAGTTTTAAATTGGATTCTGTTTCAAAGGGTTGTTTCTTTTTCTTTTACCATTACCATTTCTTATTTTAAGTTTGTTTTTGAAACATTATTTCGTAGACACAACTTTTTTAATGAATTATTTATATTTGCAATTTTATTAGCTTATTTATTTTGTGTTTTAGGTTCGTAAAATTTAAATTATTCTAGTTTTAGAATTGAATAAAGCGATGCCGCCTTTTTAATGTTTTTCTCAGAGACAAAAAACTATGAGTTCTTTTTGTAGGTACTGTTTAAATTTTAAACCTGCACTAGTTTCAGTTACATGCTACATTGAAAATGTAGCTTGTAAAAGTATGTTATTGTTACCGAAAGAGACAAAAATGCAACATTATAATAAGACCATAATATAATCGTGCCCAGAATTTCAAAGAAGAAAACTTTTAATGAACATCATTATACTAAATTACAGTAAACGCAGCAACTGAGATAATCCGCATATTTTCATAGCAAACACAGCAAAACTACGCGAACAAATGCAGCAATTCTATTTATATCTCCGGTAAAAAACTGTTTTAAAAACTCTCGCTAACAATTTTTTATATGAAACACTCAGAAACTACGGTTTGCATACAACAGCGGTAAATTCTCATATAACCTAGTTTGCATATCCGACTGTTACCGGCTTAATCTGGTAAAAACTGGTATTTGCCGGACACCGGCTTGTTCCGCTGTGTTTTTGATACATTTGCAGGTTAATGTACCTGAGTTTATGTTTCGGCTTACCGAAATATTATGTTTAGCAAAAAGTTTCGAGTTTGGTAACTTTATGAGTTAAATGTACAGGTTTTGTGGTCGCCCGTTTACGTATCCAGCTGTTTATAAACTATTTATTAATGTACTAAGTTCAGTTGTAATCTCTTACTTATTTATGTTATTGTGTAATCCTTTAAGAAGAAAGGTTGGTGGTCTTTTCTCGCGGTTTAATGGATTTAAAGCAAAGATTTTTTGGAGTAATATAAATATAAATATAAACTACCTACTGGCGGCCTGCCCGGATTCGCACGGGTGGACATTCATTATTCAAGTTATTCTATAACCTATGTTAATCTGGAATAATCTTGCATTCAATAATTGGAGTAAGAATTTTTGAAATCGGCTCAGTAGTTTTTGAGTTTATTCGTTACATACATACACATAATACATACAAATCTTTCCTCTTTTTACTGTTAGTATAGATGTTCTAGGACCCTATGTTTTCCTGTTTGATAGTAAATTATATTTCAAAGCACTAGAACCGTCTAAAGTTGCCTATTTCGATTGCCGTTTTTAGAGGCGTAGTGTACAAATTATTGATAAAAAATGAAAAACATAATATATATTTTTCTGATTAAGAATATGTAAATATCTATATAATGTAATTCAACAAGCATAATCGACGATAATCCCTTCTTAAAAGTTTAATGTTAAAACTTTAAATTATATTTTTTTTTAAAAACCGACTATGGTAAATTGCTCATAACTTTAAAAATGCTAAATAAATTATAGTTGAACCACCTTGATCACATCAGCTTTCAAAAAAAATAAACCACACCATAATCGATCTATTCGTTTAGGAGCTACGATGCCACAACCAGACAGATAGACGGTTTGCGGGTTAAAAATCACTTGAAAAATACCAGCCTTACTAAATCGTAGGTCGATGTTGCAAGCCACACACGAGCTCACTGGAGTGTGTCAGTACAACAAACAGGGCTGTATTTCACACAACCGTTGCCAGTTTGAATTGCTTTATTTGGCGGGCGCGCAAATTAAACCGTACTAATTAAGCACAGACTGCCTGCGATCTGGACCTGCACTGTTGTATTTATTGCTGTAAAATATTTATTTAGTTGCGAATTTTCGTCTTGAACATCATTATGTTTTAGTGCACACGTTTCTTTTTTTTGTTCGTTGTTTGTATGATAATATATTTTTGATTAATATTATTGTCGATATAAAATTTGACAGCTCTAATTTTCGTCTGTCCGTTTTTAATTGTGTACATGTGAAACAGATACTGATGGCCTAAAATAAATTTAGGATTGGTTTGGATCGGGGCCACTATACCAATAAGAGTACCTAGTAGATTATCACATGAAAGTAATAGTACAATTTAGCCCGTCATGACATAAAGGAGGTAGCGAACTTAACCTCCTTTGAAGCTCAGGGCTTTATATTAACATTAAACAAGACACCATACCCACACCCCCTTGAAATTAAATTCTAATGACTATCTTATCACAAAACCCATCCATATAAAATGAGGTTCGAATAAAAAAGATTTTATCCATACAAGAGAATGCGGCCTTTATGGCGTTCTTTTATGTGGTTCGAGTGGATGAGTCTATTAACATAATATCGATGGGAACGCGACCTTGGACATTATTTATGGTTAATGAAGCGTGGTACTGATGCGATCGCACCATAAAGTATAGATCGTAAATATCTATGATTTGTACGTAATGTGTTGTCGTGTCCGGTTATTGCTTATTTATATTCTATTGGTGTTACTGAGTTTACGATTTTGCTTTTACCGTACTCATCACACATTTCCTTTCGTAATAAAAAAATTAAGTATGAGATTACTTTTTTTTTAATAAGCATTTTTTATTGATAAAAGAAACTTAACTATATGTACACAAAAGAAATAACATAATAAACTTATGTAATTAAAACATAAAACCTAAAATATGGCATCAAAAAATTCGCCCACATCGCTGTCTAAAAATGAGATGTAGGTATGAATATGTATAGTATGAAATAAAAAGTTTTTTTTAAATCGACTTTATCAATGTATCGCGGGTCGTTTCACCAACAATTAACATACACAAAGGATTTGAAACAAGCATTTGTGGATCACATATATGTTTGTGCCATGCGGGTATCGAACCCGCAGCAGGTAGCACACAGTAAGTAAGGCCCAGAGCCTAATTTAAGGAAAGCTAAAAGTAGTCACAATGGCCCAAAAAATTTATTGAAGTCATTAAATGACCCAGCTACCTAAAATTATTACATGTTTAAATTATTTTGTAATTTAAATTAGTGGGTACTAATTAAAATCTGGCATCAAAAGTTATTAAACTCGACGTACAGTAATTTTGACAACGTTGATTATCAATTTGACATTTTAGGACTAATTAATTTTTAATGTGTAACGAATTATGGTAAAAGCGTTTTATCCAGACACTTTTACCAATTAAGTCTTGGGCCGCCAGGTAATTTAGTGTCCTAAATTTAGATAGAACCTTACGAGGCTCTCTAACCGTGCCATCTAATTAAATAATCTTATAGTCTAGGCCACTAGTATGGAACTTAAGTATTTTTGAAATAAATCAAAATACATTATATTGTAACGGTCAACGTTCAATTCATTACTGTACTCTAAACATCACTTATTTTAAGTACATGTTAAGTCACACGCGGATCCAGAGACAAATACTTTTCGAAGGACGTTTTAAAGTTAGATTAATTTTAAGTAGACAGGAATCAAACGAACTACTTAAAAGGATTTTATTAATTCTTTATTGTACACAAAAGATTCAATTTTTTTAATTTTATAGGTATAGGCGAGCTTAACCCATTTTTCTTTTTTTTCCAGTATACCATAGTCGGAAAAAAAGAAAGGTCTGTGACTTTGTGGGTGTGCAATTAAACATAACAGATAAAATATACAAAACATAAACATATAAACAAACACTGAAGTAAATATAATAAAATATATTATGTTTTGTTCAATTTAACAAATATGTACTAATTATTTTATAAAAATATAACATAAACATATTTTCACATTCATTCATTTTAAAAGATAGTGCTCCTTTGTTCTTTTTAAGGATGTTAATTATAATCATTTACTTCATACCAACCTCTAAATATTGCAGTCAATTCAGTTCATTAAATGTGTATAATTAATTAAAACCAAGCGTACAAATTTTATTATTCCCTATACTAAAATATTATTAATTAAACTTGTCAGTCCACTTCTGAGAGGCGAACTAGTTTTGCACTGAAAGTCAGTAACGTTCGGTGTTGGACTAAGCAATTAATTTTTCAAATAGCTCAAAGAAAGTCCATTGGTGTGAATAGAAGGAGCTTTGGGAAATTCAGCTGAACGTAATACGGACTGCTTGCTCGAATCTACGTTTTCGGGTACATTTTACTCAATTCCTACCCAATAAATAGGTACATACATATCTATGCGAATACTACATAATAATAAACATATATTACACGTATAAGCTCAATACATCAATAAATTCTGGTAGAGTTTATTGATAAATCTATTCGTAGTAAATGGGTTGAGACAGGTCTACGACGTAGCAAGTGTAGACGTGCTACGTTGCGGTCGTAGCAAATTAAGTTTCACTGTGAACATTGATGTAAGTACATTGTTGTCGAAATTAGGTAGAGAGACATTCTTAGGAGAGAATATTTTGTATATATTATAATAATAGTGTTCAGAATAGTCATTATTGAATAATAATTAGATTTTTGCTTTATAATACCAGCCTATAAATGTCCCACTGCTGGGCACAGGCCTCTTCTCATATTGAAAAGGAACGAGCATTGATCACCACGCTTGCTCATGCGATGCGATGTGATTTGGCGATTTCAGATTAAATTTTTTGGGATCCAGGTTTTCTCACGATGTTATTCTTTACCGATATAATTTTGAAAAAGTCACATTAGTACTTGCCTGTAATGGGTTCGAACCTGCAATCTTGTGCATACAAATCCGTTCATTGAACCACTAGGCCACCATAACACTTTTTTGCACAGATTTTTGCTTTATATACCCGATATAATTTATAAAATAATATCTTGTCTATAAATTAAATTGGAAACTATTATTTGTTAGTATTACTTGCTATTATTAATACATGTTTACTCTTAAAGAAAACCAAACTATAAATCATGTAAGTCGTCATATCCCACGAAATAGAGAACATAATTCCACCATATTAATGTTCCTCGTTCACATTTGTTTCATATTCGTATCGAAGCCCGAAACTGATCACCTCCTTAATGAGTGTATTGATATATCAACGTCAAAGGCTATTTCACCCCAAACTATACACTATACATGGAAAAACCAACCTTGAACACAAAACATTAAGTCCAAATTTGATTGACGACTAAAAATATCGACAACAGAATCTTTTTATTAAGTTCCTCGTCTCTTCTATACATTTTCGTTACAATACCTTACAAGTTCGACAATAGGCAATTAATACTGGGAACAAACTTCGCTATAACACTGAAATTGAAAGAAAGATAAATTCGCGGAGTTCCAGAGGCGAACTGTTCCGACGGTTTCTTTGGCCAACAATGCCTTATGACTTTTGATTTATAATTATGAGGTTCTGTTGGCCTAACTCAATTTACAATCTAAATTAATAACGAACTTTGGTACTTTTCAGTTGATTAAGGTATGCTCTAGAAATGATTTCACCATGTACCTATTTATTATGTCATAATCACATAGCTTTCTTTTTTTGTGGAACACTCAAAGACAGGTAAAAATATTATAGTAAGCTTATGAAAATAATATTAAAACTGGAACTCGAAAGGTAGAATTAAAAGCTAGTTCTATGTTGTAAGCTTTTCTTTAACTTGCAAGGTATTTAAGTATGCATGAATGTTTGGGTCAAATCTGGCAAGCTAAATTAGATCCACTTTTCAGCATCCGATTGAGATGTTTTGCTTATGGTGACACTACAATATTATGGTACTTTGTAGCTGGTCTGATGATGGAACGAGGAAGTGGGTATAGTAGCTCTGTAACAAAACGACGCTATCCTATCGTGTTTGAGCTTGTTCGATTAGTCTTTTCTAGTTCTGTGAGCCTAGCTGATTTAAAAAAAAAACATTTTGAATAAAAACTAATTTGAACTTAAAAAAAATAAGAACCATAGTTCTTAGTATTGTTATGCGTCCGATAACTAGCTAGTTTTCCCGGTAAGTGCATTGTGGAGTCTAAACAGATCTTATAAAAGTAATAAATAGGTAAACTATAGAGTATATCGAGTATGAACTGGTGGCACTAGTATGAATATGTAAATCGTAAAATTAGTGTCAAAACAGAGAGCATCGTTTTATTAAAACTATTTAAAACCTAATATTACCCTAATAATATCGGAACCGTTGATATTTTTGTATAAACATTTGTCGTTGCACGGAAAATCAGTAAACGAGCGTAGTAAATTTAGCTAAAAAGGTTCATACGCTTGACATAAAGGGCTACTAGCGATGTGCACGCTTTATACTTGTCTATGTTTACTCTATGAGACAGACAGTTCCTGCTTGTTATTCACCTAAAATCAATGAGACAGGAGGCCGACCCTAAATTAGTCTTATAAAAATGAATTCAGACCTTATAAATGTCACTTTTTCTATATTAAATAGACACTACATTTACTTAATACCAGTAATCTCGAAGTCTTTTGAAGTGCTTTTGGAAGTTTCCTAACGCCTCGAGTGTTCAAGTATGACTATGCCAAAGTTTTTAGGGTCCCGTATTGAAACGTGGAACCCTCGCAACTTCGATGTCTGACTGCCTCAGATAAGTAACCTTCCTTGTACGTAAACTTTTTCTTAATATCCCTACTTTGGTCCGTATTTTTTTATTAGTCTTGAAAGTTTTTTGCAAGTTTGGGTAAGTTTTTGCTTGATTAGGATTATCAATCGATGTGAATCACCATAATACGTCATTTCAAATCATGTGGAATTCTATACATATATATACAGTCAAAATATACAGTCCCTTAATAAAATACTGCTTTAACAGAGACTATCAGTGATCTTTGATAATACTATTGTTTATATCTCATAAAAATTCAAACAGTTATAAATGTGTACTTACCTTACTCAATGTCTTTTTGCTTTTTCAACTTATATATTTAATTATAGCTTCTAGATTTCATTGTTTTTTTCTATTCTAGTATAAAATAGATAAACATCCTGGCTATGGTTTATATCTCATAATAATTGCATCCATGGGAGGCGCCATAGCGCACCAAGTGTAGGGAGTTTTCTTAGCAAGTTTTTGCGGGAGACGAGGTAGCACAGTAATAAAATATACACACACTATTGCAAAACAAAAATATGTATCCTGACACTATTATACACGATATGTCAGTTTTTACAAAAGGCTACGGTAGATTCTACCGTATGGCTGGTATGATGGCCGAAGGGAACATCAGCGTATGGCATCTCTCGTTGTCAATGCTCTAAGATATAAACTGAGATGCTCAAAATAAATTAGTAAGAAGTAAATTAATTTATCTGATATTGTTATTTATTTAATATATAGAGTTTTTTTTTTAAATCGTTTCGAAGAAGGATTCTAATTCAAAAACCCTTCAAGTAAATGTCGTATGTGACCTTTAGATAAGAAAGAAGATGAACAATGCGTGGATTTACAACCTCGCCCCTTTGGGATTAACAGGATTTTTTACTTTCTCTGGAAATGATTGCAACTCTTACCCTTGGGCGTAAAGTTTTGAAACGACTTGAAGCGAAATAGTGGCGATAATATTCTAGTATTTGCTTACTTTAGTACAGTAAATTGTAGCCACATAAAACTATATTGTTTTACTTAGAATATATTTTGTAGGGTTTTTATTCGTTGAAACCGTTTATATACAATATGACAGATGCTCGTAATGTGGTCCTTATTTTGCTTTTGTTTTTAATAATTATTATAATTATACTAAAAATAAAATAACAACATTTATAATAATTATCTTTTAAAAAATACATCTTTTTTTAAGTCACTAAAAGTTCAATACTCTCAAACAAGGGCTTAAACTTTTCAATCTGAAGGCAGTAAGCTTACTGAACAAGGTATTATGGAAGTTACGTCATCACATTAACATTTCATATGGGATCAGTTTATATACAGCCCCTACACAGCTGACGAAGAATACACAATTAAATTGTTTTGTTTCTTCGTTCTACTATATGTACCCTATCATTTATTTTCTATCCAACCTTAGTAATTATGCGTAAAACAAGAAACAAATATTAACAACGCGATAAACACGTCAACAATTAAAAATTCTAACCATTCAAATCGACGGGCCTGTTGGTCTAGTGGTTAGTGACCCTGACTGCTAAACCGGAGGTCGTGGGTTCGATTCCCACCCAGAATCTTTGTGTGATGAGCACGATCATTTGTTCTGTGTCTGGGTGTAATTTATCTATAATATGTATGTATTTAGAAATATATAAGTATGTTTATCAGTTGTCTGGTTGCCATAGCACAGGCTCTGCCTAGTTTAGGATCAGATGACCGTGGGTGAGATGTCCGAAGTAAAAATAAAAAAGAATGACTTAACAGCTCCATAAACCCTTTATTTCCGCAATAAAAAGCACACACAAAATTAATACCGATCCCTGTCATTCGCTCTCTCAATAAACAACAATGTTTAAACAATATTGTGCAAATAAATATCGTCCTGTCAAACCGAACTACCCTACGAATGAAATTCTCGTTGATTCACTTATAATCCGGTGTCGGGGCACGACGCCAAATTAATTAATGTAACTCGATTTTAACGAATATGGTCGGTTGATTATGTAAATGGATGTAACAACTAGTTGTGTGCAAATTGTATAGTGTAAAATCAGTTTTTCTTAATATACTAGTCGTGTTAGATGGCTCTATTAACACTGTTCCTCTATTAAAATATCTTAATGCTTTTAAAATTACTAGCAAAAGTATTCATATCGTAGTAATCAAAATTAAAACAAACTCTTTTACGATTTGAAGTAATTTTATATCTTATCTTTTATAGTTTTAGTTTTTATTCACAAAACTACTTAAACAAACATGTTATAATGAGAAATTGAAAATAATATACTTTTTTCAGAAGGGTAACGGAAATACCAAATATGGATGTTTAGAAATTTTATTAATGTCCGTCAGGTAGATTAGTCAAAATATTAGACACGTAGTTCTTCTTTTTTTTCGTAACAAAAACTTACGACGATACCTACATTGAATAGAAATGTCGCATCGCTATCCGTGCGTTTTGTGTATCATTTTAACGTAATTAGCCCCCCTTCTTCTTGAACTTTAAATCGCTATATCTCCTTTGTTTTTTAGTTAATTTGAAAAAGTAAAAAATACTTATCTAACATTTTTTTACTGACTAAATAGAATTTTACTTTTTGTACCCAGTCAGCATTCCTATTGTGATTTAGGCACAGAACACGTTGGAACTCACATTTCATAAAGCAACGCAATTGCAATTGCTTGTTACAGAATAAATCCATGAAATACATATAGTTGCGTGAAAATTCATATTTGACGACTGAATGATTTCAGAGGAGTTACAGTGAATAGCAAAATGAGTTTAATATGTTAGAGTAATCCTGTTTGATTACTTAGCGCTGTAATTTCGAAGTGTTAATGAAATGAAATTATAACCTTAATAGTTTTGTTAATTACATTAGGTCTCTTTAGGTTTTTTAATATTAGTCTGATGGGATTGATTCTGTAGGATTTAATTGTACTTAATTTAAATTAGTTTCTTTTTGTGGTTTTCAGGGTCTAAGGATATCTATTGATTTTTTCATGCATGTGACTTATCGTCTTAAAACACGCATATTCTAAGCTCAATTAATGAAATGTGAAATTAAATGATTATTTCACAATTTATTAAACGTTTCTGTGTAAGCTGATGGAAATATATAAGTATTTATGAATTTAATTTTAAGTTTTTCATTAATTTAAAAAAAAATATTATTATACCTACCGAATACTTTATAAGCATTTAGTAAATTAAATCTAATTGAACCCAATAAAACAAAATATTAAATAAAGCTTAATTCACTGCAAAAAGTTCTGCATTTAAAAGTATTTTACATGTCATTTTAATTATCAACAGTTTATTAAAAGGATTCCAAACAATTAAAAATAAATTTTACATTAAAAAAAGGTTAATAATCACCTCAGGTTCAAACTATTTAGTGAACTATTCACCTCTCTCAAAGCGCAACACTAAAGCCCATAAAAAATGCAGCGACTCATATTGATTCGAAATTAAAATTTGAATCTGGTCGTTGATTAGAATCGGAATAGGCAGCCCAACTGTGACTCGAATACATAATCGATTCAAAATCGAATGATTTAATCGTGTATCGATAGCTACATTGAGTTTTGACGGATCGTTTCGAACTCGTGTTTTTTTTTTAGATTTGGAATGAAAAATGCCCTTCAAAACATTTTTGTTATTAATTTCATAACTGATCCAATTAGCAATATTTTACCTCACTATTATTTATTTATGTTGGATGTCTAAAATGTAAAGATTTAATAAATAAAATAAAATTATGCGTACATTTCTAGTATAAAAATGTGAACCATTTTCAGCGCTATATTTATTACAAAAAGGCGCAGATAACATTGTATCTAAATTAAAATCGAACTTTTGTTATTAATCTGTCGATTTTTAAAGTCATCATAGGTGGTATCACCAATGATGATTATAGAATGGAATAGACAAATTATTATCAAATATAAATAGCTCATGTCAAAATAAAAATAGCATAGTGCCCAATTAACTAATGCAGCTTCTTCTCCCTAGCGTCATTCCAAGTTATGTTAATGTCGTTTGCCAGTCTTACCAGATCAAACTGAATACTGTATTTAACAAAAAACGAGTGCCTATACCTATATATATACACATAACTCAGTAATACATTATCTCTATTTAAGACTGGTTTACAGTATTGTAATGTACTTTTTTAGGATAAATCTGCTATCATAGTTAAAATCCTAGTGTACAGCGACTTTCTATTCAGATAAATCAGTCGTATTTGCTCTCAATTCCTAGGCTTTTTATATTATAATTGCAAACTTTGTAGCAAAATTGACTTTTTTTATTTAATGGCTACAGTGACAGCCCTAACTAGTGAGAGGTAAAAGGAGGATGGAGAGGCCTTTGCCCTGCTGTGGGACAGAAATAGATAGACTAAAACAACAGGACTTTGTTGCTAGGCGACAATATCGTTCTATAAAATTCAACAAAAATATACTACAGATACAAATAACAGTTCAACAACAACAAAAAACTAAATGATCTACTAAATAAACCAATAACTGCTAACTTATTCATTATTTTAGCTTCTTCGGAGAAAGAAGAGACCAAAATACTGTTCACAAAACCCTTATGAGAAATAATTTGTAGATGTAGGTGCTTAAAAGCCTCGTTTCAGCAATAATATTTTTATTATTCACAATAAACATCTGTTAAAAGATTTCTTTCATACGAAAATCAAAGCTACATCCAACGCACAAATAGAGCGTCATGTCTGTAATAAAAATTAAAACATCGTATAAAAATGAGAAAAGCGTAAACAAATAATGAATTATTCATTTTTATTCCGTCATATAATTTAATGAATACTCAATGAACTTTGTTGTTTGTTGTACTACAGTTATAACGATACTTTTTATGGATATTTATGTATAGAGTTATGTACAGTCAGCAACAAAAGTTGATAAACAAAATTAGTTTTACAGAACACATTACACTCAGTTAAAAATCTAACAATTGATGTTGCGACTAGGTAACAAAATAACTTATCACAAATTGTAATCTCTATAATATCCTTATTAGACCATTTATGGAATTTTATTGCATTTAGGTGTTTTGTAAACATACCGAGACCCCTCCGTGTCTCGAAAAGCACGTTAAGCCGTTGGTCCCGACTGTCATACGTTGATCTTTGAAAGGTGTTATCATTACAATTCTGACAACCAGACTTACTTAGGAATACTGTGTTACCCAGTAAAATGTACTATGGAGATGCGATAGGCATAGTCGTTCCATGTAAAATACGGTATTCAGCTGAATCCTGTAAGATTGGAAGCCGACCCCAACATAGCTTGGAAAAAGTCTAGGCAGGCAGAAAAGTATTTTATAAATCTGATTTTGTTCATCTACTTTTCTTGGTGACTGTACTTTTAAAGTAATTTGTTTTATTTTTTACTGAACACCTAACATACATAAGTATCTATTGTTGAAATTTCATAGGTACTTTCAATTCTTCCGTCAATCTACCGTACGCACTGACGGTAGGTCGAGCTCTGTAACCACCCTAAAATAACTACCTGTGATGAACCCATGTATGCTGCAACTGCCAATTCCTCAAGCTTGTTTTTGTTTTAGTAGCCTATATATAAGCTCACTCCATACCAAGTTTTATCAAAATTGGCTTAGTGGTTTAGCCGTGAAAGCCGCAAAACCATGAAAGAGTTCTTGAGCATTCATAATATAATAGTAGTATGATGTATGGATAGTATGGATGTTTTGCAAAACTTTAATCTCAGTCTTTAATTTTAGATATGCTTAAATAATAATATCTACGATTATACCAGATTTTATTTATGTACTTTATAACAAGATCACTTAGTTCTAAGAGATATTACGCGAATATTATAAAATTCTTTATAAAATGTTTGTGTAAGACCGAAGGCTCGTTAATTTGCGTTAATTAATGACTTTCTCATTACTCTGATGAGACCTGAATGGATAATGGAAACACTAGCTCACCTTTATTTTAGTTAAATTTTGTAGAAACTCTACTTTTATTAGGGTACGGTAATAAAATGGTAGACAAAAGCGCTATTAAAATTAATTACTGTTATACAATGGATTGTCATACAAATATTATTACACGAACAAAATAGTAAATGCCTGTCTGGATTTAGCAATAGACTATTTTGAAAACATTGAAAATATACTACAAATGATGGTCATCCTAATAGATAATAGGATAAAAAACATAATTTACTTTATTACGCACTAATTTTTGTAGTTAATTTACGTATATACGTTTTGCAAATCACGCCAAATCAATTTCAATATTTTTTTTATATTTTGTCTGTGGCGAGAACGCCGTATCATTTGACGCAGCTCTAATGACGTCACACGCAAGTGAACACTTCAATCTCATTGGTGTATTTGTTGTTCGTCTACTAGCGTGTGTCGTCACGCGCGGTTCATGTTCCGCGCCATTACAGACACAACATACATGTGGTGTTTTAAAAAATTGTTAGTGATTTTTCAAGATAAATAGATCTGATTTCCTCGAAATATTTATGTATTATGACAAATTATAATATGATATAAAAAGAATTTCTAAAATTAGTCAAATGGTCTACTTGCATTTATAACCTCAAAAAATAGGTGTTATTTACTTGTTTTTTTTTTTAATATGCAGTACAACACAAATTCAAAAGTAATTTATGCCAACAGCATATACGGAATAATATAATGCTACAATAATAGGTATTTTAAACAAGTAGATGATACATTAGGAAAAGAACAAATGCTTAAGACAGAGACCTATCAAACCACAGTTGAACGATGATTATTACGTGATAAAGCAAACCACATTAGAACCCAACATTGTATCTAGGAGCAAAAAACCAGTGTAAATTCAATACACATTATGTATTCCACCTGGTTAACATAAACTGAATTTATGCATCATTTGTTATGCAAGTAAGGCAGTGTTATCTGCCCCTCCGTCTACAAGTCGTTAAGCCTATTCAGATAGGATAGAGAAGCATATTAAAACATCGTTACCTACAATTCTATAGGAATAAAAATGTCCTTTTAGTATGTAGACTTTTGTTGTTGATACCGCCATTTTATCTCAGTTCGACTTAATAACGGCTTATGTTGTACGGAAAGATTATTCTTTAAAAGGTAGTAGCTATAACTTTTATGGAACAGATACATAACATTTAATTTTAATAAATCGAGAGAACGATAATCTTTACTAGTATCATAAATGCGAAAGTAACTCTGTCTGTCTGTCCCGCTTTCACGACAAAACTATTAAACCGATTTCAAAAAAAAATGATACGCCGATAGTCTAGAGCCTGAGATAGGACATATGCTACTTTTGGCCGCAATAACCGACAGCCACGCGGGCGGAGCCGCGGGAAACAGCTAGTACAATAATTAATCTGAGTTACCTATTTGTTTCTTTATCTAAATTAGATGTGAAATTAAATTCTTATGTTTTTCAAATTAGCCTATTTTATGATTGTATATATAGCTTATGAGTATTATTCGGCATCGTACCAACTGCGTACACATTTACGTAACTATTGAATGGATTTGAGATTAATATTTTTCCCCGGTGAATATAATCAAATTAAAATCAATGGCAACACTGATCGCTCGACAAAGTTAACGTGTACGACCTACAGTTTTGTATCAAAGAAGCCGCCTGAGCGAGACATTTTTTCTAGAACGTACGTTGAACCAGGAATACGCCTTTATTGGATCGGACAGGATATTTGTTACATACTGTATAAGCTTACAGCACATCGCCAAAACACTTATATTATAATATTACAATTATTTATGATACTACAATAAACAGTAGTTGTATATAAATTACTTTAAAAAAAAAAAAAATAACAAAATTAAATGTTGCACTTAGCATTCACATTATGCTTGGTTTGAGGTGAAAGGAACTGCTAATCAATTCTATACTATACCTACTATTCCTTGTATTTACACTAATCACGGAAGCTGTGTTTATGTAACTCAAGATGAATAGAAAACAGTAGTAAATCATTTTGGTAATTGACTTGTTGATCTACGACGAATAAAAATTAAAAATTTACACACCATCACTCTGTAAAAGTAAGAGTAGATTCTTATATTTTTGTAGAAATATCATCAAAAGTCCGTATCGTATCAAATATAAGTAAAAAACTAAACAAAATTAATTCATGAGACAGAATTATTTTTTTTGTATATTACTTTTCTTTTGTTTTAGTTTTGTAGTTAATTAAATGTTACGTACATAATCCAAACGGGAAAAAAACATGCTTTTTCTCCCAATGGTTGACGTTTGGACCAGGTTGCACGGGCCATGGTCGCAAGCTGTTCTATATAGTATTTCTTAGACATTAAAACTAAGTTTCGCACCGTTTTGATCATATGAAAGTCTTTTACATCTCTTCCTATAAATGAATCTTCTTCTGCTTCTGCTTAGCCGTTTCCCAAGCTATGTTGGGGTCGGCTTTCAGTCTTACCGGATTCAAATGAACACAGTATTTTACATGGAGCGACTGCCTATCTGACCTCCACAAACCAGTTTACTAGGTAACACGGTATAAAATGGATCACGAAACCAAAAACCCCATCATCATGTAATTCCCACAAAAATGTACTTCCAAAGACTAAAAACGTAAAACAGCTTATGAAGCGTGCTCGACTCGTCTGCAGGATTCAATTAATGTTCTGGTAATGAGTGCTCTGGCTGCCGGCCAGCTCTCGACTTTAAAGATCTGCCTTTTTTTAGATTTTTCAGTTGTTACTCTGTAATCACCTCTTTGTTCTATTAAGTTAGGAGCTGCAGACCGAAACATAGCTGAGATGCATGAGAATTTTAAACAACCATTGCATCCAGAAGGTTTTCGTGAAGCTTTCGTTTAGTATTCTAAACGCGATATAAGTTGAGCTCGTTAACTTTGAACTGATGTGAGCTAGATAACTGCAAAATATATCACGCGCTTGAAAGTTTGATGTGTTTTCGAAATTCTCTATTTAATTTTTGAACATTGACAGATTGTGTATGTTAAAACTGTAAAAAATTCAAAATCATTCTTCGGATTAAATTAACTGGCGTTTGTAAAATCAGGCCTACTTTAATATTTTTTTATTATAATTAATGCCATTTCTATATGTAAACTTTTTGTTTACTAAATAGCTATTCTTCTTTTTACTATAAAAAGAAGAATATCTATAACAAAGATCATAATAAAAACAGCTTACGTATTGACTTACTTGTTTTATCATCTATACTAATATTATAAAGCTGAAGAGTTTGTTTGTTTGTTTGTTTGAACGCGCTAATCTCAGGAACTACTGGTTCGAATTCTTTTTGTGTTGGATAGTCCGTTTATTGAGGAAGGTTATAAGCTATATAACATCACGCTACGACCAATAGGAGCGGAGCATAAATGAAAAATGTTGCAAAAATGAAAAACCGTTGAAACTAAAACACGCGAACAAAGTCGCGGGGGACAGCTAGTTGATAAATATGGAAGGGACATTATTTTTTCGTCAGTCCAGTCAAAGAATATAAATGTGACATATTCTTATATATAATATAGATATAATATACTTGTATACTTTATACATAACATATAAAGGCCAATTACGTGTCGTTTGTTCACGGAGAATAACCCATTATGTGGTCCATTACCTACACGAGATAAGGCCTGTTATCAACCATGATTGCATCTTGATAATTATATCAATTATATAATATTTGATGCTGTTATTGTTACGTAGATTTAGTACCTACTGCATAATTATTATTTGTTTATCTGAGTGTTGCAAAATTCTATGAAAAAAAAAATACATTTCGTTAAATTAAATTTTGTAGTAAATAGGCAATTTTAATTAATATAGGATATGAATTAAACTTTCACTTATTTTGTAGAAGCCCTAACGGGTAGAATATTTCCAATCTAAATTCTCATTTTTTAAATATATAAAAATGAATCCCGATTTCTCTTGGCCATGCCATTACTTCCGAAGGACTGCACCAAATCAGCTAATTCTCTTTTTGTTATGTTGTAAGGACAAGGTTTTAATAAAAGAAAATATAAAACAAATGAAAATGTTTTGGAAATCTCACATCACATGTGCGAATCCAGGGCAGCAGTCGTTAATAAGAAACATACACACAATAAACAATAAAGCCCGATAGCTGTGAGTCGCCAACTAAACGGTTCGGTATAGCAGAACTAACATAATTACATGTACGCCTAGTAACAATAGCTTTCATCTAACTATCCCGAGCAATTACTGTAGGTGTCTCCCGTTGTATTCTGGGCGACACATAGTAGTGGGAGCAGCGGGTAGAAGAACTTCTATATAGGTACCTAATAACTGATTATTGTACACCATGCAATATTCTGACAGCCATCGGATCGTTCGTACCATCGGATACTGTGTTACCATCACGTGGCTTTCAGCCTTACCGAATTTAGCTAAATACTGTATTTTAAACGGAGCGACTGCCTGTCTGACCTAAAAAATAACCTGAACCTAAAAATCTGACCTAAAAAATCTGGTCTAAAAAGCATGAAAAATTAACGTACCGTTAAAATATTTTTATTCTCGAAAATATCCAAATATAAATCTTTTGTTTACGCACGAGCTGTTATAAGTTGACAAACTGTACTGTTGAGTGTACTACGGAAAATAACCTATGAATATATTGTATATAAATCTATATATTTATATGGAATATTATATACGTAATGAATATATCTTTAAAATGAGGAATTTCTACATTTAACAATTACACCAATTTATTAGTATATTTTATTTCTTTTTCGCAAAAAATGTTTTCACAATTGGTAAATCGCGTCGCGCATCACTAAGATAGTAGCGTTAGCCACGACGCACTCTCCAGTGTGATGTCTACTGTAACTAGCGCCTGAACAGCAATGCATATGAAACTGCTTAATTTTGGTGTAATAGTTTACTCGCATATACCGTATACATTCGTAGGTACGACGACAGAGTTATGCAATATAATATCTCAAAGTTTTGATAGTGTAGTACTGAAAATTGGAAATAATTATAATTGGGAACAAGATAGAGAGAAGAAGTAAGATAATAGGGATGTTGACTGGGTATGAAAAGTTAAAATCGATTTAGTCCGTCAGTTAGATAATAAAAAAATATTAGACACGTATTTTTTCTTTTATCAAAACAATAAAAAATTACAAAGATACAGCGCTTTAAAGTTTCGGAGTGGGGGCTTATGACGCCACGCCTTGGTAAAAATCGTAGCGAGGAGTTACGTCACGCGTAATTTCCGTTCTCAGTATTTTGATCATTTTTTGTTTGCAGGAAAAGAGAAAAAATACGTTGTCAATAAAATTAATTAATCTAAAAGGCGGACATTAAAAAAAAATAGGAAACATGCCTATATAATAAAATTATTTCTACGCAATTAATCAGTCAGATATTTTGTACAAAATGTACCTATATTAAGATAACGGTCATCATATAAAGCTTGGTTTAGTGTTTATTGTTTAAATTTGGATGGAATGCGAAGAGGCTTAAGTCCGCGATTGGCTTAAAAGATTGATTGAGTTAAATTTACTGGAGAAGAGAGAAAATTACTGCAGCACTGTAGTTCTTGATAAAATCATTTTGCACAAAAAATTATGAGTATAAGAAGTACAAAACTGGTGGCTTTACTGCTTAACAACATACTTCAGGCGACTTATATCGATAAACAAAGGTAAACATTTCAAACAAAGTATAACAAAGCCGTTATTTAGTACACTATAAGAAAAACTCACAACGCCCCAGGTAGCTATAATCATCGCCTCAAGAAAAACAAAAGTACTAACTCAACAAATAAGAATAACAATAAAAAACAATTGCCAAACTTCTTCACAATTAAAACATCTCAGTTCCCGGTACCAATACTGCTCTTGGGAGCAAAATTCTTCATAACTCGAAGACCTTAAGGCATCGTTTGCATAAACAAAAAATATCATTGTTAGGTAATTCTAAAGTTTGTGGATGTTACTGTAAAAGTGTGAACAGCTAAATTTTAATATTTACCAGTATAATTTAACAATTACCAAGTCCTTGTTATATTGGTAAACGTCCGAAAGGCTATGTTACTTTTAAACTACTTATAACTTGACATTAATCACGACATCTGTCAATTTAATCTTAATGTAAAATTTTTGTATAATTACCTAAAAACTAACCTGGAAAAAATTACTGACATGTTGATCTAGTGGTTAGTGACCCTGAATATAATTCTTAACTGTAGGTTTGGGTTCAGTTCCCACCTAGGACAAATCTTTGTATGATGAGCATGATCATTTATTCTGTCTGGGTGTAATTTATCAAAGTAAGAACGAAAACGGTTATTTGTGACAAATGTAACGCATAAAATGTACACAAAAAGACAAGAAAGACTAATATGTAATAATGTATGGGGATATACACATCACACCCGTGCAAAACGGCCAGCAGTCTCTCTCCAATGTATGGAAGTGACAAGTCTAGTTAAGTGACTTATCGGAAAGAAATGTTAAATAAAAACAGTTAAAAAAAATTGCTTTTGAAACTTGTAGAAATGTCGCTTGTCTACGGGGGCAGGTTCGGTTTTTTCAGTTTCCGTCTAACAACCAATCAGTAGTTTGGGTTATAACTGCGAAATAATACGTTAGTAAAACTAATTTAAACTAAAAAATTCTTTAGGCGCGTTGGACATTTTTTGAGATGGAAAAAAAAACAATGATTTTGCGACTATGTTACCGTTACCGCGACCAAGACCTCTGTATAATTATAAATAGGCACTTCCGGAGTGCCACTATTTTTTTTTTAATATCAACTTTTACCAGGAGAAATTAATATTGACCTTGATTCTAAATTGTACGGTAACATGAAAAACACAGGGGAATGATTGTATTAACAATCCGCAAGTTTGGTAAAGTGTTATCAGTGTGTCGTTAAATGCTTGAAGGAGTAAAGCTAAGCCATTGTGCTTGAGATAGGAGGTTTACGGCCCGTGGATTTTTATGAGCTATACTTTGTAAGTTCATGAGTTCTGTTGTGTTGATTTAATGGATTTTTGTTTTATTACTCACTGTATTGCCATTACGTAATCCATTAAGGTATATCTAAGTAAACTGAATGTTACGTGCATATATTATTACTAGGTGTTGCCCGGGCTAATGTTACATGACAACAATATGTTTAAAGAAGTAACAAGACGTGAGTACACTATGTGTATGAGGCTGTATGAGGTAGGTGAAGTTCTGAACTACACTGTCCAGGAATATTGTAGCCAGTTAAGTTGTATTTAGATTAAAGTGTAACACTATGTAACTACAGCGTCACGGGAGCAAAATTAACCATTAAACTGGATCCTTTACGACAATGTTTGACCAGAATATTGGTGTGAAACCACCAAATTTGCTTCCGATATTGGCACTGGACAAAACTTGACCAAAATTACATTAACAAAGGTGCAAGCAAGTATTAGATAAAAATCTTCTATTAGATTTTCAATTTGGAACCTGTGGTCTGTTTTTTAATTCCGAAGAAAAAATTGACAGGCGCAAAAGGCAAAAAACAGACCTTACTGTTAACTACATATTTGTGCGCTAGCTAAGCAAAAATGGCGCACAAACATGTGACAAATACATAAAGACACATAATTATACAAAAAGCATGCATCGATGTATAAATCTTACTATCTAATAGATATCTTGTTAATTTAATTAGAGTGAAGAAAGTGAGGAAGAAATCTAGGTGACATGATTCAAATTATATCTGTCATGGCCACCAACCAGCCGTTTAATTAAATGACTCTCCCTGATCATTTCCCAAATTCTTTTGTATTTTTAGCCGACCTTTTTCCCTATTCCAAGATAATGCAATATTCGAAAAGGGCTATCGCGTTGCCGATTTAAGAAAAAATATGTTGCAATTTAATTGAACATCCAAGAGACATTGGTGCGGAAATAATAGAAATAATCAAGGTTGCTCGAAGCGTTCCCGCTCTGTATGCAAATAAGCAATCCGCCACGGGCAAGAGAGCGCTGACTAATTCCCAGAAAACAGTGTTTTCTGAACAAAGAGTAAGTTTACAAGTTGTATCAGTAAAAAATATAGAAAACAGCCTTCATAATACTTATATGAAAAATGCTAAAATAAATAATAATGTTTCTTACATTAACGAAAAGTATCGGGGTTAGGTAAGGTTTAGTTAAATATATATACTAACGATTTATTTATTGATCTTTTTTAATAGCACCTGAATTTAAAAAAAAACTGGACTGGACTGGATTTTATATTTTACAGAACATTGACGATTTTCTAAAATATCCAATCGTATTTTTTTATTTATCCGTATTTTGCAAAATTACTGATTAGTTAAAGTCCCATAATAATCATTCATAACTACCCCTTAACAGTAGCTACTAGGGCACTAGGCAAAGGCCGGCTACCACTCCATCGATCGTCGCAATAAGACTACATGGCACATAGACACCATCAAAACAATTCAACAGCTTTTGTTTAAAATAAATTAAACATTAATTTACGAAAGAATATTATTTAAAGAACCAAAATTTAATTTATCATCGTAATCGGTTACAGGGTACGGAAATAATATTATTTTAAATTGGATAAAAATAACCATACATTTTAATGAGTTAAAGAGCTTTACACATAATTAAGATCATTATTGAAAACAAATTGATCACTTAACAACGTTTTAAACACGAGTTTTAATTAAAGCAAAAATGCAAGTGTTTTTCACTGCCTTTTACTGATAAACAAGAAGAATATTTAAGTAGATTTCATAAAGTACCCGAGCTAAATTAAAATTTAATCTCCAGACAAAATAAGTTATTTAAATAACAGGTTTTAAACAGTTTTATTGTAATCCTACTTTTCTTTTGAAATTATATTAAACTAGCGACCTGCCCCGGCTCCGCTTGAATCTCGGTGCAGTCGTTTTCAAGTTTAACGTTACAAACTTACAAAAATATAAATCTCCCCGCTTTATAATATTAAATTAAAATAAAATGAATAATAAATTCATATAACTATAGAGGTATTAGTTAAAGGTGTAAAAGTTTGTAAGTTTTTATAATTTATGGCTTTTCACGGGAATTTAAATTAGAAAAAATAATTAATTTTGAGACAAATCGTTATGAAGTGTCTTTTGAATTAGCAATGTAAGCTTCACGGAGGCACTTCCAGTGTAGGCACAATACTTCTTCATTGCCTACCTAACATGTCTGCTAATTTTCTTCATTCTCTTTGCGTACTCGGCGCGAGAGAGGTTCTATGAGATCACCCGTGTTAAAATAAAACAACCACTATCAGTTTTACGTGACGCAAATAACAACTCGTTTATGTTAAATAACTTGTGGTAAGTTTTGCTATTCTGTTTGCAGTGTTTTCTGTGATTACTAAACTTGAATTAAGATTCCGGAGATCTTTTTAATGAATTTAAATTAAGTAAGATTCCTGTGTATATCTATGTTAAAGACTACAGTTTTTTTCTTAAGATTCTTGCTTTTTTTATGACATATTAAAACAGAGAGGCCGAAATAGTTTCTTTGTCTCATAATACTGGGACAAAATTCCGGGTTTTTATTTCTTTCAACTATCTTTTTGTATATAATTATAAATATTCGCTCGGCATGCATTAATGCGTAACAAATAATTAAAAATAAAGTTTAGTGCTGCATGATCACTCTGAATTAACACATTGTTAATCAGAGTCGGTGAGACCAAACGAAAGATTGGTTCACTAGATGTCGCATACATCGCCCTAAAGACGTAATAAGTAGAAAGAGGAAATTAATCTTCCAGGCAGTGATATCGATAGCTTAGTTGGTAAAGCGACTGGCGCGTTGAGCAAGTACTCGCAGGTTCGAGTCCTGCCTAAAGTTTAAGTTTTTCTTTCAACTATTTGTATTTAATTCTTTCAACAGGTAAATATTTTTGAAAGAAATATAAAAACTAAATTTTGTTAAGGTCAATATTTTCGTTTATTCAAGTACCGACATACCCACATCCATTGTATGAGATGTAATCGAAACTTTGTCGAGAGCGGAAAGTGTTTACGATAGTCCTTTGTTTAAAATAAGATCCGAATGTCGTACGACGATTGTTGGATGAAGATTTTGGTTGAGTTTATATATATTTTTGTGTTTTGAAACAATATTTCCAAGCAATTATCTTTTTAAGATTGCATTGCATTAAATATTAAAATTATCGTAATGTATGTCGACCAGCTGTTTTTTTTTTTATTTTGGATGTGGAATATCTATTGGCGCGCCTTGGCAGTAAGATCAACCCGCGGGCCGTCACGAAAAACGGCATGACACTCAGTCTGATGTCATCAATTGCGATTTCGATTTCTTTACTTGAATGTTCACATCTGCCAGGCTCCCCGAGACAGCCATATTTATTTTTTATTAAAAATCTTTAAAGATATTTTCAAAACAGTTTTTTTAGAATTATTTGTTTTTATGTTAGGTTACTAAGGGCCTGAAAAACGACATTTCTCATCTAAACTTTTATACATGTAACTTTTTCAGTGGTAAACGTGCTAATGCAACGACTGGTGTACATCAAAGAACTAGGACGTGTCAATAAGGAACAAATTCCTCTGCTTCAGACCTGCGCATTGCATATTTTAAAGTGCTAAAGACAAGGCAACCGAACCGCAATTACGAAGCCGACTTTCGGGACTTCGTTAAGCAAACAAAGTAAAATGTAATTATTTAATTAATATTGTAGTTTACTTTGTAGCGCATGCAAATGGAGAGCTAATTTTAGTCATAATTTTTGCATGGTCTCACATTAATTTACGTTTGTATAAGGTTCAAAATTCTTTGAACTTTTGAATTCTTTATTGTTACACGTAACAGATAATAAATTATATGTACAAAGGCGAGCTTAACCTTAATTTGAGTTCTCTTACAGCGCACCTTGTACATTAATACTATTTTAATATTTTAAATAATTTATTTAAAAAGACATTTTAGTAAACTTTAAAAAAAAAAAAAAAACGGTTTTAGTCTGTTTATTTCATATTATGATTATACTCTAAAATGAACTTAATAGTTTTGCTATAAAGGTAATGTAAATATCAAAGCGAAAAACATTGACGTGTGAACATTGAAAAATTAATTATCCAGTATTTTTGCTGTAAAATCAGACTTGTAACAAATATTGTGTACTGAATCTAAATGTAGCATACAGCTAGAAGCAGTACAAAAACTATTTGTTATTAGACGAAGACAAAGGAGGACTGTTTCTTTAAAACAGCAGTAAGGAGCGTGTTTCGAGTGCACAAGGAGTTTTTATTTTGCCCGAACTCTTTAGGAGCTAGACCTGTAGACGAAGCACCGTTCTCTGAGGCCCTACTATTTATTCTCGCATTTAAAACAATAAAAATATATGAATTATATCATTCACTGGCGACTCGTCCGGGTTTGCACGAGTAGACAAAGCATGAATGAATTATACATAAACCTTGCTCTGGAATCACACTATCAATTGCTGTAAACTGCATTAAAATCCGTTGCGTAGTTTAAAAGATACAAGCATACAGACAGCGGGAGTGACTTTGTTTCATATCTATGGAAAGATTAATTACAAGTTTTAACGATTAATTTTAATACTCATAATAAAAGGTTTTATTTCTTTTGCGATCTTCTTTCGTTTTTAAGACCGAATTACTTTAACTTAACTAATTCTATCTATCGATTCTATTAACTGATCTCTTAAACTAAATTAATTTGCCATAATAGGAACATAGATTTCTGAATTTCTGAGTACGGTCCTGTAAACAGATCCTGAAAGACAGAAAATATTACATTACTTAAAAAATACTAGAATTTGACAACAAAACTGTACCTGATGACTGATACACTAAAGTGTTGCATTAAATAGGCACACACAGCAAACTAGATAGGTTTGCAGGCTACCCTAACTTTTTATATTATCTATACTAATATTATAAAGCTGAAGAGTTTGTTTGTTTGTTTGTTTGTTTGTTTGTTTGAACGCGCTAATCTCAGGAACTACGGGTCCGATTTGAAAAATTCTTTCAGTGTTGGATAGCTCATTTATTGAGGAAGGCTATAGGCTATATAACATCACGCTACGACCAATAGGAGCGGAGCATAAATGAAAAATGTCGCAAAAATGAAAAAACGTTGAAACTAAAACACGCGGACAAAGTCGCGGGGGACAGCTAGTATTATATAATACACTAACATTTTTATTATACAAAATATTACAATATTTAGCGGATAACTATTTAGTGAAATTAATATTATATAATATAATATAATATAAAATGTTAGTGTAGCCCGCAAACCTATTTAGTTTGCTGTGTGTATTTGTTTTCTCATGTCATACAATACCTACAGAAAACAGAAACAATAAATAACATCTAGAATCTCGAACCAATAGTAGCGCGTTTACATTTCCTTCGAACAAAAGTGCTGTTTCTAGTTTTATTTTTTGACAAATAAACGTTGAGTGACTTTTCTTCGGCTTCCAAATTATTTATTATAGTAAATAGTGAGAGCTACTCATTCTTTGTTGTACACTTGTTTGTTGGCAGTAACGAGGAACCTTCTTCAAGTAGAACTGTAAATATGAATGTAAACAAAAGCGATGTGAAATTGGGCTGAGTTTTTTAGGGTGACGTAAAAGTGTGTTATAATAAGACTGTTATTTTGTAAATGTTTGTAGTGTTTGTTATTTTTTTGTTTTGTTTTTGTTATTCCCAAGCATGATAAAACTAATAAGTAGAATCTCTCTATCACAATTACTGGTGAATTGTACTAAACGATGGTAAAGTAAAGAGCATGTTTTTTTTTATTTATGATAGATTTTTTTTTTGAGTATGGAAAAATGTTTTCGTTTATCATCATTATGTTTTTTAATACATTTAAGTTAGATCACTATTACAAAGTTACGTTAAATAGGTTCACGAAAAATACAAGAAAAATGATATTTTATCAATAGATAATTTAAATGTATTTTTTCTTTAACATTGACTTTTGATGTTTACTTTTTATTAAGCTTCTTGAGTATATTTCATTTCTTTATTCTTGTAAAATTTCGTTCAGAATGTAATCTTAATAAATATCGACTTAGGACCAACTTAAATTTAAAAAACTGACTTTTATTAAGTCTTTTGAATGTTGGACCCTTGTTATATTTAAAGTAATAGCTATATCAAAGTCCTTTATAGAAATGATACTCTTTCAACCAACCCTTTTACGGAACAAGCTCTCTAATTCTAAAAAAGCAACATAAGACCATGAAAGAAAAACAACACAATTATATAGAAATGGCACAAAAGAAAAGTGTTGCCAACAAAAAACCTGCGACTCTCACATTTACAATTCAAGGATGTTCAAAGTTCCCTAATTGATTGTTTCGGGAGTCCCCTAAGCCTGCTTTTAGTAAAAAATTGAGAAAGGAAAAAAACTGTGAATTGTGAACAAGGAAACAATTCTGGGTTCCGTATTTTGAATCAACACTTGCCCGTCCAAGCGTTTTTGATTGGGAAATTAAATAAAAATAAGGAAAACTACGTGGGAAACCTTTTTTGTTTGTATTTGTCCGTCTGTAATTTAATTAGCTTGAAAATATACTTCCGGGTGTCAGATTAATTATGAAATCACCAAAAAATAAGACAAACTCAAAAAAAACTTTCTCTTTTTTATAAAACCGAAAGAAGTCGCTTAAAAATAGTGATATTTTTGTAATTGTGGATGCAAACTAGGAGTTCTTACACACGAGCGACATTTTGCTAACGGCAGAGGTAACTGCAGCTGCGTCGTCAGCTGCACGGGTGTAGCCGTCGGCTGCCACTGCTCTTCGAAATTAAAATGTTGGAGGCTGCTGTCGACGCGTCAACGGCTGCAGACTGCGCTGCCGTTAGCAACATTCCGCTCGTGTGTTACTTACACCTAACACACTAACTTCCATTTTATTATTATTACAACAGTTAACTGATTCGTTGCTTTAAAAGATGTTAATGAGCTTAGAATAGCTATCGCACATGATAAATCAGTTAAACATAAACCCCTATAGAATACCAAGAACCAAATAGAGAAAAGAGTTCTTAATTAAACTCTTGTAAAAAAGAACCGACATTCTAATCTTTGAAATTAAACAAAAGATACCAACCCAATCTCACACAACACGAAAGTTCCAGATATCTTAGAAAGCTACGAATAGATCTTCGTTCCATTCATTCATTTCATTCATTCTCCGTTCAGATGTTTGAAGGATCCCTAAGCGAACTTTTTCAATCAACCCGCTACTATGTCTTACGGCAATTGGTATTAACTTAATTTGGAAGGTGATGGCATCGAGAAAGCTTATTGGCCAATCTATCTTTTGTTTATTTTACGCGTTTGTTCCTTTTTCCGAGCTCCCTTGGTTGTTGAAATAAAAGATGTTTTCCAGCCCTCCTAAAGTATACTTGCCGGCAAAAATAAAACACTCCTCGAAAATCAAACGGTATTTTCTTTTAAAGTTTTGCAAGATTTTAAAAAAAGATTGTTACTCTTCATTGTTTGTATAGTAGAATAATAATTTTAAAGAAAGAATAAGATTTATTTTAGTTATGTACTTACTGCTTTATAATCAAACTTCATATCGCTTTAATCTTTTTAGTATACCTACTCCAAAATATGCTTTAAACATAGTCTTTAAATACTTTTTGAAGGCGTAGAAAGATTTTTGTACGCGATTGTACCTTTACTTAAGAATTGTTAGTTACGTCCAGGATGCTTTATTGAGACTTGTTTTACGAAAAAACGTAAGTAAAAGAAATAAGTATAATAAAAGCTAATACTTACAAACAAAATGTTTTGTTAAGACAAACTGTTACGAAAATTCTGTTATTTTATTTTATCGAAATGCTTAAAAGTAAATCAAATTTTATTTATTATCATGTCATTTCAAAATATTTATATAATTATTAGTAGATACTAGTGGATACTAGTACAAATAGCAAACTGCATTATTCTTTGCTGTGTTCAATTATTCCTTCTTCGGTAAACTAATTTATTTCCTCCTACGTTTTGACTTTTGTATAATAACTTTAATGAGGAGTATTTATAATTATTAAGAACATAACAGTTTACTGACGCAAATTCTCGAGATCGCCCGTCTAGTTTCAGACCTATCAAGTCCTGGACCTCATGATTAGGGACTCCTATTAAGTCTGAAACTAGTCTAGCGATCCCAAGAATGTGCGTGAGTAAACCGATATGTTCTAAATAATTTCGAATTTTGCTTAAATGGGACGAAATAATTTATGAGTTCCAACAAAAGCTACTTGGATATCTTCTCTAATATGGCGAAGTACACACACAAAAACATCCAAAAGTCTGCATCAAACCGTTCTCAAAACATTATTCAAATAAACAAAAGAAAATCATTAGTATTCAAAATACAAAATGCTGTATAAACAATATACATTTTCAGCAACAGCTACGAGTTAATTCTAAAAAGCTTTTCAGCTTTGAGATATTTTCTTTGTCTAATCAGAGAATAACTAAAAAACTAGACTAAACTAACGAATATCTTTTTCCCTTTTTCTGTTATTCAGATCGTAATTAGCGCAACAATGTCTGCATTTGAAATTTCATTGAGGCTATGTGGCTGTCTATACAAATTGCTAAAAGGATGGGTGTTTTGCTTTGTTTTTGTGTTGGGTAAAGTGCAGTTACTAGATATACGCACGGCAAACTAGATAGGTTTGCAGGCTACACTAACATTTTATATTATACTAGCTGTCCCCCGCGACTTTGTCCGCGTGTTTTAGTTTCAACGGTTTTTCATTTTTGCAACATTTTTCATTTATGCTCCGCTCCTTTTGGTCGCAGCGCAATGTTATAAAGCTTATAGCCTTCCTCAATAAATGGGCTATCTAACACTGAAAGAATTTTACAAATCGGACCAGTAGTTCCTGAGATTAGCGCGTTCAAACAAACAAACAAACAAATTTCTTCAGCTTTATATATTAAGTACTAGCTGTCTCTCGCGACTTTGTTCGCGTGTTTTAGTTTCAACGGTTTTTCATTTTTGCAACATTTTTCATTTATGCTCCGCTCCTATTGTTCGTATCGTGATGTTATATAGCCTATAGCCTTCCTCAATAAACGGACTATCCAATACAAAAAGATTTTTTCAATTCGAACCAGTAGTTCTTGAGATTAGCGCGTTCAAACAAACAAACTCTTCAGCTTTATAATATTAGTATAGATAGATTATGCAGTAACATTTTTATTACGTATTATATTCATCTTATGTAAGCGGAATATGATTAAAAAAGAAGAAATTTACACAGATAGTCTAGAGCCTGAGAAAGGACATAGGCTACTTTAGCAGGCCGCGATAACCGACATACACGCGGGCGAACCCACGTAAAACAGCTAGTATGTAATAAAAATGCTAGTTTATAACATGTTAGTGTAGTCTGCAAACCTATCTAGTTTGCAGTCAAGTTATTTACATCATCATTATTACTCAAGAACGGGCTACCGACTTTTACGATTTAGATTTTTTGGATTCGTCTCCACCTCAAATAGCAATAGAAAAACTATAAAATATGAGAACAAGTCACAAAAAAAATATTGTAACCGCTTAAAACAGTATTGTAACGCCGGGGCACAGCTAGTTTTTAGTAAAGGTTTTTTGATTCGAATGTTGTGTTTTTTTTACTTTTTGCAGAAGACATATTCATTATTTTCTATGTATAATTAGAACCTTTAAACATTATGTTAATTTCATAGTTTTTCCTTAAACAGAGCTATACCAACAACGTGAGCTCTCAAATACTGGATAATTAAAGGTGTAAGCAATTTAGCGCGAAACGAGAAGTTTCAATTAAAACATTATTTATAGCACTAATTGAACGACGCCCACAAACGTTATCAAAGGCGGCATATAAAAACATGAGTAATTAATTAATGAGGCTCCTTTCATAACTTTAATTAAGACGCAATTAAAATACCGGTGTTTATAACTTAATAGGATATTAAAAAGACTTGTGCAGTCAATGCAAGTTCTAGAAAAAGTTATATTTATTACTAGCTGTTGCCCGCGACTACGTCCGCGTAAGTGTCGCTTATCGCGGCAAAATGAAGTCTATATCCTGTCTTAGAATCAAAGCTTACCCTATACTAAGTTTCATTTCAATCGGTTAAGCAGTTTTGCCGTGAAAGCGTAACAGACATACAGAAAGACAGACACACAGAGGTACTTGTGCATTTATAATATTAGTTTGGAAAATAGATTAAATACAAAAGGTAGAAAGGAAAAAATTAAACCTCAGGGCTCGAACCTGCGACTACTGGTTCAAAGAACCTAGTCGCTTTACCAACTAAGCTATAGAGGTTACTGACCGAAGTTTAAATTTCTCCTTCTACTTGTGATGTCTTAGAGGTGACGTAGGTATACTTATATTAATAATTTTAAGTTCAAATTTTCTCCAAAAACTTTTATTTATAAAATGTATACGCAGATTAGGTTTTTTTTTTTAATTTATTGTTATGATTATGGTTATATCGAGTTATAAATGACAGTTACCTTCCCGTCATTAGTTTAGGCAAAAAATAAGAATTGAATTCATAAATAAATTGCGAATTCGATAATTCATACACAATACCTGGCAGGTAGTACGACCAAAATAGAAAAAAAAAAGTTATAATCAGAGCGAGCATAACATTTGTACCGAGTGGGAAGTGAACGGAAAATTCTGCTAATTTAAGAAATTATTTAGACATCTGTTATTTACATTTTCTGAAATTACTCTTAAGATTAATGAATTTATTAATATCTTTAAATGTCTTTCCATTTGTACTTTACTTAATGGCCTTCAAAAGCGACTGATCTTAAGTAAAAGATAAGACATCTGAAGACACATCTCTAAAATTAAAGTTGAAAGAACGGCTTTATATTATTTTGTCTCGATTAAATCTGTTTTGCCTTCTTGTATCTATTCTGTAATATTAGTAGAAATAAACAAGTACTAGTTTTTGAAATATCAACTAATTGTAGTACAAAATTATAATAAAAAATAATGTAATACTAGCTGGGCCCGCGGCTTTACTTCCATCATCTGACTACCTACGTACCCTACCTATTTTCTCATTCAATAATGTGTTTCGTTTTGAATGAGATTAAAAAAAAAACGTTTTTTTATACAACCTTGTCCTGACATTAAAGAATACAAAAAAAGATTTATCCAATTAAGGAAGTTATGCGCGTACATACATTTCGGCGATTCATTTTTATATATGTAGGTATATGTATAGTACATTGTCAGTTCCTTAAAAAACAGTAGTATTCATATTTTTCTGCATAAAAAATTCAGCACAACATTGTTTTGCGAATAACTACATCTTTAAATATCCTTTTGTAGTAACGCATAATTACTTTTACATTTCTCCCAAAACTAAGCACCTAAGTTGATGTACACTTAGGTGCTTAGTTTTGGGAGGAGCCTTTCCTAGCGACTGCAAAATAAAACTGCCAAATACTTAGACAAGGTAATAGAACGTTGTCCAATCATCGTTACAAGCTGGTATATTAGAGGCATTTACGTAAATAGGGCCCATCAAACTAAAGTGTGGGAAGACACGTCGTTCAACTGTTACTACGGCTATCAAACGTTTACTGTCTGGTTCTGGTGAGATCGAGTGTAGTTCTAAGTACTCCTGTTAGCCTGGTACTTTATATCTCGATAGTGTTTTTTTTTTTAAATATGCACACTTTTAAATCTGCTGATTGATGTCTTATCACTGTGGGAGATTTAAAAAGGAATACTTTTTGTGTTTTTATCTCAAATGGCCAGCAATGTTTAGATTTTTAAAGTTCATCAACGATTCTGTTGTTTTTATTAAATTTTGTAGTTTTACTTTTACTAAATTCGACTCGAACAAGCATTTGTGTGATCCATAAATACTTGTTCTAAGTCTGGCTGTTCTTTGTGCATCTAATTTGAATGTTTGTAAAACCCCCCGCGCCACAAGGATTAAATACATTCTTGCAGGAGTCGTTAAAAAAAAAAACAATAATAATGGAAGCTCTGTGCTGAGTAAATGTAACACATAAACATAGACATTAAGTGACGTCCCGAAGATCAATTATTTCCAGTTGCTATATATAATTGTCAAGTAAATGTTCCTTACCCACGTTTGGAACACAACTTATAATTATAATCGATTACTGTAGACGATACAATTAAATTTTACACTGATAAAACGTCAATTTAAGACCCGAATTCTGAAATGGTTTGAACTTTAAGACGTTTTTAAGTGTGTATCTGTGGCTACTTTACACCTGAAAGTGACAGAGACAGCATGAGACTTAACGGCGACTTAAATCTGATTGTCGTTTCAGTATTCAGCCAATAGACTACCAAAATAGGTAAATGACCCACATCTGCAGAGTAAATCAACACGTCATCGACATATTGGATATCCAAATAAGCTATTCTCGAAACACATTCAACAAACTAATAGGCATATCAAAGTTATACGGAGGCCGCTCGTCATTGAGACGTTTATGACCCCATTTCGTCAGGCTAATAGCTTGGACATACTGCGCTTGTTTAACTAGTGAAGGTTTGGTCATAGTGTTAACGACAGAATGGATTTTTACCTGTAATTCTTTAAGGTATATTACCGTACTGTAGAAGAATGCTATTGATACGTAAATTGCCAATTGTAAAGAGACTTTTTCGCTTTTAATATACCTCTGGTTATTTTACGCTAACTTTTAATTGTACCCGTTTATTTCTATAACTTGAATCACCTTTACTAGCGAATAAATAAGAGCTAATTTTTAAACTATGACGCTGCATGTTTATAATCATATATGTATCGGAAATTAGCGCAAATATGCATAATATAATCATTACCTTTACGCTTGTCGATTCGACCAGGTTACACCAACCGTGGTCGCAAGAAGTCTGCTGATTGATTAAATAACGGGTGGACGCTGTAAGAAAATGTATTTATATTTACAGACATTTTGCGGACCAAATGTTAAGGAATAAACAACGACCTTTGACGACCTCCGTGGTCGAGTGGCGTACACACCGGTTTTCAAGGTGTCGCCAGCTCCGAGGTTGGGTTAGTTGAGTCGTTGAGTGGTTGAGTCCCCGGCTGGGTCAATGAAGAAAACCACTTTTCCACATTGTCTCGGGTCTGGGTGTTTGTGGTACCTTCGTTGACTCTGAATTCCATAACACAAGTGTAAGTTTAGCTACTACTTACTGTGGGTTCAGAGCAATGTGTGTGATGTTGTCCACATTTATTTATTTATTATTTATTTACGTCACTGGCATCATCTTTGCTGGATGCAAATACGTATAGAGTATTTAATAATGCCGTGCCTCAGAAAGCACGTTAAGCTATTGGTCCGGACTGACATACGCTGATCTTCGACAGTCGTTTAGTCATTACAAATTTGACAAAAAGTCTTATCATGAAATACTGTGTTATCCAGTAAAATAGATTGCGGAGGTTGATAGATAGGTAGTTAGGCAGTCGTTCTATGTAAAATACAGTATTCAGCTAAATCTGGTAAGACTGGAAACCGAACCCAACATAGCTTGGGAAAGAGGATAGGCAGAATCAGAATAATTTAATACTGAATTTTAATGGTATTAGTTAAAAAATGTATGCTTATTATATCCTTAAGAGTAACCTAAATATACTATCCATCAGTTCAGTCGTTCAACTACCAAATATCCGTACAAAACAAATGACACACGCTCGTTACACATTCTGGTGACGTATACATAATTCACACTTCACAGCCTCAAAATGTCTCAGTATGTGACCACGCCTTTACTATTGTAGCCATTACCCACTACGATTAAGCAGCGGTCTGATTGTTTGCTAACCCATTCAAATTTCTACACTAATTAATTAAGTTTAATCATTGGAAGCTGAAGGAATAGGTGGGGATTAATGTGACGTGTTTCGTTGTCGATGTGTGCTGGTGTGTATTGGATTGAATTTGTGGTTATTCCAAGCAAAGGGTTTTAAACAAGAGTGTATGATCTGTACCCTTGCCCATGTATCCTGCCTTAATCTCAGTATAAAGTCCTCTTTTTAGTAAGCCTAATAGTAGTCACCTACTATGCAATATGAGAAAAATACCAATGTATGTTTTTTTTAAAATTATACGGGAGGCAATTAAAATACTTTTAGTTACCGGGTAGTTAACTTTAAATACCCTGGGCAGCGTATGGACGATTTTGCTTGTTTGACCTTTTTTTTTTTTTTTTACGGGGTGAAAAGCTTATGTCTTCAACCCACGCCGGCGTGGGGATATGTCGGACTTTCACCGACTAAAAACACCCCGGTCCCTTGCCTGCCTTTACCGGAACGTGGGATCGCTCGCGCACTCCCTGCACGTTTCCGGCGGGCTATTGCTTGTTTGACCTAGGCAGTTACACAAATCAAAGTCGGTAACAAAATAATTTTACAGTAGGCACAGTAAATGTGATTTAATCAGTAATCAAAAACATAATAATGAAAACGAAAATTGAATGCGTTTTATTTTCGATTATGATATTTTAGGGTATGGCCCTGATTCTGTATATCTTTTTCACTTGTACACAATTAGAAAAGGACAGACGTACCTATGATGTTTTATTAATAAATTGTGATTCTCCTAATATACCTATAATCTAACTAGCGACCCGCTCCAGCTTTGCACAGGTAGGCAATACATTAATGAATTATACAGAAAATCTTCCTCTTAAATCCATTGGTGTAAACCATATTAAAATCCTTTGGGTAGTTTTTGAGCTTATCGCGTTCAGACACAGACGCAGTGGTGGACTTTATTTTATAATTTGTATCGATAGAATAAATTGTGATAGCATACGGTTATACTTTCTCAGTACCTAATTATATTTTATTGCTTGTCTTCAGCATAAAAATAAGTGTTTGAAAAAAATAATTAAAGCACCTAAGTTCTTATTTTGTCTTCTAGAAATATTACTTTTAATTAAATGAAAGTTTGGCTTGTCAAAGAGAGCGGTGTCAATGAACACTAGTTAGCTTTTAAAATGGCTTTGAACTTGTTCGTATTTTATTAAAACAATACATTTACATAATTATTAAAGACACAGAGGCATTTAAAATTTAAAATGTTTTAATTCGTTTTGTGATTTTAATATTGTGGTTTTGTTTTCTGTAGCTCATATATAGTAAAGTTTATTATTTTAATGTACTTATCTTGTATATTTTATTTGGAGCTTCTGTAAATCAATACTAATATTATAAATGCATATCAGGTTATAGCTCTCTCTGTCTAATTAGCAATATTGAAATGCTTTTAACTAGCAAATGATAGTTATTACTGTGCCATTTTTACAACTTGATAATTATAGATTTATAAATATATTTTTTTTCTTATGAAATAAAAAAACGAATCTTAATAGTCAGTTATGAAAATCAGTATTACATAACAGATATTAGTTATGCCACTAACCTCTTCTGAATGTCATAACCCAAAAACGATGCAAATGAGCAAAACAATAATGCTTTTCAATGCACCATTGCGCAATTAATTTATAATACCTAAATGAAATTACATAGCTATATGAATATTATATTTAGTTTCGTTGCGTTTTAAACGAATTATTCTCATGTTAGAACGCATTAGGTAACTAACACTAATACCAATTAAATATTGGTAATTCAAATGTATTTTGAACATTCAATTAATGTTCAACACACAATTGTAAAGCAGATACTTTTAGAATTGATGTTCAATTATATTTTATGGGAGTATAGATGGATTGCACACAATTTTTATTTATCATTAAATTTTGCTTTCACGCATTACACAATGTTATTGTTTTTTTTATAATATACTTAATGGCGCAGCATACGTTGTTATGTCAATAAAAATGTCCAAAAAATAAAAAAATAAAATCTGGACAGCTTTAGCTTTATCACTTGTAGGATATTTTGTTATAATTATAGAAAAAAAAAAGCTTATGTCCTATTTTCAGATCTACCAAATATACACAAAAAAATTCATAGAAATCATTCTAGCCGTTTTGGAGAAATTCGATAACAAACACTGTGAAACGAGATTTTTATATATTAGACATTTCTTTGGTAAAAAACAGAGACAATAATACAATTATTTAGATCGTTTTACAATACCATGCAGATACGATACAGTCATCAAAAATACTTTTTTAACTTTTATCCTGCAAAAAAGACCATAATTTAACCTGTAGTGAAATGCAAATAGAAAGCATTTTTTTCTTCACAATATCTTGAAACACAAACCGGATAAAGGAAGTGTAAAAGTCCCAGCCTGTATTACCAAAGCCTCTGTGACATTATTGGGTATTAATAGAAGCTGCAAACTTTGTGTACGATGCATAATACTTGGAGTGTTTAAGCGCAGCGATCGCATGAGTAGCTCCCAAGTTTTATTAGTTCTTGAGAACCTAACGTGCATATATCGTGTACTTTCGTCTTGTTTCGTATATCATCGTATCATGTACGGCTTCGGAGGTGTGAAATTTTGTATAAAGTCTTGTTAACCCTAAAATACCACTGAATAATTTAACTATAGTCTCACTCTTTTTTTCTGGAGGCGAAGGAAGGGTCATGTTTTTCGCGCGTATCTTGTATGATTCTATATTTCTATGTTTGTAAATTTCTTTGTTACCTTATATCTTCCAAACTGCTGGATTTGTCTCAAAACCTCAAGTATCCTTAAAAATGATGAAAAATAATTAAAATGGCGGAATTTTGGCGATAAAATTGTGAGTCGTTGAAATACTTTTTTTTTATCAAACGTATCAAGTGTGATTTCAAAATAAAAGGTTATAAATAAATGGTTTGCTAAAATATAAGCAAACTGTTGGTCTCGACTTTCATGCGTTGATCTTTGACAGTCGTCAAGTCATTACAATTCTGACAACCAGTCTTACCATGGGATACTGTGGTAAAATTGGTGGTGTGATTAAATAGGTTGTGGAGGTCAGGTGGCAGATATCCAACTGAATTTTAGTATTATTTATTTGGGAAAAAACTAAACAGAAGACGATATTTTCCTACAATACCATTTTATCTGCTTACTCGTTCTTTCCAATTTGCCTTTGTTTTAAATTAACGATGTTTAAAGCTAAAATTTTACTATATTATTATGTAAAGGCATACCAGAATATCCGTCTAAACAATGTCCCTAAAAATGTTTAAATACGACTCTATAGAATGTTCTGGCATTTTTAACGAGCACAAATATTGTAGCGACGTCGTCGCTCCCAATGGGGCTTCCTTTGTAATTTGCGTGGCTTGGAGGTAATGGCGTCGGAGCGATGTAGTGTTAGGCAAATATATTTTAATTATGTTCAGAAATAGCCTTGTCTTCAAAAGTGACGTGGATGTGTTTAGGATACTCTTTGAATAGTACGATATTTCTTTTTTCAAAGGATTTTAACTAATAAATTAATTAATTTATCTTGTTTTATAGGTTAGACATTAGTTTATAAGTTTCTGAAAATTAACATTAATTAACTTTACATTTACACATTAAAATGTATTTTACGAAGTACGCAGCTTCCCGTTTTAATAAATAATAATGTTTGGTAAGTTGTATTCTATGTTAATAGGGTCAGAATGTAAATAAAATAGAATCATCGTAGTATTGGGGCATTTTATCAAAATTATAACGAAAGCAACATCCCTACACGAGAACGTATAATTAACGAGAGTAAAGCTAACTCTACATACCGTCAAGCAGTTACACTCCATAGCCAACTCCAACATCAATGGCGGCTGCAGCTTGAAGAGAATGCCTCTTTTATATTTCAGACGTAACGTCAAGGAGCGAATATTCGCGGAGTAATGTGGATCCCTTAGAAATGAGCGCAGGACATCTGCAGACACACAGCCGAGGTAGATGAGAAACTTCGTGGCCTTTTGTTCCATACCCTAGTTTTTACTGAAGAGAGAGTTATACTGAGAGAGATCTGAAAATGTTATGGTTTCTAGGGTTCCGTAGGTAGGTATCCCAAAGGGTTTCAACGAGACCTTATGCGCTGTCCGTCTGTCCGTCCGTCTGTCTGTCAGTGGGCTGTATCTCATGAACCGGAAAATCTAGAGAGTTGAAATTTTTACAGAGTGTGAATTTCTGTTGCCGCTACATATTAAGAATAAAAATAATTTAAACATGAAAGAGGGCTTAATAAAATAGTACGGAATCTTTCATGCGCGAGTCCGACTCGCAGTTAGCCTAGTTAGTTAGTTAAGGTATGTCGATATGTTGTGCCATTTGTGTTATGATTGTGGAGTTGTTTTTTGTGTTTTCTGTTGTGTTTTTAAGATTTGTAGTGTTCGAATATTATTTAGTGTTGATATTTTTTAGATTGATATAAAAGAAGAAAATAATGTGTTTTATTAATTTCTTGATTTTAAATTCCAGCTTGATTAGTGTTCTTATTACTATTTAGTAATAAAGTAAGCAGAAATTGAGATCTAATGAAAACCTTCATGATCGTACCCGAAATAGGATCCTTATCATTTCATATCCATGCAATGTCTTTTTTTGTCTTTATACAAAACTTCTATTCGTCACTTTGTCAATTTTTGTTTAGCACGAAAGACATCAACAATTTCTTCAGCAATTTAACAATGTATTACTTTAATAACTTGTAACCAATTAGCTTAACAATCCCTTAGTCTGTGTGTCTCATTGGCAAGTTTCCAAGACATAGAGTTTGCTTTAATATAATTAGCCGTTCGACCAAGTCGGGAAGTGAGTATAAATTATGAATGCGTTCAATTATAGACTTTTCCGCGGGGACTGTTACCGTCCATAATCTTGCCGGCTTTCTTTGCATATTGAGGCGGAAGTTTTATAAGATATAATTTTCTTACGTAACATACTCTTAAAGGTTGACAAGAATTAGGATTGTTCACCAAAAATGGTTTCTCTTTCTTAAAATAATACCTAAAACATATTAAAGTGTAATTTAAAACTGAACCCAGAAAAATATATGAGACTAACAAAATCAATTTTTTTTTATGTAACTATTAGTTATTTTATTAAACGAGATAAGAGCAACGATTTTTTGACCTTAAGAAGAACTATGAACTGGACCATTACTAAGAAATCATCCGCCTTAGATTAAGATACATAAAAAAAATAAAACAAATTTAGATAAAAAATTATATACATATACATTTTTATTAAAAGTATTTTGTTTTGTTTTTAAGAAACGACTCCCGCACTAAGGAAATTAATCCTTGTGTCGCGGGGGGTTTTACAAACATACAAATCACATGCACAAAGAACATCCAGACTTGGAACAAGCATTTGTGGATCACACAAAAGCTTGTCCCATGCATTTACAAAACAAAGACATAGTTTGCACCTTACTAAAAATATTTAAGAAAAAAAAATCCAAACAAAAAAGTCCTGCCAAGTAAAGGGTTTAAATATAATTTTTAATCAAAATTTTTTTGTAAAAATTTTTATTAATTTGTATTAAAATGTGAGGAGCTGGTGTCTAACGTAGGTTAAGTTTATTACAGACCACCAGGCTTTTTGTAATTGACCACAATAGTGATCCGCTGGCCCCTATTGGCCGGCGAACCCCGCGTTTGGTGCGTGACGAATTGCAATGCATTACCACGCACCAACACGAAACGCGGATGACGTAGCACGGCGGTTCAGGTTTAGTCAGTAAGAGTCTGACACTACCCGTTCGCTCCCCCGAGTGAGCGGGTGTCCATGAGGATTCCCCCGCATAAACCAAAAAAAAAAAAAACCTTTTTAGAATTATAGATAGCATTTACCAGTCAATATAAAAATAATTAATGTAGCCTTTCAGTATCACTGCAGTCCAGTCCAATCACAGAGGTATATTTCTGCCAAACAGTCAGAGAAACCCTCGAATAGTTATTCGGTTCAGTACCTATTTTGAATGCTGTTCAGTATTTATTGTGTGTCAAGGGAAGGACTAACTATGATAGTACCTATAGAGTACGGTTCAATGATTGACAGGAAGTCACAAGAACATAGAGAGATATGACATGTAAATAAGTGGGATACGTAGATTTTGTTGATTATATTGTTACACACACTTTTCTAACGTAGTGATAACAATTAAAACACTTGGGACAAGGCACACACGGCCATCTAATTCTAAACTAGGCAGAGTCTGTATTATGGGAACCAGACAACTGATAAACTTACTTATACATTTATAAATACATACATAATATTATAGATAAATTACACCCGGACAGTTAAACACTATACGTTATACGCTATTATGTTTTAGAATATAGTTGGCAGTTTATCAAAAATGCAATAAAAACAAAAAAAAACGAACCTAGTGTCCATAAAATATGACACCTACAGAAACGTCTAAAACACTGCTTGAATAATTTACACTGCATGAAATTTTCATCCTCAATTTTTTTTTTATTCTCGCCAGCCTGTTTCCTTTCCGTCAGTACGTTACAAGCACTTTTTATATCCAATCTATCTACACGACTCATGTTCAAAATACACCTTTAAACATCAAAACGCCTCACAATATTGCAAGCCAGGTAGGATCCCCATCCCTTTGTAGTTCGTCACAATAACATAGCCTCCCCCAAAGGGGTATGAGCAACGAGAAGGGTGCCAAATAATAATTTTGACAGGGATCGTATTACGATTATAGTATTTCCACTTTTGTCCCGATAAAATGATGAATTGTTGCGATATTTGGTAACGTATCATCGTAAATTGTGGTGTTCATTATTTGGTGTGGTATTTTATTTTTATTTACGTTGAAATAGAGACTGTATGTGTTTGATTATTGATAAACAATTGGGCAATATATATATATTCGCTGTACGTTGCTTTTTTATAAAGAAAAATAAATCTAGAAATCTAGCAACAAAGATACTCATAGACTTCTGGTGTACCTACGAATTATCTAAAATCAATACACGTACAATATAACTTTCAGTTTAAAAAAAACTATGTACTTTTAATTCGTATGATATAGAATAAATAGCCAAAAAACCCAACAAAACAGTAAACTAAATAACTTTTATAAAAGTAACAAAATTTTTTTTTGTTATTTTCTAAGCTTGGTGGATCCACACGATTCAGACTTTTGGTCACTCAGACAGCCTGGTACAGACTTTAAAGTTTGAGTAAGAAAATTTGAGCTGTCTCGGAGACGCCTGGCAGATGTGAAAAATCGAAATTAATTTGTACCAGTAATATGCATAGCAAAATAGACAACAGGAACTAAATATGGCATAACGAAAAAATTAAATAAAATGTTTTTTTTTTTTTCAGATAATGATGACTCTTTTTATTAAATACACATTTATTTTCATTAAATACACAAATTTTGCTTGTGCATGGTAAGGCATCGCCACACCGTACACACTACTAGATAGGCGACGCATTCCGTGGTAACGCGTCGCTAAGGAGTGCGTCGCCACGCCAACAATCTGTTTTACCCGCGGCTATAGATGTTTCTCCTACATTAAAAAAATACGCAGAAATCTTCAAGAAATAAATAAATAAATAATTACTTATTTGGCTCCGACAAATGCGCAGACATACACGCTGACTTTCGACTTTTTGGTACATGTACATTTGCTAGCAACAAAGCATGTACATGTATGTACATTTGCTCTGTACCGCTTTGTTGCAGACAAATAATTCTATAGAAGTTGATGAAAGTCTACATAGTGTGCATCGACCATAAGATAAACAAAAACAAGAGAAGAATCATTCAATAGGAAACATTCTTCCTTCCTTGATCTAACTTCCATTTCCTCAAAGTTTAAAACAAAACACATTTATCCGTGACGTCACAAGACATTGGGACATGCTGCAACTGTTCCAAAAACATTACAATGGAGAATGTTTAAATCTTCTCTTTTTTCTCGTAAAGTAGCCGACAGCCAGTTGTATGCCTCGCTAGAAAACATTCAAAGATGTCTTGAATGTTCGCGTTGGCTCCTCGTTACACCGAAGTGTAAAAGTTCATAATTTTACGCGAACAATTTCCAAAACGAGACTAAAATGTTGTTTATAATTTTATTGGTACTCTTTATTTGTAATCTAGACTTGTTCTCACAGAGAAACATTTTATCTCTTAATTTTTTAATTGTCAGATTGGTGACATATAAATATGTAGCAATATGAAGGCTCGTAGCGTAGGCGAATTCCAATAGAGTAAAAAAACCTCACGAACTCAATTAACTGTCAAGAACGTGTATGATTGAAGTTGATTATCATAATACTCCCAATGTAACCTAATAGGTAGGTACACAAACTTTAAGAGACAGACCATACAATACTCTACGATCAAATAGTTACATTACGGTGTCAATGAAGCCACGTCGCAGAGCACCCCGGTGCAAAGTTGTATTGTAAAGCAGAATAGAATTGTTAGAAGCTGGCGTTCACTCGCAATACATATTTTTCAATTTTATCATTCTCACTTGCAAAGGTTACAGTAAAATTCATTTTACTTTGTCGCTCGTGTCGGTGTGAATCGAAAAAAGTTGACGTATTAGAAGTTAAAGAAAATATGGTACGAATTTTTGCCTGATTTTGGCATTTATTATAAACTAGTATTTATAAACATTTAAGAACGTGTTAAAGTTAAGTTGCGTTTGAGTATTTGGGGGTACTTTACAGCTTGATGACATAGATAAAGCATGAGACTTTACGGGCTTAAAACTAAGTGACGTATAGTATTCGACCATTATTTTACCTTATTGGTGTAAGTCACCTGAGAACTGAGAACCTTATACCTACAAGCTTAGAGGAATAAATAAGTAAACTTTAGAGCGCCCCTATCGAATATGAACTGTTGGCACTAGTATAAACATGTAAAATCGTACAATTAGTATCAAAACAGAGAGATTTATTAAAACTATCTTAAACGTCTGTCGTCGCACATAAAATCACATTAAAGGAGCGTAGTACATTTAGCTATTTGCTTACAAAATTAATTAATAAATTGGCTTACGCTTGGCATAAGGATACTACCGATGCGCACGCTCTATGCTTGTCTATGATTACTCTAAGCCTACAAGTTACACAATTAAATTGTTACTTGCCCAGTAAACGTTATTATTTAACACCACTCAATGCACCCAAAGGAATCAATTCCAATTTGACGTTACCATCGACTCAATCGATTTGTTTGGTTTATAACTTAAAGTATACTGAATCCCTGAGGTGTGTTTTAACATGGTAAGGCAAACTTTACATACACCTGCGCGAGGCACTGTTCCAAATTAGTTAGGAAGCCACTTCGGTAGGACGTACGACTATTAAGATCGGTTGAACGTTCCCCATGTTATAACAGTGGTTCGTGTGCCTTCGTACGTCTTCGGGTAGCGTTATAAGAACGTTGATTAACACTTGAATTCGGGTTTGAATATTATGCACAGTATTGCTACAAAACTAATACATAGATATTTACGACTGAATAATTAAAATATTTTTTTAATTACTATTACTACTTGTAAATTTATTTGGACAAATAATATGAGCATCTATAGCAATGTCAATGAAATTATTTAAATTTCAACTTACCATTTAAATAAAGAATAAAGCAATAATTAAGAAACGGTCGGTATTGGTTGTTGACATTTTTGGTGTTTTTGTAATTTTCAGGACAATATTTGTATGTTCGAAAATTAGAGTAAAATGTGCAAGAAATGTCGAATATTTTAATGGATTTTTATATAAAAAAATTGAAGTTCAGACATTGAAGACATCTATTTTTGTATAGATTGACAGGACAAAGGCTGTCAGGTTAGCTAGTTTATGATAATTATCAGCTAACAAATACATCTACTAGCAAAATCCCTTACAAAATCGATAAGCAGTGCTATAAAAATGTCATAGCAAAGCTAAAACCGTATTTAACATTACAACAAAAGGAACACCAACAAATATACATCCATAGTAGCTACGTTCTGGCTACCTCCACTGGTATCTGAGTGAGTTATTAAACTAAGTCTGTGATATGTACTAATGAAGTAAAACTGAGGAGAGTGACATTGTGCATAAGTTCGACAGATGTCTTGGACGGTCGGTACAAGTTCGACCGAGACTTAGCCGCTTGCTACGAAGTAGACCGAGAGCTGGGATCTTATACAAATGAATTGAACTTCCGAAAATCAGTAAAACATTTACGTTTTGTTAAAACGAATATCAAACATTTAAATCTTTATCTCGAAACACGAATATGACAAGAAATTTTCGCTTACAAAACTTATTATATACTACAGCAGGGGATGGACATAACCCACAACAAAACTAAATAATAAAAGTAAAAAAATCTAATAAGAAGTAGATATATTATAAATTATCGATATCTAATTTTGTCACTTGCACCCATTACAAGAGCAAGACGTAAAGAAGCGTCCATAAATCTCTTCAGTCCACCACTGTGCCGTTGCAGATAAAAACCATTCTATTTATTAGTCATTAGAACTTCCGTCCCTTTGTCATCGTTGTCTTCACACCCACAGTCGAACTGTGTAAACGGTTTTGTGTGTTACAAGGTGTACAGTGTACATAAGGCTTATTGTAAAATACTTAATAAATAAATAAATAATAATGGCCGAATACTGAAACGTCTATCAGATTTAAGTCGCTGTTAAGTCTCATGCTGTCTCTGTCATTTTAAGGTTTAAAATAGCGACAGATGGACATTTAAGAACGTCTTAAAGTTAAGTTGCATTTCAGTATTCGGGGGTAATAGGGATGTTGACTGGGTATGAAAAGTTAAAATCTATTTAGTCCGTCAGTTAGATAATAAAAAAATATTAGACACGTATTTTTTTATTTTATCAAAACAATAAAAAATTACAAAGATACAGCGCTTTAAAGTTTCGGACTGGGGGCTTATGACGCCACGCCTTGGTAAAAATTGTAGCGAGGAGTGACGTCACGCGTAATTTCCGTTCTCTGTATTTTGATCATTTTTTGTTTACAGGAAAAAAGAAAAAATACGTGTCCAATAAAATTCAATAATCTACCAGGCGGACATTAAAAAAAAATAGGAAACATGCCTATTGTAATATATTATATTTGGGTCCCAGCTCCCGACCTAACCCTCAAAACGCGAAGTGCGACGGTCGCTGGCGCGGCGGTGGTTGTATTATGCACACGCCGAGCCTCGAGCGATAAACTGTTCGACACGTCTACAGAACAAGTTTCGATTGGATATCGGTTTTAGTTGGAATTATTATGTAATGTCGAATAGTTTAAGTTATCTACGTCTGTCCAATCCTCTACTTGTGTAGTTTATAACGGTAATATATACTTATATATTTATCTATCATCTATATATATACATACTAGCTGCTTGTGGCGTGGATGTCGGTTATCGCGGCAAAAAGTATGCCTATGTCCTTTCTCAGGATCTAAACTATCTGCGTACCAAATTTCATTTAAATCGTTTCGATAGTTAACGCGCCAGATAGACAGAGTTACTTTCGCATTTATAATATTAGTAAGGATTAATTAAAACTAAGTCCCCCACCGAGTCTGTCTGTCAGACTACGGCTAAGTTAAGTTACTGTTAAGCTATTAAAAAATCAAGCTCTTTATGTCAATGCAATTAAAATATACGTTTTTTCCATACATTTCCTCGAAAATCGAAACCTATAGGGTATCGTCGACCCGGAATCACGAAATTAGGCTTAACGTTAGGTCTAAAGACACAAGTAAAGGAATAAACTGTTATTTGCAGTTTTGTAATTTAAAAAAATCGTTTTTACTTCGCAATTTAATAGTATCATACATCGATGTACGAGAGAAAACTTTTTCAACCGCAAAGGTAAGTTTGTTTTTGGAGATATAACCGTGACATCCAGCAAAATTCTTACGGAACCCTCGATGCGAGAGTCAGACTCGCACTTGTCCGGTATTTTTTCTTCTCAAACACGCTTCTGCCTGAATGGTTACATTTCTATATGAAACAATATTGCTTATATCTCAATCCGTTCCAAAAGTCAAACAGTCCCATTCATATTCATTGGCCCAATATGACGTAGTATTGTAAATATTACGATCGGTATGAGCCGTTCAATATGGGTGATTGGAAAAACCCGTTCTTTCATTGAATTCAATCCATATTACAAAGTGTCCAAACGAACTATAATATGGCTATAGTTATATGCAGTTATTGTATTATTATATATACCTACAATTAAGTCAGCTAAATAAACTATTTGTAATTAAATACAAATAATAGAAAGCATTTTTTTTTATCTCTAAAGGACATGATTAAATGCCTGATAAATACACAAAAATAATAAATAAAATAGGTATGTAAATTTATTTATTAAGTTTATTAGATACCGATACCGGGAGAGTCTAGTTGCTACGTGTAAGCCGTTGACCGATAATACAGGTTAAGACGAGCTGAGGTGGATGAATGACCATTTGTAAACATACCGAGAACCCTCTGTGCCTCAGAAAGCACGTTAAACTGTTAGTCCCGACTGTCATGCGTTGATCTTTGACAAGCGTTAAGTCACTACAATTCTGACAACCAGTCTTACTTTGGGATACCTACTGTGTTACCCAGTAAAATAGATTGTTGAGGTCAGATAGGCTATCGCTCCATGTAAATTACGGTATTCAGCTGAATCCGGTAAGACTAGAAGCCGACCCCGACATAGCTTGAAAAAGGCTAGGCAGAAGAAGAGTTTGTTAGATACCGATACTCTCCTAGACACAGGCCTCCCCAAATGCAAAAAAAAATAGTCAAATATATATTATGTTTTGAGAAAATTCAAATAACGAGACCCAAATTAAACTGATAACAGTCATAATCAATAAAACCAATAAAAACTCAACTAAGTTACCAATTGTCAAAACAAATCATATTTCGTTCCAGGAATAAATTCATTAATCCAACAAGGTATCGAAACAACTTCAATTTGGACACTCAATAGCAGAACATCAAAAAAATTGACGAGCGTAGATAAGTACAGCCGGTGAAAAAAATTTCATTTCGGGAAATTTTCTAGTGACACGCCTGTACTCTTTGGCGTGACAAATTCAATCAACACAGTGACAACACGTTTCATATTTCGGGGACATCTCCCGGGACCCTGTTTCATTATACAACAATTTCATGCACACCGCGCACAGATGAAATATCTTTTTTTAGCTTTGTATTGATGCAATTTCGGGACACTCTCCCGAAATTGCTTGTTGGTTATAGAAACGAATTACGAAATTAAAGTTATAAGTTATATCTAAACGCATGTTTGTAAAAATATACATGTTGTTTACCTTTAATTGTACACTTTAGTTATAAGAAGATACAATAATTGAAAACTTCATGTATTCAGGCGAGCTAAGTCAGAATTATTCTTCTGCCTAGCCTTATTTATTTATTATTAAATCATTACAAGTAATCTAAGTAATATTAAAAACTATGGTCTACAAAACTGTACTAAACAGTTTGTCTGTGCTTTATATTATATTTAGTGCTTGATGATCCAACAAGTACATCTTTTCCCAAGCAGTGTTGGGGTCGGTTTCATTTTTACTGAATTAAGCTGAATACTGCATTTTACATGGAGCGACTGCCTGTCTGATCTCCACAATCCATTTTACAGGGTAACACAGTATCCCATAGTGAGATTGGTTGTGGGAATTGTAATGACTTAACGACTTTTAAAGATCGACGTATGACAACTTGTTTTCTGAATCACGGAGAGATTTCGGTGTGTTTACAAATAGTTACCCATCCACGGAGCAACCGCGGGGAGCGCGGCGTAACCTTTATTATTGGTTAAACCGCACGGCTTACACTTATCCACGAGCCCCTCCGCCAATTATTCTTCTTACATACGAAACACATCCGTGAAGTCCTTTATAATGCACTAGCTGTCCCCCGCGACTTTGTTCGCGTGTTTTAGTTTCAACGGTTTTTCATTTTTGCAACATTTTTCATTTATGCTCTGCTCCTATTGGTCTTAGCGTGATGTTATATAGCCTATAGCCTTCCTTAATAAACGGACTATCCAATACAAAAAGAATTTTTCAATTCGAACCAGTAGTTCCTGAGATTAGCGCGTTCAAACAAATAAACAAACAAACAAACAAACTCTTCAGCTTTATAATATTAGTATAGATTTACCTCTCGGTTTGGTTTGAACACACACCATAATCAAGTAAATCAATAAGACCGAAACTAAAAGAAACCTTTGCTTTAGAACTTCTCACCTCATTCGATCCTCGCCGTTAAAATCCCCGACATAAATCGAACACACAAAACTACTTCCGAACATAAGAAGTACAAACTCTTTTCTTGTTTCCTCACAAAAAATAAAGAACTTTTAACTACGCAAGTTTGCGCATCCTTTGTTTAAGTTGCAAGCGGCTAACGATTCAACTTACCTCGCTATAAGTTCGATGTTTGTCCTCAACTATGGATGCTCTCTGAAGTTTCATCAATCAAATTTGTTTTGCCAGTCTAGTTCTTCAAGTTTTGATTGTGAAGATGATGTTAAGTTATCTATATCTTCTATCTATACTTATAATAAATCTGTAGAGAGGTCAATTCTGTACATCAAATATATTTTCAAAATAACTATCAGGGGGTGATTAGTGATCGATACTGATGCCAAAAATGCAATAAGTAAAATTTTTGTCTGTCTGTCTGTCTGTCTGTCTGTCTGTCTGTCTGTATGTTCCTTATAGAAACGAAAACTACTCGACGGATTTTAACGAAACTTGGTACATTTATTCTTCATACTCCTGGGCAGGTTATAGTATACTTTTCATCACGCTACAATCAATAGGAGCAGAGCAGTGAAGGGAAATGTTGGGAAAACGGTATTTTTTAAGCTTCCGTCGCGTATGCAGCCTTAACGGTTAAAGCTACATAGAAATCATGTATGACGGAAATGTTCTACATAAAATTATCTAAAATATATCCCACAACAGCATATGTCTATCTTTTATGGTTGACTCACAATAACACGTGTAACTCCCGATAGCTTAGCAGTTCGGAGATTTCTGATTATATTTGTTTACTCTTACGTTTAAAATACTCTCACTCATCCCTAATTAAAAAAAGTTAACATTATTACCTATTCAATAAAAAAAGAATAATAGAAATCGGTATAGAAACACCAAACTTATACATGAAATACGATAATAAGCCATCGCGCCGCGCCGTCGCGCGTGAATACTGAATCATGCTATAAGGATTATTTTTGTGTAACGTGATATATTATATTTCCCTACTAAAATACGAAAGTTAATCTGTCTGTTACATCAAAACCACTGAACAGTGAGGAAGGACATATGCTACTTTTTTACGAAAACGACGGAAACGCGGACGAAGTCGCTGGCAAAAGCTAGTCAGTAATAAAATTGTATTATTCCTTTTGTTTTATTGAATGCTTATGCACAGTGGACATAGGCGGACTTAATTCCAGAAGGCATTCTCTACTAGTTAACCTATGGGTGAGGAAGAAAAGAACGAGGTAGATGTACCCACTGAAAATTGTGATATCTTTCAAATATAAAAAATTAAAAATTCATACACTATAACATTTATGTAGCACTATAATAATATGCATGTTTAAATATCAGTGTTTACCAACATTTTGTGCTTTGTCGTATTAGTCATAAAAAGCGGCAATAGCCTAATGGTCAGGGTGACGGCCTTGTGATCGAGAGGTCGCAGTCGCAGGTTCGATCCCCACCATTGCACTATTGACGTACACCCACTCCAGATACAAGCATATTTAGCTTAGTTGGAGGGGTTAACAAGATTGCTAGTAATGTGAATTCCACCCACATTGCTAGTAACCTTAAAAAAATATATAAAAGAATAATGAGTTTGTTGCTACGATATGATTATGCTACGTGCTACGTACGTACGTACTATTCTAGGCGTATTATGCTACGCATGTGCTACACAAAATGGTGGCTATAGGCAATATGCTACTAGAGTTCGACTCGCGACACCACCGCCGCCGCGTCAGCTCATGATTAAGGACTCCTATTGAGTCTGAAACTAGTCGGGCGATCCCGAGAACATACGTGAGTAAACCGTTTTGTTTTAAATAATTATGAATACTCCTCACGATAGTTATTATACCTATATGCTACGCTATATAATTATCGACCACCATATTTTTTGAGACGATATTTACACTTAAATATAATACTTAAAAATATAGGACTGTATAGTCTAACTGCTACGTTACGTATGTGCTACGCCGCATAAACTCTACGCTACGTGAATGCCACAGTCCAATATCTTTGATCAAGATTGAACAGAATATTGTGTTAAACGTAGTACTGCGAACGAACTCGGAAAACAAAGAACGTACGATGTTATTTCTTCGAACATCGATGCTCGGAATAAAAATCGAATAAACTTTCCCACATCCAGAGCAAACAGTTGGATGGTATCGTTGCGGTAGACTATTTAATCTTTTGTATTTTATTATTATTATATTGAAAGACTTATTTAAAACGGTTGGATTGATTTTAAAACCTTATTATATCACTTTGTTGTCCATGTGTCTGTCTGTTTTTCCATCAAAATTTTTATTTCTCAGAAAAACATGTTCGTATCGTATTGGAATTAATATCAAGTCTACGAAATCATGATGCAATCAATAATTGAAGCTGCTATGTCAACGCAATTAAAAAACAGCCCTTTATGTCGTTTTTCCCTCACATTTCCGAGAAACTTAAAGCCTGTACCTATCTGCTACCTAGAATCACGAAATTTGGCATGATGCTAGGTCTAACGTCGCGTCTTGTCACGTCGTCAAAAAATGTTAATAGTTTTATTACTCAAAAAACATGCGTGCGTACAAAGTACACATGTCAGAAGTGAAACTTCTTTTTGGCATTGCAATCTGAAAATGAAAAGTTATTTGAAATTAATATTTAATAATAAAAATAATTAAAGAGAATTATTAAAATAAATTTATTTTATATTGTTTGAAAAATAATATAGTCAAATCTCAGATGTTGAATATTAAATTAAAATTCCTCGTGATTTTTTGTAAATATTAAAAATACCTAATACAATTTAAATATATACAAAATTTTTGTAAATTAATGATAACTCTAGAAATTCCAATTTTTAAATTAAAATTTCGTCAAAAGAATTTATGAAATATTGTTATTAGTATTTTATGCACAATGATTTATTAAAATCTCAAATGACGAATTGTAAATAAAAATGCCACGTGTTTTTTGTCAATATTAGAAATTATTAATTAAGTTTTGTTTTTGAATTCAAAATTTAGAAAAGCGAATTTATGAAATATTTTTATTTCATGGTAAATGATTTATTAAATTATCAAATGACGAGTGGCAAGTTGAAATACCACATGTTATTTGTAAATATTAAAACTACCTAACCTTCAAACCAATTATCATAAAAAATTGACTTCCGTTGCAAACCGGCGTGACGTTTCATCTGTAAAAATTATACCCTCATGCGCCTAAAGAAGTTTCACTTCAAAAACTAAGTTTTTTCGATTGCAAACTTATATTTACAGTTAGAAATTTGATAGTTTTATACATTGATGTATGAGAAAACTTTTTTACAACCGCACAGTTAGGTTTTTTTGGTAATTAACCGTGACGATCAGAAATATGTGTACGGAACCCTCAGTGCGCGTGTAAGACTCGCAAGTTTACAACTGTCCGGTTTTTTTAGATAATAATTATTTGTATTCCTTACTAATATTACAAATGTGAAAGTAACTCTGTCTCTCTGTCTGCCTGTCGTGCTTTAACGCCAGAAGTACTGAACCGATTTTATGAAATTTGGAACACAGTCTAGAGCCTGAGAAAAGATATAGGCTACTTTTTGCCGCGATAACCGACATGCTACAGCTAGTGGAAATATGTTTGTGACATTCATTCTTAATTTCTACACAACTACATCTTTCGAGTAGCGTTTTTTTATAATAAACAAAAAATAGATAACATTTTCTTCTACTATGTAACAGAAATATTAGAATTAGGTCGCAGAAACACGTTCATTAGACCATGTCCAAGCACAAATATTATGATTCCCAAACGGAGGAGTATAAACCAATATTCGTATTACACAAACCACATTCCTATCTCTCATTATAACTATTGTGAAACAATAATTCATCCCACACACACATACAAACTTTAAACGCACACATGAAAGTCTAACTCATATATTTACATACGCACTAACACTAATACGCACACACACGCACACAAATAAACATAGTTAGAAACAGCCCAATAAACACTACGAAATGGTGTCACTGTGGAATATTAGCACACACGAACTAAACGCATAAATTAATTAAAACTTTGGTGTAAGTCGCCCGTTACACTAGAGATACAGACGACTTTGTCTGAATACTTGCACTATAATATGCGATACATAACAAAATAGAATAATATTTGGCTGAATGAGAATTGTCTATGCCTATTTTTTTTATCTTGTATGTTTTTTTTTTCTCCTGTTTTACAATCAAGGAACTAAAACAAAAGACACAAGCTTTTGTTTTTGAATTGACTATTGTATATATGACAGAAACGTGCATATTTCTAAAATTTATATAAAATGAGATGTTATTTAAAGTTCGACTGCACGGATAGCCGAGTGGTATAGGTCACCGCGCCAATCACCACTGTGCACAACTGTGCGGGTTCATTCTCCGCATGAGACAAGATTTTTTGTGACTTACAAATGCTTGTTCTAAGACTGGGTGTTCTTTTGTGCATGTGATTTGTATATTTATAAAACTCTGCCGCACAAAGAGAAAAAACACGATATAAGAAATTTAATTTCGTTAGTGAGAGGGACATCTTTTTTTATGATTGTAATTAATAAATCTGCCAAAAAAAAATACCAAACATAATCTTTACCACATAAATACGTTCTATTAAATGCCGGTCAACATAAATTAAATTAGATATGGAATGTAGATATTGTAAAAGTCAGCTGACAAAAGAGACCCTTCTCCACATTCTTACGATATTGGTATCTTACAGTAATTGGGGTCAAGAGGTCAGATAGAAATGTTCAGGGCGGAAGTACAAGATAAATATAAGTTATTCAAGCAAAGTTGTGGTGAAAATGTTTGGCTAAACTAACACCAATTTAATTGCACGGATAGCCGAGCGCTCACCACGCCAAGTGTAATCGACAATAATTACTTGTTCTAAGTCTGGTTGTTCTTTAAATATGTGAAAAAATAAAAAATGTTATTTAATTTTCGCAAACTAATTATGTAGGCTTGCAACTGGCTCAATGAAAAGTAAATGTTTTTGTTTTATTAATATGAAAAAGTTAGGCACTTGCTGCTCATTTTAGATTTCAAATTTCATTGAAATATTTTTCTAACCGAAAACTCACTGGTAAAATAACGAGGAAAATAATATCTAAGAAAAACACTATGATTTGTATAGGTTTGACCACCAACCAAAAATGTTATTAAATCAAAAGTTTTAAGTTACTATTTAAACTAAAAAGACATATGTTTCAAAATTGTAGTACTCAAGTGACAAAACGTTCTTGACAAAAAATAGCAGTATTTTCGTCACTCCAAATGTCACCAGGCGGGCTGGCCTGATACAGGGCACATAGAATTTTTTACTCAAACAAAGTCTGTAACGAAAACCAATTCCCTCGTCTGTCCGTCGCACTGAAATCTGTTTAACAACTGACAGGTTCATTACCAACGCTTTCAATTCTGTCTACCTCACTACTATTAAGGGCGCATTTCACATACGCCCCAATTACGCATGCGTCACGTGTTCCGTAATTATTTATCACCATTACGCGTCCGTAATCGACGCAGCGGATGTCGCCGATAGCCAGTTACAACCTTTTTTTAACCGTTAATGTAGGCGTTTTAGAACGGTTTCGTTTTTTTGAAAATATATTTGATGGTCGTTTGGCACAGTTGGCGTTTGTGTTTATGATTTGGAATTAGTTTTTTTTTTCGTTTTTCAGTGCTACCAACATGTATTGGATGTTTGAATGAAAATAAATTCTAGTAATTAATTAATAAATAGGAACATCTTTGAAGTTAGAAATATATAGAAACAAGGGTATTTTTATGTATTTCTAACTTCAAAGTTGAAATCAAATCCAATAAAATTGCAATCTGCACGATGAAATAATCTGATTTATCAAAACCCGTTCAAAAATTTACTTCACAAGATTCAATATAAAATTTCAAACAGAACAATTCCTGCACCCCTCTAAAAAAAATACAAGTGTGATGATATAAAAAACAAGATACATGGAAACGTCCTTACGCGGTATCACAGTGCGAATCCCTAACAAATCACGAGATAGGGTGAACGCCCCAGAAACTAGAGGTTCCCTCGCCGTTCACAATGTGACGTAATCGCGTTCTTTCTAAGCGATTGCTCTCACTTCACGCGCGACTTACGCACGATCAATTTATTTTCAATTTTTTCGCACACTCTGTGTAAGGGTTTGCAGTAATACAATTGTTTAGGTACATAACTTAAATTATTGTTACACTGTAAAATTGATATAGCGGTTTGCAAAAGAAAAATGTATTTCGTAAGGTTTGTTCAAGATAAGAAACAATCAATTATATAATTATAATGTAAATGAAAATAAAGTAAATCTTTTCTTGGCAAATGGTTGCCTGAAAGAAATTACCATGTGCCAGTTACTTCTCAATACTATATTTTATTATATTATTTGTGTGTGCAATAATAAATAAATAAAAAAAAATAAGGAAAAAAACCATTTCGAAACGCCGTTCTTTTTTTTTTTTTTTTATATTACTCTGTTATTTTCCTTTGTAAACATACTGGCCGTACATAATTGTAAACACAATTCATTTATTTTTTTTTATACTAACATTTTTTCGGCATTAAAATCATAACGGGCTTACAGTTTCTTACAAAAACAATGTGTCTTCGCAACAAAGATTTCAAAACTAAAATAAACACGCTTAAACACAGTATCAAATCCCACAGAATTGCTTGAAACAAAACTACTGTCTTCCAGCTGCACTGTGTTTACACCACGTAACGGCCCCAAATTGGATGTCTGGCCGATTTACGCGTGACGTGGGATTGAGATTGCCAACTTTTAATTCGAAGGGTTTTCAAGACGTATCAGTTGAAAGTTCAATCGGTAGTTGAACTTGACTCTGTCTCTGGAAAATGTAGTTTCTTTTTAAAATCAAATTGATATTTAAATTTAATTCTGTTTTTAAATAAAAAAAAAATAAGTCTTTCATAACACTTAGGCGTAAATTTAAATTTAAAGTAGTCTACATTTCTAAATTGCCATTCCATTTTTAACAGTTTTTCTATTATTTTTTATTTTCTATTAAATAATTTCAAATATTCGATCGAAACTGTATTGAACGGATACTAAAAATTGTATAGTTAAGCAACAATAAATTGATGATACATTAATGTAAGAAAAGTAATACGGGACCACATCTGAGGTGTACCGTGCCGAGCCGATTAAAAAATATTTTTTGAAGTCGATTACGACATATATATCGAAATATATTTCGCAACAAACATATAAAAAAATTAACTATACAGTCGAATTAAAAAAATATTTTTCAAAAGTCGTTTAAAAACATACGAATAAGTACTAATTATGGTATAATTTAAAGATGTTAGTAACTTAACTATGGAAAGCACCCGTTAAGTAATAACTCAGATTATCAGCCTCATTTTATTTACTACAAAAAGAGGCACGTAGAAATAAATAAGGTATCTTTTGTAAATGGGAATAATTTGACAAACGCCACAGAAAATTGGCTGAAGTGAAACCAACCATAAATCTCGCCCGTGGCATGTGTTAGAACCAATAGTGGTTCCTACGATTGGCCCACGTATCAAATCGGAGGGTAACTTAACAGATCAGTTTGCGATCCCTTCGGTCATATGATGGAGTGTTAAAGTCAACAGTTTTGTTGTGAAAAAACAACCTATACGGACAGAACAAAGCTAAGATGAGACTCTGGAGTAGGAATAGGAAATTACTAAAAACATAATGATGATTTTTCTTACGCTTAGAGTAAAAATTAGTAATTTATAGTGTGCCTAACAAAATATGAGCTGTGAACCAGTATGAATAAGTAAATCATACAATTATAATAATGTATTATGTAAGGGGAATTAGCGCGAACATGCATAAATACCTTCATGCTTGACGTTTCGGCCAGGTTATACCGGTCAGAACAAACATGCTATACATTTATTTTCAATTTTCAACATTTACAAACTTGTATATATATATAAACATAAAACAAAACTAAAAACTTTCCAAATAAAATCTCAAAAAATAGCGTCAATAAATTCATCAACATTGCTGCCTGGAAGTGTATCCAAAAGACTGGCGGCATTGCCATATTGAATGGCAATGCTTGTGCTCTGTCCATAAAATCAGTCTCATTAATATTGTAATATGATTAAAAAATGTAAAAATGTCTTATTGTCTTATTTATAAAAATTGGAGTTAATTAGCAATTACTTAGCTGATTTAGCAGGTTCTTAATTTAATTAATTGCTTAAACACCGTTGAAATTTTTATAAATAAGGCACTGAATGTAAGGTATTTAGGTGATTATGAATTAAAAGCCCATCCATGCATTTTTTAAAGAAACAAAGACAATAAAGCTTTGATTAGATTAACAATAGAGATTAGCAAATAGCTGTCAAAAATGACAAAAGAAAAAAAACAATGGAAACAACGTAAAAGAACTTCATTAATTCCTAATAGTAATTTTGTCCTTCACAAAACCAATGAATCATTAACCGCAGTATTATATTCCTCCCTGTTTTTTCATTTAAAATTGCTTAATTAAGTAAAAAAAGGAAAAACAATTAGATATTATACGTTTTTACCCAACTTCCTGTTACCATGAAAAAGAAAATAAGACAAAAGAAAATAAATTAAATTGTAATTCGAACATTTCGAAAAAAAAAAGTTGTTTCGAACAAAACGTCTAACGAGTTTATTCAATATAAAGTGGCTGCCATACACACAGTACTGTAACATTTACATGCTTTTTCAAGGGTTTTGACGTCATAACGTCTTATTAATCGATGAACGCCGGCTGCAAGCACGAAAAAGTGTCACGTTCCGCCTGAGCCGAGCGTGCAAATGAGAGCGCGAAACAAGCGACAGAGAGCCACGATCACCCTAAGCGTTCGGCTTGTGACGTTATCACGTAAATTATCGTCTGTAAACCGACTTTACAGACAACCATTTTTTTTTTATTAAATAATTATCTGAATCATCTTGCATAAAATTGATTTTTGCATTTAACTTATCTTTGGATTTGTTATCCGTATTTAATTTTACGGTAATTTCAAGTATTGGCGGTAATGTGTGAGTCTTTAATAACTTTTTAACTTTCGTGAAACATAATAATTCAATAATTGTTTATACGTTGTTAATTAATAGTATTGTTTAATTAATCTGTTCCAATCTTAATGTTTACAATGTTTTTATTTGCAGATATATTCTTTGGATTTTTTCTAAGTAAAATGAGGTCTAATTACCAAGTTAAATATTTCCTAGTAAAAAAAACTGTGCACAAAATAACAAGCAAATATAATTTGCTGCCAGAAGCACACGGCTTCAACGGTACAGTTTGGTGTAAGATACCCCCAAAAAGTAAAACATAAAACGTAGAGGCATTCTCTAATAATAGCATTGTCTGTGAGTGACACCGTTTTTATTGGAGGACAGACAGACGAAGGTATTAAATTATTTCCATTATACTTACACGAAAAATACATTTTATTTGACAGGCAGTAAAAAAAATATTTATGTCACCAATCTGTTATTTCTAAGTATTCAAAGGTGAAGAATATGGAATGCTTGGTAACGCAAAAAAAAGATGTTTAAAGCATTACAGGTAACGCACTCAGCTTTTTTGAATAAATCAGTAAAGCTATTCACAATTTAAAATTCAAACTCGTTGAACAAAACCTTTTCTAAGAATTAGTATAACCTCTTCCGCGTAACCTTTTTCCTTTCCGAGAATCATTACAAGAAAACAAAATTAAAACAAAACAACTCGACCCTTCGAATTTCAAAATCAGTCAGGCCTTTTTTTTCAAGAACAATTCTTCAATTGTCAACCACAGTAGGTACTTCAGTACACGTCCAAAATCAACGCGCTTGGTGGGTATGATTTTTTCCTGTTACCCTCAAAATTTGCTTGCGAACACGCTACGAGCCGTTTGTCTTACTCCACGGAGCCGTAAATCCGTGACTGAAATAACTTCGCGACAGTTTTCTTGAGGAAAATACCTTATTGAGTTCCGAAATACCGTTGAGAATATGAACTGTCATAGTCAGTGGATTCTATGTAGTGTTCGAATCTGATAGGATTTTGTTTTAGTTTATCTTTATCGAGGGATTTGTTTTATTAAAGTACCTACTCAAGATAGTAAGAGTTCTGTGAAACGTGGGCTAATGCAGCACAGAAATAAATGTAAGTAAAATATTTTTCATATAATTTCAAAACACAGCAAGCAAACTTTTCATTGAATATTTTAACATTATTTTAAGCAGCACGGAAAATTGCTGTTCTAATACGCAATGATTCAGTATCAAAGCATCTATAAATATATAATTGGAAAAAGTAAAAGTACGTAACGCAAACATAAAGGAAATCTAAATTGATGCTAACAAAATTCAAAACGTTTCAACTCAATTTTATAAATAATGCGATCCTGATGAAACAAATGCAGTATCTGAATACCTAACCCTTTTTTTTAAACGTGTTATATTCATTTTAATATTTAAATATGAGCTTTATTTATACTGGAATAAAGAGTATATTTATATGCAACATAAAGTGAGAATCCTCATAATTATAGTGTGACTCAGTTTCATATTAACCTTTGCGTTTTGCTCTCATATACTTTTCTTGGAAATGTATAAGTTTGTGAAATATTACTGGTATTGCGTCGTACAAAATATCGACGTTGATACAGTTTGTGAGAAACGTACTTTATTTAGATATAAATTTGTTATTTTTAATTGTGTTCTGAGAAAATGTATTATGTGGTACTTTACTTTATGGCTTTTATTTACCGGGAATATAGTATAAACCTCGTATATAATTCGCACAGTATAGTACAATAGAATCCCCATCATTCGAATCAAATTTTATTTGGTTTGGATGTTTCGTATAATCGAAAATCCGGATATTCGGTTTCAAAATTAAATCAAACAATATTTAAATTATTAGCGTCGTTATAACAACACGATAACAAATATAAAAAACATAATACCTAAATAAGTAATTAATAAAATAAAAATATAATTGTGTTGCCAAAAATTTTTTAAATCGGCAGTTAGAGCTGTGACGAATGAGTTCAAATAATCGATGTTCGGATAATCGTATTACTACTGTATGTACCTACTTATAAAAATATCCCAGACCAGAATGGATACCCGATTGATACTTTTGTTATTCTGAATTTCTTTTAATCCCTGCGTCTCCAGTTCCCCAGTGAATATAAAGTTCAAGTAAGCATAAACACGGTCACAACAAAGTAAGCGTACAACCGTTTTAAATAAATTTCCACCACAGACAAAGTCCATGTTGAAATTCAACATTTTCTCCACATTTTTAAACTAAAAGAGAAAACGTTCAGCAGAACAATAAGGACTATGAATCAGGGTCCACAATTCAAAAATTAAAAGAACTAAAATGGAATTCAATTGTCATTCCTAACATGCGAGCCTGGGGCGCGAGGATGTTTCTTTGCACGTCGTAAAATGTCCCTCCCGGGCCCTCCTTCCCCCTCCTTCATTGGGACCAGAGCCCTAACCCCCCTTTTGAGAGGAGACAAAAGAAATAGCGCGTGACGTGAATAGTCCCCGACACGGATTGATGTCCATAGTCTAAGCAGGGATTTAATATAAAAATGGCCGAAACCCGATTAATGACGATCTCATACTTTATGAAGGTGGTAAGTGATTTATATTCTGCGAAAAGCTTTTATCAGACAATGTTTTGTTATAGATCTTTGGTTAGAATTTGTTTTAAGAGAATAAAAAGTACCTACTTAAGTGAAGAGAATTACACAAATCCATTAGAAACTTCTAGACGCTCTTTTTTATATTCATTCATTTTTCGTATTTATTTTATCGCAATCACAATTTTAATTAGAATTAGATATTCTCAGTCAAAACGTAAAGTCCTTAAATACGCATGATGTTCTACAGCATGCAACTAAAACCCTGTCCGATGCTTATGAGTATTATACTGCGTACGTAACTATTGAATGGATTAGAGATAATTATTTTTCCCCGGTAAATATAATTAAATTAAAATAAAACTGATCAAAAGCAACCCAGATCGCTCGACAAAATTCACGGGTGAGCGAAACATTTTTTTCTAGTACTTATGTTGAACCAGGAATACGCCTCTATTGGATCGGACAGGGTTTTTGTTACATACTGTATATACTTCTACCAAAAAATAAATATTGCTTGTAATTAATAAATTCAAGTTACACAATATTTTAGAAAATACGCAAATTATATAAAACGAAATAATTAAACAATGCACACGTGACAGAGATGGACAGTGTGTACGGAACACAATATATAATGTAGCCACCACTTGTCTTCATGGTATACCCACAAACTATTAATTTAATTAAGTCCTTGGACTAATGAGATACTGTAGCGTAGTGTAAGTTCAGAAGTGGGATTCACATGCACAAACCAGTATGTTTGGACGCGGGATAATACTAATGTAGCTTCCAATAGTCACTTAGTCTTAATGGTTCTAAAACACCACAAACGAATGGTGAAATATTGTTTTGTTATAAATTATAGACGTCTTGTCGATGATTAATTGTGACTAAATACCTAACCCCTTCCCAGCTATTTTCTGAATATTCGGCATCGAACCCGAAACTTTTCGTCAAAACCATTTAAAAACATCTAAATTTTGTTTTAAACTAGTAAAAAATTATATAATCGAAGGCAGATTTTGAAGCTGAATGTTTAAAGAATTTTGACGCTACTTTTTAGAGATTTTATTAGTTAAGAGTTAAGTTTTGTTTTAAGTGTATAATTATATAGTTAAGTTTGTTAATATTTAAAATAGTTAATTTTTAAAAAAATAATACAATTTTTATATGAAAAAAAATAAAGAATGGTTGGATTAAATCAATACAAAATCGACCTCCGACTATTCTACTAGTAAGCGCGGTAATCAACGTTTGTTGGTATTTCAGCCCAATTTAATATATAAAGAAGCCATTAAAACATTACATATATCTAAAATACTACACTAATAAAGCTCATATTTACGATAATTATATTTTCGTGTTCAAAGGTGCACAGAATAAAAGTATAAAGAGAGCACAGGTAATCTTATATCGATTTCACGGCACACGAGCTTGATCAGTTTTCTATGCAACCTTATTAAAAGTTAATCAAATTCTCTATTCTAAAGGCTTTGCTCTAAACCTAGTTCATTATGACAGGTTTAAACTGAATTTGTGGCTGTGTGAGTATAAAGGTGCAAACAAACTAGGTTTATGAGATGTTTCTTTGGTACCGTCGAGGTCACATAGAATAAATGTAGTTCTAAAAACATATTTTTCATATATTTATTACTTGTTGTTTCCCGCGGCTCCGCCTGCGTGGATATCGGGTATCGCGGCAAATGGTAGCCTATGTCCTTTCTCAGGCTTAGACTATCTGTGTACCAAATTTCATTTAAATCGGTTCAGTAGTTTTGGCGTGAAAGCGCGAAAGACAGACAGACAGAGTTACTTTCGCATTTATAATATCAGTAAGGATGAAGACACATTCTCTAAATTATGTTCAAATTATGTACCTAACTATAACACATAACATTTAAGGACATACAAGGTTTATTTGCAAAGCTTTGCCATTTTTTGGATAAAATGTTATTTATAATTACAAGTTTAACTTGAAAACTATTTGACGTTAAATATTTGACTTGAACTGAAATAAGCAAAGAATATTTTGAGCTAAACTTGGTTAAAACTGACAGATACAACCTCATTTAAAGCATTTGCATTTATATAAAATAAAATCTTGTATAGTAATAAAAAAATGCAATAACGGTGAGTTTTGTATGTCACTGTACAACAGACATTTCTCAAAAAAAATGTTTTAATTGTTGTTCAATATTACTCACGTAACAACGTACAAACGTAGACACTTCGACAAGATTTAATGATTAAAAAACCTCTAAAATTAAAAAAAACTACTCTTTTCTTTCCTTTTTTATCGCAAATCTTCTATAGGTTCTTATATTCTGAACGTTAGGCAGAATGAAACTAAAAGCTGGGTCGATTTTTCTGTATCGTGTAAAACACACAACTTTACACAAAGTACTAGCTAGGGTAATAAAATTCTCTACAGCATAGTTACGATACCAACATTTTAAAACTTTATTTTTATGAATTAATGAAATATTTATAATATATTTAAATTAAAAAAAAATGGTCTTGCTCTTATATTAGATCCCTAGGCCTGTTATTTTTATTTGCTGGGTATTTAGGCTTCTAGGTATCCTACATAATAGTGTTGCTGTTTACTTAAGTATCTTTCACTTCCCCGTGCAACGTTTTGGAATACTCCCAATAAAAATAAGGATTCCCAATAAAAATTCACTTAAACACGAAATTTAAAATTTTCACGTTACGATGTTGTTTGCCTTCAATCAAAAAGGTCTTATCTCCAAAAACTCTTCATTGTATTATGTACCTTATGATCTTTTTTGTAGAGTAAATTTTATTTTGATCGTGTATCGGAATGTCGATCCAATAGTGTTGTGTTGTTAGAAATTGGAAGTCACTGTCGGCAAGTAATGGGCGATCGTGACACGAATAGCATTTGAATTTCCTTCGATAGATACACTTTATATACTGTAGTACGCAGAAAAATTTAACACGGTCCCCCCTTAATTTTCTTTTGTGGGAAAGAGAAACGTGATCGTAATACTTATCGTGTTTGCCTTGGGATCGGGATTCGAATTTTTTGTATATTATTCTTTATTTTATTTAATTCTGCAGTTTATATTAGATTTTTTCTCAAGATGTCTAAGAATCACTGTGCAAATTAACTCGTCTATATTACATTTATAAAGACAGTACTAGTTAGGTACAGGCCTGCCAATTTTGAGGTCATTAACACTTAATTTTATAAATAAAATATAAATTAAAAAAACCACGCTTAAAGTAAAAAAAGAGATAACATTAGTAGCTAAAACAACTTCAATATAAGAATAAGTTCAAAGCAATTGCCCTTTAACCCTAAAGCGCTGTCCAATATTAAATTAAAACGTCAGTCAAAAAAGTATTAGAACCTCTGTGTTGTTTAATACCGAAGCTTAAACTCCAGCCTGATTAAATTGAGTTATATCTCCGTCGAACGAAACGTCAGTAATTCTAAATATTCTATCAATATTCATATTTCATCTCTAGAGATTGTAATTTCAGAATTTGATCATTGGGCATAAAAAGCGTTGTTTTTTACGCTGTCCTGAGGTAGTTTTTCTTCGATACTAGAATAAATATCTAAATATTTGTGTCTAAATAATATATATCTCTTAGTTACGAACAATAGAAAAACATAATTTATATCTTATAAATATCTACGCTTTCAAAAATGTATGTATTATTAATTTATTTATATAACTTTATGCACACACAAATAGTAAAATGGCGGACTTAATGCCTTAGGCATTCTCAACCAGTCAACCAAGAAAAAAAACACCGAAATAAAAAATTACAGCGTTCTGAAAAATGTAAAATCTCAAGTTAAAATCACAAGCGTGATCAAAACAATTCTCTAACACGCGATGCACATTTTTTTAATTCCCCTTCCTTGGCCGACGGGCACCAAAAAGGTCCACCATATTGAGTTTTTGGAGGGAAAAAAATCGAATAAAGGACAATAGGAAGGCCGGTCCATGTCATAATCATATTTTTCGCACACAAAGGAGTTCTTACGTTAATGTGAACTGGTAATAAATGAAAGTCAGGGCCACATAAAGCATGGTTTTTTTATTTTTTTCCTTTCGTGTTACTAGGAAAGGATTTTTTGCTGGACAATTTCGTGTCCGATATTTCGGCAGCGTGATAAAGGGAACAAATTACGTGATAGATTGTTCTGTTTGAAACACGTTGACCTGTAGTTTAATGGCTATTAATTTAAATTACTTTGTGTGGTTTAAAGTTTCTAGGGTTTAAATTATTATGTAGTTTGTGTGCTTTAGTTTTAGGCGTTGAATTTATACACTACTAGTGACCTGCCACGGATTTGTAAGGGTAGACAGAACATTAATAAATTATACACACAAAACTTCCTCTTTCTGAATCACTCTATCCATTGATTCAAACCATATGAAACCCGTTTTGTAGTTTTTGAGTTTATCGCGATCAGGCAAACAGACGCGGCGGGAGACGTTGTTTATGGGTATAGACTTTGGCGTTGGATGACTGTTATAAGAAAAAGAAGAGTAAGTACCTACTTTTTACCAATAAAACTATAGATTATTTTTTGAAGTAAAATTTCTTTAGGCGCGACTAGGGAGTAACTCAGATTTTTTTTCTGACGGAAGTAACGCTTCCGCCATTTAAAAATAATAATTCTGATTGGTTGTAAGTATATGTCATATCTGACGGAAGTAACGCTTCCGCCATTTAAAAATAATAATTCTGATTGGTTGTAAGTATATGTCATATACTACACGCTTCTTGACTTATACGCCAGCTAGTGGCAAATATCATAATCAATTAGGATTATTTATTTTCAAATTGTCAAACGGATCAATTGTGAATAGCAAAGTGAATGAAAAAATTCAACAGTTTTAAAAACATTATTTTAAATTGCAAAATTTTTTGAAAATCTCTCAATATACTTGTTTATTTATTACTTTTAAAATAAGTAAATTAAAAATAAATTTTCTGACAATTGCGACATTTTATAATATTCAATAACAAGGTTATAAAGTTTTACTTCAATCGCGCGTAAAGGTTACACGCACACACTTTTTTTTTATATTATAATAATCACAAAAAAAATGTACACTGCGAAATTGCTAATCCTTTTGTTTTAGTGTAAAATAAATGTGATTTAAATTTACAAATTCGTGTACGAAAATTGTTCATTTGAACTTTTTCGAAATCCAAGTGATATTTAAGAGTTGTTATACTTCTCCCGCGTATCTTTAAGGGTCTTTTTACGCGAGTATATTCTACGTTTAAGAGTATATTTTAATATTTCATCTGTGAACATTTGACAAGTGCCGCTTAGTCCCGTACATAAAGATTGTGGCAGTAAATCATGAGGCGACCCCTTAGAACGCGTTCCTCTCGGTTAACTTTTACAACCCGCTGACGATAATTCTCGGCTCATACGTACTACGTCATATTATTCTAGAAATGTTAAAATATATTATTAAATTATATAAATTCGTTGTAAGTTTTTGTAAACATCTTAAATGTTCGTTATTTGTGTTTTAGTGATCAGTGCTTTGATGCATATTGGTCGAATAAAAAAAAACTGTAGTAAATAATAATTATTGTTTTTTCTACTAAATATGTGGGTGTTCTTTGTGCAAGTAATTTGAATGTTTGTGAAACTCCCTGCGATGCAAGGTCTTAACTACTTAGGGGGGTATTTTTGAAATGAAATACAATTATAAGAAATATAACTATAAATATTACAATTATAAATGTATAAAAAAATATAACATAGGTAAAAATATTTTATACATAATTTTATTAATATTGTGGTTATGGTTTAAACACGCTGTCTCAAAAGGTTAAACAAAAAGTCAGCCGAACTTAGAATTATCGCAAGTTTTTGTTTCTCCGAATAGGACACTATACTTGTAGACATATAATATATACTTTAAGCTAAGTAGTAGTGAGGTAGGTAATATAAAAAAGTAAGTAAATTTTCGTAAAAAGAATTTATATAATGATACAGTTACATGATGGTAGTGTATCAATTACCAACGTATAAAAAATTCAATTTCAGAACCAATCAATTCTCAACTTTTACGATTTTTACACAGGACCCTAACAAATCTTTATTACCCCATCTGATTTTACTTTCCAGCATTGATTGAATCCAATCACTGTGTTAGATCACACAATATGCAGAAGGTCAACTTCGATCAAAACCGAATGTAAAATACTCTGCATGTGTTACTTATATGTTTTTTTTTTTACTGTCTTTAGTATAATTTTCTTTTGTAATTTTCTTTCCATGTTGTTTGGTCAACGTATTTATTAAGTTCAAAATATCCAAATCACAAGTTCACTTAAATAAACCATCACTTTTCCGATCTACTCCTGAACTGTCTATTTCAAAAACTAATGATTATTTGATTCAGATAAATAATCAGACTTACGATAACGGATGGTTTAAAATAACCCACCCTAAGTTAATACATTTATGAAGTTGTTAGGTGCCTAGCTCTCAGCACAAATGACAAGTCCATTAAACCAAACCTTTTGTGTTTAAATACTTTGTAATATCCGTAACGTATAACATTTCTACCCTACAGTGCTGCCGGCAGTACTCCCAAAATTGGACCGACATCCGATCTAAATTTGAATAAAATTACTTTTATTCCATTTTTTCTGCGCCATGTGGAGTTTTGTGGACTGGTGAAATCTGGCAACCGTCCTGCTCCTAATGTGTGTTCCAAGAGCGTAATACATTTATCCTATAGTTTGTGGTTTACATTTTGTGTTCCATGACAAAAGTGACGCAGACCGTTTTATTCCATTTTGGTTGGAAAATTTCGCACGTCATTTCTAGCGCTTGAAAATTTTTCGGGTTTCCCCAGGGGATGAAGCTATCTCCATACTTAATTTCTTAATTACTCTAGTTGCAATCAAATTCTGAACGATATAGGTATCCAAAAATAATATGAAGCGAAAAGTTGCTTAAGCTTAAGCTTTGATAGTTTAAAATCACAGAGAAAAAGTCTGTGTTTTGTAGAAATCACTAACATGAAAAACATATTGTGTCCAAGTCTTATTCTTCACTAGCTGTCCCCCGCGACTTTGTCCGCGTGTTTTAGTTTCAATGGTTCAAAATTTTTGCAAAATTTTTCATTTATGCTCCGCTTCTTTTAGTCGCAGCGTAATTTTATATAGCTTATAGCCTTCCTCAATAAATGGGCTATCTAACACTGAAATAATTTTTCAAATCGGTGTAGTAGTTCCTGAGATTAGCGCGTTCAAACAAACAAACAAACTCTTCAGCTTTATATATTAGTATATAGATTACTTTGTAAGGTACCCTACAACTACTGCTACAACCTACTGACTGAATAATATACAAAGGACTTGACTTATTGAAGATGAAACAAAATATTATAAGGCCAAATTTATTTCGTAGCTCTGATCAAGGGCAGTGATGCATAAAAATATAAAAGGAATCCTGCCTCCTCGTCACGGCTGATCGAAGCTCTGACAATAATGATCAAAGTCAACAGTGAAAAGGGTTGATTCCCTTCGTCATTAATGGACAGCTGATCTGTTACAGACCTACCAATTAAATTTAATTGTGTTATTGCTAAAATGAATTTCAGAACAGGCGATTCTTTTTTGTTTAAAATTTTCCTTATTTTGTTTTATTTTATTATTACTATGTTCTACATTATTCCTAATTTAAAATATACGTACCAACCAAATTTTGCAATGACCACTGAACTTAGGTTTCGTTTAAATAAATTTGTCAACATTTATTTATTTACCTTTCAAATCTGGGTACTACATAAATTATTGGTTACAACTAATAGACACTAACTCAATTAGTTGATAATAACTTACTAAAATTTCAAACCACAACCACGGAAAACTTAAAGAACTGGACAACCGCATCAAAATAAGCAACAGCGTACTTTATTTCTTGAAAAACACGAGCGTCCATTTTATAACATTAGCCTTTTGGATCGAACTACCTTTTCTATTTTTAAAACTTTAAACAAAGGAAGCCATTACGTAATAAAAACAAATTTACCAGTAAATATAAAACCTTATTCTTATTGTCTTTATTTGAATGCACGACAAAGAATATATTCCACGTAGAAAAGTTTTCTGATTTTTCATAGAAACAGGGTCATGCAAGTTCGTGCTAGCGCAACATCTAACCGGATCTAAGGATATTACCAATACATTTGAATTTGGAATCGGGTTTAGAATTTTGAATAAGATGTTTGAAATTCATTTGTGTAATAAATAGTGTTCGTATTTTAAATACTTTGACAGTTAGTTGCAAACGTGCATATTTTAAAGTATGGTCAAAGTTCCCAGCTAGAATTCACAATGAAGAATTAATAAAACGATAGTTATTTAATTAAAACAGCCCGTTTGGATTAAAAAACGTCTAAACTTATATAAGATTGATTTTAAAGTGAAATAATGTTCCAATAAAATAGTGAAGACATCGACAATCAGTACACTTACGCAACTCAATTCTTAACCGACTGCAGAAGAAGGAGGTTCTAAATTTGGCGTTTTTTTTTATATGTTTGTTAAGCCATACCACCAGCAATTACGGATCGATTTCAAAAATTCTTTTGGTTATTGATAGGGACTTCTGAGGTGGTCCAACACAATTTCATAAAAGTCAGTTCGTCAATAGTAATTATATATTGCCTGTCGCTGACGCTGTTTCTGTCACTTTAGGGTCAAGTAGCGACTAATAGCCTTTTAAGAACGTCTTGAAAAAAAGTCCGGTGAAGTCAAAAGTCAAAGCCTGCGCTCAGGCTAACTGCGTAAATCTCTTCATAAAAAAAAAAATCTTGAGAAAATATTTAAGTGAGTTTAGTACGACTATTACTTCTCAACTACATGTTTCCCCAAGGAGACTACATACATTCAATACGAAAAATAAAACAAAACCAAACTATCCTTAATACTTATTTATTTTTAATTTCTTCGTTGAGGAGTTTGAAGACGAATGAGAAGTCTTTGTGACCGAAGCCTCGGGACTGCACCACGCGGTACAGCTGCGTGGCGACGGCGCCGAGCGGTATGGGGGAGCGGATGCCGAGAGCCATGTTGCTGGCTAGCTCCAGGTCCTGGAAAAATAAATTGTGAGTTAGTTTGAGTAAGAATGCGGCGCGGCAAGAAAACTATGTAGTAAAGTCAATGAGAACTAATCACACTAGGTATTTAGATCTTTAAAAACAAAAGATAATATAGCTACAAACACATTGTATTGTACTCGTTTTATAAAAAAAAAATGGAGTTCATCATAATTTTCAGTGCAAACAAACGTGATAGATTCACGTTTGTTTCTACATCACCTAAAGGTTGACTGGTAGAGAATGCCATCTGGCATCAAGTCCGCCTATGTACACTGTGTATGAAGTATTAAACAAATAAATAAATAAAAAAGAACTTAGTTTGCATGGTGATTAATAGTTGTTTCCTTTTGTATACGCAAAGCAGGAAGAACAATTGGCACAAAAAAAATTGAATATAAATTGAATAATAAAATACTACTTAATCAATTATTATTGGATTATTGACCGAAATAAAAAAACGAACAAAAGAAAGAAGATTTTTTTGAATAGGGAGGAATACCTACGTTGAATTGTTATTCGTGTTATTGATTTGTAACTTAATCTAAAATAAACTGTCAACAACGAGCTAGATGATGCCAACATTTAAACTACGACGTATGTCATAGTTTCCGTATTTGATTGTGGCTAATAGAAAAACATGTTGATATCTTATCTACTTGCGTAAGATTTAGAATTGTCAATAAATAATCTTGTTATTTTTGAGTACAAATCAACTATGAGTACAAAAACAACTCAATACTTACTCTTAATAAGTATTTAATAATGTTTTATTTCTCTTTGGTTTTCTTATTAAAAAAACTGTTTCATCCATTTCCATTGATATCATTCATCCCTTCAGTCTCCACAACAGACTGCGGTATAAAAAAAAGAGATTTATGCAGTTAGCCTGAGCGCGGGCTTTGACTGCTTCACCGGACTTTAGGAAGACTATGGTTTTTTAACTTAACTTATACGGTTTTGTCATTTAGCGATTATTTTAACAAACTATTACATCTTATATGACTAGACTGATGAGAAAATAAATCTCGTAATTTCCATACCTTAACCATAAGTTCGTTCTTGAAGCCGCCGTCGTAGTTTCTGCTGGAGGGCGCGGTGGGGACCAGGCCGGGGACCGGGCAGTACACCTCCGTGGACCAGGAGCGAGCAGACGAGTTGTTCAACACGTCCAGCAGGACTTGGGGGTCGAGACCCATCCTGGAAAGAAGGTAAGATCGTGTAAATACCTTATAGAAGTTACATAATCAAAAGTCAATATAATGTATTTGATCAGGACAGTATTCTTATTACCGTCAATAAATCGGCCAAATCAATTAATTAATTATACCTACTTGATCAGGTTTCAATTCTTATCAGGGAGAATAGATTTTTTTTTAAGACAGAATTTAACGCCTACTTTGAAATTTTTGATTAGATGGAAATTTGTTGTGTTGCTTTGGAAACAAAAAACTACTTAACTTCTTAAGAACAGATTTCACTTAAGGCAAAGGATCACCAACATCTATAAGATGGTTCTAATACTTAATAACCCTGACGCCTTTTTGGGTACCCAGAAATATAGGCGTTGAAGCTATTCTTTTGCAGTCTACTTACTTGATCCCCATATTCATGCACTCAGCGGTGGCCATCCCAGTGATACCCATGAGCATGTTGTTGGTGAGCTTAGCGACCTGGCCGCTGCCGACGTCGCCGCAGTGGAAGTGCTTGACGCCCATACACTTGAGGAGGGGGAGGGACCGCTCGAAGTCCTCCTTGCGACCTCCGGCCATGAAAGCCAGGGTAGCGTTCTGTGCGCCCATAACACCTGGAAAGTAAAATTTGGTTTTAATGTTTTGTACCCCAAACCTATTCCTAATACTCGTGTTTATTCTAGTGATTGGTTAGGCCAAGTGGATCAAAGAGCCAATGTAAGATATTTTAAGCTATTCTTTGATAGCATGAAGGAGAAGAGCGTCGTGATAAACCAGTTTCTTTTTAGAGGTACAATAATTCTAGGTGTAATCATTTCCATTTTTATTTTTTTAAACATCTAATGCTTTTTATTATAAAAAGACTTCCATTATTTTTAAACATCTGGCTGTTATAACCTTAGCGCATAATCCATCAACCTTAGTAAAAACCTAACTACACTGTTACATTAGCAATTAAAAACAACGCTTACGTCATCAGTAAAAGATATGAATAATTTGTTGTTCATTATCAATGTGATATCTACATAGTGATAAGCTGACATTGAGCCCCCTCTAAGGCAGCCATCATGAGTTGTTGTTACCATGGCAACGGTCGTTGTTATCTAGCTGGCGTGTAATATTAATATTCGTTATCATAATTATTTAGTGCAGTATGTTACAATTTAATGGTTGATTGTGTAAAGATGTTCCCAGTAAATACAATGAAATGCGATTCAGGATTGTTCAGTACGGGCAATTTGCGCCATTTAATCACGTACCTACAAATAATTCCGATTTTATATACAATGGTTGAAACGTAATCGAGTCCTAAATATCTACTCAACATTTTTTTAAATGTCAAAATAAATAATACTGCAATGTTCATCAGTAAAAAACTAATGTTTTGGCCGCATTCGGTTTTACTAAGTATATATATTTATATACATACACATGATAGGCTGATTCAGTTTTGCTTTGCTTTAGGTATCTTACTCGTCCATTCTAATATTGTAAATTCGAAAGCAACTCTGTCTGTATATCTGTATGTTATGCTTTCACGGGTTTGGGGTAAATTTAGATCTTAAAGAAGGACATAGGTTACTTGTTTTCGAGATAACCAAACCCACGCAGACGTTTTTTTTGGCGTCTTCATTAAATCAACTAACCCAGTACCTAACTAATCTTATGAGAAAACTATACATGTATATATCGATGAACTCTATATATATACATATATATCAATGGGCAGGTAAATTTTATCCATCTAGCAAACACCCATGTAAATACTAAGATACCAATTCGTAATTAAAAACCGTTATTTTTTTTTAATCCGTGATAATTGTGACACAAGTGAAAATTGTAACAACAATACTTTTATGACCTTTTACAACTTAAAGACGGAAAAATTACTCTAGTTTAATTAAATGACTGCAGTAAATCATATCAAGGTTGAGCATTGAGATACGGCTATCAACAGAAATAATATGATGCAACTGAAAGATAAAAACGAAATCACGTTTACAAATCTTTAGGTAATATTAATTATCAGTACTGACAATTTGCGTCTTAAGCGATATGAATCACTATATTATGGTTCAAAAATCAGGCGATGTCCTAATAATTTAAAGAAAGGGCTATTGAAAACAGAAAATAATAAAAATCGGGAATCGCAGTACAACTTTGTTCGGCCTAGTCCTCAGTAAATGAAAGATAGAAACTAAGAGAACAGGATATTAAATTTCATCATCATCTTTTAGGTAACCCACTGCTTGTCGGTACTTCCCCAAACTACAGAATAATAATTAATAGGTAATACGCCCAGAAATAAATATCTATACATTATATATAAAAAATAATATATGTGTGTATATTCACCTAAAACTCGATAACCGTTAGCCAAATAGATATGAAACTTTGCACCCATATAAAGGGCAAAATGACAGTTACTTTAGTGTCAGATAGGTAGCGCTGATTGCAGTGATTTTTATCTTTTGAACCATAGGTCGAATTGACGATTTTTTAATGTGCGCACTGGTCACCAGCTGGTATATAAATAGCAACTCTAACAACTACGCAACAAAGTGCAATATCTTAAGTAAACATATTATACTACGTAAAATATTTTACTAAGATTAATGCTGAATACATTTACATCATAAATAATATTTATTCCATTTCATTTTCAGATAAAACAATAATTAAATGAATAAATTTGTTACCCTTTATTGACGGCTTTCAATATTTCAATTTCTCGAGAATTGGTTCGCGTTTGTGCGAATGTATCGTCTTTTATATCAAGGAAAGAGTAATAGGATATTATGTACGAAGTATATATATATATTAAAAGATATATATAACATTTTTATTTATGGATATTTGTGAAGTAACTTAAAAAAATATTTATGAATAGGACTTGTAGGTAAAACAAATTGAGGAAGGGTGTTTTTATTTCACATAAAACAACTCCCTTAAAAAGGAATTAAATTCTTGTGTCGCGTTACACTTTTACGGGTAAACCGCTGAACCTATTGGGATGAAACTTGGTATGGTTGGTGAAAAAGAACATGGCTACTTTTTGACACGACAACTGACCCCACGCCACCGAGCCGTGGACAACATCTATTTCTAGAAAAGTTTTCATGACAGAGCGCAGTGCAATATTTCTTGTCAAAAAAAATATTTAATTTATTCCTTACCTCCAGAGACTGGTGCATCTGTGAAGTTCTTGCCGGCCTTCTCAGCAACGCTGAAAATTTGTTTGGGCACGTTGGGGTCCACTGTACTTGAGTCGATGAGGAGGGTGCCTTTTGCGGACTAAAATAATAAAATACGCCATTTTAATACTGGTTTAAGAATCAGATTTAATCTATTATAAACTGGTTTAAGAAATTTGATTAAATTCATTAAATAAATATACTTTTTCGGAACTTCTCTATAACTTTTCTCTCTTTATAATAGGTAATCGTAAAAAAGGAAAGATAAAAACCGGTCAAGTGCAAGGTTGTGAATGTTCGTGTGTGTGTAGTCGCACGAATGTTTCCTTATCGTACAAGATTATACACAGTACATACTTTTTGTTATTTTTTGTTTTAGCAGCAACAGAAATACATACGCAGCGTATTTTAACATACGTAGAAAGTATTAACGTTTTGTATAAAAAATACTAATATTTTTTCTACATCAAAATCCCCTTTACATAGAATAAAATTATGGTTAGAAAAACTTGGACTCTAGCATAATATATGGCTTCCGTAGGCACTTAAATTTCCTAGGAAATGAGCAAATTAAACACCAAAACTCAAAATAATACTGTGTTGTCATCACATCCCAACTTTTTCTGTTTAAACTTCAGGCGTGGTACGTCGGCAAAGGAAACTTGAACTAAGGTTAGTTTCGGTGAAAACTTTCAACACAGCTACAAGTAACTGATACTTCTGTTTGTATAATATTACTTGACCACAGTTTGCTAAGTCTCTCAATTTTCACTAAAGGAAACGTAAGACCGCTGAGTCTTATTTGTTTTAACCAAGTTGACTGAAGACAGAGAAATTAAGATGCATAATGCTCTAATCTTAGAGTATACATAGACAAGCATACAGTGCGCGCATCGCTAGTAGCTTGTTGTAGCTTGTTGTGCATGCTTACGCTCTGCACAACAAGAGCGTAAGCATATTTTTTGCTGTAAGTACTACGCTCGTTTAGTGATTTACGAGTAACTGAATTTCTGTACGACAACAGACGTTTATGCGAAAATATTGATGTTACCGTTATTAGGGTAATATTAGGGTTTTAGATTATTTTAATAAAACGGCGTGCTCTGTTTTGAAACAAATTTTATGACTTGAATTGTTCATACTATACATACTATAGGTACCTGCATTATTATGCATTTTTATGGTATAGTCGACCAGAAGGGTAACCAGTCACCAGATGGTAAACGAACCCTTTTGCCCAGAACCATGTCCAACACCAAAACCAAAACTTAAAAAATGTGTGTTTTTAATATGAATAAATCAATAATGAGAATACTCACATGCTTAACCACACCGTCATCTCCAAGGTAGGCGTCCAACACGACCTTATTGCTGGGCAGGATAGAGACCACCACGTCGGCGCCGTCTACCGCTGCAGCGATGGAGGACGCACCAGAAATGCCGTTCTTCGCGGCCGCGTCAAGCGCCTCCTTGGAAGGGTCGTAGCCACGGACATTGAAGCCCTGGAATTGAAAGTAGAATTAAAATTTGAAGATTAATCTTACTTTAGAAAATATATTTACTTGTGTGTCAAAGAGTAAATAAGAATACCCAAAAAAAGTAGAAAACTTTGATAATTTTATCGTTTTGAAATAGTCTTATGTTTGAGTTTTGCGGCCACAAAACATAGAATACGAATTTATTGTTTAGTTATAGCAGTAGTTTATCCTCTACAAAGATGTAATTATACTTTTGAATAACACTCTCTTCCACTAAGTTTAAATAAAGCTCAAATAACCTTTACTTTTACATCGATGTTAAAAAAAGGAATCGAAAAAATATAACATTTTCCAAAAGCGCTTACGATTTCATGAAATGAATACTTTAAAGTTGTGGTAATAGTTTAAAAAATAAAACTGTGTCAATAAATAGTCCTATAGTAAAAAAAAACTACATATATTATTATCAAGATTATAAAATAATAAAGAGAGCGCGCACTTTTGGTGTGAAGCCGAAAAAAGGCGTAGGTATATATACGTTATACATCTTGTATTAATTCTACATTATTTCTTATTCTACGGTCCAAATTACTTCAAATTAAAACTCTTTTATCAAAAATAAATACAAAAAAAAAATCTTTGCATAATCCTCATGTGCCTTTTTATAATATTATCATCTACATGAAAAAAGCAATTTTAATGCTCAAATCATAATATTCATCAAGAACATTACAAAAGTTTTAAAAAAACGTACCCAATAAAGTGAATTTCCAATAAGTAAGACAAAAAAAAGATAAAATTTCGCCCGCATCTGCCGGCGGTTAATGGTACATTTACTGTAATTTAAAATTAAAATCCTTTCAGTTGATTCAAAGATTATGTTAAGTTATGCAGATGAAAGCTTTTTACGTGAAACATTTTTAAGGTTCGCCGAGATTTGAAGCGAACAAGTTGTTAGGGTCACGCCCTGTTAACTCTAAAAGGGATTTTAGTACCTTGAGTTTGGTTATTAAAGTAAATCGTGCTAATGTGTTTTATGGTTACTGGGATTTTAGGAAAATGCTAGGTTTACCTACGTTACTAAATACTGCCTCTGTAGCCAAGACATTCCTACAAACATTAACGCTAATCTAATCGCTCAAATGTATCAATGAAACTGACAAGTCTAAGTTACGTGACATATCGAAATGAAATGTCATTTCCATACATTTAATTTTATTCAAGCGACTAGCTGTTTCCCTCGGCTCCACCTAGCCTATGTCCTTTCTCAGGCTCTAGACTATCTGTTTACCAAATTTCAATTAAATCGGTTCAATATTTTTAGCGTGAAAGCGCGACAGACAGACAGACAGCGTTACATTCGTTCGCATTTATAATATTAGTATCTAAGGATTTCTATCATCATTAACGCTTATAGATGTCACTTCGCTACAGGGGCTGGTCCGAGAAAAAGATATGCACCTTACCTACTTAGTAACTGATCGACATTATATTATCAAAGTGAATCAAACAGAACCGGTCAAAATGCATTCCAGCTCCTGTATAATTCACCATCTTTTTCTCGAATATGCACATGCATACTTTGAAATCGCTTGTTAGTAAGACTATTATATTAAACTCTCGGCTATACTTAACAAAATTAGAAAACGCTTCAGAAACATTGAGTATTGAAAAGAACATCGATTTAGACAAATTACTCGATACTAGCCTTTTTATCTTGGTAAATGTTACCCTAGCAACAAATCACCTGATATATTATCAGTCGATGTTATATTTAGGTATATTTAAAAGTTATTAAAAACACCTCTGATATTGATAAGTCTCGATCGATTCATTATTTATCACGCGATTTCACTCCGTCAAATGAAGATTAATACAATCTTGAATTAGAGATAATTCTGGTGGGTATTATTATAATATATTATAAAAAAAAATTTATTCAACTTTTTTTATTGGTATAATCACAAAGGTTTTACTCGTTTAAAATTTTTTTAAAGTTAAAAGAAGATAATTAAACAAAGCGCAATCGTGTTTATTTAAATAGTTTAACTAAATGAGCACGATTTTCCTTTCTAAAATCATATTATTGAAGTCCTTACATTTCATTAAAAAGTTTAAAAACTTATTATTTTATCCTCGGCTGTTGACATAAAACGTCATCTAGTGTTTAGTTTTTCCACATATAGCTTATAGATAAATAACGCTATTTAAAATTCCGGGAAAAAAAAAACAATAAAAAAATACCGAAAATGTAAACTTTCTTAATTTCAATAGAAAAAATAACTAAACGAACCAATTTGTTGTTCTTAACAATTTTGTTATGATAATATTATAATACCTATGATCAAAGCATAATTATCTTAAAGAGATAAGGCCATAAAAAAGTCAAAAAACGGCCCTAGAGGTTTTTTTTTTTTTTTCAACACTAAGAATTGGCGCCAGTATAGCTGTCATTTCACTAACTGTCAAAATGTCTTTTAAATTTCAAAGCAGATTCCATTCGACATTAGTTCCAATTTGACCGCCCGCTAATAAAACTATCGTCGTGTATTCGCCTCTCACAACAATAATACTGGTAGCGCGATTCGCCTCGTGTGAGTGAGATGGCATGTTAATTATCTCGGTCACTCGGTCAGTTACTTCATTCGAATACAGTTGAACATGTTTGAACCCGGTCAATGTCGTTCGTTTATTAATAAGACTTGTTTATCGTGACGTCATCTCGTATCACAGATTATATCTTTGGGTGTGTGGTCTTTAGGGGCGTGTTTCAGGTTAGTAACAAAAACTTGTATGGCCTTATTAATAAAAATCTCGACTGCGATTAGCGATAGCTTAGCAGATTCTATATTCAATTTTTTTATGAAGAATTTAAATAGAATCTGTTAATCCGTTGTTAAGCTCCATTGCGACTTTTATTAATAAGGCCAGTAGTGTCTAACGGATATTAGATTAAAAATTTTAGTCTAAAAGGATGTTTTCTGAAAATTCTAAACCATTTACTGCTGGGTTGACGTAAATTCTTATGATATTACATTCAATAATTAATTACAGTTAATAATATTTAGGTAGAGTTACGACGTGTCCCATAAACTACTCGGCAAAATATGTCAAATATAGGTACGTATAGAGTCTTTCCAAGTGACAATGCCTAAATATATACGTCATTCGTCCTAATAATGATATCTCATATATCATTGAAAGTCTTTGACACTTGGAACTGAAAATAATTTTGCTCTTTTGTTTTAATAATCAATCTACCCTTTAATTAATTTGATTCAATCAAATTTAACACGATTTTATCTATTGTCCAGTAGTTACAACTACATACGTGACTAGATAATTGTGAACATTATCATCAGAATAATAATACGTATTGTTAAATTTATAAAGACGATATTAATTCACTATCAGGAAATTACGCTTGACATTTAATAATACTGTACCTTTTTGTGTAATAGGATTATAAACGATAATGTTAAAATAAAGTCTCTATTCCAATTAAATAGGGACGTAGAAAGGAAAATTTAAACCTCAGGCAGGACTCGAATCTGCGACTTCTGGTTAAAGACAGTATTACAGTTTGATATACAAAATAAGTTAGTAGAGTCCGGTTGTAAAGATTTTGAGATACACATTTAAATGTAACTGTAAATAACCCCCCCCCCCCCTTTCCCTTCCAAATGAATACTAAAACGCAACTCACTTTAACACGTTCTTAATCTATCTGTCTCTACTTTAAACTTGTAATTGACGAACATGACATTAAAACTCTTTGTTATTATATATTTGTCAGTATTCGGCCCGTAGGTGAAAAATGTTAAAAAAAGAACTAAGAACCGATTTCTTATTATTCGTATCTTAATTTAAGAGAGTGCAAATAAAACTGTCCAGATCTTGATAAATAAGCTACGAATGAGAAATAAATGAGAGAAAGGTTTCTTTTTAAATAGTTACCACGAAGACTGCGAAAATTTAATTGTTAGAAATACCCTTTAAAGTCCCTCCTCTATCAGCACATAGGTACGTAATAATACGAATACTTACGTAGCCTTAAAGTAATTATGTAATAGAGATAAATTAATGAGCTACCCAATTATTTTTATCTAACTAAATAAATTCACTGAAACTATATAGCTTTGCTGTAATTAGGTGTAGAGTAATGTTTATGATATATTTACTTTAAAGCTCTATAAAATAAAATATATTTTACTTTTATTTTTTTTAAACTTTACCTACAAAGTAGTACACAAGGTGGACTTAATGCCACTAGGCATTTTCCGCAAGTCAACCTTTGGTAAAAAGGAAAAAAAACGTGTTAATCCCTTCAACTAAGCTAAATATGCTTGTGTCTGGAGTGGGTTCACGTTAATAGTGCAAAGGGTGGGGTTTGAACCTGCAACCTCTCGATCACAAGGCCGTCACCTTAACCATTACGCTATTGCCGATTCAAATTTATATGTCGCAAGCCTCACAACCATTAGGAACTAATGTATTCGTGCACTCATAAAAAAATATTTTGTGTACTATCATAAGTCTACTTATTCACATAATACTGGACTTATATCATAGTATCCAATATCCAAGCAATCATCTTTTAAAATATAGAGACAGTATTAAAAAGTAAATAATGTTAATCAAACATTACGAAGATAATAACAATATAGTTGATAATGATGATGATGATTGTTCATAATTATAATTTCATCATTATGATTAAACACTCTACGAAAACGTCACTTTTGACATTATAATACAACCGAACTCATTTATAAATTCCAATTTCAAATTCAATGAAGTCAATTTGAATAATTCGAGTTCCGCGTTCAGAATTAAATTCAAACTATTTTCTAAATTACCTGTTTGGCTAGGTTGGCAGCCATGAATCCGCCCATATTGCCAAGTCCAAGGAACGCGACATTTTTATCAGCTTTTGAGCTGTAATTTCTGGACGCTATGGATAGAAAACACTGTGTGCCTCGCGCTGCCATCTTGGATTTCTTTATTTAGCCGCACGTTGTGTTACCGGCGCGCGCGCAACGCAACTGAACCGGCATAACCGGCCACGTTGCCCCGCTGCTATTATCAATAATGTTATCGACACACGATCGTAGTGGAGGTCATTAGTTAGATAATGTTGTAATTAATGTAGGGCGTGGCAGAGTAAATAAGTCAAATATAATAATATCTTCGGATAACTAACACACGGTCATCTGATCCCAAACTAGGCAAAGCCTGTATTATGGCAACCAGACAACTGATAAACATACTTATATATTTCTAAATACATACATATTATAGATAAATTACACCCAGACACAGAACAAATGATTATGCTCATCACACAAAGATTTGTCCTGGGTGGGAATTGAACCCACGACCTCCAGTTTAGCAGTCAGGATCACTAACCACTAGACCAACAGGCCCGTCAAAATTATAAATGCTGGTGTTATTTTGAGATGGCTCCACTTTACAATACCTAACCTAAGATCAACTATAAGTTAAATCTTATGTTCATTTTTAAATCTGACTTTGTACAAAACGTCATAAACTATTGTTTCACGATGATTTCCGATCGATTCACATTATTATTTAACAAAAATAATTTACTTGCTGTTGTTTTTTTATTATTTAACTTTCAAGAGTCCAAAACTTTCACATTTTCTAGCACATATCACTATTAAAACCGACGGTTTGACATCTTAAATGAAAAAAACAAACCGCTTTTCTCTAACAAATACAATTTTTAATGTATATTTAAGTATTTACAATCCCGATAAACTAAACTATTTTGACATAAATCAGCTGTTTCAAAACGTCATAAAGACGCAGTAAACAGAGTAATTTGTCAAAAGCATTGAGGTTACATTAGAAATTATGTGTAGTTTATGGACGACATAAAACATGTTTTGCTCATATTAATACAAATTATAATTATTAATTAGATTACGTACAATTGTTATGAAATGTCAAGGTTTTGCTGGCAACCTTTGCCCGCACATAAATTGTAGGCAAATTGATAACAATATTAATGGCTACACAATTGCGTACATAGAACTTATGTTAACATTTTAAAACTTTTTATTTAGTTATAACCTGTAAAAATGCCACTGTAGGCCAGAAGCCTATTCACAGACTACTAGAAGTACGAAATTGTTGAAACTGGTTTGTATTCTTCTTACCCAGGTATGTTCTGATTTGATTACAGTCATCTTTGTTTTTGTTACTGTGGAAGATCATTTGACTGACGAAGTAATAAAATATGTGTAATAATTATTGTGGCGTGCCATAGGAGAGGCCAATGTCCAGAAGTGGACGAACATAGGCTGATGATGATGATGAATAATTATTTAATTATTTTGCCAACCAGCAGTTGGTGATGTAATTATACTAATGTAGCCATTCATTATCAATCTTGACATACAGGACAAACCGAATTGTCCTGTGTTTAAAAGTATACAAGTGCCATTACTTACGCAGTAGTTACTTTCCAAGTTAAAAAAATCTAAATAAATAGAGTTGTGTACAAAATTTTGTGAAACTCTAAACTTTTTTTATGTTTTTTTTTTTATAATCTATATCTCATGACATGACCTTATTATTTTTGTTTCGGACGTGATCTATTTTAACATCATAAATTCTGCATCTATTAAACTTAGTATGAGAGGTCACGTAGAACCTAAAATATATCAAGTCTTTGTCTAAAACCATGATCTAGACATTAAGCGTTAACGAAGAACTACCTCTATGCGTAATTAAGTACATAATAATTAGTTAGTATTAAACAATAATGCTTAATTTAATTGAAGCAAAAGTTATTAAACACCACGAGTGACTTGCCTCGTGTGTAACTGTCCTAATATTATTATCATTAAACACCACGCGACCGGAGTTATGTCAAGCTCTCGTACTTTTAGGTAACACTATCATTAATGAACTATTTAACACATGACTGTGATAATATCTTAATAAATAGATACGTTAAAGAAATTAATTTAGAATAGTTATTAATCAAATGTTGGAGAAAAAATTAGTAAATATAGAGTGCCCATATCGTGTATGAACTGTAGGCATTAGTACTAAACAAGTAAAATCATTAAATTTGTGTCAAAACAGACCGCGTCGTTTTATTAAAACCTATCTCAAAACCTTATATTACCCTAATAATATCGGAACCATCGATATTTTCGCATAAACGCCTGTCGTCGCACGGAAAATCACTTAAATCATTAATCGAATGTAGTTCTTACCTAAGCTAAAAATTTGCTTACGCTCGGCACAAGGGACTACTAGCTATGCGCGCACTCTATGCTTGTCTATGTTTAAACCTTTCTGTCCCTAAAAAAAATGTGTGTGTATTCCAGTGCCTTCAACCTTAATTCTTTAATATTTAAGAATTTATGACTGATGACTGCACGGATAGCCGAGTGATATAGGTCACCACGCCAATTACTCTATCCGACGTGCTGCGGGTTCGATCCCCGCATGGGACAAGCATTTATGTGATCCACAAATGCTTGTTTCAAGTCTGGGTGTTCTTTGTGCATGTTATTTGAATGTTTGTAAAACCCTCCGCGACACAAGGATTAAATACTTTAGTGCGAGAGTCGTTTTAAAAAAATAAATAAAAACAAATAAGAAAAAAAGACAAAAGATATTTAGAATATTTAGGAAGACAATAAACGATGTGCATTTCGAAAACAACTTTCAGATCATTATTTTCCCTCCTATCAAGTAAAATAAAGTGCAATAATGGAAAAATAAAAAAGAAGGTGTGATTTTGATATTAGATAAGATATTTCATTAGTAGATAGGTAATAATCACCTATACCGGTTATCATCATTGAGTTAATTTCGTCCACGCTATCAAATAAATTCGTATTCCAAAGATATTCAAAGATACATCGAGTCAAGGCCGCGACGCACGTGACAGTAACAATTTAAACGACGTATGTCAATGAATCAGAATAGAAACTCACTTTGGTTAACAATTCTTTCTTTAGCTAATTATAAATTTTAGGCGAAAGTGACTGTTCGTCGATATGTAACGATGTCTTCTGTTATACCTACTCACGGCTAAACCGCTGAACCGATTAGAGTGAAACTGTGTATAATAATAATAATAATTCTTTATTTTTCGGATAATTAAGACCCATTGTGTTAGTAATTAAAATAATGACTTACAACTATTGTTAGTAACGTAACATGATATTGGTGATTCATGATGCATTTAACGTATCACCGTCCTCACCATCTTTTTTAAAATTGGAGAGTTAACATCCTCCCCTATTATTTTGAGGATGCTGTTGCTAGTATCTCGTATTCTGCTCAGTATGGATGCAGTTTTCTTGCGAAGCACCGCATGAAAGAAAGATATATAGGCATATAGGTAGATAGAAGTATAGTCTAAGACTGAAAACCAGGAAAGGACATAGTCTACTACACTAAAGCGAGCGATGCCGCGAGCAAAATCTAGTACTAGATAAAAATATTTTAGTTCATTATATATTTATTAGCTTTTCACAATGTCTATCATTTTCAATGGGAAAACTAATCTTATAATTATTACAGAGCTATCGTTTATGTTTTGGGATAAGTCTATACTCTACGTTTGTATAAACAATATGTTATTTAAAACTGACTCTAGGTACGGTCGGTTGTACCGCACCCAGGCACATCGGAGAGATACGATAATCCACCATATAGCTTTGTAATAAAATCTATATTAAAGTGTTACCACTGAGGTCGAGTTTACTTTTAAACCTTTTGTAGGTTATATAGGTACAGCAGTGTGCGTAGCACTCGATCACAAACAACTTTATTCAAATTAATGCAAACGTTATAAAAACTCACCACATTAGCGCCACCTGTGCGATTCAATGTAAATTATAAAATGCAACGCGCCTAACGTTTTAATATTAGCATTTAATTGTTCATGATTAAGTTTTTTTAAGCAGGCGTTTTTATCGCCAAAACTTAACTTGCACCAATACAAATATTTTATTTGTTTATTTAGCGCGGTCCCTAAATGACATTTATTATTACTATTGTTATTGTTGTAAACAAAATGACAGAGTGCTGCTGGGGAGTTTGTTGCGCCGTTTCTTCTTTACAGCCAGAGCACTTAGGAAGCGGTGAAGGGCGAGCGAATCGGGGTGCTGTCAGATATGTTAACTTTCAAAAAGTGCTACTTAGTAACCTAATTTGAAATAAATGAATTTTGATTTTGATTTTGAAGAGCATAAAATTGCTCTATATATACCTACCCAAAGCAAATAATAACCCTCTAAAAATATCTGAAGCAAACAAACCCGCTTGTCACAAAAATAAAAATAAAGTTTCATCTTTAAAGGAATATAAAAGTTTTATGACACGCTAACATGAAGAAAACCGCAATTTGCATCACCGCAGAACAATTACATTTGCATCCAGACATTTTTTATTAACAATTCATTTGTTTTTTGACAACCAGTGCGCCAACTATTGCAGTCGTATTGGTAAGAGGGTACAACTCATGTTTTGGTACTTTTGCCTGACTTTATTATTAAAAAAAGTTGTCTTCTCAGCTTATTGAATTAATTTATATAACTTTTTTTAATACACTTTTCTGTGTTGAACATGGTATAATGTTTGGTATCAGCTTATTTACTTTGCCAAAAAAAAACTACCAATTTTATGGTTGCATTATATAAAAGCAATGCAAAGAGATTATTCAAAGGATGCATTTGAAATTAATTTTGTATTACATAGTTCATTTAATAAACAATGACTAAAAAAAAAATATTGGTTGCCTGTAAAGTCGGTATACGGGCGAAAGTTTTACGTGACAACGACTGTCAATGTCAATGTCTGTCTCTCTCGCTCTTAGGCGGGCTAACCATGCCCGGTGCCTCTCACTCGCTCTCATTGTGAGCGCATAACGTGAGCGGAGCGTTACCCAGTTTCTTGAAGTGTCACCCGGCAAACCAATTTATAAGACGTTATCACGTCAAAAAATGGAAGAAAGGTATTTTTAGGTATATTACTGTAAATCGGTCTCTTTCGTCAGTTTCCTCTCCACTGCTTATCACATCAATAAATTCTGAGTTAGGCCTTTTCTTTTCGAGAGCGCGATGTGCCAAATAGTGACTTAAAACGAACCGCGCCAAATTTTATATCTGGTTTAAGTAGTCTGCGCTCTTTAATTTGCCTTTGGCAGCTGTTACTTAATGTAACACTACTGAACAACATAAAAATATATTTTGTAGCTACATATAACTTAAGAGCCCTGCCCCCCGTCGACAAGTGACATTATTACAAGCGTTAACAATAGGGATGTTGACTACCTAGTTATGAAAAGTAAAAATCTATTTAGTCCGTAATTTGAATCTATACTTAATATTATAAAGCTGAAGAGTTTGTTTGTTTGTTTGAACGCGCTAATCTCAGGAACTACTGGTTCGAATTGATAAATTCTTTTTGTATTGGATAGTCCGTTTATTGAGGAAGGATATAACATCACGCTACGACCAATAGGAGCGGAGCATAAATGAAAAATGTTGCAAAAATGAAAAACCGTTAAAACTAAAACACGCGAACAAAGTCGCGGGGGACAGCTATAATAAAGAAATATTAATCACGTATTTTTACGTAAACAAAAAACTATTTAAATAAAGCGAATTAAAGCTATGGAGGCTATGCCGAACCGGTACATTTTGTAGCGGTTAGTGACGGCATGCGACAGTTCAAAGCAAATGTATCGTCGTAAGTTTTTGATTACGTGAAAAAGGAAAAAAAATTAAATACCTGTCCAATACTTTTCATTAATCTACCTGACGGACATTTAAACAAAAACTTGTCAACATCCCTATTATAGTAATCACTTAAATGACATTAAACGTATGGAAATTACATTTCCTTTCGATAGAAAGAACAAAGCAAGACTAATTGAATTTATTTCTTCTTTCCATAAGTCACATGACTTACCCACAAATACTAAAAAGCAACTTAACTTTGAGACGTTCTTAAATATCTATCTATCGCTACTTTACACCTTAAAGTGACAGAGACAACATGATACTTAACGGTGACTTGAAATTGACGTTTCAGTTTCGTTCATTTGACTCGTAATTTCCATACATTTGAGCGATTCGATCGCGATCACTTGTCTAGAGTAACTGCTTTAATAAAACTAATGTAAATTTAAATAGTTACAAAATAGACTGCTAACGCCCGTAGCTGACGTCGTCGACGACCTTTCTCATTTTATATAATAAAATACGCGATTTTATAACAACACCCGCCTAACAGCCATTGCCCACCCCACGCGATAACCGTCTATTGTATGCTTTGATAAATGAACCGGAAATACAAACAAGGCCGTATATAAACCATTGTATTAAAATCTCTTTAAAATTTAATTATGTGAATTTTCATACTATATTTGTTACTTTCTGTTATTCGTACAGCAATTAATTTTCTTATTAGAAAATAATTATGCGCGTCCAGATAATTATGGATGTCGTTGAATATAGTAGGCGAAAACACAGGAAATACCAGGTGTCTTATTCAATGTAAATAAGAATGTGTAATAGGAACTAAATTAGAGAGTATTTTCTACGTATGTACATGTAAATTCTTTTATTCTTGCTTAAACACCACACACGCATACAAAATCTGGGGTGACTATCCTCCCGTTAGCAATACTTTTTCTTTATCTGTGTAAAAATATGTAAAGAGCTATGTATGACGAGTTTTGTGCCGATTCTAAATAAAAATTATCTGCACGGAAAGCCGAGTGGTTTAGGTCACCACGCCAATTACCACTGTGCGCTAAGTGCTGCGGGATCGCTCTCCGCATGGGACAAGCATTTGTGTGATCTACAAATGCTTGTTCCAAGTATAACCCCTGGTTTCTGAAAGGCTAATCAAGACAAAATGATTTAATCTCCTGTCAAACTTCTTGTTAAGCGCTGTGGTTGGTTGTTAGTATTTTGGTGAACCAATCACAGTCGTGATCAGTTGATTTGACAACAGATTAAATCGATTAGCTTTTCTGAAACCAAGGGTTAGTGTTCTTTGTGCATGAGACTTAAATGTTTGTAAAAACCCCCGCGACACAAGGATTGAATTCCTTAGTGCGGGAGTCGTTTATTTAATAAAAAATGTGAAAAAAAAAATGGGATTAATTTATCAACCGACTAAACAGCTATGTTACGTGATTAGACATAATAACTACAATAAAACAATAACCATATTAGGTATAACCTCGAATTTTAATTCTTATGTGCATATAAATACTTATCGTAAGTCATAAATAAAGATCCGAGTGATAAACTTGGTAAAATATGTCGATAACAAAAATTCTTAATCATTGTACATCAGCAATCATATTGAGGTATCTTAATATAAAAGGAATTAACTAGTGATGATCATGAAACATTAATCTCCAAATAATGGTGAAGAATTATTAATTATCATCGTCACCGTTCGCACATAGGCACCATTCTTAGACAGTTGTATTAATCACCAATAAAGACCCTGATTCTTATCATTACAAATTAGAACATTATAGCTTAGATAAGATAAGAAATGTAACAGTAGAAGATATACTAATAGGAGGCTAACAATACCAAGTTAATTGACAAAATCACAAGGTAACTAACAAAATTGAGCGTTACATTATTCTTAAAACTAATGGTATATACAAATGAGGATGAAAATGCAATATAAATGCAATATTAATAAAAGAAAAAATCAGGTAACAAAATGTTATATGGGAAAGTCTAATTTAGCAAAGACCTTTTTTAAAAGTAGGAACTACGCGCAAAGCATTTTCAAGTACTTGCGCCTAGAAGAGTTAATAAAAAAAAATATACCACTCAGGGCTGATTTTTCCAACGCCAGATAATTTTATCCAAAGAATAATTTTAAACTTTTAACAGAATTATTTACTTATTTAATAATTTATGTACACACAAAATAGTATAATAATACATAAAACAAGAAATGTACAAAGGCACTGCTACAGTTCTTCCATACAAAATCTGTCAATTTTATTCGCGAATAAAAAATATCTGGCATTGAAAAAATTAGCCCTAAAAGTAACACAATAGAGTTTTAAGTAGTAAGTAAGGGTCAGGACTAACATTATGCTTGTTTTATAAAAAAAAATACATGCATACCCGTCATATTTGGCTTTGTAATAATCGAGTAAAAAGGTTAGCTTTGTTCAAAATAGATGATATATTTTAGATAATATTTACAAAACTTAACCCACTAAAACACATTCACATTATGCTCTTTCGTGTCAATTTACAAAATAAGTTTAAATATAATTAAATTACGGATATATTTACATTAAAATATTATCAATGAAAACCAATTGAGACCCATTGATATTAATTAAATACAAAACAATTGTCACCATCACTTCTTAATTACTAATTAATCATTACGACTTCATTATTAAGCTATTAAATTAACAATACAGTGATCTCAAGCAACTCGCATGACACCGTTGTTCCTCTGGTATTCTAGTTGTCTTTTAGAATCAGCTGTCTTTCAAATGCTTCTGGGTCATCTTGGTCTTCCTGCTTTATTTGTAATGGTTTTATCATTATGGATTTTAAAGTCCCTTTTTTAAGGTCTTCATTCCCATATTGCATTTAATTTCGAACGTCCTGAAGCTCTATGTCATTGTTCCAAAATTTTCTGATCGGAAAACATGCATAGAGGAATTTAACTCTTGTTTTCTGACTAAAGGAATCCATTTTTGATAAATTCCTCAAAAAACGAAATTTAAAAAGACAGCAGTCATCGCGTTTGCAAATTTATATTCACGCTCAATGTAGAGCCAATGTAAGTCCAATAAATATTATAATCTGGTTATTTCATGGACAGGGAATGACGGGTAAGACAGATCAAGCCCCTTCAACCGTAAAATGAGGAATTCTTCGGCTTGTAGTTGCATCTTCTCGTCGAAATGCGTTTGCCAGCCTCCAGCCTCGCCTGTAACCAACAAATTGCATGTCGTTAGAGATAAACTTGGTTTATTTTGATTCGCAATTTTACATTTATTCCGCATTTTTTTATTTAACGAAACATATTTATCTATTGTCGTTAGATTAGAATCTTAAATAGATAATTAGGGAGATAATTATGTTTGGCTGAGTGTGATTAGGCATATTTATGATATCGTCTAAATCTTCAATAATATGTATTTTTATATGAATACAAATGAAAATGGTTACATGAATGATCTTACCTTTCCTCACAAACTGTATGCTTTCATCGCCATTGACTGTATTGTTTATATTTTTATTATTCTGCATACTCTTGAAGCTAAGATGTCTTGCTAAAAGGTTAATTTCATTTTCACTGTACTGCCTATTTAAGAACTGGCAAATATTTCCGATTTCTTTCGGCAGATCCTGGAACAGAAAATTTACCTATTTACACTGGAATCAGTAAAATTTGATACTAATTAGACGTTAAAACTATTTTTTATTTCTATACTCCTAATCAGATGTGTAGCACCAGTTCCCAATAAAAAAAATGAATTCCCAATAAATAATATCTCAGTAACAATTCGTTTTGCGGTCATATAAAAAAAAGGTCCTTGTTAGTCATCCATACTTCATACTAATATTATAAATGCGAAAGTAACTCGGGTCTATCTGTCTTTCAGTTTAGCTGGTACGCTTTCACGGCTAAACCACTGAACCGATTTTAATGAAACCTGATATGGGGTAACCTTGGATCCCAAGAAAGGACATAGACTACTGTTGCGACGATAATCGACACCAACGCGGGCGGGTGCGTGGGCAACAGTTTGTTATTCATAATTATGTTATGTTTATGCTAGAAGTAGTGCAAAAATAAAATAAATATAAGTACAATGCATGTTTCCTATTTTTTTTTTAATGTCCGCCTGGTAGATTAATGAATTTTATTGGACACGTATTTTTTCTTTTTTCCTACAAACAAAAAATGATCGAAATACAGAGAACGCAAATTACGCGTGACGTCACTCCTCGCTACAATTTTTACCAAGGCGTGGCGTCATAAACCCCCACTCCAAAACTTTAAAGCGCTGTATCTTTTTAAGTTTTTATAGTTTGATAAAAGAAAAAATACGTGTCTAATATTTTTTTATTATCTAACTGACGGACTAAATAGATTTTAACTTTTCATACCCAGGAAACATCCCTATTACAATATAAAAACTAACTAACCCTAAGGGATAAAACAACTTAAAAAAATAGATGATCATGCAAAAATGTGCGCGCCTCCTGACCTATGTTCAGGTTTGTAATCATAATATTGAAGGCACTTTGTTTACCTTAATCATATCCTCGTAAAACACAAAGTGGAGGTTCGGGTGGTGCCTCTTCGTCCATGCTTCGTTTGTGTGCGCCACTATCGGCGTCCAAGGCACTGGAAATAAACATCTTCAAATTAATATACTTTAACATGTATTGGGTCATTCAAAGAGAAAAATCATCCGAAGAACATTTTAGTCTATACCATTCATTCAGAATATTATTCGCAAAAATGCTTAAGAAAAGTAATATTTGTATAACTTACATAAATCCCTTTTAAAAGCTTCCCAGAAATGATTGAAATTTGCCCTCATCAAACTCTTAGCGAGCATCTTGTGTAAATAATAGTACGACACAGCTACATCCCTTGGGTCTCTCGCCACATACACCACCTTAGCCGTATTCAGTAAGTTTGGAGGTAACATGGACAGGGGAAGATGAGTCTTAATAAATCTAGGAGAAGGTGCCTTGTCCAGTGACTTCCAACTTGGAACTTTGACAGCTTCGTTAAGACCTTGGAAACTCTTTAAATTCAAAAAGTTCAATTTGATGAGCTCGAACGCAATGTCTGGGATCTGTGTTGTAATCCTGTAAGACAAAAAACTCGAGTTAAGAGTTAGCTTTATATATAAATATCGATTGCTTAACAAGCAGCAAAAGCTTCGCTTCACCTAATAAAAATCTACAATGTAACCTGTGATTCAAATGATTAAAATCACTGCCACCAACGCCACCTATCCGGCACTAAGGTAACTATGTTCGTCAGAGTGGTCATGTCGCCTTTTATGTGTGCAGTTTCATACCATTTGGGCTTACGGTTCTAAAGGTTTTAGGTGAACATACATTATGTTTTATATATATAGATATAGATTATATAGTTTTATGAAAGCCAGATGAATGTTTTGTTAATCATTGTGAAATATATTTTTTTAAGATCTAAAATTTTTCGGGACATGGAGGAGTTCGCCAGGACTGGGGCCCGCCGGAAACGTACAGGGAGTGCGCGGGCGATCCCACGTTCCGATAAAGGCAGAGAAGGGACCGGGTTGTTTTTAATCCGTGAAAGTTCGACATACCTCCACGCCGTGCCCTCGGCGTGGGTCGAAGTCGTTAGCAACAGGCAAAAAAAAAAAAAGGCGTAAGTTGAAATGTATACTCACTCCACCATAGGAAATCTTTTGTACAAAGGTATGTCTTTCGCAGATTTGAAGTCCAAATTGTTTTCTGCTAGCCAGACCATTTCTTGCATCCAGGTTGTACCTGAAATAATGAATTAAATTGTATTTTATAATTTGTTACACAGTCATATTTATGTCATGATGTACTTCGCAAATTGACAATATAGTGTTAACTAGCTTTTAGACAGTACATATTGATCCTTGTAAAATCAGAAGTAAATTTTGTTTCATTGATTCCATTAAGCCAATATTTCTTGAGCTGAAAGTGCTATCAAAATACTAACCAGATCTCGGAAAGGTGATGACCCAGACGTCGTCGGGTCGGACCTGCATGTTGTATATAGCCTGCGCATGCTTTTTGAAACTGCCCGGCATCACGTACCCATCCTTTCCACATTTCACAAAGTTCCGTGTATGACCTGCAATTAAGTTTAGAAATATAAATACAATTACTTTTAACTTCAAATACCATTTTAACAGCCTACTTTAGCTTCTTTCGTGGTACGTTACTTCTCAATATAATAAGCCTGTTTGGTATGGAATCTCATTTCTTTATTGAGTTATTATACAATAAAATTAAAAATTGCTTTAATGTAGTTACGTCGTTATTGCATCATCTATAGAATCGGACGGAATAGTCATAAATATTTTTTTAAATTCCTATTTGTATTTAGATTTCGATCTAAGATGTTGCCGATTCGCCAACGTCTAATTTTTAGATAAGTAATAAAATTAGGTACCGGCAATATAATGCTTATCAACTGTAGCTCATTAAGTACATTGAGTGCAAACGATAAATTGGATCGTGACGACAAAACATCAGAAGCATAATTTAATTCAATATTATCAGTGAACAAGTGGAACCACTTCATTTTAAGGGTGTTTGGTTTCCCAAGGAATTTCATGAAGATATACCTAACTATTGGAAATAACATAACTTCCGTTAATACAAATATTGGACGAAGACCGGAGTCGACCCGGAATTATAGACTGATATCTCTTGTTGAATCACCGATTGTGAAGTGCGTGGTGGCGTTATGGTATTTGAATAGTTATGATTGAAAAACGACCAATAGCTTTTGGACGTTGGAAGATACTATTCTTTAGATGGAAACCACAATGGCAACCATAGCATTTGAAGTTCATCAAATAAATTATCCGATGACTAGTAGATGTTAGCGTTTTTTTGAGGAGAAACCTAACGACTTCAAGCCCCGCCGAGGGCACGGCGTGGGGATATGTCGAATTTGCACCGACTCAAAATACCCCGGTCCTGTCCTTGCCTTTGCCAGAGCCGCGGGATCGCTTACGCAAGCTCTGCGCGGCTTCGGCAGACTAGAAGTTACTAGCCTACAAACGGTGGATGAAGTACATCAGAATGTTGTAGTATTTGTGAATTGGCTGAATTGACATTATAAATAACTAATATTTTTGGAACATTATGCACATAGCAACCAACCCAATATCACCCGCTTGGCTGCCTCTTATTACATAGCACTTAAAGCATGTTTGCGACCATAATCTCACCAATCAAAAACTATATTTATCTAAAGGAATTCGATAAACAACAATCGCGCCGATCGTTATCGTATAGAAATAAAATGATAAAACAATAAATTAGTTCAAAGCGATAACGTGACGTTACCTCTGACGTCATGAAACATGGCTTTATCAACAAAAATTATGGCTAAAACTTCATAATAACTATAAATAAAAAAGGAATTTATGTAAATTATACTTATAAAAATTTTAACCTACTTCAATAAAGGAGAAGGTTCCCAATTCGTAAGAATCTTTTACTTCATGGGAATATATCAGGGAACATATCCCCGATTATTCAAAGACGCCTGAACCGATTTGGAAAATTAGTTTTTGTTTGAATGGGTATACTTCTCAGATGGCCCGAGTCATCAGGTCGGGATCTGATGGTGGGATCCTGTGAAACTCTTCAAGTTTTATTTGAAGTCGATTAAAACTATAATTTCATTATATTTGCCCCACAGCATTGGGTATAATGCAGTAAAAATTCTACAGCGTATGTACAAATATACCTTAATTTTTGATAGTTGGTAAACATGTGAGTTCTCACTCGCTGTTCTAACTCTATCGATTGGTTGTCAGATACGTTACAGCGATTATGTATTCAGATAAGCTACGATACCTGGTGACCGAGAATATTCTGAGACAATCTAAAATACCAGAAACGTTTGAAGTATCGTAAAAATATCGCTAAAACTTATATCTTTGTATAGTAACTTTCGTGAGGAGTATTCATAATTATTTAGAAATGTTAACAACTTAATAGGAGGCTCTAATCATGAGATGACGCGGCGGAGGCGGCGGCATTGTCGCGAGACGAACTAACACTCTGTCAAACGTTGATGTTGTTGTTGTTGTCATTTTTTAAATTTTTTTGGAAACTGTAATGTGTGTGGGTAAATAAAATAAATAAATAAACGAGTTCGACTCTCGACACCGCAGCCGCTGCGTCAGCTCATGTTCAGGGACTCCTTTTGAGTCTGAAAGTAGTCGGGCGATCCCGAGAATGTGCGTGACTAAACCGTTAATATTCCTAAATAATTAAATCTTTGCTCTCTTTGGCATGTCAGTAATTTAAGTATGTATTAAACCTTCTACTAAGACAATATTCACACTGTCATTGTGAAAGTATAACCACTGAAGCGAATAAACACTTATTTTAAGACCTAGATAGATACGAATTTATAAAAATACATTTATTTATGGAAAATTGGAGTCTCTACAAAACAGGCATAGGTTTAAAAAGAGGTTCTAAAATTCTCAAATTTTTTGTAGGATACTAAAATAAAAAATATAATATTAATTTAAATATAAGTATAAAATGTTTTTTGAATATTTAATTCTACATTCAAGAATTTAATCATATCATCTTTTTTACAATGACGTAACATACAGTTTTATACACGACAACGAATTGAGAACTAGTTAGCCTAGTTAATGGAATATTAAATAATTAAATGTAAATTACACCGAGTAAACACTCAGTACATACGATAACTTGTTATTTATAAATATCTTCATTTGTTTTAAGTATGTTACTAATGGCTTACAAAATAGAGAAACCTATAATGGAATATTTGACAATGAGAGTGAATGACGATGATTCTCAATCATCACCGTCATCATCATCAATTTTACTTTGTAAATAAATTTTAGGTTCTAAAGACAATCTTTACGGAGAGACAGAGAAAAATGAGATTACGATTGCGCTCTGGAATGTAGGATCGAACTATGAGGATGTAGTGAATGGGTCCTACATTCTTATTGCCTAATGCCCATAAATCCTACAAAATTGTTGAGAATTTGAAACACTTCTATATCGTAGGCATTCTTTTACCATACAATAGTTGCAGATACGTTTACGTGATAATACGATAAATGACGTAAAGAAGTTGTTAACGTAAGCCCTACTAAAAAGCGGTATCTCAAACTTATCTAATATCTGAAGATATCGTACTACAAGTTGTTGTTGTACCTATATTATACGATAGATTATATAAATAGGGAACACTTAAAATGGTCCGATAAAAATAATACTTTTGTACTGCCTCGTCGATTTGATGTAGATGTACTACAATATATTTGATGCTTTAATTTTCAAATAAATATTTTAGTTGCATACATTTCATATAACTATGTTGCATACAGATGTTAACAAACATAGTTATTTTTATCAGTCAATATCGTCATTAAGTCATTAAGATTCCTACAACCAGTCTTACTATGGGATACTTTGTTACCCAGTAAAATGGGTTGTGGTGGTCAAATGTAAAATACAGTATACAGCTGAATCCGGTAGGATTGGAAAACAACCCCGACATAGCTTGGGAAAGACTTAGGCAAAATATAATGCGTACTAAAAAATACACAGATTTTTGACTGACCATGATCCATGAAAATGGGTGAAGAATTGCCATTTTATTTTGAAATCCGGTTCACAAAATCCAAATCGTAATTTTTTGTGCATAAAAGTATTTAATGGTAGAATGACTCAAATGGATTATGTATAAACTAATCAGTACCTACTGATTATCTAGTTCGCGATTTTATCAATATTTTATAACAGTTTAAGTAATAACATCAGTTGTCGGAAGGTTTGTCATCATACTCTGTAGACGGTGAAACATTATTTATTAGTACCTAACAATTCATTATTAAGTCTCCGATTTCAATCTATAAGATTATGAGAGGAAAGAAAATAATGCAACTGTGTTCTAATACACCTGAAAATCAAAACAAAACATTTATTTTTTAACTAGGATAAAAAATTCATCACATAAAACATTTTTTTTTGAGCTCCCTAGATTCGACATTTCCTAACTTTACGATTCGACATTTCCAAAACAATAGTTTCAAAGCACTTAATGTTACCAAAAACGGCTGATATTACTTCTTCAAGTGATAACATCTAACTGCGTCTTGCTTAACCAAACATGAATTAGTGCTAACCGGCATATATCCAACCTTATTTTTACTTTATACAAAACCTGAAAATTGTTTGTCAAGAATCGGTAACCGAATCCATTGCAATGATTTTTATACCATGTTAGATTTCGTCGATATGTAACGCACGCACTTTAAACATGATTTTTAACGAAGAACGAGGCAAGAAAACAAGCTTGTAACTTCGTGAATTTTCATGATACAGTTTTAAAATTTTGTGTAGAGTTTATTGACATGAAATTATTGGACATTTGTATAGGTTTTAGTATATAGTAAAAATAAGGTTGTATATAGGATTAGAGGACTTTTATGAGAGGTACAAACTACCAGCCTGTAATTTAGACACTAGTGAATACCACGCAATCCAGAGAAAGAAGCATAGTGCATGAAAATTTCCTACCAAAGTGTGGGCAACCTAGCTGTAACTAAGTCAAATAAAGATAACCTATATTTGTCATCACGAGATCGAGATTACAATCTTATTACAATAAATTGTGAGGTAATAAGACTCTTTGGATGTTTCTCACTATATGCTTATCTTTATACCGATACAGCCAGATATCGAGGAATGTTTATAAGACTAGCCGTTGCCTGCGGATCCGCCAGCGTGGGTATCGGTTATAGCGGCAAAAGGTAGCCTATTTCCTTTAGGATCCAAGCTTACGCCATACCAAGTTCCATTCAAATCGGTTCAGCGGTTTACCCGTAAAAGAGTAACAGACAGACAGGCAGAATTACTTTCGCATTTATAATATTAAGTATGGATATGAATAGGGTATTCCATTCTCTTTCGGGATTAATAAAGAACCGCTTGTCCATGCGTGACAAGGACAACTATAGATCCGACAAAATACCCTAAGTAAAGTTATAAGGTGATACCACTTTACAAATGGAACACTAGCTTTTCCATTTTATCAAGGGCAGTCAGGAATTCCAATGATCACAGCAACCAGAAACCTATCGATTTTATCATGATCATGGAAAAATCATGTAATTGGAAATTATCGTAGTTAAACATAAAGAAAATAACCTAAGTACTTCAATTAGTGATAAGACCGCCCATTGTATGTAATACCCAACTACTGATGTTGTTTTGTTATAAAATTTCTTGTCTATTTATTGGTGTGATTTACAAAAAAGAGTTATATTATGTATCTCTTATTTTTTACTGATTATCCTCAGTAGCGAGAATAACCGGTCGTTTGAAAGGCTTACGTGGGGACACAGGTTCAACACGCATTCAACACGCCTTGTTGAGAATTTTACTCTTATTTGTTTATTATTATTAGTACCTAAGTGTTTGCAGTTTTATTAAGAGGTTCATTGGTGACATTCTAGTAGGAGCCTATATTGTTAAGGTATAGGAACCCAGTATTGTATTTATTACCACTAGAATGACCGAAAGGTTTCTTCATTTCTTTTCGTCATTATTTTCAATAAAAAGTAGTTTTCTTTTTTTATTTACTTTACAACCTCTTTTACAAGTTTCTTTCTACTTTTCGGTAATAATCTAATAGACACAATTATCGGGGTAGGTGACTGACTATGGAAAGTCAAAATCTAATTAGTCCGTCAGTTAGATAATAAAACAAATTAAACACGTATTTTCGTCTTTTTCAAAACAAGAAAACATTAAATATATAAATCGAATCAAAGTTCGACAGTGGGAGTTAGTGACGTATTAGTTGTGTACAAAATGCACGAATTGTGACGTCATGCGACATTTCAAATCAATATATCGCCGTGAGTTTTAGGTTACGTAAAATCTATATACTTTAATATATAAAGCTGAAGAGTTTGTTTGTTTGGCTATCCAACACTGAAAGATTTTTTCAAATCGGACCAGTAGTTCCTGAGATTAGCGCGTTCAAACAAACAAACAAATAAACAAACAAACAAACTCTTCAGCTTTATATATTAAGTATAGATTACGCTGCGACCAATAGGAGCGGAGCATAAATGAAAAATGTTGCAAAAATGAAAAACCGTTGAAACTAAAACACGCGGACAAAGTCGCGGGGGACAGCTGGTAAGTAACGTTTCTTTTTTATAATCTATCTGACTGTATATTATTACACAACATTAGTCATCTACCATTTTACCGAGAGTTATATATCATGTTTTATGTTGTGTCTTTGTTTATCTAACGTAATATTGTCCTTGATTTTCGATGTTAGATAAAGGAGATTATTGATTGGTTACATATGAAAAACGATACATCAAACGCATGTTATATTTATATAGATATATATAGCTTTACGAAAAAGTAAAAATTCCGTGTTTGGAGTTAAATAACAGTTTGTGTTACTATGTACTGTTATTAGCCAGGGATCGCTAGGAGATAGATCGCAATACGTTCCCGCCTGGTTCCCTAGGAGTTCGGTCTCGAATTTTACGAATATAAAAAATAACTAGATATATGAAATCTAATAAAAAAAAAACTTTTTTTTTTTTTTTTCAAATTTATAAAAAGCGTTACCGTAATAACTATGTAATATTAATTAACAGCCACCATTGATCCGAAAAACTACGAATGCATAAGATTTTAGCGACCGTTAATGAAACCTTTAAAAGCCACCTGTTAGTTTAATACCTGACAGTGATAAATACCTCAAATGGTTTATCTGTTATCTGCACGCTTTAGGCCCTTCGTACACGAGGCGATACGCGACGACTTACGCCTAATTCCTATATTCAATCGGTACGGACGATAGAATTTTCTAAGCAAAACAAATGACGGGCCTGATGGTCTATCTAGTGGTTAGTGACCTGACTGCTAAACTGGAGGTCGTGGGTTCGATTCCCACGTAGGACAAATCTTCGTGTGATGAGCAAGATCATTTGTTCTGTGTCTGGGTGTAATTTATCTATAATATGTATGTATTTAGAAATATATAAGTATGTTTATCAGTTGTCTGGTTGCCATAATACAGGCTCTGCCTAGTGTGGGATCAGATGGCCGTGTGTGAGCTGTCCCGAGATATTATTATAAAAAATTCTTGAATATATTAACCGGCCATTAGACTTTCTCTAACGCCGCATTCTCGAGGTTGTAAGCCGATAATTGTTTTAAGACTAAAATCTTCAGGTATCGTAGACTTACGTAGCTTCGTGTAGGAACGACCTTAGGCTGTATGTACAACGCCTATATCAGTAAGTTAGGTTTAGCCAGTCAGAATTCTGTCATTATATTCAACGTTATGATAAGCCATGTGTTGTGTAATATGTATTTGTTTTAAAGCAACCTTGGATTTCATTCCTGTTTTTCGTTTCAGAATGACAATACATTATTAAGTCTATACCTTTTGTATAATCACTTAAAAACTAGTAGTTTTTAGTACCTAGAACTTAAAACTTATTTTCATTTGAGATAATTTGTGTAGTTGTTCCCTTTCATTTTACAAATAGTTATTTTATTTTATCAGTTTTATTTAGTTTTATGAATTAATTCTGTTATTTAGTAGCTCTTTTTATTTTCTATTCGTTCTTTGCTAAACATGTTGAAGATAAATTGACAAAACTTAGCTGTTAATGACAAATTTTCTCCACTTTGCAAATATTACTTAAAAGATATTGTTTTATGAATACTTTTAAATAAATTTAAGTATTTTTTTTTACATGTAGTGTAATCTTTAAAATCTTTTCTTTGAAATGTTTGATTAAAAATTTTGCGTACTGTATTTTAAATAGAATAAATGTTATAAAGTTTTTAACTGAAAAACTATCTTAGAAAATACATAAATATAAAATTATTTACATAATTTACTTTGTCTTTAAAACACTACGTTATAACGTTGAGAAACGAATTAATTTTTTGCTAGCCGAAAGTCTAAATGAAATACACAACTAGATGAATGTACTTAATTAAAAAAATCCTGTGTATTTTTCTAGTGCTTTAATAATCAACGTTAACTATTATTTACCTTTTGACACCAAAAATCTCTTCTCAAAAATGTAAATTGAAGAAATTATGACATACCTCATTGGGCATCCAAATAAATACAATATCACAGACACAGCACAACACTACGCACCTAGAATACATTTGCGGATCAACTTATCTTCTTCAGGAGAAACATTTTTCATTTCGTACGGTAAATCCAACAACGGTGCCATCCTGCCTGTTTCACTAGCGCTCGCTTACACACTGTGATATTAATTGGCAACACTAGGGTTTTTCAATAAGGGTATCATTTATATATAATCTAATCATATCTATTGATAAGGTAGGCGAACGCGCGTTTGCTGAACTCCTGCTTCCTATTGCTATTCAGTATTTGGCAAATTTTCAGAAAACTAATATTTGAATTTTGAACAATACACGTTAGGTTAGTTCTGCGAGATTTTAAAGATAAGAATTATTGTAGATAATGAGAAGTTCAAGGTTACATTAACCACAGACTCCGTAATAATGTTTATCATATCTTTATGATGATTAAAAATGGATAAGAGGGTTTTTCTAAAGCTAATAGATGTCCAGATTAGGGTTGGGGTAGCATGAATAAGTTACGACTATTACCACAGATTACTGCAAGAAGCAGATAAATTAATCAGAGAGAGACATTTTGTTCTTAATTTGGAATAAAGTGATATACCTATATAGCTACTGGTAAAAAATATTATCAAGAAGAAGCACTATGTACTATTATGTAATTTTTCTAGATAAAGCAAAACGGGCCTAATAAAATTATGATCTAGAATGAGATTCTGTAATAAATTAACATAATATTATCAAAAAATATTTTGTGTTGATTACCGTTATATTAAAGTATGCGTTAATTACTAATTAGGTTAGGTACTATGAAAATCAATTAAGATTACAAACGAATTTTTAAAATTTGGGACCCTCATCATTGTGAAATCTGTTAAATTAAGGTACCTATAAATGCAGTGTATTTAGCTGTCGCAATAATTGGCAATAAATTGGTATTGTTACAAATATCAATTTATTGCCAATTTACAGAAGGTGCGTTCAATTACAAGGTTTTACTAGATCTACATTTTAAAAGTGGCCGAAATTACCATATTCTAGCTGAAAAATTTTATAGGAGTGTTGAAAATAGCTCGCATTGTGAAAAAATACGTCATTCAAACCCAATTGTTTATGAAGCATTCGACTTTCTAATTTCATCATTCACAAAAATAATAATTCAACAAAAACATATACCACAGCCTTAGCTACACTAATGGTAAATTAGTGAATTACTTCGATGACCTTTGCAACCATTAACGATCCCAAGTGAATTGAGTTTTAACAATTTTTTACCATCATTTTGAAGTTTCATAGGTTCAAGGTGTTAAAAATTAGTAGAGCAATTTCCATAAATTGCATTTAGCATACATTAGCTGTTGCCCGCGGCATCGCCTGCGCGGGTGTCCGCTATCGCGGAAAAGAGCGACCTATGCGTTCTATGTTCTGTAGGATCCAAGCCTACCCCATACCAAGTTTTATTGAGTTGATTCAGCGGTTTATCCTTGATAGCGTAACTGACAGACAGAGAGAGTTACTTTTGCACTTTTAATATTATTTTAATATTAGTAGCAAAAGGAAGATTTCACTACAGTTATATTTTTTTCAACATTTTGTTAAAACTTGTATTCTTTCTACGTCTTCTGAAATAGGTAACTAATACTACAAAACTTAGGGTCTTCTTCGGATCGCTAATCACCATCGTTGCCATTACCCACACACTCTCACCAACCCACGCCCGGTCCCCTATTATAGGGGACCGGACTATTTTTTTTTATTTACGTGTCACATGGACATGGTCTATGTGGCACGTATTTTTTTCTTTTTTACTTAAACAACGAGAAAGATACAGTGAATAGAAATGTCGTGTGACGTCACTTGTCACAATTTTTACTCACATGTGACGTCAGAAGCTCCTTCTCCTGAACTTTAAAGTACTTTGTCATTTTTAATTGATTTGATAAAAGAAAAAATACGACTTTTTTTTCTTTTTGTATTTATCTGGCGGACTAAATAGATATTTCCTTTTTATACGATATTCCAAAACGACACAGTTTAGTTTTATTTTTTTTTCCTAATGGACATCGTTTACCCTGAGGAAGCCATTGAAGTGCTTCTTTTTTCCTTTACTGAAACTTTAGGCCAGACGCAATTGCAAAGTGCCGCGCTAGTTAGCAGTGGGCTACGTCATCTAACTTTCCGATCGTATTTCGTTTTCGTGAAGTCTAAAACATTCGTAGGTACTAAAAATACAATGTATTCATGAAATAAATGATAACATTTCGGTAATAGCATTTTTAATACGTAAAAACAAATTAGCATTTTAAATTAATAGAAAGCCAACGTCGCCCTGATAAAGATATAATTTATTTACTAAAATTCTATATTATGGTTTACGCAATTACATTAAATAGGTACACAAGGCTAAATAGATAGGTTTGCAGGCCACACTAATAAATAAACATGTGTGCGTAACGTCGATCGTGTGTACTTACACTAGCGGTCCTAATACTAGCTGTCCCCCGCGACTTTGTTCGCGTGTTTTAGTTTCAACCGTTTTGCATTTTTGCAACATTTTTCATTTATGCTCCGCTTCTATTGGTCGTAGCGTGATGTTATATGTAGCCTATAGCTTCCTCAATAAACGGACTATCCAACACAAAAAGAATTATTCAATTCGAACCAGTAGTTCCTGAGATTAGCGCGTTCAAACAAACAAACAAACAAACTCTTCAGCTTTATAATATTAGTATAGATTACGCTATTTTATTTATACACTCACACATATTCATACGATTCTAAAACTTATGATTTACACGGTTGTTGTATATGTGAGCATATTTGAAAACTAATATGTATTTGCAGCATTTGTAGCCCGGTTGAGTAAGAAGTGGTATGAAGACGACATTAAGATTATGTCGGGATTTCAAGCCTGAGTGGGAACAAGCTGGTATTTTTGTTACTTCCATATTTTTTAATGAATCAGGCATATGCTAACTGGCTACTATATTCCTGTAGCGTAAACTAGCATCCGTATTCAGGGTTAGTTTTCAATGACCAGCCAAAATTTTTAATTAACCGAATAAACCGAAGGTACATTTTAAATATTATTGTCGAATTAAATGAAATAAAATAATAACATTCATTTGAAAATGTCTCAAATATTAGTCGGCAACCGCCTAGTGGGAATGAATACACTTGTGTGTGTGCGAGCACGGCCAAATTTATCTGTGTGCTATGTTACCTTTGTTATCAAGGTTGATAATCTGAAATTACTGTTATAATATCCACACAGTTTTTTTGTGGTGGACAGGAATAATAATATTTATTTTTAAAGTTTCCTTTTCATTATATGTATAATGTAACCAATTCTGAACCATCTCTGAAAATGAAAAAAAAAAGTTATAGTTTCAGTTATGACTTGGTGGTGATAATATTTTCAAAAACCTAACTAGTCTTCTGCTATTTGGTGATTTTGAAAATAACCTGACGGGAGTCACAAAGATGCAGTCAGACAAACACTCACACAAAATGATGACTAAGTTAGTACTAATAAATTACGCTTACATTGACCTACCCCAGCGTTACACACACACAAACACAACCGTCAACCTTAAACTGGGGTAGACCAGTAATTTGTGTGACACATACCTTCTGATAGCAGATCTATCAAACACTTCAAAATATTAGTCATACTGACTTGTAATATTTATGTGTATCAGACAAAAATATTACGAGTCATCGACAGCTTAGAGATAATTTTTTAACTATAGAGTGCGCATATCGAGTATGAACTGTGGGCACTAGTATGAACAAGTAAAATCGTAAAATTAAGGAAAGAGAATTAGTTTTATTAAAACTATTTCAAAACCTTATATTATTACCCTTATAATATCGGAATCATAAATATTTTCGCATAAAAGTCTTTCGTTGCACGGAAAATCACTTAAATCAGTAAATGATCGTAGTTCTTTTAGATAAAAATTTGCTTACGCGCGGCACCGTTGCATATTAAAAAATCAAAACTTTCTCGAGCAAATTTCAAAAGAACAATAAACGAAATAACAAAATTTAAATGACCCAAATGTTTTATTTAGAAAAAATTTAGAATCCCAATGTATGTGACATCAAATGAACGACTGATCAAAAAGTTGCTAGATGTAATTTTGAAATATCAAATCATAACTAATCAAATTTTATAATCACAAATGATTTCTTATTAAGAATTATTAATTTAAATGGTGGTAGGTTTTTCTTTTTTGTGACCCCTAGGACCGACTTTGCCAACCCCGACACATTTGGTTAGGTTGGTAGGTATTTTTTTTTTGACCCTTAGAAACGGCTTTGCCTACCCCGACACATTTGGTTAGGTTGGTAGGTTGCCATTTGATTATTAATAAATTATCCAGTAATCCATTTTGACCTATAAACGATTTGGTCAATAGTGTAATAAATAATATAAACATTGATAGACTTTGGTCAGCTGAACTTTTGATCAAATGACCATCGTTATTTTAAACTTTGTTGATTTGTACGTTGTTCTTTTGAAATTTGCTCAGAAAAGTTTTGATTTTCTAATATGCAACCCGCGGTACAAGGGGCTACTAGAGACGCGCACTCTATGCTTGTCTATGTTACGTTACGTCACGTGCCATTACTAATACACCTGTATCAGTGACAACTACAGCTATGTCATATCTTTTAAAGTAGATCTAACAGGCAGTATTTTAGTCATGCCATTAATATTCTAAAAAGTTGTGCTAATGTGTTGACCCCTCATCCCTTTCTGTAATTTAACCATCATGGGTTTTAAAATACCATAGTCTGACCTTAAATCGGTTAAGCACTTACTAATTTTCAATAACTCAATCAAGGCAATAGACGCAAGGTCAATGTAGGTAATTAGTGTACATCATGATAGGGTATCAAGTGATTTTCTATTTTACAAAATACGGGTGAGCGAGGTCAAAGTGTTCTACCTTCACAGTCAATTATTTAATGTTAACTTTCGAATAAAACATCAATCTACCGTCTACGCGACCGGTGAACAATTTTTTGTTTTTTAGTTAAGTTAGTAACCCTGAACACGTGGCATCTTAAACTTAATATTACGCATTATAATGTAGTATTACGTTGTTCTATAACAGAGCTCCTGCAACCATTTTTCGGCTTTATGATTATATTGACTTCACTAAACTGAAGGTCTACTTGACTGACTGCACGGATAGCCGAGTGGTATAGGTCACCACGCCAATTACCTCTGTGCGCGACGTGCTGCGGGTTCGATCCCCGCATGGGACAAGCATTTGTACGATCCACAAATGCTTGTTTCTAGTCTGGGTGTTCTTTGTGCATGTGATTTGAATGTTTGTGAAACCCCCCGCGACACAAGGATTAAATTCCTTAGTGCGGGAGCCGTTTTGTAAAAAGAAAAAAAAAATGTATTGTCATATTACAGTGTGCATTTCATTCCAAAGAGTAAGGATACTTTTAACTTAGGTGTTTATAATTAAACTGCAAATCTTAACCACATAACAAAGCAAGTTATTAAACATGCTAAGATTTTTTTAAGCTGGAAAAGATTTTCTTAATGTTCTTTTTTTACAAGCTATTGAGCTAGTAACGAAGATCACTTAGAAAATCTTTTTGCACGACACGATCCCGTGTTTTGGCACGCACTTGACATCAAGTATGATTGCCTCCGTGATCCAACTCCATATCTAATCTATGGTGGTACGATATTCTGTTTATTCATTACCTCAATGGTCATTACCATGGACTAATTAGATGGCAACGTGCTTCAAAATCTCTCGCAAAACAAAATCAAGTACTTGTGGTTCTATTCCTGGACACGTTGAAAACCGGTGTGTACGCCACTCGACCACGGAGGTCGTCAACTATATTTTGTAAAGACACGCCGCACACCTGCAGCTGGTGGTGGCCACTGGCTGCAGCAAACAAATACATGTATGAAAAACTGTTAAGTTGCTGTCACTAGTCACAGGTGGCTGTGATCGGTCACCCATTTGCGCCGAACGTATAATACAATCTTACTCGAGCTAACAGATTAATAAAGAAATATTTGCAACGAAATCATTTCAAATCAAGGATTAACGTTAAAGATTCAGGATCGCGCCATTTTCATTTCATTGACCTGACTCCAATTGACTTAAGTCAACTAACTGGAGGGACGCCAATCAAGTTGCGCATTCACAATCACACCTATCATTCATTTGCCAGTACATATGCCCCTTACGATGTCCAGCCCCCCCGTAATGAGCACAGCTTTTATAATGTTTATATACATTGAATGAGTCATACATGAATCATAGAAATGAATTAGTGTGTCAACTAAATCAGTGGTATCGTTATCGGCGCCAGAAATATATATCTGAGTAATGGAGCTCTTGAAATTGTGACGTAACTCATGACTGTGCTGTGCCTATAGCGATTATGTGTGAATACGCAATAGGTACTGTCCCCACATTTTTAACTTTCTCTAAGTTAATAGAAAAATTCACAAGATTAAGCGAATTTTTTCTGAATACTGAAGTCGTATGCGCGATGAAAACTTGACCGGCATTTCGTGCAACTTTATTAATTAAATTTCTTAGTGTTTAAATGAAATTTTTCTTTGGACATGCGAGTGGTAATATTAAAATTACATGAATACCTGAAGCGCTTTAGCTACAGAATTTTAAGCTCTTAAATATTACAAATCTACAATTAGGTAAGCTTATTATGTCGCTTACTTATCTGTAGCCATTGCGGTAGCCATAGTGACGTGCAAAGATATATCTAAAATATTGTCATAATTAATATGTTTTATAAATCCCTACACTTACTGAGTTTTTTATCAAAAATAATATTTCCATGTGATATTCTCTTTCTCTTTTGAAAAAAGGACTTTTGCACTGACGAATTGAATCCTTGAATCGTGGGGGTTTTACAAACATTCAAATCACATACACAAAGAACACCCAGACTTGGAACAAGTATTTTTGATCACACGAATGTTGGTCCCATGCAGGGATCGAACCCGCAGCACGTTGGGTGGTAATTGGCGTAGTGACCTATACCACTCGACTATCCGTGTACTAAAAATAATTATCATGTAAGGACAAATGAGTTGCTTATTTTAGTAAAATAAATATTATTTATTTCAACTGACGTTTTAGGCCACCGCTGGCCTTTTTTAATAAGTTAAGGTGTTTTAATAATTCCACCAAACAAGGGGCAATCAATTTAAAACCGAATTATATTTAAAAATAATTAGATTTAAAATATTTCACGACCTCCGTGGTCGAGTGGCGTACACACCGGTTTTCAAGGTGTCGCTAGCTCTGAGGTTCCGGGTTCGATCCCCGAAAGGGTCAATATAGAAAACCAGTTTCTACTTGTCTCGGGTCTGTGACGGGATTTTTATTTTAATCACCCGATACCAAATACGTGAGATAAAAATAAGTAAACCTATGTTACCGTTCCTAGCTTTATTAAAACTTTCTTACAAAACAACGACTAGTAACTCTTCCTTTTTTTAAAACACGCTGCGGTAAAAACGCGATTAAAAAATGTCCAGGAATATCCATAATAATTCACCCGCAATCCAGTTTCGGTCAGGAATCGTCCTGGAGGGTAATTAGTCATTAAACTTCCGTGGGATTCACAACAACTCGAAGTAACACCCAAACAAATTTACACAAGCATTTGTTTTGAACCTTATTATTAAACACGAAGGGTGATTTTTGAGTAAATAGCTGATGGAAAAGTTTGTGGTAAAGTACCAAGTTTGAGTGGCCTGAGTTCTGCACTAAACTATGTAGTTGAATTTGAACTTTTTAAATTGGAATTATGAATACAACGAAGGTAAAGTCGTGGCGGCTCCGAGGTTATTAAACTAGCTTTTATTTTGATATGTTTTACGCCTATGTTGTACGATTGAAGCCCTCTTGCAATATTAGAGATTTAAGATATACCTGTTTAAACAGAAGTTGTTAAAGTTAATCCTTTCCCAAAACAGTAACAAAACATTAAATACAAATAATAAAAGGAAAAACTTAAACCTCAGGCAGGACTCGAACCTCAAAATCATACAAAAAGACGTCGAATTGAGAACGTCCTTTTGAATTCAGAAGAAAAACCAATTTCGACGCCACAGTTGCAGATCTCATAATTCTTAGAGCCCTTATGTTATTTAGTAACGACCCCATAAGTCCCGTAACAGTACCTATTACTCACAAACCATGCTTAATTGCGTTGGGCGGTAATTTGCGAAAATCCATGAGGAAATTTATGGTTTTTAAGAAGGGGAACTCTTATAACCCTCCAATTCAATTCCTCAGCCCGTCAATGGGTAACGGGAAAATGGCGGACGGTTACTCTAATAAATGTTTTTCACATTGTAAATTTGTAACTACTGTTCATTGACAGTTATAGTTAAAACCGCATGATGCATTTTTATTCTCTAGCATTCAGCATCGAACGGAACTGTCAATTTGTTTTGTATGACTAATGTGGTTGTTTTAGAGTTTGCATTTTATTCTTATCTGTACGAAACGACCGAGTTTGGATCAGTAAATAACTTAAGTACCTAAAGTGAGTCAGCTCTCCGATTGCCTGAGTGGATTATCAGTTATTATTATTATGTGGATTTACTTAATATAATAATAATAGGTTCAATAAAAGAGATCTTAAAAACATTTTCATTAAACTGTTTTTACCTGTAAATAATTTTTTTTACTATTTTTATTTCCCCGTTAAGTACAACAATTTTTTGTTATTAAGACTTCCCGTAAAACTAATAAACTGTATAATTTATCTACTAACTTTTAAACAATCGCGCTTCATGTTTATAATAAAACTAGCTGTCTCCCGCGACTTTGTCCGCGTGGTTTAGTTTCAACGGTTTTTAATTTTTGCAGCATTTTCATTTATGCTCCGCTCCTATTGGTCGTAGCGTGATGTTATATAGCCTATAGCCTTCCTCAATAAACGGACTATCCAAAACAAAAAGAATTATTCAATTCCAATCAGTAGTTCCTGAGATTAGCGCGTTCAAACAAACAAATAAACAAACAAACAAACTCTTCAGCTTTATAATATTAGTATAGATTAAGTGACGGGAATTAACCCGAACATGCATTCGTTGCAAATGCAATATCCTGTAAAAAAAACTGAAGCTTTAGTTAAAGTTGCTATTTTGTACAAAATCGTTATTTTACGAAGTCCTGTAAAATTTAAGAATTTTCAGGAATCACATCTAATTAATTATCAATATTACTTAGTATTGTTAAGATTTATGCCTTCTATGTTATAATTAAACATCGTAATAGAAAAGCTCTGTAATTTAGATACAATGTGAACGCATTTGTTAGAGGCAGCGCCGTTTCTGGAGCCACTAAGAATTAGAAAATGGATATGCCTTATGTTATGCCTGGCCTTTTCCCAAGCTATGTTAGGGTTGATTTAATTCCTTGCGCTTAGGCATTTAATTCCTGTATCCCCCTATTCCAGAAACAAACGAATCAAACGCACGAAGAACACCTAGACTTGGAACAGAGAGAGATCAAAGGTGCACGTCGCGCAGTAGTAGGTGGTATAGTAATCTAGAACTCTTAGAACTCTTTTTAAAAACAGTACGCGCTTATTAAAGCTAGTTAATCGTTATTTTCGCGTAAACGTCTGTCGTCGCACGGAAAATCACTTAAATCAATAAACGAGCGTAGGTACTACAGCTAAAAATGCAATGCAGCAATTAAATTTGCCTTCTCCATTCACTTCCTACACTGTCCTTAGCCAGAGGCAGTCAGGTTACACATGTTTAGTGATGAATGGTGTAACAATGGGACTTCGTTAGCGTCTCGAGACACGTTAATTAATTTCCCGTCACAGATTCCACTCGGATATCTCCCGAAACCCGCGTATGTTTTGTGTAACACATTTGTTAATGTAAGTATGTATCTCCTCTATCACTGAAGGCGTAGGCAGAAGTATATTAATGCAAATATGTATTCTTTCTTCTTTCATTTATATATTCACCAGGTTGTAATCCTCTTTAACATTATCATGACTTGGAAAGGTGGAAAGGTAGACTCTGCAGAGAATGAGATATGTACCTATAGGTGTAGGACATTAACGGATCAAATAGCTGCCGTGTTTTAGTGCAAACGCTTTTACAATCCATCGAGCCCCAGATAATTGTTTTTATTTTTACTTATTGATTCGGTAAAAATCTATCCTTAATCCTTCCAAGCTATCTTGTAAGCTGGCTTGCAGTTAGGAAGACTGAGTGCGATTACATTTTCCTAAATTCAGGAACGATTTAATTAAGGAAAACTAGGATCCTACATCCAGGATAGTGTAATAAACTCATAAATTTTTGTCGAAGAAGTGGCTGTATCTTACCGACTTTCTTTTTTAAACTATACCATTCTAAAACTGATTAGGTATATAGTCTCAGCGTCTTCTTTCAATAGAGATAGGTCATGTGCGCAGGGAATGTTTTAGTACACCTCTCTCTATTCCTGCACTCGTGTAGTCCAATGGGAAGGCAAGCCAACAAAACCGGAGAGAAATAAGGCGCAGGCCTGACTGATTTACGTGCTTTCTGAGGGATTCGATATAAAATGTGTATGTTCACCAATCCATAGACCTACTGCGGCAAGCACAGCTTTACTTTTTCTATCGATCTGTACGACTCGCTCTTAGCCACGAGCCCTTCAATTCGAAATAACAATTAACACCAACTAAGAACTCGTTCTAATTAATTAAAAAGCCAGAAAAGTTACTAAACTTAGTGAACATGAATGTAACAATTTTAATACACCCAAAAAGCTTTCGAGAGATCTTTAATTAAGAAATAATATTTGAGAGAGAGCTGGACGCCATCTGCTCTCAACTGTACCGTGATCCAATGTTTAATATAACTTAGAAATTTAATTAAATACTTTGTGTAGTTGTTTCTTAAGGCTGTGCTCGCGACAGTACATTTTGACTTTAATTTTGATTACTTATTATAATATTTAAGCCAGGTGAATAGAATGGGTTTGTGTATAACTTGTATAAGGTTTCGAGTTTAAGAAACGTCACTAAATAATACAATGTTTAATTATGTTGGCCACCTTACACCATTAAAGATTAATAAAAAAGGGTTTTTTCAATACAAGTACAATTCTAAAGATATATCATTATTTTTAATTACTTAGCTTACCAAAACAAAATCGGAGCTACAACTCTGTGTTATTTAGGCCAGTAAACCGTTACCGTGTCACAGAGATAAACTTAATAAAAAATAAAACTAACGCATACATTTTTATTAAGCATTAATTATTAAGCTTAACATTTTTTTCATAACACCGTCGCCGTTGTTTTAAATAACTAGTATTTAATATTCAATCGCAATACATCAATAAATCAACTTATAACTCATTCAAATAAATTCAATTGAGATTTACTTCACTGACTAACAGGCAGTCAGTTACGATTTAACACAAATATTAGAGAAGTCAATCACTTGAATATAGCCCTTATTTTATTGAGTTAAGGAAGGTTGTAACAGTAAAGATAATGTGGTTGGTTTTATCTCTGGATTAAGTCGAAATGGTTGAAGGAAGAGCGCATCCAATCGGAAAGAATTAGATTATACACGAATCAATAAGGGGCAGAGTTTGTTCACTGGTTTAACACACAACCGTGGTTTAAGCTCGAATTAACGCGCCGTACTGATTAGGCAGCGTTTTACCAAATTTTGGAGGCTTTGAAGCCTTTTTTTAACTCAACGTAGGTTCATTGTGTACGAGTTATGTGGGTACCTGTGTGGGAAGCAATTTATCGCTTTTTCTTTTATGTGAAGGGTACACAGATAAGCGCGGACGGAAAATCTCTTTGAGGCTTACGAATTGATTGGTTAGCATTTTTTAAGTGTATCAACAAAAGTATATTAAAGAACGTCGTTCTCTTTTTTGCGGACGAAAATATTCAAACAAAATAGTTATGTTTTCAGCCATCTCCCCATCTTTTCTATCTTTTAGAAACATGATAACAAATTTCCATTTTTCTTCTTTATAATTACCATTACACAAGGCAAGAACAATAGTTTACGGAATTGAAAAGATGAAAATGTTTATTTTCTCTTATTTCCGAAAATCTTGAAAGTTTGTCCTAAGATTTTCTCGACTCTCGGATGATATAAAATTAGATGCAGAACTGACTTCGAAACACTAGACCTAAACGATTATGAAAACAAATTTAATAAACGCATTTTACCCCGACTTGCACCAAAATGCAACAAAGAAAGTCGGACTTTTGTTAAATCCTGTTTTAAAACGGCGTCAGTTAAGTCATGAACGGTTAGCCTTTTTTTTCTTATTTATTAATTAAATTAGGGTAAAATAAATACTAGCATAAATCGTTTATATTCTAAGTTATACCAATTAAACTTATTGAAATAATTTAAAAAAGTAAGTGACTGTTAAATAATACCAGCTCAATCACAAATAATATAATAATAATAATATCTTGGGACAACTCACACATGGCATCCGATTCCAAACTAGGCAGAACCTGTATTATGGCAACCAGACAACCGATAAACATACTAGGTACATATTATAAATATTATAGATAAGTTACTCCCAGACACAGGATCATGCTCATCGTACAAAGATTTGTCCTGGATGGGAATCGACCCCACGACCTCCGGATTAGCAGTCAGGCTCACTAGTTACTAAACCAACAGGCCAGTAATTTCAAATATTTTTTTGTTATTGTACTAGTGATATTCTAAGCTATGTACCTACGATAGTGTTACAAAATACATCCAGTTAAAAGAGTTACTTCTAGGTCTATTTGATAACCCACCGGAGCCCCGCCGAGCATGCGTTAGCGAATCCGGGACTCCGGCAAAGGCAAGGACGAGACCGGGGTGTTTTTAGTCGGTGCAAGTGCGACATATCCCCTCGTCGTGCCCTCGGCGTGGGTTGAAGTCTTTAGATTTTCATACAGTAACAAAAAAAAACGATTTGATAAGCTGAGTAGATTAAACGTGAGATTAGGTTAATACAGTTACACCGCTCAATTAGCAACTTGCCCGGGTATACCCATACTTATATTATACCTAAATGCGAAAGTAACTGTCTGTATGTAAAAAGTTGTTAAAATCGCTCGCCGCGTATGACTTGGGCAAGGAAACTCATAGAAGTTAGTAGCAAGATTTAAAGTATTCATTATACGGCTGCTGGGGGCTGATAGTTGTTCCGCGACCAGCTTGCTGACTCAAAACTACAACTTTGTATAGTACGGTCAACTTAAATACTAGAATAATAAAAAGGAATGTAAATAAAATGTACAATTCATTTAATGGTTAAGTCATACGGTTACACTTGAGCCTGAAAGTATATGTTGCTATAAATGTTGGATTTAAAGAATTTATTTTCTAACACGAAATTGTATGAGAATTGCAGGCATAAAATTCACGGGCCCAACAATCATAATAATCTATTTACAAATAGAAAGACACGTAATTAATCATGATAATGTTGATAATTAATAGCTAATATCGAGTGTTTTTTGTCAAAAAAACTACCTAGAGTCGTTTACTTTTGTAACTTTAACGTTTCTTAAGCGCCTCTTTGAGGTTTATGAGAAATAAAAACTTTTGATATTGATTTCTTGTTTTGACTAATAAATCGATGAAACCATATTGAATATCACAACAAACTTCTTCTAAGACAACAGACGTACCTACCTAAATAACCGACCGTCCACCATCAAGCAGTTCATGAAACACGACGAGATGCAATTTTTTGACATCGCCGTAATCCACCGAAACCTGCTAATAATAGCGGCCGCGCGATACCGACCTTCAGTCATTTCCAAAGTTAAACGTTCCAGACATATCCCCTTATATCCTGACGATGAAATAATGCTTCTCGAGGAAGTATTCGCATTAGCTAAAAGTAGCTGCAAAACAAACCACAACCGACCTCTTCGTGTATTCAATAAAATATAGTAACGAAAATTTTACTCCTCCCGTCCTTAGATCAAGCTGGTCCGAGCCGGACAAACTAACAATATGACACTCAATAATAAAAACTTAAAAACTCTTTTGCGCTGTTTACCTTATTAAGATTGTAAGCAACGCACTAAGTCGAGGTCCAAACCCCGCAGGGGTGCCCTTAGTAATCGTCACTAACGTTGTTAGTTTTTCTATTGCTTTGGCTGTAGGCCCTTAAGGATTTAGCAAAAGTCTGGTGAAGCAGTCAAAGCATGCGCTAATTGAGATAGACCTCTTCCAAAAAAAAACTACCTAAATAACCTATCTATATATTTTACTAGCTGTCCCCCGCGACTTTGTTCGCGTGTTTTAGTTTCAACGGTTTTTCATTTTTGCAACATTTTTCATTTATGCTCCGCTCCTATTGGTCGTAACGTGGTGTTATATAGCCTATAGCCTTCCTCAATAAACGGACTATCCAATACAAAAATAATTTTTCAATTCGAACCAGTAGTTCCTGAGATTAGCGCGTTCAAAAAAACAAATAAACAAACAAACTCTTCAGCTTTATAATATTAGTATAGATTTAGGTAGTTTTTTTTTTATCTATATAATTTTATATTATAGTACCTATTTCCATCTGAAAATTTAGAATATGTTTTGTAAAAAATCGTGACAAGAGCTATAAGATCTGGCAACAAACAAATATTTATATGACATGACGTATAATCTTTTTAATCCGTAAACATAAATTACACCTACCTAAATTAGCGTATAAATTAAATGGACTATATCTATTATCTAAATATCACTTATCAAATATAATCAAGGCTTAGTGAGGACGTTTTAAGTTCATTAAGTACTGAAGATGAACCAGTGCGAAAGTTCTGAACAACTCCAGTGTATGTGACTAGGTCAAGATAAAAAGTATTACTCAGCACATTTATACATTACTAGCTGTTTCTCGCGGCTCCGCTCGCGTGGATGTCGGTTATCGCGGCAAAAATTAGCCTATATCCTTTCTCAGGGTCTAGACTATCTGTGTACCAAATTTCAATTAAATCGGTTCTATAGTTTTGGCATGAAAGTGTGACAGACAGACAGACAGACAGAGTTACTTTCGCATTTATAATATTAAGTAAGGATTTTATGTATAAAAATCAAAATTTAATTATTCAAAGTGAGCTACTAGGTAGCAGTTTTTGAAGGTCACAGAGAGTAACCCAAATCGCCCACCCTTCACCGCTTACCGTAACTGCTCTAGCTGTGGAGAAGAAACGGCGCAACAAACTCCCCAGCAGCACTGTGTCTTTCAGTTTACATAGTAACAAATTACATGAGGGACCATGCCTAATTAACTAGTGTTTGAGATCGATCATATCTTCTGCCTATCTTATCATAATCAAAAAGGTTTTATTTAAGTAAGTCTTTTCAGGCACTTTTGAAACGCAATGACTCTATTTGTGTTCCCAAAATGTTATTTCTATGGAAGAGAGCCGACATAAAACTCCATATTATGTCACTCATTAAAAAATTTGATGTACAATATTTCAGACAAACAGGAATGCTACCATTTGCGAAAACAACGCAAAACCGCAAAATAAGTAAAAGATAATTGTAAAAAAATTACATCCTAAATCAGAAACAGAAAAAAATCCTTACATTTTATTAAAAAATGAAATTATTTATTTTCAATTTATACCTACAAAAGTTATTATGAGACAACATTCAGATAGAGGTTTTTTTATGTTGTTTAGGTTCAGTCAAGGGCCGACCCTTGAACATTGATGCAACCGCACTTATGACTCAAGTTATAAGTGCAGAACTTGGACTTTCAGTCCGCGTCCATTTAACGTAGATAATATTTTATGACACAATGTTATTGTAAGTAGCATAATGGAATGTGATTAGAGATATCCAATTAATCATTCGATAATTGAGTACATTTTAAGTACAAGGGCAATATCTTTAGGTGCAAGTGATTAACTCAGAATTAACATAAATATAATTTACTACACTATTGTATCGTAAGACTACCCAACAATTGGTTTATTCCAAAAACCTAGAAAATTATTGTAAAAAAATATATTTAAAAATTAAAGTGACACAATTTTAAGGTATTCATTTATTTATTTTAAGGTATTTATTTTGTCTGTCCTTAACTATTCCTAGATGACATAAAACCCTTTCGTAATTCTAGTTTGATTTTCAAAGGTTACTTTAATAAATGACACAAGATCCTGGAGCAATAAGGATGACTTTTGCCTAGCCGTGCCAATAGGTTACAAAAAAATAAATAATTTTTTCTACGTCCGAAAAAAACGCACCCATCCAACTAAGCTAAATATGCTTGATTCTGGAGTAGGTTCACGTCAGTAGTGCAATGGGTGGGGTTCGAACCTGCGACCTGTCGATCACAAGGCCGTCTCCATATTAGGCTATTGCCGCTTCAAAAAGTGCTGTTTTAATTAGAACAGGTTTCATTATATTCTGACATTATTTTAATCGAAGTATTTTGCTGTACTTAATTCTAGTCACACCGTCTCCACGAACGCCAGACGACCGCAAACGCTTCACGTATCACTAAGTGAGCTCGTAATTATTAGTTCCTATAATGAGAAGGCAATAATCACTCAAAGGGCAAAACGTCTAGCAATTAAATGTACGCGTTGATTAGAGCTAGATTCCCATGTGCACACTGCGCAACGCCCCTGCCACTTAGCTCGTTGGCCGCTGCGACACTCCAAAGCAATTTCACCTTTGTTGCTCATTTACTTTGATGCCGAGTGAGATCGATTAAATTTTTCACCACCACCATTTCTGTAATTAAAATTTAAGAGAAAATTTAATTGCGGAGAGCAGACAGAATGACAGACAGACAACTTTTTTTCTAACTCTTTTACAAGTCCGACATCGTGAAAAAGTTATATAATTACGTTTATTCCTTCTTTAAATAGTTCGTTGGGATGACAATTTTGAATTTTCTGAGATAACTATTTTAGTTTTTGGAAGTACATAACACTACCCAATTTCTAAGATTAAGGGTACTAAAACTTGCACTCGCTGACCTCGGTCGTCTAATTACTTCATAATAATTTCTAAATCTCAAAAAATAATTTAGCTTATATTTTCTTAGGTTAGATGTAGTGAAATAGTATCTTTAGGCCCACAAAATCTGTTTACCATTGTAGTTATTCATAAGTCTGGAATAATGCGTTATTCATTAACAGCAAACCGATTGATGTCGGCTCTGCAATCTCAGCGGGCTGTCACTCGCGATTCATAAGTAATGAAACTGAATACAGATTCGTCTGCTATTAAACATGTTAATGAATCTGTGGTCAATACGTCATCAAGTGTTTGCATCAATTATTCTTTTCCATTGAAATAAAACTTCTTTTAAAACGGATTATATCGCGGTTTATTTAGATTTTAGTTCCCGACGTTTTGACACCTTTGCAGATGTCATGGTCACGGGCAGACTGAGGTGGCATGTCTTAAGGTCATACCACAGCGCTGTAAGACCTCAAGACACAGTATGCTCGTATTGCGTAAGTTGGAATACAAATATAATTGATTAAAATGTGAAGGTAGAACGAGCAACATCTACTGTCAAGACGAATACCACCTCAGTCTGCCCGTGACAATGACACCTTCGAAACGTCGGGAACGTCGAACCGCGATAGAAGATAGAATTCGTTTAAAAAGTAGTTTAATTTCAATGTCTAACATTCGCATAAACCTTTAGAAAGTATTACTCTTTTCCACATATGGTTTTTTTTGTATCGTGGTGTGCCGTTTGGGCGATTAAATATGGTAGCATTTTTACGAAAACAATGCTGCTGCCACATGGAATTCATCTTGCACTTTTTCCGCAGTAGTGAAAACATATTTAAGGCAACCATATCCCAGTAAGTATTTAAAATAAACCAGTATATTAAAATAACGAAAATAAATAATAATCGTATTCTAAACCAAGCCTCTTTATTTTTTTTTCATCGATAGCAGTTGTTTTGATTTTCATTGTGTAATTTTTTACACGCAGAGTTACTTTTGAGTGATACTTGATAATTATACGCTGTTTCTTATGATAAAAAAATACACATCTACTTTAGGTAGGTATACCATCTAATAATTATGTTAAGTACTAACAGCTCATCACTTCGCTTGGGGGGTAAATATAAGTAACACATGGCTTCCTTTTCCGTGATGTAACGTATATACTCTGCCTCCTTTTAGATAAGGCCCACCCTTAGTAGATTTAAAATGTTTTCGAGAATTACTTTCATATCAATCCAGTCGTTTTTTATGTAAATTTTGGTAGACTTAGTAGATATGGTATGTTTTATATACCATCATGAAAAAAAAGTGATATTGTGCCATTACTGGCCAGATACCACATTTCAGTTCTGACCACAAATAAGGATATTTTTTAATTAGATTTTATTTAACAAGGGTTCATTCGCTACGATTTTAATATCCCTTGAGAGATTTCGACCCATAAATTAAGATTTTTTAGGCATTTAACTAAATATATTTTCAGATGAGGATTATAATATGTACCAAAACATCAGGAGAAAGAACTGACGAGATTGGAAATAACATTTCTTGAACGTACCTAAGTGAACGTAATTAGTAGATCGTTTAACCGTTATTCGTAAAGTTAAACAGTATTATTTAACCCGGGGACTTTGTTCGCCCTACTAATTTAGTTTCCTCTTTTAATAAACTTTTGCGACACCTCTGAGTTGATTGTGACTCATAATTAGCAATTAAAGCGGTACCTACTGCAAAATTATATTTAGTACAAACATATAAATTAATGTTTCTATCATCAATTTTCAAATAAGTGTTTGCACATTTGCAAAATAATTTGACATAAAATAAAATGTAACAAGATGTTAGTTGAAGCCTAATTATTGAAAAGAGACAAATAGCAGTAACAGCTAATCACAGTGAGTTATTCCGGGCGGATCTCCTGATCGAATAGTCTGGAGTATTAGTTTTAAATTATAATATTTTCTATTCTGGTCTGATCTACCGTGCAGGATAAATTCTATCATAAATTAATTAAAATATTTTATTCCGGTAGGAACAGATTTTTGAGACAGCCAGCAACTAAATATACGTGCAAGGTTTATTGAAATACATAATCCTATCAAAAACGACAAGTAGATTCCCGGCATGAGGCTTAACAGATGATTAACTAATTTTATATTGATTAACGGTTGTCTTTCAAATACTACAAGAACATTTAAAATTTTCTGTCACGTCAGTGAAGAGTGGTTTTCTTAATGTAAGTGTCAGTGGAAACAGTTGAATATCAAATCCATCGATAAGACAAAAATTACGTCAATGTCATGTAATGCATTAGCTACCTGCAGGTTATCCTAAAGCGCAGGCCACACCGCCAGCTAGCGGGCGGGCGGGCTAGGCGGGTGGGCGAAGCAAACGAAGGAAACTACAAACTACGCGAAATATTGGCGAGCTAAACTATGGGGTTCACACCGAAAACTACGGACAGACGAGCGACGGGCGGAGCGCGCGGAGCGAGCGAAGCGGGCGAAGCGGGCGAAGCGGGGGGCGCGGATGGGAGAGCGAGAGGTTAGCGTTCTATCTGTCGATTCTATTCGATATTTATTATTCGATGTTCTATTCGTCGATATATGACATATTCATCGTTCACAAACGTAAACACTACACTGCTATTCGAAAGACGAGCGTCGACTAGTCTACTCGAAACGGGGAGGACGGACGAACGAACCGGGCGAGCGTCGAGCGGGCTGGCGGGCGAGCTAAGCTAGCCAAGCGCGGGCGCGCCAACGAGGTGAACGAGTAGCTTCGCTGTAATCGTCGGATATTTCGTTAGCTTAGCTCGTTAGGTTAGTCGGTAGCTCGCGGTGTGAACCGAAGTATGTAAAGAGGTGAAACGATGTTCGCCCGCCTAGCCCGCCCGCCCGCTAGCTGGCGGTGTGGCCTGCGCTTAAAAGTTAATCAGATATTTTTTAATTTATTGAGACGTGAATATGTGTCGACGAACGCACTATTGAACAGTGTTTTTTTTTGTATTGATTCATTAATTAAGCTGTAAGTTTTATATATTTTAATAAACTGTTTGGCAAGCAATGTCAAACGGGTAAAAAAGGACTTAAATTCTATTAAATTAAAGGGAAAACTTGTATATTTAATTTATTATTTCTGACCCCTTTGGAAGCGTGTCTGGGCGAAGGCCTCGGCGTGACAACCCGTTCACACGGACACGGTCCGTTACTTTTACCTTCACAGTCCCTAAGTCACCCTTTACGACACCCGAGGGGCGAAAGGGACATTCCTTGACGTAGAATATAGATAGAACTGCTCTTTACTGATTTACTTATCTACGTGTAACCTGAAAAAGTCGCCATTAAACTAAATCCTATGAAAAAATTAAAAAAAATTGTAGTTACTTGTTGGTACCCATAATCTTATAGTGTATTATAAGATAAAAAGCCTTTTTATGTTCAAATCTTCATTTATTTGTCCGTGAATGCAAATTTTGGATATTTTTGGCATAAGCGTTTATTACACTATCCTATATTTCTTCCTAATTCAGTCACTCAATAAGGAAGCCTAAATGTCAAAGCATAGGTATAATTTGTTCGCATTTAGGAAAACTGAATCCAATTACTTACACCTTTCTAATTTCAGAAACGATTTCATTTAGGATCCTAAACTCAGGAAAGTGTAAAAAGCGCAATATTTAACCTCAATAATAATATAAAAAAAATAATATGTTATCATTATATTCTTGATTTTGTTTCAGGATTTGAGCAGTGTCATAGAAAAAATATGCAACTTCCTTGTTAAAAAGTTAAATGAAAAACAACAGCTGATGGAATATGTTAATTTTACAAGAAGCCAATCGCAGACCCCAAGAAGGAAGAAGAAACGGAGGTAACATTCTTTAGAAAGTATGAGTTGAACTTGGCCCTTTTTAGAAACAATGAATTAGAACCATCACAAAATGTAACCAGTAAACAAAGATGGATCGTATAGGTAATATCGTAAGCTATACTATCCCACTGTTGGGCAACGCCTCCCCCAAGTCCTTCCATAGTATCCTATTTTCGCGCCACCTCAAACCATTTTGAATTATTTTGACTAAATGAGTGTTTTTCCACCCAACAGTTACAACCTTAAAAAACAAACGTAGATATACACTTATATTTTTTTGTCAGTAGATATGCACATCTTCGTATCATAGGCACTTATAATAATTATCAAAAACACTGCTGCGTACACCTACCGCTACATAAGCCATGCCAATCGCAACAAGAAATATGGGAAAATTTAACATGTTTAACTGTCACAAAACTTCACTCACTTTTAACGAGACAATTGAGTAAAAATATACAACACCGAGTTCCTTCAACAAAATACTGACGCACATCATAAGGTACCTACATATACCCATGAACCCTACTACATCAACACTAGAGAAAATAAGGACATACAAGATGCTCATTATAAAGCAGGCATCCCTTTTATATTTAAATGAGCATAAATATAAAGAACAGGGTATAAACAAGTGAGTATAGAGTGCATTGTTGAGCAAATTGATAGAACTCGAGGCTGCGAGACGCGCGCACTCGCTTCTTCAATTTTAATGGCTTGGTGTTGAACATGTTTATAAGTTATATATTTTGTAATTATTTTTGTATATACAATAATACCTAATAATAATAAATGTGGACAACATCACATACATTGCTCTGAACCCAAAGTAAGTAGCTAAAGCCTTGTGTTAAGGAATTCAGAGACAACGAAGCTACCACAAACACCCAGACGCGAGACAATGTAGAAAACACAGAGTACTTTTATATATATGGGTAGAAAAGTGGTTTTCTACATTGACCAGGCCGGGGATCAAACCCGTGACCTCAGAGCTGAGGACACCTTGAAAACCGGTGTGTACGCCACTCGACCACGGAGGTCGTCTTAATTTATTGATTATTATGTAATTCTCACACATATTTATTACTGTAGTAGCTGTTTAATTGGCCATGCTTATCTCCCAAGGCAAATAACGTTATGTCAAAAGAAATTGTAAAATGACTGACAAATTAATGTCAATAAAATGCGCTGTCAAAATTATAGCGATATAATATCCTTTTCACATAACAGCAGTGCCTATATACATTTTTAATCTAGCACGTATCGTCCGACTGTCGTGCAAGGAAACCCATATCGAGGGTATAGTGTTAAAACCCAATAAGTGCCAAAAAATCAAAAATCGTTTTATTCAAAAATCTTAATGCATTTTTCACGCTCTTTCCAGTGGTATAATCCAATAAGTGGAATTCGCAGTAGAAAGAAAAGTACTTGAGGTAATAACCCAATAAAGTGACCGTGTTTAGTCAAAATTTAAAATCTCAAACCCTATAAAGTGTGTTATCTTGATAAGTAATATTTTTATTTCACGCTCAAACCATATGAAGCTATTTATTGGTATTGAGTGTTCAATGATTTCAACTAAAATTACTCAACGGCATAAAGGCAATAACCACTATTTGTATTTATCGGGTTTTAGCTTTACATACGTAGGTAAGAAAACAAACAAAACCAAAAGCTAAATCAAAACAAATGTGTTTGTCGGGTTTTATTGTACGATTATATTTCAAAAGAAACAATTTATGTTTAGTTATATGGTATTCGCTCACTTCGTCAACTAACTTTCTTCAAACTTTGTTGGGAGAAGAACCCAATAAATTTGACTGAATGAATTTGACCTATCAACTTTTTGCGCTACCTGATGTCAGTTTGCACGCGCATACTGTTTACGCCAATTGTTTTCGAAATTCTTCTGTTTAGTCTTTGTGTTTGCTACGATCGGTGATCGAGGAAGAAAATTTGTGCAACTAGCTTGCATTAATCCGCTGATACCAGGTAAAGTGAGCTAAATCCAAATATTTAATTTGTTTTTCTTTTTCGGCTTTTACGAGGTTCTCGTCATGGGGTATAGTGATAATATCAACAATCATTGTTTGATGCTCTGATCGGTCTATCACCACTATATCAGGCTTATTGGCTACAATAGTCCTGTCAGTGATGATAGATCGATCCCAGTACTATGTGACAGGACCATTTTCGAGAACTGGGTCGGGAACATACCTGTAGTACGGTACCTCAAATTCCACAAGTTGGTATTTCAAAGCAAGCTGCTGGTGGATAATCCTGGCCACTTGGTTATGTCTATGCAAGTATTCACCGTTAGCAAGACGAGAACAACCCGAAACTATATGCCTTAAGGATTCACCCGGACAGTGACATGTCCGACATATGTCCACTGTGCCATCCTTTATGATATACTTCGGTTGTTGTTTGTCATGATAACTTCATCCATAATTGCACATACAAACCCTTCAGTTTCTCCGAAGAGGTCAGCGAAGCTTAGCGCCAAGCCACGGACGCTAGGAAATCTACTTCGGGCCCATGGAGGGTCCGATAATAGCGTCAGTGTAGCTTAGTAGTCCTTGCTTTGCCATACATCCTTGCGGTTCTTGACACTTAGTACAACAGGTTTGCGCCAGTTCTCCTTGCTTAAGGAGAGCGGTGTGAGGCTCTTATCCACTACCACCACATCTCGATGTATCCCTACGTGAACTTGGAGGAATTACTCCCAGAGGTTACATACCTCGCGATTATGGAGGGTCTTAGCATTCCAAAAGCCTCGACCCCCACATTTTCGCGGAATAATAACCTCATTACCGATGACCGTGGGTGGTGCATTCGATTTGCGGTTAGTAGTGTGCGGACTCTCCTATCCAAGGCGTCTAACTCAATCTGAGTCCACTTGAGTGTACCAAAGGAGAACATCAACACTGGCATGACCCAACCATTAAAGGCACGCACCTTGTTACCTCCTGACACAAGACTTTTCAGTACTTTGTTCAGGCTGCCTCTGACATACCCAAGTATTTGTAGGTCTCCGTTGCAGAGAGCAACCTTAGGTTTATAGAATCCGAGAGCTGTATGCTGGGATTTCATAATCCCGCCTCGTTTTACATGCATGACTGCACATTTGTCAACACCAAATTCCATTCTAATGGAATTACTGAAGCTTTCAGTGATCTTGAGTAACTTCAATAGTTGGAATTTATAAGAAGCAAATAGTTTAAGGTCGCCCATGTATAACAAGTGGGAGATGACCCGGCCCCCTCTCCGCAACGAATAGCGTAGCCCTAAATTATTATTTTAAATAGACGTTTTCAGACTGATTTCTAAAATTTTTATAACTGATATTTTATTTGGAAACAAGAGAAGGATAAAAAATATAAGAAAAACGTTGTAAAGTTTCTGATGATAAGAAGTTAAAGAATTAATTTTAGAATGTTATTTTTAGTTTCTCATTTTTTGTAGGTAAGTACTAAAATGAGTATAAGAATAAAGCTTTTTAAAATGAATATTATGTTTTTTTCTCAAGCAGAATATATTGATAACCTAAAATTTGACCGAATCAAATTAAAATTATATGGATTTAATCTCATATTGCGCTTTGTTTAACCCAATTCAAATCGCATTAACGAATCAAACACCGTAATTGTCGCATAATACGTTGTTGACAAATTAAGTTAGTCTGAATATAGAAAAAATGTATTAACGAATTAAGCGGAAAAAAGGCCGTTATTGCGAAATCTCGTACTGTACCGTAAAAAACTCTTGTTAAACTATACACATTTTTATACCTTCACACAAAAAATTATATTCATAGCATAAAAAATCTACACACAGCGGTGATTTTCATTTTGAAAACTTTGAAGCTAAATATCTCCATTTGACCCAGGTGTCGCTTAATCTGATATTCCATAACTACGTCCAATTACATTCCGGTCAATTACCAATTAGCATTGCTAAAAAGTAGGATCTACAAAATATGTGCGAAAAACTAATCATATCAGAGGAACTCCACGCATGGATACGTGGTATGAAGACGTACACCAAGCCAACAGCCCTCGAAATAATAATTTACCATGTTTTCTTTTCTGTTTCTTAAAATAAACCATTTATTAAAGTAATGTTAAATTATAAAATGTTTAATTTCTTTTGACCTAAAACCCAATAAGTCGGTACCCTTCGCCACTTTACACTTATTTATGATAAAATGGACCACCTTGGAAACTTAATAATACTGTTATACACTAATTCAATGTATACACTTTTACCACAAATACTCATTATAACGATATTATTTGAATAGAATAGGTATTTTTGTCCTTAAAACTTAAATATTGAATATCTCGAAAGTGACAATTTCATACTTATTGGGTTTGAGCACTAAACCCTCGATATTGCAATTACAATAAACCATATTGCAAGGAAATTTCTCTTTTTATAAATAAATATTATCTTACAAATAATACCTACTTCACTAGTGAAATGCTCAAACGGGCCGCTATCAGTCCCAATCCTTATCAGTTATCAGATGTGAGTCAATGTACCTAGTATTTAAATACCACGAGTCTTCGGTTTTGTTGATCCCTATGTGACTCATCATTATTATATTAAACTAGCTGTGCCCTGCGACTTTGACCGCGTGTTTGCGCAGTAAAATCTGGTAGTTCCAGAGAATAGCGCGTTTACGGGGTTGTACTTGATTATTGTTTTGTTGCGGAGTTATACACAAGGTTTATAAGCATTACACACAAGGTTCAGTTTATTTTCCCCCACAACTTTGGCATATAGATTGAAACGCAATGAACTCTTGTCTTTAAAAAGAGTTGTTTGAAATAAAACCGGCCATTGTTCAGTTTTGAGGTTAGAAAATTAAAACAACTTATTACTTTAATCCATTTATTATTTTCATTGTAAACTCATACACTTGTTCTATCGTCAACCGTTTATAATTTACGTTATACAGTCATACATCACGAGATGAGACTTAAACACTAACGCACTCACAAGGGTGTTAGTAAAGACTACCACCATTTCACAAAAAGCTGGACAAAATTGTAAGAACTGCAATTCTCTAATAATCTCAAAATTACATAGGTACTCATAAAAGTAATTGCTTTTGGTACTAAATAGTGCAATCTTCCAATAAAGTGTTAGAAAATCCTCAATTGGAAGTTTATACTATTTTATTAAGTTTTTAATTACTCAAAATCATAGTTAAAAAATTAGGATATACTTCTGGTTATTTTATTCCTCACTTTGAGGGTAGGGTGAATCAATTCGCCTTTACTTTTGGTGACCAATGGTAGGTTGTCTCTAACAACACGCTTATTAAGTGACAAATGCATTTACTTTAAGTTTAACATACTCGGGCGCACCATAATTGACTTGAAAAAGCAAAACAACAATCAATAAAGCGAGGTTTCGAAATATTTAAAAACAAAAACATTTATTTCTAAAATCAATATCTGAAATAATTTCCGTTCGGAAACGCTGCAAAATAAACACTGTAACAACATAATTTATGGCACTTCGTCATGAAAACAGGAAACAACATACCTCCGAGAGGAAGCTTAGATAAATATAATTTACTGACTGAGAAAAAACGAGGTTTCAATAGACTTTTTCATGGATTTTTAGTAATGACTTAGCGAACCTACCACGATAATGCAGAACAAAATACTAACCTTATATTAATTGATGTTCATTGACATTAATTTATAGAAATCAAATTCGAGGATACGCGCTTCTTACTCTCTCAATATATTTACTTTTAAGGTAAATATAATTACCTCACTACGGTAACTTTATTGTATTACAGGCAAATAAAAGGTATACAAGCTTGAGCTTCAAAACAACTGAAGTAACTTCTATTCCAGGGTTTGCTAAATCAAACGTTTGTAAAGTTTTGCGCGAATCATTGAACGTTCGGATACATTGCCCGGTAAGAAATCACCTCGTAAGAGCCGTAACATATTTTACAACTGTCTAATATAATTTACGATTATAAATAGTGTGCAGTAATTACATTGAAAAATTGTGTATTCTTACAATGTATAGAGATAGTATATTATTGTTATTGCATATTAATTTCATTCCATTTAAAATACACACACTATAACGAGTCACGTTGTTACGACAAAAATTTTAGGTCGTAAAAAAGAGATATAAAAATTTCGTAGTCTCAAAAGTGACCGTACAGTATTCGTTTATACATTCAGATGAGAAAAGAATCACAATAAACAAGAGTTCCTCCTCGCCGCGATCCCAATCTATGAGGATTACATTCCGAAGCTATTGCTGTACCTAATGGCCGTAATAAATAAATGTTAACTTTTCAAGGCTACCGGGACCGCGCGAGGACAACTGTGATATTGACGAGTCTCCGCTGTACAACGCCAACCTTACAACTATCTAGACCTTAATTCATACTTAAGTTAAATTATGCATTATCTTTGGCGAATACACTGCTTATGGTACCGTGAAATTTGAGAAACTTAAATATACTTTGATCATTAAAAAACCGTACGAACGTCGTTGTAAAGTCTCACAAAATTCCCTATTTTAATACTGAGATACAAAACTGTTCGCTTCATAGAATAAAAAATGGTACCATTGTCACTTATTCTAGATTCCTAATATTTTAAATACAGCTAATAAGATTATCCTAGAAATATATTCTTAAAAATCATCCTTGTTGAACGTCAATACGAATGTCAAATATTGGCGCCAAACGCAAACTTTTTAAATGTCGACTTTAGAAGCAAAGGACAAAACGATAGATTAAGAACAACTTTAAAGAATATACTCCTTCATTAAACAATTAAGTTACATCTTGTGGTGTTATAGCAAGAGCAGTACTTTTCCTCTAATATTATTAACTACACTGTTTTAAACAAACTTTTGATTAAAATTTGATTATCATTGAATGGCAGTACTCATTTGCACCTTATTTACAAATATTTAATACATTTGTATGTAAATTTCTTTTACCAATTCCACTTCTTACTAATTCACACACATTGGAATGATTAATTTAATATCATTTTATTTACAATTAAAGTTTTAGCTGTAAATAAAATTAATATTCAACTAAATTTAGTTTAACTTATATTTACATTAGGTCCACGCAATTTAAATCAGTTAGAATTTTGAGCCATAAATATGAAAGCTAAACCATTAACTTCTATACCCAATAGAGATTCCAGATTAGTCAAACAAAAATAATTTCTTATTTATTTTATAATCATTAAAGGAAAATCACACTTTCTGTATGAACATAAAGTACATGTATCTACTGTTAGTATATATGTACATGCTAAAGGTATTAGAGATATACAATGCAATAAAACTCCTACGGTCAGGCTCCGAGCCATCTACTTTTAAATTTATTATGAAACATGCCAAAAGAACTATCTTTTCTCTTTGTCTCCTAAATTTAGCGCTAAAAAGCGTCGTATTTATTCTAACAGTTCGAAAGATTGTTAGACCATAGCTGAATTCAATTTCTTAAAACTATATTGAGCGAAAACCCGAGTCCAAAAACATACAGAGTCTTTGATCACCAGCAGTCGTCACTATAAACTTTACCATGAAAATATTGGTCGTTAACAATCGCTAACACAGCCTTATTAGACTTTTATGGTACACACGGATAAATAAACATACAAAAAATATTTTACGCCGATAAAGTTTTTAGACCTGCTGTAAAAAAATGTTTTATAAAAAAACCATTAAAAAAATAGGCCTTAATGAAAAACAGTTTAGTAACCGATTGTCCTAAATATTTACGTTAAATAGAAATGATTTACTAAAAAATTCGAGACAGCACAAATAATATTTGTCAAAATATTTAAGACGTAAATAGGATAAACCATTATTCACAATAAATTACATAGATTTTGAGCAATCGCGCCACAGGTAGAAATTCTTCGATCATTTAGACATTTGAGCTACCAGAGCTTCGTCGTAAGACTGGATTGTTACTTGAGTCATTTGAAATAGCATAGCTACAATTTTCGTTTTAGCTAATAGTTTTCATTATTATCAAGACGCTTCCTCGACGTTCCGTCATTTAAGAAGCGTTAATATACCCACGTTTCAGTATATTAGCAGTCGTAAATTAACAAATCGATTGTACATCACTGTCTGTCCACTATGATCGGCATAGTGCAACATCGAGTGTCGGAAACATTTTTTTCGTCGGTTGAGAGTACACTGGGGAACACAACATCGTCATAGTTGTAATACATGGGTGCACTGTGAGGCGGGGCGCTTATAGTCAAAGCAACACGTCGAGCGGCGTGAGCGCGGCTCGGGGCCGGCCCTAGAGCTCCGTCACCGCGTACAGGTCGCGCACGTCCGGGTGCGGCAGCCGGTCCATGCGCTCGGGCCGCTCGGCGCGCTCGGGGCGCTCGGGCCGGTCGGGGCGCTCGGGGCGGTCGGGGCGGTCGGGGCGCTCGGGGCGGTCGGGGCGCTCGAGGCGGTCGGCTCGCTCGGCGCGCTCGGGGCGCTCGGCGCGCTCGGCGCGCTCCTGGCGGCGGCGGTGCGCGGCGGGCGCGGGCACGGGGCCGCGGCGCGGGCGCTGCAGCGAGCGGTACTCGAGCGCGGCGGCGGACAGCGGCTGCGGCTCGGCGCGGCGCGCGGGCCGCACGGTGGCGTACTTGTCGGCGGCCGGCGGCGCGGAGAACGTGCCCAGCGACACGGCGGCGGCGGCGGGGCGCGGCCGAGGCGCGCGCGGACCGAACGACGCGTACTTCGGGTCGAAGCGGTTCAAGCTCGTCGAGCGCCCTGACTGACCTGCAACCGGTAACACTTATGTTTTACGATAGCAAAACTTAACATCGTCAACAAGTTTTCTCATTTCATTGTAGGACAAAAGCAAATGCCGTTGAGGGTTTATTAACAAGTTGTAGGTTCGTATATAAGAGATTTGGTATATAAGACTAGCAAGAAAATACTTGTAAAAAGGTTTTATAAAGTAAGGTTTAATAAAAGCTACGGTCGTACCAGGCGTGTGGTCGTGCGCGCCGCCGCCGGGCCGGTCTCAGTAGAAGTCGCTGCTCTCGAGCGTCTTGCACTGCTTGCTGAGCGTGGCGTACTTGCCGTTGTGCGGCGCGCGGCCCAGCGTGTGCGCGCCGGCCAGCGCCGCGCCCGCGCCCCCCGCGCCCCCCGCGCCCCCGCCGCCCGCGCCGCGCCCCAGCGTCGCGCTGCCCGACATGCGCGACCTGCGCATACCACACCACTCAGCACCGCGGCGCGCGCTACGTGCGACACGGGTATATCCTAACCAAGATAAGGTCATGCTTATCGTACTAAGCTTGAGGTTAAAAGTAAACAAAATCTTGGGATTTAGGAATTGGTTTGCAAACGCCAGATGAAAAATTTTATTGACTATTTGATAAGCACGAAAATATCCTTATGACCAGTTGAAGAGAAAACTTAAAGAAAAGAGGACAAGAGAAGACTTTAATTAAAATAATCTTTGATAATGGACGCTGATTCTTGTTAGATATGATTGTGCATTATGAGGTACAGAGGGTTAGAAAGCATAGCATTTATATTCTGAGGATAGGTATTGTATCGAAATCAATATATTTTATTAGTCGACTTTTCATTGTACACAGAACATCGAATTTCTTCAAATAGTAGGTTTTTAGTATTTATATAATGACATGTAATTTGTAAACTTATTATATGCACCGGGGTAAGGTACTGCCACTCCAATTTGCTGATAAATTCTCGAAATTACACCCAACAAAATTTTGCTTAACATTTCAGCAAATTAAATTGACCCAAAAACAACACTAACAAAAGGAAGGTAATATATAAATATTATACTCAATACTCATTAACAAAAAACATGGCCACCATAAACTACAGACCTTGGCTTCTCGAAGTCCATGAGTTGCACGTCAGCGCCGTAGGAGGGTGGCTTGCTGGGGCTAGACAGAACGTCAAACATTACCGTGGCCGCGAGGCTACCAAGCATATCCAATTTACGAGGTTAAGCTACGTTGCCGCGGCCGTACATTGGATGAACAGTTTTATACATAAGAGTCTAATATAACAGATTTTTTTTAAGTAGAAATCATGCATGTAATGTAAGTGATCTTGTATTAAAGCTCTGAGCGGCTTTTAATTAATAAAATTTATGACGGTTTTATTGTGCATTTACTGCTTAATCGGATTGTAAAAACGTATTGCAACTATTTTTTGTTTCTTTTTTCCGAGACACGGAAACCACGAAGGCACTTTCGTTTAATTGTTATAAATATTACTTACGGATTAAAGTTTATGTTCTCTAAAAATGCAAAAGAATGAATTTGTGACATTTCGTACAATAGCATATGAGTTTTTGTAGTTATTTATATGCAGTGTGATGTATTGATGTTAGTTACCATGGCAATATTCGAACTATTCTACAAATGATGGACAATTTGTCTGCCGACAGAAATGACCACAAATTGGTTATCGCGCTCAACATTGACCGCAGCTACTAACACTTAGCAGCGAACAAATTGTCCATCATTTGTTCAGCGCGCTAGTAGCGTGTGCGCTACTAACCTGGGTCTATCGAGGTCCATGAGCTGTACGGCCGCGCCATATGAAGGCGGCTTGCCGTTGGGGTAGTGTGCGGGGCGCGGGAGCGTGCGCGACGCCTGGCTGCTGCCGCCGGAGGATAGGAAGGGAGCTTGTTCCTCACCGCTGCCGCTGCGTCTACGGTAAAACAATAGTTTAGAATACTTGGACATCGTTAAACATTGGATATATTTCGAGAAATTCAACAAGTGAAACACGCGCTCTCATAAAACAGAAAAAAAATGAAGTAGTTTTATGTAGGTACATAAATTTTCTTAAATTATGACTCAGAATCGTAGATGAGTACTTCTTATTATATTGCTATACATTGAATATAATTTATCGAAGACCATTCATTTGTAATCCTAGCTGAGGTCCTAACTCGCCGTATGTCTCAAAATCACAGTTGGAATTAATATTATACAAAATTCTAAACTAAACAGTTACACATACTTGGTGTTGATGTATATCCAAGCGTGCGAGTCGACCAGTACGATGGCAGTGAAGAGGAAGCCAGCTGCAACAGCCGCAAGCAGCTGGAGCGATAACGCCTGGAAATAAACACGTCGTTATAAACCTGGTTACAACATATTATGGAAGACGGATGAAGCAGGACCCGTGCGTTATAAATCGCAGTCTTTCTCGCAACAAACTATTTTCGATTGTTGCGAGAAAGAAAAACTTTGTAACCTGCCTCTCTAGACAAGTGGCATTTCGACAAACGTTAACGATGCAAGAAATCGCATATATGATATTCAATGTATGGAAATGACGTCGTTCGTAAAGTTTCGATAAGTCACGTGACTTATACTTGTCACTTCCATACATTTGAGCGTTTCGATTAGCGTTAACGTTTGTCGAAATGTCAGCGCGCTGTTCATCACAACAAGCGCACTGCACAACACTACTAGTGCGCTGCGCAACCCTACTAATGCGCTGCGCAATCCTACTAATGCGCTGCGCAACCCTACTAGTGCGCAACTCTACTAGAGCTCTACGCAACACTACTAGCGCACTGCGCAATACTACTAGCGCACTGCTTAACACCGCCAGGGCGCTACTCAGCACAACCTGAAAGGTAGGGAGATAAGTTTCGCGTGCAACACATACCTGCAGGCCGGCGTCGCAGGCAGCACGTGCAGCAGCCACAAAGTATGCGCGAGCCATGCGGCACTCCAGCGCGCCGCTCAGCGCCACGAGCGCGCGCTCCGCCTCGCCTGTGCCTGCTCCTAGCGCGCCCAGTGCTGGCTGCAGACCTACACACGCACACGTAACATTACACCGGCCAAAACTGATTAAAAAATATATTACTTGATCTTTAACTATACTAAAATGAGAAAATTCGAATTCATATGACTTCAAAAAAAAAACGAATTTGTTCACATCTATCGCTATCATCTTCTTACGCTGTATGTTACTGGCCAGGAAATAGAATTTTGATTAACTTGGCGATTAAGAAAATCGCCGCCCATGTAAATGATCAGAATTTGTCATCATACCAGGATCATTGAAGAGTTGCGGCGCTCCGCGGGCTAGCACGGCGAGCGCTTGTCTCACAGCCACGACAGCGCGTTGTGCGTTCCTCAGCTCAGCGGTCAGAACGTTCTCACGGGATACCTTGCACGATAAGTAGTAGTGCACCATCTGTAAATTGTACCAATAATCATGAATGTTAATGAAATTTATAACTAGGCAGGGTGATGTAATCTAACAGGCAGTTCCAGTTCCACTTTAGATAATTCCGTCACCTTAATTGTCGTAATTGCTATTTCAATTTACAAATCTAGCAGCAAACATATACTTACTTATATCATATCGAATATCGAATAGATGACTTTTTTGACATTAAAAGTTAGTATCGACCTGATTTTTTTCGCCGCCTTAACACAGTACGGCGCCTTCCGCTAGCACATCACTAGCGCGTCCAAATTATAGTATGTGTACGTACGTCTTGCGGCAGGTAGTGCGGCGCGTGGTGCGCGAGCGCGGCGGCAGGGTCCTGGCAGGCGTCGGCCGCGGCCACGGCGCCCGCCGCCAGCAACGCGCCCGCCAGCCAGCACACCACCAGCGCGCCCAAGGCACCAACCTGCATAACACACACATTTAAATATCTTGTTAAATTTATATTTACGTTAACTGGACTCCAGTTCCGACTGTATAACACCGCCGCCGCAGCACCAGCCCGCCATGCAGCCCGCCCAGCGCGCCACCTCCCACACCCACGCGCGCTGCGGACACCACGCTAGACCTAACTGTACTAACACAGAGCAGCAGCAGCGCGCGGCGCGAGCGGCGCGCGGCGGCGGCCAGCAGCGCCACGCACACGGCGCCGCCGCAGCACCAGCCCGCCATGCCGCCCGCCCAGCGCGCCTCCCACACCCACGCGCGCTGCGGACACCACGCTAGACCTAACTGTACTAACACAGAGCAGCAGCAGCGCGCGGCGCGAGCGGCGCGCGGCGGCGGCCAGCAGCGCCACGCACACGGCGCCGCCGCAGCACCAGCCCGCCATGCCGCCCGCCCAGCGCGCCTCCCACACCCACGCGCGCTGCGGACACCACGCTAGACCTAACTGTACTAACACAGAGCAGCAGCAGCGCGCGGCGCGAGCGGCGCGCGGCGGCGGCCAGCAGCGCCACGCACACGGCGCCGCCGCAGCACCAGCCCGCCATGCCGCCCGCCCAGCGCGCCTCCCACACCCACGCGCGCTGCGGACACCACGCTAGACCTAACTGTACTAACACAGAGCAGCAGCAGCGCGCGGCGCGAGCGGCGCGCGGCGGCGGCCAGCAGCGCCACGCACACGGCGCCGCCGCAGCACCAGCCCGCCATGCCGCCCGCCCAGCGCGCCGCCTCCCACACCCACGCGCGCTGCGGACAACACACTCACTGAGAAACACGAAAATGTCAAAACATATAAACGTAATAAAACTTTTGGAAAACCTTCAAAAGCAAAAAAAATAGTTTGTCAACAGTTCCGAAAGCACTTACAGCCGCCAAAAAATATAACACACAGATGTCTACCTGTTATAGTTATATTTGTATTGTTAGCTCAAACTCAATGAGGAAGATAGATAACTTCTTAAAAAGCGCTCCTATCTGAACCACCAAATATTCAGTAATATGTCGGTTCCACATTACACCTGTTGTTTTTCTTAGACTGGAACAGCTCACTACCAACTAACAACCAGTTCCGATTATGTATCCATACATATTTCTGTTGTTCTCTCTGAAACTCTTCATCCAACTTTCAACACAAACCTTCATAAAAGCATCAAGGTTGAGAGCAGCGAGCGGCCGCCGCAAGTTATCAGCGGCGGAGGCGGCAGCGCTGGCGTTGTTCCGAAGAGCGGAGAGCGCGCGCAACAACGTGCCGAGAGCTGTCTGGTTGGCCACGGGCGCGTCCAGCGCGTCTGCCAGCCGTGCTAGAGGTGCGCGGGCACGGGATCCCATAGCCTCTTCCAATATACTTGACTGAAAAGGAATAATGTACTTTTAAGTACAAAAACATTCCAAAGATTTGGAACTGACTAAAATGTTGCGAGAAAGGGCGTTAATCAGCATTTTACATCCACTCCAACCAAGCTACTTTCTTCAGAGGATCACTTTAACTGGGTATCTTGGTCTTTACTGATTCACGCTGTCAACTCAAGGACGTATTTGAAAAGATTGGTTATCTGAATATTAGAGAATTTTTCGACCCAAAATTAATGTCGGGCAGCAGTAAACGGCTATACGTCGAAGTATTTGATAACGTACCTGATTCTTCACAGTATTGACGAGCGCTGCCAGCTGGTTGCCCGCTTGGATGCTCTGTAGCATAGCGTTGTGGAGGTCGTCGTTTCCAAAGAGACCCACGCCGATTGCACCGCAACATAGCACCGATAATATCATCAGCGTTATCTAAGGACGAAATAAAGTTTTTACGTCTGATTTAAGACAATAATTCTTAGAAAACCTTCATAAATTTTGGTCTTGAGATACGGTCCAAGGACTACCAAAACTGTAGATTATGTCATCATATTTTAAAAGAAAATGGACTTTTCCCGAAGTTTCAGTGCTTAATGGTTTAAATAATGACGAGATAAAGTAGAACTAATAAATTATAATAATTATTATTATTATTTGATATTAATTAACACAGAATTCATTGAATATTGTTAACAAACCATGTAACATATATTTTATTGATTACGGCCTCATTTTTTATATATACATTATTGGATCACGAAAACTATGGAGCCATGTAAAAATTTGTAATTCTTCAATAGTCGTGTTCTCTGTAAAGTAAAAAAAATAAGAAAAAGCTTAAGTTTTGATCACTACTTTTACAAACATTGTATAAACAAAGATTACTTTTCTAAAGTAACATATCTTAGTTCACATTAAACGAAAAGCTATGCACTTAGCATTATTAATTCTTTTGATCTTGGAATCAGAATAAACACAGATGAAGCGCACTTCCAATAAACTTATAGCTAACAAGTTCATAAAAATATTTACTTTATCTTTGAAGGAGAGATCAAAGATAAGTAAGTTCATCGTCCTTCTTTTTTTTTCTTCAATCATTCCACATGTACATAACTTGCCTTTTCCATGTGTATCGCTAAAACGTCACAAGCTACCAACGTCGTATAATACAGCATAGAATATGTACTTCTTTTGTTAAATTTAAATAACGGATTTTAACTACTTTAGGGTAGAGGGCTGAGTATGAAAATTCAAAATCGAACTAGTCCGTCAAATAGATTAAAAAAATATTTGACTAGTACTATAAGCTTTTTTTTTAAATAAGAAAATACTAAGCAGATAAACGGAATCTAAGTGAGTGACTAATGACATCTTGCTTTCGCACAAAATGTACGATATTGTGACGTCATGCGATATTTCCAATCAATGTATCGTCGTGAGTTTTTGGTAACGTAAAATAAGAAAAAATACGCAATCAATATTTCTAACAATCTATCAGATGGTCATAGACATTCTTTTGTTTTCATCTACCCTATTACGCTATTCCTTCTATGCAAATTAAAAGTATTATTACTAGATCGCTTTCAGGATCTACTCCTGGGCACAAACCTCTTGCCATGTGGACAAGGAACAAGCATTGATCACTACACTTGCTCATTGCGGGGTGGAATTGAAATCCAGATTTACTCATGATTTTTTCCCTCGCCGATTGTCAATTATGTCTTAGATTAATTAAGAAAGTACATATAACTTTGAAAGTCACATAGTATTTGCCTGTAATGGATTTGAACCTGCAACCTTGCGCACACAAATACGTTTATTAACCGCTGGGGCACCACATTTTTTTACTTGCAGTCCACGATCATTGAGCAAGTATGGTATAGAATCTGAGGTGTTAATTTCCTTTAAACAGTCAAAACTATTACTTAAGTCTCCTTCTTCCTTTTCCTAAATTCTAGTCAATTTCTTCTTAAACTGGGTCTCATTTTTAGAGTCTATAAAAATGTTAATGTAAAAAACATGCCAAACAAAACATATGATCGTCGGAGCACGTGTTGTTTGAATCATCTCTGTGAGAATTATTTTGATTGTGTTCGCAGACTATATATAGACCGACGATACCCTTGGGGGCGAAAATGATGACTTTATCACACGTATGTCAAACAAAGTTAAGTTGCAGTGTCGGAATATTGTGACTGGGATTTAAAGTGTTTGTTTTATAAATTGCTTTAGAGAACACTTTTATTTAATCTAGATAGATCACTTATTGATTTATCTTATTTGTACGTTACTTTACATAAATGCGTAGTGGGTGGTGTAATCTCATTTGATATGAACATTTTACGTTATCTATCTATAATCGGTCAGCTTTGGGGAGAAAAACAAGAAGTACAAAAAAATTATCATCATAACCCTTGTTGGAGATCAACAAATCATATGGTTGTTAGCAGAACCCAACATTAAACTCGACATAGACGCGCAAACGAGGCCATCATAAAAAACCCATTTATATTTCCTAACTAACTTCAACTTGCATCGATCAAGCAGGAATCCGTTTCACCACAAATCTTGTTAAAGAGTAAACCTTCGATTAAGGAAAATTTGAGATCGTGGTTTATTGTAATGAAACCTTATCGACCACAGCTTATTTAAATGGGAAGAGGCCTATGCCCTGCAGTAGGATCATAAGATGGTATTATTATTGATATTATAATTGCTTGAAATTGTGTTACCTTCAAAGCCGTAATACTCCTGGGAGGCCGTTGTTTCCTGTCGCAGCATCTTGTCAGCAGATAGATGAGCAGCACTGTCAGCGTCAGTATCAGCCACGCGCCCGGTATCGAGCCGAGGATGCCCAAGCTCTGAAATAAACGTTCTTTATTCAGCAAAAATATTAAATGGACGAGAAAGGCGGTAAGCATTCGTGACTTGTTAAGAAATAAGTAGCTGCAGTTTTATATACGAATGCAGCCATGAAACAGACAATGCTAGATTAATTAAATATTCTTATTATATACCTACCTAAAACATACTTCAAAAAGCTATTTTTTTTACTATGATAACTCACCAATTATTTTTTAGACAGTAGGTAGGTATATACTATATATAAATTTAAAAAAAAAAAGGTAACTAGCAATATGGGTGAAATTAAACCCCTTTAATTTACACATCTGGATGGATTTAAAATACCCACATAATAATATGCTCCGCTCTCATACTCGTGTGGCTTTAATTACTATTGGCTACCTAGGTATTTTGGCTATTAGTAGCCTATTTTAACACTTTGTTTAGTATAATTTTGTAGGTAACAAATTACTTACTCATTTCTACTTTTATAAGCCGTCATATATTGAGACAAACGTTTCATACCGTCTAAGTGCACTCTTCCGGGCTATGATTTGTATCATCGCATGCCCAGCGTACAGTTGTGGACCCGCTCTTAAATATAGATAAGGATCTAATGTCGGGGCGGTCAAAGCGCGTTTCATAAGTCCGCTTTTATCAGGGAATGCACTGCACTGGATATTTATGAAACTGTAAATGTTAATCTTCTGGTCAACACAGACGTCTTTCGTCAGTTATCACCGCGACCCTTAATCTCGATCTACCGAAAATAAATGGTTCTTTAAATCAATGATGTACTTAATTAATCCTGTTTAAGACTGCTGTCTGTCAAAAATGCTTATTGATAACTTTTACTTATGTCAATTTTTATTTAATCATTGTGTAATGTAATTAAGCATTGTATTTATGAATACGACAAGATATGATTTGACTCATACAAGCAAACATTATGTGAAGCTTATAATTATAACTTAGCGCCACCATAGATCAGCTGTAAAGAGTTTCTTCTAGCTAAATCCCTCTTTGATATCGGTAATGCCTTATACCTATATGGATAAAGTCTTAGTAGGTACGGCACTCAAATAAGCTGAGAAACTACAGAACACAGAACTTCCAAAGCCTCAAAATTACCTTTTGTTGAAAGGGTGAGTTAAAACTTACCTCTAGGTAGACTGGTGAGTTCGGTGCGAAGGTGTCGTTAACGCGGTGTAGCGTGACATTGATGTGCGGCAACGCGTGGAGGAGCCGCGAGAGACGCGGCGGCGAATACTCGTCCGAGACGCCCGGCGCGCCCATCGCGACCTGACGCGATCACACCTGGGGAAGAAGCAGATAACCACTGGAAGAATACACAAGGGTAAACAACTACCTACCTAGGTTTACCTAGGCAGCACACTAACATAGTTTAGGAAGAGGCAAAAAAGTTTCCAAGCCGTTAGTGTCGGCTTCTAGTCTCACCGGATTCAGGTTAATACCAGTGTTTTCATATGTAATAAGAAGTGACGTCACTATCTAATTATTACAGGTACTTAACCTTTTTTATAAAGCTCCTATCGCATTTTATACTACGTACAGTTAAGTGCTACTGTAATATTAGCGCACATGTGAGCCACGAGGTTAATCTTAATACTAACTATACATGTGTACTATGTTCATATCCAAATATAAAAGTAAAATAAACGCCATTTTGAATTAATCAACAAACCGAAAGAAAACTTATAAAACTACTCAAGTACTTCACTTGTTTAACAGCGACAAGACGGCACATAAGTCTGGTAAAAAAATCAATGAAACTTGAACTGTTAGCGACGAGTCATCCACCACGATATTGCTAATAGTAAACTAAAATTAGCATCTATTCACAAATGTGGAACATCTGTCGCGACTCGTGGAAGCTCACACGCTGACTGCAGACAAAACAAACTTAAATCATTGTCTATTGAATATTAGTTGACAAAACCGTTTTGTAGAGCAACTTGTTCATAATATTTAGCGTCGCAAATCTAACATTCATGGCAAATTATAAGTATCTACTGTCACCTGAATTTGTGTGTGTGAACCGTGTTTGAACTCCAACCTTTTTAATACAGAGCTCTATATAGTAATTCAATTCAATAAAAGAGGACAAGTGGGTTAGGTACACGTAGCGTTAAAAAAAAACGGAGTTACTTAGTGAATTTGGTGGGCTGTGGCATTAATACATTATACAGTTTAATTTCTAAATGTTGGTCTTATTTGAAATAAAAGAATCGAAAACTAAAAGCAATATTTTTTTCTTGTTTACACTTTACTGTATAAACTTGGTATAAGTTAACCTCCTTTAAAGAAAACTTGTAAATCCCCAGCACGCCGTAGACGTCACGTTTGCGGGACGAAACGGCTTAAACTGCACTTAATTGGACAACAAGAATGCAATTTATATAAGAGCACTTAATACAAACTAGACTCTTATAAAAAACGGTACGGTAAAATCATAGTCCGTATTGTTTTGTAAAAAAATATCTGAAACCGCGGTGAACAACCTCAAATATATTTCATTACTTAAAAAGCCTGAATAAGATAACATAGTCTGAAGCGTTTCGCAAAGGTCAAAGAACTTTATAAAGATACGCTCACACGAAATGAAATATGATAAACACGTAGAAACAAAAACTTGAGCTAAGGCATTAGATTTGAACGGAGTGAAAGAAGCTTTGATATCTTAAGAACACAGTATGACGGGACATCTAATTCCTTTACGAGACAGAATTTTCCAGACGAAGTTTTGATACGTTAACTTTTCTAAGAGATTTTACCTCGTCTATTCAAGGGATTTCAAACCTTTTGCTTATAGGAAAGAGTTCATTACAGCTTGTTTCGTCTACGTCTGTTATTGATGGCCTGTACGTCTTCCCTATGTCTCCCGCATGGCGTAGACTTATACATCGTAGTTGTCTATTCACTCTCGTACTTACCGCAACTATCTCCCGATATCTCTGCCTACGACGCCATGGCGGGTCGCACTTGAGTGTACTTCACTTTCACCGCGGGGACATCTGTAACAAATGATGGTGTAGAATTAATTAAGGGCGTACAGCTGCCAAAAATGGCGGTTACCATAGAGTTATAAATATAGGTTATAAATGATAGCATGACAGATTTTATTAATCGAAATAAACATGTATATTTGAATCACATTCTTTTTATTTGCACAGGCCAATGACCGTTAGAATAAAAGTCTATTTATATAATTTTTATAATAATTGTTGACTCTGATGCTTTATGAAAAAACTACTTTGTACTTGTAAATCAACATTGCGGTCATTTCAGTTTACATATAAAACACACCTACTGATCAAATAACATTGTGGTCGAATCAAAATATTGGTACTACACTTGATACCATCAATCCACCTTAATGTTTACTGAAAACTAGTGGAACACATTAATTTTCCCGTTCGTTCGACGTATACGGTAACAAGAAACCGTACAGAACGCCTCACAGCTTCGCCGTGACTTTGTAAAACAATCAGAATGAAATACGTGGCAACAAATCGTTTGGGTGTACGTGGTCTAAACAAAACCGACCACACGCAATGTGTGGTGCCCATTAAATGCGCCAACTACGGCCCGTTGTTCTTACAATGTGGTGTTATCTCTACCATTAAAATTATCTTGAATGCATTCGCTCGCATTTCTCAGATAACTAGACACTGTATAAACTAGGAATAAACGAGAGGTGGTCTAGGATAGTGTTACAAAACCAGATCTGGATATTATGACACCGATAAAGGATTCATATAATCATTCCATTTGCTAAGTCTGAATATGAATAGCCTACACATATTAGATCATCTTTGCTGTAGGTATCCAGTGGAACCACTTATGAACTATTTTTTAAATACTCTTCAAGATAAAATTGAAAAATTTAAAGTGAATCAAAATTGTCGAACTATAAGAGACGAGATCTCAGTTTTAAACGAGTTCCAGTTCTTGCATATGCCAATTTAGAATCATGACCTATTCGTAGATAAATTAGCAGTGACCGATATACAATACAAAACAACTTTACTTAAAGAGCTATTTAACAAATTAACGCAGATCGATGCAGATCATGAACCCCTGCAGATCGACTGGAGATGGAAAACCTTACAGTAGTTAAAGCATAACATCATGAAATGTCTGGAAAACGTATATCTTCCGCAAATGAATGCGCCCCAACAAGTGGGGCATTAGTAAACGCATTAAAATCATAATAAAGCGACATTACGAGACGCCAAGCGTTGTCACGCAAGGAATTACTAACAATTGAGCCGAGCAGGCGCCGCTATTGAGCCGTTTGTTACAGCAGGCTTTTAATTAGAATCAAATGTGTATGGGAATATTCAAGAATAAATACTTCGTCAATTTGCTTTGAAGGAACCATTGTTTGTCATTCAAAGAGTATTTGAAGATCGGCTAATAGATGCCGTCGTAATCGTCAGCACCGCAGCTAAATGACCAAAATTGTAGCTGGTACTAGGTGAGATCAGCAGCCTCGGCTTCTACCATATTTTATACTAATCCTGGAGAAACACAGGGTGGCTGGTAGATTATACTATAATTCTTATAAGCACTTGGTTAGCAATTCTACCGTTTTGGATTTACCGTAAAGTTTCGTTGGGTACCTACGTAGAAAATAGCCGCGTTTTTAATTCCATGAGACCAAAATTATAACGAATGCAAGTAATCCTACGTGCACACGATCCCGTAGAGTGCTCATTCAGATATTACGCCACATTATTACCTCCATCATATGCGGATTTCATGACATGCACTATGCATTCGCGGCGTAATTCATGGGAGCTAGCGAGATACAAAAATTAAATAAATGATCACTAAAAAACAGAACTAAAAAATAAACTACCTGAATTCGAACTACTGCAACAATGTTCCATGAAACAGATATCCAAAATGGACACAAAATGAATATACATATTGGGTTAATTGATGATATAACCAACACTAATCCTTACTAATATTATAAATGCGAAAGTAACTCTGTCTCTCTATCTGTCGTGCTTTCAAGCTAAAACTACAGAACCGATTTAAATAAAATTCGGTACACAGTTAGTCCAGAGCCTGAGAAAGGACATAGCCTTCTTTTTGCCGCGATAACCGCCATCCCGCGTGGATGGCGGTTATCGCAGAGCCGCGAAAAACAACTAGTAGTGAATAAGTATTCCTACTACATTTCGCTCCGCATCGTAACTTAGACCGTACCTCTATGAGTCACGAGTCACGACCAGTCACACAAGATGTTGATGTGAAAACTTCCTTTTTTGCTGTAACCACTGAACTTGTACTATATATCCATGTACAGGCGGACTAAAAAGGCTGACAGACTATCTGTCTAGATGTACATTCATGGACAAAATTTTACGCGTGATTATATGTAGGTAATCTTTCCTTTACTAGAAATGGGCACTTGTGTATTTATCATAACTAAAAAGAATATCTATATAGGTTTATACCGAGTATTTCTCTTTGGGAACCATATTTTAGTAGAGTGCATTTAGAACCGCATCTTTGTTTTAAAAACATTATTGTTTTGGATCTAATCTATTCCACGTTAGTAGTCATCAAATATTATCTACCTAATTTGTAGCAACGTCATGGAATTTTCAAATTCAATATACGAGAAACATAGCTAGTTGCTCCTAGCCTTTAGTTAGAAGACGTTTATTTCACGACAGTACACCTGGTGTAATCTCTACAACTGGACAGACTAGATACTTGGAATCCCTCGTCAGCCCTCAAGTGGTGTGTGAGAACTCTAAAGTAGCGTAAACCGATTACCCAATTAGCGATGTCGATAATATTTGCAACGAAACCGGTTATTTTCTTGTCCCCTAGTTCTAGTTACTTGAGTTGTTTTTTGTTTTATCCTCGTGTAATTTCCACTTCAGGCTACAGCTATTATGTAAATAAGCATTCTTCTGTTAATAGATTTGACTTGTCTAGTATCTCGTATCTTATTGATTTTTAAGTAGCGTTGTTTTTCATATTACTCTTTTCCTGCTCATAACTTTCTTGATTAGTTTGTTGGTTTGAGCGTGAAGGAACACTGATTACTCACCATTCTTGCTTACTGCGTGATAGTCATAACACGACTTAGTTTAATATTTAACATTTGAATATAAATGATATCTACCTTAAAGGAAAGCTGTCTACTAACTACTATGTAAATTATTTCCTTAAACTTATACTAAAGCATAATAATGATTATAAACTAAATATACATTGCAAAGCTTCACAATTCCCATATGATAAATTGGTTTCTATTCCACAGTAAAACGCGAGCGTTTAAGTTTTATCTGTCTGAGAATGAACGAACAGAGTTATGCAAATGGTTAGCAGCGTTAAAACTAGATCGATAGAAAGCTCTAGTCGCGTGTAGTAGCTCGTAAAGTTTTATTACAAACATAAGGACGGCTCACGACACACGGCACGTAACTGTACATCTAGTTAATATCCATATTTTACACAAGTGGCGAATAAAAAACTGTCTTCAGAAAACTCGGAATGGCTTCGTCAAAAATTCCGTCTCAGTCGGTCCCATGTCGAAAGAATCGAGCTTTATAAGTGGTTATAAGTTTCTCCGTTTAAATGGTACTGTTTTGCAAAAGATGGGTGTACCTACTTCAGCAAAAACTAGCTTTACGAAGATATGCTGGGGTAATAACGTATTTTATTTTCCTGATTGAATCAGTTGCGAATTCCGAGACGAGACGTTTTCCTTCCAATGAGCTAACATCATAAGCTTCCTCTTCAGTACCTATTATAAACGCAGATGAAAAAATACAAAAGGCTTCACAATATTAAACCTAGCTATGTAGGTATTCTGTAGAGCTTTAGCAACTGCGAGTCTAAACTATACCGCAACAGAAGTGGCTCAGCTGCGGACTCCGCGAGAGTATTTTAACTTTCACTCTACTATTCAACTGCAATTATTTAATTTAGTTTCCAGCAATTAGAAACCACTCTTAACACTATTGTGAAGCGAAACACAGTAAACGGTTATTTATTAATGCAATAACTCAACCGTCTTTTAATAACTCCAAAAGAAACATTGAACACACTTAATCCTTACTTAATATTATAAATGCGAAAGTAACTCTGTCTTTCTGTTTGTCGCGCTTTCACGCCAAAACTACTTAACCGATTTAAATGAAATTTTGTACACATATAGTGTAGAGCCTCAGAAATGACGAAAGGACTTTTTGCCGCGATAACCGACTTCTACGCAGGCGGAAACAGCTAGTTCTTATATTATATTTGCAATTTGCAATACCAATAAAATTATATTGGCCTCTTCTATCAGAAGTTCAGTCACTAGGGATTGTGAGCTTTATATAGGATTAGGAAGTACAAATAAACCGACAGAATGCGAGTGCCAACAGAATAAACAAACAAAACACAACTTTAATACTTTGTAATGAAATACAGCTTTATTAAAACATACCAAAAGAGAATGTCCAACTTGAACGATTTCTTTATTACGCTATCAGTTATATCCATAGAGTAAACATAGACAATCATATAGCGTGCGCATCGCTAGTAGCCCCTTATGCGAAGCGTAAGCACAATTTTAGCTAAATGTACTGCGCTTGTTTACTAATTTATGTGATTTCCCGGGTGACGACAGACGTTTATGCGAAAATATCAAAGGTTCCGGTATTATTAGGGTAATATTAGGTTATGAGATAGTTTTAATAAAACGGTGCGCTCTGTTTTGACTCAATTTTTACAATTTTACATGTTCATACTAGTGCCAACAGTTCATACTCGACATGGACACTCTATAGATTACTTATTTATTCCTCTAAGGTTTTATCGCATACTAGCTGTCTCTCGCGACTTTGCCCGCGTCTTTTAGTTTCAACGGTTTTTACATTTTTGCAACATTTTTCATGTATCCTCCGCTCCTTTTGGTCGAAGCGTAATGTTATATATGTAGCTTATAGCCTTCCTCAATAAATGGGCTATTCAACCCTGAAAGAATTTTTCAAATCGGACCAGTAGTTTCTGAGATTAGTGCGTTCAAACAAACAAACTCTTCAGCTTTATATATTAAGATAACACCAGCGCTATTACCGTAAGGCTCGCAGCGAATAAAACAATAACTGTGCATTATTATCCAATCGATATTGACCTATACAGAGCTCACGAAGTCACGACAATGCAGTAATAATGTTATCATGGCTTCAAACATTGTTGCACAGTGCAGTGAACTGGAGAAATGCTTTATAGGGACCACTGGGTTCCTTCCTTTGTAATTGTACGTCATTTGTATTTTATGCTAGAAGCTCGAGGGTAAATCGTACGGATTGTATGTCGGGATTTGTACGAGACAAGAGCTGAAGTCACGAACATATTAAATTACAATTGAACTTTGAAATATTTTGTTATTTAACAACTAAGTGAAGCTTCGGGACTGCTTCTTTATCGACGTTCTTAATTAATTACATTAAAGAATCTTAGTAAAGTCATGAGCTGCTATACAGGTATTTAACTGAGTAGGTAGTTTTTGCTTGTAGATATGATCACACTCAACCCAAGCAGTTGGGGGTTTTGCCGATACAATTGTGAAAATAATTCAATCGTCTGAACAAATCAATTTTTTCCAGTTTCATTTGAATCAGTGTTAGAAATGTAGGATATCTCAGTTCTACAATGGAAGCTTTATCTGTAACAATTGGAACAATAAGCAAGTTCACTCGTGTTCAGGCGAAATAAACCTTACTAATATTATAAACGAAAGTAACTCTGTCTATCTGTCTGCCTGTCTGTCGCAGTTTCACGCCAAAACTACTCAACCGATTTAAATGAAATTTGGTACACGGATAGTCTAGAGCCTGAGAAAGGACATAGGCTACTTTTCGCTGCGACAACGCATCCACGCCGCCGGAGTCGCGGGAAACAGCTAGTATTTATAAAAAAAGAGGTCACGCATTGTATATAACTATGACTCACTAAAGCTTTTACGAAAGTTGCTTAACTGCCAAAATCTATACAAAACACAACCGAAAAAGTCTTATGGCTATTACAATAGGGTTTAAATTGATCTTTTAATTTGTGTAATAGATATTTGTGCTGACCAAAATTAGCCTAAGCATAGTAAACGTGGTATATGGGTACCAAATATAGAATAGGATATTGCACCACACATACCGTTACACGATCTCGAACGCTCGCCTTTGTGCGGCGTACACGATAAGTTCCACGACTCGCTTGCATACGATCGTAGAATGTCATCGCCACGTATTTGTGTTTGGGGAACAACTCACAGATTGTATCATTATTCTTATGAATGGAGTTAGCTGGCGAAAATCTGGATAATCCAGTTTCAAAAGTTAGACACAAGATTTGCAAAAGCATTTCGTAAGGAGTGGAGAGGAGGGGTACTGAAGTTAAATGATAAAAGATATCCGGACACAAGATTACTTGCATCTATATGGAACCATTCTGATTTAATATCCCATGTGATATTACAATTCCAATAATTTGATAGAACTGATATCAAAACAGGATAAGTCGCGTCATGTGCATAGGGTAGATAGGTGCCTACAAAGATAATAATATTCTCATCTATAAAAAACATGTCGCAATAGGTTAATTTGGCGCATTTAAACGTGTTAGCCAATCGAACATCTACGGAATGAGCTCTTGGACAATACGGCTATAAAGATATTCATCATCCTAAATACTGCAGCCTGTATGTATGATGTCGGAACTGCAACATTATATGCGACGGACGCTGAAGGATACACATACTTATTCCCAAATGGTTATCTGTCGCTCACAAAAACATCATGAAACTTAATGGCTACTTAAATTGAATTGCAATTGAGTAGGTATTCGGTCATTAAGCTATAACGTTCAATTTTTATTATTAAATCGGAACAAAGGAAGCTTCACACAATGCTTCAATAACCTCCAATGAAGAGCGCACACCTAATCAATCAGTGTTGCCCATTGTAAAAGATAAATATCATTACAACCTATTGTTTTTAGAACTTTCTATTTCGCTAGACATTGATGGAGTGTGACGGATTGCAAATTGTTATATTTATTTATGTAGCTTATTGCGCATCAAGCTCATTTATAGTTTTGTCAAATTAAACACACAAACGAAAAAAAATCCGACCTTTATTTGATGTTACAGATATGGTGTCCTCACTTACTTTTTAGAGTAGGCCATTCTGCGTTGTTAAAATAAATTTAAAATGTGTCACAATTTGCATATTGCAGTACGAATAAATTAAACAAAGTGATCTCTCAGTTTAATTCAGCTTTTTATAAACTTATCTTAAGAGCACATCAATATTTATATCGAAGCAAGACTATAACTTATCCATATTCAAAGACATCATAAATAAAAGCTCACAAAAGAACTTATCTAACTATTAAATCACGACATGAATCATTGTTTGTACTCGATGATATTTAAGTGCCTATCGATTACATTCATCATTGTCTTTACAACAAATTACAAATACAAAGCAAAATCCATTCTGCTGTGGAATGAGCTCCCTCTTGAATTCAGGACGGCTAAAAATCGTAATTGGTTCAAATCAAAAGTCCAGGATCACTTTTATCAGCAAACTTTGGCAAAATCGACACAACGTTAGAAGCTTCATAACTGGCTGTTTCTCTTCTAGTATATATATTTATATATAATAATGTATGTATTATATTATGAAGTATTTAAATAAGTGTATATTGTATAATAACTTAATATATTTAGCAGCTATGAAATCTATTAGTCGTCCTATAGTACCATCAATTCATGGAGGCGGGCTTTTTTATGGCAGCAGCCAACTTGGCCACATTGTGAGCCACATAATACCTGACTACGATCCCAGTGACGTTGTAAACTGACATATTGGATGGACTGTCTTATAAAGTGTGAAAATTTACTCTCTGGCACAGTTGGCAACGTGACCCCGGTTGGTAGACCGCCAAGTCTGCCAAACAAAATGCTATCAAAACAGTCCGTAGTGACGTATGTTATTGGGATTTACATAGCTTTAGGGCAAGCTGCACCTGCAACGATGCTGCGCTGTACTAGATTAGCTTAATAACATTGTTATTTATAAATGTATGTCAGTTACCTCCGGGTTCCAAAAGGCTGATCAATTTACTCTGTTGTCAAAACAACTGATCACGGCTGTGATTGGTCGAACAAAAGACTAACAACCAATCACAGCTCTTTAAATGAGGTGTAACAGGCGATTAACTAATGTTTGTGTTGATCAACCTTTCAGAAACCGGGGGTTAGGCAATCTGAGTTCAATAGCTACTTAGTTTAGGTTTTACATAGTATTCTTTTAAAAACATAAAATTTTGCAGCCGAGATTCTGAACAAAACAAATAAAATTAAAGAGAAAAAGAATTTATTTAACTTATACTTTATTAGCAAAAGTTTAAAACAAATATTGTTTCATAAAGTAATCATACAAGCGAGTTTATAATTAATTTCTGAATGCTAGCAATAACTTTAACGTTCAGTTTACTTTAAACCTCTTGATAATTATAATCCATTTGACATAATAAGGTTGACAAAAAAGGTTGCACTCCAATTGGCTGTATGTCACTTCGCAAATGGTTTGGCGACATCAATACACATGTGGCCACACAAAGCTATCAGGACACAACAGACCACGGGACGCCTATTGTCAGTCCATTGTAGTTATTTGGCTATTGTGATTCTCAACACGTGTCGCAAATAGTAATGCGTTTGTGCTCTGAGTACAAATGGTACACGAGTTAAATTAAAATATCCGTCAATGTTTTCTGTAAGATCAATTAAGACATAACTTTTAAGCTATAACGATAGTCATATCGCTTCAATTGTTCGTCGAAAGTTCTACAAGCAATGTTGGTTTATCTATGTGATCCATATATTACTAAGACCCATTTTAACGAAAGATTTAGTTGCTAACACGAGGTTAAATTGACAATATTGTATAACAAACTGTCTATTTTATTTAACCTCGTAATAACATTTAAGTCTGAGTTAAAAAGATAACTCGGGGTCTTGCACGCGGGCCTAAGTATTCTCTAAAATACATATATTTACTTATTCCGTTTACTTTACGAGAGCATTAGTTAGATTTCTTAATTAATTAAAAGACTGTTAATTGTAGTTAGACCGTAATATACTCGTCCAACTTACCTATTCTACGACTATTAATTTATTCATAACATTTTTTACATTTACGAAATAAATAGTTTTTTTTTAAATAAGTATAAATAAGTCATAGTAGTATAATTAAGTAGTTTGTACAGGATACTGCTCTACATTAAGAAGCTAATTTGGGATCAGAGAAACAAGCGAGCATCGATTTACTTGTAGGCAACAGTAGAGATGATTCATTACAGGATTTCCTACAGTGGGCGGTTTTTGTGGCGGTCGATAAAGCGTGACGCAAAATGGATGAAGCTATGAACAAAACAAAGGATAAGCGTGGTTTTAATAATACTTTAAACAGACTTAAATGCACGAGTAGATTGAGAGCTATAATTAGATAGAACTCCAGACAGAGTTAAACATTGAATAGCTTTATTTATATTGTAGGAACAGTCGAAAGCAAGTTAATGGGAATATTGAATTACGAAAATCAACCCTATAACTTTTGAAATAAAGGAGATGACAATGTTTACAAATATTTAAAGACAGTAAATAGTCTGCGTTCATTGCAAGTTGAAGCTCACAAATGAATAGGTCCAGCAAAGTCCGTAAGCTGAGAAAATATTGTGAATACCGACGAGAATAAATATTTAATTAAGAATTGAACTATATTCGTTACTATTTATGTTGATATTGGCTGAGAAACTTAACGTATCTCAATCATCACAGAAAGATAATCCTTGTTATTTGGCACGCAGTACTTATAATATATGCAAATATACGACGAGAAAATTAAACAAGTTAATGTATTAATCGCTAGATATTGTCATATTGTCTAAACAAAGAATTATGTACTATTTTTTTTTAACACAACAAATATTAAGAAACATAAAACCCAAAACCAGGCCATCGTGTTAGTTAATGGATTACACTTAAATTAACTGAGAGCTTGTAGCAGACAGATGAGGGACGGTCAACAGATAACGTCAGTCCAATGTCCGGCACCCGGCCGGCCGTCGTCCGGCGAGTATCCGGCACTGGGCACCGGACGGCAAAGTGAAACTTTGAAGGCAACGGAAGCCAAGTTTTGGCAACTTTATTCTCAGTAGATTAATTTCCCGAATACCCTATAGCAAGGGAGCATGCTGATACTTCACACACTTCCTAATACAACTACTTACTCCCACATTTCAGTCCGGCAAAGTTTTATTAGGTAAACGAAGACAGTATAGTGGAAAACAATATTTTATTGATAGCCAAAAATAAATCCAGAACGTTTTTTAACGGGCTTGCAAAAGGCAAAGCAATTTAAGAATGAAGAAATACATTATTCTTCAGACAATTGCTGATATTATATTCTTTACAAAATAACGAACAATATTTAAAATCATTTCTCAAACTCCAATCTCAAATATTTCCCGCCCACTTCAGATGTGAACCAAACCCGACAATTTTCAAGCGGAAATCTAAACGGGCACCGCCCATTGAACTCACTAAACGGAGCGTAGTAGGAACATTACGTAGGCCCAACTAACTTTAACAATATGTAGAGGAACATAACCCGTGGGCTGGCAGAGCCGCGGAATGCAAAATTAAACAGAGAACGCAGCAAATATTCATAGAAACAGGCTGACGGTACCCGCGTAAAAATTCAGAGAATAGAGACGCCATTCGTATAACATTGTAATTTGTTATACCCTAGTTGGAGCTAGGCTATCACGTTGAGACACTGAATTTTATATACATTCGAGTACATGGAAATGTATATGCTATGTATAGCTGACGTGTTTCATATCGATAAGTAGAAAAAGACATCTTTACCAAGTAATTTTCGAAAGATTCGGAAAAAAATCAAAAGGTCTATTCCACTTTAAACACTTGCAAGAATATTAATAAAAATACATATACATATAAGTAAGATGAATCCATAAAGTTACAAAGTAGATAGTATCCCAAAGTATCCCTTCTCGGTAAAGGCTTCCATTTAAACGCGAAAGCATCTCAGCATTACGTTATATACAACCTTCCTTTTCCGTTTTGAAAGAGTTTATTTTTAAGTTCAGCTCAGTCTCGAGACCTTCCACTTCGGCGACGTAACAAATTGATTTCGTTTCAACATCCTTGGCAATCCTCTTAAAACATCTCGGGTGCATTGCAGATTCAATTTCAATAAAAATGAAATCAATGTATCACTTCTGATGCTATCTAATCAAGTTTATTTTACCACAGTTCATTATAAAAAATGAGAGTTTTCTTTCCTCAATTGTTATGTTACCTTATGAGTATTTGACAACATTTTCCGTTTATCGAGTATACTTAAACAAGCGTCAGGTTTTTTGAAACACGAGGAAAATATGTCGGAAAATCTTAGTTGCAGCCCGTTGTTACGTACGGTTCTCGCCAGACGGGGATAGGGTTTCCTTTATTACATGAAACTTTATAGTCTCGTTTTAGTGATGTAGGCGACATATAAAAACCTAAATAACGACTCGTCACGGAAAGAAATACTGGATTTCTACTTTTATTTTTAGAAAGATTTATGTTTTTTTTTTTAATAGAATATATTTTGAAGAACAAGTCCAATAAGATGGCCAAATACGTAGTTCAAAGCCTGTAAGACGCCGAGAGGACCCTCTGAGGAAATCGCAACGCACCGCCAACAATCTAATTATAAATCAATTGTCTTGTTAGGAGCCGCCGCCAATCCGGCGGGGCCTAAGAGCTCAATTTGTAACTACGCCCCAACTGGTCGCTCTAACCTAGTTTTGTTCGCGAGGAAGTTTCCAATCAAATTTTAATGTGTAGTCAAGGCGATCTAATTGAATTACCTGACCAGATTCTGTGTCGCGTCTGGAAAACAAACTCGCCAATTGAAACTATTAAGGCATTCAGTATTTAAGAAACTATTAAGACTAATTACAACGCGACCATAAACATGGTAGACCATTTTGTGTAATCCTCTCGAGCGTTGATATAAATCGTCAATAAAGTAACTGTGGACAGTAATTACAGTTAGTTTTGATCCTAGATAACCTTTTGTGAACTTGATGTGTTGTATTTGTGCCTCGCTACTACATCAATTATTTAAATTTGACCTTTGTGCCAGTAATCCTGAGTAGGGCTCCCGGTAGTACCGTTCAAGGCTATATTTTGAATCTTAGATGAAAGCTAAGGATTACTTTCGACTGGCCTCCCTCAGCTTTTAGAAAAGCTCTATTCTCAGGTGTAGCCTCTAGATCTAGCTAGCAAAATAGTATCAATCAAGGTATATTACTGGTGCAAAAGGAAGGCGTAACTACTAGAAATAAACAAGAATTCAAACGGAACACTAAATAGGTACTTCCCGGGTTCGTCCCGAACACTAATTGGCTTAATTAATCCGTAGTACTTTGAATCAAATATCAAAAATTTATTTAAATTAGAGTCGGGATAATTAAGGGACCTCGCGCACTAGACTAGACATTCCGCTCTGTGCGCCGCTCCAGACTAGCAGACACTCACTATTCTCGTGTAGAACTCACTGTGTGTGGCAGGCAGGCAGCGAAACCCGCCGTGGGACGGTTTTTCCCACGGAAGCAGTTCCTGGACTGCTATCGGGCGCGTCCCCAGGTGGTGGATAGGGGCATGCTGCACAGTGCAGTACCGGGGTGGACCCGGCGCGGACCAAAACCAGGGGTCTTGGGCGTACCGTTGCGTCCCGTGATGGGGCGGACAAACGGCCAGTGTCTTCCTTTCCTTTCCTTCTTTTCCTTTTTTCCATCCTCAAAGGGCAGTTTGCTCTATCCTTACCTATTCCTACCCAAAATTTCCCTTTTCCTGTCCGGTGGAGACAACCACTTGCAAAAACCGAGGAGGGGGCGGCGGGTCTGGAGAGCACTTACCCTGCCTTCGGACAGGCCTTTTCAAGGCCACCGCCGGCCAACCCGTAAACCTCAACGATAGGTCGGGTGGACCTTACGAGGAGCGGGGGTCTGACCTTAACTGGTTGGGCTGCGAGGAAGGACACCTCTGAAAAAACCCCTAATCCTAAGCTGCGATGCACGGTTAGAGGATGAATGGCTGGAGGGTCTTCAGTCGTTAGTGCCAATCCCCGACGAGGCACCGGTGTATTCGCTATGTGTGACCCCAGCTTAATATTTTTTTAGTATTAAGTAATATACGATATATTTTAAATGTAGATGTTACCAGAAAACATGAGAATTTGTGTCTTTGTTATTTCAGAGGAATATAAGCAGAATTAAATTATCAATTATTTAGTAGGTACCTACAGAATGTTTTACATAATATATTTAGTACGTAGCTATGTGTTTGTAAATAATAATTTATAAGGAAATCCCTTTAGCTTTACCTACTCATTGAACTATTGTTTATTCAATAGGCATTAATACTCTGTATTTAATTTATTCATAGCTCAATTATTTCCCTATTACGTACTTTAAAACTCGACTAATTTAAAATTGAGAAGTACATTAAAATAAAGTTTATTGTTTCTTTCAGCTTCGTTATAATTTCTTAGTACAACGAACTAAAGCCGGCAATGAAAAGAAATGTCCGAACGAATCTAATTAAGAAGTTCTGCTAATATTTTATTAAGAGCCGTGAAAATTAATGGTCCTCGGCCATTTTAACTGTTTCGCGCATGCGTGAAATACTAATTTGACATATTTTGTGAAAAAAGTTTGCTTCATATTTTTAAGGATCAGCTTATTTTCAATTAATGAAGATTTAAAACCGTAAATTATGCAATAATCCATCTTTATAGGCACTTTCAATTAGGGTCCCACGTTTAAGGGCCATTAATATATAATTAGAGTTGGCGCCCAAAGTGGGACTAAATCACTATTTTATTTAAAACGCAACCCAGTTAAGCTCCGATTAAATATTTCAGGGATTTTCATTTTATTGGAGAGATAAAAGAGCAAATTGTTGCTAAAAAACATTGCACGAGTAAAATATGTCGTATAATTAGGTATTGCTCAATAAAAATCACGAATACCGACAACACATTCAAAATTACTTATTAATATCGACACTATTACGAATCGATACGCTAATCATGCCACATCAGAATACGTATGCCGAAGTTCCACAATAGAGCTAAAAAAAAACTATATTTTCATCGTACTACGGCCTATTTGTCTGATACTATGTTAGACACGTGGTAGTGGTGTAGTACCGGTGAATGGAACACGTGGTAGGCGCGGCCGCTCGATACAGCGGAGGCTGCGCGCTGAGCTCCCGCCCGGCGGCGTTGTTACGTATCATGTAAAAGCAAAGCGAATACAAAATAATTATTCTAAATAGTCCGTCAGTTGATTGGACGTGTATTATTTTCCTTCAAATCAATAACAAAAAATTAAAGACATAGCGCTTCAATCAAAGTAGGCGCTTAGGACGTCAGGCCTTGGCGAGAATTGTAGCAAGCATTTTTCAATTCATTTATCTATCTTCATCAAAATTTGTTTACGTGGCAAAAGAAAAAATATTTGTCAAATATTTTTCTGTAATCTAACTGACAGACTAACAAAATTTTCTCATTCCTGTCAAATTGTTATCCTGTATCGCGACACGTAATAAAAATAAGCAATTTCACTGCAATAATTGTGCAAATTTTGTTGCTTTGCTTTTGCAAGATGCGTAACACCGCCGCCGTATACCCGGCGACCAGTGTAGGTGGACCCACCCTATAGCCTATGAAGTGTAGACGTTTTTCTATGACTTTTGTGTTGGTTTAATTAATGGTTTGTTTCGGGTTCCTAAAAAATGAAAGTATAATAAATCATGAGTCGAAAGAATTAAGACGACATTCTTATAATTATAAGGGCTTATCTGTGTCTAGCTAAGTTAATTACTGTTAAATAATTAAAATTAAGCATACTTATTAGGTATGAAATGTAGAAGTAATCTTGATCATTTGTCGATATTGCACGACCTGCGACCACTGGCGCGTCAAGCCAGTGGTCGTAGGTTCGAGTCCTGCCTGAGGTTTAAGTTTTTCCTTTTATTATTTGTATTTAATTACAAATGAGCAAAGATTAATCAGGGATACACACAATCAGGAAAATGTTTTAATTTCTATTATTCTTGATTGGCAAATAAAACTAATTTATCCTACTTTGATAACGTAACTTAAATAAAATTAAACACGAGGTTAAGCCATGTCAAATCAAATGTAACCATGAATCAAAATAAAAGAAAAACAGTAAGAGCTCTTACACACTGGTTAATTTAAATATATGTATCTTAATTATGTATTCAGAACTTTTAATTGACGTGCCCTTATTAAATCGTGGTTAAAATGGTTCCATTGTGAAGAATGTCGAGATATCTTATAGAGATAGTATGTGTTTATAGTAGAGCTATTGTTCCTTCACTAGTCAAAACTCTAATGGATTTCATTTCAGATGTCTGGCCTGTTTGATCAGCCTATATAATAAAATATAATACTCAATTCTTAATTAATTAATTGTTTATTGTACACGTAACACATAAAACAGTAATAAAATAATAAATTTTATGTACATAGGCGAGCTTAACTAAAAATTGAGTTCTCTAACAGCAAAACTTTGAGTGGTAGAGTGATTAAAATATCTAATGAGGATAGGAAGAAGTGTACAATCACAATAAAAATACACATACATAAAAATAATACTCTTGTTCATTGTTAGCCTATGTTATTGTTTTCATATTAATTAAACCCTTGACCCTGGGTCCTTAAAATATAATCAGTATAAAAAAACATCTGATAAAACTTATATAAAGTGCGGAGATCGGTTATTAGTTTTAGGTCATCCAATCACACTTGTAGTAAAGATAATTAGTAATTAATTTAAACAGATCAGAGACAAAGGGTTAGTCTGTCTCGGAGCTACTATTTCTTTTTTTAACACAAGTAATAGCAACGTCAAGCTCAAAAACATTAATCAATAAAATTAATTGTAAATTAAATCGAAGCTATGATTATTGTCCACCCACTCAAAGTAGCTTGTACCATCCATCGTATTTAATACGACGTGCGATTAAAACTAAATGCTTGTTTATTTAAATTAGTTTTACATTCCTTATTTATCTAGACAGCTTGATGGGTAACACGCTTCGACGTCTGATGCAAAAAGGTGTAAACATTAATACAATGCTAATGGAATACTGCAAATAAATTGATTTACAAACTTGTCCTTTATTTTATTACATTGTAAATCTGTCCAGACAAGAACAGTTATTCTGATTAGTCATTAAATTAATGAACCAAAATACTCTAATTGAAGAAAATATACTATTGCTGCTTAAATTCAGTAAAACAGTTGCGATTAATGAAGAGATTGAAAGCCCCGATTAGACAACCATCTCAGAATCAATCAGATACAGTTACATTACACAAACAGCTGTTTATCAGCAGCCCATCTGGCAGACGGATAGTCGGAGAGCTAGAGGCACTCACCACACGACATGTAGGCTCGGAGGCGTCTAATAAACCTAGTTGTTTATTGCCAAGCCAGAACATGACGCCGATAAGACGCGCAAGATGAGCGAGCGCGGGAGAAAGGACCAGATAAAAGAATTTTCTTCTTGTTTTATTATATTTTATACGGTTGCTAACATTTATCATACATGTATTCATGAATGCGAAAAGCTTGTACTTTCATCCAATGTTTCGTAGGAAAAAAGGACCATTTTTTGTCCTTTTAGTTTAGCATGAGTAGACATGACAGCCGTGCAGACTTTATGGGTAGGTTCTTTAAATAGCATATTTATAAATCGTTTTTCAGCAGTGGTTACTGAACATAGGAAATAAACATGTAAATATCAGTTTTAATATATATTTTTAAGTGAATATATTTAGATTAATTGTCACCTTCGCCTACAGCTTGTACCTCATGCCGTTCTCAAGTTCCATCGATCTCTAGCTACGCGTGTACTACAGAAAGGCAACAATGTCTGTTTACTGTCAAACACGGCAACTTTAAAGATTAGAACATTGATTGTTTGCGAACGACGTGCTTATATGTTACGATTGCATACACAGTATCTACTTATTTGTATAGTTTTATAACAACCAATACGCTCAGTATTGCATGTTTTTTTTTCAACAGAGTATTTTTTTTATGTGACGCTTCTTTTACGATACAAATAAATCTGCTTCGTCTTAAAGCATTAAAGTATCTTAGTCTGAGGCTAAGGCATTAAACAATGCATTAATTTACACTGTCGTTTTATACTTTAAGGCCTTGATTATTTATAAATAACGCAGGTATATCACAAGGGATTATCAGTATTAAATAATAACGTTAAATAAAAAAGAAACCGCTATCAGGTCTCTTAAGTGGATTTTTATATATCTCAAAGCTCATTTCTTTGGAAACGTCGTTAATAAAGTGTGGTGTACATCGAAAATGCTCTACATACTTCCTACGCAAATCGTAAACTTCAGTTTTAGTACACGGCCAAGATAAATGGCGATACGAAAGGCGCTGACCAGAATTGGTTTTTAGGCTTTTATGTAAGATTATTTATGAGAATTTTTATTTGTAACTAAATTCATCATTACATTGTCCTAAATAAATATCAATATCATTTCAAATACGGATAATGGTCTGCCCTTAACCCTAGGAGATCCATTAATGGGAGAAATTAATGGCTAGGTAAGACCGGATATTCAACTGACGATGTCAGTCCCATAAAACCCGTAATATCTCGTTTGTATTCGTATAATGTCTAAGACAAAGGGTCACATCGTACAATAAAGTCACCTTCAAACTTGACTGAGGTTAAACTGTCGTTCAACTACTCATTCTAAAGCTTAAAAGTAATAAAAGGAGAATAGATTACGAGAGAAAAGATTTTCAAAGTTAACATAACCTCACTTTTATACTTAGCGGTCCTTTTATCCGGTTCCTTATTACTTTAGATAATCTCTTAACCGTCGCGAAGGACCAGCTAATAAATAAAGAAAAATAAAGAAATTCGACCTACATTTTATTTACGATCGTGATTTATAAGCAATAAGCGAAAAAATCCTGCAGTAATATCCAAAAGTATTTTTACGACAACTTTAGCTATAATGTTGACAATGTATTAAATGTATTTTGGCGGGTCACAGTACAGTACAAAGAGATATCGTAAACGAACAATTGCGCTACGACTGGCCTCATATAGAACTAATTTAGTTTTAAATAATTGGGCTTGGGGTATGTTTACTACTTTTCAATAATATGTTTTTTATTTTTGCTTAAAGTTCTTGAAATAAAGTTTTCGAGTGATTTAGAATCTTTGCCAAACCAACAAAGTTGAATGCTGCATGCTTCATCTACCCTTGCAAATAAAATTATGGAAAATAAAAAATCAAATAATGATCATTAATGGACCATAACTAAAATAATAACAATAGAAATGCATTAAAATAAACAGTATTTTATGCATGTAAACGATTTAATAAATTATAGAAAGCAGAAAGAGGAAATTTTGTATTTTTGTATGTTTGTAACAAATAAACTCAAACTGGTGGAACGATTTAAAAAATTTCTTCATCATTAGATTGTTCTATTTTCCCTTAGTAACATAGTCTATATAAATGTGCTACCTGTGCGAACCTGAGGCGGGTCGCTAGTATTTTATATTATAAGACAACATATTTGACGAAATACAGTTGGTAGTACCCATTATTCTTCATTTATGAGCCTAGTAGACATCTCGAATATGCATAATAAATCGATACAATTAAATTTACGTACGCGTGCGTGAGATTTTCGGCGCCGAATCCAATTTAACTTAATACCGTTACGTTACTTCACCTTTCTGTCAAAAATTCTTGGTACAGTCACGTTCTTTAAAATACCGTCTGACTCACCGAAGACGAACAATCGAGTTCGGCGCTAAATAACTCGATTATTTCCAAAAGCTCCTATTGTACCTTAAATTGAACGCATTTTTTGTCTACAAACGTTTTGAAGTATTTTATTATTATTTGTACAATGCCCCGCTATTAGAGACGGTGGCGTTTGGATTTAGAACGAGAAAATATTTTCAGCCTTTATTTTATTGGAATATTATATGGCGTCAAATAGAACACGAAATAACGACTATTTTATCACCACCTTCGCAGACACACAACAGTATGATACATAGACAGCGTTAGACTCCTATCTTATAACGTGTTTGCATCATTCGTAACTCTTTATACTCAATGGCGTTAACGATATAAATATCAACAATAGTATATAAACCTACCAGAAAAGAAAGTAACATCAATCAATCGACATGAATCATGATATTACTCAGTAGCTTAACATTTAATAAACTAATGGATTCTCTAGAAGGACACCGATATATAATTGCTATCGAAGCTCGAATATCGATTATAATTTATGACAGACTTGATCCAAACAATTTTGAAATTTCAATGATATCGATATAAACTCGATATCATCAAAATTAATTTATTAGACTGAATTGGGTGTATGTTCGAAGTTCAAATTGTGACGCCAAACATAATTCGAATCACGTAACTCGTTTTATTGGCGACACAGATGAAGCGGGACCAAAACAATTGAACGGAGCACCATAAAGGTATGACGGTCGGCGGCCGCGTCAGCTATAAGAATGTTAAGAATAAAAGAACGGCATTTCATATTGCGCATTAAGTTAATCGAGATATTTCAAATCTCCATCTAGGATAGTAGGCTCATCTGAGTTAAAAAGCTCACGACATGACTGCTATCCATTATTGTCCAAAGCTAAATCCTTTTACTTTTTTATTGCTACCCTTTATAAATTAGTCTCAATAACCTGCATTACAAAAAGTTTGCAAAAAGAACAAACAGTTATTTAAATAAGGCGAACACCATAAATTTATTAATGTAACAAAATCCTTTTTTCATTTTATAACTTGCCAATACCAGTATGTACAATTATTATTTAATATTTAATTCATAAAATAAAAAAGGAACACATCAAAATGGTAACTGTTTGCATCGAACGGAATCGAATGCTATAAATCTTAAGTTGTTCTTTAAAACAGTCTTTTGAGTCACCACAGTGAGTCACAGATCAAGAACAATACAGCTTTTAAAAGAAAAAAAAAAGTTGTTTTATTTATCGGTTCAAGGTGTGCAAAAAAAGTATCGTCTGTCAACCAGATTATAAACAAAAACAGGTATCCAAATTACAGGACATATCTAGATATAGGTACTTGAATACCAATGAATGTAGAAATTGCAGTTCTGTATAATAATAATTGATAATACAATAAAACAGATTTAACTTTATTCTAACTCAAATGATATAAATTAAAATCAGACGGAGAATTAATTAACTAAACTAATTTACATCTCACATGAGTTTAATAAATAACTCGGTTGAGACAATTTGAATTTCTACATTATATATTTTATTATTGTTTAAAATAAATTACTCTGTAGAAATAACTTGAATGGAAAATGTAAAATTTTAATTACAGTTACATTTACATTCACTAGCGGACTATACATTTGTAACCCTGCGACTTCCGAGGGTGGGTCCAATGGGCCTTTGTCCCAGCTAGCCTTTTGCAAGGTTCGCCTAATGAACCACTAGAGATAACAAATTCACAGCCACCGGGACGGACTGAATGATGCTGGTATCAACATTAACTAGGAAATTGTGACGTTTTACTATAGAGGAACAAGTTCGAATAACTAGAGATAACACAAACTGGGAACTAAGAGGACCTCTGTCGGGTTTAGCAATAAACCACAGCTTAAGTTAACAATGTATTTTTGGCTGCTTACTACATAATTTAATCAACACCATCAAGTTATTAATTATACAATAAATACCATCTCAATATCCAATTCACTTGGAATAATTAATTTGAACGCATCGCTTGGAATGGTCCTAAAAAAGTCGTTTAAAGAGATAATTTCTGTAATGGTCCGCAGTGTCGTGATTGAAAATGTAATGTAGGGGTATAAAATAAACCAATAAGTTTTATCAATTGCAAATTTGTATACGGAGATTAAATGTCAGCATAAAAATGAAAGATGAAATAACAAACAATTAAATGTTACTATAAGATGTTGACTCCGCTTACAGGTGCTTTAAATAAAATGTTTCCTTTAATGTACGTTTAAAATTATGTTTAATACAATCTTATACAAACATAAAAAGAACTTAAAGAAACTCATAATGGAAGGATTTAAAATAAACATGATAAGTAATACATATTTCAATTTATAAACTTACACAAATAGGTAAGTAAGGTAGGTAGTAAGGTCATAAAATCATTGTACAAACTATCACATTCGAAGACTTTTTAATGCAAATGCAATATAAATGCAAATAAAGAAAGCAAAATAACAACTTTATACACAACGAAAAAAAACATAATGAGGCAAATAACCATTCATATATTCAGAACGGTGCCAATTTTAAAGCTACACAGCAAAATTTAAAGTAAAGCAACTTATCCATTCTACTTTATTTTTATTGCTACGTAAGTATTTCTGGTGTTAAATTTATGTTTTTTTTAAATTGCAACCTAAAAGGCATATAAAGGTCAAATGTCAATATCGCCTGCATGTTGCCTCATACAATAAACATTTAGAGAAAACAATGGAGTGTTCGGTCTGTAATACCAACATGCTCGCACTTAAAGGTTAAAAGATTATTATGGATCGAATTTTACGAATAACCTTTACGAATATAGACTTGTATAAATAACTAGGTATATCTTTAATTCTCATTTTAATACAAATATGTTTTTTGAGTAATAGTCATATTTTATTGAACATTGCTAGCATGTATTTAAACCCCATTTATAAACAAAGGGCTTCTATCAATCATGTTGTCAAACGAATAAGAGTACAAGTTATATAGAAACTGTATTAGTTCACTATTACGTAATACGTCTCTGAAGGAATGTTGAAGGTTGAATTTAAATAAATGCTTTATTATTATCGTTCATTGTATTCAGTGTCATGCGTTTGGCTTGTCTGATTTTCATAGCTATTCAGACTTAAGTATACAAGTCTACAATAGATACTTATTTATTTAAGAATTGTTAAACATACACTTATACATTGGACCAATTGTGATTTCATTTCTATAGATTTTTTTTTTATGTTAACATTACATTATAACGTTTAGAACACGTGTTTTTTACTTTGATGTTAAAAGCCCGAATAGCAAAATTGTAACTCTGCGTATGACTTAGCTGTAGTAAGTAGTGATTTAAACTGACAACATCGAACCTTAACATTAAAAACGCACTCAATGAATATTCACGACAAAACCTTGATTAGTGGTCTCCTATTATTTCTTTATAACGTGAACAGAATTATCTGGTTGCGTGAAACATGTTTTTAGTACAGCAGTAACTAAAATCCTGACGACATCGGAATCCACGGTGAGTGGCGTGTTGAGAAGCTCGTGAAAGAGTTCCATTAGGCGCGTCGATTAAAGCACATTAGCGACAGACACATGTCAATGTCATGAGAGGACTATAGGCGATGTAATCCGTCTGTAACATAACAGTACTGTAATGTTAATGGTAAAAATAATGGAACATTTACCATTAAAAAATAATTATAATAAGTTCCATCTTTCTCTCAAACTAGAAACATATCGCCATCTTTATGAGTTTTAACAGTACATAATCCACAGTCTTCAAGTTAAACTTCATCGTACAGAAAACTAGATAAAAAGGGCACTAAGTACCTATATCCCGCTTATGCAAATACGATTGGATTATTTTTATATTATTTATTTTCTTATAGTATTTTTACTATTAAAATCCAAAATTGCTTAGCACTTTTTCAACCTTTCAAAACATTTACGAAGTAATTCAAAAAGTATATAAAGATAACCATGTTGTATAAAGCAGTTTAAATACATGTACACGATATGAGGAGCATAAAAATAACTTGCGGTTGATATAAAAGCCTCCACACGCCCGCGGTTAGCTTAACATCAACGGAGACAAAGACCCGAGTGTTAAACACTCTTCAACATTACAATACACATAAAAACACTATTAAAGATAAAAAGGAACAATTTATTGTTATTACCCAGACATAAAAAGATAATTTTAAATTTCGTCACTCAAATACAAGGAAGGGAAGTTTAAAATCAATTACTTCTTTATTGTTTATGTATATTTGGTTCAATTTATGTTTATATTGTTTATCTTGAACTTTCACCGTCAAATCGTGTAGTTACAACCGGCCCTTAAACTACGTAGGTGTATATTTTATGGGGGGAAAGGCGTCCACTTGGAATATGTGCGTTTAGACTCAAGATACTATGATGGTAAGTAACTTAGCTGAAACCTATTTACCCGCGATTGCGCCAGAAGGAGGGTCATGTTTCTATACCTATTTGTTTGTCTCGATATGTAAACTAAACAGCTTAATGGATTTTAGATTGGGAGGTGTCGTTATAATCATCATAATTGTGAGAGTGACACTGAGTATACTAAAAATAAAATAGCCGTTTTTGACGCCATATTATGTCTCAAAAAATGTTTTTGCTTCAAACATATCAAGTGGGGTATCAAAATAAAGGGCACGAGCAGACTATACCAAAAATGTAACTCACGAAAATGTAGGAAAAAATTGGTATTATCAAAAAGCCCGACCGTTAAAAACGACTAAAAACATCAGGTTTCTTGACAACGTCATTTTTATATTTCTTTTAGTTATTGCTTCCGTATGGGCTGCTAATGTGTCAGTTATCCTCTAAGTAAATGCAAGTGGTTTTCAAGTAATTTGCGCCATTTATTATAATAATTGTTAGTACAGTAAAGGTGTAATTTATTGTTGTTTATAGGTCTTGTTATTTCTTTTCCATTTAACATGATGTTGGTTTTATGAGAATTAATTTACGAGAAATGTTATTAGCTTTATGAACAGATTTAAATTAATTAATAGATACTAACCTGCATTACATAAGAATTTTAATCAACTTAGCTTTAAGATTAACTTAGCATATTAGATTAAAAAGCACTTAAGAGGTCGACTCAGTGTTTACATTAAACGATCTGGTTTTTATTTTGGGATTACATTTCGATCGAGGTCCATATTTAGTGATCCGCTTCCAAGAACTATCTGTTTTTAATTGCTCTCGTAAAAGGTTAATTCTGCGCGAATTTGTCGATGCCGACTTATTGTGCAGACACATGCAATTCTAATGTTATGTTCGTACAAATTGCAGGCAGTTTATCTAAGGGCTGATTTTTCAACGCCAGATAATTCTATTTGTGGAATAAATTTGTCATCTGACAGACTTTATTTGGAAGAACTGTAATTTTTTTTAATTTATTCCTCGAAAAAAAATATCTGGCGTTAGAAAAATCAGCCCTAACACAAAAAACTAACTAATGTTATGAACGATTAGCTGTACAATATTAGTCTCTAACAAAAATATACACAAACAAAACTAGTATTAATGCAGAAATCAGGTATTTATAGACATTTTATCAGGGGTGCACGAACCAAGACCTAAACTTATTAATTTTAAGGTCCATTTTATCTTGCCCCTATTTAATTGAGAAACAGTTGTAGATTCAATCTGTAAATAAATCTATTAAAACTAAATACATTAAGTACATAAATCCACAGTAGTTCCCTACATCTACTAGATATTTATCTAGAACATTATCACTAAGTGATCAAACTGGTCCAGATTAAGCGTTAGTTTGTAATGCAGCTCCGATAGCAATTAAGGTAAACTCCTAAGTACCGTCGTCTATTATCTCTGCACCTTTGTTAGTGAGACGTCAGGATTTACTAAGTAAACGATGTCCTACACTTTGTATATCTTTGTTCGACTGAAGATAATATTTAAATGTGGACAACATTACATATAACCCAAACTAATTAGCTAAAGCACTCGTGTTATGGAATCAGAGACAACGAACGTACTACAAACATTTCTACATTGACCCGTCCGGGGATCGAACCCGGGATCTTAGAGTTGGCGAAACCTTGAAAACCGTTGTGTAGAGTGTACGCCACTCAATAACGGAGGTTGTCACTAGTGTGATGACGGGAAGGCTTCCTTCCCCTTATCAAATATGATGTTAAGTTGAAGCAAGGAGGTGATTTTTGTTATTAAATCAATTAAAAAATGAAGATAAATGTTCATTTGCTCTTATCTTTCTTCGCCTTCGGCAGCTTTGTACAATGTCCACAGATAGAGTAGCTTTCTATGTAGAATTTCCATTAATTTCCACGTACAAAACCGAGACAGGACAATTAACTTCGTGCGTACTAAATGGACAACGGTCGCTCGTGAGGCCTCGTGCCATTTAACTAAAAGCACACATATCTAAATCTACAGTAATCGACTCTACTATAACTGTTTTCTGTACAAAGATGGACTCGTCTTTTCGATCTTTATTATCAAACTTGTAGGTCAAGGCAAATGTTAATTTGATAACACAAATAATTATTGAATAGCTGATAAATGTTTGTAGTACAGTTTCGTTTCAATAAAGTCCACATTTTAAAACTTCACACGATTAAATAAATATCAAATAAACTTACTCGAGAATCGGAACGTTTGACACAAATCGACTAAATATTTTACAATAACTATTATAATTTATTAATTGAATTAGTGTATTGCAATTATTAGGATGTCTGTTACACCGTGGAACGTGCATGTGATTCGAGTGAAGGTCTGCTATTAAACGCACGTGGGCTATCTATTCCCGTGCGGGTCGATGACCGGCGGCCTTGCTGTGCGGCCGTCAAAATCGTGCTGCTGTAGTCTGTACTGGCCAGCCAAGGTCGCCATTGTTTACCGTTACCCTACATTACGAACCTTTGTTTTTAGTTTTTAATTTAGATGCTAGAAATTTCTACGAATCAGACTGTGGTGACGTGAAATAGGACAGTAGCTACCTGCTGTGGTAGCTACTAACTTTGAAATCGCAAAATACAAGCTTTTTTTTTACCGCGGGCGTGAATCGATGATTGACATTTTCTACGTACCTATTTAATAAATATGAGTTGTTTCAATGGTGATGCGACATTAGACATAATAGTTAAAACAATGGAAATGTTTATATGTCACTCATGGGACACGGAAAATGAGTAATTCACCATCACCAGGGAAATCAAATTGATCCAAAATGCAAATAGACAGCTCGTTAGACAGAAACTTGCAAAAGGGAGTGTGCCTACCATAGTGGTATTACAATTATAACAGCTACATTGTAGGTACAAGTTGAAATATACGGCCAATAAATCAAATGCTTTGACAATATAACACTAACAACCTAAGATATCCTTGGCCTCGACTAGTAGGATTTACTTTCTATTAAAATGAACCTGAAATAGCTGCAGTGTAACGACAGGTTATGAATTTTAGTCTAACTGTGAAAGAAATAAATGTTGCGCAAGGACTTTAAAAAAAAATGTTTTTAATGTCTAGATTACATGAAAATCAAAAGTACAGTTAGAACTAATCAAAATACCTTATCAGTATTAAAAAAAAATAGGTAAGTAGAAAACACTGTATTTTTATCCGTGGCCTGAAGTTTTATACAATACTATTTGGTCAAGGTTCTAAATACAACTATTAATTATTATTACATCAATAATAAAACTCGTATATTTAATGTTATACAAGTTTTTAGGTTTATTGGTTAATATCAATCTATCCTTATTAATATCATAGAGAAACTTGAAAATAAACTCCAATTTTGCACTGTTAATCCTTAGCGATAGTTTCGAAGCCAAATAACGCTACCTGCTTTAGCTAAATGAATAGGAAAATGTTAATATAGTCGACCCGTTTAGAGCCTGCACTAACAAGATACAGGACGCGACACTAAATGATTTAAATCGATGGTGAATCCTTTTTAAACTTTCTTTAAACAGGTAGGTATATGCATACGAGACTGTATGTAAGTGTGACATGTGGAGTCGCGTCCCAGTTCGAAGTAAAGGCGAGATCTCTCGCCTCATACGTAGGGAATACACATTAGTAACGCCAAGTCGTTTAGCAAGTGCATGCATAAATGGATGAGCGATTTCCAAGTGTACGGAACTGTGAACGAATTGCAATCAAATACGACTCCAAATAAATTCATATTGGAAATGGGCGGAAACATTATTTTCAAAACGATTTTGATTTAAACAGCATTCAGATTATAAATCGTATCAGAGATTTATTGTAAGCGTAATATTTGAAACAGACAAAACATTAATAACTATATTTTATTTAAGTATTTATACTCACAGTAATAAACAGAAACCCGATAGCTTGCAAACTTGCCATAAAAACAGACGGATCAATCAAATCCAATGGAACATGATCACACAAAAAATTAGCACCTACCAACCATCCAAGAATATCGATGTACATACCTGTAACAAGATAAAAAGAATATTAAAATATAGTAGCATACGGTTAGATCATAGACAGAGTCAATTAGGTAGATCGTAAGTAGAAAACAATGTACGGTCGACCTTAGGACAACGACCTCGTCAGATCAAGCGGAGTGCCGTGTACTGATTATACCATTATAGGCATTACTAAGAACGCATTTTATTTATGTTAAAACGACAGATACGTAGACGGCAGCCTTGAGTACAAATATATTTTATGAGAGTTTAAAACTTTATGATTCACATTAGCTTAGCTAATTTATTGTTTTGTTTAACATTTGAACCGGATTGGGTAATGGATACTTTAGTGGAAAAACACGAAAAAATACTCTCACATTAAATCGTCCTGTGTTTGAACCGTGGTTGGAACAGTACATTAAGCTATCATTTAGAAGTAATTATGGCATTCGTTGGAGGTAATAAAGTCCGTACAAAATTAAAGTAACTTTTTTACATTACAATTATAATAGCAGAGGAGTACACTCCAGACTCCCAGCAACGGTCCGATTGTAAAAAATGGATACGCAAACTTCTTTGACTAGACTGCAATCTTGTAAATAATCTTACTCTTTCACGTTATGTTAAAAGACATAAAAAGCAAAGACCACTTGCTCCGTCTTTGCCTCTTTTTGTACCTACAAATATACATATAAAGAAATAAGCTTCTTTGATACTGGCATAATATTGTATAGGTACGTAAAATGCATATAAAACAACATGCAACATTCTGAAACATAAATGAGGTTCGAAGCTTCGATGGCTGCCAAATTGAACGCAGCGGGGAGATGGCAGCTGACGTGAAAATCGATTTGGCTTTCTATCTAACATAAACGTCACGATTGAAGCGCATAAAATCGAAAGTCTACAAATCGGGCCTTAGATAATACAGGCTGAAATTGAACTACACCCTTCACAGGAATGCGACACGACACTTCATGACAGCTACTGAATGAATAGTATGAACAAAATACAATACAAATAAGATTAAAAATGAATGATTGAACTTGTTCTTGAACATTGACATGAATGAAATGAAAATTAGGAATACTGTTCTCTATTATACTCAAATTGTTATACGCGAGTCAAGCTATTTACAACACGTTACACATACATGAATGAGTTTTAATTCTCTAAATAACATGAATGAAAAATACGTAAACGTTTCCGTTTCGCTACTAGCTTCTTAGTTCCCAGACAGACGGCATAAGTAGCAACGTAGCAAGTGGTCTATCGTATGTCTCCGCCCACGTGAGCAGATCTTATATTAATAACTTCTGCTGTATCGCTTGAAACATCGCAGGTGAGACAAAGCCGGTTTATCTATAAGGAAAGGTAGGATAAATATCTGTAGACTGCGGTCATAATTTAATCTATCCAATTTGAAGGTCACGAACCTATTACTGAGCTAGTTAAGACTAATTAGAGGATGGATGGAAACGTATGATCGAGTAGGGAACGTTTAGACTGTTTTAAAGCCACGTGTGTAAGGCAAACGTACCAACTGTTACCGAGTGCTACCTTACAGTTAGTAAAGAACTGTCAAGGGCACTCATACGATACCACAAGGTTGTAGTAAATGTTTAATGAGACTGCAACGTCGGTCATCGATTCCATATTGATTACCCGCATTCGCGGCAATTGTGGTTCCCGTCGTCGGAATGACGGACCAGGCTTTGACTACCGACGCAAATAATACGCAGTATTTACTAGCGAGCTATTGTTCAATTTGCTATTAATTGAGTCTCTATAATTGCAGTTTAGTGGTTGATTTTCAAGAAATAAAAAAAATACTAACATCATTTCAGCTTTAGTCGACGTGCGATTACAATGGACGCATCAAAATAACTCTTGAAACCTTACATAAAAACATTACATTACTAAATTAAGTTTGCTACATAAAACCGCGTTTTTTCTAGATACAACCAGACAGTGTTTCCAAACAGTATCATATCAACGTAGGTACAACAATCGGACGCGACCGTTACTTATCTTTTTAGTTTTTGCAACAATTGTTTGGACAATGAATGTCAACTGGGCGTAACGAGGGCGACAGACTGTGAAATTTGTTTGAAACGAACCAACTATGAACTATCCAACGTTTTAAACAAGGATTAGTGCCTGGAGTGTTAAGCATTGATTATACGAGTGACCTGGCTGGTCCTTCTGAGCCGAAGACTTCATAAATATCAGCCAGGTTATCTAGATCAGGGAAGGTAAGTCAAATTACTCCATGATTCCTTATAGGCTAAAAAGGCTTTAATGACTTTCCTAAAATTGGCCATAAGTCTAATCTAATAAGCCCATCTTATCGCACTGCAGGGCAAAGGCATCCCTCTTCCTCTTCCACGCACTTCTGTCTTGAGCTAGGATGGGACAGTCTTTTCGGTAGGAGTCAAGTTGGTGTCTCCACCTTTTTTCGGTCTGCTGCGATGACGTTTAGCTTTGTGTGGGACCCTCTCTGTATTTGTTTTAGCTTACAGCTCACCTGATATGCGACAGACATGACCGGCCCAATCCTATTTATGTTAGCAGCTTTTAGGGTAATATCAGTGATTTGGGTTTTGGTGCGTCAGTCTAAAAGGTCTAAAACATTTTCTGCAGCATGATTGTTAATGTCGTGTTGATATTGTGCATTCTACTCGGTATATTTTACACAATAAAGCCTCTGAAAGAACTTGCATTTGGATGCAAGTCGCAATCTCGTGTCTGCATATAACTTAACTTTCTGCGTAATACAACATGCTCCTAGGCTTTCACTTACACACCTATTTCTGGGAAATAGATATTGCAGTCACAACTTGCCACCTTCCTGAACCTATACACATTACGAAGTAAAATTCCCTATGAGCCTAACATGTTTTTTATTATTTCTAATTTTACATTTAATAATATTCTCATAAGAATAAGATATTCTGGTTGTAGTATTTCACAAGAACTCTCAAATATAATTATATAATAATAAATTTAATAAACAATAAATAGGCACTTACTCATTAGGTACATATTTGCGAAAATATTCTGTTACTACCTATTCTATAACCCAGTTTTATTTGGGTACCTTTCCTTCCTTGCTCAAAAAGTATCAAATATAGAAGTATATCAAATACTTTTATATTTGATATTTTTTGTTAATTTTAATTAGTTTTATCGAATTCGATTTTAATTGCCCAAACAGTTTTAAGGAAAACAGTAACTTATAAGTTCAGTGATTATAAAGCCATAAAGCCTAAAATAGATGCAGTTAATCCTTTATCCTTATATTATCACAAGATTGACCTTCAGCAACCACCTACTACAAATATTACTTTCACAAGATATTTAACATTCCTTTTCTCCTTTCCGGAGCTCTGATAAATTTAATCTTTTTTTAATGTGCTCATGTGTATTAATATTAATACATACCAGTATATAAATGTCCCACTGCTGGGCACCTTCTAATATAGAGAAGGAACGAGCATTGATCACCACGTTTGCTCATTGCGGGTTGGCAATCTCAGTTTTCAACATTTGGAATACTGCTTTCTTTACGATGTTTTCCTTCACCGATATTTAATGATGTCTCAGAATAATTAAGAAAGTAGGTAGGTACACATAACTTTGAAAAAGTCACATTGGTACTTGCCTGTAATGGGTTCGAATCTGCAACCAAATTAAGCACACAAATCCGTTCATTGAACCACCACATGTGTATTAAGTAAATATCAACTCCTGGGTGGGCTAGGTGTGCGTTATTCTTATATTAGGTATTTCATAGCGCGTTACCCTAAAAAGGCCACAACACCACAACTTATAGTTTATGACCAGGCAGCGCAATCGCGTGACACACGGAGGTGGCCAATGTTAATCAATTACTAAACCTTTGTGTACTTCTATTAGTTTATTTAATACAAACAAGGATTTAATATAGTCACAATACTCAATAACAGACTAACATATCGAAAAATTCGACTGACTGTTATTACTCCATTAAATGACAATTTTTATATCTACAAAGGAAATAAGTTTAATCTGTTGTGGCGATGCATGGATGTGGTGAAATCGAACGAAAATAAACACAATCTAATCATTAGAAAAACAAAACAACGTTTTTTTTTTATTTAGGTATCTGATGTGCATCTTATCGATACAGTTAAACCAATCAGGAAGTAGCATTTTATCCATAAAACACAATTTGATAATAGATTACCAATCATAAGTTAAAGACAAATCGCGTATCATTTGTTTATTCAAAGTATTTTTAAATTATATTTATCAAGTTAGGTAGATCAGTTATATTAAAGATACTAGTTTAAAATAAATAAATTACTACACAATCTTTTATGATTCACATACCTATTATATTTTAAGAGATCTAAAAAATGACAAAGTTTTTTTTTTCGAAATGATGTGTTACTTATTCTGCAACATGAAAATAAATCGAGTGAAGTTAATTAATATAATATCGGAAGAGAGAAATCTGTCAATAAAACACTTAAGGTTGGTACTCACAATGGATGTTTTGTAATATAATATTAACTTATACATGTAAGTACGCAACATTGGCCCATTGTGAAGTAACAATAACATTTGGGCGCCATTGTGTCCCAAACAAACTTCACTGCTTAGGCGTGCCTACTTAATTTATGTATGTTATGTTACCATAAACTATAACATAAATTAATTGTTAATAAATGAAAACAGGAACTGAGAACTTTTTAGTTTGAGGAACATCAAAATAAGCGGAGCTTTATGCATGAATAAGCATTCACAAAATACTTAAAAAGTGGCTCTTGCAAATCAGAGCACAAAAAGTTTCTTTGAAAGACATCTATTCACAAAAGAGAAAGCTATCGATTAACCACAAAATGTCAATAAAATCGATGTAGAAAAGAAAATTATCAGTGCGTCAAGAGGACAATAGATAAGCTGGAAACAAAACAAAAAATAACTCGCCTTTAAAAGATGTAGAGAAACTATGAAGAGAACTAAAAAACGATAAACACTTTAATATCAGAGTACTAATGCATATTTATTTAAAACAAACGGTTTACTCACGTATATTTTCGGGATCGCCCGACTAGTTTGGAGTTCGACTCGCGACACCACCGCCGCCGCGTCAGCTCATGATTAGGGACTCCTATTGAGTCTGAAACTAGTCGGGCGATCCCGAAAATATACGTGAGTAAACCGTTTGTTTTAAATAAATATGAATACTCCTCACGAAAGTCATTATACAAAGCACTAATGCAGTTGCAAAAAACCTGTTTCATTCGATCCCGTGGTCATAGAACACGTTTCAACTTGATATTAGATACCTACTTATTGATTTTTTGTCCAAACAACTATGACTTAGCAATTTAACGACAAGAAATAAACGATAATCACATAGAGCACGTCCTTTTAAAGGATCTTTGAAAAGCATGTATTACATAATAGTTGGCACGACCCATACAACAGCCCCTCAAAATGGCGTTAAGGAAATCCTTTCTCTAAAAGGTTACGACGCACTACACGAATAAAAATATGCCATTATTCATACCAAATGTCAAGTACAACGCTGAGGTTCGTACTAGCCTCCATACGAACATCCAACAAAAGGAATACGCACGTGAACATTTCGTCGACTCCTGGTGAAGTATTTCAACAAAGAATTCTCGGCGCGTTTCAGAATAATCTTTAATCCATGGCAGCTAAGTCCCTTCTCGCACAAAAACGCCAAACGTCATACCCTTCCAAAAAAAAGAACGCGTCGCCATTTGGAGTCAAAGTTCAACCTTCATGCAACGTGCGCAGTAGTCGATGACACGCTTCTCGACCTTATTCTTAAATAGAAAAAGTTCATATTTATGTGAATGCTTAGGGGTTACCGTATGGGGGTGGTTTTTACGCGGTCGTGTGCCACATTGTGTTGGCAGACGGAGGGTTTGTTCGCAACGAAATGCATGGCTTGTTTATAGGTGACGAGGTTTTGCCTCACGGCGCGATGGGTCGCTATTGTTTTTGGTTGGCAGTGACTCACACACAGTAAAGATTCCTTGATACTTATCCGTGTTATTGTGCTGTATGAGAACAGAAAAAAAAAACAGAACTTGGAAAAATAGTACAAGAGTTGAAGCATCTTTTAGGTTCATACTAATCATGAACTATTGAACTAGTAACGAATATATGACGAAATATAACCGTTCTATACCTTATGTAGCAACTGATTAGAAGTCGGAATTTCTTGGACGGAACTAACTTTGATTCAGTTCCGGTAGTTTAGCAAAGTTTCTTGTCGTTTTGGAATATTTCGCAAGTTGGCTCTTGTGCCAAGGGCGCCGATTGCCTAATTAGGATGGTAGTAAAATTCTGGGATCATGCCAGCTCCCTCTTTATCTTATTCAGTAACTGACTATTAACAGTATGCCAGTGAGAATGGGGGAGCAGTTTTTCTAAAAAAGTAATGGTGTCGAACAGAAACCCATTTAGGTACTTGGTAACCGCTTATAAATGCTTACTTCATGTGATCGCTTCAGATCATAAAAGCCATATTTATACGGAAGATCAAACGTCAACTCATAAACAAGACATCAAATATGCATTTACATGACATATTAAATTAAATCTTATGTAGAAACGTTTTTTTGTTAGGTCCAATACATTATAATTCATACCTATAAAAGTTGTAGACACGAATCGCAGACAGCGTCGTACGATGCTTGTTAATAAGTATCGTTCATAATAGAAGCAGAATGCCCGTGAACTGAATATCAATAGAATGTGCGTATCTCGTAGAATCAATTAGTTAGCTACCGAGTCCTACTAGTGATGTCTATCGAGATACATCGATATCGATTCGTCAAAATCACAGACATTATCGTAGCGAAACTATCGTTATCATGATTTGTATCGATGGGGCGGCACTATAATTTAATGGTGCTAATGGAAATCTTGCTATAGATGTTATCAGTATAATAATTTATGGTAGGAGCAAACCCAAACATAATACATAGTGAGAATAAGATTGATGAGATGTCGATAGTCATAGTAGTTGCCTCCTAAGCTTGGGTATGCATTTTTAATGCGATAATGATACCTCAGATTTTTGCGTGTATGCGGAATAATGGTAAGGTGTCTATTTAAAATATGGCGGATTTTTTGTGTTCTTCTTCTGCTTAGCCTTTACGAATACTATGATGAGTAAGTCTGCTTCAAAACATTAAAAAAAATACTAGTATAATACTAGTTAATATCAATCATGCTTTGAACTAGTGCCAATTTGATAATGTTCCTACCTGGTATATAAACATATACTTGATTTTGTTTTCCGTAACATGTTATGAATGGGTATTATTAATTACATATTTCAACATTATTTCCTCAAATGATTTTACAAATATTCCTGTAAATACTATTACAGACTTCCGTAAGATCTCGGATATTTATAAAACAATCCGTTTTATTTTACAGTAAAATAAACTTTGATAATTGAATTCAGACCTAAATTAAGTTTCCACATTAAATACAAAGAAGTACATCCAAAAGTTTAATGTAGGTATAACGGAAAAATTCGCTCGCGACGCCAAATATATGCAGTAAAAACTTTGTTAATTTTATCATAGCCTAGATTTTTCTAAAAACTTATTTGTGGTTCTTTTACAAAGTTAATAATGCAGCTCGGGGAATTAATTAGATAAATCAAATTAGTTCTTTAGGGTAAAACCTTTTCTTATGTTAAATGTTTCTGACGGAAGAAACATCTCTACTGTACATCTTGTAACATGTAAGAGCTGTATTGTAATATTCTAAATACATAAAAAGGTCAAGGACAATACTTGACCTTATTAAGCGAGTCTTTATCAAAATGTAATAGGAAGCGATTAAGGGATTATCTCGAGAAGTTTGTTTGAAAAGCTCCATTGTACAAAAATAGCACAGGGTATACTTTCAAATTTTAGGAGTTTCAAATGGCACATAAATATAGCAAAACTTGAGCCAAAATGTGGCTTACATTTTTTATACGGGTTTATCTTTTGTTTTTTTACAGTAGGTACCACCTCACATTTTGATAGTACTGGTTGCCTGCACATCCAGTCTTTTGTAGACTTTTCTTGAAGTTGGATTCTTCGGCGCTCTTTCAATTGCTCATCATACCTACCAGATCTTTAGAGTCTAGAGTTTATCTGGCAATAGTGGTATAGGAATGTACATAATACTAAATTATAAGTTTTTAAGCATCGAATGACTGTCAAAACTCTCTTGCCCATCTTTGTCTTCTTTAAACTTTTTCTCTGCTTGACTAATCTCAGACCTTATTCATCAGTTTTAGGGCACAATATCGATTAAACCGAACTAAATTCGGATGTCTTGGAAGTAATTACGAGTTAAAAAATACGTAACACGAGAAGTTGAGACGTAGTGTGTATGTTACAGTCGACCGCAGAACGATGGCTACAATAAAATACGAAAATGAATCTTAATAGTAAGGAAACTGCTATCAATATCAAAGTTTTAGATAAGATTGGTGTGCGTTCGACTGTACTGTGCTTCTTCCACGATGTCTAATTTGTAAATGAAAACCTTGAACATCCTAAATTATTCAAAAGAGATTCTCTCAGAAATGTTAAGCTGTCGGAGGCAGGCCTATATGCATATAAATAATGTTTACTGCTACTTTATTGTTTCGGGTTAGGTAATAAAATGCTTTGTACGTGTATATGTTTTATTGGTAAACGTAAAATTAACGTAAATCCTTTATAGACGTAGAGACTAGGCTTTGATTCTATTTAAGAACTGTGTGAATTTGTTTCCTTATTACATAGGTTATTGTGAAAACGTGTTATTGATTGTAACTAACCGTTTAACCTTTAATGATTTTGTTTGATGCAATAGTTTCTTATGGAGAATATGCAGAAGTGTATCTATTACTCATTAACGGGCTTATTACCCGTTAGACGTAAGTAGGTACGTGTTATAAACGACGTTAACATTACAAGTGAGTAAAATACAACAATTTACTCACACACATTCTCGGGATCTCCCGACTAGTTCCGGACTCAATAGGAGAATAGTTCGACTCGCGACACAACCGCCGCCGCGTCAGCACATGATTAGGGACTCCTATTGAGTCTGAAACTAGGCGGTCGATTCCGAGAATATGCGTGAGTAAACCGTTATATTTTCTATATAATTATAAATACTCCTCACGAAAGTTATTACAAAAACGTTTACCAAATCTTGGAACAAACATTTGTGGATCAGACAACTGCTTGTTCCACATCGAGGATCGTGAATGGAGCCCGCAGCACGTCGCGCAGTTGTAGTTAGCATTTTGACCCTACCGCTCGGCTATCCGTGCAGTCACATTTCCCTCTTCATAATAACAAAGAGGTTAGATGTCAATAACGTTGAGTAAAATACCGATATTCTGACACAAAGTGCTTGTAATATTGCATGTAATGGTCTGTCCGCCGCAAAACATCTTTGACAACTGGATCGGAGCGGCGCGGCGTGATTGATGTGACGTATAGATATTCCTTTCATGAACATTCGTACTTTTGTAAGACATATTTGTGATACTTACGATACAGTATAATGGAACAAATATATATTTTAAATCTATATCATAGACATCTATGATGTGTGTGAATGGATTGGGAATAAGACCCAATAATAACAATATTAAATAGATAAACGTAATAGAATTTAAAATTACACAAAATTAGTGCATATACTAAACGATACAATTTTAGGGTTTCGTACCTCAATGGGGAAAAAAGGAAAAACTGTCTGTCAAGATTTTTTTTCTTAGGAACGCGTTGTGTAGTAGAGAGGGTATTGTGTTAAAATTAATACCAAATACTCAAGTCCACGAACTCTTGATCCAATATGTCAAACTTCTATATAACGTAATAAAAAAAATATCCATTTATGTCGTTTTTCCCATACATCCAAAACCTATACTTGCCGTCGACCTAGAATCTAGGTCTAAAGTAGTTTTTTAACATAAAAAATACGTTTACGTTGTTTAAAAATACGACTCTAATTTTAAAATTGTCACATTGTATCAACGGTCTCTAAACCACATTACAACCAACCCCTGTTCAAATATAGAACCTAATGGAGAACTGTCACAATCAATTAAAACATTAAAGAATTCTGCCGCGTTAATTACGTAAGCGACAGATGAATTATAAATACAACGTAAGGTCATTCTCATGTGGGCACATTCCACTCACCATCAAACTGGTTTACTCGTCAATTACCATAACATATTTACTTTACCGTTTACCTTTTATTTGGTAATACTAGAGATGTAATCGGTAGCTTGTTAAGGTATCTCACAGACCAGACACAAGGTAAAAAGGTAGACGATTCCTTAAAAAAATTATATATGACTAGCTGTTTCTCGCGGCTTCGCCCGCGTGGATGTCGGTTATCGCGGCTAAAAGTCTATGTCCTTTCTCAGGCTCGAGACTATCTGTGTACCAAATTTCATTAGAATCGGTTAAGTAGTTTTAGCGTGAGAACGCGACAGACAGACAGACTGAGTTACTTTCGCATCTACTTTGTTTTGTTTAGTAGTTCTCTATTAACTAGTAACAATACGTGTTAGTAATATCGCGCGTAGTACGAAGAATTTGTGTTGTATGACTTATGTGTTTTCGTAAGAATTACTTTGATGTTAGTAAATGTATAATGATATTGAAAATACTGTGTAAACTAATGTGGGTTAAATAAACAATTAGGACAAACAAGAATATCTATTTCAATTATTAAAACTACTGTGTATAAAATTAAATCAACTAATTTAAGAATTTAAATTAACTCACAATCAAAAATTAAATATCGTTCCATATTAAGAACAAGTCAGACGAAGAGAAAATAGTAGAAACCGATTCCTTTACACAATAAAAAGCTGTATTCAATCCAAACGAAATCAGCATAAGAAAAGGGAAGAATTCCCGTAGGCGCGGGTTCAACGACCCGTCTTATCTCGGACACCAACTTTTATCTATCTACAATCCGCATCTCCTCACGCCTTGGGACTTAATCGATTTTTCAATACCAAGATATGGACCTTATCTCCTAACAATAAGGCATATTTCAACCCCAAATACCTTAGTAATATAAGGGAATTTTAGCCCTTATACCCATAGGAATAGAGTTTTGAATTACTGCAAGCCTCCTTGTGAGATTAAGGCTAGCCCCAGTTTCGCGATGTGCCAAGTCAATGCCAATATTTGTCTAGATTAGATAAAAGATTTTGGGTCCGGCTGTGCAAAGTCGATTTAGTATTGAATCGCTTTCCGGTTTAGTGTTATTCGGTAGGAAGTGGATTTAAATGTGTTTGCAATGCGCGTTTATGACATAATCGAAGCTATTTTGGCTATTTATGGTCGAGCTGTCGTCTTCCATAAATAGAAATGTATAAATATTTAACTAAATTGGATCATACAATTATACTGGATGTGGTCGTATAAAATAAGAAAGTTACTCAGAATATACAAGCATATCTATTAAACAAACCCTCTTGGTAATCTTCCACAAGTCACTACATCAAACCATTCTTATATATATAATATTCTCCCTTTAATTCACTTACACATAAAATCTCCAACGTAACCTAACAAAGCTCATAAAGCATTTACAAAAAGAGGTCACATTTGATACACGAATAAAAAAGCTAAGGTAAATGCGAGGAGACCTCGACTACACATCCGTAGAGGGTCGCTTTATAATTTATTCATCCGCTTTTTATAGAAGAACAAGAGTTATTCTGAAAGCATGCATTAGTTCATAACAATTACTTTGGTCCTAGGAAATAGTAGCCCTTATTGCGACAACAATAAGAACGTATTTTCAGCATGAGTATGACATTATGATGTGTATTTTAAGTATTATTTTTATGTATGTGTATTTTTATTGTGATTGTACACTTCTTCCTATCCTCATTAGATATTTTATTCACTTTACCACTCAAAGGTTTTTCTGTTAGAGAACTCAATTTTGAGTTAAGCTCGCCTATGTACATAAAATTTATTATTTTATTACTGTTTTATGTGTTACGTGTACAATAAATAATTAAGATAACGTATAAAATCATTTGTACGTTGCACCATCGGCATCTTCCGCATCGTCATAATATCATAAATAAAATCGGCAATGCAAAAAAAAAACAGATATTTACCATTTCATGGTGTGTGTGAAATGGACTCAAGACACACAGACAAGAACATAATACTTTTGATTTAGTAGATTGAATATAAATAAACTACGCGCATTTTAGCAATGTAAAATGACATAGAGAAACATAAATCTGTTTCGTTCTTCCTTTCTAACTGAACAACGAGGCTTCCTCTTGCAAACCACTTCCCTTGCTCGCGACCTATTAGGGGGGAATGGCTGAGACATAACTATTCAGTTAGCGCACATTCGTTCGGGGCCGGATGGGATTCGATGTTGGGACGTTTAATATCCAGCCGAAAATAGGTCTTCATTTAGGTTGCGGGAGCGACGTTCCAAATATTTTGGATGTAATGAAACTACGGATCTGTTAAAATAAAATGTCATATTTGCTTTTTTGAAACGTTTTTTTTTTAGTTAGAGTGTTCGTGGTCATCCCTTTGAAAGTTGGCATTCTATGCGTATAGAATTGACCATTTCTTGAACATAATACTTATACAGGCCCGTCAAGAGCTGCCTAGACTGTCGAGATATACTTTTATGTAAAATTAATCATTCAAATGACCTGAACTGTGCTATAAGGAAGTCAAAGGTTTTGAAGAGTAGCAGACGGATGTTACTGACTGCACTGAAGGGTTAATTTATTATTAATAACTACAGTAGCTCCTTGGCTTTACACCATTTAGGTCTGTAGAAGACTTAAGTTGTAGAGTAGCAAAAGATAGTAAATATTGTGCCATAGTTTATACCTATAATATTTTTGTATAAAAATCTTCGACAATCTATCAGATAACCTAAGCCATATTTAAAACGAAACAATACCGTTAAAACTGATACCTTAGATTAAAAACAAATAATAGCAGATTAATTCATCTTACACCCAAACACAATGACCCATTTAAGTTACTTTATTTACTCAAACAATACCCTCGAAAATACGAACAGTTAACACCCCAATGTTTTACTTTCCTCCTAAGTGAATTGTTATACCGTTGTCATAGCAACGGCATTCTTCGTGTTAATTGGGACATGTTTTTGTCTGTATTTCAGTCTACAGAACATTGCAATAAAAACACATACGCTGCAGATTCCGAAACTTCGAGCGTCGAGAAACTATGCAGGCAAAATAAAATGCGTTAAATTAATATATCTTCGATTTTTTTTTTCTCCCACTAATTAATAGGTGAAATGACAGTAGATGAAATTCCATCTACTGTCACATCCTCTTCGCAGTACGACTACTCAAGCTAATGAATAAAATTCATAATCTATTATGCGGTCATTAATCATTCAACAAAATCTTAATTATAATGTTCAAGTAACCTCAATAAAGCCTGTTGTGTCGACCATAGCCATATTCATTAATAATTAAAAAACAATAACGTACACAGAAAGCTTATCGTAAATCAAAACAGTGTCATTAGATACGAGGCTCGTACGCTCGTACCGGGAGAGCGGAATCTTTAATATCTATATGTCCAACTAATTTAGAGCCCTGTGTGATCGGTGATAGCATTACGTTTGCAGGAGACTGGCGGGTCTTTAATAATGGTGGGTGTTTAGGAGACCAGTTGTGAGAGAGCTCTGGTTTTTGGCGGAGCTCCTCCGATTGTTGGTCAGTGAACTGTGAGCGGGAGACAGGGGAGGTCAACGTTTAGTAGGCGGCGGAGAGGCTGTTCCGGGCGGGAGCTCAGCGCGCAGCCTCCGCTGTATCGAGCGGCCGCGCCCGCACCAACCCACGTGCTCCATTCACCGGTACCACCACGTGTAAACTGTCTTGAGATGAAAAATTGCGATATACTGCAGACATGACGCGAACATTTTAAAAATGTTATGCAGAAAAATATTTAACAAAATGTGGCGCCCAACGTGGGATCTAACTCAATTTATATTTACGTCAGTATCGTCGCATTTGCATTACCTAGACGAGAATATTAATATTAAAGAAGTATTTTACCTATTAAAAACTGCAGTAAAATAGTTATTGGTATAAATGTAACCAGTACAAAATACTACCAGTTGTGAATAATAAATCAGCTCAATACGGATCACGTAACAAAATTAACACATCACTCTCGATAGCTTGCGGACCTCGGTGAATCGACGTCGGATATAAAAGTGACAACATGCATCCGATCCTGAATGCTAGGAAGTAGGTCAGGCCTTCATTTAATGAACTGGTGTCGGAGGCGTATCGAATTAGCCTTTACACCGACAACAAGTCAACGCCCCTCGTTGAAACGACTGATCTGCATACAAAGCACACGTTTTGTCTAGCCGGACTCTTCATCATTTTTATTGAGTTTTAAAAAATCGGTTTATTGTGAAACCTATTTTAGATGGAGAAGGTGCGGGCAGGGTATGAGAAGGAAATATTTATTCAGTCCGCCAGATAAATAATAAAAGAAAAAAAAAATCATATTTTTTCTTGCATCAAATCAGTAAAAAACGTCAAAGTTAAAGCGCTTTAAAGTTCAGGGAGGGGCTTGTGACGTCACGTGTGGGCGAAGTACGTGTCTAATATTTTTTAATAGTCTATGTGATATGTAAATAAAAAAAAATAGTCCGCACCCGTATTGTCTAAAATTCAAGAACAGCATAATACCGCAACTATATCTTTGAAGTCATGGAAACCAACCGCAACAAGGATGCAAGGTGATAATTGCTTGTTCTCTATATACAAAGATAGCATCGTTACAAAAAGGAACGGCTATCAGTTTCGTTTGATATATTCTTTGCTTCAAGTCTAGACTATTATCTTAGTGCATGAGTTCAAAAGTCCAGCGAACGTCTGCTGCGCTCTTCTGAATAGTAAATCATTTTTATTAAATCTGCTCTTTCGTTTGAAGAAAACGTTGAACCTAACTGAATGTTGTCTGTATTTCATATCGAAGCATTTTCAAATACAAATCTGATTTATAAACGCTTAGACTAAACAAATACCGTAGTACAAATGTTAGTCACATTTAAGAATTCTACAGTATATACAGACAGAAACTTTAATTATCCTATGGTTTTTTTTTACAAGTCTAAATAATATGTATGTCTTGTTTCGTCTTCATTCTCTTCATTTATTTAAGGAAAACCAGTTCAAAATAAATTGCAATATAAAGCATGCACCGTTAGACGAATAAAATGGCTATTTGAGGTAAACTGGTATTAACTGAAAAGCAATAGAATTGAACGCGGATCGATTGATGGCGGATAATAAAATATTGGAACATAACGTAATTGAATAGCAATGGGTTAACTTACGACGTGCTGCGAACTATTGACCGCCACTATATATAGATACAAACTATTTACTGCCACAGTGCCATTGCAGGCGTACCTACTTTGAATTCGACGTACTCAATGCAGTTAAACTTATTTATAGTTTGCAGTAATAAATTATATGTTGTAAAGGTACAAAAAATTAATATTTATTATTTTATAATAGTATAAGGAACTTGAGAATCTTTGCTACATCATCTCGCACGTATTAAATCATCAGATGACATCAGATGGTGCAATAAACATTTACATAATAAAAAAATATATATTCTTTGATAACCTTATTGATTAACCTTTTGTTTGTTATTAATATTAACGCATTCTACCTCCTTGTTACATATCGTATGAAATATCTATCTGTAACTCAAATTCAGCGCGTTTTAATTCTCAGGATGGTCACATAGCTGGACCGCCGCGCCGTGCCGCCGTGCCGCGCCACGCCGGAGGAAAGAGTAAAGTTAAAATAATATTCTTCTATAGGTTATATACATTTCTCATCTACAATTTAATGGTATTGAAAGTGAAGATTTCCCAAGAACAGTTACTGAGGTTATACATTGCTAGTCAGACAAGTAATGAAATGGCGCTACCAGCTGATATAAGCCGGTTATCGGCTTCGTAATTAATTATTTACACGAAGCTAACGATTAAAGCCTGTACAGCAACCTGGGGGCGAGTTGTAAGAACACGCACTGAGTTAGTTTATGAATACATTGATACAACAAAATTTGTCGGCACGCAGTTTCTTATTATACCGGATATATTTGTCTAGTGAGGGAAATCAACCTTCTAGTTCTGACAGATTTAAGTATGATCCTGCACACGTGAAGTTATTATGATTGAAATAGCATTAAACATAAACTCAACGGTATATGTGTACATATACATATGTTACATATTTTAACATGCGATACAATGGAGATACATGGAGATGCTCGTCTAGTTTCGGAACCTACAGGGCACGAAATAACTGTTTTAAGTTCGCTATTGCCACATACGTTATTAAACCTAGATGTACTTTATTATACTTATCTTTTCTATCTGTTGGTCTAGTAGAAAGTGATCCTGACTGTTAAACTGCTGAACCGGAGGTCGTAGGTTCGATCTTTGTGTGATGAGTACCTATGATCATTTGTTAGAATTTTTGATTTGATAGAATTAGATTTAGAAATATATAAGTATGTTTATCTGTTGTCTAGTTGCATAATACAGGCAAGATATTATTTTCGACATAAGAGTTAATAAAATAAACAAATGCAAACACATCAAGGAAAATAAAAAGCTGACGCAAAGTCTCTGCCAATATAGTCAGTACATCATAGAGTTCTGTCACTTGAACACGAGACATATTACTGTTGTGGCTACGGCTCACATATTCCTGCTAACGCGATCATTGCTCCGCATATCTGCGTGCATTCAGAATATACAGAGGACGCATTATAACGATAATGCGTGAAAGGTCGCTTAAGATTGATGTAGCTGCTATGATTTTACACAATCTGATGTCATGCATCTATACTTTAGATGTAGGTTTATTTTATACTTAAGCATTTATTAAAGTAAACTGCAAAACTAAGACATTTATATATATGTTGATTTCGGAGAATTCAGATCATAATTTCAAGTTTATTTAAACATTTAAATTTATTTAGGTAATCAAAAACGTTATGGTCCGTAGATACTAAGTAGGTACCAGATCACAATCATACTACTGCTGTTAAAATTCATAGAAATTCGTTCTCTCAAAACCTTACTGAGGATGCGCTGTGAAAGTACAGTTCGGAAGTAGAACGTTAGGAATGACAATAGAACGCACAGTAATTACCGTTAGTGCACAATAGACGAATGATGTACGCACTAGCGATGTCTGTCTGGGCTTGTCATTAGATAATGCAGGTCTTTTAACTAAATTGTAGTCACTTTTCCTACTTCAATCTACAACTGCATACATCAATATCATCCAGACATAACATCGCATCCTATATAAAAGGAAAATATTTATTACTAGCTGCCCATGGCAACACATACTCCTTTATTATATTATTATTGATAAAATGCTAAAACGACTAATTTTCACAATAGCTATAACAGACACCTAAGTGTCGCAACCACTGAACAGGAGGTGTCGGACACAAACTGACCACTTAAAAGTCACACTAAAGTATTCCTTTCTTTTCTTTATAGCAAAGAAACACGACGCGATGTCGAGGCTCAAATCACCGGGGAAGTGCCACAACCGGCGGGAAACTCGCTGCGGAAACAAGTGGAAAAGTTGCAACAATTCATACGAAACGACTTCAGAAAGAACGCTTTTAACGTCGACGCTAAGATGTTTTGGTGATCGCGTGCATCGAGGATAAGAAACGTACGACGATATAATGATTTTGGCAAAAGAACAATAAGGAAAAACATTCCCCAGCTAATATCTTTGGAACACATTCAAACATTATGTAACATACTCGAACAGACTTGAACAATCAATCACGCTTCAACCGCAATTATCACCTCAAAATTACACTTAGCGTTTACTAACAAAGGCGCCTCCTAATGACGTTGCCAAATTCATTAATCACCGACGCAACCCGTTAAACCGTCGGTAAAACTCGTGTGTGCCCATAAAATTTGTTCGCGATAAGTTCTCGGCACGAGTAAGAAGTTGCATTATCCGGGATGCAGCTCGTCCATGAATGATATACTATAATGGAGACGTTTCGCACTTCACTCCTCATGCATCCTCCGCATTAGGGATTTTGTTGGAAACATTCCTATTTCAACCGACGTAATCTATACAAGATCATCTTAGTATTATATTGGATTTTCAGCTTAAGTTGAATGTTACTCATTTGCATTTGGGTCATAGTTAATGTACAGACGAATGGAGAGTCGTGGAATACCAAACTAAAACCCAAAATGTTATTATTCAATTAGTTTCAACGAGCCTTTTTGAATCGTCAAAAGCTAGAACAGTTTGGAATATTGATTTTACTGCGAAGGACCGATAAGACTCAGTAGCTTTATAGTATTTATTTTCCGCAGTTTTCCCACGAACGTGATGCAATGGTGCATTGTCGGGTTACCTTCGTTTCTCATTATTGTTATGTTCGCTAATAGTCAACTGTTATATTGCTATTAGACATTTTCATTAAGTTGAAGTTTTTAAGGTTTGCTAAACATGCATTTCAAGATTTCATCCATTCTTAGAAGTTATTATGTAGATACTATGTTTCTATGCTGACGTATTCACACCATTTTACAAATTCAGCCTATCCGTCTCCATATAAAAGCCATTATAATACTCAAATCAATTGCTCGGTATCATCCAGTTCATTCAGAAACGAATGGCTTTCGGTTACATGCATTGCAAATTAAGCTCTGCTGCGTACTTTTAGGTTACATTTTTAAATCTGGCGTTAAAAATGTTAAAACTCAAACCGTCGATTTATTCTAAAGACGACACGAATCAATTAATTAAATTAGTCCGTTGAGGCGGATCGTCTGTGGGCCTCCGGTCCTCTCTCAACGACACTTGAAGCATCGTAAAGATATTAATTTTGCTCTTTTAGTCAAGTGACAATTGATTTTTTTTGCTTTTACTTTGATGTTTTACTTTCTTTTTGTTTTAGGCAAATATTTTTTTAAACACTTGAGCAGTTTTTGTTAGGGATTTTGAATTAATTAGTATCTTGAACCTTGCCGTCTGCAATTTATGATAATTACTGTCGACGAAAATGTACTTTAAATTGTAATTTTGTATGATCAGAAAATTGGTCAGTAAATAAAGGAAGTGTTTATACAGCAGATTTCCTTTATAGCCTAACTACTAAAAACTATTCATATTGATTATCGGCTGCTTATTACTGGAGCGGCGCAGTACAATAACATTAAAGTACGTTTGCAGCATTATTTTCACATAAGTGTCTGTTACTGAGTTATTAACGAACTGATATTAAAACCATTCACGCTTTATAGTGGCGTGCACTGAATTCCATTAGGCACAAGTTACACTGAACCACATTTCTAATGTATTGAATAATTCATGTAACAAAAGGTTTATTTGATTACTTGCCGCTCGCGCCGCTTATAAAATCTATAAATGACTACTGAGGTTCCTATCAAAATGTTTCCTTACTGAACACGTTGGATAATCTAGGATACATACAGTATCCTCTGTATGGAAATAAGAATCATGGTTAATATAATGGTCAGATTGCAGAAATTAATTATCATTCGTGGGAAACAGGCAAACGCCATTTAATTAGAAAATATTATTAACGGAAAACAGGTATGTTTTTTGATATATAGAATTGGTTTATGGACTTTACAACAAGCAACATTAACTGGTTAAATAAAACCACAATTCAATTATAAAATTTATTATTATACTAATTAGATGTTTATGTACGATGTTAGGGCTCGTTGTATTAAAATTACTATGTCCTTACTCTTCAATTAATTTTAATTCTTATAAAATTTCAATAAAAAAAATAATGTATTTTAGCAGTTAGGTGATTAGGGTTTATTAAAAAAAAGAACTGCCAATGGAAGGAACTAACTCGAATTTAAACATTGACAGTATTTTTTGTTCTGTGTGTGTTTGTGTCCCTTCAAAATGATAACAATTATGCATTGACCTTGTATTAGAATTAAAATTCATTCAAGACCGCTGGACTGTTTTACCCGACTGAAAAAGGTGGTTATTTAATCGATCACAATTACTCAATTTAAGTTAATAAGTGCAAAATAGTTCTTACAAAACATCGATAATCGCCGGTGCAATACAATTAGTATTGTGCCTTCTATTATACCGTATTATTGGTAGTAATAATCGAATTCGAAAATTACTACATCATGGAAATCTGGATATACGATATAAATCAATTGGGGAAATCACCATAATTACATTACAGCAATTATTAAGAAGAAATCGAGGTTAATATACTTGTGCCCACAGTACAACGTTTGACGGGTAACACTGACATTGACTGCGTCTATTTGAATGTACCAAAAGGTTGTATGTCAAAAAATCTGTTTGGTTGATATCTGGACTAAATGGTACCAAGGATATATTATGCGCGTAAAACTTACCTTTAGCGATTGTAGCATAAGTATAGATGGTGTTGATAGTCGATTGAAATATTTGTATAAATTAATATATGTGTTTATTTATACAAATATATTCTTTATTATATCTATATAACATACATCTCACTCGACTTCACCGCACCTGCAATACTAATCTCTACACCACCCTTGGTTGACTGGTAGAGAATGCCTAAGGCAATATGTCCGCCATTGTACTATTTTAGCGTGCATAAAATTTAAATAAATAAATAGTTTGAGCAACGCTTTGCAATACCATTTATCTTAATTTTAATGATCCAATTAATTTCACATAATTACTTTATAAAAATTTTAAGCACAATTAAAATTATGTTTTAAACTGAATACAAATCTTGTAATTAAAGTTACGAAATATATAATTACGTACCTATATGATACATTACCATATCTTTTCACACTTGATAGAACACTCATTACATAATTGTCAATATTGATCGGCACCTAAATATCTCTTTATGAATGTCAAGTTAATTTTGTCAAGAGACTTAATTTAAGATACATTATCAAATGATTTATGTTCATAACTTTGAACTTTTAATTACGGCCTTGGTTCATATCAAGAGATTCTGTGTCTTCAATATACGCATCTTATAACAAGATTTCGTAAACCCGTGATTTACGGTATTACCAACGTATACATTTTTTATTTATTTGGGTCAAAACATACTTGTATCTAAACTTTAATTATGGACAGTGGGTACCTAATGTGTTTCTAAAAGAATTGCTAATCAATTTCTTTTTATCATGAACCATGATAGTAATATTTTGGTAACAATTTGATTTATTTTTTGTTTAGTGGTAAATTTTTCCGCTTTTGGAAGTTATAGTAAATAAAGAACTTTCAAATGAATACTCTTTTAAGTTAATAATTTGGCTTATTTATCTAAATACAACAAAATTGTAGATACTTACTACGTATTCGTATCTTCAAACATTTAAAATCCGTAACTAGGTACCAGAGTTGATGTCATAGTCCTCTACGGCCATGAGCTCACAGATTGACGCTCGAACTCAATGAAAATGTGTGTCATCAATCAGAATGCTTATAATTTTATTATTCAGTTTATGAACCGAACACAGTCAGAGAATACAAGGAAATTATTATTATTTAAAAGCTTTTCGTGTTAATTGGTTCCATGAACTGTTATATGGTCATAATATGTCCGGCCTAGTCTTATTTCTATTTGGCAGCTTTCACAGTAACGTTCTTTATTTGTGTCTTGAGGAGCAGTGACGAGAACCTTCGTGGTCCGTGGTCCGTGCGTGAGACCAACTCCGAGGATGGTACGCTCCATAACTCGTCGACCATCATCGAGGCGAGATGTTTGGATATTGGTGAGTGACCAAGTTAGCGCACAGTATGTTAGGATAGGGAGAGTGCACATGGCCATTAGTTTCCGCTTTAGTAGTCTTTTTACGTCTTTCATAGACCATTATCATCTCCCGACGTTACCAATGCATCGAAATCTTTTCTTGTCCTGTCGTGCATATTATACTCTTGAACATATAAATGCCATCTCTAAATTAGAATTAACTCTCTTCTGAGTGCTGTTGGTCATCATCTTGGGCTTAGTCATTGCGAGTCCCACTTCTCTATATATTAATAAATGTTAAAAAAATCTTTACAAAAAGCGAAGCAATAATAATCTAATTTTATCAGAAGGTACACGTTGATGGCCGTAATTCTAATAAATAACACCCTGAATCGATACACCACATTTAACGTGATTTAAGGGTCGCATTAAGGTAGACAACGTATGATATTTAAATAAGGTCCTTACCACGTTCGTAACCCCTTAATCACCGCATTATACCAAACAAGGAAAACGAGTGACGTTGCGTTTCTTAATACTATATAATGAGCTAGCTAACAATTTAAGATTCAAAAAACGGAGGGCGGCGAATTTTATTAAAACTTATACAGTCGATCCTACATAGATGGCAACAATTTGAAATCGACAGCGCCTTATTTTCAAAACCATAAGATCCATTTTCGGTATTTCTTGTTATTAACGTCGTGTGCTCGACGTTACTAGTCTATAGTTATAGTGCAGCAACGGACTGCGACCATCTGCCAAACGTCGTACGCACACAAGCATACAATACTCGTTTATGTCTCCTTTATTCCCTGAAGGTACAGGCAGGTGCTATTGCACAACTGCTTACAAACCCGGGACTGTACCACAAACTATTCAGTTCAGTATTACTTAAGACCAATTTCAATTACCTATTGGTCTGTGGTTTTTTTACTTCACAACTTTGCTTCGTTCTGTGGTTTTCCCTGCTGCCAACCCCTTAAAACCACAGATGAGCATGATTTACGTACTTTACTCTTAACAAAGCTTACACCAGACGCGATCATTTTCATGAGAATAATTACATACTTTCAATTGTTTTAAACATTCATAGATGGAATAGTTTTATTTGCCTCGTTTCCCCAACAAATTCCGTGAATCCGAGCGTTGTGTACGTAGCGTTAGATAGCGTGCTTTGATCAATCAATGTAAGGCCTGGAGCACACGTCCAGAATGTAATCCACAGAGTAAGTATGCAGGGCGCGGCATCGCTTCCTATTTGTTTGTCCTGTCAACACCGACGTATTTGGGCAGCCCGTCTTCGGTCCGGGAAGCGTTGAATCAATGCACTCCCACATCCGGCCGGCTTATAGCATTGTCTACGATTAGTTTACTCAAAGCTTCCTGTTTTGATTCACGATGGATACCAATGGGTTATAGAAGTTTCCGCACCCAAAATATCATAAACTACTCGTAAAATGTTATGTTCTTACTTTGAAAGTATTTAATCTTTACGTTTATTGGATGTCTCAGGTTTCATATGTAGATCCGGGCACACCACACCTGTTTAAATTGCGTTTCATTGAATATTAATCCGCTATATTTAATAGGGAAATAAAAATGAGGTGTCATTTAATCTTCTGGTTAAATAACATAATCTGAATAAGATATTCAGATTGATGACCCTCTAGAAACTCTTGATTTAATAGTAACTTACAAATTTCCATGAAAGATAGATTATTCAACATTTATAGGTATCCATGTGCCATTGAAATATTTTTCCAAAAGACGCATAAACGAACCCTGAACAAATATGCGAAGAACATTTGAAATGTATTCCTTGTCTTGCTAAACTTAATGTTATCTGCAAAAAAAAAAATGTAGAGACCTTTACTGTACATTCGCTGTACAAAGTGTTTGACATGTTTAGAGTATAACATTTATTTATTTTTATTTTTTTGTAGATATTGTAAACCGTTTTATGAAAAAAAGGTTTTTTGTTTTTTTTTGTAGATACGTTCATCTGGTTCTTATACCGCGATATACATTGTATACAGACTATAACTCTTGCGGCCGACTGAGACGGGCCACGGTACGTTTCACAAAAACCCACTAATGGATCATTTCGAGACGAGGACCAAAAGCAATGCCTTTTTTTGGTTGTGTGAAAGCCATTGTTTCAGTTCAGGCTCGGTCAGCAAATTAGCTACGGGGCTGAATGCCCAGTGTGCGTTGTAGTGAATGTATTTTCGTGTTCACCGTGTTCACTATACACTACTAACGTTTTATACCTATACAGCCTTACAAATAAACGTGGTATTATAACAGGTATACTCAAGAATAAGCAAAATGTCTGCAAACAAACAAAGATTATCTTATACCACGTTTTTTTTGATACCGTGTTATAAATTTTAAATTGGTATCCTACATTTACAAACTTTTAGCAAGCAAATAATATATTATTTACTGTAAGTTTACGATAAGACTAATAAATCGAATAACACCATATTTCATAACGGTGTTAGGGTAAATAAAACAAACAGACCGCGAGCATTTGCCGGCGGGGATACGCATTAATCGCAAGTTAGCGTGCATGTTATAGTTAATAATCACTATTAGTACCAGCTGGAAAACTAATAATTATAATAGTACTTTTAAATAAAAAGCTGCACCCCTATTTCTATTAATATTCATTCAATGTACGAATATCTAACTGCAAACCAAACAAAGTAATAAATGCATTGAAAGGGTAACTATTACAGATGATGGCAAGTTTATAACTTAACTAAGATTAGTATTGTTCTCAAGTAAGTGACATGTATGTTTTTATTGAGAATAAAGTTTTTTCTTTAGACCTAATATATACCTATAACTAAAATAACTAAATACCAAAATATTGATTCGACCAAAGACACAACACTAGACTGCATTACAATTAGCAATCAATATTGAAAATTGTTAAATAGTTTGATAAAATATAAAAAGAATTATCACACCGCTTGCAAACCAAGTTAAAATCCAATGCTCTGACACTACATTGCGGAAATAAAGAAAGGCGAAAAAAAAAAAGAGTACATATTCAATAGTTATTCATATTTTTCCCGTGTATATAATTCGCCAAACCCGACTGGCTTTCAGACGAAATTATAATAAATAACAACACCCATCCAGACAATACTAGGAATTACAAATCAACTCACGAAACAGCGACAGCGGCGTGCAACCCGAGGCAGCGTTAAAATGTTGCTACGGTACACCGCGCAATTTAGATAATGAGATTACTCGGCAATTATACGCTGCAGTCGCGATTCATCGACCGAATCGTACGTTGAAATTTAACAGTACCTTAAACCTTTGATAACTAATATTATAAATGCGAAAGTAACTCTGTCTGTCTGTCTGTCTCGCTTTCACGCCAAAACTGCTGAACCGATTTACCAAAATGAAATTTGGTACACAGACAGTCTAGAGCCTGAGAAAGAACATAGACTACTTTTACCGACCTCCACGCGAGCGGAGCCGCGGGAAACAGCTAGTACGTAATTTTTCTGTCTTTCTGTAGCAGAGTATAAGCCTATTCTCAAAGAAAGAAGAAGCCAAGCATTGATTAGGATTAGGCCAGCCAACATTCCAGTCTAGAATCCAGGTTTCCTCACGACGTTTTCCGTAAGTACTAGTTAGTAGTGTCGTGGGCTTGTAAGACATGTAAGAAGCCTGGCTTTGAACAAACAACATTGGTATCTGGCCGAAAAAAAACAGCTTGTGCTTTAGAAACACACGACTGAAGTAAAACTTCTTTATTACGAAACGTAACTATGAGCTGAGGCTATGAGATAAAGAAAAAGAAAATGTGTCCTCGCACCTCTCTCTCATGCCCCTACAGTAATATACGAAACGTAACTCTCTCTCTTTCTATCTTCACTAACTTATATCTACCTCTCAACTTCCGTTAATCTCGCCCGATCACACTTTTCGTAACCTCTCGTCACGCAATCACCAGCTTACTCCCTAAGTCGAGCGTGCGTAAAGAACTTTTACTTAAAAAAGTATGATTATAACTGACTTTTAAGCTATCATCATCATTATCCACAGCCTTTGTCATCCCACAGCTGGGCATAGGCCTCTCCTTTCACGTGCCATTCTCTCCGGTCTTGTGCTAGTATCATCCAGATTCGACCCGAAACTTTAGTTATGAAACTATCAGGTAAGCCGAATATTCAATAATGGTAAAGGCAATTATTTCTCTCTCTCTCTCTTTAAGATGATTAATGAAGGTGGGATCTTGGGTATTTGAGGCATCGCCTAAATAGAGGTTTGATTCTCGTCAAATTAGACTCACTAAGCACCTTTCGTTTAACGTCTATTAGTGTCAGACAATTTGGTATTGGTTGCTGGAATCGCAACGGTTATCACAAACCATATCGGTTATCGTTCAAATTGGGTTATTGACATTAGTAGCCCCATTTTTATACTTTTAGCAAACAACAAAGTCTCGAGTTATCAGAAATGCACACAAATTCTAGGGTCTACACAGTTTTGCAATCGATATATATATATGAGACTAATATTCCAATCTAATGTCGTGGTGGCCTAATGGTTCAACGAACGAATTTTTATGCACGAGGTTTCAGGTTCAAACAGACTACAGTAGCTAGGTATTTATTTTATCTACTAAACGTTTCCTGATAGATTTTCTCTCTGGTTAATCTCGATTGAGCTTAGTTACAACTCGTGGCACTGCACGATCTGGCGCTACTGTCGGGTTCTAGAGTACAAACTCGTTATTAATTCGATTAATATACTGAAATAGCGCCGGCCGGGAATATACTGAAATAACGCCTATCATACCTATGTTGTGAGAATTTTAATATTGGGGTAAACCACAAAACAGTTAATTATCCACACAACAGTATTGTTTGTGGGTAAACCAATTATAACTTTATACGTGAGGTCGAACCCCGTATTTTGTCAGTAACTTCTGGAATTATTACATTGTCTTTTATATTATCTAGCAATGTATATAAAATGGAATTAAATATACAACATTTTATAAAGATAACACAGTAGCTAGCAGTAAGCTTTAATTATATATGACGCGGGGAATACCCATTGCTCAACAAACTTAACAAATTTGATAAAATAAATTTATGAACAAAGGACTATAATTAAATACAAAGGACTATAAATCAATTTATTTAATTATTTATGTACAGACACAAAATTATTTATATATTTTGGTACCTATTTTAAGATATTATTTTTATGACCCTTTTACTTGTGACGTCAGACGTTAGCATCATGGCAGACAAATTCGTGATTAGCGGTCGACAGGAAGTAAGAAAAAATAATGATAATCAAGTACTTTATAGTTTTCAGTTAATCGAAAGTGTATGGTAAAAACGACATAAATGGTTAATATTTTTAATGACAGTTATTAATATCTCCGCCAGGGGCGCTAGTACGTTCGTTCCATAGTTTGTTTGGAACGGTTTAAAGTTTGGTGGGCTTTAATAGCTGATTCGCCAGTGGCGCAAACTGGTGAGCGCATAACGATAGCCCTTATTACGTTGACATAGAAGCTTTATTAAGACTATATTAGTATTATCTCTTCAAGGGACCGTTGACCTTAGTATTTGAAATTACAACATGATACCAGGCGTTCCTGAGAAAATAAATCTTGACTGACAGACATTTTTTTTCTTTTGAGGTAAGGAACCCTAAAAAACTGCTGCGCTATCTTATCAATATTACCTACTATGTATAAATGGAAGTTATGACAATGACGATCTAAAATCAAAATCAAAATCAAAAACTCATTTATTCCAACTAGGCTACAAAGTAGCACTTTCAGAACGTCAATACAATGGACAGCACCCTGATTCGCCCACCCTTCACCGCTTCCTAAGTGCTCTGGCTGTGGAGAAGAAACGGCGCAACAAACTCCCCAGCAGCACGCTGTCATTTCGAATACAATAATAATAGTTATATAATTTAGGGACTGCGCAAATAAACAAGTGTTTGAGGTCGATAGGTACTACAATAGGTACTATGAAATTAAAAGTATAATCTACAGAGCCCAAAGTCAGCAGAACGACCAGTCACCGCAAGCAGCACCCGTTCACGAGTATGACGCAAGGATCAGCCATCACCTCCCTCGCCATATTAGAGGGAAGGAGGTGACCCGACCCAAGACGCCACCGCAGGCAATGACAACTAAGGGAGCATGACGAAACTGCTGCCGGCTTTAAAAAGATAAAAAAGTATGCATTGAATGAAAATACTCCAAACACTGATTTACCTACTGCACTGCCCCTAAAAGAAGGAATTGATAGCTACATAATGAAATTTTATAATTAATATAATTATACATTCCAAAACAATGTAAAGAATTTAAAAATACAATACACATACGTATAATCGTACTAATAATAAAACAAAATAGGTAACATATTGTTACATACTGAGTGTATGCCTATCAAATTAAATAGTACCGTACAGTAGTAAATAAGATAATATACCACACAGAACCGTCTTGTGTCTATCACGGCGACCAACTACATTTGTCATTTAAATAATCATTAATAGTATAATAGGCCTTTTCACAAAGTTTATTTTTAATATAAGATTTAAATGAGTTGTAGGGTAACTCTAACAGATTGAGAGGGAGTTTATTATAGAAGCGAATACTAAGCCCTATAAATGAATTGTGTACTCTATGCAGGCGGTGTGATGTCGCACATAACTTATGTTTACTACGTGTATTAATGTTGTGAATATCACTGTTCTTTTTGTAAAGGTGAACATTTTGCCTTATAAAAAGTATATTAGCAAAAATAAATTGCGATGCTACAGTTAAAATACCTATCTCCTTAAATAGCTCCCTAAGAGAAACTCTAGAGCCTAGCTGGTAAATAGATCTAACAGTTCGTTTTTGAAGAATGAAAATGGTTTCTATATCAGCCGCCTTACCCCACAACAGTATACCATAGGACATTATGCTATGGAAGTAGCTAAAGTAAACAAGACGAGCAGTGTCTACATCAGTGATTTGTCTAACTTTTCTAACGGCGTAAGCTGCAGAGCTGAGCTTACTTGCCAGATACGCAATATGTGCCGACCAATTAAGTTTGGTATCAATGGTAATGCCTAGAAAAACCGTTGAGTCTACAGTCTCTAATACCTCACCGTTTATAATAATATTTGGACCGAGATTTTTAACATTCGGCATAGTAAATTTAACACATTTGGTCTTTTTCGCGTTTAAAACTAAATTATTAGCTGAAAACCAATGTGTAACCTGAGTGAGTGTAGTATTTACTTCGTTAAAATCATCTCTATTTCTATTTACCTTGAAAATTAAAGAAGTGTCGTCTGCAAATAGTACGACGTCACATTTGCCTTTTAAAACATTCTAACAATCCTTTGTATAAAAAAACTTACTGTAATAGCTACCAACAATCTACTTTGACGCATCTAAAAAATCCCCATCCGTTTCCTGCCTTAAATTCACACATATTCAAGTTAGGTACATAACAATATATACTCGCATTATATGCGCTGATTTATCACCCTGGCTATCGTACTGGGGCAGTTGCAGTCCGCCAAAGATAACAGAGTGTTACGATAACAACAATTTTCAAATGATTGCAAGTGCAAATATGCTGCGTTTGGGGGCAACGAATTATGTGGCCTTATTGTAGGTAAATTTACCGGTCATGATTTCAGAAACATTTACTTAAAGTTTTTTTTTTCTGCGTAGCTTTTTTCTAAGCTATGTCGGTCGGCTTCCAGTCTTACCGGATTCAGCTGAATACCGTATTTTACATACGTACGACTGCCTATCTGACCAAACCCATTTTATTGACTAACACAGTACCCCAGGTTAAGACTGGTTGTCAGGATTGTAATGTTTTAACGACTACCAAAGATCAACGTATGACAGTCGAGACCAACGGTTTAACGTGCTTTCCGAGGCGCAGAGGGGTTTCGGTATGTATGCAAATGGTGATCCATCCACGGACTAACCGCGACGAACACGGCTTAACTTTTGTTATCGGTCAAACCGTAAAGCTTACACCACGAGCCCGTAAGATACGAACGTACCATAAATTTTGTTTTAATTAGTAATAGTATTATATGTTGAAACAATTGACAACTAAAATAAATAAGTACTTGCCTATCAAAACATACCTACATTTTAATTTTAAAAGTTAAGGTAAATCATTTTCCCTTCAAAAGCGATGCAAAGGTATTTTCTACGATACATGTATTAATTTAAACTCTGATAGTAAGCTAGCTTTACACTATACTAGCTGAAGGGCTTCATATGCGGTTGAACCCACGACCCACGACCTTTGCACGAGTCAACTTTTCCTATAAACCAAAGTCATGGAGTGAAAAAAGGTTTTATTGATTAGTTAATGCACACAAGGATAGATAGCGTAAGAGGCTGTTAAGAAAAAAAAAACGAAAAATTTATTACAAAACGTAGACAAGTATGAAAAAGCGATATTTATTCAAAATATTTTTCTATTCCATCATCATTTTACAGTTCAATACATCAAAAATCATTTATAAGTACAACTTGTTCGTCGTCTTGATTATGGAATCTAGCGATGGCAGTCAAACAAAACATAACGCCAAAAAGACAAAAAAGTTAGTTATATCCTGCTCACACATAGTTATCGTATTTGTTATCTCAGTTAATAAACTGAGATAAAGAATTACTAAAATTTATTTTATATTTTTTTAACAATAATTACTAAATAATTGTCTGAAATCTCTATTTGCTGTCAAAAAGAACATTTACAAATATAGTGTCAGATGTCAAATTGAAAAAAGGAATGTTCAAACAACGAATGTAAAAGATTATGGAACAGATAACCACAAAGCACTTAATTTTAAGGGGTGACAACTTAATTACTCTAGTGTTAGGTACCCAGAATTAAACTAAACCACGACACTTCATAATCTCAGGGCTGGTATAATATTACGGTAACAACTGACCTTTAACATAAAGGTCAAGTGAGTTCCGATCTCCATTACATTAAAGTTATTTAAACATCGCTTCGTAAGAAATTGATTTTATATATTTATGTTTAAATTACATCAGACTTTAAACGATATAGCTGTTGCTATTGCTATGTAATTTTAAATCGGAAATATTAACTTATTTACGTTCCTACGTTTAACAACTGTTAAGATGAATTAGGTGTCATAGAAAATTAAGTTGGCTTTACTTTAACTTTTATTCTTTCTCTTCAATCAAAAGAATAGGATAATAATATTTCTCATAATGCCGAATAACGGTAGCACAGAAATAGACAGGAAAAACAACAACTTCCACATTAAAAGAAAACACAGTAAAACAATAACGAACATTGGATACGTTTTATTTTACAACTTATTTCCTGATTTCGTAATTAATAAAAAGCGATTCGGTTTTAACTTCATGGTGTAAAATTTGAGTTATTACGTGACACCTGTAACAAACAGACGGAAATCCTAAAATATGAACGTTACTGATTTATTGCTAACAGGTCTAATCCCTCATCTTGAAAATACTACTCCTGAGACTGTGCACCTTAGCTTAATTAAGATTAGTCTATATCAAAAAAAATTAAAATCGTAAATACATGGAATAAATAATTATTGTCCACATCGCTTAAAAGCTCAGGATCAAATACAGTTGATTTTTTCAAAACATTTAACAAATCCTACCGCGTACTGTAGTATTTAAAACTGTCATGTGAAGCAATAATAATAAATTTGATGACGCATTCCGCCGAGTCAATGGCTCAAGGGAATGGCGACTTGATAGGATTCCCACCCTAACACAGACCCGCGATATAATGACATTGGTGGACTCTAAACCCTCCCAGTTTACGACACTTTTTGTAAGCATCGCCGAAAAAATATATTGCTAGTTGATAAATTTGATTACTTCATGGTATTTAACTTCAAGTCTAATATAAGGAATTACAGTTTGAAAAGTGTTGTGAGAAAGCTTTCTTATTTATCTCAATGACATCACTTCAATTACAGAAAATAAATATTTAATTGGAGTTTTTTTCAGAACAAGTCTTCGTCTGTACCCCGCTGTCGGAATGCGCGAAAACAGTCCACAGACTCTATTTGCATCCTCGTTGCTTTACTCCATCTAGTTATATAACTCGTGGCCAAACAAAATAATGCTTAAATTGTTTTCAGTACATTACGTTACAATTCTTTAATAACACAAGCTTTTTTCCTAAACCCGGTTACCTGATCCACATTTTACATTGTTTGCAATAACTATGTATACTCTAAAGACTGCATAATTAGGCAAAAAACTACATCACTTAAATCACAATTAAAATTATTATTTTCGTCTTACTCCGCTGCAAACTGAGACCAAAATTATCTTATAGTGAAACAATGTTATATCCGAGACAGATGGAGTTTTGCAAAAAGAGACATTAACCCAATTCGCAGCGGGTCGTTAGTGTCACAGTATGCTCGCCGGCCAGTTATCTAGAGAGGCATCTCCACGCGGTCACTGAGCCGTTGTACCGACAAGGACCAGCCATTATATTTTTAGCCACACTGCAACAATATAAAATTTAATGACGGAAATGAAAGCCTATGGCTTGCTATCCTAGCTTCCTTTCAGGAAGAATGAACAAAGTTAACGATGCTTCCTTTGATTCGAATTTTTAAACGTCTTAAAATGCAAAAGTTTATAAGCCTAGCGTAAAATTCGTACCAATTAGAGATTTTGTTTTATTTATAACGTCTAACTAAAACAGTATTGGAAAATACTATTTAATAGAGAACACTATTCGGATTTTAGTATTTGGCATAATTTCTAAAATTAACAAAAAGTCAAGAGCCAGCACAATTAAAACTTACTTTACAAAACATAACAAACAACGAAATGAGATTTTAGAGCAGTATTGATTTACAATAGCAATAGCCATTGATTACTGACCATTCATAAATCAAAGTAGATTAAAGGGACTAATCTATTTAGAATACTAATTCGTCTAATCTGTTTCTAATAGACGGATGGAGGGCAATAGCCGTGTGCATCTGGTTGGAGGGACCCCTCCCGGCTTGATATCATTATGATTTACGGCACACAAGTTAGCGCGCGCGTTCCAACTCGGACGACGCTAAATGACGAGTTCCGCACGACTATTCTTGGTAGCTTCCTGGATAGTTACTCTTCTTGTTTTAGGAGTTTCCTGCACTAATGTTTGTAATGTTTATTGCACAGTAACTAGCGAAATACCGATGACTGTGCAACCTAAGACCACTTAAGTTTTCACACAATTGCAAGAATTCACTTATTTTATCTCAATATTTGCCAATAAAATGTTTTTAACTAGGTATCAAGTTTTAAACAAAATATATAGTTATGTTACTCCTAGAGTTCGTAAGTGATACCATATCATAATTAACATGGTTAAGTTAAAAGGTTAATATATTACATCATACTAATAAATATATACCCAAAATCCAAGAACGGATAATATTTTCAAGCTTTGAGTACGGAATGTTAACATGGAATATCTCTCAAAGCGATAGTTGTGAATACTGTTACTATGTGTAATGAAAAAGGAGTGCTTTGCCCCCACAGCCTTGTCATTTATCAGTGTCGTCGGCTCGCCACATGTCCAGTATAGATTGAAGTTGCATAGCATCCGGCCACGTGCATGGAATACCCTTCACAAATCAGTAGCCAATAATTAAATCATATGACATGACAACACATCAAACACGTAGCCCAACCCAACGAGCTTTAGATGGAATTGATGAACGCGAATGTTCTGTCTCAAAACGATAATTCAAGCAAAAAATAGTCGCCAAATGTGATAAGACTTAAAATATTTATAAAAACAAAGTCAAGTCCATTTTTTAAACAGAAATTGTGGCACAGCTGCAATCTGCTAAAAAAAAGTCGAGCATACTTAAACTCCTAATGATCGATCGAAGAACAACAAAAGTTTTTAATGGTCATCACAATCGGACAATATTTTCTTAAAAACGGTGTCAAGTAGCGTTTGGACATTAAAGAAACAATAGAAATACAGGTAGCGTTGCCAGGTACTGTCGAATTCATTATTATAAATCCCAACAGCTTTTGATCTGTAATTATGCAATAGACTTTTTCCCCGCTATTACCGCTGCAGTTTCATAACGCGTTGGCATTTAGTTTTTACGCAACCGCTCTGAAGTGCTCGGAGGTTGAGCTGAACAACTGTTTCACTTCTGAGATTTAAACTGTGTTAAACGCCTTTCTATGGTTGCGGTTACAGAATTAATCTTTTGATTTATTGCTTGAGAAAAACATTCGATATCGCATGGTGTAGTAAATGGGTTTATTAACTACATAAAAATAACTTTCGATCGGCCTTAAAACAAATTTCTAATTGAACGGACGTAGGTGCAGTGTTCGTGCATGTCAATTAGAGAAACCCTTTACTCTACTGCTCGAGATAGGCATTGAGATCAGTATTTATTGTTTAAGCTTCCATTAAAGGTTAATGAGATCCCGGTACGGTGCCAACACCAAGTTTCCCTACCGACACACTTAACTTGTGCATAGCTTTAGCATACTGTAACGATCACTGCTTCCTCGAATACACAACTTCGTAATTGTTGGATATACTGAAGCCTCTTGCTTTATTTATGAACAGAAGCTGAAACAGATACACCACACTGAAATATTTAATAAAACTTTAATTTTAATATAATCTCAGTTTCACTTCAATGATAACCTCTGATCAAAATAATCTACAACAGAAAAAATAAATGTTCTTGCCAGATATTACGGCGCAGAGGTCACATTTAAGACAGTCTAAAATTAAATAATATTTGCATAAAGGGGACCTCGAAATAAAAAATAACGTCACCGAATCAGATTTCACGGAAGGTCTGCGCATAAGATATGAGTCCACATTATCCACCCTTAGCGACACAGGGGGCCAGAAGTAATAACATCACCCTTATTTATACGCCGAGTGGCCTTGGGGTTGCCACCAATTAAATCTAACTGGGTATCCATCCAGTAGATGTTATTATTAGATTCGACCCACAACCATAGTGAAATTGAAAGTGTTTCTAAGATTATTCGGTCGCGTGGGCTTTACTATAAATAGTTACTCGAATTTGTTCCTACGTCTTATTGGTATCCTAACAAGTATGTTAATTTCAACGTGTGTGATTTATCGGTCTATTTGTATTTCAACTTCAAGGCAAAATAATACACTAATAAATTAATACACTAATAAAATAAAAATTGTATCGAAACATCAACCAATTTTTTATTAATACTTTATTGCTAAACGATTTATAATTATGAAATCAGACACGTGTCAAAAGTATCTTTCGAAAAAGCAACTATTTGGATATTTGATCCCAACGCTAAAGAGGGGAACACAGTATTTGTAACTCAAAGGGATACGATTACATGTGCGTTGTTTGCGTTTTAATTAAGACACACGAGCTTTGTTATTTTAACAGTAAAAGAAAATCGGGGCTTTCTTATAAACTTATTTTCACTATGAAATTATTGCAAATAGGCAGACTTAAGGAAAGCTTGCTAAAATAAAGGCTAGAAGATCATATCTAGGTTTCTCGGAATATAAATGTTTTAAAATGAGCAAGGAAGCCGCCATGAAAGATTATAAAAGTCAGGAACAGCTTGAGAATGGAGGAGAAGTCCATTCAGTTAAATAGCTCTGGGTTACGCGGGGTGAGTCACCCCCGGTGCACGACCCGTAATGAGGTCACCGCTGTGGCCTATCTTAGAGACATTGTTCGTATTATTTTAACTCCATTTCCACCAATATTACTAACTTCGTTTAAGTAAAGTAGAACAAAGTATAGCTGGAAAAAGAAATATTCTTAACGCAGACATTGAAAATACAAAAGAAATAGAGCCAGTAAAGGTTTACTTGGTACGGTTCAATATATCTTTTATGGTTCATTTTGGTTGCAACTCTAACTCTCAGACTTCGGAGAGTTGGCTTACTTAAATCAATACTAAGAAATCTTAACTTAAGTAACCATTGACGTCTCTGAGTGAGGCAGTTAATTGTAAACGTTTTACTATTACTTATTAACAAAAAATTCATGAGTTATTATTAGCTATTACTAGTTATGAGGCAATATGGTTTTTAAGATTTTCTTTTCCAATGGTCAGAACCAAAATAAAAGGGTATATAATTGTATGATCAGAAGACTGTTGACTAAACCCTGGACGTTATTAATTTAGACTGAATTGAAGACTGGTCGATTAAGGCTCAAGCTCGCACGTAGTTAACAAATGATGCGGTCGGAAATGGAGTGCACTTTGACATTGCAGTAGTTCAGATAAATGGAGTACCAGTAAGAGTAAGGTCAGAAAGCGCATAATTTAGAATATAGTGGAGTATGAGGACTAAACTTCGTAATACATATAGATAAGGCACTTCTAATTCCGATACAAAGTTTACGAGTCAGAAACTGCGCTTATTAGCTTTCTGCCTTGCAACCGAACGTTCTGATGCCCTGAAGTGATAGGCGCTGTCAACGAGCGCAGTAATACCAAGTATTTTCAATGCGTATTTGTTAGTATAAAGGTAATGTAGGCAAATAAAATCTTATGGGCAAGATTAAAAGCCAAGGGATATGATCGGGTTCGTGTTTTCAAAATGATGACCATAATTATAATCGATTTACTACTAAAAGTTTGTTGGACTTTTTTTGTACAGTACACCTTTAAAGTAAAAATAAACAAGCATAGAATGCGCGTATCGCTAGTGCTAGTGCCTTATGCCGAGCGTAAGCAAATTTTTAGCTTAAAGTATTACGGTGCTCGTTTAACGATTTAAGTGATTTTCTGTGTACACAACACAGTAAGACACTGAAATTGACAGTGATTTTATGTACCGTACTGTTGAATGAACTTTTTTACCACTTTTGAATGATGTTATAATGGGGATGGCGATAATTTAAATCTTAAGAAAGCAAGCCAGCTTATTAGTTGAGAAAAGCCGCGGATAGTTTGTGCACGCAGGCGTAAACAGGGGTGTAAGCCAGTAGCTTATAATTAACTATTCAGGAACCTCTGAATATTGTATGATCTGTAGGTATATATTATACTATACCTTACCACAGACGTTGGTGACGTCATTGTCGACATTCAATGTAGAACCTAACATCTAAACAATACGTATATCTCTATTACTACATTAAATTGTCTATTCATTTTGACGACCTCTGTGGTCGAGTGGCGTACAGACCGATTATTAAGGCGTCGCTAGCTCTGAGGTCCCGGGATCGATCCTGGATGGGCCAATGTAGAAAATCACTTTTCTCCATTGCCTCGGATCTAGGTGTTTGTGATACTTTTGTTGCTCTTATTTCATAACACAAGTGCTTAAGCTACTTACTTACGGTTCAGAGCAATGTATATGATGTTGTCCACATTTATTTATTTATTATTTATAAATGTGTGAAAATACTAGATGCCTAACAAAGACTGAGTGTTAGCTATATCACATGAATAAGCAATATAAATTTTCGGTAGCTAAGTAGATTAATACACAAACAAAACAAGATGTAGTATTATTGTGTTTAAACAATATTAAGTTGAAGGACAACACTAATGTGCTGATCATTATTCAGACTTTGTAACATGCATAACAAACACATTTGGCATACTAAGTGTTGTGACTTTATTGCATGTTTGAGTTCCCAGCGCATTAAGGTTTTACATTAAGCAGCACAGATAAAGATTGAAAGATTAGTCTGCAGTAGGTATCTAGGTAGCCTTCGAAATATAAGTTTGTAATAACAAATATTGATTAATTTTCTTTTGCTTTATATATCAGAGATTTCTTAATAGGTTCTCTTGTAATTTACAGGTAAATACTTTAAGGGAGAGATCAATTTTTGACTATTTGTATTAAGTAAATTCTTTATTTTAAAATTTATAAATAAAATATATTTGAGATGCTCACAATAAGCTCTTTCATTTGATATGTCACACAATATAGTATCCCACATTTAATTTAGAGCCTTGATCCATTTTTTTTTTCATTTTTGAGGTATGGAACCCTAAAATATAAGCAGAAAAAAAATGAGCTAATTCAGTACTGGTAGGTACCTATCATTTTTAAATTCATAATTTTAATGAGGCAATTGTTTTGCTAAAATATTAACACAACTGTATCAATTAGGACAGACCAATAAATGATTGGCAAATAATCTTAATAAATGTTTAACATTACCTGTTATAGTAAAATATGTATAACTAGCATTTTGGTCTAATTGGTAATTAGGTATGTTCTTTATACACAAAACAATGTCAATGCTCGTGGACTAAATGTCTAAACATCTAAATGAGTAATACCTATTACTTTTTTTTTTTTTTTTTTTTTTTTTTTTTTTTTTTTTTTTATTATCTTTTTATCACAAAGGTAGGTATCTTATAAGCTAAGCCCCACAAAACCGTTGCAATGGTTTGACTACCTACCTATTCAATAATTTTGAGTTCTAAGAATGCACATGATAAGAAATCGATAAATTACGTGAAACAAATGACTAGCTACTGACCCCTGTGGCAATAAATTATGATATTTAACACACGCACAGTATTATCCGTTCCCCAATCCCCGTCGGTTTAGTCTAGGGGTGGGTCTAATGATAAATGCCCGCATCGCAAGAATTTATTAGAACCTAACTCGACATGTTTGTACTTCGTGACTTAAATTCGTATTTTTATAACTTAAATATCTAGTTTTCATAGCTAATTTCTCTCATAAATACCTCATAAATCCCCGAGAATGCAGATTAAGGCAGCAAACCAAGTGTCGATGGGACAAATCCTTGCACAACCACTAAACTGAAATTATACGAAAATAAAACACACTAACACAAAGTGTTCACAACTTATTTTAAAGCAAATCAACACAATAAACTATATCACGAACTAATTATGTCATAAAACGTCCAACAAACATATATAAAATGTGAAAAATGTTGCATTTCCTATTTAATGTGTACCGGCAAATGAGCAGCACAACCAGCGCTACAAAAATCTTTATAAAACTGAATAACATCAACGATAGCATGAGGGCGCTGCGATCGACGATTAGCGCAAGCGCTGTCAAAATTCGTAAAGACTCTACAACACTTAACGAAACAATGCATTGCTGGTGAAAGAATAAAATATTTAATAATTATTTGATTATGATGATGATGAAAACATCAATTAGGGGTGTGACTTAAATGTTTGGCCTAATAGAAACGGTCGAATATATTATGTTTTCTAAGAATGTTCTGTGAAAAACTAGTAAGAAGTAGAGTTTATATTCTGTGCTACTTAATGTCAGTGTCACTGTTGTCGTGTCTCTGTCAAAATTTCATTTTATTTACTTTTTATGTACCTACTTTTACGTTTTTGATTAGTTTTGATTACTTTTATTACGACATTGAAATAAGTAAAAATGTTAGATTACGTAAAACGTGTTATATTAGTTCTTTCTGGAAAGGGAGGAGTTGGGAAATCAACAGTTAGCACTCAGTTGGCGCTAACTTTAAAAGAAAGAGGTTATAAGGTATTTTACGGCGATCATTAGTATAAATTCTCAATTCTGTGATGACACAGCACTAATTAATATTTTTCCAACTATTGCTTTTAGGTTGGTTTACTCGACATAGACTTATGTGGGCCCAGTGTGCCTTATTTACTGAACCTTGAGAACCAAAGCGTCCACCAAGGGCCTGAGGGATGGATCCCAGTGTACTTAGACAACGAACAGAGATTGGGTGTGATGTCTATCGGCTTCCTACTAGGATCGAGAAATGACGCAGTTGTATGGAGAGGTCCAAAGAAAACTTCAATGATCAAGCAGTTTCTAGAAGATGTTTGCTGGCAGGAACTCGATTTTCTTATCATTGATACTCCACCAGGTAAAAACAAACTTAGATATAATTATGGGTAACAATCTTACCTTATGATGGAGACTAGATTATTTTAGAACTGCGCAACTATAGAATTTAACATTTTAAAAGTGCCTGAAATAAAAATATTTAATTATTATTTTAATTATTTGTTACGCATTAAAGCATGCGGAGCGAATATTTGTAATTAAATACATGCAAGGCTAGATTTTGCATACGTCGCCCTATAAAACGTAATAAAATAGAAGGCTAAATTTAAACTTCCAGACAGTGACCTTGGTAACTTAGTTGGTAAAGCGACTGGCGTGTCAAGCCAGTGGTCGCAGGTTCGAGTCCTGCCTGAGGTTTAAGTTTTTCCTTCTATTATTTGTAATTAATTACAAATATTTAGATATCGAAACTTGAAGTTTTTAAATGTGTCAAAAAAATATATTTTTTTTTCTATGGCATCATTTTTACTATTGACGGCCCAATGACTCAGCACTGAGCTTCGAGTTACAATTCTTAAATATAAGTTATTTGTAGTATCACCAATACAAATAGAGAAATACTTAAAATTATATCTACATAGATGTATTTTAATTTAAAGATGCTTGATACCCATTACTAAACAATTTTGCTTGGTAATGGTTAATAAGTCTTCTTCTTTTTATTTAGTCACTTAGTTTTATTAATGTTATTAGTTTGAATCTTAATATACCTAGTTTAATTTATCAAGTTTTGATGATTGAAGTCAGTATCTTGGCCTCACAACTACCGCATTTTAGTTTAGTAGAAGTAAATAACTTAATAAGTAAATAACTGTTATCTTACTTCAGGCACTTCTGATGAGCACATCACAGTAATGGAAAACCTCCGCCAAGTACCGCAGTGTGGTGCTATACTGGTGACCACACCACAAGAAGTTGCCATAGAGGATGTGCGCAAAGAGATCACATTCTGCAGAAAGACTGGCATTCCTATACTGGGGATTATTGAGAATATGAGCGGGTAAGGCATTTTAATTTTTTTTTCTTATTTATTTTTATTCTTGGTTGCCTGTATTGCCTATTCATATAAACATTATAATTAAGACTGAAATTTATATGAAAAAAACTAGTAAAAATGTATCTGTGTTATCTGTTATTTTAAAACAATGTATGGAATATGTTGTAATAATTGTTTAATTTTGAGTCATGCCTAAAATATTTCCATGAAAGGCAGTTACTGCTCGACGATTTATACATTGTATTACTATAATAGTTCATGGTGTGGGCGCATTTTATCTTTGATGCGACCGGCAGTGACATTGACACATCTATTTGTTTTTATGAATATTTGATGTCCTGCCTTGTTATCAAGATTTGAGTGTGGTTAATGTTAATAACATTTGTGAACCTTGAAAATAGTTATGTAAAATAACAATGGAAATATTTTGTTAAACAATGTGTCATTTAATTTAATATTTATTCAATTTAGTGTTCTATGGTATAATTTATGGCTGTAACTTATACGCCTTGCAAGTGTTTAGTAGGTTCAGCCATTTAGAAAATATTTTAGTTAAGAAAATATTAATTTTACTTTTTTCAGATATATTACTATGTTATCGTCTGTTTCAGCTACGAGTGTCCAAACTGCAGTGAATGTACAAACATATTCTCAAGTGGAGGTGGCAAGTCATTGGCCGATATCTCCAAAATACCGTTCATGGGTAGCGTGCCTATCGACCCCAGGATCGGGAAACTGGCAGGCCAAGGTCTGGCAGCTATCAAAGAGTTGCCAGACTCAACAACTAGTAAGGTGTTTACAAATGTAGTGAACCAGTTAGTGGATACTTCTGGTGGACTATGAGGTCGAAGTTTAATACATCCAGCTAGGAAGTACACGCCAAGAAATAATATTAGTTATTAAAAACAAATCATTATGAGCAATCTTTACAACACATAACATCTTATTGTAATTGTATTTTTACCCAACTGCAGGAAGGGTTAGCGTTTTTCGAGCGTTTCGTATCTTATATGTTTCTGTGTTTGTAAATTTCTTTATTTTATTAATGTGTTATGCCAGACACTGAAACATTGCTAGCTGAGCTAGTCATTGTTTAAACTTGATAACAGCTATGTCTGAATAGGTACTTATTCGTACTTTGTAATTTTCATATGCATTAGGTATTTACATATGAGCATTTAATAATATATTTTTTATAACAATCACTGAAAGTCTATTTCATTGGCATTTATGCAACAATAATGAAAACCCAAATAATTAAAGTGTCTGGTCGAGTGATATGCTCATTGTGTTTTGTCTCTGTAAAATTTGCTCATTTTGTACAATTAGTGTTAAGCAAAAATGTAATTATCATTCCGTTGAATTATGATGTAAATAAAAAGCGTCCTGTTACTACGAAGGCTATTTATTTAATAACTATAAAATACAGTCCATAATATAGAAACATCGATTCCTGAAATATAATATATAAAACGTTTGCTTGTAAATATATACTTTTTTCTTGTAGAAATAGGTATAATATTTTTTTAATCTTGATTGAATGTCGCCATAAAAGTGGTAAAAGTTAACAATTGTTACTTATAATAAATGCAATTTAAGAAAAATAATATCAAAACTCCTCTTATATCTAAATACAATTGCAAAATAAAATCTGACATTTCAAAACAAAGTAATACAACATTTGTCCAAAGACTTTAATATTTCTCATATTCAAATATGTTTGGCACTCTTTGTACTTGGTGGAATTAAAACAATATTACACAACGACTTTATTCAATGGGGTCAAAAATCCGCTAGGGGTTGCTAGTATCGCGTTATAATATTTATCTGTCAGTCTCCACCAATGGGAGACTAGCTACTGGCCCGTGATTGGTAGAAATTAACAGATATGCCAGATGCGAGACTAGCAACCCTAGCTTTTACCACCCTATTACCATTAAAACTATATTAATTTGCAATTTTTACCTTAAGTTAACGCGTGCAACGATAAAAGCATTCCCTTAAAAATAGTGCTAACACAAAAACTTAAAGAACACAGATTATCTAGATACTTAATTTTTACTGAATAGAAAATAATCTAATAACAGAAATCACATTTTTATCACTTTGCCAATTAAAACTCCTAAAACCTTAAACATTATTACATATTAAATAGCCATTTTTATTTTACTGCAACACTGGTAATTTGAAAACGACATAATATTTTGAATCCCATAATATTTCTGTTACCAACAATAACAAGCTAGAATTGATTTAACGGAAATGCCTTTTGTTGGTAAAAAATACTGTATTATACGGGAAATAACAATAAAAGACAGATCTATAATGATAACTGCTGCTTAAAATAAACAAATGAAAAATATTCATGGTATTCCAACTAAATTTTGCAGAATTAAAAAAATTAACTGATCAACTAAATCAATAATAAAAATTATTAACGAATTCAAGTTTCTCTTCAAATAGAATCAAAATTATTTCCAGCAGGTCAAAATATGGTCGGTTAAAATTTATAATTAGACTTAAAATTTGTTTATTATGGAACTAGGAACTTTGGTTGTTTCAATCTGATTTAACTTATATTTTTCGTAGCGGTATATTGACTTAGTAAAATAATTCCTATAGTCAAACAGTTGAGAGGAAAAAAAGATGTAAACAGGTATTTAAGGTATAATAAAATTATTAAAAAAATGCACTGACAAGCAACTAAAATAAAATGCGCCATACTATGGATATAATCGCGTAAGGCGAGACGCAACTAATCAACCAATCGCACTGCAATGCAATTCCGTGGCATCCACTAGCGACACAAAATCAGACTACTACAGTCAACTTCACATAACTAGGATTTTGTTATATTAATGAAAAAAAAAAAAAAAAAAAAAAAAAAACTAGCTTACATCTTTTTTTCCACTAAACCTGACATAATTGTACAAATACAATAAAAAGAACAAAAACTACGTACGCAATTAGAAGACAGTACCAGAGACAAGACAATAATTCAATTATTTTTTATCTGTCGATGGAGTTATTCGTTGAGCCACATGAACTGCCGTATTTCTGCGTCCGAAAAGGGGCGGCAGTGAGGCGGTGCCTTTTGTAAAATATGACGCAATTCCTGAAGAGAAAAAAAATAACAATTATATATTTTTGTCAGCACCTATTTTATATGTCCCAAAATCTGTGTAAGGCCCACTTGCCCGAAAAAATTAACTCTACTAGTAGCTAACACGAGCTTAAATTAACAAAATTGTTTGACGAACTGGCAAAAAATAGTTTTAACCGGGTTAACTTTTAAATAAAAGTTAAAAGATAACCCGGGCTTCTGCAAGCGGTAGGCGTTAACACTAGTCCGGGTTATCTTCACCTAAGTGAGAGTAACTAATTAATATATTAGTAGGAAGTATTTTAACATTATGTTAGTTAAAATGTTTATTTAAGTGGATTTCATAATCATATTAGATTAGTTAGTTAACAAACTAGCTTAGTAGCAGAAGCTTGTCATTAGTTTTAATGAAAAAAAAAAATATGGAAGACGATTTATTCCTAAACAAATTGCAACATAATCAAGTTTACGATAAAATTAATTTGGAGAAGGGAAGTGTAATACAAACTACACACATCGGCAGAATTAGCGAAACAGAACAAAAATGCTGAGGAAGCTGATATAATAATAATAATAAACTAAACAGAATTGTAGTAACAAACTAAATGACATCTTTTAACATGTACATTACAAAATGTTTATTAAGAAGAAAACAATATGCAGAAAAAATACACTTATTTTAAAGTGCATTTTTTTCGACAATTTGTGAGCATGTTCAAACAGCTGGAAACGTAAGTGAAAAGCACGAGGGGGGAACTCGTCATTAGTAATTCACTTGTTTATTGTTAAAATTTTACTATTTGTTTTAATAATAAATATGAAGACTATAAAGTCAAAAGATGTCAATATGTTTGTTACTTCATGTCTGATTTTTATTTGATCAATAAAAACTTTATTTTATTCTCAGCCTGTGTGTGTATATATAGTTAAAAGAATGTTAGGTATGGTATTACCACAGAGGGTTGCAAGAATAATAAAACATATATGCAGTAAGAAGCTGAAAAATAATAATAATCGATGTGGTCCACATTTAATATGCATTTAAACCTATTTATTTTTTTTCCTACACATAATGATCTAAGTGTCAGCGGGTTTATATGTAAATTGTTTACGAACCCCGACTATTTAGAACATCCCTTCTGTGTGCAGGCCGCAGTAAGGCCCCACATCAGGGGAAGAGTAGGCAACATGGACCGAGCTCGCATTTAAATTATATTCGTTAGCAACGCCATTTTGTCAGATCATTCCCCCATTTTAAGGGCATCTAAGTAAATGGAATATCTGCTTTCGTTGTCTTGGATCCGGAGGCAGTCCGCATTGCTATATGATTACTTATTGCCTGCAGGATGTTCAAACACTGTTTTACAATTATTTTATTTATGTTTTTTTTTTATATTATCAGAAGGGACCCATAAATTTATACAAAAAATTCTAACTGTCACTTTGAACTTCAGCAATCATCAAATTAGTTTACATTTGATGATTAAATTAACCTTTAGAATTAAAGAAATATTACCTTTAGAATTAAAGAAATATTACCTTTAGAATTAAATAAATATTACCTAAAGAATTAAAGAAATATTAGCAACTAGATGTTGCCTGCGTGGGTGTCGGTTATCGCGCCAAAAAATTGCCTATGTTCTTTCGGTTCAGATGTTTAGCCGTAAAAGCGTAACAGACAGACAGAAAAGAGTTTTTACTTTCGTATTTATAATATTAGTTTGGAAGAACACCAAATTATTTTTAAACAAGAAAATATAGAAAGTTTATAAATTATTTACGAAATTAAAAGACCCCATATATGTTTAGTTTCACATGATGTATAAATTTTAATAGATATGGTTGTATATTATAACGTACCTTCATAGCATTCCTGTTTCTTTGAGCAGCCACTACGTGGTTGACGACGGGCGCGGGGTACTCCTTGCCTATGATGCAGTTGGCTCGCTCTTGCACGTCGATGGGGGCTTTCCATGGTTCATAGCTAATAAAAGGTTAGAAAATTCAAAACTAAGAAAAATAATTAAAAACTAATTTGCAAAGAATATTCGGTTATTATTCGGTATTCGGCATATTCGGCTAACGACATACTATTCGGCCGAAAACTTAAGTTATATATTTTGTTGTAGAAGGAAGAAATAAAACTTTTTTTAATAATACTAACTTCCCGCCCGGTTTTAAAACTCTGTTTTTTACGATGTTCGCTGACTACTAGCTAATCATTTCGCCCATTCCTCCCCTAACAAATACAACCATCGAATACCGAATATCTACATACTATTCGGCCGAAAACTTAGTAATATATTTTGTTGTCGTGAGATGAAAGAAAATATTGTTTTTTTTTTTTTTTTTTTTTTTTATGGTGTTCCCTGGCCAGTGCACAGCTAGGTATTACAGAGGTGTGGTGTACTCACATGTAGTGCACGGGCATGCGCGCCAGCTCGGGCACGTAGCGGCGCACGTACTCGCCGCTGGGGTCGAGGCGCTGGCCGAGGCGCACGGGGCACGCGCACTCGCTGTGTGGTGTACTCACATGTAGTGCACGGGCATGCGCGCCAGCTCGGGCACGTAGCGGCGCACGTACTCGCCGCTGGGGTCGAGGCGCTGGCCGAGGCGCACGGGGCACGCGCACTCGCTGTGTGGTGTACTCACATGTAGTGCACGGGCATGCGCGCCAGCTCGGGCACGTAGCGGCGCACGTACTCGCCGCTGGGGTCGAGGCGCTGGCCGAGGCGCACGGGGCACGCGCACTCGCTGTGTGGTGTACTCACATGTAGTGCACGGGCATGCGCGCCAGCTCGGGCACGTAGCGGCGCACGTACTCGCCGCTGGGGTCGAGGCGCTGGCCGAGGCGCACGGGGCACGCGCACTCGCTGTGTGGTGTACTCACATGTAGTGCACGGGCATGCGCGCCAGCTCGGGCACGTAGCGGCGCACGTACTCGCCGCTGGGGTCGAGGCGCTGGCCGAGGCGCACGGGGCACGCGCACTCGCTGTGTGGTGTACTCACATGTAGTGCACGGGCATGCGCGCCAGCTCGGGCACGTAGCGGCGCACGTACTCGCCGCTGGGGTCGAGGCGCTGGCCGAGGCGCACGGGGCACGCGCACTCGCTGTGTGGTGTACTCACATGTAGTGCACGGGCATGCGCGCCAGCTCGGGCACGTAGCGGCGCACGTACTCGCCGCTGGGGTCGAGGCGCTGGCCGAGGCGCACGGGGCACGCGCACTCGCTGTGTGGTGTACTCACATGTAGTGCACGGGCATGCGCGCCAGCTCGGGCACGTAGCGGCGCACGTACTCGCCGCTGGGGTCGAGGCGCTGGCCGAGGCGCACGGGGCACGCGCACTCGCTGTGTGGTGTACTCACATGTAGTGCACGGGCATGCGCGCCAGCTCGGGCACGTAGCGGCGCACGTACTCGCCGCTGGGGTCGAGGCGCTGGCCGAGGCGCACGGGGCACGCGCACTCGCTGTGTGGTGTACTCACATGTAGTGCACGGGCATGCGCGCCAGCTCGGGCACGTAGCGGCGCACGTACTCGCCGCTGGGGTCGAGGCGCTGGCCGAGGCGCACGGGGCACGCGCACTCGCTGTGTGGTGTACTCACATGTAGTGCACGGGCATGCGCGCCAGCTCGGGCACGTAGCGGCGCACGTACTCGCCGCTGGGGTCGAGGCGCTGGCCGAGGCGCACGGGGCACGCGCACTCGCTGTGTGGTGTACTCACATGTAGTGCACGGGCATGCGCGCCAGCTTGGGCACGTAGCGGCGCACGTACTCGCCGCTGGGGTCGAGGCGCTGGCCGAGGCGCACGGGGCACGCGCACTCGCTGTGTGGTGTACTCACATGTAGTGCACGGGCATGCGCGCCAGCTCGGGCACGTAGCGGCGCACGTACTCGCCGCTGGGGTCGAGGCGCTGGCCGAGGCGCACGGGGCACGCGCACTCGCTGTGTGGTGTACTCACATGTAGTGCACGGGCATGCGCGCCAGCTCGGGCACGTAGCGGCGCACGTACTCGCCGCTGGGGTCGAGGCGCTGGCCGAGGCGCACGGGGCACGCGCACTCGCTGTGTGGTGTACTCACATGTAGTGCACGGGCATGCGCGCCAGCTCGGGCACGTAGCGGCGCACGTACTCGCCGCTGGGGTCGAGGCGCTGGCCGAGGCGCACGGGGCACGCGCACTCGCTGTGTGGTGTACTCACATGTAGTGCACGGGCATGCGCGCCAGCTCGGGCACGTAGCGGCGCACGTACTCGCCGCTGGGGTCGAGGCGCTGGCCGAGGCGCACGGGGCACGCGCACTCGCTGTGTGGTGTACTCACATGTAGTGCACGGGCATGCGCGCCAGCTCGGGCACGTAGCGGCGCACGTACTCGCCGCTGGGGTCGAGGCGCTGGCCGAGGCGCACGGGGCACGCGCACTCGCTGTGTGGTGTACTCACATGTAGTGCACGGGCATGCGCGCCAGCTCGGGCACGTAGCGGCGCACGTACTCGCCGCTGGGGTCGAGGCGCTGGCCGAGGCGCACGGGGCACGCGCACTCGCTGTGTGGTGTACTCACATGTAGTGCACGGGCATGCGCGCCAGCTCGGGCACGTAGCGGCGCACGTACTCGCCGCTGGGGTCGAGGCGCTGGCCGAGGCGCACGGGGCACGCGCACTCGCTGTGTGGTGTACTCACATGTAGTGCACGGGCATGCGCGCCAGCTCGGGCACGTAGCGGCGCACGTACTCGCCGCTGGGGTCGAGGCGCTGGCCGAGGCGCACGGGGCACGCGCACTCGCTGTGTGGTGTACTCACATGTAGTGCACGGGCATGCGCGCCAGCTCGGGCACGTAGCGGCGCACGTACTCGCCGCTGGGGTCGAGGCGCTGGCCGAGGCGCACGGGGCACGCGCACTCGCTGTGTGGTGTACTCACATGTAGTGCACGGGCATGCGCGCCAGCTCGGGCACGTAGCGGCGCACGTACTCGCCGCTGGGGTCGAGGCGCTGGCCGAGGCGCACGGGGCACGCGCACTCGCTGTGTGGTGTACTCACATGTAGTGCACGGGCATGCGCGCCAGCTCGGGCACGTAGCGGCGCACGTACTCGCCGCTGGGGTCGAGGCGCTGGCCGAGGCGCACGGGGCACGCGCACTCGCTGTGTGGTGTACTCACATGTAGTGCACGGGCATGCGCGCCAGCTCGGGCACGTAGCGGCGCACGTACTCGCCGCTGGGGTCGAGGCGCTGGCCGAGGCGCACGGGGCACGCGCACTCGCTGTGTGGTGTACTCACATGTAGTGCACGGGCATGCGCGCCAGCTCGGGCACGTAGCGGCGCACGTACTCGCCGCTGGGGTCGAGGCGCTGGCCGAGGCGCACGGGGCACGCGCACTCGCTGGAGTCCAGCAGCGCCTCGAACGCCGACGACGACACCCACATCCAGTTGCCCGCGCACACCGACCTGCACGCACACCATATTATTTTTAGTTAAATCGTAAACCACAATTTACCTTTCATTCAATCAACTCAAACATTACACAACACAAACGTTTCACCATGTCGAGGCGACTATGGTTTACATCCGAGTGAAGTTTATTGAATAATTTTGAGAAAATAATGTATGTTAAAAAAATCATATTGGAGTAGTTCGTACCAATCAGCATCCAGCAGGTACTTGAGGAAGTGGTTGAGGCCGTGTTCCCAGGACAGCCAGAGCGTGCCGCGCGTGAGGAAGGAGGCCACGGTGTTCCTGGCGGCGTGGTGCAGCCAGCCCTCCGAGCGCAGCTGGCGCATCGCCGCGTCCACGAACGGGAAGCCGGTACGCCCGTCCATCCATCTACAAATATAATTATAATAATCTATAATATATCAAATGCTTTGTCCTAAATGTCTGACGGATCAACGCACAGCCTAAACTGCTGATCGTAGAGACCTGAAACTTGGAGGGCGAGTACTTTGAATGACGTAGGCATCCGATAAGAAAGGATTTTCCGAAATTCTACCCCTAAGGGGATGATAAACGGCACCAAAGTTTGTATGGGACAACGTGATTTCTTGGTCAATCATCTTTAAATTTTGCATAAACATTCTTTAACAGAATTAATAGAACACGTGTTTCGTATTTTATTGAAACTCATCGCCTAACGGGGTTTAAAAAGGGGTAGAAAGTTATTTTGGGGGTGACTTGCATCGAAGTTGATACAAATACGCCTTCGTGCTTTTGATTTATTCCTTTTTATTTTATTTAAAACAAAACGGTTTACTCACGTATATTCTCGGGATCGCCCGACTAGGCGGTGGTGTCGCGAGTCCACACCACCGCCACCGCGTCAGCTCATGATTAGGGACTCCGGGATCGCCCGACTAGTTTCAGACTCAATAGGAGTATTGAGTCTGAAACTAGTCGGGCGATCCCGAGAATATACGTGAGTAAACCGCTTTGTTTTAAATAATTATGAATACTTCTCACGAATATAATATAGAAAAACACGAATATAATCACGATATAAATATTCAAAAAACGTTGAAGTTACATAAAACCTTGGTACAATGCAAGTCTTTAAAATTCAAATGTCAAAAACCATTTTTTACTTCTACGCGGACGAAGTCGCAGGCTAAAGCTAGTAAATAATAAATGTGGACAACATCACATACATTGCTCTGAACCCAAAGTAAGTAGCTAAAGCACTTGTGTTATGGAATTCAGAGACAACTAAGGTACCACAAACACCCAGACCCGAGACAATGTAGAAAAGTGGTTTTCTACATTGACCCGGCCGGGGATCGAACCCGGGATCTTAGAGCTGGCGACACCTGAAAACCGGTGTGTACGACCACGGCGGTCGTCAAAAATATAACCTTTTACATAAACTAAGGGTCACCATGCAAGGACTGCTTGTAGCAATCTGTATCGACTGCTACACATACACGGTACCGCTTGCGCAGTTCGACTGCTTCTAACGGTAGACGGGACTGCTTGGCATACCGCATACAGACTGCTCGAACTGTCCGTGTATCTTGATCACTGGCTAACTACTGGAGCAATCCGTTTATGGCTAGCCTAACTTATTCATAGCATTCTTACTTTTCTTTGACCACATGAAAAGTCTTTAATGTAGATTTTAGATATAATTTTTTAACTATTTGTGAAGGTGGGGAATAATTTAATATTGTGCTGTTGGTAGTAATTTGCGAACTAATGTTAAAATTAAAACGAATATCCTGAGGGGATGAATTTCACACCAATTTCATCCAAATTTGACGTTCGGTTGCAGGAGGTCATTTTTATTAGTATTTACGCCATAAGGAACGCCATAAGCTCATAGCAAACTTACTTAGTTTACAACTGGAACGCCATAAGGTCATAACAAACTTACTGTAAGAAGAAAAAAATAACCATTCTTACCGTTGCAACTCATCGCCTTCGGGATTCTTCCACGGTATGCAAAGGCAGATCGGATTGCCAGCCATCTGCCCGTAGTTCGGGTTGTTTACACTCATCGTGTAGAAATATTCACGCCAAATTAGCTGACCTGAAAATATTACAAATATTAAAGTACACAAAATTTTTTATGATAAAAATAAAAAAAAAATATTTTTAGTTAAGCATAATACGGGTCCTACAATGGCAAGAAAAGAGAAAAGGATAGAAACTGTTGAATAAATAGGGCTGACAAAGACAGAAAAATAAGTAAAAAGAAATAAACTTTGTCTGCAGCTACTGTGAGATTTAAAAATTAATTGAAAATAAAAAAAAATATAAGACTTACCGCAAATAGACTGAGTAGCTTCAAGACGTCCCTGATGAACTTGACGGAATAGGTCTTGCACTGACCAGTAGAAACTAAAAAAGGAATATAAAGGTAGTGAAAAACAAAATAAAATACTAGCGACCAAACAATAACATTAACAATAAGATTATGTCAAAAAAGCGTATCAAATCTAGAAGTTAAGTGTTACGGTAGAAAGGCGAAAAGTTAAATAAAAACCCTGTCCGACCCAATAAAGGCGTATTCCTGGTTCAACATGCGTAATAGAAAAAAATTTTTTGCTCAGGCGGCTTCTTGCATACAAAACTGTAGGTAGTACACGTGAACTTTGTCGAGCGATCAGTGTTGCCTTTGATCAGTTTTATTTTAATCTATACTAATATTATAAAGCTGAAGAGTTTGTTTGTTTGAACGCGCTAATCTTAGGAACTACTGGTTGGAATTGAAAAATTATTTTTGTATTGGATAGCCCGTTTATTGAGGAAGGCTATAGGCTATATAACATCACGTATAAATGAAAAATGTTGCAAAAATGAAAAACCTGTGAAACTAAAACACGCGAATAAAGTGACGGGGGACAGCTAGTTTAATTATATTCACCGGGGATCTCAAATCCATTCAATAGTTACGTATATGTGTACGCAGTACGACGCCGAATAATACTCATAAGGATCGGACAGGGTTTTTGTTGCATGCTGTATACAAGGTATATAGCTATATACAAGGTCCTACTAACAGTAAAATATTTATAAAATGTTTTTGGAAGCCGACCCCAACACATAGCTTGGGAAAAGGCTAGCCAGAAGAAGAAAGTTGATGGTAACAAACATTGGAAAAGGAATCTTACCTCCTGACAGAAAGACATCCAAATCGCAGAGCTGGACTCAAGGAAATCGGTCGGCCCAATAAATCCGGATTGCCGTGCGTTGGTAAGTAAGAGCCCCTGGAAACCACACAAAAAAACATAAACAATTTTATAGTAGCATGGCACCACTTCCAGCTGAAAAATGTAGGCTATGTCTTCGTCAACTTAACTTTTTAAGAAAAAACAATAATAACCAATTTAATCCATGTTTAAAGTAAACTCATACATACAGAATACATACATACTACATACACAATACAAACAAATTTGCAAATAGTAGTTTATTTCGTAAGAAATTTAAGCCCTACTGAAAACTTTATTTATTTCTTTGATCTGTACCTGCAGAAAGTCTCATACTCCACAGCCAGGCGCTGCTGCATCTGCTTGAGCGCCGTGGTCTCGCCGCCCACCCAGCGGATCATCCGAATGTCCTCGGTCTCCAGGAAAACACCCAGGTCCTCGGGCTTAGGAGTCTGGACGAAAGTTATTGTGAACCAAGACTAACAAAAATCCGATAGCGAAGCAAAACCGCCGAAAATAGCGGAAATAAACCAAAGAATCGTCTCATATAGTAGGCGTTTATTCAAACCATTCGTAATGGGGTATTTGACTGGGTATGGAAATGAAAATGAAAATATAATTAGTCCGTTGGTTATACAATAAAAAAATATTCGTATATCTTGCGTTTTCAAAATGAGAAAACTGAGTAGATTAAAGCGCATCAAAGTTCAGGAGTGGGGGCTAATGACGGCATGCTTGCGTTCACGACATTTTAAATCAATATGTCTCTTCGTCAGTTTTTGATTACGTAAAATATGAAAAAATATAGGTTTACAATATTTTTAAAATCTGTCTGACAGGCATTAAAAATAAATGACAGAACCTGTCCGAAGCCCTAAGAACGAAAACAAAGCCCTAAGAATTTGCTTCATGAATGTTATTATACAAAAATGTACAAAAATAAATTTCAGGTAAATGAATACTTCAAAACTGTGATTCTTACCTTATCGAAGACGGTAAACTCCTGATAGAAACTCTCTGGCAGCGTGCCAAACTTGACACCGGTAAAATCAACCTCGCCGACTGGGCGCGGTGGGTCGCCGATAGTCGCCACCGTATGCTAGAATAGTAATAAGAACCTAAGATTTCAGTTTGAACAAAGTCACAGTTGGAGGAACACAAATCAGTCAATGAAATAAATAATTGCTAACACAACCCTAAATCTAAAAAGGAACCAAAGTCAACGAAATTTTTATGGTGACCTTTGAGGTATCTCTATCGTTAACAAAAAAAATTTTTGAAATCAATCCACAATAGGGATATTTCCTGGGTATGAAAAGTTAAAATCTATTTTGTCCGTCAGTTAGATAATAAAAAAATATTAGACACGTATTTTTACTTTTATCAAAACGATAAAAAATTACAAAGATACACCGCTTTAAAGTTTCGGAGTGGGGGCTTATGAAGCCGCGCCTTGGTAAAAATTGTAGCGAGGAGTAACGTCACGCGAAATTTCTGTTCTCTGTATTTTGATCATTATTTGTTTGCAGGAAAAAAGAAAAAATACGTGTCCAATAAAATTCAATAATCTACCAGGCGGACATTAAAAAAAAATTAGGAAACATGCCTATTGCCGAAAAGATAGAGTTATCGCGTAACAAATATACAAAACAAAAACACCGTCGAATTGAGAAACTCCTCCTTTTCAAGTTGGTTAAAAAAAATACAGTACAATGAAAAAATGGAACGAAGTCTTTTTTAATTTCTAGTAGGTCATACAAGCACACTATTACGCTATCTAAGACTTTATAGATTTAACTACTGTTAACTTCTACATAGTTTAACGATAACCTCTTAAAGTTTATTTAATCAAAAAATAGAGATAACACCTAGTAAAATATGAAGAGACGGTACCGGTGTATGGAACTAAGATGGCAAGGTGACCTCAGCACTGTAGCTACAACAGGTAAATTAAACTTTTGTCTAGTTCTTGTGAGAAATACACGAATCTCTGTAAAAATTGGCCCACTTACCAAGAACATCTGATAAGTGAGCGGCGGGATGCCCCCGTTGGCCTTGATGACGGTGTCAGGTTCCCACAGGGTATGCGACACGTGCTCCTTGCAGGTCACGCCTATCTCCCTGCAGGCCGTCTTGACGCTTTCGTCACGCGCCCGCCACACCGGCTCGCAATCCTGCTCGAAACATAGCTTGCGGATGCCTAAGGTATAGTACAGATGGTTAGATTATACATAATTTCTGTAAAGAATAGAAAGTGGGAGAGAAAATGCATACATTTATCTGTTCTACGATTTTTTTTTTATATTCTTATAAAATACACGGAGAGGCACTTTAAGAAGAAGATAAAATACACATAAGAGAAATATTAAGAGTAGATAAACAGTGATTAAAATGTTTGTGTCTAAATGTAGTCGTTGGTATTCCACGAAAAATGATCATAGAATCCATTACGCGATATTATGAGAACGTTGCCAAGACGAGACCATATGACTCGCACTGATAAGTTATCGGGAGGCAAGCTTCTAACTCTACACGCTCTAACTCTACAAGGCCTAACTTCACAAAACCTACACCTTAGTCAGAATATGTGTCTTGGCGTAAATTAGGGTAAAACACGTACCGAACTCTTCCCAAAGTCTCCGAAACACGACGTTAGGCTGTCCCTTCAACATGAACAGCCTGCCGCCATGCTTCTTGAATTGCTGGTCCAGGTCATCCAGGGCTTCCAGCAGATACCGCATGCGGTTGTAGCCGACCACTTTAGTACCTGCGCAAAGAATATCATTTGATGTACTATGTATCATCAACCATTGCGCGTCGCGACGATTCCTACGGTTACAGACTCGTCGCCGTCGACCCAAATAGAGTTTTGATTTGAGTCTCTATTTATAAGAAAAAGTGGTGTACATAAACAAAAGTTTTAACTTTACTAGCACTTCGGCAAGGGTTTCGGTGATCCACAAGAACTCCTTTTAAAAATATATAAGAATTTCTTATGGAAATGTGAAATGAGATAATTAAATACAATAGGGATGTTGACTGGGTATGAAAAGTTAAAATCTATTTAGTCCGTCAGTTAGATAATAAAAAAATATTAGACACGTATTTTTTCTTTTATCAAAACAATAAAAAATTACTAAGATACAGCGCTTTAAAGTTTCGGAGTGGGGGCTTATGACACCTCGCCTTGGTAAAAATTGTAGCGAGGAGTGACGTCACGCGAAATTTCCGTTCTCTGTATTTTGATCATTTTTTGTTTGCAGGAAAAAAGAAAAAATACGTGTCCAAATAAAATTCATTAATCTACCAGGCATTAAAAAAAATAGGAAACATGCCTTTTATCATATTTTAAGTATTAATTGAAGGAAAGACGTCACAGCTAACTATAACAATAACATGAGACGACAATTCTATCTTCAGCTTCAATCTATACTAATATTATAAAGCTGAAGAGTTTGTTTGTTTGTTTGTTTGTTTGTTTGTTTGTTTGTTTGAACGCGCTAATCTCAGGAACTACTGGTCCGATTTGAAAAATTCTTTCAGTGTTGGATAGCTCATTTATTGAGGAAGGCTATAGGCTATATAACATCACGCTACGACCAATAGGAGCGGAGCATAAATGAAAAATGTCGCAAAAATTAAAAACCGTTGAAACTAAAACACGCGGACAAAGTCGCGGGGGACAGCTAGTACATAAATAAAGAAACATAAATCATAAAGTAAATAGTAATTACATTAAACTTACCGGCAGTTTCTCCATCGAAGATGAAGATAGGAAAGAAGGGAACATCCTTGTCTTCTAAAGCCGCATGCAAAGAAGGGTTGTCGTGCAAACGCAAGCCGTGCCGAAACCATAGAACGCTACCACCGAGCATCGTAGCGTATTAGAAAAACCTGTGAACAAAAAAGATTATTTGAGTGTCGTATTGTTTTCGGGAAAAGATGATGACGTTAATATGTATAATGACAAGGTATTTCTTAGCGACACGCCCCGGCTTCGTATGGTTGCAATATGCATGTACTATTCATATAAACCTTTCTCTTGAATCACTCTATCTATTGCTGAAAAATGGATTTAAATCCGTTGCGTTGTTTAAACGATCTAAGCGTACCTACAGACACCGGCAGCGACTTTGTTTTTTAAACTCGGCAGTGACTTTGTTTTTTAAACTATGTAAAGATTTTTGAGAAGAATCAATCCTTACTAATACATATTATAAATGCGAAAGTAACTCTGTCTGTTAGTCTGTCTATCGCGCTTTCACGCCACACCTACTGAACCAGTTTAAATGAACTTGGTACACAGATAGTCTAGAGCCTAAAAAAGGACATAGGCTTTTGCCGCGATAACCGACATCCACGCGGGCGGAGCCGCGGGAAACAGCTAGTAAAACTATACTATATGCGTCTAAATTACGGAATTACTAGATTACGGATTCGTAGTAAACGAAGGAAATAAAATCACCGCATTATTATAAAGATTTCTATCATTAACTCGTGACCCATTGAAACAACTGCAAGCGATAGGCAACACAACTTTTACCTAAGTACAAGTAATAAGACGTCAAAAATTTGAAAATTGATTTCATCATAAGAAAATAATATAAAATGCCTTACAACACGAAAAAATACGGAAAGTAATATTCAATGAGAGCACATATAGGCTTAACTAGCAACAACTAAACGACCCTGAGAACTGCAGCGAACTTGCATGACATAATACCGATAACGTTATGCAAGTACGTAAGTACCGTAAGGCGATATTTTAAATAAACATAAGTGTTAGAAAATGAGGAAACTTCATATTATGCTTTGCACTCATAAGAATAAAGAGACTAGTTTTCTTTTTTTTTTCAAGAGATGGTAATAAGAATTTTGAGGTACTTGATATTTTTAACTGACTTTAAAAGAATGACTCTACGGATAGCCGAGATGTATAGGCCAACACGCCAATAGGGATGCGGACTATTTTCTTTTTACCTATATACACGTCATATAGATTATTAAAAAATATTAGACACGTATTAATTTATTTTTCTTAATCTCGAACAATAAAGAAGATACAGTAAATAGAAATGTCGCGTAACCTCACTTGTAGCTACAATTTTCACCAACAAGTGACGTCACAAGCCCCCACCTATGTACTTTAAAACCCTTTAACTTGAGCATTTTTAATTGATTGATAAAAGAAAGAAATACATTTTTTTACAAAATTATGAGATTTATCGAAAAAATATTAGACTACTCTTTGCAGTGAAGAGGATTAATCTCTCTAAGTCGCTATAAACCTTTAGAAGCATTTATTCTCTACCAATGATAGGAAGTGGTATAGATATTTACGCGTACGGCCTATCAAAAGAACAACGAAAAGCATTAAATCTACGTAAGGACGCACTATTCATTAAAGTACTGTTATACTTATCCGCAACATGTCTATAAGATATAAAGAAAAATCTTGGTAAGTAGGTATAATATTATAAGTTCCTCTTTTTTAAAAAAAGTTTAATTGCAACTTGATAATAAATTAAAATATATTATATTAAGTAGCTGGTATAAAAAGTCTGTCAATTATAGTATGACGAGTAATGGGGAGAATGGAAGGGAAAAACATTGTTCGCCGACCCCATATAAATTGTGGTAAGAAGAAGGAAGAAGAAGATAAACTAGCTGGAAATAGGAACACATTGGTCATGTCAAAATGGATTTGCCAAGGACACCTACCTACAATACCTACTAACAAAAGGCGGCCTTATTGCACATGGCAATTTCTTTTAGGCAACCATTTATTTTATTATAGATTTGAAAAAGAAAAACAAAAATTGTAATGAAAGTTCTCTAGTTAAGATAACTCACCGAGTTCTCCAAGGTTTGATTTTAGGCCCATTATTATTTCTAACTAACATAAACACCGTCAACGTTCCTTGCAATATAAGACTCTCCGCAGATAACACTTGTCTTTTCTATTTCGTAATAACTTAGGTAAGTGAAATTGAAAAAATAGCTCAAACCGACCTAGATATTCTAAGCAAATGGGTCCTTCGAAAAAAATCATGATATTTTCTTCAAAAATAAGAAAATCTCCAATCAAACTTAACTAACCATAAATAACGAACGATCAATAAGTATAATAAAGAAAAACATTTAGGACTAAATCTAGACACATAGTTGACTAGGAAAAATAATATTGATCACAAAAATACTGAAATAAATCCACTCATCGGAACTGTACGTCATATATCTGCAAGCCTTCCCAATAAAATACGCTCTATTATTTACAATTTACTCGTAATACCCCAAATAAAATATCTAATAGAGATATGGGAACCTGCTGCAAAGTCTAACTGAAAGAAATACAAATTTTACAAAATAAAATAATCATAACACTATACAACTACGACTACTTAACACCAGAAACTGAAATATATTAAGACACAATCTATCTAACAATCAATCAAGCATATACAATGTATTACCGAAAGGTATCTATTGAAAAGGGGTGAAGACTACATCTGGAATAGAGTGAGCTCAATTTTAGTTCAATATTTGCGAAATAAATAATTGATATCCAATTTTACGCATTAATTATTCAATACCACTACTAGATTTGTACGTACTTGTAAATTTTATAATAATATACCTATTTACTTTTCTCTTTAACTAAGTGAACTGTAATGTTTTTCTTTTTTTTTTAATATAATATCTTTAAACCAAATCGATTTCAGAAATTTTAATTTTCCCAGATTGTCGCTTGTATGTATCATATTATAATTTTTTTTCCTAACTGACAAGTAAGGTTGGGAAAAAACCTGCATAATGCTTAAGCTCATATGGCCTTATTAATAAAAATCTCGACTGCGATTAGCGATAGCTTAGCAGATTCTATATTCAATTTTTCTACGGAGAATTTAAAATTAGAATCTGTTAATCCGTTGTTAAGCTCCGTCGCGACTTTTATTAATAAGGCCAACAAAGTTTAGAAAACCTATAAAAATTCCATCAATTAAGAATTATATTCGTTACGAAGCATGACTATCGATCCAAGTTATCCAAGTAATAAGGTTCTTATTACAAACATAATAAACAATTAATATGACGCTTAAAAAAGTTAAATTAAGACTTGCTCATTTTTTTTTTTTTTGAAACCGATTTATTTTCACTCACTTTAATCAAGTTATTTAAACTAAAGTTAAACTAAATAGGTTCTTACAGCAATTTAAACTGTTTCTTACTATTGTGAATATTTTCTTGGATACATGCAAAGATGTTTTCTGACGCTATTGCAAAACTAGGAAAACAAATGACGACAACAACGCTAACTTTATAACTCTATGCAACGCAATGCACCGACAATTATACAATTACTGAGCCAAGTGACCATGAAGAGGCGACATTAGCGCTCGACCAATCTATATCAAGTCTTAATAACTAAACATGAATAAACGAACCATTTGCACTTCAATACTTACAATAAATTTAAATAATTTCTAATCGAAATTCTATAAAACGAAACACGTGTCACTGTGTCAAGAGACGACTACGTACTGAGGGCTCTGGGCGAAGTGAGCGACACTCCGCAAAACACAGCAGCAAATAAATTCATACCTACTAGAACCATCTACGTTTCCGATATCGCACAATAAGCAACCTATGAAAGTCAACCGCCCAACGGATGTTGAGCTGCAAAAGTTCTATAAATTTCAGCGTTTACAGTCGCCCATATACAGAGCAAGATGGCTCAGTTGAAACTGGTTAAATTAAACTTTTGTACAGACGGGCAGCCGAGAAAGCATTGGGATAAAATCTTGGTAAGTTATACGTTTACGGTGGGTAAACCATGGCGACCGTTACAAAACATGCATATAGCATATGCAATACCATTCATATGCAGGTTTAAAGGAGTAATGTATTTATCGATTTTTTAACAAAGACTTATTTTCGGTTGCCGCAAATTTTGACACATAGTGGTTTATTTGAAATCATGATGAATATTAATAAAATATCTTGGGGACAGACTAGAGATGGAAACACACAGCCCTGCAATCTATACTAATATTATAAAGCTGAAGAGTTTGTTTGTTTGTTTGTTTGAACGCGCTAATCTCAGGGACTACTGGTTCGAATTGAAAAATTCTTTTTGTATTGGATAGTCCGTTTATTGAGGAAGGCTATAGGCTATATAAGATCACGCTACGACCAATAGGAGCGGAGCATAAATGAAAAATGTTGCAAAAATGAAAAACCGTTAAAACTAAAACACGCGAACAAAGTCGCGGGGGACAGCTAGTGTTATATAAATGCCCAAAAACCGCCTGTCTGTATGTCGCATTCACTTCTCTATCGCTACAGTAGGTACACGCTACCCAATGGACTGCACGGATAGCCGAGTGGTATAGGTCACCACGCCAATTACCTCTGTGCGCGACGAGCCGCTGGTTCGATCCCCGTATGGGACAAGCATTTGTGTGATTCACAAACGCTTGTTCCAAGTCTGGGTGTTCTTTGTGCATGTGATTTAAATCTTTACCCCTCCCAAACAAGGTTCTAATTCCTTAGTGCGGGAGTCGTTTAAAAAAGGATGGATTTATTAGATACATTAATACGTAAACCTACGGCTTTTCAGCTTTTGTTTTAAAGAGCCTGTATTGTCTAAATGCTGGGCAGATAACATCTTCGTATGCCTACGGATAATCGTGAGAAAATTTCAAGTCCACAAAGTATTAAAACAATTTGTAGAAATCAAAATACCATGTCTAATGAGTCATTTGTTTTGAATAATTAATGTACATACCACATATTTTATATTACATAATGGTTGTTACGAAGAATACCTAATTGAAGTAATGAATAACAATAAATTATTCGAATAATGTCGATGTAGCGCACGACTGTATCCGTTTATTGGTTTTGTGTCAACGGCAGCTCTATCTATTTAGATTTAGCGAAATAGCTGGATATAGATGGATGCATTTTCTATTCATTATTGGCTGGCACTAGTCTGTGCAGCAAGAAAAATGGAACGAAGCATTATGATAACATTATAATCATTCTCTAAACTATAATTAAGAAGGCATCTGAAAACACTCCAGATGTTACAGTCACTATAATGACGCAACAGTTTTTTAAACATAAGAAATACGGTAATAGTGTTGCGGATTGGGTACGAAAAAGAAATATCTATTTAGTCCACCAGATAGATAAAAAGAGAAAAAAAAAACTCGTTTCTTTTTTTATCCAATTATTGAAAAACCTCCAAGTTAAAGCGCTTTAAAGTTAGAAAGGGGCTTGTGTCGTCAAGTGTGAGTAAAAATTGTAGCTACAAGTGACGTCTCGCGACATTTCCATTCACTGTATCTTTCTCATTGTGTGTTTAATTAAAAGAAAAAAAACGCGTTAAATATTTTTTAATAATCAATGTGACGTGTAAATAAAAAAAAATATGTACACACCCCTATTAAACAGCGCCTTTAATCTAAAGATGATTCTTTCTATACACAGACTCTAACAGCATGTTTTGGATGAGATAGACACGTCCGTTGAGTGGTCAATCTCTACCGTCCCTAATAAAGTATTGATCGGATTGTGACCATTCATTTTTTTATTGTCTTTGATTTGTACATTTACTCCAATTTAGGGAACAGTGCAAGTTTCGTTCAAGATTGGTTCAGTAGTTTTCAAGATATGGGTTATACGTGTAAGTGCAACGCCTTGACTTATTAAAACGAGCTAACGGTTGTGGCGTGAAGGGGCAAACATCTCAGAATCTTGGTCAAATTGTAGTGCACGTACCTAATAAAGAACAAAGAAACAACATAATAAAGAAATTAATCGATTTCAAAACAAGACTGCCATGTATACCTATTCCTATATGATAGAAATCTATACTAATATTATAAAGAAATTATTACGAAGATTTTAGTTTTTTTTTTTTGATATCTATATATTTTTTTGTTTTAACACTGGCCCGCCTTGCCGACTACGTGATAGGACGAACACTTTTTTCAGTTGCGACCTGTTTTGTTCGCAATAATCACTTATTATTGTATTTTTTTATTGTGTGTCTGTTATGTGTACATAAACTAATAAATAAATTTATCTAATAATTACACAGCTCTCTTTTAGATACGGCAAAGCTTTAGCTATAAGGTACAACAACGACATTTTAAGATCAAGGTTCTTAAAATGATAAGTCAAAAAAATAATAAATTACTTCATACATATTCAATGATATAAACAAAGAAGGATTGTTAAAATTTTCCGAAATGCATATAATATTGTTCGGATAAACAATTATTATTAACAAGACATTGTAAAAATCATACGCAACGTGAGTTTCTGTACTTCTGACTTCTGTATATTTCAAAATACCCTTGTAACCTTATAGAAAAAAATAATTATCCAACTTAGCAGCCGTTGGTTGCGACACCGTTCCCTTGAACAAAAACTTTTCATGTTTATTTTCGATTTAAGAAAGGGAAGTCTTATAAAAATATTGAAAGGAAAAATTACGGGAACGGACAAGACGGTTTGGAAAAAAACAGGACGTAGGCGGAAAAATTAATGAAATTATAAAGAATATTTTATGGTTGCGCAACTGTTTCAAGAAGTTACATTTAAATCAATTGTTGTACAATTTCAAAGGAAAACTAAGAGAAAGGCGACCAAGTTTACCTACTGACGACAGTTTTTATGTTACGGAATCACGTTAAGTACATATTGTGCAAAAAGAGCTTTTGTTTAAAAAAAAAGTAATTAAAAAAGGAGGACTTTAAAAATTGACGAATTAGCACACACTGGAACGACTAGCAAATATTGAACAATGATAAAATATAACTGAGCATACCCATATACCAACTGAACAATACTGTAAGTAAGTATGCCTAACCTAATTATAGTTAGAATAAAGCCGTATCTTTTCATTGTGAGAAAACATAAATTAGGGATGTGGCCTACATGTTCGACAGTTTTTATTGAACAAATAATTAAGGTCAGACCCCTGCTTTTCATTTTCAAAAAGTGGCTCTGTAGACCCGGCTTTACAATTGACTGTACCCACATTATCACGTACTTACAACATATCGGAAGTTATCGAACGCTAACACAAAGGGCGGTATTTATAGAAGTAATCATATTACATGTGAAGTTATGTCATTCACGTGACGCTACAGTAATACGAGTAAACACAAGATTTGCTGATAAGTAAATTGATTAACAATATCGAATTCCTTATTGAGAAATACTTGTAATTTGACTCTGCACACAAAATTACAACTTTGTAGTAAACGTATTAAGTAGTACCATAATATTTTATAAAGTATTTAATCCCAGCGGTTTTACTAAAACATGCTCATCTACATTGTTTTGATGTTATTTCGCAGTTCTGCTTAAATTTAATACTTCTATTAAAAATATTTGTAATAAATAAATAATTCGATAGTAGTCAAATACCCTATTGTCGCGGTAACGCGCGACAGCCTCTGGTGGCTATGGACGGCAGCCCGTTTGCGCCGAGCTTAAGATCAAATTGAGTACCTAGCAAAATTCTAAATAGGTACCTACCCTACAATTAAGCTAAGTTTACGTAAGCATCGTGGAATAAATGCACATAATCAGAAGGACAAAACTATACATAGTTAGATTTTATTTACAGCCGTGTTTTCTATTAGGTCTCATGAAAAAGAATCCTAGATGGTCATCTGTTATCGAATCGTTGGCTTACCGAGGCAACAAATGACCTAGATCCGTCATCCGACCTGTTACGCAATTTCAATAGGCATGTACTTAGTAAAGGCATTACATACTATATTTCTCGTACCTATTACAACTACAGAGAGTCGATTTTAGCTTGTATTAGGATTAGGGGCTGCAGTCCCGTTTCTGCATACTATTGATTTACCTATGTAGTTTGCAAAGTGTTTTGTTCGTTTCGTAACTCTGTTTGACATTTCATTTACCAATCAGGGTGTTCACGATTAAAAAAATCGACAACTTTTGCTAGTCTGGTATGTGGAACATCTGTCAATTTCCACGAATAAGAGACAGGCAACTGGATCAAGTAATGAATTTATTTTTTTATTTTATCCTTATTTACCCAAATACCAAACAGCAGGGTTTCTACAAATGAATTAAACACAATAATCTTATTGATACAGGGTGCTTAACAGTGGGTCTTTTGTCCTGGATTTGGATGTTTTTATTACACACCTGAAATGTACACGCTGGCTAAACCTTTACGCAGCTAAACACTACAAATGTATAAAATACTAGCTGTTGCCCGCGGGTCTGCCCGAGTGGGTGTCGGTTATCGCTACAAAAAGTAGACTATGATTTTTCTTAAGATTCAGCCTTACCCCAAACAAAGTTTCATCCAAATTGGTTCAGCAGTTTAACCGCGAAAGCGTAACAGACAGAGTTACTTTCTAATTAAAAAAAAATGTATGGATATGTACCTACACCTACTTAGTACCTAGAATTAGCTGCACGAGTAATATGTCACCATACTAATTACCAAAGGAAGCAAAGTGTCGCCGAGTTTTGATCCCCGCTTGGGACAAGCACTTGTATAAACCACATTATGTTTCTTATGAGTGTGGGTGTTCTTTGTGCATATGATAAGAACGTTTGTGTAACCCCCCGCGATACAAGGATAAAGGTCCTTAGTGATTGAGCCATTTTCTTTTTAAAGAAATGAAAGAGTATCAACTAATTACGTATTTGACGACCTCCGTGGTCGAGTGGCGTAGGTACACACCGGTTTTCAAGGCGTCTGAAGTCCCGGGTTCGATCCCCGGCCAGGTCAAAGTAGAAAACCCCTTTTCTACATTGTGTCGGGTCTGGGTGTTTGTGGTACCTTTGTTGTCTCTGAATTCCATAACACAAGTGATTTAGCTAGAATACTTACTTTGGGTTCAGAGCAATGTACGTAATGGTAAAATAAAAAAAAAAAACACGTACAGGAAATCAATAAGGTTATTATAATGTCAACTTAAAAGTAAGACTAAGAAAATGCAACATTCTGTAATTGAGGCAAGCTATTAACCCATGTTGGATATGTAATGTGTCATTAGCTAAGCTAGTAATTAGGCTATAAATAGATAACAATGGTTTGTGTATACACACACAGTTACATTTAGCTAATTTAATTTTATCAGCGATTGGCAACCCAATAAGCCTGTAATAAAAAAGAAGTAGCCTAAGTTACTCAGGCTCATGGCCATACAAAAAAATATTATACCTTGAACAGTAGCATTCATATATCTAATAAAAAGAACCCCATTAAGAATGCATATTTATTGAAGTTAGAGAGAGGCCAAATGTAAAATGTCAATATATAACGTCAAGGGCCAAGTTCGGAGGTCTACGCTGAAGTCTAAACAGGAAGCGGTAACTGTACAAGGGTGGCCAGCGCTTATCCAAACTTTTAGTAACTAGCATTGTACGGTGGTGGGGTACAGCAGTGATTAATATCTGCATACCAATTATAACAAAATAAAATGTGTTTGCGAGTGGCAGAGGATTATTTTTGTTGGAATTTTTGAAGTTCTGTGAGGGAGCCGAGTAAGTGTTTACAAAAAAAAAAACAAAAACTTGCTGTAAAGCTTACTAATTTTAATTTTTTGTGTCTTGTATGCAATAGTTTTAATGTAAACTTATGTTATTTTTGCTCTTTGTTTAATAAGTAGTGTAATTGGTGTTTGTACCATTCTATTCTAAATAAATAAATAAAACATAATTTGCAACTATTCCAAGTAATCATCTGAGACAAACTATTTGATATAATATAATATCAATATTAAAAAGTGTTTTTTCAAAAAAACATATGGTATGGAATTGCTTACTAACATAATAATAACACACATAAGCAACAAACTTGTAACAACAGAAACCAATAAAATATAGAAATTTTTTAGATAAGTACTTGTTGAATTTCACCCTTAAGATTTCTACTTATTTTTCACTAGACTAGATACCTGTTAAGACTATGTACATGTACTATGGACATTTGTAAATAAAGAATGTAGAAGTGCTTATTACTTAGTTTCAAACAAGACTCCAATGTGTGTGACACCAAATGATAATTGTTTTAAATTTGATCATATAAATAAACACACAGGCATCTAGCCTGATGTAAGACCAACTTAGCCAAGTAGGATATTGATTATGCATATGATTAAACATAGAAATAAATAAATAAATTAAACCAACTTACCAAATAGAGAAACAGCTGATTGCAGAATAGTTTTGAAGAAATTATGCTTATCATTTAGACACAAATTTTAAATCTACATAACCTAAGTCTTCATAGATTTCAAGGACAATTTAAGTATTATTAATTAAGTTATAAATCTGGAAAATTAATAAATTATTAACATAATCACACATTTCTGAAGCAAAATAAATAGAACAGGTGTTGTCAAAGTAATAACATAAAATTGGCAGAGTTAAGGGAGAATAAGCAGTCCAGATTTTATTCGAATAACTGTGATATAAATTTATAGCCTACGATGTTATAGGTTTCCGTAAATAATTTAGTTTATTTTAGATATCATATATGTTCATGTGTCATATTTATGTTGAATAGATAAAAACATTACTTATTAAAGAATATATAAATATATATTATTATATGGAAATATAAATGCTCTTCAGGGTACTTTTAAATAGTCTGACAACACTTGCGAAAAGTCATAACAAAAAATTGTGTCAAAATTCAATTTAACAATTCAAGAATAGGGATGTTACTATTTTAGATTATTTTATCGGTACTTAGTAGATTGGTACATATACTCGTAGTTCCATAATCTCGTCTCTTGAAAGGATAATTTAAATTCAATTAGACAGACAAACCATTTTGAAAAATATGCGGCAATATAGCGGGAAAAGCAAATATAATATCATGATACTACACTACTGCCTACTGAACTCTGTCTGTGACTTACAGACGAAAAAATAAAAAAGTTGTATTGTATTGTCTATGAGTATTGAGTATTCTTAACATAACATAAAACAGGTCGTAAAATTTAAGTAATTTTATAGATTTCTAACACAAAATATACATTTTTAATAATGAATGGTTTTAGGATTATCAAAAATGTGCCTCTTCAGTGGCGTTCATTTTCAAGATGGTAAGATATAATATATTATGTAGTAGGTTAAATATGAATACAATACCATTTCTATGTTGTTAATTTTTGTCCTTATGTAATAAATATAGGGTCATTATTATTATGACTAATTAGAAACTATAAATTTTTTATATTCTAATACACTTTTGTTATTTCAGTGCTGTCCTACTTCAAGAAGTAACTCAATCCGCGACCCCACTCACGATACCAGTACCAGAAGGTGTCGACAAGCCCGTCTCCCCGAAAATAGAAAAAATTATCACTGATATCACCAATTTGAACCTTCTTGAAGTGTCTGAGCTTAGTCAAGTTTTGAAGAAGAGGTTAAATCTTCCCGATGCCCCAGTTATGCCTGTTGGTGGGTTTGTGATGGCCGCCCCAGCTTCTCAGGACGAGGAAGAAGCTGCCCCTAAAGTCGTAAAGACCAGTTTCACGGTAAGATTTTAAATATTCAAATTCTTAGAGAAGATAAACTTAATTTTGAATGAGAAAGTACTACTTTCAACTAATAAATGTGGTCTAAATTACCATATTCAATTATCGTTTACTCCTACTCTAAAACATTAATTTTGAGATATAAAATTCATTCTCACATCGGAATATCTCTATGTATTGTTTCTTTTTTTATATTGTAAGTCACAGGTAAAAACAAATTAACATTTACTATTCCATCTATTGACTTATTGATTTTTAAATTTTTTCTTATTCCAGGTCAAACTCACAAAGTTTGATGATAAACAAAAGGTAGCACTCATCAAAGAAGTTAAGAATCTTCTGGAAGGATTTAACCTTGTGCAAGCCAAGAAGTTTGTTGAGAGCGTACCAACAGTTGTCAAGGCTGATATCTCCAAAGATGAGGCTGAGAAGTTAAAGGAACTGTTGACTAAAGTTGGGGCTGTCATAGAAATAGAATAGATGAACATAGTGTAGGTTAAGTCTTAGTGTGTAAATTATTTAGAAAAATAAAAATACTAAAATAATATTATGAACTACATTTTATTTCTTTATTTTGTTAGACAGTAATTTATAAATCTTACTAGTTCCATGGGACTAATAATAATTGACAGTGGAACTAGTGGGAACAATCTGAAAGAAACGTTAAAAGAAACGTTACCGAACGCAAACTCTGTAATTAGACAGTCGAGTTAAAACATGCTTAAAACGTAGTGATCACATTCTCTCTGCAGGGCTATTCTCTATGGCGGTTGTTAACAAAAGCGATAATTGCTTTATAAAAAACACAGAAAACACAAAATATTTCGTATCGTCTAACTTAGATGACTAACTAAATCTACTACAACGTAGTTAGTCACCGTCTTTAGCCGATACTAAATTTGCGTTTTTACCGTTATTTTTAGCTAGTAAACAAACCCTTTGGTTGTCAACTGGAGATAGCGAATAGGCCTACTGGTCTGACTATTCGTACCTACTCTGTTTGTAACTTACTCAACTGCAAGTATTACATCCGTATTTCGACAATTTCGGAGTCCGAGAATAAATAAGCGCCATTGAGTTAATATTATACAGATATAGAACACGGAATAAAGATTATTCAGTCTGTGGTGATTTCAAATATACTCCGTTAATTTTGTTTTTCAAGAGGTAATGAGTTTGTAGACTTTGTAGTTTTTCAATTAGCATTTTGGCAAATGTGAAGAAACGGAATACATACAAATAGAGCTACGATTAAATGTTGTGTGTGTATGTACTTATAATAAGTTAGGATAATAGTGTTTTTGGGTAAAAATAACGGACTGCAGTACAGAACCCAAATACTCTAGTGAAGCAGTCTTCACAGTCAGTAATAAACGCATTTTTTAGTACATTTTGTGCCTTACAACGCGTGTATTTTGTTTTTTGTTTTCCATACCTTTACATTTTCTATCCAACAATGGCGTCAATAAGAGCAATACGTAGACTTCTTTGGTTGCACTATCAAGAAGGTGTCAAAGACACAGAACAGATTATTATTGTATTATATTATTATAACTTAACTATGTACCTAAGACCCTTGTTTTCTCCCAGAAAAATCCAGGGAAAAATTAAGGCTGAAACTACCAAAGTGCTTCTGCTTTCCCATAAACTGGGGACCACAGAAAAGCGGTGATATATACCCACAGAACAAATAAAATAGGTCTCATTTATCTGTTCTGTGTATATACCTAAAACAGAACCTCTCATTTAAACTTGCTTACCGCATCTGTTGTTCTAATAAGGTGCGGATTGTACCTACCTACTATGTCATTGCGCACTTCTAAGTGTTCGACAAGTTGACAAGACTAGTATCAGTATCAACTGTTTTTAAAAAGCAAGGGACGGGAGGCGATCGCGCAGCTCGCGCAGTCAGTGTACAGGCGGCCTAATTACTATAATCTACTTTTTTATATGCCTGGTTTAGTCAAAAGCAGGACAAATGTCCCAACTTATTACTTAAGCTAATCAAGATATCAGTATACTTACCACAGTCCACAGAATAAGTGAATAGTACAACGTTAATGTTAGTATTTTGCTTGGCGTATAGAGGGCGCTGCGCTCATAAGTTACCGTAGAATTATAAACAGAAAAACACAAAAATAAAAGCCTTAGCACCCTGTTGAGATATGCTACTGCAATAAATCAGATGTTTAACAATAAATAACTAGGTGTTAAGTAAGTCCAATACGTACATGCTAAACTGCATAATTTTGACCGGGTTTATAGACGAGATAAACGGGATTATATTTTATTATGCCTACGTTACGCAAGTTTACTTGTTAATATTATAGATACTATTAATTTGTAGTCTATGATCAACTCGGGTAATATTTCAACCTGTCAAACTAGAAATAAATCTTCTCTAACTATTCTGTATATGAGACGTAAAATACAAAACGTACCTCGTCTCATTATTGTTCTGTGGCAATAAGCTCAGTTTAATAAACTTATCATGCATATCCAATCGTATTAAATTCGTCTAGACCCAGACAAAATAAGCAAGGCATCCCAAGTCATTACATTAAAAGCATATTTACTAAACAATTCTTCACCATAACTACTAATATTTATTATATGAAACACATCAGCAAACCAATCAAATAGAGGTATAAATTTTTAATGCCGTCGGTCAAACTATGTGACGAAATAATGGGTCAAGTTGTTATTACACATTTTGTTGCAATACGTACCTAGTTCGTTTTGGAGATAAGGCCTATATGATTATATAAGTAAACCGCTATTGATAACGAGACGTCGGCGTCGAGTCCGTCGAAAAAGTATAGAAGTTTAGACAACATTCTGTACATTGATTATCTTCCTCGTACCAAAGTCTTGTACAGCTATATCCGTGTGCTTAGTTGTGTTTAGATTGTTTATTACGATGTGTTTTCAATATTATGTTAACGATATTACTAAGAGTTCACAAGATTTTGGTTTTTTAATATATTAAAAGAATTTATAGTGACTATATTTTAATGCATCGTTATCAAATCAATGTGTGATAAAAGAAATATAATCGAACTTGACAAATATGCCAGTTGTCCTTGCCGCTTGGTAAGATGGAAGTAAACAAGTACTTGAAAAAGTTTAAATTGCTTTTGGAATACGTCTTTGAGGGAAAAGTTGTGTTGAACCAAAGAAATGTGGAAAAACTGCTGCTTTTCTTGGAAGATCAATCTGATAACAGTATGTTAATCTTTATTTATTTTGTGTGTAATTGTTTTGTACGCGTCTCGCACGTCAGTTGTAACACTGACATTGACAAGCGCCTTTATCACCAGGAAATAAGATTGTTTTTGTGTGTATATTTTCACCACTAACAAACCTTCGACCTCGACTATACTCAAGTATACTGCGCTGCCAATCAAACTTAGCATTTTTACTAGTTATATTGCTTGGTATTTTTGTATTTCGTAGGTAAATAAAAATTGCACAGAACAATATAAAATATAAATTGCAGCTTAATATTAAGTTAAATTAAATTAACGTACCTACCTTAGGTATATTAGATATTTGAAGGAAGTTATTGAGGTGGTAATATTACCAAAATAGATACCAAGGCCAGCTACGTTTGGTATTGTTATGGTTAATCAAAGTGATACGATAATGATATACAATTATACAAAGTACTCTAAAGCGAAGTTGCAATTACGACACAGGCGACTCAAAAGCAAGATTTAGTTAAATGTTTACTGTTTGCTCGTAAATTTTGTCTGTACCTAAGTAGAAAAGGAAGTGACGAAGACGCGCCACCAAAAATAGTGCTTGGCCATAATGAGTCAGCGTTGTGCGGCTGCTATGACGCCAGTCGCTCTCCATTGACACCGACAACTTTGGCGCCAAAAAAGATATTTCGGATCACTATTCACTACCTAATAGATTAAAATCTTCCCAAGTGCATTATATATAGGTTAACCTCTAAGTTTCATTGCTTCCCTGTGCATTTTTATCCTATCTCATTATTTACCTATGTCCTTAAATTATTCGGTAGTTATTATTTTTATTTGAACCCCATACTTCTGTTTACTTTTTTCTCTGCCATTGACTAATTTTGTACACATTTGACGATTTTAATTTTGACGACCTCCGTGGTCGAGTGGCGTACACACCGGTTTTCAAGGTGTCGCCAGCTCTGAGGTCCCGGGTTCGATCCCCGGACAGGTCAATGTAGAAAACCACTTTTTTCTACATTGTTTCGGGTCTGGGTGTTCGTGTTACCTTCGTTGTCTCTGAATTTCATAACACAAGTGCTTTAACTACTTACTTTGGGTTCAGAACAATGTATGTGATGTTGTCCACATTTTATTATTATTATTTTTCATTTGAACATTTCATACACAAGTCATACACTTGTGGTACCTCGCATTTCGTGAGACTCCTGAGAGTGTAGAGAAACGAACGAACTTGAAAACTCTGCAACCTTCGGCAAAAAAGGAAACAGCTATAATAGTAACCTAATTATATACCTATACCTACATAATAGTTTGGATACAGTTTCCCCATTGACCAAATTAAATACACTATGGGGCCCTTCCCAGAATGCAATGAAATCCGATAGTTCATTGGATTTACTGGAAGTGAACTAGGAAGGTATCTACTTTAACAAAATGTTTTGTATGGAACAGTAGGAACAGTACCTACCTAAGCTTTTCACGATTTTAAAGCGTCGCGGTGTCACATGTTTCGTTGTTGCATTAGATGATGATTAGCCCACGTACTTACGCAGTACGCTCAAAGGCGCTAGTGTGATAGGAGTCTAATGACTATTTTCTTATCGTTAAGTATACCCATTTATTCTTATTTCAGGCCCCGGTAAATTTCTTTTGGCAACACCAATGTTTTCCGACCTCATATGTGCGCTGATTCAAAACTTACCAAATGCAACAACATCGGTCAAAATATTTTTCACAGAAATTATCACAATTATATTTAAAAATGAATTGCAGTTCAACAAATTACAAATGCAAGGGTTTCAAAGCGCAGCTATTAAGAATTGTATTTTAGATAATATGGATACGAATTTGAATATTCCATGCCCGTTACTACACATAACATGTTTAAAAATGGCTGCCGCACAAATATCACATTGTTCAGGGATTTATCTAATTTTGGAGCACAAAGTTTGGAGGCCTATCTTGCACCCTAATATCCACCAAAGACCCGGCCGCATTCCACAAGAAGCCTACAAGTTCGTTTCACAGCTAGTTTATAAGCTAAATACATGTCATATGGAAACAGAATTAATTGAAGTCTTGGAATATGTCGTTAAACCAATAACTACCAGCGAATATCTACAATTAGAAGTTATAGACCCGGAGACCGACGAAGCTCTTTCAGAAAAAATAAAGACCTATTTGAATGCTCTGCTGGTTATACTGATTGATAATGGAGATGTAGAAAACAATCATATTGGTACTTTATTAAGATCATATTTCTGCATTGATCAGGTGTTGTTTAATATCTTTATTGCAACCCGATTTACATATATGATAACTCTTATAAATGATATTATTTTTCGACTGAATTACGCTACGACCAGAAACATGTTATTCACAAACAAAACAGATGAATTTTGTAACGAAATGAGTGTTTACTACAATAACTGTATATCGCAGTGTATTAAAAAACGGGAAGTGCGAGCTATCACAGATTTTTCAGTAAAATGTATAATTTTCTGGTATAATTTTGAAAAAACCTACAAAGATAATTCATTAATAACGTTCCCACTTACATTTGAAAGAAATGGACAAAAATTCGAACTACCCAATCAATTGATTGTACACATGTCTGAACCGCTTCTTGCTTACTCGTATTTCAACCAACCGCCAAACAAGGAAAACACATTCGAACAATTTGTAGACGACTTCATCCTGAAGGTGTCAAAGACAGTGACAGATCATATAATAGCAAGTTGTTATTTAATGAAGACGCTACTTCAGGGAAGCGATTTAAAACAAGTAGCTATCGAAACGACCAAAGAATTATTTAGACTAAAAGGTTATTTGAGCACGTCTCAAGCTGGCATAGTGTTTCAAAGTCTATACCATGCTTTAAACGTCTACATAGTGTCAGACGGAGAAGGCAGGTTGATTCTGAACGAGAACCCAATACAGAGCTCAAATGATGAGAAGCTGTTGTCCCTTATACTAGACTTGATACGCATGCTGTTAAAGGAGCACAACATATCCTGGTATGAGAATGTTGAAATAGTTAGTCTTCAAGAAGGACTAATGAATTTGCTGAAACAAAACATCTTAAATTCAAAAGTAAGTAAAATGCATAGGTAAATTACCTTTCTCCGTGACTTTATTTTTGGCATTTCAATATTGTAATCACTGGTTGGCGAAATAAGATACTTGAAGTTATTTATCTTTATTTCAGCAAATAGTCAAAGTATTAGATCTGATCGATATCTGCGTGAAGAAGTTCCTGTCGCCCAACATGTCGCTGCTAGTGGATAGCCAGCAGGACAGCACCCTGACCGAGCTAGGAGCGCTCATTAAGACGTACATGCAGCACGATGAATGGGAAGTGAAAGACTCCACCCTCAACCTGCTCTACAGCTGCACTGATATTTGTTTCATAAGTAAGCATGTACCTATGTTTTAACGCAAAGATGCTTAGAATTTCAGACAAATAATTGCAAACCAGAATATTCAGACATTGCCAGAAATTGAATTTGTTAGTAAATAGTAAAAACTTTTCAGAATATATTCCTCTGCAAAAGGTAATTCGTGAAAACGATCTCATGTACTTCGCTGCAAATATGGCGCTCGCTGACCCGGAATACTACGTGCAGAATATGGGCCTTAAATGCTTAGCAGCTGCTACCAAGATCGAGATCATTTGGCGAGAAGTGGTCCACAGATATCCTCACATTAACGTAGGTATTCTAAGGTTTTGTGGCAGCAAATAGTATCTGCCCACCACACACAACCACAGACCACCAAACACACGTACCAAACAAACACCCCTTATAGAACAATACCTTTTTCCTTCCAAATCAATTTAAAATCGCTCTTGACCCCATACTTTCTTCTTTAGTCTAAAATAATCCCACATTCTTCTCTTTGTTCAATGATGACATTAAAATAGTTACGACTAAATTATATTATAATACTTATGTTGTATGCTTTCTAATTATTTCAGTTGCATCTCGTCTACATATTAAGGAATAACCCAGAAGGAATGGTCCGCAAAGAAGCTGCCAACGTGTTGACCGGGATTTACACGAATCAGAAGGTGGACCAGAATTTCCAAACAACTTTATATGAAGTCATGATGGCTGCCGCATTAAAAGACTTACATTCAGAAGTGCAGTCAGCAGCTTTGTTCTTCTGGAACAAAGTCATACAAAAACAACTAGCTCACAGGGGAATGATCGACGGGAAATTTCCATCCGTAACGTTTTCTAAAGAAAAGAGAAAGATTATAACACTTAACGACCAAGAAATTGTGCGACAACTGACTTCGATCATGAACGATTTATCTTCTTCGGGTTGCTTGACAGTTCTCCTCGAATGTATGAACTCGGTAAATGACATAGAAATCATGCAGCATGCACACTGCATGGCAAAGAGACTGATCGGTATTCTAGACAAGTATAAATTTCAAAAAAAAATAGATATCACTGCGACGTTACCAACTGAAGATATAACAATAAAAGATGAGGAAGACGTGGCCATGGACTTATCTTACTCCGCTGCTAGTGACGAGCTGAGGAATAATGTTATCGATGGTATATTGAATACGTATGATAGCGATCTTATTATGGATATGCATGATAAATATTTTCAAATAAAATTGGATGATATGGAGGAAGACTATAGAAGAAACAACGTCCTCCGAAAAAAAATGGTGAAACCGAACAAGTTTATAGAAACGTTTAGGAATACAGACTATGTGACCATAATAAATGACAAAAAGAAATGGAATTCTGAAGTATTTAGTAGTTTAGATGTTCTATTAGATGAAATGTTAGAGCTGTGACATGTAAAAGTTGCGTTGTGTGTTTGTGTTGGAAACCTAATTGCAAACAGAATTTTGATATAACATTTTTAAATTCTTAGTCATCATTGTCTAAACCCTGCAATCTATTTATTCTTCTCCTTATTCCTACTACCTGTCATCAAAACACTCGCTTCCTTCTTCAAAATGTGATTTTCAATTATTTATCATGACTCAAACCATAAAAATAGTTTGATAGAAAATTATGATCTCTTCATTACTGTTAAAATATCTTATTATTAGTTCTTTAAGTACAAACTTTGTATCTTTTTCAGCATACTCTGTGCACGGAGAAATGCGACACTTTACAATGTTAAGTAGTACCACAAGATTACCTAGTAGTTTTATATGTATACAATATCCGTTTAATTATAATTAAACATAAAAACAATATATATACAGGGATGATACGACCGTTGTTATTTACATTACACCACATTTATTCTAGGTACGATTTCCAGGCTGTATGTATGGTAAAAATCAATTATATATAAAATAAAAAATAAAGCGGCAGTAAAGCCTAGATGCAATAGCAATAGCCTAAATAGTTAGGGTGACGGCCTTGTGATCGAGAAGTCGCAGGTTCGAACCCCATCCGTTACACTATTGACGTGAACCCACTCTAGACGCAAGCATATGTAGCTTAGTTGGAGGGGTTAACAAGATTGCTAGTAATGTAAATTCCACTCACATTGCTAGAAACATTTAAAAAAGAGAAAAGTAAATTGGAGCACTGTTGTTGCGTCCAAACAATTTTTAATATTATCCATAAACGTCAAACGCGCGGCTCGGCGCCATCCGACGCGCGATATTGCCGCTTTGTTACCAACAGCCCACGGGTGAGTGGAACTTCCGAAATTTGTTTGAACATTGTATTGTTTTATTTGCGTGTATTCAATGTTTATCTGTGTGTTAAATTTATACTGACCACGGATAGTATACATAGACCCTAGATACGTAGTGAACCTAAACGAAATCTCATCGGTCTTATCAACCCTGTACTTAAATAAATTTAAATATTATCTAATATATAAAATTCTCGTGTCACGGTGTTTGTAATTAAACTCCTCCGAAAAGGCTCAACCGATTCTCATGAAATTTTGTGTGTACATCGGTTTGGTCTGCGAATCGGACAACATCTATTTTTTATACGCCTAAGTGATAAGGGTAGCCACCCAGTTTTTTATCTATAAGTATGTCAAAACAACGTTTGCTGGGACAGCTAGTTAATATATTGAAAATATATTATTTAGGATTTGGTGTAATAGTTGCATGTGCATATCAAGATAACTCCGTCAAGTTTTATCCATGGCTAAATTAATTGAGATTTGTGTTTACAAGCAGACTAAAGTATTTATGGCATACGTAGGTATATATAAGTAAAAAAATAAAGATAATCTATAATACTTACTAAAATTGTGTTTGTTTTTCATCACAACTTAAATTAATAAATAGATAGTTCCTAGAAAAGGCAATAGGGGATCGGACAATTGTTTTTATTTATATTTTATATAGATATTAAAAAAATATTAACACGTATTTTTTCTTTTTTTAATTAAACAAACGATGAGGATGATACTGTGAATGGAAATGTCGCGAGACGTCACTTGTAATTTTTAACCACAAGTGAAGTCACAAACCCCCACTTCAGAACTCTAAAGCGCTTTAACTTTGACATTTTTCATTGATTTGATAAAAGAAAAAATACGTACTTTTTCTTTTTTTATCTATCTGGTGGACTAAATAGATATTTCCTTTTCATACCCAGTCCGCTCCCCTATTGATCCGAAAAAGGGTAAGAAACTAAGAAAATATTTCCTACATCATATTCTAATCTAATATGATATGATCCTCAGCAGGACTGGCTGGCTCTATCTTCTCGGTGAATTCCTGTCCCGTGCCACAAGTCTTTTTAGAATCTACATAGTTGGCCCGCCTTCCTTCGTCTCGGCCGGCCGCGATATCACCAATATGGAATTTGGCGCGAAAATAAAATATTGTTTCAGCACACAGCCATAAAGTAACAAAAAAAACTTATAACTATCTGCATATAATACCTACTACTTTATACCTACTTAATTTATGGACACAGCAGTAGACAGTAGAGTACAAAGGTACCTGCTTATTTCTTAGACAAATTTCTTTCAGTACCTAGACCCGCGAGAGGAGAAATTTATAAGCTAATGGTATGGAGGCAACAGTGTGGGAGATTCATACATTCAATAACATAGATACTCAAATAATTAACATGTAATTACTTCCATTGATAATAAGGTACTGGGAGTTTTGGGTCGGTGAAAGTCCAACATATCCCCACGCTATGCTCTTGGCGTAGGTTGAAGACATCAGTTTTACACAACGCAAAAAAAAAAGTTACTCATACAAGGTGACAGTGAGTTCCACAATCTAACGGCATGTACGATAAAAGAGTAAGAAAAATTGTAGTAGTAATAGTAGTAGTCACTGTTATAAGGAAGGAATTTGAGGTAGGACTTGCACCGAGCATCGGATGACTTAACATGTGGGACCTGCACGGGGCATCGGATGACTTAAGAAATATATAGAAAAACGCTCAACACGCTCACGCAGATATGAGGGATATTGGGGATTATACAGGATGTTGGAAAGAAGACATAATAATATATAAATAATATATTGGGACAACTCACACACGGCCGTCTGATCCCAAACTAGGCAGAGCCTGTATTATTGAAACCAGACAACTGATAAACATACTTATATATTTCTAAATACATACTTAATATAGATAAACTACACCCAGACACAGAACAAAATATGATCATGCTCATCACACAAATAATTTTCCTGGATGGGAATGGAACCCACGTTCTCCGGTTTAGCAGTCAGGATTACTAACCACTAGACCAATAGGCCCGTCAAAGTATCCCGTATTATCCGAGAGTTTCGACGAAGGTAGATTGAGAGCCACTTTAGATGCCACCTTAGGAGCCACCTTGCCAAAGTCAGAGACGTGTACATACTTGCGTAATCTTTCGTTAATTATCATTTTTTACAAATCATTTCCGATTGGCCTACGTCTGTTACAAGCCATAATCTACTGTTAGTATACTCAAAACACTCGTGACTTGGCACTTTTATAAGGTTATTTTACTACGTTATCAAATCAATAGATACTGATAAAAATTTTATCCATGAGTACTTGAAAAATACGTATTAGTTTCATCGGAGCTTGGAACGATGGAAGTAGAAAACCATTTCAGAAAATTTAAATTACTTTTGGATTACGTATTTGAAGGAAAAGTTGTATTGGATGAAAGAAATATAGAACAACTGCTGCTCTTTTTGGAAGAACCATCCGAGAAAAGTAAGTCAAAATAAGTCACAATCATAGCCAAGTAATATGTTGAATTTTCAAAACTACTACAAGTTGGTAAAATTCAAAGTTAAGCGCTAGAAGTTTGTTGATAAGACACAGTCTAGTTATGAGCGACGCTGAATGATTAATTTGCAATTTGTGTATGTTCCGAGAAAAAAATTAAAGGTCAAAGACTATATAAGTATCTATGTAAATATATATATTATAAATAGTTTTACGTAAGTATCTTATTTTGGAATTGCGCCTTTTTTGCATTTGTTACTTTTGTGTTAAGAGTCTTTACAATATTGTTCCTAATGACCTGCCCCCCTAGACAAGTTGCATTTCGACAAGCGTTAACAATGATAGAAATCGCTTAAATGACATGGTAATGACATTTCATTTCGATAAGTCACGTGACTTGGACTTGTCAGTTCCATACATTTAAACGATTCGATCAGCGTTATCGCTTGTCGAAATGTCACTTGTCCAGGGCTGTTTGTTTAGGAAATATTTATATCTACCAAATAAGTTTCTTTTTAAATGTATTTTTAAATACCCTCTACAAGGTGTTCTATAAGGACCGAGGCCACATACCCGTGGTTCAGACGGACGGGACCGGGGTGTTTTAGTCGGTGCTAGCAGTGGGTTATAAAAGATTAATTTTAAAACCGATCTTGTTGTTTCTTTCAGGACCTGGTGGCAAGGTTCTGGACACACCCAGATTCTCAGATCTAATATTTGATGCGATCGAAAATATACCAAATGCATCAATTTCAGTCGCAACCTTTCTCATTGAAATCGTTACCATACTATTCAAGAATGAGCTACAGTTTAACAAGCTGCAAATGCAAGGTTTTCAAAAGTCATCCATTCAGTATTGCATTCTCGGGGTTTTAGAACCAAACCTCCCGCCGCCTGGACTTCAATTAGTGTGCATCAAGTTAGCCACGGCACAGATATCGCACTGTTCGGGAATGAAATTACTTATGGAAAATAAAGTTTGGAAGTCCATCTTGAGCCGCAACATCCACCAGAGACCTCGTTATATTGCAAAAGCAGCTTATAAATTTATTTCACAACTAGTTTTGAAACTGTGCGACTTTAAATCGGAATCAGCATTAATAGAAGTCTTGGAATACATCGTGAAACCTATAACTTCCAGTGAATATTTACAACTGGAAGTAATAGACCTGGAAACAGACCACGTTCTTTCTGAAAGAATCAAAACTTTCCTAAGTGCTTTGCTAGTTATACTGACGGACACAGGAGATTCAGCTGACAATATTGTAGTTAATTTATTAAGATCATATTTCTTTATTGATCACCATTTGTATACCATTGTTAATGCAACTCGATTAACCAGTATGGTGACCTTATTAAATGATGTCGCTTTTAGATATTTATACGGTACATATAAAAATATGTTGTTTGTAGATAAATCGAATGAATTTTGTAATGAGATTATAGCTTACTATCATAACTGTATTGTACGATGTGTAAAAAAACGAGACATGCCAGCTATCACAGACTTTTGCGTAAAATGTATAATATTTTGGTCCAACTTTGAAAAGATAAATAAAGATATAATACAGGTTCCGCTTACTTTAGATAGAAACGGTCACAAATTGGTACTATCAAATCAATTACTAGTATTCTTAACAGTACCACTTTTTCATTATACATATTTTAATCAGCCTCCTAATAATAATAGAACATTTGAAGAATTTGTAGATGAATACTGTTTAAACGTGCTAGATAACGTGTCAGATCACATAATGTCAACGTGCTATTTAATGAAAGCTCTGTTTGACACTGTTGATATAAAAAAAGTAGTTATCGAAATAACCAAAGAGTTATTCAGACTAAAAGGCTATTTGAGCGCATCACAAGCCGGAATTATTTTTCAAAGTCTGTATCACGCTTTAAATGTCTTCATAGTGTCGGATGGGGAAGGCAGACTAATTCTCAACGAGAACCCTATACAGAGCTCGAATGATGAAAAGCTCTTGTCACTTCTACTAGACTTGATACGCATGCTGTTGAAGGAGCACAACATATCCTGGTATGAGAATGTTGAAATCGTCAGTCTTCAAGAAAGACTCATGAACCTGCTGAAACAAAACATCTTAAATGCAAAAGTGAGTATATATGCATCTTTCGTGACTGTATTTACCCACTGGTTGACGAAATAAGGTAATATGTGTAATTAATTGAACTTTGTTTTAGCAAGTAGTCAAAGTATTGGATTTGATCGACATCTGCGTGAAGAAGTTCCTGTCGCCCAACATGACGCTGCTGGTGGAGAGCCGGCAGGACAGCACCCTGACCGAGATAGGATCGCTCATGAAGACGTACATGCAGCACGACGACTGGGAAGTGAAGGACTCCGCCCTCAACCTGCTCTACAGCTGCACTGATGTTGCTTTTGTTAGTAAGTAACTTCGCTAACAAACAAATCGAAAACTGGTGCTTACCAAAAAGAGAGAGCTAAACATATATATTATATTTTTTTTTAAATAATAATTGAAATATATCCAATTTCAGAATACACCCCCTTGCAAAAAGTAATTCGAGAAGACAACCTAATGTTTTTCGCCGCGAATTTGGCGCTTACTGACCCTGAGTACTACATACAGAGCGCAAGTCTTAAATGCTTGGCTGCGGCTACCAAGATCGACAGCATATGGCGAAACGTGGTCCACAGATACCCTCACATATGCGTAAGTCTTACACAGAAGCCCGGTGGTGTCAGAAAAATATGCTTTGTTATTAACTTGTTTCCATACATTTACTTCAACATAATGAACAAAGCAAGTTTCATCAAAATCGGATCTTTAGTTACGCATTGTATTGAAATCGGTTTCTGGTTCTTTACACCTCGTAAGATCTAGCTCTCTAGCCTTTGGGAGAAATGCCATCACATTTTGTATACAAAGATTCATTTTACGATTCAACCATTAATTTTAATATCAATAATTAATTTATTCGACTCCAATGATTTTTGTGAACCAAATCCAAACCGTGATTTTTTGTCATTTTCGTGGTATGAGACGTTTTTAAACAAACCCTGACTTTCATAACATTTACGATCAAAATCTAAACACAGCAGGTTTAGATGAGATACCTATATTACATTAATAATGTACACAGCAGCTAAACAATGTGTCTATCACATGTATCAAACATTTCATACTATGTAAAGTCGGGGTGTTTAATTAAAAATTACAAAAACGTCTCAGCTCGAGAACGAGAAAAACGCGGGAACACATAGGGGGTTCTGAATCCTCTAACTCTGGACGCTCGCTTGTCCGTGTTTTCGGACGCCCTTTATAAATCATGCAATAGGAAAGTTTGAAAAAACATTTTCAATTCTATATAATTACAATAACACAGACAACCTAGTCGGGGATCCAGATAAATTACTGTAATTGCTTGTGAGCATTTACGTAGGTACGTTGTAATTACCTTCGACATCCTTTGCCAATTCTTTTATAAGTAAAAGTTAGTAAAAATACAAAAAAAAATTAACAAGATAAAAGAAGAGGAAGCTATCTATTAAATCAAGTAAAATTAATTTCAGTTACATCTCGTCTACACATTAAAGAATAATCCAGAAGGGATGGTGCGAAAAGAAGCAGCCTACGTGTTATCCGGGATTTATGCGTATCAGAAGGTGGACCAGAATTTACAAAAATCTTTAAATGAGGTGATGATGACAGCTGCGTTAGACGACTTGCATTCAGAAGTGCAGTCGGCAGCTCTACACTTCTGGTACCAAGTCATAAATAACCAACTCGCTCTCCGAGGAGTGATCGATGGGAAGTTTCCATCCGTAATGTTTTCTAAAGAAAAAAGGAAAATTATAACACTAAACGATCAAGAAATCGCGCGACAACTGACTTCGATCATGACCGATTTGTCTTCTGCGGGTTGCTTGACAGTTCTCCTCGAATGTATGAAAGAGGTAAATAACTTAGAAATCATGCAGCTTGCACACTGCATGGCAAAGAAACTGATCGACATTCTTGACACGTATAAATTTCAAAAAGTTGTAGATAACTCGACGCCCCCGCCTAAAGATAATATGGCAAAAGAAACTGAACAAGATATGGCCATGGATTTAACTTACGAAACAAGTACTGAGGAATTCAGAAACAATGTTATAGATGACATATTGAGTAGGTATCAAAGCGAGCTTATAATGAATCTGCATGATCGTTATCAGGAAATAAAATCAGACGGAATGGAGGAAGACTACAGAAGCTACGTCCCGCAGAAACAACTGGTGCATTCTAACAAGTTCATAGAAACGTTCAGGAGTACAGACTATGTGACCATTATACACAATAAGAAGCAATGGAATGCTGATGCCTATAGTAGTTTAGATGTTCTGTTAGATGAATTGTTAGATGTTTAACATGTAAAAAAAATAAAGCCATTGGTTGGGATAGTAGTAAAGTATGTCGTAAACATGACATTGTAGGTAGTATTCAAGTTCTAACTCATCATCGTAGTTATCACCTGACTTCAAAGGCCTAATTTTTTAAAAAGATAATATCTTATACGAAAATTATTTTAAAGAAAATGATCTCTCAATTATTTATTACCTAAAATTTTAATATGTTTAGAATATTAAATGAATATTAAGTCCTTTTTAACCCCTGGCTTGGTGTTATCTGACCTGGAACAGGGGAATTTTAAGTTTAAAGTGTGTATTTAAGAGTGGCATCCCAAATGGATTATTAGCAATAAAAGCTATAGGTATGTATACCGCCAATCCGTAAGTGAGCAAGCGAGGTGATCGGTGCTGCGGGCAACAGCTAGTTCAAAACCTACGAAGCGTAGTGGTCGTTGATATGGAATATTTATCAAAAGCCTATCAGTGCAATTAAATCGAAAATTATCATGTTTTTGTTCAATACCGCAGAGTCATTTTTAAGGAAACGTCAGTAGCCAGCAGCATGTGAGCGAATGTTTTCTCTTTACCTAAAATGATTGAAAACTGTAAACTTAAATTATAGCATTTTATTAATAAATTAACTTCTCTCTATAAAACTGTAATTTTCTTCATATTATATTTTGTTGCGGCAGAAGCGGTGAAGAATGAATGTTTATAAAAGTTTGAACCGTCAAAAAATATTACTTTTTAGCCAGGATTACAGGGATTTTCATATTGAAATTTTCAATCGTTTAACAAAAAATTAAATGCAGAATGCAAATAATGTTCTCATTTACGCTTACCTAACTATTTCCATTTTGCCTACGTTTGTTTTAAGCCTCACCTGATGAGTTTAATAGACTCACTCGGCTATGATATGGCACTTTTGTAATTTTATTTAACTACGTTATCAAATCAGTACTGATAACAATGAAATTTTAGTCGCACTTGGAAAAATGTGTTAGTTTCCACAGCGAGTGCAAAGATGGAAGTAGAAAACCATTTCAGAAAATTTAAATTACTTTTGGATTACGTATTTGAAGGAAAAGTTGTGTTGGATGAAAGAAATATAGAACAACTGCTGTATTTCTTGGAACACCCGTCCGATAAAAGTAAGTTTACCTAGGACGCCAAGTGATCTAGATAATTTATTTATTTATTTTATGAAATGGGTTTATCAATGATTGTATACACTTAACTCTTAAAATTAGATAATTATTTAAATGCTTATTGTTTTTTTTAAACCACTCAGTGGTTTAAAATATGTGTTATATAGTAATTCTACGAACGCCGTAGTTATTAAATATTTTGTGTCTAATCCCTTACGACGATGATTTGATGATGATGATATTGAGCAAAAAAAATTTTTTTAAAGAAGGTTTTGATCCCTTTTTCTAGCTCACACTTCATGGAATGACTGTCTTGTGTGTGTCAGTAAAACCAGAATCTTAAAGTTATGATATTGAGGAACTCTTTGCACACAAGAATCATTTTAAGTACCTAATTATGTAAAATGAAAATGTGCGAAACAGAGTTACTTAAAAAAATATTCTCCATTTTAGAATCTTTATTAAATGACCCAACTATTCAAATTACTTGGCGAACTGGAGTAGTTCTTTTTATTTTCAATACATTCAGACAAAATCGTGTAACTTTGAATACTTGGTTTGGCAAAAACCGTCATTTTCTTTCAATCTGGAGCAGTTGGCTTAGAATTTAAGTCAACAGATTACAGAAACACCATTTAGGATAACATAAGAAAAATAGAATTTAAAACAAGTAAAGATTTGTAGCATCAGGAGGAAATATGATTTTTCTATTTTCTATCATTCGCCAAAATGGCAAACCCGTTACAATTTAAAAGATTAACTTTGGCAGACAAGTGTAGCTCTATAAAATTTTGACGTACAGAGGGGACTCAGGCAACCCTAATAATAAATAATCGACCGATTTTAAACCACTTTTGTGTTGTATTTTTCAGGTCCTAATGAAAAGGTTTTGGACACACCCAGGTTCTCAGATCTTATATTCGATGCGATCAAAAAAATACCAAACGCAACAATTTCAGTCACTACTTTTCTTATAGAAATCGTTACGATACTATTCAAGAATGAGCTACAGTTTAACAAGTTGCAAATGCAAGGCTTTCAAAAGTCATCCATTCAGTATTGCATCCTCGGGGTTTTAGAACCAAACCTCCCGCCGCCTGGAGTACAATTAGTGTGCATCAAGTTAGCCACGGCACAGATATCGCACTGTTCGGGATTGAAGTTAGTTATGGAAAATAAAGTTTGGAAGTCCATCTTGAGCCACAACATCCACCAGAGACCTCGTCATATTGCAAAAGCAGCTTATAAATTTATTTCACAACTAGTTTTGAAACTGTGCGAATTAAAATTGGAATCAGAATTAATAGAAGTCTTGGAATACATCGTCAAACCTATAACTTCCAGTGAATATTTACAACTGGAAGTCATGGACCTGGAAACAGACCACGTTCTTTCTGAAAAAATCAAAACTTTCTTAAACGCTTTGCTAGTTATACTAACGGACACAGGACATTTAGCGGACAACATTGTTGTCAATTTATTAAGATCATATTTCCTTATTGATCACCCTTTTTATAACATTATGCTTATAAGCCGAATTCCCAGTATGTTAACCTTACTAAACGACATCTTCCATAGATATTTTTATGCTGTATTTCAAAACATGTTGTTTACAGACAAATCAAATGTATTTTGTAATGAGATTATAGCTTACTATCATAACACTATAGTAATATGTATAAAAAAGCGAGACATGCGAGCTATCACAGACTTTTGCATAAAATATATAATATTTTGGTCTAAATTTGAAAAGATATATAAAGATACAATTAAAGTTCCGCTTACGTTAGAAAGAAACGGTCACAAATTGGTACTATCAAATCAATTACTAGTATTATTGACAGTACCACTTTTTAATTATACATATTATAATCAGCACCTTAATAATAATAGAACATTTGAAGAATATATAGATGAATACTGTCTAAACGTTCTAGATAACGTGTCAGATCACATAATATCAACGTGCTATTTAATGAAGACTCTGTTTGACACTGTTGATATAAAAGAAGTAGTGATCGAAATAACCAAAGAGTTATTCAGACTAAAAGATTATTTGAGCGCAACACAAGCTGGAATGCTGTTTCAAAGTCTGTATCACGCTTTAAATGTCTTCATAGTGTCGGATGGGGAAGGCAGACTAATTCTCAACGAGAACCCAATACAGAGCTCGAATGATGAGAAGCTGTTGTCCCTTCTACTAGACTTGATACGCATGCTGTTAAAGGAGCACAATATATCCTGGTATGAGAATGTTGAAATAGTCAGTCTTCAAGAAGGACTCATGAATTTATTGAAACAAAACATTTTAAATACGAAAGTAAGTTAAATGGCTTTCTATCTATTGTCGTGTAGTTTTCTTTCATTCAGAAATATTTTTTAAATTCTTAATTTAAAAACGGTAGGTACCTCGTGTACCTATACAATATATCACAAAGCGATAATATCGTTTATTAATCTACTTAATAGGAATATACTTCAAAATATTTGTAGCAGGTGTTGGGTATTGATAAAACCAACCTACAAGTCACAAATTATGTCCCTATTAAATAACAATGTTTGTCTTGCTTGAACAAGTAAACCCTGTATGGTTTACTTCACATTAACCGCTAATTTTGATACATCCAGCTTTTTTTGCTGGCGGTCTTATCTTGTAATCTCTACTTGAAATATCAATAAACACATAGGCTCTGATAGAATTAACGTTTCATACCCATGGACAGGTCAATTTCACGGAATAAACAATTAAAATAGTACTTTTTTTTGCATTTTCAGCAAGTGATCAAAGTATTGGATCTGATCGACATCTGTGTGAAGAAATTCCTGTCGCCCAACATGACGCTACTGGTGGAGAGCCGGCAGGACAGCACCCTGACCGAGATAGGAGCTCTCATGAAGACGTACATGCAGCATGACGACTGGGAAGTGAAGGACTCCGCCCTCAACCTGCTCTACAGCTGCACTGATGTAGCTTTTGTTAGTAAGTAACTTCGCTAACAACCAAATCGAAAACGAGTGCTTACCAAAAAGAGAAGGCTTAAGATATTTATTGAAAAAATAATATATATTGAAATATATCCAATTTTCATAATTTCAGAATATACTCCCTTGCAAAAAGTAATCCGTGAAGACAATCTTATGTTTATCGCGGCGAAATTGGCGCTTACTGACCCTGAGTTTTACATACAGAGCACAAGTCTTAAATGCTTGGCTGCGGCTACCAAGATCGACAGCATATGGAGAAACGTGGTCCAAAGATACCCTAACATATCCGTAAGTTTTATACTGAAGTTTGATGATATCAGAAAGATTTCCAATAGTTTTTACAGCAATTTGATTTGTCTTTACAAATAATGTTCAAGTGGCTCAGAAGATAAGGACGGGTTTTTTGAAGAGAGCCGAATCCTAATATACTTGTATATTTTTTCCCCATTGAAATATTGTTTTAAATCACAAAATTAAGCCAGTGTTTGTTTTAATTTTGTGATTTATAACAATATCTGACTTTTTGTTTCACTTGAAACCTCGTATCAGTCTACGGTTTTTGGTAGAGAATTTTCTAAATAAAAATGTAGGCAGGAATTAAGGATATAGGTCCAGCCTATATGTTCATACAAAACAAATTAGATAACAACCACAAAGACGCAAATTTAATTAACCCTTGCAAACATTATTTTTTAGCTGCATCTAGTCTATACATTAAAGAATAATCCAGAAGGGATGGTGCGAAAAGAAGCAGCCTGCGTGATGACCGGGGTTTACGCGAATCAGAAGATGGACCAGAAATGTCAAAAAGCTTTATATAAGGTCATGATGAATGCCGCGTTAGACGACTTGCATTCAGAAGTGCAATCGGCAGCTCTACACTTCTGGTACCAAGTCATACAAAATCAACTTGCTTTTCGAGGAATGATCGATGGAAAATTTCCATCCGTAACGTTTTCTAAAGAAAAGAGAAAGATTATAACACTTAACGACCAAGAAATCGCGCGACAACTGACTTCGATCATGAACGATTTGTCTTCTGCGGGTTGCTTGACAGTTCTCCTCGAATGTATGAAAGAGGTAAACAACTTAGAAATCATGCAGCTTGCATACTACATGGCAAAGAAACTGATCGACATACTTGACGCGTATAAATTTCAAAAAGTTACAGATAACCCGACGCCCCTACCTGAAGATGTTATGGCAAAAGAAACTGAACAAGATATAGCCATGGATTTAACTTACGAAACGAGTACTGAGGAATTCAGAAACAAAGTTATAGATGACATATTGAGTACGTATCAAAGCGAGCTTATAATGAATCTGCATGATCGTTATCAGGAAATAAAATCAAACGGAATGGAGGAAGACTACAGAAGCTACGTCCCGCAGAAACAACTGGTGCATCCTAACAAGTTCATAGAAACGTTCCGGAGTACAGACTATGTGACCATTATACACAATAAGAAGCAATGGAATGCTGATGTCTATAGTAGTTTAGATGTTCTGTTAGATGACTTGCTAGATGTTTAGGTAATAATTAATCCTTTTTGTATAGGACCTTTCCGTGGTCGTCAGCTGTTTATTATTAGTGAATGTTACAGTAAAGTTAGATTTATCTTGGTAATTTATAAGATAGATCAACACAATACCTAAAGGTGCTGATAGACTTGAACATTCACTTATAATAAGCATTCTAGTGCATGTTACATTGTTTACAATAAACGCGAGCGTTTTAGCAAGCATTCTAGCGAAACGACGGTAAATTTGCTTCGTGCATTTTGATGAGCTGGCGTTCAATAGAATGATCATGATTTTCAATCAAAATTTCATTTTTATTCAATAGAATTAATGTTTGTAGCGATGTTTGGCTTTATGCTTGGTTCGTTGTGCAGTTTTAAATCAACGACAAATTAAAAAAACGTTCCGTTTAAATTAAATAGGTATTCAGTTTGCAACTGAAACATTAAATTATTGTTGTATCTTTGAGCATTTAGGTACGTTTACTAAGACTAGGTAGGTAAATTATAACTTGATGGTGATAAAATCATGAATGAACTTACATGAAGCGTGAATGTAGGTCATGCGTTTGTAATTTAACGATGTATTAAAATATTTACTATTTATAATATTTACGTACTATTTAGGCATGTGTACGTTACGTTGAATAAGACACTTGAGATATTATTACGACGAAATAATTACTCCTATTTTTTTTTTACGAAATCCTGCACGTACACATTTAAACAACAACGAAATTTTGTGTAACTTATATAGTTTGCAAAAAGAGGGGCAAAGACACAGCCAGACAGCCTTACCAAAAACACAGGCTACGTTACTTTTGTAATTGTTGGTATAAAGTTACAAATTGAATAATTATTAGTTTTGTTTATATTTTACAACTTATTAATAAAATCTTTTGAATGTCTAAACAAAGTTCATTATTGAAAAAAAACACTTATCAGAGTGAAAGCGTCTTAAATAAAAACGGATGGATGAAGACTACAGAAGCTAAGTCCAGCAGAAAGAAACTTTATTTTGTAATTAACAGTTAATTCATTAACTTTATAAAAAACTAACTGTGGCTCGCGGTTTCACCAGCCCCAGTAGTTCCCGTTCCCGGAAGATTATCTTTTTGTAATCTTTTCTATCTTTTTGGTAGTTATTCGGGACGAAGACAGATCAAAAATCATGAAAATAGGTCCACCCGTTCATTAGCTTTAAATGGTGTAACAAACCCGACTTTGTTTTATACGTAAACAATCAGAAGCAATGGAATGCTGATCTTTATAGTAGTTAAGCTTTTCTGCTAGATGACATGTTACAGAGATAGACAATGTTAAAAAAGTTGTCAATGTCAAAAAATGCTAATTAGTAGTTAGAAGCCTAATTTTAATAAACGAATTTAAATTTTTGATCTTATGAAAGTCATAAAACAATCGAAGACTTTTAGCATGAAGTGTTTATATCAAGCAGCATTTAAGGTACCTAAATCAGGTAATAAAATTTGTTGATATGGTATTATGACCTTTAGGTATTATATGTTGGAGAAAACACAGCAATGTACCTAGGTGCTTGCTGATGATGAAGACTGCAATGAAGCTTGACAGCGATATTGGCGGCAAAGTATTTCTGCCCTCTGGTGACCTAAATGGAAGGTATTCTCACTATCCCTACTGATTTGGCGTGATATTCTCGAATACTTACAGAATCATAAGGACTGCTTCTTTTATAAAAATCTCGACGGTGTTAAACAATTGCTAAGAAAGATCTAAATTCAAATTCTCTATAGAAAAATTTAAATAAGAATCTGCTAATCAATTGCTTTGTCGAGATTTTTGTAAATAAGGCCTTAAATCTCTAATTAAATTAAACAAGTAAATAGGTATATAAAAATATAATCTCTCAATTACATAAACAAGTCAGAGGATGATGATACACTAGTAACAATCTAAGGAATTGACTTCCAGATTAGCTTCGTACAAGCCGAGAACGTCGTCGAGTAACGAGGAAAAACTTCGTATACCATCGTTCCATATTCTTTTTTCATCAATAATCTGTTTAAAATCTGTGTTTTTTATATATGTTGCAAATAAGTAAGGCGAAGCAAATTTCATTAGTTTTATCTTTGGTTTTAAAGTAGTTTCTTTCTTCTCATTTTGTAGCGACATGTGTCTTTCGTATATATTGGCCAGTAGGTTTACATCGTCGGCGTTTAGAATGTCTTCGATAACATTTTCTTGGTTTTGCTTTTCATCCATATCTATGGCCTCATCAACAACTTCCTTCTCATCTTTGATATGGCACAGCAGTTCCTGTACGCTAGCAACGTCTCCTTCCTTAGGAGCCAAGCACTCGGGCACTTTGTACTTATTTAAAATCTCGTATAGTTCTAGTGATGTCGTGAGCGTCGCATCCATTATTTCTACTTCAGAGTCATCTTGAAGTAATGTGACGAAAACTGTCAAGCATCCTATCGCTGCTAGTTCGTCTAGTGTTTTTATTAACCGCTTCTGTATTTCTGTTTCATTAAGCGTGACAATTTTTCTAGATTCTCTAGAAAATGTGACTGGTGGGAATGTTCCATCAAGCATGCCTTGTCCATTGAGTAACGCCTGATAGACGATTTTCCAGAACCTGAGAGCGCTAATCTGGACTTCCCAATGAAAGTCTGTTAAGGTGGCTGATACCATGTGCTCGTACAGGGTTTGTTTAAAAGCCGGCGTCATTTTAATGTTTTGGTACAAGTCGCAGAGAACGTTGCAAGCTTCCTTCCTTACGATGCCTTCTTGATTATCGCGAAGGATAGTCAGCAAGCGATCCTGTAAATAAATTGGTTTTATTCTTTGATATACGAGCAAGTTGAGTGATGCATACAAATGCAATAAATATAAGCCCTACATGAAAACTTGTAGTCTCCGAATTTGCCAATCCAGCAGATAGTTAAAGGAACGTATTTTTTTTTTAAATATTACCAGCATATCAGGGTATTCTGCAATCAGTTGCTCCCAAAACGCGTTGACCCGGCTCGCCTGGCCGACGCACTTGAGAGCCGATACTTGCACGTACGCCTCATAATCGTTAAACGCTATCGTTGCAGATAGGTTTATTAAATTGTTTTCCAGAATCTGCTTTTGAAATGATGGAAATTCTAAAAACAGAAGAAAGGCGCTTTTTAATTAAATATAGTCTAATCTGGGGGCACGGTAGTGCCCCCGCCAAGACGAGCCAAGCGAAGCGCACGGGCACTACCTACCTTTTCTCGAAGCGCTTCGTCGTTTTTTTGAACCCTCATAACTTGGGTTTGGATTATGCTAGATCAACAAAATTTTCGGGATATATTGTCAATAGCGGACTTATTGAACATATTAAGTTTTAATTACATTAGCTTTTATACTTCAGATTTTATTTATATCTAAAAAACGCTAATTTCGTCACTGACTCACTGATGATCATCAAAATTCTTAAGGTATTTCCTAATGTCCTAGAAAGCTGAAATTTTGTATGTAAGCTAGTATTAGCACACAAACAACAAAAAAATTATAAAACTTGTAACTTTCATCCCCCAACCCCTTAAACTAGGGGATGGGAGTTTGTATGAGACCTGTAATTTGAAATTAAATTTTGATGACGCTAGAGGTCTAATCTAATAATCTAAAACTTGGTTCCCCTAGATATATATATGTATAGGTAATCCTTGAAAAAAAAAAAAAAAAAAAAAAATTTTGTTACAAACAACTTAAAAAAAGAAATGAAATCCCACCAAAAACATTTTCATGTAAAATGTTGCCAAGACGAGCCCATATGACTCGCACTGTCAAAAAGTTATCAGATCTCATGTAGAGCCAAGCTTCTAACACTACACGCCCTAACTCTACAAGGCCTAACTTCACAAACTCTACACCTTAGTCAAAATATGTGGCTTGGCCGTTCGTTACTACAAGAACTATTGTATAACACAAAAGTAATGAACAGTGAATTAATTTTTCACCTTACGCCGATGTGAATGTAGCGAAATGGCCAAGCCACATATTTTGACTAAGGTGTAGAGTTTGTGAAGTTAGGCCTTGTAGAGTTAGGGCGTGTAGTGTTAGAAGCTTGGCTCTACATGAGATCTGATAACTTTTTGACAGTGCGAGTCATATGGGCTCGTCTTGGCAACATTTTACATGAAAATGTTTTTGGTGGGATTTAATTTTACATCATAATGTTTTCTCTTTTCTTTTAAATAAGTTGCACACTGTTGGCTACCTTTATCTACTACTTCTCCTTTCGCGGGTCTGCTGGTAGAGATTTCTTTAGAAATAAGCAGTACCTTTGTACATCTTTTGAATTATGTTGTTTCTTACGATTGTGTGTGTGTACATAAATTATTAAATAAATAAATAAAAAATAGTCAAGTCTAAAATGTGGAACTTAAAATATTGTAGAAATATAATATTTTTAAAACTTCGACCATTGATTTATAGAATTACATAATAAATTGCCCGAACTAGGCATGATAAATGTTCATAAAACAAAGTTTTGATTTATTTACTTGTCTTCTTTATCCTCCTGTTTAATGAACAAGTATTGTGGGTACGTGTGAGTGCGATACCCTGCATTTATTTACACATTATTAAAATTATAACGATAGTCTGAACTCCAAAAGAGGCTGTGACCCCTGAGTTTGTATCGAAATTTCTTCTCAGAGTAGCCAGTTAGGAAATATCGAATGCAGCAAGCTCCAAAAATATATTTTTATGTGACTTATAAAAGTGATGATTTTTTAATCTAGTTACAAAATAAATGATTTGTACGACCTAAAAAACACATAAATTTAATTTCGTACCAAATTTCGCTCAACAACACTTCGTCGTCCTTTAGCAAGACAAGTCCTTAATACGACTTTAAAAAATATTAAATACATTTTCTTTTAAATCCAGTTAATCTACATTTTTGTCCTTACAAATTCAATTATGAAACTGGCTACCACAATATTTGTATATTTAATGCAACACTTACTTATATAAGATATTTCTGTGCAATCTAGCAATAGTTCAAGTGCGGTGTCCCGTATCTCCCAGTGGCGGTCTTGCATCTTCATGTAGATGAGCTTGCCTAGCTCGTGGATCGCGGAGCCCGGCTTCGAGTCCATTAATAACGAGAGATTCGGCTGCAGGAACTTTTTGATCGTCAATCCGATTACTTTTAATGCGACTACCACGAACTGTAAAGAGAATGCAAGGTATTTTATTGAGAACTATACTTATCTCCGGCTTAACAATGGCCAAATGAAAGAAGATTTGTATAATAACTTTCGGGAGGAGTATCCATAATTATTTGGTAATATTAAATTCCCAAATAATTATTATAGAAGATTGTTTTTAACAGATATTTTTTGTATGTTGGTTACGCGATTATATTATATACATTGATAGGGTATGCCTCAGAGGTGTTCCTACATGCATCAAAATTAAAGCTTTTACAGTTTAAAAAAAATAAGTGGAAAAATTTACCAAGAAAGTCATTTCAGTAAAAGAAATTACGTAATTTATTTTCATTGATTCTCTTATAATTTGGATTGTCACTTACTTAATTATTATAAAATAAAGTTATTTAATTCAATGGATATACCAAAATTAAGCTAAAAATAATAGACGAAACACTTTAATTATCCTGACTCACCTTACAGTTTAAGTTGGACCTCTTTAAAATATTGTACACAACGTTGTACAGACAGATGATTTCTAAGCTCTCATGCCAATGTATATTTCGATGTGTTACCAGAGACAAAACACTGTCCATTACATACGTCATCACCAAGTTCTTCTCTTCGCTTTCTTCAAACCTTTCTTCTAATTTAAGGTCTCCATAGACATCAATTGGGTTATATTCTTGGAGTAAGTGGAACAAGGCTTGGAACACAAAGTTAGCCTGCGCATCATTGAAATGCTCCTTTAAATGTATTAGCTTCTTAACACTATGCAGAATAATTGACAAAGTATCCAATTCTGTTGTTAAGTCCCTCATAGCGTACGCGGCTCTAGCAGTATGCTCGCACGACTGCTCCAGGATACGCTCGATGTAGTCGGAAACCCTCTCATTAGTCAGAACTGAACTAGGTTTCCCGTACGTCACAAATACTAAAATTGGTACAATGAATATAATCAACGTTTGATTTCTCATTTTAACCCGTCTTAGTTCATTGTCAGGTACCATTTCGGGGTCATTGACTTTCCATATAGAGTTCCAAATGATACAACAAGCAGCACAATAGTCAAGTACTAATGTTGCGCTTCGACGCTGCACAAAGTTCTGAACCATATTAAAATTAGCTGCAGCAACATCCAGGAAATCTTCGTTATTATACAGAGCTCCTGGCACCAAAGGCTTTACGAGAAAAAGTTTAGCGAGCGACAACCAAAATATTAACTTAACAATTGACAAAGTTATGTCATCTCTTCGAATTCGCTCGGTCGCTACGTATAAATATGAAGTTAATTTGTATTCTCGTATAAGTACAGCCATCAGCAAACTCGGGGTCTCTATTCGATTCTCAGTGCCGGCAACAGCTAGTAGTATGTTTAATGTAGGTTCCATTGAGCTACATATTTCATCTTCTTGTTCATCAGTGAGCGACTGAACATTTATTAAATCGTGTTTGATAATGGCTTGTAACAAAAACCCGACTATAATCCTTACGTTAGCTATGTCATCCAGATCGTTAAGTTTCCACAGAAATTCGGCCATAAATTTATATATTTGCCTTTCAACAAAGACTGTCGATTTCTCGTTGCATAAATTGAGTATTTCTTTCCATACTCCAGATTCTAAAAGCCAGGATATGCCTGAATTGTGTTTAACAATGGCTAAGGCTACTTCCATATACGCCACTCGTATACTAGGGTTGACCTTAGGACTACATACATCTTTGAATCCCGCAAGAATTTTGTCACTCTGCCTTGAGAATATTTTAGCGAAATGTAACTCTTTTTGGGAAGCCAGAGCGAGAACCTTTACGAGAAAAACCTTCACAGTGTTATGAACTGTGTCTAGATAATCTAATGATTCCATGATCAGATCTGAGATTACAGGCCCCTGAGCCAGGAACGTTATTTCTGAAACCAAAAACAATTCAATTAGAAATGGAGAGGTCAATACTGCATTTTAGTGACACTTAAATATCAGGTAGTAGAAGAACCTTTCTGGATTTTTTGTTATTATTCATACATAAGATAGCTTAACACATGACTGTATTTATTAGGTTATTTTACACATTTATCTTTTAAATTAGTGCCTATGCTAATTGTGCATGTATGTATGTTGTATGTCTTGTATTCTATGTTTATTGACGAAATGTAAGGAGACTAGCTACCTTACAATAATTCTCATATAAAACTTGAGTAAATATTATACAATTATGTAATAAAAAATAGAGAAATGTAAATAAGGAGCCATATTATGTTTAATGTAAGATGTTTTCGAAGCTTTGTTTGGTGAAGATTTAACCTTACTGGAGATGTTTGTATAATCGCGATAACTCGCGCCGTGGACTGATGCAAATTCAAGGTAAATAGGTACCTACCTACCTATGTGTAGCCGTGAATCCTATATTTGATAATATTATTACCTACAAGTTACTTCGACTCGATATGAATCATTATCACGGCACGATCAATCTTTTATTCTTAGCTCTGTAAGGTTTTGTGAATAATATTTACACCTCTATCTGTCCTTAGAGACTTAATATATTAGATAGGTATATTTTATTAAGTAAGTAGGTAGTACTGAGATTTCTATGAATTGAATGATTTTTGCCTACCAAAAAGGTTCTGGATAAAGTCATAATTTTATTACATGGGAACTACCCATATTAAAATTATTTTTAACTAGGATTATTAAGCGAGTCAGCAGGTAGTTCCTATCTAGGTACGTCTCACTCCCATCTATGCATTATTAAAGTTCTTACAAGGTCGTAGGTACGTAGCACTCCGTTTAATATAAAAAAAACCGGAGTTAAAAACAAGATGAAAAAAATCCGTCTCAAAGTCCATCGCCAGATAACATGAGTAATATGCGTTATACGGATATGTTAACTTTGCTTTTTAAAAGACCATGTCGTTGTTTAGCTACTAACAACTTATGTATTGAGAATCCCAATTAGCAAAACGTCCATTTAACTATTGAGGTTCTTATCAAATCTTACTCGAAATCTACATTTTGGAACGGCCATGATTGGCCACTTTTTTATGTGTAGTCTAAATAAGTATATAAATACTTTTAAAGAAAAAAAAGATTTGGGATGATTATTGCAATAACAGTTCAAGTTCGATTACTTGAAAATATGCCTCGTCATTGTAGATATAATTGGCGGTAATGTCAAAGCACGATTAGAAGTAAGTACATAGCGACTACCCAATCTACTCATACAGTTTATTATGAAACAAAGTTGCATCACGCTTTTATTAATTTACCTTATCTTATTACACGGCAATATAATTAGCGGTAACACTTTAACAGTGCCCTTATTCTCGGGCCCGGAAAGAAGTTGCAGGATGAGGATGACCTATAGTCACACTGCGAAGGTTGGTTTGAGGTGGCGCGAAATAGGGAACTATGGAAGGACTTGAGGGAGGGCTCTGCCGGGCAGTAGGACAGTTTAGGTTAAAAAAAAGGAGGCAAGATTGAATTTCACACTTAGTAGGTACCTAAATAAATATACGTTCTTAAATCTCAAATAGTTACTTTAGGTACTAACAATCTAAAAATTTTAGGCACCACTTAGAACCAAGACATATTCTGCAATGTATAACAGAAAAAATATTTTTTAGAAGTACCTTAGAAAAAAAAAGAACTGTTGGCACTAGAATAAACAAGTAAAATAGTAAAATTTGTGTCAAAACAGAGTGTGCAGTTTCATTAAAACTATCTCAAAACCTAATAATACCCTTGCAATCCATAAAGGTCTGTAGTCGCACGGAAAATCACTTAAATCAATAAACGAGCATAGTAATTACAGCAAAAATTTGCTTACACTCTGCACAAGCGGTTACTTGCGCTGCGCACACTCTATGCAGGTCTATGTTTACTCTAAGCTTACTACCTACTTAACTTTAAAGGGGGATGTGTACTGTTTCTTGCTCACAAAAGAGCATAAATTTATGGGATACCAACTAACCAACTTTAGAGAGCCATGTTGAGCACTGAATAAGTTGAGTTTATTAATTGGAATGATGGAATTTATCTTCTTTGCAAAAACTAAACCCTGACTGCTGTATGTGATCTTTCCCAATTTGTATATTCTTACAATTCTAACAGCCACTCATGTCAAGGGATTTTGAATTACCCAGTACAATGGGTTTTGGAGATTGGATAGGCAGTCGCTCCATTTAATGTATGAGGTATTTAACTGAATCCAAAAGAAGTAGAAAAGGAAACAAAACATAATTTATCATCTAAAATGTATTACAATATTTAAATTCATGAGACAAATTAACATTCCAACATTATTCTTTACTGAAATCTAAATCAGCAACTCTTCACCAGTAATTTTTTTGAAGTTGTTCTGTATTAAATATATTATGTAGGTACCTATTTATCATACACATATTAATAGCCACTTTAAGATTGCACAAGTCATCTTGACTGAGAAGTCCATCAAAATAGAGCAATAATTATGCTTAATGATGTCATATGTACAATGCTGCACACACAAGCCTAACCAACACCAAAGAATGGATTCCACTGGTCATTAATTATTTGTTAATGCGTGCCAGTGACCTGCAGGGTGGCAGTAACATTAGACTGTATGGGTAGCTGAGTGGTATTATATATTTAATAATATAATAATTATAATACCAGCCTATACATGACCCACTGCTAGGCATCCCTGTTCTCATATAGATAAGGATCCAGAATGTTTGTACAAAATCTTCAAAAAAAAATATTTTATTTTATTTATTGACTTTTGTCTGCGTGTTTCCGAGTTTTGTATTAACAGTTACAAATTATATTATAATATTGTATCAAGTGTAGAAGGTGAGTTTCATTTAACACACACTTGTATTTATTTATCAGTTGTTTTCAGACTTATTTCAATTGAACAATTTTTACAATAATACAATGTTTTTTTTAATAGTGTATGATTGCGACTTCCGAAGTAATTTTAGTGCCGCAAAACTTCATACACATAAAAATGCGTCCCACGTGGAAAAAAATATTAATTATTGTGAAAATTAAAGTTAACATTACAAATAATAGCTACGTAAAATATTATATTTATTTAATTACAGAACTAGCTCTCGAGTCTCGCGTGTTTGACTTGTTGAACTGCAATGCTATCTCATTATGTTTTTGTCGCTAAATAGAAAGATAAGACTCACCGGGATCGGAGCCTTGTGACAATTTGTTGATGAGCCCATCGGCGTAATAACTGTTTAACACATAGTTTGGTTCCAAAAGTTTTTCAAATAACAATTTGGTCTTGTTTTGAATTCTGAGAACATCCATCTTCGCAAGTCTAAACAACACAAAATATGTAAAGTACTCTGTGAACACAAACTTGAAACTTGTACTAGGACTACTAGGTACTTAAGTTAACTTAGGACACACAGTTAGGAATCGTACTCTGCACAGAATTTACAGATCATCATAAAACGTAGTTATATATCACAATCACATATTTTCACTGCTTTTACGATTCTTTGCTGTGATTCTGTCTCTCGATTCTCTGGATCAGGCTTACTGCACCGCTCTACTCTGTGCACAGAATAAATATACTCTAAGACTCTGTGTGTGACTGGTCAATAAAGTACTCTGTGGAGCGTGTAGTGCACAGAACAAAATATATTATAAGGTGTAGTGTAAATAAAAGGAATAAAAGTACCAAGCACTCTCAACTTAGTGACTTTGAGTGACAGCACAGAGTCCGTTAGGAGTATATATGTTCTGTGGCACAGAGTGAGAGAGTGACTCGAATAAACAGAATAAATAATTATTATACTCTCTCGAGTGACCGGAGTGACTGGAACAGAACATAAAGAATAATAATTACCCTATTCAATTAATGCTGAACATTTTCTGATAGGATTACATAGAAAATAGAGGAAAATAAAATATAGTACTCTCTACCGAGAGACCTTGACTACACAAATATAAACCATAAAATCGATATAGAAATATGAATGTATACTCTACGTTTTGTTATTTGATGAGTACAGTGTAATTTCGTCTGGTAAAAAAGACGGCATGCTGTTTGTATATTCTCGTGAGTTCTCGGCCAAGGCCAATCAACATTTATAGGACATTTAGAAAGAATTTATTGTCAAATTAGTTCCGCCATTTCTTGGGCTGAAAGTTTGACGTTTTTGGCGAAATGGTGAAATATCCTTAGATAAGGAAATATCTTACTTATAAACATCTTGCTTATTACTATCGATCGTATCGAATAAACAACGATTTAATTAATTTGTATTTCACACAAATATTTTTATACAACTGACTGTGTATCTGTTGGTCTCTCTCTTGTACGAGTGTTCATAGCTGTCAAACGGATGAATATGATAATTTTCATTAAGTTGCTCTTGTTTGAAAGATTTCTTAGTCGAGTGTTTTAGGAAAATGTATTCAGCCGTTTAGTAGTTAAGTGAAAAAGGGGATGAATAAACGATCGGTGATCCGCTTTGCATTAAAATACTTTAGTTAAATAAATACTTGATCAACAAAATTAATTATGGAAATAATAACCACCAACCAAATATAAACATTAAGTACTTTAGGAATACCATTTATGTAGGTAATCCGAGTAGGTACAAAGATATATAGGTAGTAGGTAGATACGTAGTTTAGTATTGAATAAATTGAATGTATTCAGTCGAGATTTTTATTCGAGTCGGTTTTAGTTTTATACTTTATCATGACTTTATCAAAGCACCTTTACATCTTTCATAACTTAGGTATGTACATACAATCATAAGATATAAAAATTATAGGTTAAAAATAATATTAAAATATTTTAAAATAAGTTGTATATAATAATTATTGTATAAAAAATAAGTAGAAAAATTTAGTTCATTTGAATATGTGAGTTCATATAAATCGTCTAAAAGAATTTTAATCTATTATATTTATTTTTTATTCACACATCGTGCACAAAATCCAAAAAAAATATTAAACCTTATAAAAAACTTCTTGAAATTACGATAAAATACTTAAATAATAATCGAAGAATTTAATTAGGTGTACTTATAATCAAAAAATTTAATATAATGAAAGTCATACAAAGTAATTAAATAATCGATACCGATACAGTGCTGTGCGTTAGTCTATAGTCGTTGCTATGGTATGGTCTTATATTCTATAATCTCTTTGGTTTTTTGAGGTTGAGTGAGTGATTGTTCTAGAATTGTTAGAGCTTCAGCTGTCAAGCTAAATTTTATCTGCAATCTGCAAGACGGCGGCTCGCTGCTGTTGATTAGTGTTGATTAAAACAGCACATTGTATGAAACTGTGTTTGTGATAACAGTGTTTCTATTCAATTCTATAGTCTCTATACGAAGTGATACTGTTGTGTAACTTTTTAATTAGTTTGTGAGATGCCTTTGAGAGGAAGTTTCGTAAGTGAACCATGTTATATGATATCTTTTTTCCTTACGGTTTGTCAGCTATGATGTCGTATGCTGACTTGCTACTTCGTGCATGTATCTAAGATCTAACAGCACCTATCGTGTCCGGATTCCATGAGTCGCCCTTGACTGTATACGACTTTAATCTGCATTATTGACATACTAACCCGATATACGCGACATTTATGTGTAAAGTGCTATGACGATTGCATCGATGAGTTTCAGTTTTGCTTGCTTACAGTTGCAGCACATTTTTGGCACAAATCCAAGTGTAGTATCCTTGACTGTGTAATAACTAATTTATTAATTAACATTAATTTGGGATCAATATTGTGGCGTTGCTAGAGGTCTGATATGGTGGTCTTCCACAGGGCGGTTGATGCGTGCCTGCTATAACACAAGTGTTCCCGAGTGCCTCCTAACAGCCTGCTTTTGAGGTTAGTCACACATTAGTTGTCTTATTATTGTAGATAAACCACAACCTGAACATGATCTGGTCATTTGTGAAGTTTGCACTTGTTTTATTGGTTGGTTTATGTATTCTAACCATTGTATAAATAATATTATGTTGTATGTATTATGTGCCAAAATTGATGAGATTTTAGTCACAGTTACAATGCAGTACTGGGTCTTTCCGTTTGTCATAAATTCCATTCAAATGATTGCTATATTTTGAGCTAAACCTTAAAATGACTCTAATTGACAGCTTGCCTGGGCAATATATTAGCAGCATGTTGCGCCAATATCAGGTCTGTGGAAGCACCTTATACTGAAAAGCCAAATTGTGTGACCATGAGATGTCATATACTGATGCATCTATGTTTGTAATTGTTTGTGTTAATGACAGCATCTGTAAATGGTGGAAAAAACTTGTAGTAACATTGGGATGATAATAATTGAAATATGGTTATTATATTTATTGCCAAATATGGTATTTAATAAAATATAATTTATATGATTTAGGGTATTTTTAATAGCACAGGCCACAGCAGCAGAGTTTTATCAGAACCTTTGAAATATTTATAATTTAATTATTACATCCTATGAAAGACACTTAACCTAAGTTTCTTAACCAATTAGGTTAGTTGTAATAATGATTTGCAACATTGAAATTCTTTTGCAGAGTAAATTGTTAGCTAACAACACACTTATATTATGTCAATGATAAAAAAAGGTAAAACTTAATGAAACTTAACTTAAAATAGTTGTCTGCAAACCTTTGTTTTTTTTTCACATACATAAAAATAATTTAACTACCCACTCAACTGTAACTTCTAAAAATCAAACAGTTTATTATAGATTCTTTTAATAGTTTAGTGGTATGCTAATATGACACCTCCTTGCACAGATGTGTGATATGCATATATGCAACTAGAAAGTATTGAATAAACAATTATCATAAGAGAAAGTGTTGTCACACTACAACCGGATACTCTTATTATTAACAACATTCTATAAGTTAACAGAAGAATTCTGTTGGTGTCTAGCCAAAATCATTAACCTCATAAAACAATTTTTCTATGTCTAAGCAAAACTGTCTAGGAATTGAATAATATATATATTTGTTATATTCTATCTGTAGCATGACATCATATCAAATATTTAAGGCTGCCACACAAAAATAAATAACAAAAGTAATCTAGTCTTCCATTGTTAAGCAAGATTGTAATTTAATTTCTGTTGTTAAAGTGGTTCATATAAAACTTAAAAATAATCAAATTATGGGCGAGGATGCTGAATAGTCATAAATTCTTCATTTGACAAGAGAACAAAGCCCTTAACTAAAATAAAACCACATAATATGAGACAACCATTTACTAACAATGTTCACAGAATCTTTGTCTAACTCCATAGATTTTTCACTCTGCTCAAAATATGAACCATTGAGTACAAGTTGTTACATTGTACTCTTATAGGCTAGCGCTTCATTTTAGTAGCCGTAATAGTTATAACAGGCTTATAGGATCAGCCACGCGTCTGCATGCCTCGCCCAACTTTATTTATACTCTGACTACACTGATTGACATTTATTGCTACCTACACAAGTAATTTACTAATAATAAATTTTGTTACCACTGCCGTGTATGCACGTTCCGAACTCGATAGGTTCTTTGATCCCGGTGCAATGGTTTCCACATTTTAGTCTCGATCGTGTAGTAAATGCAAGAGCTTTTTCGAACATGCATGCATGCGTAGTCTTGCTAATAACGATGCGTAAGGATACCTACTGTGTGTAATGGTGAAAGTGGTGACCAAAAATATTTAGCTTATACAAATATAAGTGCCTTCGTGAATAATTTTTACGCTCAACTTGACTAATAATAGTATTATCCGAACGTATCACAGAGTTCCTACATAAAATATTTTCTATTGTCGTCATGTTCATAGTTCCGACACTCCACAAATTGGGTTGGGCTAACAATTCTGTGCCGTGCTCACTCGATTAACTGTTATTAGGATATTTACATACGCAACCACGTCCGTAGTCGCGACATGATTATTGTTTTACACGATATGTGGCATGCGCTCTTTAGTAACTACGGTCTGTGTTTATAGTATACCTTACTTAGGCCTACTTGCACGAAAAACCTAACTCATAGTTAGTTGCTAACACGAGGTTAAATTGACAATATTGTAGGACAAATTATCAATTTAACCTCGTGTTAGCATTTAACTCTCGAGTTAAAAAGATAACCCGGGCTTGTGCAAGCGGGCATTAACAGTTTAAATTGATTTATATTTGTATACTGTTATAACTTTGAAAGTATGTTTCCACGAGACTACAAAGTCACATCGTGATTTTAATATCTATTGTGTTAGTGATCAAGAACAATTCGCTTGTATTCAAAATAATCATTAAAACAGGTAAACAAAATAAACTCATATATATAAAACGATTTCGATGATCACGTAATAAAACCACCGTATTTTTATAGTGCTTACATTAATTAGCATATGAAATGATGCAAAACTATTCCACTGTAATTTAGTTTATGGATATAATTTTGTTACGTAAACCGTGATCATGCATGCCCAAAACTTTCGTGCTGTGGGTGTTAAGCTACTTTCAATCGTCTTTCCGTGTTTAGTCGACAAGAATAAATTGGAATAATTTTAAATCTCTCCTTAAAAACGCATTCTAATGTAATGATTTATCATAAGATTATAATTCATAACAGGGCTTCTTCAAATATAGGTACTTATAGCTAGTTAAGAATCGTAATAATTTCTGTACAATATTTGAAAAGTAAATTTAAAAAGTTATCGGTGTAGTACGCTACTAACCTATTAAAATTTGCCTGAAAAATACAACCAGTTTTATTATCATCCGGTTTCATAGAAATGCTTTTGGTGAATGTGTGTTGCAAGCGATTTTATTGTTACGCTACATTTGCAATGAACGGGAAATCGATAGTAACTCCTTTATAAAATCATTGATATTTATTTCAATATATGCAGTAATCTCTATTATAAAATGCTCATTATAAATTCTAATCATAGAATAACGATCATAATGAATGCTTTAATATCGAGTAATGGGTTAACATTATAGTTTTCGCATAATTAGCTCTGCGCAGATTAATGATTTATTAATGCCTTATTTCAATTCATCAATCCTGCAAGCCGCTTTATAATGGTAGATAATATATTTAATTGTTTATGTATTACATAGAAGTATTCCTAAGTATGTTATACAACTATGAATAACTAGAAGTTAAAGCAGTACTCTGGTTTCGGTGGATCTTCTAACATAATTTTAATACAATTTTGTGTGTGGAAAATAGCAGGAAAATGCAATGTCAGGAAACACCCTTTTTGGTAGACTAACGATATACGTATTATGGAAACGAAGAGATCAGTTTACATAGGATTATGGGATTAAATAAAACCTACTAAGTTCAAAAACACACAAGTATTTTACCAGCTGGTCCTTCTGTAAAATGTAAACGTAAAACACCATTCATATAAGTCATTGCATCAAGTTGGTGACACGTACTTGCAAGCCATCAATCACAACTTTGTTCTCATTACGTTCATTTGTTAACGCGACAGAAACTCGACTCGTTCTACCCTAGTACAAATCATAACATAACATTTCAACAGCACCTTTATTTCCTTCTAATAAGGTTGATTTTCGCGATTCCTTGTTACCATTAACGCGTGCTCCACCGTACTTATCTCACCTTGAGTGTCATGTTTTTCTTAGAATCGCCGAGGTGCTTCTGTCATACAGATTCCTCGCATTTTGTTTGTTTAGCTCGCATACTTAATGTTTAGCAACAACGTAATAAGGTTCCAAATTTATTTCAAATGTTATTTGTTGTGTTTTCGTAATATGTATGTACTTAATTCAGTACTTACTACAAAATTTTAAAATTATGTCATAAGGTAAAAAGTATTAGTATCGGAATATATTTTCTCACATAACAAAGTTTGTTTAGTTTTCTATAGCTTTATAGGTACCTACTTTAGTATCTGTATCTAATAGTGCCTTTCAAAACCCCTTTCCCATCCACGTTTACTAGCTAACTAGACCAAATATTTGACAGGTGAAACCCGCTACGGAAAAGATTTTAAATTGAGGAAGCACCAAAATTGCTATGTTTTTGTATACGTGTAATTCACTCCATCAGTCAAAGCGACGTGTTCTATTTATTTATCGGACAGACAATAAAGCAATCAAAAAAGACAAAGACAATTTATTTTGCAAATATGGGTACAATAAAGTTGATTAGTTACATAAATGTCGATAGATCAGCCATATTTTACCAATTGGCATGCAATAAGTATATTTAATGAGCATTACATAATAGGTACTAGTTATAGAACATAAGAGTAATTTATATTCTAACATTCTCCTTACTAACAGTCGGAACATTAAAATCGTTTTCATTAAGGAAATCTGAGATATTGTAATACACTTTATTTAGCAGAAATCTCTGAAGCGTTCTTTTAAATATTGGCCGTTTCTTTCCAGCTTTTGGGCAATTTATTAAATATTATCGGAGCCATACAAAAGACACTCTCTCGCATAAGGGCTGTTCCTGCAGTCTGAAGGCATATCCTGCTATTGTCGCGTCTATTTCGAGGAATTACATCATTCAATAGCCTGAAACGATGAGGATTACTTTTTACGAAAAGCGCTACTTCCAAAATGTAAAGAGATAGTAATGTGAGGATTTTATACTTTTCAAAGCAAGGGACGCAACTATCAGTTGGTTTTTTTAAACATAGAACGTATGCATCTCTTCATTCATGAGCTTCTATTCATGAGCGATGAAGACAAAGTTGTAATTTTTGTTTTGTATTGTAGCTTAGTTCATAATCTTTCGATCTAGCAATAAAAATATTAGGGTCATGGGGGTTGTTTTTGCAGTAATTTACAATAATTTGTAGAATTGCATCATTTTTTTTTTTTTATATTTTGCTTTTCTTACGTTTTTCATAAGTTGGGAGATTGTAAACACATTGTTTTATAATGTAGACGAGAGACAGTATTGTTGGCCTTCAAATAAGTCTATTTTATTCTCAATGGGACCAAAACTTTGAGAGATATGTTTATTTTTGCACATGCGTAGCAATAATTTCTACAAAAAAGCAAAATGGCTGCCACATAGCGAGGAAGTGAATTGGACCCAAGTATATAGTGTATTTGTGTATTAATATAGTTGTTTTACAAGTACTTAAAATATCGCTAGTCCATGACCGGACACACTGTAGGTATATCACAATGAATCAACTGTTTTTACTATTTTTTCGAATTAAATTAAAATTAACTACACGGAGCACAATGTTATTTGGATGGCAGCGCCATCTCACTTCCATATACCATACCATATACTCGATATAATCATTACAAATATTGAACCTTAAGTATCAGTTTTTAATACAAACATTCGGGAGCTCAAAATGTTTAGCCTTGACTACTTGAAGCAAGTAAACAATCATACTGAATTTGTTTACAAGGTTCAAAGACACTGCGGAACAAAGGCTTCTGCAAAAATCTCAACAACCGGTACCTACGACCCATATATGTATTTATTTTATTTGTCACTGTATTTATACGAGACGTAGTTGACACATCGATTACATATCCCCATTACAATATGAGTAATCTTTTTCGTCGCCTCCCCAAAAGTAATGAATGGTTACACCGAAGCTCATTTTTTTGGCAGCAAGACAAACAGTGGGCGTATTTGTAGGTGTAGTATTATTGCCTCGACTTCGGCTATGCATCAATGTTACAAAATTTTATTACTTGCTCCGTTTGAACAACACTGAAATCTCAGCCTCTCTATTTGGTCCCTGTTACATGTTGGGCTTGTCATAAATTTGTTTAGAAGGTAACAAGTCATATTATAAACCGACCTATATCAACCGTGCATAAATTATTTTGATGTTCTAATGTAAGGAGTTTACTGCTCTATGTTTTGTAACTATTACTTGGTTTTAAAAATAATGCACATAAATATATTGTAAGATCAAGGATCTACGCGCAGTCAAGTTTATTGTTTAATTTCTTTTTTTTTTCTATCTTTTGTTGTAGATACTAAGATAAACTTTGTTTTGTTACTTATATTTACCAGCATTATGTGGTTTCTCATTTATGTCAGCTATCAAGTCACCGCGCATTAGAAGCTTCTGATACGCCCTAACGATCGACGCCACCCTAATTATAAAGATACTGTAATGACTGCCTAGTAGAACTTGTCTACGTTTTGTTGTTTATGGCTTCTACAAACCATTACTGAAAGCAAAAGTAAACGAACTTTGATGTCCCTATGTTTTTAACATGTATGTACCTATTGAAGCCAATTCTTGAAGGAGGTTTATTAGAAATTAAAAATAACATTCACACACGGTTCAGTCCATTGGTAACAGAAATTTGTGAGATTTGGCCGTGTCTGGACAACAAAACCTGTTCACAGGTAGATTAGGATTATTTTGCAGACATATAAAAGTGCTCTCCATAAGTAAGGTCGGAAACTTGGATCCGGTTCTTTTCATAAACAGTCTACCTGCACTCTGAAGTTCTATAAAAACTTATTACATGAACCGCGCAGGTACTTAAGTCAAAAGAAATGGCTGTTCATGGAATGCTTTTGCTTTCAATCATAACCATAAAGTGCATTCTTGCGGGCTGCATGCAATCTGCACATAAGAAGTAAATTACATTTGCCATCTGTATACTATAATTACTGAACTTTTTTCCCAAGTAGCTTCCAACTTGTACTGTTTAAGCGAAGAAACTTAATTAATAACAGATGTTTCTTGACATAAATTGGTTCTTTTTTAGAAAGGGTGTGTACTTCAAAAGGACTCTCCCTGATTTAGTCCAGTTTATTTATTCTCAGAGAAGGCACATGCTGTTCTCTGCTTATTTGTGAAATTTGGTCTGTACAAGATTAATGTTTAAATAAATATTGTATGTACTTTGTTGCTATAGCACAGGTTTTCAGAATATTTCTGTTTCAGCCGTAATAAATGAAGTGAATAATAACGTGAGTCACACTTCACATAGTACGTATCTCTGTTCTCGCGTTAATTGTTTTAATTTATTCGTTGTCAGATTTAAGTATATGTTGTGATAGCTATATTATTGAATTTACTGATTTGTGTTTTGACATAGACTTTATTATTTAGGGCCCTGAAGATGAATTTAAATGTGTCTTCTTTTCAAAACAACAATAGGGGATCGGACTGGATATGAAAAGAAAATATCTATTTAGTCCACCAGATAGATTAAAAAAAAAACTATTTTTTCTTTCAAACCAATGAAAAATGACAAAGCGCTTTTAAGTTCTGGAGTGGGGGAAAAATAGTCCGATACCTATTAAGCTTTAGCTTCTATACAGATTTCTCATTATAGAAAAAGGTGCATAATCATATATTTTTTTAGTGACACGTGTGTAAAATTTCGTAGACCAGTGTCGTTGCGTGCTGGAGGTCGTCTCACAGCTGCGTAAAATTGGACTTGGCACACTTTAATGTTAGTCATACTCACCTGTAGAATATAGGTGTTCATTGAAACCACGTAATTTGTGAAAACAACTCAGTTTCAGTTTCAAAACATAAGTCATCGATCTCGTCACCTGCATCTTGTTAGAAATTCTAATTACAGAAGGATTTAGTTAATTATTTTATTTATATTAAGGCTAATATTATTGTTTCCGATTTCTTTTATTTAAATGACCATTTGATGTGTCTTTATATATCCGGTCATGATACGATTTACCATTAGAGAATAGTCTCTTGGTATATTTATGTTGGTAACTAATATTGTTGTAGTTGAGTCTATACAATCGCAGTTATAAACATAAACACAGTTAAAGGTTTTAAGACATGGCATTTTTCCATATTTCAATCATAACTACCATTAAAACCCAACCCAATAAACTCATAAAGCATTATCGTTTTTTTATAAAAAATGAAAAGGCCTTAAATTTCTTCTCATTTATATTCTGAAGAAGCTTAATTATTTATTTCATATCAAAATGAACTGCGTAATCGAACCCATTAATTCAGTCCCTTTATCAATAACATAATAAGTATTACTCAAATTGTATTTATAGCAGTTGCGTTTTGTCAATGACAAAGATGAATTGATTTAGATCTATTAAACATCATTAAGTCACGTTTTCATATTTTATCCTTATTTATAATCATTCATCATTGTTATTCTTAGCGCGTATTGGTCGAGGTTTTTTTCTTAAATAAGTAGAGTAAATACGTATTAAGTTGAGTTGTTCCGAATAGAGTTAGAAAGAAAAATATGAGTATTTGGCATCATTTTACAGCAGACTACTTTATGTTTTGATTTTATTAGCATGGATTTGTTTCTCTACACTACTAGATAAGACTGATTTATCGACAAAACTTCTTTAGTAACTTCCTTCGGCGGCGTTAGAGACACAAATGAAAGAATGGCAGCCCTTCACTGGAAAGCGAATAATACGGATTATTATTTTGCTAATTGCAACAATATCAAAATCCATACCGGTAGTGAACACCTTGAGGCATAAGTTCATCTTGTCTAGGTAGGTACTCTAGTTTTTCACATAAAGTAGTTAATAATACAAAGGCTACCGACGATGATGCCTAGGCACATGTAATTGTAATTTATTAGTTTATTCTCAACACGTGGTGACGTTGAATGTATAATGTATTACTTCCAATCAACGTTGATGCCTTTGCTATTATAATGACAACGATACGTCTACTGATCTGTCTATGTGTTATTTATTTACATTCAATTCATGTATTTCATATATATTTTTCTTTCGCTAACAGCAATAGGGATGTTGACTGGGTATGAAAAGTTAAAATCTATTTAGTCCGTCAGTTAGATAATAAAAAAATATTAGACACGTATTTTTTCTCTTATCAAAACAATAAAAAAATACAAAGATACACCGCTTTAAAGTTTCGGAGTGGGGGCTTATGACGCTACGCCTCGCTAAAAATCGTAGCGAGGAGTGACGTCACGCGTAACTTCAGTTCTCTGTATTTTGATCATTTTTTGTTTGCAGGAAAAAAGAAAAAAAACATCCCCAATAAAATTCATAAATCTACAAGACGGACATTAAAAAAAAAATAGGAAACAGGCCCATTATCGTAAATGATTTCTAAGCGACGACGACCACGAACTTGCATCATGATTCATATACCTATAAAGTTTTTGCTATAGATTTCAGTTTGTTTACTTCGTAATTTATTGTCATCTGATGAATAAGTGGTTCTGTGAATTTGGAATAATTTATTGTAATTTAATGTTATTGTGCATCGCTGCAATATTTAGAACAATGAGAATAATTGACGGAGCATAACGCGAGTCGTCTCACGGTTATAATGTAATACAAATAATAGTATTATTCACACTGCAGTATCTATGATCTTTATGTAGTCCATTAGCCCTTGAAAAATCTGTTGATCTGATAACTAAACACAAAATATATGTAGGATTCCCTGAAGATAGCCCATACGGATGTTTAAACTCTTTGAAACTTTTTTTTTTAGAGCAATTATGTCATAATCATGTTTACTATATGTAATAAGTAATGCCGGTCACTCACATTCGCACGAATACTCAAACGACATTTGCAAATGATTTAATTTCCAAGCTGTGTCAGTTTTTTAACAGATATTTTGATTTCTTCGTGTGAATGTTTTTCGAATGTTTGCGCGCATGTGAGTGACCGGGATAATAATAATTACATATATAATATTTTTCTTGCATAATTGAAGTTTATTAATGAATAAATTTGTAGAAAAGTTATTATACCAATTTATAAAGTGAATTTACAATATTGTCGCCATTTATAGAGACGGTCCATATTATCTCTGCTATTAAATCAACTACTTATTGGACATTACTCAAACAGCTCACGACATGGTGGGTCAAGATAAGGCATTGTAGGAGTGTGATTACATAACCGTGTTAATAAAATTTGTAACTAGTAGCCGACATGGTGTTATACCGTATAAGCATGAATTAAAATTTTAAACATTAATGTGGTTATTGATGTAATAATTCTTATGCAGTAAAATCTTTGTAGTCTAATTTAGGATTTTAACAATCTTCTGGATTTGCTTCTGCATCTAGTCAGACCCAAATATCTTTCACATGTCGCTTAATTTTATTTATGTATCCGCGTATAATAGTAAAATACTACATAAGACACGAAATGTCGAAAGTCAAGTCTTTATAACAGTGTTAAATATAAAAATAGATAAGTTGGATTTCATTTTTTTTTATTATGTCTTGTAAAACCTATTCGAATTATGTTCCAAATATCGCTTATAATCATTAATGTACTACCTATATTCCCCAAGAAATATCGGACTCATGACTCGCATTGAATTTTGTTTACATTGGCGGCCATTACACAGAAATTATTTGGCAATATCAGTAACCTAAAATAACAGTAAATAAAACTTAATGTTCAATGCAGTATTTCTTAGAAGCCCCTTTAGTACATGGTTGAAATGTTTATCGTTTTTAACTTACGATAATGTTTATGAATTATCATTACTCAAAACAAATATATTGTATTGTTTCTTCAAGACCCGTCAACTTATCGGTCATTTGCCTTCCTGGGCTTTCCCTAGGCGCCACATTTAAAATTAAATAGAATATTCTTTTGTTAAGTAAGTACATAATTAGGTATACTTAAGTGTTTACTACAAATAGCAAGGTAGACGCAATTACTCAGCCATCTAATTCTTTAAGTTCAAGGGCAATAAATGACAATTACACAAGTCGTAAAGTTGATAGGCAGTGACCGATTGATTCGGCACGGGACTAATGATAGAATAATCCAATTCCATACGTCTCTTTGATGATGCTTTAATTGAGTAATGATAAGTCACTGGAAGCCAAGTCTGATGTTATTGAATCATTATGATCGCGTGTTTCTTACGTTTTTTTTTTATGGTTGCGTGAACGTAACTAAGAATTTAAGTTGATAAAGATTTACAGTAGCGTTTATTTTGCTATAGTTCGAAATGGAGTTTGAATTATTTACTTATGTAGGTAGAAATGAATGTAAATGTAATATTTAAAGGTCTTGGGGTGTCATTTATTATTAAATTTTATGAAAATATAGTGGAAATCTAATTAATCCTTATTTTTTTCGTTTTAAAGAAATGTAAAATTGATCCAGTTTAAAACCCTTCTTTGGAAGTCGGGTATAAAGAAAACAAAAAAAGTGCTAAGACAAAAGAGATATGTTTACATTATGTAGTTGGTAGGTAGTAATTTATAGAAGTTACAACAAAACCTAGCGTTTAATTCATTCCCGAACATTATCAGAGTTATTACGCAAGTCTTCTTAAAAACGATGTAAACACAGTGATGTTTCCCGATAAAACTGGACATAAGGAGGCGACTTGACGTAGATCCGTTTGTCGAAATAGCTAACTGCCGTCGCGGCGGCGGCGCGCGGTGCAATGTGCTGAGTCGAACGGGCAATACTTCAGTAATAAAAACAGCAAAATTCAACTCTAATGCATCGAAATAAAGACGCCGTCGAACCTACTATTGATTCGTGGTCTCGTGTACACAACATAAATAATACTGCGTGCCTAAGACAGAGTTTTTAAAATTATTCAGGCGACGTAGTCGATCGAAGCAAACGCACGCAACAGTGCCGCAGTTTGACAGATCTGGAGTAAATAAAAATTATTTTCACATTCGTATATAGTACAAAAGTAACAAGAATTTAGGTCGATGAAATTGTTTCGATGTCGATAAAACCAGCTAATTTCATCGTATTTAGTACGAACTTCGAATCGTTCTGCAAACAGAATGTTTGTATTGATAATTTAGCGCTAATGTTGTTTTGATAATGTATATCGTATGTTATGTATGATGCTAAAACCTGACTATTGTGCCAATTTCATTGTATAATCAGTGATAATGTATTCAGTAATAAGGTGACACGCTTTTTTTCGTGTGTGACATCATAATTTTGATCACGCAAAAAAATAATGATTGCGTGAAACTTATTAAATAAGTAGGTAATAATAGAGCAAGGGCAAGGTAGTACCTACCTTCACAAATAATTTAAATTACTTTGCCCAGATGTGGTACAATTACGTTTACTTAATAATTATATTTATACTAGCTGTTTCCCGCGGCACCACCCGCGTGGATGTCGGTTATCGCGGCAAAAAGTATCTGTGCATCAAATTTCATTTAAATCGGTTCAGTAGTTTTAGCGTGAAAGCGTGTCAGACACACAGACAGAGTTAATCTCGCATTTATGATATTAGTAAGGATAATGCCCTAAAAAAATCTAAATTATATTGACCATTAATTTATACTGACCAGCTCTTCGGTTTTTTTTAACATACTCTGTAGCTGTATAAGAAAATCGAAACTTTTTGGTAATACCTATCCTTTCTACGATTATAAATGAGGCTGTCAGCGCAAAAGCGGCCTACGGCCTAACCCTCAATTGCCACCGCTTAGGCCACTTGCATTATTATTAGAGAAAAATAGTGCATTGCAAAAATAACTTTAGAACGTCATCTGTTGACGATAGGTGAAACTAGAGATACGCCGGTTTTGCATTAAATTTTAGCATGTTTTAAATAATTTGTAGCAGATATGTTACATTTTAAAAAATTGAGGGTTAGGCCGCTTTTGCGCTGACAGCCTCAAATATAGAAAAAAGCCTTCAGAGTAGTACCTACTGATTATAACAGAAACCTGTTTTATTCTCGACGGCGGCGCGGCGGCGTGAACCAACAGATCATGTCGCGACAGATAATTATATTAATTATATTTACTTCTTACGACGCGGGCAGGAAACGTTATCTCAACGCTGTAACATAAACCTGGCAACAATGAAATAAGCGACCGGAATAAAAGACACCGTATCGAATCTATTTATCATCATTAACACTAGTTCTCGCCACTTAACTAACCGCTAGGGCTGCAATCTTATAAGAAACTTACAATTGTTAGAGAAATTATTGTACCTAAATTTTCCTAACCCCAATCTTTTTCTGAATTTCTTCCAAATACCGTGGTTGTTATATTTGAAACTTCAGGACCTTGTCCAAAAGAGAATGACAGTCTTGGGACCAAGTAGAGCCCTGAAATAAAATTGAATTGTGACCTACATGGGTTAAATAATATATAAAAAATAAAATAAAAAAATAAAAACGGTTCCAGACATAAAGGTACACGACCTAAAAATGTTAAGTAGTCGAACAATTGGACTGATAACATATTTTCATTTGATTTATATATTTATTGTTGTCGATGTTTGCACCTAGATGACATTAGGTGCCTTGCTATATTCCCGATTACTAATTATTGTAGATGACGATGATTAGGGTTTTTTTTGTTAATAAAATACAATAAATGTCGTATCTAAATGATAATAAAATACCAAAATTAATAAATCAATGATGAAAATAATAAGTTTCTTTTATTGTTAAGTAGTTAATTAGTAACGAGTTCAATTGATTATCACTGAAAACACGCTTTAGTTCCTTGTGTATTTTTACAATTTAGGTACTGTTAGTATAAAAATACTGAGTATACAAATACTGCTACAATTTTATTCTCAGTATTTTTGTCGTTATATATAATTTCATAGTAAGCACAAGTAATACAAAGATAATTATAGTCGATCATTGATTACATCAGCAACTGTATTTATGCTATATGCTTTGCTCGTGTTTATACTACATATAAAAATAATCAAAATAACACCACAACCTAGTGGAGTCAATAAAGGTAGAAACCAATTATTTGTGACTTCATCCACTGTTAACCCTAACCGCAAATCATTTGCAACATTGCAGCGGTGCGCGGTCTATCGAGAAATAACGTGCAATTTGTACACGTATGCCGCGTGGGTGATAATGAATCAGTACAGCAGTGGGCTGTTCAAGGATTTCCCTTTTACTGCAGCTAGAGGAAGAGATTGAGAACGGAACACGTGTCGCCTTGTGAGATCAAATCGTAGTAACCTTTGGGAAATCGGACTATTAACTGATTCGATATAATCGCTACCAAAGTTTAGGTACTATTCAGTATTCATTTTTATTGCGTGTTATCATCTAAAGTCCAAACGAATCAAAACCTTAACCATGTTATGTTATGCCATAGTAAAATTTGTGAATTAGGATACAAACGAGAATATATTGTGTTGAGTTCAGACGACACGGCTGATTTAGCAGGAATGGGAATTTTTATGTTGCAAGAAATTTCAATGGTACTGCAATCAAAGGTACTTAGTCAGTCCAGTCGGCATCGTACCGTAACATTCCAGGAACAATTTAAAACGTTATTTATATAATTATATATACTGCACAATATGTAAATTTGAATATAGCTGACTCTATATCCTATAATGTAGTGAAGATTTGTATAAGATACGAGGTTAAGCTTCAGTATACCCAATTTACATAAACCAATCTTCGTTCAGCTATTTAAGAGCTTACAGTGACCTAGTTTGGGGCCGTTGCTTAGAAACTATACATTGCATTTCGTTATGAGAAAGTTGTATGTAAATATTTAGATGTTCTACATCAAAGCTATACGCTCATGTATGTTTCCCTGATTTATAACCGCCTGTTAATATCGCTATTTGTGCTTGCGACAGCAATTACATTGATAAAATGAATTCAAAGTTTCGTCTAGCATCCGTTTGATAAATAGACGATTGCGACAATCTTCATTTGCGATCTATGTGACTGCGTATACGCTCTTGATCTTCATCTCGTCAAGCGTTCCCAGTGACGCAAGGAATATAATTTGTGTAGTGTTATTCCAAAAGTTCTATTTCGGTGATTCTCGGCAGCCACCCACAGCACATGCAAAACGACGCGCAGACGTGAACCAGTGAGTGGTGTTGAGACGGATATATAAAATTCAGTGTCGATTCCAAAAGCTAAATATTAATACGGCAGTTAAAAAATATAATAACGTGAAATAATTCTGCGACAGTACAGTATGAAGAGAAACGTGAGTACTCGGACATTGGTGTTAGTGCGATTGCGGCGGCACATACAAATTATAAATAGCTTTCGATATTGTATTTGTTGGTAACACTGATTACACGGTGCTGCCAACAATACAATGTTTTGTTTACACGCTTTAATTAGATGTACTTAGGCTTTTCCCTCATACAAAGTGTAAAATAGTCTACTGCAAACGAGATCGGAAGAAAAATATTTTCTTGCAATTCTGCAACTTAACTTCTGTCGTTAGTATGTTGCTACACTCAAATTAAATCATTAGGCATTGTGTAATAGATTTTTTTCTTTTTTTGTATATATTTATTTAAATTAACGCTATTCTATAAAGTATATTATTCACGTTTTGTGGTCGTGATCGACATTGTAATAAACCGCAAAGTATAAACATTTTCTCCTGTGTCTCCAACGTCGTATCCAGGGGTCGAATAGTTGTCATATTGCACAACATTATAATAAGAATCGTTAGGTATTTGGAGCGAGTTGCCCTCCTACGACTGCGTGCGTCCCACTTCGCTTGTTTATAGTATTCTGTTTAACCCTGAAACATTTCTAGTTAAAATCTACCGTGAATACTTTCATAATTTACATTGATACTGCAGAAATTTTATTGATTAAGGTACGGAGAAATTTTCCTATTTGAATTTCTATTTGTTCATCACCATGAGAGTAATTAAGAACGCAGACAGCTGGCGAGTACTAATTTTGATCTGAAGGTATTCGCTTCCCGTAAGAATCCTGACATTTTAATTTAAATATAGCCGCATTGTTGCATGCCTATGCTTTGACCACTCACGCAGTTGAATCTCGATTGTCGCAAAGACTAGCCTTGTCCTTTAGTCTGATAAAGAGTTGTTTCTGGACAATATCATAGCAATATAAAGGAATACTTTATAAGTCTGCCATTTGTTCAGAAGTGTTCATGTTGGTCAAAATAAAAGTTTTCCAGTATGGTATACTGTATCCCAAAGTTAACCGTTTCCAAGATATTTTACGTTTTAGGTTTTTTAAACTAAATGTCACTTACCTAGTTATTTTTTCTTTGTAATCCAGCCCTTTTTTTTTGTATGAAAGACGTTTTAACAACAGGGATGTTGATTTTTTTAATGTGCGTCAGGTAAATAATTAAAAAATATTAGACACGTATTTTTAATTTTTCTACGTTACCAAATACCTACGAAGATACATTGATTTGAAATGTCACATGACGTCAAGATGTCGTACGTTTTGTAACACACGATGTTCGTCATGTAATCAGTCCCCACTCCTGAACTTTAATTCGGGAGAGGGGAAAAGTTGTTAGTATTATTTGCCGAAAGAGCTACATACAGACCACCGAAAGTCTGAAACGTTTTACAGTGTGGAATTCCCTGTTTGTGGGTATTCCATACTAAAAAATGTTTGTGGGAATATTCAGCGGAAAGTACATGTTTAATAAAAACCTATATTTTTTTTATTAAAAAAACACTGCATTTTAAGAGTATCTTAGTTCACACTAATTAAACGTTAATATTAAAAACAAAACCTTTGTTGTAAATGTCGTTCATTTATTATGCACAAAAAATAAAACAGTGCATTTTTGGTAAAATGACGTGCAACAAAAACTTTACACTTCCTTTTCTTCATCCTTGATTAAAAATACATTTTGAATTTTAATTGGAGCGTTCTTTACTGATTAGCATTTATGGAGCAGAAAGTTACGAGCTTTGTGAATGAAATGAAACATTATTTTACCTGCGTTCGCCACACCATGCGTGTTGGAAGTTCGGTCAACGACCATGCATTGATTGCCAAATAGCAGTCAGCTGTACGTTATCTAACAAAGAACTGATGTTTCAGTTTACACTTTGTTTTTTTTAAGCAAATTTTTTGTCTGTCAAGTTAGGTGCGAACATTTATCTAATTCTAACTTGGTTTCATTTGCAATTAATTGGAACTTAACTTTTTAATTAAATAAATATTTACTTTGCTTTTAAGGGTTTACATTTTTTTGGTCTTAGTATAGTCCCCGTACTATCTAGGAAATTATTAGGTATTTTTGTTATAAAACATTATTTCCTATAAAAGAAGTCTTCGTCATATGACGATTCAGACATTGTCTGTGTCTTACGCCTCTGCTGTCTGGATTGAGTCAAAAATAAACGTATACGATAACATTATTCGTTCGTTTTCATTACGTTCACGCTCTATGATACCGAATCTTAATTTATGTAAACAAATGGTAATTTTGAGTATATTTTTCTTTTATCTAAGCATGTTTTGTAAATTAAATTGCTAAACATTGCTAATGTCTTCCTGAAATAGCAAGTCTTTGTTTACAAATATCCATTGTGTCAATTGTATTTTTGTTTAATTAATCTGGATCTATTGAGTCAGGTTTTCAGAGTGCTAAGTTAGAGATTTTCTTTATCATATTTTTGTTATGTCAATGTTTGCCTCTTTGGTTTACTATGCATCCAATTTGGACAGAAAATCATCGTTTTCGATCGAGCTTTAAAATTAGTTGCAATAAATCTGTACTTTATCATTCTTTCTTAAATATTTTTTTTTTACAAAATCATTTTAGAGTAGTTAATTTGCTGCATCTGACTTATTTATTTTTAATGCTGGTGTGCAACGTTGTGTATGTTTAAACACTATACATTTTAACTTTTGTGCTTTTAGTATGTAATTATTTAACTTTTAGTTTACTAATTGTTTATCGTTTACATATTTTCACTCAAAGAACACGTTTTACAAACGTTAGCCTTAATTCGAATCATAGATCACATTTATTTTTAATGTTTTTTTGGCTGCAGTCTTTTAATTCATTTATTTAAATGCTCCAGGCTCCTTCTGCTTAACCTTTTCCCCAAGCTATTTTGGGTTCGGCTTTCAGTCTTACCGGATTCAATTACATACCGTACTTAACATGGAGCGACTGCCTATCTGACCTCCACAACCCAGTTTACTAGGTAACACAGTATCCCATAGTAAGGCTTGTTGTCAGAATTATAATGACTTTAACGACTGTCAAAGATCAGCATATGACAGTCTGCGACAACTTATCATGCTTTCCAAAACACGAGGACGTCTGGTATGTTTATATAGAATGGTCACCCATCCACGGAATAGCACTGGCGAGCGAGGCTTGCACTTAGTGACGAGCTCCTACAACAACTCAGTTATAAGCAGATAGTGCACAGTTTACAGTTTGTCTTCAAGACTTGTTTATTTATTTTACTCTAAACTATGTATTTTAAGAAACATAATGTTTTTATTTACACAAACCACAAACAATACTATAAGTAGGTACTAGTTTCTTGTTACGGATATTGTAAGTTTGTTATTTATTCACCATCATCAGCGCCATCCTTCAACGTCCATTTTATTAAGGAACAATTGAATAGCGAATTAATGTTCAGAGGTTGCATAAATGCAACACCCCAACATTAATCAGTCGTTTTATAAGGCTTGCCGAAGGAAAAATTAAATAAATTCATACAAGCTGTTATTGCCATTGTGGTGTCCGTTATAGTATATAATCATTGTCCGCAATGATTCACACGTGACGGCCTGAAAATTAATATTGTTTGTATTTTTACTTCGTATATACTGCCTACTTTATTCTGTTCGCAGCATATGCTATTATTATTGCCCACTCTAGATTTGAAGCGTAGGTGCTAAGTTCTATCGAAAGTTCTAACTATCGAGAAACTTCCAAAAGGGGCTGCATCGCTCGAGCATTGAGAGCTCACCCCAATATATTGTGTTCAACCACCCCAAGAAATTTCCAGACGGACTCGACGCAGGCGCTTTGAGCTCCACGGGAATATCGACTGTCGGGCCAATGTAAAATTTACATTGCTGGTTCTATATAAAATCCCAGAACACGAAGCTTTTGGTAAAAAGCTAACGCACACATGTACTATTACCAACAAAAATATACGGTTGAGTGTTTTTGTTGTCTGCGGTACGGTGCGGCGTCGCCGGTGAGTCGTTCTCGAACACTCCGGACGGTTCGCGAACCCGTGGCGCCGCGCCGCGCACCCACTCGCTGTATAAATACGATCGTACAGCTGTGGAGCGCTGCAGTATAAATCGAAACTTAAGTGACGAACGTTACTCCTTATACAAAGAAACTTTCGCGTTATTAACTTGTGAAGTGCTTACTTGTGATACATTCCAGTTTTTTGTATTTAAAGAATGGAATCTCCTGTTGTATTGGATAAACCACCGGAGTACCATGGCAGTGAAGTAAGTTCGGCTAAACAATTTTTTGTTTATGTTCAAAATATATTTAATACTTAAATCAATTAAATTATTTTTAGACAAGTCTATAATTTAATAAAAAGAAAGTTAAGATTTCCAAAAAACAAAGTTTTTAAATATGTATATTATTGTCAGTTATCGATGCAGTTGCTTGCATGATGCGCTGTTTGCACCCACATCTAAACAATTAACCTTTAAAGATCACAAGTCTCACTTAAATATTGAGTAGTAAAATTCAAAACTATAGACATAATCATAATCATGTTTATTCATTATGCATGGAGTGGGTTTATATTCATTTGACAAATTAAGATACTATTTAAAATACTGATCTAATGCGAGGCCTGAGTAAGGGAAAGTCAAATGATCTATACAGTGTTTTCCTCATTCGCATTAGGAATTGGAAACTGGCCAGGTGGTAGCATGGTCAAAGTCATTATTCTGGTGTTACCTTCATGAGCTTGATTCAAATTTCTTCTTTTCTTTACTAGTTGTGTCCTTTCATGGATATGCGCTGTGTAAGGATATTTCTACAGATGTACGATACATTTACCTGATGAACTTTTTCCAGACACCTATTGTCTGGAAAAAGTTGAATAATATTATGTGTTAATGATCGATAGCATGTATTTATTAATTTAAAACCAGATATTTTAATGGATTTGAGACTTTAAAAAACTATCCAACTTTCATTTGTCTGGAGAAAAAATAGTGTTATCTATCATTAACTTTTTCTGTACTCACCTTGACTCAGTTGATAGACTACAAGCCTTTGTGCAACCTTCACAAATAGAAATTCTTTTTGTCGGTATCGGTATATTTGTTCAGCACTAGCGTGTATGTCTGTCTTCACATATTTGCTCAGAAAAACGTCCGTAACCAACACGAGACCACTGTAAACATTACGACGTCACTCGCCGAGTCTCGTGAGTCACGGGCGACTCTTTGCTTGTATCGAAACACCATTTATAGCACACCTACGAAACATTTCTTTAAGCTAGAACTAAAACCGCAAATTCTTATTTAATGGGACCCATTATAATGTATTTTAAGTAATTGAATAATTTTAGTTTGAGTAAAATCTGCGGTTTTCAGTCTTTCAAGTTAAAAAAATGCAAGGACTTCATACTAACAGTAACGGCGGGTACATATTAAGTTTTACTAAAATACATATTCGGTCATCGTCTTTGATCAGCGTTATTCTCGTGTGATTCCTCGAAGTTCACTTACCTTTCGTGTTTCTGTTGATATTAAACCCCTTCTGCTTTGTTTATCTGTAAGTGCACGCTTGCTCTAAATACGGTCCAGTAATAGTGCTTCACTTCAAGATATTATTCCAACAGTTTTGGACTTATGATGCCATGGTTTTAAGTGATACTTGTACATTTTATGAGTTCTTCTTCTTTTCATGTCAATGACCTTACATCATTTTTGACTGAAATACGCTACCTGGATTGCTCGGTCGTTGGTCTCCATCAATCCTTTAGGACTTGATTGTTTTTGACTTGATGTTTCTGTCCTCCACTACCACCGCCACCCTTCACGACCACCCTTCACGATGGTGGTAGTGCAGGACAGAAGATGTGCCATATCCGCGACGGGGCACCACATTCTCAGTTGGTATGTGAAGATTCAATAATGCCCCACTTGCTCAGTTCAATGTTTATATCCACGTGATAGTTAATCACATTTGTAAACAAAATTCTTTCAGTAGTGACTGCTTATTTGAATCGTGATTCGTTAATTATCATTTATAGAAGTTTTTGTCATTGATTTGTCCTTAAAATTTCTAAAATTTTTTATGCTAAAACTTTGTTTATGTAATATAATCTCTAAAAGATATAATATTATATATATTATATCTTTTATATATATTAGTCTGTGTTAGCATTCCATAAATAAAGATTAAATAGTTTTTGCAAGATTCTGCATGCTGGCGTTATATATATGCAATTTCAAATACCTATTATCTATTGCACTCATCGTCTTAAACATATAAATGGCTCTTATCAATAAAATAAACAATAGCTACTTGATGATAGACAAACATCATGCTCGTAACGATCCCCTCAAGTTCATGGATAACCGGTCTGACAACGATTAAATTATCTTAGTAAATATTCAGCTAAGTTAAGATGATGATGTCACTGTAAACTTAGATAAAATGTATCTCGCACGTACATAAGCGGACTAAAGTTTTCTTCAACAGTGCGTCACACGGACGCCCACAACGATAAGTATTCTATGGTAATTCGTACGACCGACTAAATCTACATCAGATTGTCTTTATTAGTAAAGCAATAATCACCGGATGTTTTATTTAATACCTTAAAGAGACGTATAACAGTTTCATCCTACGCTTAGATTCTCGTCTCTGCTTATGGAGATAATATGGGTCATCGAATGGTATCGAGGAATCATTCTCGTAAGTTAAGTCGTAATTATTTATGCAGGATTTAATTAAATATAATAAACTCTTATTAACCTGTCTCACAATATCGTGACGAAGTAATAGCACAAAAAACATCTCATCTCATATTATATTTCCTAAAAGTATCATATTCATTACGGGGTTTCTTATATTGTCTGACAATGGATTATGTTTCACAATTGATAGGTAACTGTAAATTAGCTCGATCTACTAGATACGTAGGATTATCGGCGGTCAACGACTTAACTTGCGTCATCCGCCTCTGTAATTGTCTCAAAATATTATTTTATCATTTGTTCTTTGCGCAATCTAACGAGTATGCTAATGCTATACGCCATTTTTAGTGAAGGCGTCTGAAGAAATTAAGCATGAAGAGGTATTGAGTGTAGGTGTTAATAACAACGTATAAAAATGACTTACCATATTTCCAACAAAAAATTGTCTTTAGTTATCGTTTTATACTTCTGTCATTTTCGACTTCTACGTGGACGAAGTCGCGGGCCATATTATGATTGGTTTACTGAGACTTATTCTCGCATCATCTAATAACTGTCATTGCTTTATCTTTTATTCGGTTCAAGTGCTGAATTGATGCAGTTCTTATTGAGTTAGTGACATTATCCGAAGCGCCGTGTGTGTTATACAGATTCCCTGCACGAGACTGTCCACGTGCTAGCCTCCCGCCAGAGCACGTTTCCTACGTTTTCCAACAATCGTCCACTATCGCATGACGCAATGATTTCCATCAGTTTTTGTTCACTTCAACCCACACGCTGATGTCACCGTGTACGGTCATCAGTATTGCTTTTGTACATTTTGTCCTATGGAACCGCTTTCATAGCACAATACAAGTTCTTGTTTGGTTTCCGCGTATTCGATAATATTGAAGGTATTGTTAGACGAGCCGTTTAATAGCAAGCTATTATGTTGATTATCTTTTTCTTTATACCTTCTGACGTATACCCGAATTTTCGCAGTATTGTTACGAAAAAATACTAATGTTTCATTCTAGTTCTCAAAAGAATAAGTATTGGCATATTTGTCAAATAATTTACATTTTAAGGAAAATAATATACTATTTATACAGTTTTTACAAAAAGTCAACATACCTTTAGCATTAGCTCTTATACACGACGTAATACTTGTCAATATCAAGTAGCAATGATGTATTTTTAATAGGTCTTTTGTGTTTTCATATTTTTTGTATTAAAGATTAATATTAAAAAAAAATAATGAGTCTTTAATAAATCAATATTAAAGATTCATTCGGTCTTTAAATAAATTGAAAAATGCGATCCGTACGGTAATTGGTTAACTATAGAAATAGATTAATCCAGAAAGGTTATCGATTGTCGAAAATATAATTTTAACGTCAGCAACAATTTGCTCGTCTCTACCAAAAGAGCTTATTTTAGTGTTTAATTAATTCACTCCCAATACGAGTTAGAATTGGTGAATCCCACGTAAATCGAGCTAACAATTAAATGAAATAAAATAAATTAATAGATTGCGAATTCAATATAGTTAAGGCCTTGATAAAGAAACGAAGGTTGTTCTCGATGACTATGTACCTAGTACCTACCTACATGATATTTAGTCTCGAGAAAAGGCCGATGGGAGATAATAATGAGCAGTATTTATTTATTGCAGTTGCTTTTATAGTAGCAATAAAACAATGCTCATTGATTTTTTATTGTAGCCGGAATGTTAATTTACCACTTTTTGTACAGAACATGTCAAGAGCCTGTACTTTGTCGAAATTATTGATATTTATTGGAGGTGCGTGAATTATTAAAACTTTCGTGCGCGTAATGATACCGTAGTATCAAAATACGATAGTCTCGGCTGTAAGGTCACTTCCTCGGCCGTCCTTGCCTTATATGGTTGTATCTGGCGACGCAAATGTGACTACTGTGTACCTTTTCTGTTTTGACACTTCTCGTTGTCTCCCTCGCACAGCATGCTTCTGTACGTATGAGGTGACTCGAAGTACAGAATGGACAGAGTACTTGCACTTGTCGTTGCTTTACATATTTATGACCATTGCATCCGGATACTTTCGAAATCGATGCTATAAACGCTCTTCCTGTATTGACGCTTTTTAAATAATTTAAACGATGGTAATTTTGTCTTGGCGATCTTTTTGTTTTTATAAGATGTGTTGATTTATAGAGATACGAATATAATTATGTAACAGTAGAAAAACATCTGTCACGCAATAGAGTGAATGTCTCGTGGTCTTATATAAATAAGCTCGATTATAAAATTCCTTAACTGATACACAATAAGGCGTCGACTGCGATACATACAGTCGACGCATTAGGAATAAAGGTAGATTCCTATCAAAAGATCATTGATTATTATCGAAGAGCTATAGAGTCAGCATTTTGAATAACCAAAGCCGTTCTCTTGTTTACAGCGTGGTTTTCCGTTTGACGAAGACGAGGGGTCGGGCGCTTGGAGCGAGCTTGCGGCGCGGCACCCCGACATAGCGGCGCGGCTGCGGCAGCGCCCCGCCACCTGGGCCAGGAAGCGGCGACCCTCCAGCCAGGACGCCACTGACGGTACGGGACACTAATTTGATTTACTATTTATATTAAATGTTAACAAAGCATTACTTAATGATGAACTTTTGCTTTTATTGAAGCTGACTTTCTTTGTCAGATAAATTACCCTCCTTTAAAAGAACATGGTAGATTTCAGTTGTGCATAAGTTTGTAAAACATGTCATTTAAGGCATTTTATTACAACACCAACTGAAATGTGTGCTTGTTCTTTACAGGTTTTTATAAAAAACGTTTCGTAATTGCAGATTTTGGCGACGGTTTTAGTGGCTTCGACAGATTCCCCTTTGACGACATCCCGCCAGAGTTCAGAGAACACTTCCCTTCACATTGGAACCGCAACAGATACGGAGCTCGCGAAGAACCACCGCAACAAACACAACAACACGCACCACAGTCACCGCCGGCGCACCAACAGACGACTGCTACACAAACTGAGCAGGAACCTGAACAAGGACCTTCAGAACCCATACCACAGGCACACTTACCACAGTACGGACTAAGGAACACAGTCGATCTCGGCCAAAAGAGCGCCGCCGACCCTAGCCTGGTCGATGCGGACGAAAGAAATCAGAGGTCTATGTCAGCGCCTCCAGACAGTTGCGCATCGCCAAACCAAAGCTTCAAAATGAGCGGACAGAACCACCAGGAGCAGCCACACGGCGAACAGCATTCCAACGTGCGGCATATACCCATATTTGTGGAGGGCAGGGATGAACCGGTGATCAATAAATCGGTAGATCACGGCACCCATTTCGGCGACACAAAGCCTGCGTACGTGCCACCGCAGCCTCAGCCACAACAGCCACACATTGATAGAGAACAGTATTTTGCAGATGATGGCCCAGTCGGATACCATCACCCACCTAACTTCGCCAGAGCTTTTGGCACGCCTTTTAACAAAGGTTTTAGACAGGGGCCACAGCCGTTTATGCAACAAAAAGCATATCCTCAGGCTGCATTCGCTCGCGGCGCTTCACCACAGCGATCTCAGTCACCCAAACCCCAAATGTACCCTGAAGAACATTTTGCTAAAGTACCCGTGCATCATGAGCAGAGCGCACCTAAGACTGAACCTCCGTCCAGAACTCAACAGCGGCAGCCGCCCCAGCAGCAACAGCCCCCACCACCCCAACAGAAACAGGCCCCGCCTCAGCAGCCGAAGCAAGCCACGCCTCAGCCAGCTCCGCAACGGGAGCAGACCCCGCCACAACCCAAACAGGCCCCTGTCAACAACGACCCTATCACACAGATTCTCAGTATTCAAACAGATGTTTTAAATCTTATGACTGAAGTTGAGAACTTCGGTGGTGCCAAAAACGATAAAAAGTATTTGTTCCTAGACGAGATGCTTACTAGGAATCTCATTAAATTAGATACCATAGAAACAGACGGCAAAGAAAATATTCGACAGGCAAGGAAGGAAGCTATTAAGTGTATCCAAAAATGTATAGCTGTATTAGAAGCCAAAGCAGAAAGTAACAGTAACCAGGCTAAACAACAAGATGTCGAAATGAAAGAGGAGGCGCAAGCGGCGGCTGAACCAGTCACAGAAAACGGTGAGGTCGAAACAAAGGAAAACACCAAAGAAGAGACTCAAGGCGAACCACAAGTACAAGCAGAACAGCCGCCGCAGGAGGCGCCCGCCGCACAGGAGGAGAAGACTGAGTCAAAAGCACCCGAGGACGCAACAGAGGCGAAGGTGCAAGAAGATAAGCCTGCAGACGCACCAGCCGATGATAAACAAGCCGCACAAGCAGAAGCGGCCGACACACGACCCGAGGACAAGCAACTCGAAGAAAACACAGAACAAAAGGAAGACGGCGCAGACAAGAAAACTTCCAAAAAGGCCCCCAAAGAAGTAAAGAAACGCAACAAGAGCAAAGATAATAAAAAAGAAGCACCCGTCGATAGTTATAAGCAAGAGAACGCAGAGGATAGCCTTAAGGATGAGAAGAGTGTAGATGATATTATGCAAGTGGACGATAAAGGTGATAAAACCAACCCACAGGTGATGGAAGTAGATGGTGCTGCTAGTCAATAAAATTAGTTCGCATTAGTGAATTCTTGTTAGGTACACAGTCGTAATCCGCGCGCACGGGGCCTAAGCGTATAAGCCTTCCCTAATCTTCGTGTTAATTATATTGTGCATCAATAACGCTGGTGTTTACATTGTATTGTTTACGTTTGTACATTTTACGTTTTTAATATTAAACAAATGTGTAAAGAAATTTGTTGTCCTCTAGGATTTGAAATGGTCTCCTCTTATCCTAATATTTAATTAATTTATTGTTTATCATAACTTGATAACACAATTTTCTCAATAAATAATGAATACATTTAATAGTGTTTTATTATTTACTACATACACATTTATTGTACAAAATATAATTACTTGATACTAATATACATATTATTATGTCATCTTTCCACTATATTACATAACATACACTAAAAGCTTAAAATAATATTACATAATCCATGATAGGATAACTACAGAAAGGATTTTACTCATGGCATATATTTTAAGTTATCAGTCCATTATCCAATACACATATGATACTTAATTATTTACTCAAAACATCAGTCTGGCAAACATAATACACATGCATTGTATTATAATAGCAAAATATAGTGATCGATAGAAACAGATCAGCAAAGATTAATATACATATTATTTTGATAGTCAACTTCAAGAACAAATTGTGATTATATTTTAGATTTTTTCGCATTTTCAGACAAACTTACTAAAAATATGTAAGCACTTATCTACAAAACTGGATTTTTTTTATCTATAAACAGTAAATACAGGCAAAATGGTGCTATGTACCATGATCTAAGATACGCGCCTATATACATACGCCTCACTAGGGCAGAGATGATTATCATTAGGGTTAGGATTAGGGTAGACATGATTATCATGTCTTAGGGCTGAAATATGTCTAGCGTGTCTCGACACAATTTTGCAGCGCCAACTTTACTTAGGATAGTTGTTCTAATAAACTACAAAATTAGGATAATTTTACTCCCATTCCTTCATGACTCGGTCCCAGTCCTCGTCCGTTATGAACGGCTTGTCGATGCAGTTAATCATGTATTCTCCACAGAATATGCACTCGCTTGCCACTATGTCGTCGATCTCGTTTCTTAAGATCTCTCGCAGCGGGAGCCCGTTGGAGGTGATGGTGGATAGTTCGATGTTGGATAACACGGAGAGCTGCCGCTGTAGGTCTGTAAGCTTGTTGCGACGAGCTGGCTCTACGTAATTTAAAATAATACAAATAAGTAAATACATTTCTTTTTTACTAACGGTTGTTATTGCAAAACCATGAGGTTCGATACCTTCGTAAGATGAAGTATTATTGGATTTTATTAGGTCAAGATATATTTGGCTAAATATTTGTCAGCAAAAACATATAAGGTCATTGACACACTACCAAATACAAAGGATACAAAAATACATGGCTTACTGAAAATACCTAAATAAAGATTTTAACTTGCAGTTCGAGCTTATAAGATGAGAATTGAATATAAGATTTTGAAGATAAAAATGCATTCCTCTTACACTAACGTTGAACCTAAATTCAACGGTGTTCTAACACTCAACCAAGGCTTATATTAATTAATTATTATTTAATCATTTCACGATATTAAAATCCGCTAGGTTTGCTAGTCTGGCATGCAGTCCATCTGTAAATATCCACCAATGAGAGACAAGCTACTGACTCGTGATTGGTAGAAATTGACAGATGGACCGCGTCCGTCCTTCGTACGTACTGAGTATCGGCAGAGTCTCTGCAGTGAGACAGTCGCTGTGGAACTTGTGTCCGCAGGGGAACAGGTAGAAGGGCCGCAGTAGCAGCGCGATGTCGCACAGACAACACACGTCCGACACTAACACTGACACGCTGCGGTTGCGGAACGACTGGATCTCGGCGCGCACCTGGGGGAAGATCATGTCATAGTATTTTAAGTAAGTATATTTTTATAAAAAAAAACATGTATGGTAAGTAAATGGCGAAAATAACAATACATTGCCTATCAAGTATTGGTCAGAAAGAAATCGCAAAAAGAACAAGAAAGTTTCCTTTTTTAACTTTAGACCATTACGAAGTAAAATTAATACTGGTGTTGACGCATGCGTTAGATTGCGAAAATGTTCCCATCAGGTCCTCGGTAGAAGATTTAGAAGCAATACTGTGGTTTAACAAGTTAAGAGCCCGACATGCCCCTCCGTCTTCCTCAGACAGGAGGAGTAGGGGGGGATGAGTACATGAAGAATTCCAACTTGAAAAAGGAATCAATATTTTTAAAGTCCGGTGAAGCAGTCAAAGCCTGAGCTCAGGCTAACTGCGTAATATATCTTCCAAAAAAAAAAATGGTAGCAACCTTGATAAATCTGATTGCCATAATTAAACAGTACGAAATGAACGGAATACTTACATACTCAGCAGAAGCCATCGCTTCCTCCATTTCAGCCTTCATTTTGTTTATTTCGTTATTATTTTCCTGAAAACACATACATATAAATAAATAACTGTTTATATTAAAGTCAAGGTAACTATTATTATTTGATAATCAATACATTATAAAACAAAAGTTCTTGTCGCGCCTGAACGCGATAAACTCAAAACTTACCGAAAGGATTTGCAAATGGTTTTTACGAATGGATAGAGTGATTCAAGAGGAAGGTTTGTGTGTTTAATTCATAAATGTTTTGTTTAACCATGCGAAGTCGGGGCGGGTAGCTAGTATATAATTCTTACTAATATTATAAATTCGAAAGTAACTCTGTCTATATTATAAATGCGACAGTAACTCTGTCTGTCGCGCTTTTACGCCAGAACTACTGAGCCGATGTAAATTAAATTTTGTACAAAGATAGTCTAGAGCCTGAGACAGGACATAGGCTACTTTTTGCAGCGATAACCGATATCCACGCGGGCGGAGCGGCGGGAAACAGCTAGTAGTTCATGCTGTAGCAATTAAGTATGCATCTAGAATGTTCTTACCTGTAACGACTGGCAGATGGGTTGTCTGAAGTGGTCTATAGTCACTACGTCACTGAAGAACGGCAGGAGATCCTCGATCTTGATGAGCTGGCACTCCTCCAGAAAACTCATGGCTTCTTTCATGTCCTGGTTCTTTGTTATTACACTTTCAGCTGGAAAAAAAGATAAGAGTCTCTGTCACACCAGTGCTAAATAGACATAATACTATCTAATAGTAATATTTTAGTGCTATATCATTATATGGTGCGATTAACCATTTGTCGCGGGTTCGAGCCCTGCCTGTGGTAAAAAAAATCTTTATACTATTTGTATTTAACATATTTAAGTTTGAATTAGTTTAAATTAAATTCGTAAATTGATGAATGTTCGCTATCTAAACACTTTCAATATTTCCTTAAACTATTTTATAACTCCCAACCCGTATCATATAACTGTTGGTCCCTATATAACATACCTTCTAGTGTATAAATCCGCCAGTCTATGTAATACGATCGTCACGTTTTAAGTGTTACATATACTGGCAGAAGACTTAATTATAATAGATTAGTCTTCAGATCTCACCAATGTTGAGCCACAGCTGCCTCTGCAGTTCTTCAGACTCCGGCATGTCGGCTATGGACTTGGCGAGCGCGATGTCCACCTGCAGCGCTAGCTCTACCGCCGCGTCCCACAGGCCCAGTAACGCTGACAGCTTCACGCAAGCCTCCGATAGATTCTTCTCACGACATAATCTGTAGAACAAACGTTTTTGAAAATTTTACATTATAATCATTGACGATAATGCAGCAAAAAGACGGTTTATCTTTACTAATGATGATTAAATATATACCTACCTACATACAACAGATAATAAAAAAAAAATAAAGAAAAACATTTAAACTCCTTTTTTTTTAAAACATTCAAAATCTTTTTTATGATTATGCTTAAATTTAAATATGTAAGCTAAATAATTATTCAATACAGTTTTTTGGTAAGAACCGAAGTTAAATTGTTCTAATTCAGGTTAAAGCCCCAAATATTAATAGCTAACGGGCACGAGAGGAAGAAGCAACAATAAGAGTAACTATTTTAAATAGAATATTATTAATAATAGTGGTGGGAAAATACCTTCTTACCTTAAAGCATAGTGCACATCATAGTTCACATAAACAACATTCTGTCCCTGCCGCGCCAAGTATCGCATTAGGGCATCATGATCATGCTCGGCGTACAACGTCAGCAAGTAATTGTGTATCGCCTTATCTTTCACGTTGTAGTGTTGCAGAATAAACTCCAGGTATCTTATGATCTCAGTCACATGAACTTCATCATTCCGACAGGATAAAAACGCCGGCAACAGCTTCGAAGCACTCAAACTCGATCCCTGAGAGATCAAAGTGGTTACCGTATGCTTAGGACACTCCTCCAAGAGTACAGGAGCAAATTGGTAGAACAACTCCGGTTTTTTCAAAGTTTTCAAAGTCTCGATAGCCTCTAAATAAGACTTCTTATAAATATACTGTGCAACAACATTTTCATAGTCCTCGTTAATTATCGTGAGTTTGATTAAGTTCTGCTTGTCTCCGTGAGACGCCATCAGGTCATACACAACTGACTTCACGTGCTGCATGCATTTGGAAACTTTTGGGTGTAATAGAAACACTTCGAAATTACATTGTAGCTGGTGGTACTCCTCAGTGTCTTGCTTCCCAGTGCGCCGGAGTAACCCCAACTTAGACAAATACAATTCAGTCATCCAAATAACTAACATAGATATTAAGGTCTTATCTTCTTCTTTCAGAGCATCTAATCTGTTTGACAGGTAGACTTTCAGAGCATTTGTTTCATCTACTTCTAAAAACTTAAGGCATATTGTTTCAAAGCTTTTCTGAGTTTCTGCAAATATTTCCGCGCTCTTTTCGTACTCACCTTTCTTGAACAGAAGTTCTGCCTGTTTAACGTTAATGATGTCAATGTAAGCTGGGTTGTTGTAACAGTATTCTTTGGCTAAATCAAACTCTTCTTTGTCTGAGTAAATGATCCATAGATTTCGTTCCTCCCTTACGACTTTGTATCTAAACACTGATTTGTCTGTGATGGCCCAAATCGTTCGTTTCTTCGTGTCTCGAACTATATTCTTTAGTTTTCCATGGGCTTCAGAGTATTTGTCTTCAAAGACTAGTTCCTGGCTCAACAGTGAGACTACTTTGACTCTGTCTGAGTACATGAGTAGGACATGGAATTCTGTGAGAACAAATGACAGGGGCGCGTTTTCTTTTTCTTCACCTCCAGTGGGGTATGAGATAAGGTCTCCTTGAGTAAACAGCGAGTTGGAGTTTTGTTGGGAGCTTGGGTCCAACTGAAAAAAGTTAAGGACATCATAATGAGATTTCATGATTATCGAAAATAATTAATTTTAAACAACATAACTGTAGTATGTTGATGAATTTTCTGCTATATATTCCCAAAAGAAAATTATATAAATGTGTTTGAAAATATTCTTACCTGACCATAAAATATCCCAGGCTCCGTCAACCAAGCGAATGTCTTTGGAGCTTCATTTTTGTCGAAAAAGAACTGCAGCTTCGAGTATTTCAATGTAGAAGGTATTTCTTGGTACCCAGTCTCTGGAATAGTTAGGTATGGGTGGAATATTGTTTGTAAGGAAGGCTTGTCGTCCTTAATTATTGTATCGCCAATAAACTGGTACAGCCTAGTCGGTGTCGTGATGAATATGAAGTACTTGCATGTGTTGTTAACTCTATGGAACTGTATTCCTGTTATTGGCATATCCGTGCCTTTGCCGATGTGGAAGATCTGCCGAAAAAATAATAATGTATTATATTATTTATTTTTTAAATAATAATATAGATATGAACTAATTTAAGCATTAAAATATAAATTAAGAATTTCATATTTTGTTCAATTATGTGGCATTACACTGTTCTTTAAACAGTAAATCATTTCAGTTAAGATAAAAAGCAATAATACAGAAGCCTGCCAAATGATCCTGCAAAATTACAAAAAAAGGAATGAAATTCAGATGAATAAGTGTTAAAGCAATAAAGTCTAAATCATCAAAAAAGAGCTAAAGGCTAAAAACATTTTGCTAATTTAGAGTTTAATTTTAGACTTCTAAACTGATTTGATTAATAGTTAAAATAAATAAATAAAACATAATTTTTCAGTATATTAAGCCCTAATTGTAAAGCTTAGTAAAAATTAACAATCACATAAGCAAAAAACTACCAATAGAGAAAAAAGAGAAAAATGAGGAAAACAAAAAAAGCAATGTTTACCAAACCATCAAATTCCTTGGTTCCATACAGGGGAAGATAATTAGGCAGCTTGAGAAGAAAATTAATAAATTATACAAACACCACCAAAATGAAATCAATCCATTATGAAACCTTAAGTTAAAATATGTCAAAAAATAAATACATAAACATTATGCAATGTTGCACAGTACAATTAAATGGTTATGATTTAATTTAAATGCATTATTATGAAATGGTATTTAGCAAAAACACATAGGTAACAAGAAGAGTGTAAAATTACACGTAAAATTAAAATAGACTTTTCCTGTTTCAATACTACATTAAAGTTTATGGAAGAGCTCATGTCTGCTAATACAATGTATACTCATAGCAAACTTCTGGGCTGACATAATGTAATTGCCATTAACTTGATAGAACAAAGAAGATATTAACTTGTATAATTAAATGCACATAAGTGGTAACATGTTCTACCACCTGCACTCTCCAGGATATGATGGAGGCCAACAAACAGGCTCTCTAGGTGGCAACTTTGTTTAGTCAGAAAGAGTTTGAGGGTCATTGACACAAGAAGAAGATGTGTAAATATGTAAGTCTATCAAAATCAATGTTACCATTTACTATTGCTATTTTGTGAGTTGGTGAGTTCTACCATTATGTAGAAAAAAATACTGAATCACTGATTTCAAACACTTATTAATTAATAGTTAATAAATAAATGGTCTGTGTTAGCTACAACTACGCATTTCTACATCACAAACCAAATGAAAATGATTTATAATGAACCCATTTAAATAATCAAATTAATTGATATTAGATTTTTATTACCTCTCTCCAATACTGGTGGCTGGCTATAAACATTTTCTCACTCTCAGCCTCCAATTCAGTTTCAAGAAGATGTCCCTGCGATGTACCGAGTAGTATCGGTCCAGTTGAAGTCTCTGACTTGTTCTCCCAGTTCCAACCTACTTCGGTGACTTCAACATTTTTAGGTTTGTTAACTTGCTTGAATTTTAAACTCTTTTGGTTTATGTATATCAGTTCAGGGTTGCCATCCTTTACTCTTGGAGAGAAGGCCATAAGGAGATGTGATCCCAGTGGATCGAGGAAGATGCCAGTTAGTTTAGAATTTGGTTGCACAAATTTTGAGTACTGGATTTCTGAAATTCATATAATTATTACAGTATAGATCATGTCCTAAGCAAAAAATCAAAAGCCATTTAATGTGTGATTAATTTGTCTAATCTAGATTAGGTTTCCTTATATTTTTCTGTGTGTTTAGTAGAATAATAATGAAACTAACCTTCTCCACAGTCAGGTCTCTTCAAATCCAGCCTGAACAAATTACCATTAGCCATAGCCAACACCAAATAATCGTTGGAAACTGCAGCGTGCGTTATCAAATCCGAGAGATTATTCAGCATCATTTTCTTCTTTGCAAACATTGGTGTATTGTCTTCTAGTTGCATATTAATATAACCTGAGGAAACCATTGGTTCGGTGATGTGCTTCGGGCGCTGCGAGCCCTGCGACGCTTGCTCGTACTGGTCGAAAATAGAAGTCATATTGACTAGAAAATGGGTGTTGTTGTTGAACAATGAAGTAATCAGACTGTACTGTTGTTACATGCAGTCCGTTTAGTACTGCAGTCTTCGTGATTAGAATTCACATTATATGTGGTTTTTATTCTTATTTGATTGTACACTTAAATACAATACTAAATTATATTTGCCTTACACAGCAGAAACAGCTGAAACAGGACGTTTTATCAAATTATCAACACAAGACAGCACGAAACGAAATCCGAAATGTCAAGACTGTCATTTGTCATACTCAACGTCAAAAGTTTGTTTTGTTCTAAATACTGACGGCTGATGAGAAATTAAACGGAGTTTTCAGTAAGTAATAAAGTATGCTATGCTGGCTTTGTAAGTTTTTTGTTATTTAACTAAATATTTTCAAAGTATGTTAAGTTTCAATAATTAAAAACACTCGATGTGTATATTAATAACAAAACGTTTTAAACGTCAAATAACAAATAACCATTTTGGCATTTTCAATTTCAGTGTCACTGTCATATTGATAACAAAATTTTAGTACACAGTACAAGAAATTAAATAAAATAGACTTTATTTCCTAAGCTATAAAGTCTATAGTATGCCCGAATAGAACGAAAGTTATAATTAACTAAATGTATGTAAAATTAAACAAAAAATTGAATAACATGCAAATCGATTGCTTTAATCTGTGTCCAAACATGTTCATTGAAGCATTATTATTATGCGCTTAACGCTACATTACAGAGCGTTTTACACAGTATACAATGAGAAAATTGTGACATATTTTGGTACCGGTTTTTGGTTGTAAAATGTTTGTGTGACCTTGTTGATTTATCATTATCATTCGTATCACAATTCGAATGCCAGCTGCGTTAGTATCAACGAATACAGTTCTACATCGGACAGTTAGTACGTTTAGACTGGTTTTGATGATATAACAATATACATACCTTATCAGCAAATAAAATGGTTACAAGTGTGCTTTTAAAATCCTCCAAGTTGAGCTGTAAGTACCTACTTCTTTTTCTTAATTATCTTAATGAGATTTAAATAAGTAGTTTCTTATCAATAAAATAAGTACTTGCAAGCTATAAATGTTGCTGTTTTAAATAAATGAAATTGGCCCTAATTATAATTCTCCATTTTGTAATTGAGGTCCAGTTTTGCTGCTTTCTGATCATCTGCCAGATCATCTGCTTTTTTTTTGTATTTTATTAAAATCTACAAAACATGTTGCACAGTAGGTACTAATAACTAATTGCAGAAGTATAAAAAGCCATTCTTTACTTACTTTTATTGATAATGATTATTTTTTATATTCCTTTAATACAAGTTAGAAAAAAACACCATCTTTATCATAACAAGCCATTTCAGTGGCCTTACCCATCAAATAATTATAAAACCAATACAATGCTTATGCAAAATTGATAATTAGTTTAGCGAACATGTGATTCTTTTTAAAAAAAATATATACTCATTTAAAGGATTTTTTTGTAATGTGTGATGTTTGTGGGCCTGCTAAATGAATAACAAATTAGCATTGGCATTGTATTAGATCTGATTTATTTAAGAGTAACCCTACAGTGCAAATATGATTTCAAACATCAGGGACCATCCCAAAATTAACCATCCGTCTTCACTTCTGTGATGTAATATTCTTCAAAGTTACTTAATTGTCTTGTTTTGCTTATCATTATATCATAGTATTACATAAAGCCAATTTGACTGAACTACTTATCAATATAGAGATAAATCAACTAACACTTTATATGTATGTGTTTTTTATATGTAGCAAAATACAATAAAACTGTATTTTATATGAAATCTCTAATTTAGTAATTTTTTTAATATACAAAATGTTGAAGTAAAAATATCTTGTTGTATTTTATAGTAAGTAGAAAGGGTACCTTACCAAAAGTGGGTTAATCTGGTTTTCCTTGAAATTCATGTAAAGACAAGGTAAAATTTCAAGTAGTATTATTTCAACCTACTTAAAGTTAATATTGAGTGTGTCTCTGTATATTGTTTTACTAATGCTTGTTCATGCTTCCAAACTAATATTATAAATGTGAAAGTAACTTTGTCTGTCTGTCTGTCTTGTTATCTGTTAAACTTTTATGGCTAAACCACTAAAGCAATTTTTATGAAATTTTGAATGTGGTAAGTTTCGACTCTAAGCACATAGGTAGACGTACTTTATGTCGCAATAATAGGCAAGCGCGCGGGGGCGGAGCCGCGGGCATCAGCTAGTACTTTTATAATTCACTTTTATTTCGATAATTTTAACCATATGGCCATTGATTTAAAGTTCTGTTTTGCTTAAACAATAACTTTTAAATCATATCTTATTTATCTAATTACTAAATCAATAAAGAGTTTTAAACCTGTTTTGGTAGTTACACTACAATTTCTATGAAATTTGGTATTGGTCCTTTCTTAGCATCCAAGCTTACCCCAGTAGTAGGCAGACATACTTTATGCCGTGATAATGTAATATCATGTTGCGTTTTCTCACAAAGTTAAAAAAAAACATGTTGATATGAATTTTAAAATGAATGTTATTATGCAAAATTAAATCCATTCTTATATTATAAATGATTTGTGAAAGTAACTCTGTCTATCTGTCATCAGCCCGAAGGCAAAATTAATTTTGATGAAATTTGTTCCTTTTCTGAATGAGAAGAGACCTTTGCCCAGCACAGACATTTACTCAAGCTGATATTATTAATATCATCTTCATATCAAGTTGTACCTATTACTTTCTTTACCGTTAAGTATCATATAATCCTTTTCCAGCATACTCCCTACAATGCATGAAGACTTTATCACAATGTCGGACCTTCACCAGCAAGCTGACAGAACAGCAGCTAGAGGTCCAGGAGCTGGCAAGGAACTTCGCTCAGGAACACTTGAAACCTAACGCAGCCAAACATGACAGGGAGGGCCGCTTTCCTTTCGACAGTGTGAGTTTAATTTATCTTTGTTGCTATCCAAGTGAGAGAGTATTTGTTTTATGGAGTGATTTTTGCGTAAATAGTGTCGTGAAAATGTCCATAGTCAGTTAGGTTGTTTGCACCTATGTTTAGATGTAGCTTGTCTGGATTTCTTCTCATAAGAAATCCTTTTGTGCAGTTAGGTTACGGAAACCATTAATAAGTATTGAATATATAAACCACAAATCTGTAGATGCTATTATGTTTATTGTTTATTACGCCTGCGCAACGCCTGCGCAGCTAATACTTATAATTAAATACATATAGTAGAAAAGACAGGAGTCGAAACTGCGACTTCTGGTTCAACGTACCAGTCGCTATACCAACTAAGCTACAGAGTTCACTGATTGATGTTCAAATTTCTTCTGCACTCAGATATCATCAACTCTGTAGAAGTAGCCTTATGATTTACTACTCTCCCCTGTCCCTTGCCAATCGGTTCCTGATAGTCGGACATATAAACGACTAGCGCTATAAGACGACCGTACTCACTTGTTTTTACTGTGACAGCTCTGAGACGGGTCAATGTAGAAAAACACTTTCCTACATTTTTTGTTATTTTCTACATTTGTGGTCGTGGTGGCGTGATGAACGAATTTGTGTGCACAAAGTTGCAGGTTCGAACCCATTACAGGCAAGTACCAATGTGACTTTGTCAAAGTTATATGTAAGTACTTTATTAATTATTGTAAGACATTATTGACAATCGGTGAAGAAAAACATCGTGAGGAAACCTGGATTCCAAAAATGGGAATCTGAAATCGCCAACCCGCAATAAGCAAGCGTGGTGATCAATGCTCCTTCCTGCTCTATATGAGAAGAGGCCTGTGCCCAGCAGTGGGACATTCATATGCTCGTATTGTTAACATATTTTCGGGTCTGGGTGTTTGTGGTACGTGCGTTGTTTCTGATTCCATAACATAAGTGCTTTAGCTACTTACTTTGGGTTCAGAGCAATGTATGTGATATTGTCCACATTAAATTATTTAATATCCTAACCTAGGTAGCAAAAAACAGGTAAGTGGTAGATATGGCCAGGTAAAGTTGGATGTCTCATAGTAGAATTAGTTCTTCTAATTTCGCTTCCCCGCTCTATAAACCTTATTGATATCAGATAGGTACAAAGAATTAATATAAATGATAGAAAAAAAAAAAAAAAAACCGTGACATGACATTCACGTTATCTCTTATCTGTAGCGTAACATCATTACCTTTATCTCGAGTGCATGATAAAGTTGACGGTGTTATTTTCAATTCAATTTGTTGTGGAATACATAGCGGTCATTTTGGGGAGAGTAAGCGACAGGTGTCATATAGATAAGGATTGGGTAGAGATACTTATACCTAGGTCTTTGCTGTGACGCATACTAGAAGTAGGTACCCAGTTTAAATACTTTTTGTATTAACAGCCTATTTCCATGCTGACCCTTTTCTTATGAAGAGAAGAAACGAGTATTGATTACCATATTAGAATCGGTCGTCCGGGAGCAAGATGGGTAGACGACATTACTAAAGTTTCTGAGATGAGACTGGCACAGGACCGGAGAGAATGGTACATGAAAGGCGAGGCCTTAGCCCATCAGTGGGGTGACAAAGGCTGTGGATGATGATGATGATTAGAATTAGATGAATGAAATTAAAATATTATTATAAGCCCTCTTCCTCTCTTGCGTGCCCACAATGACAGGGCCCACAATGATCTCATAGTTTTAAGTTACTACCTAAGTTCAACATTGTGGTTTGCAAATTTATATATTTTTAATATAGGAATTGAAATATTTACCATGCTTTAAAACTATGGGTTGTCGTTTATAGATTTATCAAAGCCTTTTGAATAATGCGATAAAAGGTAGTTATGGCACTCAGTTTAATAATTTTATAGTAAAAATTTGTTCACCCCTATGTGTTATTGGACCTTTCTGCACTACCATGGCCGATCGGTTTCATTGATTATTTAATTTTTACACCACCTGTTTTCCGAATAAGTCTATAAATCGACAGAAAGAAGACTCTTCATTTTATTAAAGATAAAATCTGACATTTAGTATTTACTTATTAGTAATTTGTATGATACACAATACACACATGTCAATTTACACAAGTCTAAGGGGCACAAGTTCGAGTATTAATCTATAATGTAGTAAATATTTTAGATAAATCGCTTTATACGTGACGAAATAAATAATAATAAGTTTTTTAAACGTCACGGGCCATCGATAATTAGATTAAAATAACTTTCGCTGATAATAGTACACAAGCGTCATGCTCTATACATAAACAAAATAATAATATACAAGATTGCTCAATTCTCGTCTGATTGTAAATCTTTTTATAAATAATAGGGATGTTTCCTGGGTATGAAAAGTTAAAATCTATTTAGTCCGTCAGTTAGATAATAAAAAAATATTAGACACGTATTTTTTTTTTATCAAAACAAAAAAAACAAAGATACACCGTTTTAAAGTTTCGAAGTGGGGGCTTATGACACCACGCCTCGCTAAAAATCGTAGCGAGGAGTGACGTCACGCGTAATTTCCGTTCTCTGTATTTTGATCATTTTTTGTTTGCAGGAAAAAAGAAAAAATACGTGTACAATAAAAATTCATTAATCTACAAGACGGACATTAAAAAAAAATAGGAAACATGCCTATTATAAGACTAAAGTGTGTACACAGGTTTAAATATGTGACCGCACAAGGTAATATTTCAGCCGGATAAGTCGCGAGATTTAATAAATAGGAACTTAATGTTGGTAACTGATAGGTACGTCTTAGGTAACTAACCCCCGAATAATGAAACGCAATTTACTTTAATATGTACTTAAATGTCTATCTTCTCGCTACATTACACCTTAAAGTGATAGAGACGGCACGAGACTTAACGGCGACTTAAAACTGATTGACGTTTTAGTTGGCCATTAGGCTTTTAATATTTTTTTGGTAACTAGGTAAGGTAGTTGGTATTACAAATGAATCTGTTACTGTTCAGTTCTATTTAGCTGGCCGCATATTCATTATTCTTCCAAAATTGAAAAATTGATTATTGTAAAAAATAAATCACCATAATCACGTGCTATGTAAAGTTACATGTATACACTTGGACACGGACCTGCAATATCAAGTATTTGTTTTCTCAAGTATATCTTCGACGGGCCTGTTGGTCTAGTGGTTAATGACCTTGACTGCTAAACCGGAGGTCGTGGGTTCGATTCCCACCCAGGACGAATCTTTGTGTGATGAGCACGATCATCTGTTCTGTGTCTCGGTGTAATTTATCTATAATATGTATGTATTTAGAAATATAAAGTATGTTTATCAGTTGTCTGGTTGCCATAGCACAGGCCTAGTTTGGGATCAGATGACCGTGTGTGAGATGTCCCAAGATATTATTATTTTTTTTTTTGCCATAAATACATAAGTATTCTCTACCTAAAAGTAATATCCACAAATAAATAAAAACATTGTTCACAGATCAAAAGGCTCACAGACTTAGGTCTAATGGGCGCCTGCGTGGATGAAGCATACAACGGCTTGGAGCTAGACTACCTATCGCTAGCCCTGGCGGTAGAGGAGGTGTCCAGAGGATGTGCCAGCACTGGCATGATTCTCTCCATACACAACTTCCTTTATGCCAACCTGGTCAACGAGAAGGGAACCCCTGAACAGAAAGAGGTGTTTCTCAAGAACTTCACCAATCAAGGATCTCTTGGATGCTTCGCACTTAGTGAACCAGGTATCTTTTAGAAATAGCAATATTTTTTTCTGTTTTCTAGGACAAGTATTTTTACTAGCCAGAAATCAGGATAACTTATTACGTAATCTTTTAATTAACTGGATTTGTTAACACTTTGATCCACCATATACTAGCGTTATCACTAACTCTCGTATTTATTCTACGAATAAGGACAAGCTGATAAAAAGTATTTCGTTTTAGTTCTAAGATTATAACATTTCCTTTGCTTATTTGGGTATTACCTATGCCTAGGTGTAACGTAGCTAAATAAACAGTTAAGTTTAAGGCATTTGTGCGCGCCGTTAAGGATATTAACAAGTAGCGATCAGGTTAAGGTTTAGACAGAAGAATAAAAAAAACTTATATTTTTTTTATATTTTCAAGGTGCGGGCACTGATGTTGCGGGCATAAGGACCACAGCGAGGCTAGACGGTGACCACTGGGTGCTGAACGGCAAGAAAAGTTGGGTGACTACCGCCATCGAAGGCTCTGCGATCGTCGTGTTCGGAACTGTTGATCCTGAACTCAAACACAAAGGAATCGCTTGTAAGAATTCTTATTATTAGAGAACATATTATAACTAAACCGTTCATACTATATCACCTCTGTAGTTGTTGTTGTGTTATTTAGATTTTTTTTTTTATTATTAACTCCTGCATAAATTTGCCAGCAGTGTCCTTATTTATTTGCATATATGTATTTAGATTTAATATATCGTAAATAATATAGCAGAGGTTCAAATTAAAATTTGGTCCTAAAATCCAAAACCTAAGGACCAAAAATGTACCGTTAGGACTTACTTATTTTTATGCAGTGTCATACAAACTTTTGTCCTGGCTCAGGTTTCTTGGTACCAATGGAAACTGAAGGCGTATTCAGAGGCAAGAAAGAACCAATAATGAGTGTGAGGTGCGTACATGATTTTTTATTTACATACTCATATTAACACTGCATGCATAAAGGGGTAACACTGATATTACTTAACTGGATTTAAAGATCGCTTTTAATAACGTATTTATGAAAACTGGTCTGTTATATTGACCAATACGTTATGCTGCTTATTTATTTAAATATATTTATCGTATTTGAAATGTTTGTATTTGGGATATCTTTGTATATAAATAATTAGTAAATGTTGTTATGAACAAAACAAATTTATTTAAAGAAACGATTATTTTAAACAAATACTTGTATAATGAAATTTAAATTTTTAACAAGAAATTTGGCTCGTAAATGTATTTTAATTATCAATCTTTTAAATTTGTAGCATTTAAAACAAAATCTTTGCTTAACTTTTAATATCGTAGAGCCTTTTTAAATTGTTATACAATGAGGGCTGACTGTTTTCAATTCCGCCGCCAGGGGCGCTAGTAGCACGCGAGTTCTGTGTGTGGGCTTTTACAGCTGATGCGCTAGTGGCGCCAACTGGTGTGTCCAATAACGGTTGCCCTCATTGTCGAACACGCGGCGAAGTAAATGATAAATGTATCATTAAAAGAAATATCTTACTATTACTTAACGGATGAAGTAATGTACATATCAAATTGATTAAGTCTACAACCAGACAGACACACTGCACCAAACACACACAAACGACCAATCCTTACAACAAAGGGGGCTTATAAAATAGATGTAAAGCTTGTGTCACAGGGCAGCGACAGCTTGCAATGTGACACTAGAGGATGTGCGGATCCCGAAGCACTACATGGTGGGGGAGGCGGGAGAGGGGTTCCGCATTGCGATGGGTCAGCTGGACCAGGGACGTATTGGCATCGCCGCACATGCTGTTGGTAAGAATAACCTAGTTTTAACATATCTTTTAGTATAAGTATGATATTAAATTACTCTCGGCATCCACAAGGTTTTAGGTAGATCGACTCTCTCTTTCGGTCTCTTTATTCTTCTTCCACCTGGGACTGTCGCAATATGTGCGCACTCTATCAATAAGATGCTGAAACATAATTTAGCTTTTAGTGTAAGCTATGCTCTATAAGTAAAAGAATAATCTTAAACAGGTATTTTTCTGTAACTGAATTACTATGTACTTGGCGATGAGGAAAAAAAAACACAGTTATTTCTTATTGACGGGCCTGTTGGTGACCCTAGTGATCCTGACTGGTAAACTGGAGGTTGTGAGTTCGATTCCTACCCAGGTCAAGGCAGGCCTCTGCCTAGTTTGGGATCAGATGGCCGTGTGTGAGTTGTCCCAACATATTATTTATTTAATTTTACGGTTTTTTTATCTACTACAGGTATAGCTCAAGCCGCCCTCGACACAGCAATTAACTACGCTAAGAAAAGGGAAGCTTTCGGAAAGTCGCTCACCAGATTACCGTCCGTTAAGGTAGTTTTACATTTCAATTAATTAGCTTTAAACACAGCCAAGCGACGACTTAACGTGCTTTATATGGCGATAGAAAGTCGCTTTAAGTTAATGAATGGATGAACCTTGTGATCGAGTTTACCTAGCTACAAGGCCATCATTTTGAAAAGCATATTATTGAGCGGAACTAATAAAAAAGTCCCTTTATGCCTCAAAGGTTTTTCTGGAAGAAAACTCAGTGTTAAGTTCGCTTTTTTACATAAAATTTCAAACATACCTTGCAGTACCTTTTTTATGTTTTTCTATGTGTACCATCATCATCATCAGCCTATCTTCGTCCACTGCTGGACATAGGCCTTTCCTATGGCACGCCACTGAGCTCGATACCATGTGTATAATAAAGAATAATAATAGTAAAAATAATAATGATATTATCTTTAATCATTTGGGACACATACATACATTTTTATCTCATCAGGACCGGCTGACCGACATGTGCATATTGGTGGAGACGGCCCGCCTGGCCACGTACCGCGCGGCCACCGACGTGAACGTCAAGAACAGCGCCATGGCCAAGTACATCGCCGGCAGGAACGCCGCCGCCGTCGCTGACCACTGCGTGCAGATCCTCGGCGGACGAGGACTGTCCGTGGAATATGATGCTGAAAGGCATTATAGGTGAGGAAACGCAATGATGTCTTCTGGTGGTGTTTGAATTTTGGTCCTTTGATCCGCAGTACGAAATATTAACAGGTTTTTTTTTCCTTGTTACTTTTCTGTTTTTGCAGTTGTTGTGGCCAGAAATGAAATTGATTTAATGATCTTGTTTGCTATTTGAAATTATATGTTAAATATTAGAAAACTCTTCGTAGTTGCTACTAACTTATAAACACAGCTCTTCTTAGGTATAAGCACACCAATAAAACTTATTTCATAACTGAATAGCTGAATACCAATTAAATAAGAAATAAATTACAAACAAATAAATAGGTGGTCCTTTTCAGACAAAATTCGTCGTCTTCAAATATGGGCTCACACTTTACTGTAGTAAACTAATCATTTACCTTACATCAACAGGGATGCAAGAGGCACACAGATCTATGGCGGTGTGACGGACATCCAGAAGCGTCTCGTCGGCCACTATCTACTGAAAGAACACGACGCGCTGTAGTACACGGTACACGGTATTACTTAGACTAGTCTACTCGACCCATCCAGTAATCGATTATCATCATTTGTGTTATGTACGTAAGGACCATACAAATACTACCATTTGGTTATGTTTTTAGTGTCAAAATTTCAAACATCAATCCATAGCAGTAATTCATTGATATTTTGTAGGTTCGCGGACACGTTGAATAAGAATATAGATTTATCAAGAATCAATAAAAATACATTTAGAAAATGTTCAACATTAAAATATGGCTCAAATTAAAATTATTTACATTTTGCTTTCTGAGGTTTACGCGAATATTAGACATTTAAATAAAACTAATTTGAAAGGATTCTATCGCGGTTTATTTTTAGATTTTTGTTCCCGACGTTTCTACGCCTTTGCAGGTGTCATGTTTACGGACAAACTGTCCGTATTATATTGTATCTATACTAATATTATAAAGCTGAAGAGTTTGTTTGTTTGTTTCTTTGAACGCGCTAATCTCAGGAACTACTGGTTCGAATTAAAAAATTCTTTTTGTATTAAATAGTCCGTTTATTGAGGAAGGCTATATAACATTACGCTACGACCAATAGGAGCGGAGCATAAATGAAAAATGTTGCTAAAATGAAAAACCTTTGAAACTAAAACACGCGAACAAAGTCGCGGGGGACAGCTAGTTATATAATAAACCGTGATAGAATCCGTTTTAAATTAGTTTTATTTAAATTATTTATATTGTTGCTTCAACTGTTTTAAATCTTTGGCAGCAGTTTATATTCTATTGTTAAAAAAAATACGTATTACTATCATAACTTGACGACTCTATTATTTTAAAAGTCGATTTAGACATGGGCAATCTTCTTGAAACTTAACCTGAACTATACAAAACTAAATTAACAGTTATTTTTAGTAACCTGAAGGCGTTTTCAAGATGTTTGCCGTTGTATCTTCAAGTAATAAATTAGTTTTAAGGGCATCGCATTTATGACGTAACGTTACTCGATATTTGTATGTACTTATAAATAAGACATTCCATTTTTGAATGTCATTGTAAATGTGTATTGGTTTTAAAAACCAGTCAGCAGGGTGCCAGTTTTCATATTATATCTTTTTTTTATGAATGATGGTGTTCGCGATTAATAAAATCCGCTAGGTCATCTAGCAGGTTATTCGCTATGGCGGTTGTCAACTAAAGCGATTTTGGCTTTAAAAAAACACAGTGATAACACAAATTTCCTACTGTCTCACTTCGATGACCAACTAGATCTACTACTACGTAGTTGGTCACCGACGTTAGCCGATACTTAATAAGCATTTTTTATACTTTCTATCCAGTAAACATCGGTTGGGTTGGCAACTGGAGATAGCGAATAAGCCTACTGATAGGTCGTCCGCTAATCACGACCCCGTAGCTTGTCTCTTATTGGTAAAAAATTGAGAGGTAGATCACATGCGAGACTAGCGAACCTAGCGGATTTTTGAATCATTAAGCTTACTAACTATTTTGAACAGTACCTACCTAACTTTCATTCGTTTTTCTAACAATATACAAAAATTATAGAAGATTTAGCCTGTTATTTTAATTATTTGTTACGCATTAACGCATGCGGAGCGAATATTTGTAATTAATTACAAATAATAGAAGGAAAAACTTAAACCTCAGGCAGGACTCGAACCTCGAGCCTGTGTTCGTATTTGTTATCTGTCTTATTTTTATGAAAATTAATAGTTGGTTGCAATGAAAACTATTAAAGTAATTTCTACGTAAAATGAAGAAAATATGTTTTTTAAAAAAGTACGGTTGACCACACTTCAGTTAGCTAACATCGAACGAAAAACAACTTTATTGCTCTGTAATAAAGGTTATTTTTTAAAGTGTTGCCACTGATGTGCGGTCTACTGTACATAATATTTGAACACCTATATTTTAGTCTATTGTGCTAAGTATTTTTTCAAGAAAACATAAGTTTTAAATGCCTTACAAGATGCGCTCAACTGTCTTACTGCCATACTTGTTAATGGTTACTTGAGGGATTTCTTAATATCGATTTTAGTAAACCTAACTCTCAGAAATGTCGGCGTTGGCTTACTTAAATCGATGCGGCAGTCTGTAGTCAATATTAAGTGACTGATTAAGCATTAAACTAGAAGTAAGTTTAACAACTTGTAAAACTATATATACTTATTAGAAGTGTCGGTCGCACGTCAGTGGAAACACGGAATTGCGAAAATCAATCTTATTCCTGAACTAATAAAAAGGTTTTTTGAAAAGTGGTTGCAAATTCGTACATCTCCTGTGCGGTCGGCCGGCTTTACTATATTTATAAATATAAATTACTGTTCGCTATTCCTACAGCAAATATGCAAGCAATAAGAATGCTTTTAAAGTAGGTAGGTATTAAATACACCAATTTTAAAATAATCAACTAAAAACTGTCGAAGTCTCCGTTAAATAAAATGTTTTATATACTTGTAAAAAATGTATGTACTGAATTATAATGCAGATAATATTACATTCTATTGATATTGTTGTCTATATTTTAATAAAAATATTATATTTTTATTTGAGACTTTTATTTTACAACTGCCTCTTGTCCGCGGTTTCGTCTGCGAAGACAGCTTAAAGGATAAATAAGTAAACTATAGAGTGCGCATATCGAGTATGAACTGTTGGCACTAGTGTGAACATGTAAAATCGTAAAAGTAGTGTCGAAACAGAGCGCACCGTTTTATTCAAATTATCTCAAAACCTAATATTACCCTAATAATATCGGAACCGTCGATATTTTCGCATAAACGTCTGTAGTAACGCACGGAAAATCACCTAAATCAGTAGGTAAACGAGTGTAGTAGGTACATTTAGCTAAAAATGTGCTTACGCTTGGCTTATGGGGCTACTAGCAATGCGCACGCTCTATGCTTGTTTAAAAAGTCTGGTGAAGCAGTCAAAGCCAGCGCACAGGCTAACTGCGTAAATATCTTACAAAAAAAAAATGCTTATTTAAGTTTACTCTTAACATTATCATACATAACATAAACATTACTATCTACCTACATTAGATTATAGATTTTTTTGTTTAAATTAATTTGAATATTTAAAGAAACCAGGCAATATAGACACTCGGACATCAGTATTGTAACAAGTGGAACTACACGACGAATCCTTGCAACGATTATAAGTAGGTATACTTAAGTCAGCGTCAAGCTACAAAACCGACCTACATAAAGCACTGTGACTCCCTAAAATTGCTAATAAAATGCACATTTCGTCGCTATTAGCCTATTTACATCCATCGTAATAAAATCAGGTGGATGAATACGACTGAATAGGGACGTTGACAACTTTTTTTTATTACTGTCAGGTAGATTAGTAAAAAATATTAGATAAATATTATAAAACTGAAGAGTTTGTTTGTGTGTTTGAACGCGCTAATCTCAGGAACTACTGGTTCGAATTGAAAAAATCTTTTTGTATTAGTAAAATGTTGCAAAAATGAAAAACCGTTGAAACTAAAACACGCGAACAAAGTCGCGGGGGACAGCTAGTATTAGATATTGTTTCATTTTTTTACGTAACCATAAACTTACGACGATCGTAAGATTTGTGGAACGTCGTGACGTAATTAGACCCCACACCTGATTTTTTTTCAGTTTATCTTCTTAGTTTTTAATTACATAAATTAAAAAAAGTAAAAATACGTGCTTATTATATTTTTTTATTTATTTTACGGACTAAATAAATTGTTATGCTAAGACGTCCTTTTGAGTTATTCATGTAGCTTCAGATGTCTTCAAGGTTCCACTTTTCCCTTAGTAACCTATTTCTCGAATGTCCCAAATACCCAAATACTTTTGCCCTATACCGTCAATCTGTATATTTTTATTGTTTCTACACCGCGCGTCGTAAAACTCGCGAAAATATTAACGAATTTATAAGCTTTTGTTCCTCGTAAAATACTTTATTAATATCATGTTTCAATTTTGTCCCTTAGGTTATAAATACCACATTATATCATTTATCTTTTCATAGTAAAATCGCTCTACTACGCAACGTATTTAAATGCAATTTTCAGCAATAGTGATTCGGTTCAAGAGGTTGGTTTATATGTAGCAGTCAGTAAGGGCGAGTAGCTAGTTTGCTATAATTTGAAGTACCTACTTAACGGCCCATAATAACACCTATCATTTAGAAAACCACTGAACCCATTAGGACACGTCGTTTCGTTAGGTAAACAAATATTATGTAAACGATAGCAACACGTTAGCAACGTTGGCCTCCTATTACAAAAGGTGATTAAAATTTATAACGATGTCATATCGTCAAAGTATTTCTTGCTCTAAAACCGACAGAAATGTCCATCGTCTATCTGAAATAAAACGACCTAAATAAGCTACATTTTCGGCCGAAACAATGCGTTAATAGAGAAAACTAATCGTATCAACCTGTGTCGCTAATGGTGTCACGTTGTATCGCAATCTTCAGACGCGACTTATTGTGGTCAATGTATCTCGCATTACTGCTACCTACGGCGGCTCACATTATTCTATCATAATACACTTACGAAGTACGGATAGATCAACTAGTTACCTCGGCACACTCGCTAGATATGTGCCTTTAAAAGAACTGAGAAGAATATATTTTGTTAAACGTTTCATCACTTTTTTTAATCAGTTCTAAAGTGTGGTTTGTGTGTGTCTGTGATTTAATATACCTGGAATTAAGATAACAACGGACCAGCTACCAATTAGTGCATTATCAATTTATCAGAACTTTGTAGACGTCTTACAAATCAAAGAAACAGTTGCGCAAATTTAAAATGTTTCTTAGGACCAACAGAAGATATTTATTAAACAGAAATTGAGTTGATCCCATTACTCCTCATACCTATGTATCATATTTTAGTTCCTTTACTTCCGATCGAGCTTACAGGTGTTTGGAGGCTCATGTAGGTAGCAGATAGATATTCAATAATATCTTGGAATAAATAATAACTGATAAAAAAGTGCTTTCCCTTTTGACTCTGGACAAGCAAAAGGATTTTCAATTAAGAATTGGAACTAAGTAGTTAAAAGCAAGACTTCATGCAAAAAAAACTGTTTCCTAGAAATTCTGTGACAGTTGTCACAAATACCTTTCCTCAAAGGATCGGCGGCATTCTCACTGCAGGATCATGAATCACATAGACTTCGTATTAATCTTCTATTATCCAAGTGTGCGTCATTTTCAGCAATGTACACACACAGCCGCGATGCCGATAAGACAACGATAGGGAAACTTATCATTCCACCGCGATTACGAGTCGAACGCAGATGGGCCTGTGTCATCGTTTTTAAAAAGTAAATATGCGCGCCCTTACATTTTTGACGTTTCTTTTTTTTATATTCAAACATGGAAGTGGACAAGACGTTTATGAGGACATTATTAACGAAGAAGTTCATAAACTAATTAGATTGTGTGATGTTTGCACGTGCAGTGAAATATCCGATTTGGAAAGGACTCACATAGAGTTGTACATTCAGTGTTCAGAGTTCGACAGGATTGAAAATGTTGCGGATTTGGACAAGATCGAATGGCCCACGAATCCTAACGGGTTGAAGATATCGGCTACGTTTGATGGCCTTGGATTGTCTACCCTGGGCAAGTAAGTCACCGTTATATTTGATTGTTTAAAATGGTCTTATAGCTTACATTCAATTGACATCCAGTTATCTTCTCCCAAAAACGGCGAAATTGGAACACTGCAGTAACAAGCGTAGGTGTCGATCGTTCGGCTACTTTTGGTTAACGTATTAAAATAGTTTTTAAGTTGTTCGAACATTTGGCTATTTGTGAATTGTCTTTATAGAACTATCATCAAACAATGTTTATATTACTAACCTACTTCTTTTAATACAAGCAGGTACCTAATCAATTAAAAGAATAAATTTTAGATATGTATTTGACGAGAAATTCTAACTTCTGACCCTGACTGCACCATCTAGTTGTCACCTTGACTGCTTATCTTATTCATTAAAGTACAATAAAAGTATACTCGCCATGTTTTAAGGGCATTGAAATTATGTTTACTCTGTGGCTATCTTAATCACTGTTTGCTCTCTCTTTTAGGGAACAACCATATCAGATCGTTTAGTACTTATAAAGCACGTGCAGTTATATGATTATATTTTAATAGTCTATTAAACATTGCAATGCCGAATTGAGGGCATAAGCATTAAGGAATATTTTCTAGACTTATTATATTTAAACTTAAGTAATTTTAATATTTCCTTGCTCATTAGCGCTCAAAAATGAATACCTTTTTATTATATGTATAAACTGAAAACTCCCTAGAATTTATATAAATATCTTTATTCTTTATAAAATTGCAGAAAAATATCACACGATTAACGACATTAACTTTAAACAATAAATACGATACCAGTATTTTCAATAGATTAGATTACTTTACTTGGAAAAAGGGAAACGCCTTAGTTTTGATACACCTCAGTAGTCAATTTCTTGTGTATAATGGTTTCAATAAGCTAAAGATTTCTTTAAAAAGTACCAGTTGGTATAATTTAAATAAGCATAAATTCTATTCTTATTTCCGAAAACGCCTATGTTTGGTAAAGTCAAGTATAGTAGGTACCTACACAAGCATCAAGTTAGTACTTAGATTATTATACCTACTCACCTCACTCACTGCAAGACAAAAACATATTATTGGTCATCGACTCATCGCACTGTTATCGTTACACACCTGGCACTTTTCTCATAATTTATCCCTTAATTTAGTAAAACTGAGATTCATTCTGAACATGCCTATGGAATACGTGGACATTCCAATATACTTAATGTTCACGTGTTACAAAAGAGGTCTTCAAAATTAACAAAAAACGAAACTAAAAAAAAAATCGTAACTTCGTATGAAAATGAGACTTTTTGAGATTCGTTTCTGAATGTTTTTTAGTTTATCAAATTTTATCTTACTTTTAACAAAGTTTAAACCCAATTCTGTTGTAATAAAATTCGTCAATGCGACTTGAAGGGCCTCAATTAGCGAAATTTTAATACAGAAATTCGGGTTTTCATTAGGCAGTGTAAGTTATTAGTGCTTTTTTTCCAAGCTATCAGGGGTTGACTCCAATATCACCGGATTCAGATGAATATCTTCCATATTTTACATGGAGCGACTTTCGCCTATCTGACCTCCACAACGCCATTCTACTGGGTACCTAATTTAGTATCCCTCACTATAAGTGCTGTCCTATTAATTTGTAATCGGTTCCTACATGCTTAGCAATCCAATAAGTTAGCATTGTTTTATCAATATTCTACAATGACAATATACGATTGACACATACATAAGTGTCACGATATCTTTTACAGTATCAATAGCTTTATATACTCGTGATTCATTTATCAACAACAAGCCGGTCCTGTGAGGAATACAGGATCTCTTTTAACTTTTTATATCTTGTGGCTTACCGTCGTTTATGCAATGCGCAACGTGTTGTAGTTTCAACCCCTGTATGATCTATGAATGTAGGTATGTTCCAAGTCTGGATGTTCTTCGGATGACTTAAATGATTGTAAAACCCGCCGCCACAAGGATTAATTTCACAAGTGCGGGGTACGGTTTCGTAAATTTACCGCATAATTTTTTTTTTTTTTTTTTTTTTTTTTATATATGTATAATATGCCAGCAACATTACAACTTTCTTTGTTAATTACTATTGACATTAATTTAACCTGTTCGCATTAAGTTATTTACTCGAAGCCTCTCAATAAAGGTGTCTAATAGACTGCGATAAGGTCGATCACATTACAACCTGATATGACCTGTCTAGAGAATCTCTTTTCCAATATAACAAGTGCCGTGTTGGCAGGACGGGTGGTCGAGTGTTATTAATAAATAATAATAATAATAAATCATTTATTTCAGGCCGACGAGTGTTATTAAATGTTAAATGACTACTGAGTACATTTTAGAATAAGCATGCCTTAAATGGAGTTGGGTGTTCCAGAAAGTACGATCAAGTGCGCGACAGGGATCTAGATAACTGCAATAAATTTTGGCATATATTAGGTAGGTACATGTCGGGAGAAACAGCATAGGTAGAATATGCCTAGTAAAATAAAATATAAATAAAAAGTTTTATTGCAGAAACATGTTCAAATTTTACAATAAATCTTACATAGGGTCTTTTAAGTAAAAGCCATATCTTTGCTAGGACCCGCTCTTCAATAACAAATTATACAATGGTAAAAGTGGTGAACTAAAATATTTATCTGCATGTGTGTGTGCCTAGTACCTATACCTATACCCGGTATCTTCTCTAATCCTCTCTACTGTAGTAAAAGTCCAGCAATTTTCATCAGTCGCAAATGCCAGACGTTTTTCTCCATTTACTGCCAAAATTTATTCATAATCTTAGTTACCATGTATAAGTTCATTAACCACCGCAGCTGCGCCTGTCACATCAATCAAGCACAAACCGTGTCACCGATGTTTACATTGCAAATCCTCGCACTGCGGGAAATGGCCGACTATCTAATGTATTCGAGCTATCTCGTTAGCTGTTTAATTACCAGCCTGCACAGACTTCGTCTAAATTAAATTACTATATTAACGATGGTTACAGGTATATTCAACTATAAACTATTGAAGTCTTACATTTCAAGGTATTATATATACTACTATTCGCGAGTCAAAAGATTTTCAATTTGATACGAAAATTACGAATACGAGATTTGAAGTTTACGTTGGTCGGTAAGAATAAATAATTAATATATTTAAGACTGTGGTAATTTGTAAAAAGAGCTCCAGTCTGTGCCTTGGTAAAAGGAAAGTAGAAGCCTCTCGGTGGATGTCACCTCCGCTTTCCACAAGGGTTAGGCCTTGTAGGAAGTCCATGAGACGTAGGAACTCTCCTTATCAAAAATAGCTAGGCAAAACATATCTTATTCTTATTTTTGTATTTACACATAGTACCAGTAAGTATAACATCAAGATGCAAGCACGACTTTAAACTGTCCATTTAGTCTGGTTTATCCTTTCAACTTATCTAACCCATTTAATCTTGATGATTATAATTTATTTGTTTATTATTAAAATATTACAGGTTTTCTTCACATTCCACAAAACTAATTTAAGGTTCTTGTATTTCTTAAGTGTAAAACATTCGGAGATTAGCTAGATCTTATTTTTGATGGTGTTTTATTTGCTCTGTTATTTAAATCTTTAACAATCCTAACTATTATAATTATGGCAAATTCATAGTTTTATCGAATATTTGTTTTTCGTATTTGCTGTAATTTTGTTTAAGACATGTTCAAACATGTGTTTGATAAAAATGTAAAGCAAACAGTTAATACGTAAACGCACGCAATACACTTGATAAAAGGTTTACAGTGTTTAACGAAGTTTAAATTATTAAGAATCAATTAATACTGCAGTGGTTGATGTTATCGTAGTTTTCTATCAGGTACTATCTCTAGAACTGTCCCCCTAAACAAGTGGCATTTCGACAAGCGTTAACGATGATAGAAAACGCTTAAATTACATTTACCCCCTTTTTCTGAAAAGCTAATCAACACAAAAATTTATTAATCACCTGACAAACCTCATGTTAAGCGCTGTGATTGGTTGTTATTCTTTTTTCAACCAATCTCGTTCGTGATCAGTTGATTTGATCAGCCCTCCAGAAACCGGGGGTGAATGTATGGAAATGACATTTCATTCCGATAAGTCACGTGACTTGGACTTGTCACTTCCATACATTTAAAGGATTCGATTAGCGTTATCGCTTGTCGAAATGTCACTTGTCTAGGGGGGCTAGTAATCTGCTCGTTGAAACTGGATAGAATCTAAGTTTCCATCAAAATACCATACATGCTACCGCACTAAAAGAGCCTTCTTTATAAGTCCCAAGTTAAACATATAACGAGTCTTTTGGTCGTACAATACTCGTCTTTTTGATTACTTAGAAATACAAGTTTGAGTATGTAGACCAAGGTCCTTAGTTGCAAACAATGTTGTTTATACCTATAATATTGGTTCACGAGTCAAGTTTATTGATAAACAAGTGTGACATCAGTGTGACTAACTAGTATCTTCTAGGTTTAATCGTGTTTGGGCAGCCGCTGCCGCCTGCCAGTGCGTTCTAGATCATTTACGTCAGGAAACTTCGCAGACACCCACTGCCTTCGTAATTTGGATACGTGGAACATATATCTAAATCAAATACTCTAATGTTTGCCTTGACATTTAATAATGCGGAAAAAAATTAAAGTAACAAGTCTGCTAGTGATCTAATTGTTTGGTTTGAATGTTCAAATGTAGGTAACAAGATTGTTTCTATTGAAAGAGTTCAAATGAAATTTGCCTTTATTCGTTTAAAGACTTTTGAGCAGCTATTACTAAGCCTCCGCTGTTCGTCTGTCCGTCTGTCTGTCAGCGGGCTGAATCTCATGATACGTAAAAGGTAATGAGTTGAAATTTTCAGAGTGTATTTTCGTAGCCGCTTTAAAAAAAAATGTGCGTGTAGTTCACGCCCAATAAAATACAACATATTTTTTATTCAATATTAACCGCATAACTTTACTGCAGTACGGAATGGTTAAAGCGCGAGTGCGACTCGCACTTGCCTGGTTTTTTAAGAAATCTCTGTGAAAATAATATTACACATAGGAGTATAAAAGGTTTTTCTTTATTTTTCAGATTGCCGCCAAATTCTTTAGTGGAGACGCTGAAGTTTACAAACAACGTAATCAAGGCTTACTGGCCCGACCCATTCAGTGATGTTCCAAATTTGAAGATCCTGTCGTTCTCGCACAACGAACTGACTGCAATCACACCTGACTTGTTCACAAACATCGAAGGGCTAGAAGAACTGGACTTATCTTACAACAAACTTTCGGACTTCAATCCAATAGACTTCAAACAATTACGTCACTTAAAAAGGTTAAGTTTACAAAGCAATAATTTGAAGAAGGTGCCAATGGATGCACTACAGCCAATGCCAGCGTTAGAAGATTTAGATCTGAGTAAGAATGGAATATTCGATTTGCTACTTCAGCGGAATGAGGTGGAGAACTTGGCGAAGTTGAAAAGACTAAATTTGAACGATAATAGGATCCGATCTATTACTAAAGATACGTTCCCTGCGAATAACAGCCTGTAAGTACTTACTATCTGGGAAATCCCAATTCGTTATCGCAGCATAATGTTAAATAATTTTGCTTTTAAAAACATTTAAGAACTACGCATTTGATACGAGGCTAAAATAAATTTTTGAGAAACGATTTTGCCAGGGTGACGTTTCAAATTTTACTTCAGGAAAATCTCTTTTTCACGAATAACATTAAAACTACAATTCACACAACTTATACTTACGCTTACCTGTCTCCTGTCTTTTATATTCTTCAAATTAAAACCTACCTACCTAACCTATAGCTACGAGTATGTCCTATCGTTTATTTAAAAATTTCGGTTTCAGTATCATGCACAACATGTAAATTAAACTTAAAAACTACAACAACTTTGCTTATATACTTAACAAAAAGGAATAACGTGCCCTATCAACTATTAGTACTAAATAAAGTAAATAGTGTAAGTTATTGAATAGTAGACATGTCTATACTTTAAACAAACATAAATCCATGGGACATTGTACTAACCGGGCGTTATCGAACCAGATAACATGGCCGATCTAAATAAATATAACTCTTTCTAATTTTGTGGCTTATCAGATATACTTAAACTGTGTTAACTTGTGATTGTCTAAACAATAATAAATTCGGAAGTCATAAACTCTTACATATTAATGGAATTAAGGAAACCATAGATGTAGTATACCTACTCTCATATTGAGATGGAAATTATTTGAAGAAAGAAATGGCGTTGGTCAGCAAGCCCTCCCAGTTATCAATTAAAAAGAGAATGCTATTAGTCAGTATAACTCCAAATCTTTATCAAATTTCTAAAATATTAAAATGTATTATGAAATTTTATTATAATGTTTTTCCGTAATGGTTTTATTTAAAAAATAGAACAGTTATATTAAACAGTTATATTAAATATTTCATCTTTTTAGTGAATTATTGGTGCTATCAAACAACATAATAGAAATTATAGAAGAAGACGCTTTCTTATCTTGCACGAATTTAAGAGAATTGAACCTTGCGCAGAACAACATAACGTTTATTTTCACGATGCCCCCGGCGCTTCAGATAGCGATGCTGAAAATTAACACGTTTTACCACTGGCCCAAGTTCCCTAGTGGCATAAAGTACATTGATTTATCGTACAACAGACTCACGGATTTGTATGATGAAGAAACAAGCAATTTTGATAGTTTAGAGGTAAGAATTTTACGAATAAAATATTTTTCATTGCTTTAGTATCATTTTCCGAATTGGTTAATTAAATTTATTTCTATCAAAACGCATTAGCTAAATGCGTTTTGAAAAATTTAAAGTTCAAGATAAGGTTCATTTTTATTTTGGAAATTATTTGTTTCCTACGGCAATACAAAGATATACCACAACTGATTCTATAACATTTCTGAATTACAGGTATTGAACATTGGCGGAAACCAAATAAAACATTTAAACATAAAAAAGAAACTACCCAATCTATACATTTTAGACTTATCATACACCTCGATATCAGAAATACCAAAAACAATAAGCACGCAATATTTTCCTAATTTAGAAGAACTTCACTTAGATGGCAACCCCATAGAAACGGTTTATTTTAAAAATATTATCGCTGTAAAGAGGTTGTATATGAATGAGATGAAGTATTTGAGGGTAGTTGAAGATAAAGCGTTTAGTAACGTGGTTGGGAGGGCAGCTGAAGACACGGATACTGAACTACATTGCTTTTCTTTATCTCTGTCTAATTGTCCGTCCTTGTGGGAGATCAGGCCCGGAGCATTTGATGGTACATCTCTATGTAAGGTAAATTGACATAATTTGACTTCTAAACTGACATCATTGTACCTACTAAGTAGTTAAACTTTATAAACAATTAATCTTTACAATATTTTTTAAGTGCCTACCTACTTATTTTAAAATCATAAATTTTATCCTCTTTGTCTAATACAAACCTTGTTATTTATGTTCACTATTGGCAAGATAGTTAAAATTAACTTTGTTTCCTCGCCTTAATGTTCTTAAACTCAGCCCCACAGACAAATGTAATTTCTACAAGAGTTAACGATGATAAAAACTACTCAAATGTATGGAAATTAAATGTCATGTCTTTTCGATAAGCCACGTGACTTAGACATGTCACTTCCATACATTTGAGTGAGTAATTTGATAATCTATCAGCGTCAACGATAGTAGAAATGTCACTGGTCTACAGGGCGTAGTGGGTACTTAATCTAAGGGGGCGTAGACTATCGTTGTACATTGAAATAGCTTTCATTTGTCAATAAATACAATAAGAATGGGAAACTTACCGCTACACTGTCAATTGACGGTAACCTACTGTTTGCTAATATTCCAGTTGGACGTAAGCAAGAACAACCTGACATTTCTACCAAAGAGCCTAACAGACTGGTCAGAGGCTAGCGAGGGCGTGAACATGCAGTACAATCCATGGCACTGCACGTGCGAAATGCAGTGGGTGGTGGACGAACTGCTGCCGCAGATGTATGCTACGAACAATTCCGGACTGCTGGCAGAACTCAGGTTTGTAACAAAGGATTCGTCACACTGTATAAAAGTTAGACCGTCCCCGTCGCTAGATGAGACTGGCCCGAGCCGGCTAAATAATAATAATAATAATAATAAATCATTTATTGCAGGCATTTACACCCATATAAATTACAAACATTAATACATCAAAAAATCAATAATCAATCTCAATACAACATAACAAAAATTCAATTTAATCCATTCAAATTTATTAAAATAATATTTTTACGTTAGTCAGCAGATGAACCATACAGCAATGGTTCACGTACTGACAGTCAAATCGGTCAGAAAAAGCTCTCAGGATACTATTGCGGCTGGCTCGCACCCTACGCACCAAGGACGTGCACCTTTTGCGCATTATGGTGTGGAAACAATCAACACGCGCCTCGGCAAACATCCCTGACGCGCTACAGAAGCGAGGCAGCCCCAAGAGCACCCTAAATGCGTTATTGTATTGGACACGTAGAGCGCTGTACTGCTTCTGCGTATAATCAACCCACAGACTGCCAGTATAAAAGGTCGTACAAAACGCTCTAAATAAGGCTATTTTGACGCCCCCTGAACACCGAGCAAACCTGCGGGCTATCATATTCGCACGAACAGACAGCGCCCTACGCTCCCGTTCAATATCTGCATCATCTTTCAGGTCAGAGGTTAATATATGACCAAGATATTTAAACGTATCAACTCTTTTAAGTGGGACTCCATTGAGCTTAATTGCTGGTAAGTTATCTGGATACCACCTCTTGGCCCGAAAGACCATGCACTCACTTTTACTGACATTATACAGCAAACCATGTTCCTTAGCATATTTTTCACATTTGCCAATCAGCCTCGACAAACCACAAGCAGAGGCGCTCAGCAGCACCATGTCGTCGGCGTAACTTATGTTGTTCAAGCACACATCCCCAACATGGCAACCGACATGCGTGCTGCTGAGCCTCTCTATCAACTCATCAACGTACAGGTTGAAGAGCTTTGGTGAGGTCAGCCCCCCTTGCCTCACGCCGCACTCCAACCCGTAAGGAGATGAGTAGGCCCCCGACCACCGAACAACATTGACCTGATTGTTGTACCAGTACTGAAATATACGGATTAGTCCGTCTGGCACTGACGCCTGCTTCAGTTTTTGCCACAGCAGATCATAACAAACCAGGTCAAATGCCTTCGATAAGTCGAGGAAACAAGTAAAGACAGGTGTATTTCTATCCGTGTAGTACTTGACAGTTTGCTTTAAACACAATACTGCTGTTTCTGTGGATAGTCCTGCTTTAAAACCGAACTGGTTATCTTGAAATTTTAAGTGTTTATCAAGCTGAGTGTTAAGCAAACTATCAAGCACCTTTGAAATAACAGTCGCCAAAGAAATAGGCCTATAATTATTCCTATCGCTAACATCACCGGTTTTATTCTTTATAATTGGTACCACCACAGTTTTCATCATCTGCTCAGGTAGATACGCATGTCCCATACACAAGGAGAATAACATTGCTAAGACTCTGGGCAGATGATGACCGGCATGCTTAAGGTGTTCAATACTCAGGTCATCGTGGCCAGGAGACTTGCCCCTTGACATAGACATAATGACATGTCTTATCTCCTTTGCTGTGAACCGAACACTGCACTCCTGACCACTACAACCAGCACTGCCTGTAAACTGTGACGGTCCCAATGGCGACGATACAGCGAAATGCTGTCTAAATAACTCGGCAATCCCCGCGACGTCAGCAACACCGCCGACACTCACCGGCAGGCCCGGCCTACTATTGAGCTTATCGGTAGATTTCCAAAAACCGCGGAAATCGCCTTTAGAATGACATGATGCCAAAATGTCCATTTTAATTTGGTCACTATTATTCTGGCACCAACGTAAGCGCGACTTAAAAATACTGCGACTTGTTCGCATTTCACTCCAGACCGGCCCCTCGCAGGGTCTACCACACAACACCCATTGTTCAAATTTTAGCCTGGCCTGCCGGTGAGCATCACTGACGTGCTTGTTCCACCCCACTACCGGCTTCCTATTTCTCACATGATTCATTTCATAACTCTGAGAGGCTGCTTGGCATAAAATAGAAACAATGTCATTATACATTTTATTAATAATAAGTCTATGGTCAAAATTGTTACATAAATAATCGCTACATGCACTCAATTCAATTGGAAAGTCAATATGTTTTAAATTATCATTACAAAATTTATTATAACTGTTAATTTGATTAATTTTTCTATTACCCCATTTTATTTTATTACTCATTAAATTTTTATCATTATTCGTTTTGTATAATTTAGGCTTGATTTCATTAAAATTACACTGTATTAAAAGAGGAAAGTGGTCGGACCAAGTTACATCATATATGACATTTATACCAATAATAGTAGACATGGCTGCTTCGGTAGTCACACAGCGATCCAGCCAACGTCTCGAGCCGTTCGCATCGCTTATAAAAGTATATGTATTAGAGTTAACTCCCAAAAGTTCGACATCGGCACATAATAACTGGGATTCCCGACAAAAAGACATTAACTCTATATAAAATTGTTCATTGGGATGCGAATTAAAATCGCCAAGTATAAAAGCACTTTCTATATTGTTATTATTGATAGTAGCACTCACCAGGCTGAGGCAGTCCGTAAAATCCGTTAAGTTCGCACTATTATCTGTCGGCATGTAAACACTAAATACTAGAAATGACCTTGATTCCATGCATACTCTAATGGCACACACTCGCGGGTTGTCGCACTGCACTACCGAAACGTTATTAAAAACGCTTTTCCGCCACAGAAGTGCTGTTCCCCCGAAAGGACGTCCACGGAGCATGCCAGCGGTGGTGTCCACCGCCGACGTCCCAGTACACGCGAACTCAGCGTCTATTTCGCTCAGGAACGACATATCGTGGGGCAGCAACCACGTTTCTTGCAAGGCAACAATGTCCGATGTGCTACATAGCTGCCTGACACTCTCGACCGAACGTTTTATACTTTTGCAATTGTAGCTTACTAAACAATGCATTAATAATTATTTTAGGTCGTTCACAGTACCGATTTGTGCACCGTTCGTGTAATTTCTCGTTTTGAAATTCATAAATCTCCTGAAAATAATTCCCTCGGGCCATAGTTTGCTATCAAGAAATTTCTCCATTTTAGTTTCCGGTATAAAGAATTTGTAAGCCTTATATTCTTTGGGATACTTAAACGATATACTTTCAAGTGTAATCATCTCGCCTGTTTTACGATACACGTAATCAGCAATGTCTTTCTGCGTCGTGTTTTTGTGTACTTTAGTTATGAAGATTGGAACTGTTTTTATTGCAGCCTTAAACTTCCCCTCATTATCCCTAGCGGTACCAGCGGTGCCCAGATATCGGTAGCTCATATTATTTCGCTTTCTACGATACGAAACTTTTTCCCATCCGTCTTTGTTTTGCACTGACTCAGGCACCGTAGACGCGGTCTGAGGCTAAAGTAGCAATAAAAATATGTCCCTAAATAATAAAATCTTAGATCCAACCCTCAACTGCTTGCCTTATTAAGAGGTTCTCTATTTTTAAGCATATTTTTTTTGTCATAAGTTAACATGGCATAATTTTATTTATCCTAATAATAGTTACGCACAATATTAATTTGGCATAACTTTATAGGCATAATTTTTAAAGCATACTTACTTTAAGCATAACAATTGTTAAGCATAATATTCTAAAGCCTAAGTATCCTTAAGCAAAATGATATTAAAGCATAACTTTTATCTAACATAGTTTTTAAAACTTTGCTATGAAATCATACTAGGCGCTTACTACGTGCTAAGGGTCACAAAAAAAATACCTACCAACCTAAACAAATGTGTCGGGATTGGCAAAGTCGTTTCTAAGGGTCACAAAAAAAAATACCTACCAGCCTGACCAAATATGTCGGGGTTCGCAAAGTCGTTTCTAAGGGTCACGAAAAAAAAATACCTACCAACCTAACCAAAAAATGTTTTGCTTATAAATCAGGAATAAATACGTGTGATTAACTAAAGTATGTATTCATTACACCTTTTGATCTTTATGCCTAATATGTAACTATTAGACAAATAAATATTAGGCAAATCAAAATTAGGGCAAAAAACAATAGCCTAAACCATACATATGCCTACTGATTAGTATGCCTAAAAACAATTATGCCAAATAACAATATGCCTAACTCGTTATGACAAATTAAAATTGGACAAAAAAATTATGCGAAAAAAAGGGATCGCTTATTAAAATTGTTAGCAACGCACTCAATTTAGCTCCGAACCCTGTAAGGGTTGGCCTTAGTGAACGTTGATAACGTAGTTAGCTTTTCTATTGCTCTGGCTGGAGCTCCTTAAGGTTCTCGCCAAAAAGTCCAGTGAAGCAATCAAAGCCTGCAATCAGGCTAACTGCGCTAGAACTCTTAAAAAAAAACTGTTCATATGTCAAGTCAATAACGTATTTTGAAATCCAACATCGTATCTATAGACCTTGGAAGGTAATTATAGGACACAGTGCTTACTTATCTGGTGAACAGGTTGCCTGTTGGTCTACTATGTGTTTTCTCTCTTTCGGTCTCATACAACTTACCAAACCAAAACTCATGATCTCAGCTTGAGTTGTTGTGTCCACCACTCAACTCTTCAGATATTTTCTTTTAAATATATTGGTCTGCGGTATTCACATATATTTTATTATGAATTTTGCTAATCCATTACATTTTTAACATAAATAACACTTAGAAATTGTGTTTTCCAGGTGCGGATCCCCTCGAGGTGTTGAAGGTCTACGTCTCGTGCACTGGTACAACTGGACGGAGCGTGCAATGTGTGACGATGACCTCAGTTCAGTTGGTCGTCGTGGGAACTATATGGTGAGTATCTTATACGTATTTACTGGTGAAAAAACACAAAATCATAGAAGTATCTGCTAGGTTATGTTGAACAAAACCTCTTGCAAACATCTCTTGGAGTCTTAAACAACTAATAGCGATGTTGACTAAAATTTATTTTAATGTCCCTTAGATAAATTAGTAAAAAATATTAGACACGTATTTTTTCTTTTCTTTTTACATAACTAAAGACTTACAACGATACATTGATTTTAAATGACTCATAACGTCACGATGACGTACGTTTTGTGTAACATCGTGACGTAATTAGACACTCTCGAACATTGATTCACTTAATTTCCAAAGTTTTTTTTTTTTTGAAGTAGTATAAAATACCTTCTGTGTCTAATATTTTTTTATTATCAAATTAACGGACTACATAGATTATTACTACATACCTTACATACTCAGTCAAAATTCCCCTTTTTAAGAAATCTTTTTATTAAAATTACTATTTAAACCTCGAAACACTAACCTTGACGTATTTATATTTATTATTTTCATTCGATTATTTTTGTCTGCTCCTCTAATGAAAGTGTGTATTTAAGCAATAGAAGAATCCCCAAATAGAATTTTAACGGGAGAACAGATATTTCGCGACTATTTGCTGTCACTATTTCCTATGAGTCACAAACTCACTGGTTCAATATTATTTCAGCTGGAATCCTCAACGGAAAACATCTCATCTAAATTCAGTACACTGACCCTGATCTTAGGAGCCTGCATCATCGTTACACTACTGATATCTATAGCGCTATCAGTTTACCTTATAAAGACCAGGAAGAAGTATCGAATCCGTCGCGCAGCCATGAAGAGAAAGCGGCAGAGTGCTACAGACATCAACAATGGGCATAAGGACCAGTTTACTAATCTAAATACGAGTAAAGTTTGAAACGTAATGTGATCATGAGTCAAGATGAACTGTTTAAGAATGAAATCTAATTATTGTTTTTTTATGTTTTATTACGATTGTCGCATGGGGAGCGAATATTTGTAATTAAATGTCGCCCATAAGACGTGTAACAAGTAGTAGGAGAAATTTGAACATCAGTTAGTTAACTTTGTAGCTGATTTGGTAAAGCGACTGGGCGTTTAACCAGTAGTCGCGTGTTCGAGTACTGCCTAAGGTTAAAATTTTTCCTTTCTATTTACAATCCAAGTATTTTATTTCCAGCATAATAATGAGTTGATGATTCGGATGTAAGGACCAAAAATAGGACATTCAATGTTTGAACAAAAACGAACTACTGTATAAATTATGCTTGTATGATTGAAAAAATGTTATAATATTATTAGTAGCAGTGTATGAGTGCTTATACTTTATGTTAGAAGCATCACAAACTACGCGAATCGGTACAACTATGTCGCGTTAGAAAAAATAAATAAAAACAATTGAAGATAACATTAAGGCCGGTTAAAGTGCTCTACCGGCCGTCTGTCAAGAAAAATCAAAATCAACAATTCATTTATTTAAATTGGGCTACTAGGTAGCACTTTTTGTAGACAGTAACTCAAATCGCCCACCCTTCACCGCTTCCTAAGTGCTCTGCTGTGGCGAAGAAACGGCGCAACAAACTCCCCAGCAGGTTCAATTCATAAAAGCTATAATACTGGCCTGACCGTACGCACGCGTATATTGCTGCGCGTTGCGTACATAGAAACAAATGAGCGCGTCGTGAACGGAGTGTTTTGAGTCGGTGCAAGTCCGACATATCCTTACATCGTGTCCTCGGCGTGGGTTGAAGCCATTAGATTTTTCACCCCGTAACAAAAAAAAAAAGGAGTACGCACTGACGGTCGGTCAGGCACAGTAACCGGCCTTATAGAACGAATTTCATATAAGAAAAAAATCTAGTGTTGATGATACTGTCATGTTTACAATAACATATTAAAATTGGTGATGCGTCATTAGGGTGAGTCAAGTGCTTTTGTCCAAAGATAGAAAACTATAATGTAGTCTATAAGTTTTGTAATAAAACTATTTTGCAATAAACCGCGTAGCTTAGCAATGTAGATTGAATTCGTATTTAAGTTGTAAGTAAATAAGTTAGTTTACCCATAATATGGGAAAAGTCATTATTGTACGTAAAAGTATGTCATCATCACTTAAGGCCTTTTCACACATACGCAAATTAAATGTTATAAGTAGTCGAAGGCATATAACCAACGAATACTAAAACACTACTTAAATATTTAACAGCCCTTTAAACGTTCGAGCATCACTCAAATCTCCACTCACGTATTAAATTCGTATACTAACACTCTACTTATCACTTAATAGCGATGAAATGAAATGTTATATTGATTTGAGTGGCTTTCAATTTTAAAAGTGGTCGTACGGGGCTCCTTGTAATTTAAAAGTAGCAATTATTAATACTTTTGCTGATTACAAAAAAATGGATTTTAAGTACATAATCTATAGTTTGCCGTGTATGCATTTGGATGCGCTTTGTTAGATAAAAACTATTTTTGCGTCGTTACTGAACTAAGTTATTTGGCTAGTACTCGGTTTGATAAAAGTAAAACCGAATAATACTCGGTATTTAGTTACTCAGTTAGTCTAGTACTAAGCCAATTTCTAATTTCGAAGCAGTAAGGTTGATATTCGTAAATCGTAGTTTCCTTTGACGTGGCGACCATTTTATAGAAAGGGGTGAAATTATTGCAATACTTTGCACCTTAGGCTGGGTTTACACGGCATTTTTCAGCCTTAGGTACTGATTGATCGTGTTTGTGTGAGAGGGCATAGCGTTAGAATACTACCAGAGCTAAATTTAGTGACGGAAAGAACTGTTACTATTCAAATCAAAGGAATATATTTAATATTTATATTGTTTTCTAAGTTTTTTTAGGAAATAGCAACGTCTGTCGGTTGCTATTATTACAAGCTTAACAAGCAGTAAATCATAATCAGCACAGAATTTAGCTTAGCGTGAACCTAAATTAATTATAAATTAGTTGTAAGTTGTATAAAATGTTTTAATAAAATATTTATATGAAATACATGGTGTTATAATCTGAGCGGGTTGATAACGTTCCTTATTGTGGCCGAACCGTTCCACTTGCCTTTAACTAGCGCTTTCCAGTACAAATGCGGGAACACGCGCTTGTTAATCTGGTAGAATAGGCGACGCTCTTTAGACTGAAAACAAATGGACATTTATTTATTTATTGAAAAACGTAACCAAGTACCTCAAGTTTATGTTCAAGATTATTAGAGTATAATATTTAATACTGCCCGTTTTATTAGTTTTCTGTTAAAAAGCACAATTCCGAACTCTAAGCTAATAATATATTAATAAAACGAATGCACCAAATCTATATTAAAAATATTAGAACACGGTTTAAAAAAAAAATTAACAAAGAAATGTTTTGAAAATCTGACACCACCCGTTCGAAGCCGGGATGGGTTGTTTGTTTCTAATAATAATATTCAAAACCAATATTGTATTAAAATTACTCTCCTACTTTCTAGTTTTTAGAGCGAGCGAGAGGTCAAAGTAATTTAAAGACCACAAACCGTTTTATAGGGTTTTAGAATTGCAATAGGGATGTTTCCTGGGTATGAAAAGTTAACATCTATTTAGTCCGTCAGTTAGATAATAAAAAAATATTAGACACGTATTTTTTCTTTTATCAAAACAATAAAAAAATACAAAGATACACCGCTTTAAAGTTTCGGAGTGGGGCCTTATGACGCTACGCCTCGCTAAAGCGAGCGATCGTAGCGAGGAGTGACGTCACGCGTAAGTTCAGTTCTCTGTATTTTAATCATTTTTTGTTTGCAGGAAAAAAGAAAAAATACGTGTCCAATAAAATTCATTAATCTACAAGACGGACATAAAAAAAAATAGGAAACAGGCCCATTGCTTTACGGTAGAGATGTAAAGACGAGTTACCATATCTTATTTTTACAACTGAACAATTTGTCTTTAACGTCATTAAACCGCCTGTCATTTCATTCAAATACTATATCCTACATCTGTTTCATTAGAAAGAAAGAAATGTTTTTTTTAACGTTCGACCGCAATATTTCTGATCACACTCTTTGAGCGCTTTACTGAAGTATCTGTACCCTAGATATTCCTAAAGGACTTACTTGATCAAAAGGGAAGGTCTCGCATATCTTCTTCTCGTAGCCGAACTCTGCGAGGATGCCCTTCTTGTAAGACGTGATGAGGGGGCAGGCGCCGTACCCGTTGTACTTGGCTGAGGGCTTCTTGCCGGACATCACGTTGCTGAGATTCCGCTCCACTACGTAGCTTTGTGGGGCTGGTGGAGGAATATTATCAGTACAGACAGTTATTTACGGCTTCAGTAACAGAACAACTTAGAAGGTACATCCTCACCAACAGCGGCCGCAGTCTTGCTATTAGGTGTACAAGTACAGTCTCCTATCCCGAAGACGTTGGGAAAGCGCGTGTGCTGCAGGGTGTACAGGTCCACCTCCAGGAAGCCGGCCCCGTTGGTCAGCGCCTCGCACTGCTTCAGGCACTCTGGCGGCGACATCGGCGGCGTCACGTGCAACATATTGTAGGGGAAGGTTATCGTCTGAAAGAGGAGACTATTTATTTACCATCGATTTAATTCGGTCGATTTTCTTGATCAATGTGTATTTTTTAGTTAAACCCTAGTCCAAAGTGGATTTGGCTGATGCAATTCTCATTTAAAGAACCCTGGCAATGTTCTTAAACCTCATGATCTACTTAAATGTACAGCCACTAAAAGTAGCTGACAAATTTTATGTCCAACAGACTCGTCCAAAAAGACATCATCATAGACTTGAGGCATTTACCAGTATTGTTTTTATTCGTTGATATGAGAAATAATTTAAAGGTAATAATAATAACAAAACCTCTTTATTTTACACCAAGAAACAAATTGACGGAAAACAATATTAATAGCGGGTACAATGGGCTTATCACTAATTGTGATCTCTTCCAGGCAACCTATGCATGGATTGGAGTAAAGAAATGAAATCAGAGGTAGATGTAGGTGTAACTGATTTAAAGAATTGCGATTACTTTTAAAATAACTGAAAAGTCATATCAAATGAGGAAACCTAAAATGTATGTTTTAATGAATGCAGTCTAACGCGGTTTACTGCTGGGCATAGGCATTTCCCAAAATGCGAAAAACCAACCAGCCCTCCGCCTTCCGTATCAAGCAAAGTATAAATCAGATTTTTTTGAAAAGTGAGGTTTATTTTGATGTAACGGAAATTAAAACGACACAAATGCATTTTCTTTTGTTTAATTTCCTTTTGGTAATATATTACAAACGTGCAGTGCGATAGTTTAAAGTAAGTATCGACTGACCTCTTTCCCGATGCACATGAACGTAGCCCCCTGCGGCGTGACCTCGACCAGCTCGGCGCAGAAGTTGGGCACGATGTGTCGGTTCAAGGTCAATCTCCTCAAGGCTATCGCGTACTTCGGAACACCGAACAGTGTCTCCGCGCTCGTGTTGTATGTGATGCTAGTCTTTTTTAATATCTTTTTCTGAAAACGAGATTTTATTTAAATCTCTAAGAATAAAAATTACAATTCAATTATTGGGTTACAGTTTATAGGTTTGGTCTGTGGCTCCCAAATTTTTTTATGTGGCGATTAATTAGAAACTATAATGATTAGTATAAAACGAATTTGAACATAACTACTTTTCACTGTAGCTATGATATTCCTAAGACTTCTTTAAAGAATGATGTTAGCTTTTCTAAAACTTTTCAAAATGTTCTCTTCAACATCCTAAACTTTCATTTGGAAATTATGTCGAGAGACTTACCAATAGTGTAGAAGATAATTCAATTATGGCTCCAAAACAAATAAATTGCAAATTTTTTACATATAGGTAACCTTTCATAAGTAGATAATAATGTTTCTTTAGGTACCTACCTATTCTTATTGGTATAACATAGTTTTACAAAGCCTACCTCTTAATAAACATAGACATGATTATTTATATACGAACACTCATTCACAAAAGACTTTGTCCTCTCACATGACTGAAACAACTTTTTTCCTCGATTGCTTCACATTTTACCATACCTACCTCCATTTGTGGCATTACGGGAAGCCCATGTAGAAAGCTTGTAAATATTTACTATAAAATTTCCATTAGATCATTCATAATAATGTGAAATGAGAAATCCGGGCCTTAGTCAAATACCTACCTTTGCTCATGCAAGTAATTTGTGAACTGATGACTTATACTACGGTACATTCTTCCTTAATTGTAACTGGGTACCTAAACTCTACATTTTATTTTTAATTATGTATTGAATGCAGAAATTTCCCGGTTAACGGGGCACCCCTGTTAATGAACATCAAGGAAATAGTAAATTTGATATCTTTCAGGACCGTTCAGATAACATAAACCATAATTACATATTTTATCAATTATTTATCTATCTAAAAAAGATTATTAGTTTAGCCAGTGGAGGTACTAAGTAGCTATCAATTCCAATTAAGGGCATCGTGAAGCAAGAACTTATATTTCTATAAAGTATCTGATATTTTGCAAGCGAACAAAAAATTCTAGTCAAATCTGCTTCATATTTATTACACTTGTTATAAAGTTTACCTGTTTCTGCCTAGCCTTCTACCCAGCTAATTTTAACAAAATGTCCGCCTCAACCCACCTTCCTCCAATAATCGTGAGCTAGAAACATGATCTTCATGGAGGCTCCAGAGCACTTACCCCCTGGAGAGGGGAATGTAAAAAGCGCGTGACCTCCCGTGAACTGTTTGATGGTCTTCCAAGTCTTGCAGCAGTAGTCTGGAGAGTATATTGTAGAGACTGGGACCCTGGGATCGTCTAATGCTCTTTTGAGACCAGCTATCTAAGAATTCAAGCAGAGTTATTAGTTTGGTACATATTACGTAAGTTTAAAGGAAAACGGGTGTTGTAATACAGCGTCAGACGGAGGTGTGTCTGTTAGTTGAAAGATTTAAAATAAAAGTTTATTTTACCTATTGACTTTTGACAGCAAAAAATAAATGTGTTTACTTAGTTCGTTTTAGTAGAAACTAGCTGATCCAACACTTGTTGTCCTGTCAGTCTATAAAAAAATACTGTTGATGTTACATTTAATATTTTTTTTCGACATTTCCCGCGGATTTTTGGCTAATGTTCGTGCATACAAACCTAAATCAAATATGTATATTAGTCCAGTATTATATCATTATTTGGACATGGTATCTTTGTATTGACATAAGCAGCCACAAAACACCATCGGTTTGGTAAGTGCCTACCTGACTGAATCAAAATGTATTACGGTTATTTGTGGTGACACAACCTAATTAAGGAAATAACTTTCCCGTTTTAAATATTTAATTTTTCCTGTAATAATTACATGTTTATTACTGCTTGGTTAGTAATAGGTAAGTAAATAGGTATCTACATTAAGAAGGAGGGTATACTTTTTAGGTATTATGATAGAGAAACGAGTCCGAAAAAAAGACAAATTTATAGTGTTGAGGATAATATGAGAAACGAAGGAGATAGTTTTAAATTTACGGAAAGAAGGGACGATGGGAGGCCACAATCATAGTCTCTGCTATGTTTAATTACCGTATTTATTATAATTAAAACACTGTTAAGTAAATTTTTGTGCGATTATAACATCTGGATATTTATAAAATTATGTTGTGGGGAGATTTTAATGTTATCTGTTAGTTCCATCCAGACTCTACACAGGCTCTACACATTGCTCCGATCCCAAACGATTGGAGATAGGAATAAAAATCATACAAGAGTGATTATACTCACCTGGTCATAATCATTTTTGATCCCGATAGCCACAACCATGTATTCGTACTGTATTTTGTCCCCATTTCTGGTGTACACCATGTTTTCACAGGGATCAAAGTTTTGTGCTGCGTCACAGAGCCACGTGACTCCTCGGGGTAAGATCTTGGGGAGTGGTCGATGGGTCTGTTTCATCTTCATAATACCTGATGCTACTAGGGTGAAGGCAGGCTGGTAGTAGTGTATCTGAGAAATAAAGGAGAACTAAAGTTAATATTTTACTCTTTATTAAACTCTTAATCGTTTTAAAATTGTACGGTTAGATCTTTTAAACTACGCAACAAATTTTAATGCAGTTTTTTAGCAATAGATAGAGTGATCCAAGAGGAAGATACTTATGTGTATAATTCACAAATGTTTTTTCTACCCGTGCGAAGGCCCGGGCGGACGTTAGTGTTGTTAAATATATAGTTCATTTATGTAAACTTTATGCACACAAAAAAGAGTACAATGGCGGACTTAAAATTATCCTATTAGCTAGTTTCGTTTTGAAATGTTTAACTTATTAGAGCTTTGTTTCGTTAGATTATTTTTTTTGTAAGTTATTAATTAATGTGTCTGAGTACTAATCAAGATGTGGTTATTCTTGGCCTCTTGCACGACAAACCGTACTAGAACTATGATATAGGGACTAATTATGCGTTTTCTGTTTGCTAGCGCCTTATATCCCGGTAGTAACCTACAGCTTGGCATTTGCTACCATATATTTAGAACTGATTTATTAGCACTTTAGTCTTACTCTAATAAAACGAGATTATTTTTTATTATTTGTTACGCGTTAACGCGGTGAGGTTGAAAATTTTTCCTATCTACTATTTGTATTTATTAACTTTTAAACTATCTTTTTTTCTTTTTATAAAATACGACTCCCGCACTAAGGAATTTAATCCTTGTGTCGCGGGGGGTTTCACAAACATTCAAATCACATGCACAAAGAACACCCAGACTTGGAACAAGCATTTGTGGATCACACAAATGCTTGTCCCATGCGGGGATCGAACCCGCGGCACGTGGCACACAGAGGTAATTGGCGTGGTGACCTATACCACTCGGCTATCCATGCAGACAATCGTGCAGTCATATCACACTGCATATTTATAAGCGACCACGGCCGGTGTAACCTGGTCGAAACGTCAAGCGAAAAGGTATTTATAAATGTTTCGCGCTAATTCCCGTTTATTAAAATAGTATCATTTGTATTTAATTAAAAACTGTATTATTTTATTGGCGGGAAACTATTAAAACTACATCTTTTTTTAACTAGAGCTGTCCGCCTACTTGACAAGGGCCTCCCTCTCATCTATTTACTTTCAAGTCTACCAACATATTTTTTTTACATTAAAACACATATTATATATTATTTAATATGCATTACTTTAGAGGGCTCCAGCAAGATGATGCACTTCTTGGGCAGCTTCCGCGAGAACCGCCATGCAATGCTGCAGCCGCCAGCCCCGCCTCCCACTACAAGCAGCTTGCATCTATTACAGCATACGGAGTGGTATATAATATTAATAATATCTTGGGACAACTCACACACGGTCATCTGATCCCAAACTAGGCAGAGCCTGTATTATGGCAAACAGACAACTGATAAACTTACTTATATATTTTTAAATACACACATATTATAAATAATTTACACCCAGACACAGAACAAATCATGCTCATTACACAAAGATTTGTCTTCGGTGAGGATCGAACCCACGACCTCCGGTTAAGCAGTCAGGGTTACTAACCACTAGACCAACAAGCCCGTCGACAATATATAAAACATTTTGTATTATAAGTGACAGGTGTCCTAATTATTACTGAAAGTGGATTGATAGATGTAAAAAAATAATAATTACTAAACACTATACTTAGCATCTATCTTTTCTATTATATGACAGACTCTCTCGGTGAGCTGTGATATTATCTATCTTAGAGCGGATTTATCCAACGCCGGATATTATTTATTCGCAAATTAAAATTGACGTCTTACACAGTTTCTATAGAAGAACTGTATAAAATAAATTTAATACATAAATACAAAATTATTCCTCGAATAAAATTATCTGGCGTTGGAAAAACCGCCCTTAGCTAATCAAGAAATTCAAGTCATACCACCTTAATTTCTCGATCAGCTAGACCTTTTTTGTGACTTTTAACGACTTTTTTAATATTACCATACATTCAAATTAAACTATACAAAATACTTAAAGACGAAAGATTTATTACGACATCTTTTTCCACGAGGCTCCAACTAAAATGTTCAAAATACGATAGGGATGTACTTGCCAAAATTTGGCACTAGAATTCACGTTCTACATATAATATAAGACAAAGCAAAAAGCCAATAATTAATTACACATACAAAAAGAAACTAACTTCAATAAATTTTAAATGGGACCACCTCTGAGGTACATACACCTAATGATGACAAAAAGAATTTTTGAAATTGATCCATAAATTGCCGGAGGTAACGCAAAACAAACATACAAAAAAGAAACCTTCAAATTGAGACTCTTTAAAAGTTGGTTAAAAATCCTACTATAAACCTCTAGTACTACTGCTAGCTACTACTATTTACTGGGAATACTACTTAGTACTTACTTATATGTTTTCTTAGTTCCACATTGCCATCGGACCGCTTGCTTCGTGTTAAGAGCGAGTCTCTTGAAGACAACACTCATTTGTTACATTAAAATATAAATTTTATAAAATTATATCATGTTTTTATTTACACTTGGAAATTTCATATTTTTGAGAGACCAACTAGATTGTGCGATGTACCGTAGAACTTCGATAGACTGTACAAGAGGTAGGTACATATATCAACCGCTATGTTTGATGATGTTGCTGTGGCAGTATTTGAATATAACATAGTTAGAAAACATAAATTATAGGTGTGGCCTGAATATTTTGCCGAATATCAACAGTCACCCCTAACTTATGTTATCTAACAATGTTTTGTGAAAAACTGGCGCTGTAGACACGGCTTATGTACAAAGAAACATAGATGTACAGTTTAATAATAAATTAATTAAAACATTCAGGGATAAGCTTTGAAGTTCAGTTCTCTTCTAAAATCATGCAAAAATTTCTTTATAAATTTTTTAATATAAATTTGCTTCGTCCAACCGAACTGCAATAAATTGAGGTGAATAGGAGGTTAAATAATACTCTAAATAATAATAAAAAATTGTATACTTAACATTTATAACAATATAACTGATGTATAAGATACATTATTTACATAAACGAATCCCAAGAGTTAACGTTAAACAAATCAATCGATTTATTTAATACAACTATACTTACAATATAAATAGATACATTTTGTAAAAAAATATTGAGAAATATACATTTTTATTTTAACGTATACAACAATAAACCCATAATTGTCATTATAAATCAAATAATTGTAACTGTTCTTAAAAACAATTAAAATTGAAACATTGTTGAATTAAAAAATTCGGTAAACTCGACTTTATATATATTGGAATAGCTGCTACATAACAAAACATTAGTAAATTGGAACTAGGGAACGAATTCAAAGTATACACAACATGCTTTTGTGTTTTATCGTGTTAGAGATAGTTTTTTTTTTGTTACAGCACCATACATATTACATCAAATTCTTTAGTAGAAAAAAAACTACAGAAAATTTATTAATTTCGGGCTAAAATCATACCAAATGGAACCAAGAGCCTGCGGCAAGGAAAGCCTTGCCATTATCGCTTAACTAACGACAATTTAGTAAAGCGAACGGTATTTATATCTATTGGTTTTTTTTCATGCAGTTAATACTAATTTGAGGCATAAAAATGTAATTCGTTGACTATCTCAATGTCACTTATAAACAAAAGTTGGACCAACAGTAAGATCAAAACGTGTTGGTATAAATCCGAGTTATTTTTTAATCATAATAAAACTCTTATGTTCAATAACAAACAAACCTGATCGCGCTACAGATTTCATACAAAAATATTAAACAATTCAATCATAATATACTTCATTTCTGGATCTTCGTTCTTATAAATAGCTGTTATTCTTACCAATACAGGATTACTATAACATAGTAAACATTAGTTTAGTAGTTCGACATCTATAAACGCAAAATGGCCTTCTCCCGATTTCCCTACCGGAGATAGAAATTTGACATGAGCTCTATACATATTTTTTTAAATTGCTATTTTCAGTAGGTAAATCTAGAGATGGATTACTTTTAAAAACGGCCGTTGTAAGGATGAATTTAATAGATGATTTCATCATAAGGAAGTATCATACGCAAAAATTCAACTCTTCTTCAATACTTTAAGAGTTTTTTTTTAAGCTTAGTACGCAGTACATCAAAGTATAGTGCGTCTAATGCTGTCTAAGACTTTTTTACAAAAAGAGTACCATGAAAGTTTTAATGTTGCTAATTGCACTAGTACGCAGTACGCCAGTGCGCAGCATGCCAATAGGCAGTACGCCAGTACGCAGTACGCCAGTGCGCAATACAAAAATACGTAGTCGTTCATAGATGTCGTGGTGTAATATATCATGTTTACATTCAGTCCCGGAATGGGTTTAACATTTTCCTCACGAACTCAGGACCATGGTAGTAACCTTTGAGCATGGCGTGCCAGTATAAGAACGGGAACAGATCCCTCTTCATGTAGTAAGCTATATGGCTCTCTTTTGACTGGAAAGATGAGACAAAAATATATTATAAAACATAAATGAATAAAAAATTAGCTATGGCCTTTTCTAATTAAATTGAAAACAATGAGCATTAGAAAAGTTTGATTGGGCAGAAAAGTATTTGTACAAACAATACCTTAACTCATAAAATAAATTGCTTTCTAAAAAACCATGATATTGTCGTTGATATTGAATTTAAGTATGGGAAGTGTAAACATTCAAAATTTAACTTTATTTCAGTGTAAATAGAATTTAAACTCGAATGCTACACAATACTAACGTATCCTTCAAAATAAAGAGAAAAATATATTTTTAACTAGAAACCAATCCAAAGTAATATATTACATTTATTCCCTGTTTAACCTAGCAACAAGAGCCCACCCTACCTGATCAAAAGGTATGGTGTCTCTCGGAACACCATGGAACTGGTACTCGGCAAGTATGCACGTGTCGTATGACGTCAGCGGCGGACACACCCCGTACCCGTTGTACTTCTCCTTAAGGCTGTCCCATCTATAGCTACGATAGTTCATGTTACCTGATCAAAAAATATGGTCTTTCTCGGCACACCATCCTACAGGAACTCGGTGTGTATGCACGTGTTTTATGACGTCAGCAGCGGACGCGCCCCGTACTCGTTGTACTTCTCTTTAAGGCAGTCCTATTGCTGCCGGAGGTGCGCAAGGGATAGGACCGGGGGGTTTTTGTAGTCGATGCGAGTCAGACATATCCCCACCCCGTTCCCCCGGCGTAGGCTAAAGTCATTACCTTTTCACCCCGACCAGAATAAAAATAAATAACTGTCCTATCTATAGCTATAGTTCACATTACCTGATCAAAAGGCAAGGTCTCCCTCGGAACACCATTGTATATGAACTCGGCGAGTATGCACGTGTTATATGACGTCACCAGCGGACACGCCCCGTACCCGTTGTACTTCTCCTTAGGACTGTCCTTTTGCATCGTACTGAGGAGGTTTAATTCTAGAACGTAGCATTGCTTCGCTGTGGGAGAATGTAGATATAAGTTCGTATAACTCCATCGATTTTTTAGTCTAGGTAAGCTCTCTTCTAGCTTTAACTACTAAACCTTAAAAGAAATGTAAAATAAAATTTAAAACTAACATTTTATTATATGTATTATATACAAAAAAGCCACTTAATATTACATAATTGAACAAGACGAACAGACATTAATTCTTTAGCTAAACTGTTTAAGTTTTAGACAAATTAATATTTCATCTAAGTACCCTACATTTTTGATAGTGTTAACTATAATTTTAACGATTTTAAAATTCTAGGAACTGGTAGATTACCAAGAACAAAAAGTCCTTAATTAGTATGCTTGTTCTTCTCATCATCTCATACCAGAAAAAACTAACTATTTAAATGTACCTGAAAGATTAGATGTATCTCTTACCGACAGCAGCAGCAGTTTTACTATTCGGCGTATTGAGACAGTCCCCGATGCCATATATATTGGGGTATCTTGTGTGTTGTAGCGTGTACTTGTCAACGTCCAGATAGCCGGTGTTGTCCGATATGCAGGCGTTCTCACGGAGGAACTTCGGCGGCCTCATGGGAGGCGCAACGTGGAGCATATCGTATGGTTCTACAATATCCTAGAAAACAAATCAAGACATACAGAAAAAATGTAAAAAAAAATTGTGAATCTCCTTCTTTTAAAGTCGGTTAAAAATGAACAGTTAACTTCACAACAGTAACGAAGAAATGTAAGATTTAGTTTCAATTGAATTCGTTAAGAATATAAATGCACATATATTTCCTTACCACCTGCATTATTATTTACAAAATTGACTTTTTATAGTTAACCCAGCTCTTACCTTCTCTTCATCGTCTTTATTATAAAACACGGCTTCTTTCTTTTCAGCTCTCACAGCTTTCAACACCGTCTTGTATCTGACGTCGATTCTCTTGCGTTTGGCCACCTTTTCTAACTCGATGGCATACTTCTTGACCCCAAATATCACCGGTAAGCAGGTGTTGTAGATAATGCGCGATTTTGAACGGACTTTCGTCTGTGGACAAAATATTTTATATTTTAAGTTAGATTTTTATTGTGAGCTTACCAATAGCACAGAATAATTAACGGAGAAATGGACAACTACGCGAAAAAAACAATTGCGACTAGCAGCGACGCATCTCGTGCCTAAAGCAGTATTTATCTAAAGGCGTCAGAACAGAGCGAGAATTCTCTTCTCACGCGGCTAACAGCAACCTACTGCCATTTGCCTGCCCAGGAGGCGTGCCGGCCGAACGTTAACATCTTATGAAGGGTCAGATCCGTTCTTTGAGAGAATCCTGCGATTCTCTCATTATAGGACTCATGCGATAATACATTCAGGAAAAATACTCTTACCCCGCTAACACATTGTAATGATGCCAATTCATTTAAAACAAATAATTAATTATAAACCGACGACCTCCGTGGTCGAGTGGCGTACACACCGGTTTTCAAGGTGTCGCCTGCTCTGATGTTCCGTTTCGATTCCCGGACGGGTCAATGTAGAAAACTACTTTTCTACATTGTCGCGGGTCTGGGTGTTTTGGTACCTTCGTTGTCCCTGATTCCATAACACAAGTGCTTTAGCTACTTACTTTGGGTTCAGAGCAATGTATGTGATGTCCACATTTATATTTATTTAAACCTACATACATGAACAGTATTGTAATAACCTTGAAAATACTTAAGTACGGACGGAGGTACTTATTTCGAATAATAAAAACGTTTACGTCACTTTACGTGCACAAACATGCATACATTTATTAGTGTTAAGAGAATTATAGGTCTGACTTTTCTTTAGTCTAAGAACATAATTCCCGATCTTTACCTATTTGGGAGAGCGCCATGACAGTTAAAATTTACACTAGTTAAAACACATCACCTCAAGATGTCAGGTTTCATTTTGCAAATAAATAAATAAATAATAAATAAATGTGGACAACATCACATACATTGGTCTGAACCCAAAGTAAGTAGCTAAAGCACTTGTGTTATGGAATTAAGAAAAAACGAAGGTACCACAAACACCAAGACCCGTGACAATGTAGGAAAGTGGTTTTCTACATTGACCTGGCCGAGGATCGAACCCGGGACCTCAGAGCTGGCGACACCTTGATAACCGGTGTGTAAGCCACTCGACCACGGAGGTCGTCGTATGAATGTATATAAGTTCGGTGACAATACAATAATATGGTGCTTTGGGCTGGTCTGTTGAATTCAGCAGGTGGCCATAGAAACACTGAAACTAATCTACGCAATCCTATCGTGTTTGGTCTCTTTTAATTTGTCTTCACTAGTTCTGCAAGCCTTGCTGATTAAAAAATTGTGTTTCAAATTAAAAATACATTTTAATAAAAACTTTTTTTCCTTTTATTCCTAACCTCTAAGTGCCTACATTTGTAATTTGAAAAAAACAGCGAGTAGTATGTAGCAATAATTATAAAACTAATATCAGGTGAAACATTGCCTGCATTGTTTGCAGTAAGTAAACTGTTTAATTAAGAGTATGTTTTATTATGAGGCATAATGAACGATTGAATGGCTTGTATATACAATAAAAACGCTTTGCACACACTTTGACGTTCATTGATGGTACAACATTGTTGAATACGACCTCTTTCCCTTGGTCACGCCAAAACTTACGAACGACTGCACTAAATAAAATTATTTTTATAATATGTTCTATTGTAAGGACAAGGCTTTTACAAAAGAAAATTAAAAAATAATGGACATGTTATGAAAGCCTCACACCACCCGTGAAAAAAAACTACTGAATAGTATCGATATCTGAACAGTATCGATATCTGAATAGTATCGATATCTGAATAGTATCGATATCTGAATAGTATCGATATCTGAATAGTATCGATATCTGAATAGTATCGATATCGGTAAAGTATGGATATCTGAATAGTATCGTAGTAAAATCAGGTGAAACATTGCCTGCATTCATTGTACAACAGCAGTACTCTTAATTAAACAGTTTACTTACAAAACTGATTAATTAATAGTACTGCTGTTGTGTCGTAACAGGCTGTTTACGGAACTCAATGAACTGGCATTATATACAATCAGTGCTAAAGAATACATCCTTTTGACTTATGCAATTCTTCGCAATACTACTGCAGAACTTGTTACCAAAGGAGTCAATTTCATTTGGGTAGTACTTAATCTATACTAATATTATAAAGCTGAAGAGTTTGTTTGTTTGTTTGTTTGTTTGAACGCGCTAATCTCAGGAACTACTGGTTCGAATTGAAAAATTCTTTTTGTATTGGATAGTCCGTTTATTGAGGAAGGCTATAGGCTATATAACATCACGCTACGACCAATAGGAGCGGAGCATAAATGAAAAATGTTGCAAAAATGAAAAACCGTTGAAACTAAAACACGCGAACAAAGTCGCGGGGGACAGCTAGTGGGTAAATATACACAGCACATGTGCTATTATAACAGTATTTTACCTAATTGGTTTTTGGTTATGTAAAACCATAAAAAATACGTGTCTCATATTTTTTATAAATTAAAATTTTACATTAAAAACACTTAATCAACATCTCTATTATGACATAACTCATACAATTTACGTAACCCTAAATATCTGTGCTTCTGAATACCTAATTCACCTATAAACAGGAAAACTGAGGCATTATAAACGATTGAATGGCTTGTATATACAATAGAACGCTAACACACACTTAGACGTTCATTGATGGTTCAATATTGTTTAGAACGACCTCTTCAGTGCGGATGCAGAAGTGACCAACCATTGTACGGGAAAACAATAACAAGTTTGTTGTTTCTGACACGCTCTATATGCAAACCTATCGATCTTTGACATTTATTGCGACTATAAAATATGGTACTAAATTGTACTGTATTTGAATTATGGATTGCTAATAAAGAATTGTATTCAGTATTGAGTATAATAAGTTTCGTGAGGAGTATTCATATTTTTTTAAAACCAAACTAGTTGCGGCGGTGGTGTCGCGAGTCCAACAGTTCGACTCGCGTCACCACCGCCGCCGCGTCAGCTCCTATGAGAACTAGCCAAGTCAGACCTTAGGCTACAATATATTATCCTAAGTTATAAGAAGAAATGATATTTTATGTTGATATAAATAAATTTCAGGACTGACCATTGAACTTGGCACCCATTATTTAGATCTCACTTCTTTTGTCGTTGAAGTCAACAACCAAGGCATATATCATAATATTGAACTTGGCTCTCATTTTACATTTATGTCTTTGATGGGATCAATAAATAACTCAACTCAACCTACTTTGGTCCTAATTTAGTTCACTGCTCGACAACGGCCGCACTTAAAAAATGGGACAGTAACACCCGTTCCTGCACCATCCGCATCCATTGCGAGCCAGGTACCTCTTTCATGTCATACTTTTTTAATGTAAACTTAAACTAAAATCCACAATTCATGAATATTGGGCTAAAACAACTACAGAGTGGGTCCCACACAAAGTTAAACGTCATCGCGGCAGACCGAAAAGAAGGTGGAGAGACCGACTTGCCTCCTACCGAAAGGACTGGCCCATCCTAGCTCAGGGCGTGGAAGAGGGAGAGGGAGACCTTTGCCCTGCAGTGGGACAATACGGGCTTATTAGATTAGATCATTAACATTTGATTCAGAATTGTTGTTGTATTGTTGTATCTTGGAACAACTAACACACGGTCATCTGATCCCAAACTAGGCAGAGCCTGTATTATGGCAACCAGACAACTGATAAACATACTTATATATTGCTAAATACATACATATTATAGATAAATTACACCCTGACACAGAACTAATGATCATGCTCATCACACAAAGATTTGTCCTGGGTGGGAATCGAACCCACGACCTCCGGTTCAGCAGTCAGGATCACAAACCACTAGACCAACAACACAAGGCCAGTCAAATATTGAATTTCAAAGTTAAAAATTTAAAGAATGTCAATATATTACGAAAATGTGAAGGTTGAAATAAATCATACCCTTTCCAAATAAGACTCGGCTAAATATGCAATCTTCTGCGGCGCTCCGGGACATTTAATCTGCGTGTTTGGGTACGTGAACACCATGTTCCCACCCTTGAAGTTTCTTAAGTCATTGAACGTCTTCTCGCAGTATTCGTGCGCGAATATCGTTGATACCCCACTGTGTTTGTCTTCCAAAGCTTCATAGAGTCCAGGTACCTTTATTAAAATAGAAACAACAGTGTTAATTAATCTATACAAATATTATAAATGCGAAAGTAATTCTGTCTGTCTGTCACGCTTTCACAACTAAACCGCTGAACCGATTTTAATGAAACTTGGTATTAGGACTATTAGGTAAGCTTGGATCCTGAGAAAGGGCATAGGTTACTTTTTGCCGCGATAACTGACACCCACACGGGCGGAGCCGCGGGCTAGGATATAGCCTAGTACATAATTTGGGCAGGCTAGAGTTATACCTAGCCCCGCCGAGCATGCTTTAGCGAACCCGGGACTCCGGCAAAGGCAAGGACGGGACCGAGATGTTTTTAGTCGGTGCAAGTCCGACATATCCCCACGTCGTGCCCTCGGCGTGGGTTGAAGTAATTAGATATTAGCCAGTAACAAAAAAAAATGAAAGGCTAGAGCTATACCCAAAATCTAAGTCATTTATTCTGTAATATACTTTTTACACTATAAAAATACACAGCGAGTAAAATGTGCTTCTGAATGCTATAATACTTATTATGAAATACTAAAACTATTTCCTTCTGCGAATCTTTGACTAGTTCGACGAAATGGAAATATAGAATTGTGATTCAGTGGCAATAGGGTAAGTACTGGCAGCTGAGTAATGTTAGGTAACCTTTAGACTTAGGTACTCAACATAGTTATTTACAAAATAATAATTACGTTTCTAGAGTTTGTGCAAAAAGAGAACCGTCGCGTCGTGGCGTAAAATACAACTAACCTTACGATAACATTAAAATCATTCCATAAAAGAATTATCAAGACGGCATCAGAAAAGATTATCTATACTTTAATATTATAAAGCTGAAGAGTTTGTTTGTTTGTTTGTTTGTTTGAACGCGCTAGTCTCAAGAACTACTGGTTCGAATTGAATAATTATTTTTGTATTGGATAGTCCGTTTATTGAGGAAGGCTATAGGCTATATAACATCACGCTACGACCAATAGGAGCGGAGCATAAATGAAAAATGTTGCAATATTGATAGGCTCTCTTTCAGCACAGACTCTACGGTAGTTATACAAGTTATACTTCTTAGAGAAGGTAAACTTCATATCAAAAAACATTCAGTAGAATATATATCACCCATAGAGTAAACATAGACAAGAATAGACGGTTCGTAACGCTAGTAGCTGTGAAAATCGCTTATCCACTCAAATATCAAATTTCTTTTGCAGGAATAAATTTCTTTAAGAAATAAGAAGTTACTTTAAATCCTATTGCCCTTGTGTTGTGTCCTATAAAACTCTAATTGTGTACATAATTTTTAAATTAATTAACTAAAGGAAATACCTTTTTATAATCATTATCAATTCCAACAGCAATGATGAGGTATTCGTAGTAGATATCGTGTCCTTCCTTAGTCTTGACTAGATTCTCTCCGGGGACGACTTTCTCAGCGTAGTCCTGCAACCACTTAGCCTTCTTCGGGAGCACATCAGCCTCTAGTCTCCGCGTATAGTCGAGTTTGAAGACACCAGCGCCTACCAACGTCCACAAGGGCTGGTAGAAATGGTCCTGTGAACGAATTATTACTGTTAAATACAGAAGCTTAGAAAGATTTTTTTTTTAAAGATTACTAGCAATGTGGGTGGAATTCACATTACTAGCAATCTTGTTCACCCCTCCAACTAAGCTAAATACGCTTATGTCTGGAGTGGGTTCACGTCAATAGAGCAATGGGTGGGTTCGAACCTGCGACCTCTCGATCGCAAGGCAGTCAGCCTAACCATTAGGCTATTGCCACTTTAACTATGAATGAATCCCGATACTATGAGGCATTATGAACGATTGAATGGCTTGTGAATACAATAAAAACGCTATGCACACACTTTGATGTTCATTGATGGTTCAATATTGTTCGGAACGACCTCTTTCCCTTGGTCACGCCATAACCTTCGAACGACTGCACCAAATCTTTATAATTCTTTTTTATGATAATTATGTTCCATTGTAAGGAAATTTTTTTTATAAAAGAAAATTAAAAAACCTTTGGAAATGTTATGAAAACCTCACACCACCCGTGCGAGGCCGGGGCGGGCAGCTAGTTTTATATAAAAATCGTTTTGAACAGTATGGATTCCGAATTGATATTTTCTGAAAATTGTGAAATATTTTAAAGACTCTCTAACCAGGGAATTTTACATCCATTGCATAACTTTTTAAAGCGTACATTTCATTCATCACTATAATTTAGCAACGCTATTACAAAAAAACCAAAATATCTTATCATATCATTGCAGAGTAGGTACAGAGATTATCACGGTTTCGTTTGGATAGAAGCTCAAGTATTCAAAACAATTTTATAAAGAAACAAGATTTTATAAATAACTAATAATGTTTAAAAAACAAGTAGGTTATGTATCTGAAAGTTATGAGATAAAATTATACGTTGATAATGTTTTATAAATAGCATGTGTTATACATAATGTGCACAATAACATTGGCAGCGAGGTACGGCGATGCATTTGAGTAGCACTCAAACAGTTATTGTTGTGAAATGGAATACAACTTGTTCGTCTAATGCCAGTCACTCACATTCGCACGAATACGCAAACCCACAAGTGTAACCCCGGCAATCACATGCGCGCAAACATTCGATCAAAGTTCGCGAGCTTTGATGTCTGTTAAAAAGCCGACACAGCTTGGAAAACCACGAATGCAGCGAAAACTGCATAATTATTTGCAAATGTAGTCCTACACTTGTGAGTTTGCGTAATCGTGCGAATGTGAGTGACCAGCGTGTCGATTAATTGGGATTTTTGGATCAACAGATACTTAGCCCCGCATACAATATCTATCTAACTTGATAATAGCAATACCTATTTGTATATTTCAGATTCATGTTTAAAAAACAAAATGCGGACATGATATAGCTATATATTTTGAGAACGCAAAAAAGGAGGAAGCTCGCAATCAATGTATGTTTTTATGCTTCATAGAATATCTCACAACTTAGCTATAAAAATAATATATCTTGTAGTAATTTTAAATCATATAACGAATTTAATGGTTTACAATTTTTTAAATTAAATAAGAAGACTTTTTTTGGAGCCTATGTTAGATCCCACAACCTCCCTTTTTTCTTTCAGATCTCTCTGTCTTTTGCGATTTGCAGCCACCTGACCGTGGGCAAAGATCGTCTCTGGACACCGGAAGAAGGACATCACCGTCAAGGTCGACCACGGCGAAGGTGGTGTGATGATCTCGTCAGAATTTATAATAGAGAGCTGATTTTAAAAAGAGGTTGTTTAATTAATTAGTCTTTGAGAACCTTTGTTGATATTATATCTGTGGTTTACAAGAAAGAAGGTTATTTTATATAACACTTTCTATATAGATTCTTAAACTATAATTTATTCTGCCTATTGTTTTTCCCTATACCTAAGCGTTATTATAACGGACGGGCAATAACCTGTGGCCTTGGCCTTCTGAAGCATATGGTTACGAAGCATGATATTCACATTCAGAGAATTATGTCAGCTTCTTTGTTTCCTTCCTTATTATATTTATTTTAATTGCCTTATAAAATACAGCAGTAGGTATTGCTTAAGACAACTTTCTTTAAAGCAGGAAAAATAGTCTACTTATAGTCAGGTCAAATAGTATTAGAAAAATAAAGAAAAAAATACAATATTTCCCGCGGATTTTTGCAAATATTCGTTTAATACAAACCTAGTCCCGTTCAAAACAAAAACAAAACTTTAAAAATCAGGTATATCGGTCGAGCCGTTCTTAAGTGAATCTCCGTCGTATATGTGGCAAATTGGCAACTGGTTTTTGTTTATATAGGTAGATATATAATATAAATAGATTAGGCTAATATATAGCACTTTAAGAGTAACAAGTTACCTAATAGACAACACTCACAGACTGATTTGCTGACTCGCAAAAAATGACAGCGTGCTGCTGGGGAGTTTGTTGCGCCGTTTCTTCTACACAGCCAGAGCACTTAGGAAGCGGTGAAGGGTGGGCGAATCAGGGTGCTGTCCATTGTATTGACGTTCTTAAAGTGCTACTTTGTAGCCTAGTTGGAATAAATGAGTTTTTGATTTTGATTTGAAAACCAATTCCTCTTATCCCAGGTTGCTTTTAGGATATTTTTGACAATTTCCTACAGTCTTACCCAATTATAGATCTAGTTACTTTAGTTATTAAAGTGAATTTTGGGAAGCCCGAATATAGATATGGTTAAGGGAAAACTACTTAATGAAATATCTTAAGTGATGCGATTCACCCTAAATAGTATTGTAAATATCTATATACATATAAGTATTTGACGACCTCCGTGGTCGAGTGGCGTACACACCGGTTTTCACCTGCTCTGAGGTCCCGGCCGGGTCAATGTAGAAAATCCCTTTTCTACATTGTCTCGGGTCTGGGTGTTTGTGGTACCTTCGTTGTCTTTGAATTCTATAACACAAGTGCTTTAGCTACTTACTTTGGGTTCAGAGCAATGCATGTGATGTTGTCCACATATATTTTCAAAAAAAACTATATATACTTAGGTATTATATTGTGGTTTATGTCATTCAGTAGCTGATGATGTAATGTGGCAGGTTCAATTCATTACAAGAGGATATTTATTATCCATTGTTTGTGAGATTAATCACTAATTCAAGATAAGCGGGGATTCACTTTAATAGGTGTTTTAGTATACTTTGATAAACCTGCACACCTATTCTTGATTGCAACATGCAATAAGTTATTGAGAATTAAATACCTATATGCAATAATCAAAATTACTGTACAGGGTCCGTCGCAATTTATTTTAATTAACATGGATAGAGAATACATTACGGATATTAATCTTCGTTCCGGTATATATTATTATGTTAGAATAATTAAAAAAGAAGTTATCTTTTAGAATTTAAAATTTAAAGAAGTTATTAACGAGGAAACTACATTTAAAAATAAGTCAAGTACTTAAGAACTTAATTCTTTATTGTACACATAACACATAAAAACAGTAATAAAATAATAAATTTTATGTACATAGGCGAGCTTAACTCAAAATTGAGTTCTCTAACAGCAAACCTTTGAGTGTACTTAGTAGCACTTAAATAATACGTATGTGCCAAGGTATAAATCTTTACTTAATATTATAAATTCGTAATTCGACCACTTAAACTCAAACACACTATTTCCATCCTATGTTTAGATAAGGCCTTACTACCTATATTAAATTATTAATTGATTCAGGAATTTTAATATCATTAATTGCTTTATAACTATATTACTATTTTAATACAACTTATTTCTATTTGTATTAACTATTTCCGTAGGAGGATAAATTGGAGCGTTACTGCTCACTTGAATGAAATGTTAAGCAATTAATAAAATACTTGTATATAATACCAATTAAACAAATTCGTTAATTAATTAAGAAATACGGTAAAGTTATGTTTGAAACTTAATGCAAGCTTTTACCTAATAGTGATGTGGGATAACCTCGGTAGAAGAAACTTATTTTGAAATAAAACTACTTTGAACGAATTCTATCGCGGTTTGTATTTAGATTTTAGATCGCGATAAAATCCGTTCAAAGTAGTTTTATTTCAATGTCTAATATTCGCGTAAACCTCAGAAAGGAATATCTTCTTTTGAAAAAGAGATGACATTGGACTATTTAACGAAATTAAAAGTGCCGAGTATGTGTTTAGAAATATGTAAAATACTTATAAGAAAATATCGAGAAAAGCTATGCAAGAAGGCATATATTCAGCAGTGGACCCAAACATGCTGTGAAGAAGAAGACTACCGTAGAATAGTAATAATTAATGTACATCAAATCGATTAAATAAATATCGATTACATTGTGGATTACGTGTGACGCAATAGTCCTCAGTCTCGGCAGAAAGCCGGTGAATCGGGAGTCGCGTCGGGCAGGGACACACTGTCCTTGGATAACCCACTCCTGAGTTTGATTTGCTTCATCAACTTAGTGTTCCCTTATTTTGCAAAAAGCAATAAAAACATGCCTAATATTATTTTATTATGTAACTGAAGAACTAATTACATTTTGACTTTCTATGGCAAGTCATCTATCGCATTGTCTTTGTAATAGTTGTATATAATTTTATAGATACCTTATTTGGTTCAAGAACAATTACAGCATCTTTTGGGAATCTCCTGGCAAACTTGGCAGCCATAGTGCAGCCCCCAGAACCGCCACCCACCACTAGGACTTTGCATCTGGAAAGAGGAGAAAAATAATTAAGTATAAATAAATTTATCAACAATCATAAATTATCCGGATATCTTATTATATATAATTATTGTTCAATTACGGCTTATATTAAAGCTACATAGATGATTTTATATAACTTTTTAAACACAAATTGTATGGAACATTAGCGAAATTCTATCCTAAATAGGAAAAACTGTACATGGTGGATAGGTAATTCATTCTCCTCAAACAGTTAACTCAAGATAAATATAAATTTTATATGTGCATATTATTCGCGCATATACTGCATATTGCAGAAGTATTAATCCTTTTATACTATAACATTAACAAGTAATTTCGTATGTAGGTATAGATAGCTTTAAATAAAATTACAGCATAAAACCATAATTACTAAAACTAACAAATATTTAAATAAACAATCATTTTATTTGATTCAGATGGTATGCCCAAACCTGTGCCCTTACTCCTCAAATTATTTTTTATTCTAATTCAACAACAATTCCAATGCAAAATTGATATTAGTTCAGCAGGCAAGTCATGCAGTTTTCTTGAAAAAAAAAATTGTCAATGGAAGAAACTGACTGGAATCTAAACAATGAGAGTATTTTTATTGTACTGTGTGCCTGCTAAATGAATAAAAATTTTGCTTTGGCGTTGTTTTAGAATTAAAATAAAATTAAAGAGTAAGGGCACTGTAGGAAAATAAAGTTAATTTAGTATAAAATTGAATTAATATCAAGAAATAACATTAAAGTATATATAAGAATGTGTCAAAAAGATATATCTGATAACACATTATTAATAGCAAGCATCCAGTGCATTACACCCATTCAATGTCAAAAATAACTAAAAACCATGATAATAGACTTTACAGCATTAGAAATAAGGATCAAAATTACTAATATTGTTTAGTATGTTTACATGTTTCTAGAATATAATGTTTGTTAGTAAATTGAAACATAATATTATTTTAAGCCTTTCTTCTATTGCCAAGCCTTTTTTTATTTATGAGTAAAAAAATTAATAAACCTCTTACAAATTTTAGAAAAATGCAGATAACTTTCAAAGTGCTGTATATGTAAAACTTTTTCTTATTTTTGCATCTTATGTTACTGTTTGTTTAGTTTTTTTTAATATAAGATCTAAAAACCATCTCGATCAAGTCAGCTTTTAAACAAAAAATATGCATCATAATTGGTCCATTTGTTTAAGAATGATGATGCCACAGACTCTTCAATCTTTGAACTCCTCAAGATTCAGGTGACAACAATTTTATTACGAATTTATTTAGACAATTTTATCATATTGATTTACTTGTTTCAGAATCTTTTAAATTTGTATGTACTAAAATGTAAATCTTATGTACAATTGAATCACACCTCAAGCTTGACCCTAAAAGCAGAAGAAAGCAAAAGACTGTAACTTAAAATTTTCTGAAAAACCTTTCTATCATATATAATTGAAATTACAAATACTAAGTAAGCATTATATTCATCACTAAGCATTCACATGCACAATTAAATATTTAATTAATCACATAAACACCGGTCGAGTTTCTTTCAGATTTGATAACATTCGTGATTAGTTTGATAAAATGAACGTAGGAATATTAAATATAGATAATATAGTTAGTACTTACGAGTATTTGGCATCGTTAATAGAAGAAACCGAGAACCCCCTGGAGAGTCCCGGGGTAGTAACCGCAACAAGTTTTCGTATTATATTCATAATTCCACACAAACCGCAGACCGCACAACAAGCGCCTGGCTCAGTCGCTAGAACATTAACGATAGTTTCCCCCTCAGCTGTTAAGTAACCGCGGCAAGTATGACTGTGCTACGTATAGTCGGCAGTCGCGATAATTTGTTGATATTTGAACAACACGTCCTTGACGTAACCATATGATTATTTTGACCGGTGACAGTTATGTGACGCGTAGCGTAGAGCTTAGACATTTTATTTGTTGACAGATTTACCGACTTAGTCTTAAGGGATGTGCATAATAAATGGTCACCTGTTTACTGATTGACACCTACACATAAAACTAAACAGTAAACACCGAGTTCCACTATATTCTAATGGGTTATGGGGTCACCATTAGAATATAGGACTGGAATAGTAATGTAGTAGTATAGTGGGATGGTCTAAAAAACATAGTGGAATAATGGCAGGACAAGATATGCATTTTATCCTATCCCATTATTGTCCCCGTTGTTGTCTCTATTGGGCAAACAGCCTTCGTATGTTTAAACCTCGTCAAAACCTTAATTAATAGTGTCTGGGTCTCAAGGCCTGTCAAGTCTTTTCTTACTAAAAATACCTACACCTGTTTAAATCAATCATTTACTCTTTCGGAGGACTGTCTCTTTTTTTAGTCGCCTTCTATGACACCCCCGGGATTAAACAGGTGGGTGCTATTACGGCCTATATTCATATCCATATTCATATAATTCCATTCCCCACGATTAATACATACAATAGCAATGGGAAGAAAGATTCTCTAGTGGCAACCACGCACTTGGAAGACACTGCGTTGGTAGGCCTCCTACCATGTGGACCGACGAAATCATCAAGGTAGCCAGTGGATACAAGTGGCCAGTTGTCGTTCGTTGTAGTGTTCTACGGGATAGTCCTACGTTCAACAGTGGACGTCTTCTGGCTGATGATGATGATGATTGTATCTCAACCTCTCAAATAAATCAGTGAGTAAACGTTTAGGTACCTATCTTGTATACAAAACCGTAATGGGTTATCATAAGATTGAAGATGTTGAAGACGATGATGAAGAGTTATACATATTCAGTTTCGTAGTTTTTTAAAAACCTTACACCTTAAGTGTAGGAAGGTAAGTAGGTACTTTACCTACCTAGGTTTTTCTGCCTGTTTAGTTTATTGTATACAGTTGTTGTAAAATACCTTTTTGATCAATTATGTATTCTTATATAACGCTACACTATTTTGAAGTAAAACTTCTCTACGCGCTCTTGACTTGGGGAGTAAGCAATAAGTGAAATAGGCTTTTCGAACAGTGTGATCGGGCGAGGCGAACGGAAGTTGAGAGTGAGATATAAGTTAACTAGCTGTCCCCCGCGACTTTGTCCGCGTATTTAAGTTTAGACGGTTTTTCATTTTTGCAACATTTTTCATCCATGCTCCACTCCTTTTGGTCGCAGCGTAGTGTTATAAATTTTTCCTCAATAAATAGGCTATCCAACACTGAAAGAATTTTTCAAATCGGTCGAGTAGTTCCTGAGATTAGCGCGTTCAAACAAACTCTTCAGCTTTATATATAAGTATAGATAGATGAAGATAAAAAGAAAGGGAGTTACGTTTCGTATATTACTGTAGGGGCAAGAGAGAGAGGTGCGAGCACATATTTTCTTTCTCTCATAGCCAGTTACGTGTCGTATATAAAGAAGTTTTACTTCAGTTGTGTGGTCTCAAGCACACGCGTTTTTTTTTTATTATTAGGTTATAAAGTTAACAACATAAGTAGCAAGAAATCGACAACCCTAACGCACCACACTTCTCCAGACAGCGACAGAATTACACTTTAGAAGAGAGCGGCAAAAGGGGAATATCAAAGAGAATTTCGTTCGCGGAGTTTCGCGGTATGCACCAAACGTGAGCTAAAATTATTTTATTTCTTTTTGTTGTACATATAACTGATTAGATAAAATATATGGTTTAAAGTCATTGTTTTCTCGGTTGTATTAATTTCCGCTCTTCGATAGTTTACTCACGTTTTGTAGTCCTGTATAAATAAAGTCGTGTCCACTGCGCCCACCTTGAATTAATTTAAAAACAGTCGGGTTAGCTATACTATACAATTTATAACTCAACAACAAGACCGATTTTTGGATTTTTGACTATTTAAAAATTAAAATATTTCGAGAACTCAAGTACAAAAAAAAAATCGTTGGTTGCCTGTAAAGTCGGTATACGGGCGAAAGTTTTACGTGACAACGACTGTCAATGTCAATGTCTGTCTCTCTCGCTCTTAGGCGGGCTAACCATGCCCGAGTGGAAGGGACGCGTGCCTCTCACTCGCTCTCATTGTGAGCGCATAACGTGAGCGGAGCGTTACCCAGTTTCTTGAAGTGTCACCCGGCAAACCAATTTATAAGACGTTGTCACGTCAAAACTTTGAAATGTTCAATTGTTCAGCATTTTCCGTCCGTTATGACTTACAATGTTCGTTGAACAATTTTTATCCCCTGTGTTGATTTCGTCATCATTGAGGATCTTTTCCAGTTTTCCTTAAACTTATTCGAATTTGACTGTATTTGTTTAACAATACAATTTGGTGAATCCCTTAATTATTGATTTTTCTGAAAGATCTTGAACAAAATATTGGCTTTGTTCAAAAACTGGCGCAGCAGACGCTGTTTAGGTGTAAATAATCATTTTTTGTATCGTGATTTTGGATTATTAATATTATGAATACGTAATTTGTCGAACTAAAACAAAATGATTTACCTAATTGCGTATCTTGATTAAAATGAATCCTTTTAATTAAAGAAAAGAATATTTTTGGTTAATTAAAATTATTGATTATATCACAACTATTAATATCTCATCACAAGATAATGTAATGAAGTCAAAACAAAACAAAAATGGCGGATGAAGACGAAATTGACATTTTAGGAGATTTTTCTTTTAATTCTTGTTTTGCTCAAAATAATCAAGGAATGTAAGTAATTGTATTATTACTATGATTTAAAAATTATATCTTGTCTTCCAATTAAAACACTCTGGTTACGAAACAGTCAAATGGTCTTGTTTTGTGCTGTTGATTAGACACCATTCTGCAAACAAAACAACGTAATAATAAAGATTTTAAGCTAATTAACCCTTTTATTATATAAAGACAATGCTTTAGTTACATTATTATTAAACTTGAACTTGGACTTTACAAGAAACAATCTTATTCAAACAAATGTTGAGTCATAATGGTGTTTTAAAACATGTAAATAAATTTAACATTTACTGTTTTTAGTCCTTCTTGCTCGAACCGCGAGGATACGGTTCATCCACAATGGCTTTTAGACTCCACAGAGACCAACTGGTATGATAAACAAAGTAACAGGTAAGTTTTAATCATGGTATATTTCATTCAACAAGTGTATTTTGATATTGATTTTGAAATAAATAAAATATTTTTTTATTAAAATATTACACTGTTATTTTTTAGATGTCAACAGGGATCACCAAGAAAACTTTATGGGAACAAGTTTGACAAAAACTACAATGATTCCCATACAACATGGAGTCCAGCAGAACGGGAGTTGCTTATTCGCGAAATGGTAATATCTTAATATTATTGCATGATGAATCATATTACTTAAATAAAACAAATAAATTGCGCTTTAAGTTGTACAGTAGAATAAATTGAAATGGTTGTACAATAGTTAAATTATAAATAATGTTTCCAGGCAAAATATGGGCGAAATGTACACAAAATATCACAAACCCTGAAAACAAAGACTGAAGCAGAAATACAGGCGCTAATAGAAGCTGAATATGGTGTGTACTTAGAGACTCCATCATTTGGGCTGGATAAGCATGAGGACCACGACAATGTGCCCACCGTAGTGCAAGAAGAAATAGTTACAGATGACATGACCAGTATAAATAATACTATAAACATGTTCACCACTGGAGGACCCATGTTAACCATGCCAAAGAAACCTTTCAGAATGGAAAACAACTCCAAAAGTCTACTCAAACCCAACATTTTAGATCCATCTCATTTAATAGCTATTGATCCTGCAGAAATATTACATGAAGATGACCTTGTTTTAGGGTCAACGGAATCTATTGGTTCTGATCTTGATACAAGTGATAATGTTCCTCAAAATGTTGAGATAGATCAGGGTATTGTTAAAGCTGCAAGCAAGATTCGTAGGCGTAGGAGGACAGTGTCAAGAAACTACGATAAAGGGAGTAGGAATAAGAGCAAAGAGTTGATGAAGTCTCGTTTATTGAGTCGGAGGAGACACTCGAGTTTGTCAGAAGGTGTGAACTGTCCTAAGATGATTGTGTTGGGATCTGGACTGACTTTGCGTATATCTGAAGGGGAGGAAGTGGTAAGTTCTCTTAATCTCGTTTCTTAGGTATAGCAAATAATAATAACAAAATAATAATTAGCTATCAATTTAAATTCTTTAGGTACACCATTTCTTGTTCATTGTTTAAAACAGCCTTGATTGATATTGATGGGAAAGCATACAGTTATATTTGTTTAACTACATATATAAGTTTCAATGTTTTTATAGTTATTCTGCTATTTGGGATGGAGACAAACCAAACAAATCAAAGATCATGAAAATGGTCCTTCCATTCTTGAGTTCAAAATGGTGTAACTAACCCGACTTTGTTTTATATATATTACTTGATTACTAGATATCAGATTTTATTAATAAATTATAGATTTGAGCTTTGAAAATTACTATCAAGTTTAGAATTCTTTAATACCACTGATGTAATAAAAATAATAATATTTTACTTATTTCCAGATAAAAATCGAAAAGAAGAACGATTCTGATCCTGAGAGTGATATAGATATAGATGTGGACAGTGACAGTGATGGCAGTTCAATTAACACAACACCTAAGCAAGAAAATAATGCTAACAGAGGTACCCAAGGGGCTCCTGTAGCTGTGCCACTCCGCAACTTCGAGCCGATGCCTAAGAGACTTAAGAAAATCAACCTGGTGAGTATAATCAATCATCATCATCATCATCATTATCATCAGCCTATCTTCGTCCACTGCTGGACATAGGCCTCTCCTATGGCACGCCACTGAGCTCGATCTTCAGCTCTTCGAGCCACTTTGCGGATGTCGTCGCTCCATCTAGCCCCCGGTCGTCCTACACTACGTTTGCCGAGACGCGGTCTCCACTCAAGAACACGTTTTCCCCAACGGTTGTCGGTTCTGCGGCATATATATAATCAATAGCTTTTAGAAATTCGACAACTTCCTTGGTTGAGCGGCGTATACACGGGTTTTCAAGGTGGTCCTGGGTTCGATGTAGAAAACCACTTTTATACATTTTGTCGGTTCTAGTTGTTTGTAGTACCTTCATTGTCTCTTAATTCCGTAACACTAGTGCTTTAGCTACTAACTTTGGGTTCAGAGCAATGTATGTAATGTTGTCCACATTTTATTAATTTCAATATGTTATGTTTACATGTAATATGGATGTTGACTAAAATTTTTTTAATGTCCGTCAGGTTGATTAATAAAAAATATTAGACAAGTATTTTTTTTTGTATTATAATAACTTTCGTGAGGAGTATTCATAGTTATTTAAAACAAAACGGTTAGTTCGACTCGCGACACTACCGCCGCTGCGGGTCGGGCGATCACGAGAATATGCGTTAGTAAACCGTTTTGTTTTAAATAATTAACGACGATACATTGATTTGAAATGTCGCATGATTTATGTAACATTGTGACGTAATTAGCCCCCACTCTTTAACTTTGATTCGCTTTTTCGTATCTAATATTTTTATTTATTTTTAATTTACGGACTAAATATATTTTTACTTTTCATACACAGTTAACATCCCTATGACGCGATATAATATAATATAATAATATCTTGGGACAAGTCACACACGGCCATCTGATCCCAAACTAGGCAGAGCCTGTATTATGGTAACCAGACAACTGATAAACATACTTATATATTTCTAAATACATACATATTATAGATAAATTACACCCAGACAATATACTAATGTATGATTATCTTATGCATACAATATGTTATAATGCTGTTCTTTTCATCTTACAAGCGGCATCTATGTGAAATGGTGGTATGTAGCCTTTTCTTAATAATTTTAAAGTTTAGTAGGGTTTTGAGAAGAAAAAATGTTTTAGTTCAGAAGTACCAAATAATAATTATCTTTTTGTTCACCTAATCGCCTGTTTTGGAACAAAATTGTTTTAGTTCAAACCCGTAACAAAAGGTTTTTGATAATTTATATAAAAGTACAATTTAGCAACATTTTCATATATGTTTTACTAGCTGTCCCTCGCGACTTTGTCCGCGTGTTTTAGTTTCAACGGTTTTTCATTTATGCTCTGCTCCTTTTCTTTTAAATGGGCTATTCAACACTGAAAGATTTTCAAATCGGACCAGTAGTTTCTGAGATTATCGTGTTCAAACAAAAAACTCTTCAGCTTTATATATTAGTATATATATTATAATACATAGTTCTATGTTTATTTTGAAATACGTGTGTATGTCGTAGGACGGCGACGGCGGCTACACTATAATGCACACGGCAGACGGCGACCTGTTCGCGGTGGGCACCGAGCCGCGGCGGGAGCGCCAGCCGCGCAAGGAGCCCGTGCAGCTGCTGTACTGCCAGATGTACAATGAACGGAGACCGGTAACTACTAACACTAATTATGTTTGAAAATACATCCTAAAAAAAAATACTTATTATTGGGATTGGGAAATGATAATGAAGAACTTATGTGCTAAACCTTCTTGTCAATGTGTATAACAAAGTTATTATTATTATACCTAGCTGAATACGTCTTCATCAGTGGCGTAGCTAGGTAACCAAAGGCCCTGGGGCAAAAATAAAACTAGGGCCCCAACTAAACTATTTAAAATCGTTTGTTCCGTATTCGTCGTGTACCGAATGCGATGTATATCGATCGACAGAGGGCACTAGCACGGTAATATTATCTATCAGTATTGTATTGTAACTTCATATAAACGAACGAAGCGCGAGCTAACTACGCGCCTCGTATCTCAACATCACAGCGCTCGGCATGCAACCAGTCGCGAATATGCCGCGAGCCGCCGAGACGAACAGACGGTGTTTGTTTTTTAAACAGAAATCTTGTGATTTTTAGGGTTCCGTAGCCTAACGGCAAAAAACGGAACCCTTAGGGATTCGTCATGTCTGTCTGTCCGTCCGTATGTCAGAGCCACTTTTTTCCGAAACTATGAGAATTATACTGCTCAAATTTGGTAACTAGGTGTATTCTGTGAACCGCATTAAGATTTTCACACAAAAATAGAAAAAAAAAAACAAATTTTACAACTGAAACTCAAATTTTGTTTTTCTTTAGACCCATACGTGTGGGGTATGTATGGATAGGTCTTCAAAAATGATATTGGGATTTCTAATACTTTTTTTTCTTAACTGAATAGTTTGCACGAGAGACACTTTCAAAGTGGTAAAATGTGTCCCCCCCTGTAACTTCTAAAATAAGAGAATGATAAAACTAAAAAACATATGTGATGTACTTATTTTTATATTTTATATAATGTGATTACCATGCAAACTTCCACCGAAAATTGGTTTGAACAATCTAGTAAGAAGTTTTTTTTAAACGTCATTTATAAAAAAAAAATGATTTTTTATCTAATTGAATTTAATAATAAAGCATTTCCTACGTCTCAGTCGAGGCGCATATATTTTTCGGTCGCAAATTTATCAGGTTATTTAGTCCTAAATTAAACATAATAAGCATGGTTTTTAAATTAACTCTACTGATAAGAAATAACATGCATTTTTATTGCACACTATCTATTTAATTCACAACGTATTTATGGTTTAAATAAAAAAAAATACAATCACAAAATACATTCACAAAACTAGATAGAATCTCAAAGTAGGCAGATGTAATAGGCGTGGAGAGGACTGGGTATTAAAAGGACATAACCATTTAGACCACCAGATACATAAAAAAAAGAAAACAAAACTCGTATTTTTTTTTATCAAATCAATAAAAAATTACAATGGTCGAGCGCTTTAAAGTTCAGGAGTGGGGGCTCGTGACGTCATGTCTTGGTAAAAATTGTAGCAAGAAGAGATATTTCCTTTCACTGTATCTTCCTCATTGTTTGTTTAAGTAAAAAAGGAGAAAATACGTGTTAATATATTTTAATAGTCTATATGACAAATAAATGAAAAAATATTGTCTACATCCCTATTAAAATACTGTCCCATCGCGTGTTTAACTACCGCACGACTGTAGGCTATAGACTGTATTTCAAAAATAGGGTCGAGTTACAATACTGATAAATAATATTACTGTGGCAAACCTATACTGTAATGCTCCGACTACACTTCTATGCATGCGTCACGAAGCTTTGCGAATTCGCCGATTTGCACACTAGAAAGTAAAAACGAGATAAAAGCTTCCGTTTCCGGCAAACATTCGTACGAACTTTCCAAGTGTGTTAGGAGTATCATGTATTATGTGGATTTTACCTAACTTGTTTTATCATGTAAACAAACCCGGCTCCGTAACAAAATCACGTCTTAGCGTCTTTATTAATCTGTTAAACCCATTTTTAACCTTATTGTCTTATAAAAGAAACACACACACAATATGAAAAACCACAAAATACTTATTCAAATACAAATTTCTGTAATTTATAAGGTTTTCCTTAAAATTAAAATCCTCTACAACTTGCATCAAAAACTTTGTGTCACATTGAAAATATATGTTTGCCTATGAACGTAGTAATGAGACATAGACTTACAATCGATAATAATTGTGATTTGTTAATTATGTACAAATTTTAAACAAAATCGTTTGTCAAGTCAGAGTCCGAGGGCCCCCCGAGCTCGGGGGCCCCGGGGCCTTGCCCCGCCTAGCCCTCCGGTAGCTACGCCACTGGTCTTCATACTTCATCCATTTGTCTCTTTTAAGAGTGATATGATTTTACTGATATTAATAAATAATAATTAAGTAGGCGCCGCGGTTTCAGTCGTGTTGCTTTTCTCCCAAAGCAAGTAAAGTAATGTTAAAAAGCCTATCACTTTCCTTGAGAATGAGACCATAAAATGCAAAAAGTTTTTTAAAAAAAAAAAAACAAAAAGAAAAAACATTTATTGCCACACCAAAGAGCGCGCATACGGCTTAACAACTAGACGCCAAATAATAATTTATAAGAATAAAAAAAAAACAACAAATACAAAATAAAATATATGATTGTTCTAATATTGTCAGGCGCCATTTAAAGTCCGCCTACACGTGTCGACGCTCCTCCTGATGGACGGTCACGCGCACACGTCCCTCGCCGAGGTGATGGGCTTGCTGGGCGGCGGCAAGCACGACGACACGCTCACCGTGACCGCCTACCGCGTGGCCGCCGCCGCGGCCGACAACACGCACTGCGAAATGGATGCTGGTGAGAATTATCATATTACTGGTTCAGGGTAATAGCTACTAGCGCCATCTATTATCGTAGAAGAGTAGCTGCTATAAATTTATATACGTAATATATAAAGATAAGGCCTCACTTATAATCGCTCAGCCTAAAAAGCTGTTTTTAGGCTGGGAAGTACAAGTATTGTTTTTAAGTCGTAGGCGAGGAATAAGAAAGGATTTTTCGAAATGCAACCGTTGGTGAAAAGGTAAGGTAGTCAGGTAGGCAACCCTTAATGTAAATGATGAAAAACAAACGACAGCAGCGGTGCACGGCCGCTTAGTTTATACTTATTTAAGTCATACAATGTCATATGCATATGCAACTATCCTCATTACAATTATATGACTTCTGACAGTGAGCCAGGACGTGGCAGCCGACTCCCTTCGCGCGTCTGGCTGGCAGGTGTGCGGTTGGCAGCACTCTCACCCGCAGTTCCCGGCGTCTCCGTCGGCGCTGGACGTGAGCTCGCAGCGCGCAATGCAGATGGCATTGGACTGGACCCTGCCCTTCGTGGGCTTCATCACGTCGCCGCACTGGCGCGTCGGCAGGACCGCCTCGCAGTACCGGTAGGGAAACTTGTGGTTTACAAGCTATCCATACCAATATTATAACTGCGAATGTAACGCTGTCTGTCTCATACGATTTCATTACCCTTTGGTTAATATTGGTATGTAATGTTTGATCCCAAGAAAGGACATAGAATATATTATGTTTTTATTTTTATGGTGCCACTGGTGGTATTGTCGGGTTGTGCAGCTCACTCAAAATGCTTGAGCTGCATGAGCTATTCGGGGCACTCTTGCCACTTGTTGGCACAGGAGCTTGCTCAGGTCGAACTGGCTCTTTGTTTAAAAGGCCAGTCCAAAAAAGACACTGCATTTATTTACATAATATATTTTATTACAATGATTGTCTGGACTTTAAAAGAGGCTGACCCTTGAGTTGGTGTCGACATTTCTTCTCAGGGTAGCCAGTTAGGAAATGTCGAATCCAGCGAGCTAAAAAAAAATGATTTGATTTGTATTATTTTTGCCTTGGTAACCGGCACTCACGCAAGCGGGCCCGCGGGCAACAGCTAGTAATAAAATATAATAAGAAAAATACATGGACGATATAAATTTTTATTTGTAACTTGTAATCTTAATTAAGGTTAATTTCCTCAGGTGCATCCATGTAGAAAGTGATGACCGGGCAGAAATCCCTACCGGGTACCAGTTCAGCGTGAAGCTAGTTCCCGACCTGATGGCTGACACCCTGCCCGACTTCCTGCAGGAGCTGAAAAGTGTGATGTTGGATTTCGAGCGAGACGAGTTCTCTGTGGACATGGTCAACGACGTGTGCGCAGAGGCCGGCCGCACCTATCTAGAGAAAGTAAGTGGATGCCATAGTTACAGTTAAAATTTGGCCACAAAAAATTTGGTGACCACTTATTGGTAGCTTTAATAATTGATTTGTATTATGTATAGGGGTGACATGATTTCTTTTACTTTTAGTGTATTAGAAGCATTCTGTCGCCCTGCTGTACTACATTATATTCTAAGCTGGTATTACTTTTTTGCTGAAAATTTTGCATGGCAGTGATAAACATGATTTTTTTATTGTTCTTTCTCAATATAAACGTAAAGTAAGGTAGGAAGAACCTTTTTATACTTTGCAAGTTTTAATTTTAACAATACGTATTTCGTGCTATTAAAATACAGTTTTATTTCCATAGTTCATATCAAGTGCGTCACATCACCTGCGGTCGGCGGACTACGATGACGATGATCCAATCATTGAACAAATTATACAAGGAATAAGAGATGTGTTTAGGTAGACACGTGTATTATAAGTTTGTGGATTTTGTTACTTTGTGTGATGCATAAAGCATACATATTATTATGTATAGTAGGATTGATGTTACATATAGCCAGTTCCTCTATTCAAGGTAGGATTTTCTTCTTTGCTTAGAAAATTCAACCGTTCGCAAGCAAAACAAATCGATTCTTAAATATAGGAAACAGGGCCTCTAGACAAGTGACAATGCGACAAGCGATAACGCTGATCGAATCGCTCAAATGTATGAAAGTGACAAGTCGGAGTCACGTGACTTATCGAAACAAAATGTCATTTCTATACATTTAATGTCATTTAAGCGATTTCTATCATCGTAAACGCTTGTCGAAATGCCACTTTTCTAAGGGGGCTGGCATTAATGAGATTTTACCAATGAAGACAGGTTAAGATAACAGATGTTTGTATTTGCAAACATATTTTGATGTTTATGTGTAGGTATTCGTAATTATGTGAATATGTGCCGTTTTAAGCAACCTTTACGATGTAATGTTGATGATGAGCTTTGAGCCATTTGCCGTTTGTAAATCGTATTTTGTTGATAAATATATAATAATATGATATGATAATGTCTCTATAGAATTTGTTTAAACGATGTTTAGAGAAATAATCATTTATTTCTGTTACATATTAATTGCCTTTCAAATATTGGTAATCAGCAGAATTAATTGAGACAGGTAGCCGATCTCAACACAGGAAATAGAAGACAGAAAAAAAATAGCATACTTACATTTTTTTTTCTGTGTATTCGGGAAAATAAGATGTTTCTGTACCTTCATTGCACAACTATTTTAGTAATGTCTAATTGAATTGTATCTGTAGGTATTTAGGAATTAAAATAAATAAGAATTTAAATATTATGATGTACTACGTATATTATAATTCTAATGTACGGTGGATGTGAAAGTAGTGGTGTAGTTTTTTCAACTTTATATTATCACCTTTAGCCTACTTGCATGAAAAACCTAACTCAGAGTTAGCTGCTAACACGAGGTTAACTTAAAAAGTATTGTATGACAAATTGTCAATTTAACCTCGTGTTAGCATTTACCTCTGAGTTAGAAAAAGACAACCCGGGTTTTCATGCAAGCGGGCTTTAGACGAGAACTTGTAAATGTATTATATGAAAAAGTTGTTGTAGTGTTAGGCTGTATATAGGTAGAAAACAATTAAATGTGTGCTATTAATAACTGGTTTATTTGCAAATAGGTTTTAGAATTATTTTTGATCCGACTACCTCGTCTTACGCCTACTAGGCGATATTATAGATTTCCTTAATGTTACACATTATTCCTTATCAAATATAATTATTGTCTTCGATTTTAGGTAAAGTGAGTGTTGATAGGACAGTAACGAGCTTGTATGTTAAAAACTATGAGGTTTGATATAAGTAGAATAATAATTTATTAAGTATTATAAAAAATATAATTAGTCATTTTTCTGCTATTCAGTATTGATAAAAAAGTATGTAATAAATTTGGTTTTAAATTCTAATGTAATATTGATTGTTTTATCATTTTATGCTGGGCTCTATAAACGAGTATTTAACTTTATCACATCTGCTGATCCCCACGTACTGCATATTCTGCCAGCATATTATATACAGTAAATTTGCGGTTAACCACATAGAGACTGCATTAAAAATGATGCGAGTTCGTTATAAATGAAAAATATAGTTCTTTTTAAAATAAATACAATTCAAACTGAGAAGTTTTTTATTAATTACCTTTCATGTAACTTGCATTTGATAAAACTATCTCACTGATAGTTTTATCTTAATTATTTACCTACAATGGTTGACTAGATCGTACTATTTCTGACGAAGTCATTGCAGGCCCGTCAAGCAGCGGCCCAATGTTTGTTTATTGTGGTAAACCGTTTTTTTTAATAATGTTTATCTAGTTCAAATTTTAGCTAATGAGTAGTAATTGAGATCATTTTTAAAAGACAACTATAATTGGGAATTCCAAAAATAAAAGTAAAAAGGCATATGGCACAGTTCCAGTTTATTTTTTAAATGTTACATGTGCTAGATAAAAAAATAATACAGTCCGATTAGTGAAATTCTTTTTACTATAACCATCGGCCGCGGCGAGCGGGGCCGCGTCTCGTATCGTTGCTGAAATTAATACTTAGCTTTTATTACAAATCGTTTACTTCCACGTTCGTACACTCTAAATTGGAAAACATTATATTTTTTTTACAATTTTAACAAGCATTTTAAACGACATAGTTTTGAGCCCTTGGCTAACAATTCTGCAGGTATCGACTCGATACATTCAATCGCAGATTATTTTATATTCGTATATTGTAATCGATTAAAGTATCGATATCGACAAGCACTGAGTATCGCCTCTGTTGGACCTTTTTGGTAGTACAAAGGTACTTACACATAGCAAGTGCCTTGTATAATATAATTTAAAAACGATATAGTAATTCATCTATTTATACAGTCATATTGTCAAGTGGCCGGGCGTCGCGCGGTCACTGTTTATATTACTGGGCATTATAAAATGTACTGCGTCTCGAACACAAAATATAACGATTGTCTTACAAAATTTAAATGATGTACAATTGAGCGGCAATATACACAGAACAAGAGCTTTAGACGAATTGGCAAGCTTCATATATCTTACAAACAAATGGAAAACACACTGGCAGTGATTAAATAATGTTGTGTTAAATAAACACAAACCCTAAATTTGAGCGACGTCTAAAAACCGATACAAATGGCGTTTTGATATATAATATTATTTAAATGCACTCTCTAATAGAATGTAAAGAAATAATGTTCTATAAAAACATTGAAGTCATCAAGATCGTGATATTTTGTGTTCGAAGATCCGCGTCACAACGCAATCTTAGGCAATAAATAAAAAAATGATTTGTTTAATTAAATTAATAAAAAATAAAAAGTTCGAAACGATCGTAGCGTTACTTCTATATTTACAATGTGTTAACTTACAACTAATTAGAAGCATCAACTATGAAAATTTTTATCAACATTGAAGGCACATGATTCCGCACCCGATTCTCGTCATAAATGTGCATAACACTAGGTACACTCTCCGCTGGCAACACTCCTCTGTACTTTTATTTTACATGGCAACATTGCAAATTATATCGCCTGTCGAAACTTCGTAAATAATATGGATGGGGTAAATAAACAATTTAAACATACCAACTTCGAATAACGGTTTACATATTCTGGGTACGTTAGGAGTGTTAGGACACATACAATGTGCGTATAACTTTGTCTGCTGAAAGTTTTGACAAACAATACAAGCCGTAATGTTGGTACATAATGGACCGGACGTGACATGCTAACTTACACAATATTATACAATATGCGAAATAAGTACTGGTATCAAACGGTCCGCGTTGCACGACACTTGTTGCGTAACATTTAATGGAACATTCTAGGTTACATAAAGATTTATAGTGAAAGTTTAGTGCGACAAGTTCCATGCAACGCAAACGTAGACTAGTTAATAGTATGAAAGTTGACTTAGGGAAACTCAGTCTGGCAATGATAGTGTAGCAAGTACTTGGTGCTCAGCTGACTGTATGGTTGTACCTAGTTGTAACAATAGATTGGAAATAAGGAAAGAAGGGTACCAACAACATTGCGTCACTGGAATAAGAAAAACAAATTAAAAAGGATAGGATTATTAAGTTTGACCTATAAAGTAAAACCATACAGAAATCTGAGCTTGTATAAGAACGGTCGCAATCCAGAATAAACAAATTTATTCTTACAAACTAATTTCGCTAATTAGTTCTATTCACAGCTGCGGAACGGAAATTATTCATATAAAAACATTGTCTCCACTCAACAAATGGAGTTTTAAATTCATTACAATGATATTTGATTGAGATCCCGTCGTGCGTACGATTATTTTGTCAATAATTTTGGATCGAACGGCAAACGAGTTGAAAAGATGCTGGTGACTGACTCTAACATTTTAAGACAAAAACAAAATGTCTGATTTCGATTTATCGTTATTTTAATCCAATAACTGTGATTTTGCATCGATGTGTAGTTAAAAACTAATTGTACTTTGTTTAAAATAATAAAAACTAGTGAACCAATCGCCAGCATATCCACCACTGGTTCGGTAATATTTCATTCTGCCGTCAATAATTACGAATATGCAATTTCAACGAAACTATATTTTATATTTAAACAGAACACGTCATATTATATCTAAAATATTAATTTAAAAATATACAAACTAAGCAGTCATTCATATAACACTAGGAATATAAAAAAATGTTTGCATACCGTCATTCTGCGATTTAAAAAAATATCGTACAATAGTAAGCGTACTCAACTAGCTCGTAGTAAAATAATAATTAAAATTAATTAAAAAAGCTTAAAGAGTCAATGAGGAACAGAATTTATACAATGTCGCGCAGTTATACCTATTACGATTACACTTATCGTAACATTTTTAAAATAAATAATTTATTTAATCTATAGCCGCCCTGTCGTCGCTGTACAGTGTTTTAGAAAGTTTATACTTTGTTTATGTAAAACTAACCTTATTATCATCGTAATAAAATTAATGACGGCCCACGTATAAAAATAATATATAAACCCTCACTGGTGTGAGCGCAGCAAGACAGGGCGACGATCAGGAGCCGTCCGTGCCTTGTACATCATGACGAACAACGGAATAGTAAATGGATATATTGAGTTCAACTTTGTCCGAAGTTGGACTCTCGTGAAACTGTACAACACAATACACTTTGTATCTTGTATTGAGTAAAATTATTGTTCTATAGTTTTCGTCCACTACGTGATATGTTGGTAGCGTCATGGAGCGTTCCCGTGTTGTACAAGCGCTGTGTGATGACGTCACCTAGTCGATGCTCTTGACCCGCGCCATGACCTTGCCCTCGAACATGGGCAGCGTGTCCGAGTCGCTGCTCACCTCCTCTTGGATCACGGTGTCCAGATCCGCACAGTTTGTCTTGAAGAAGTATCTGCAATATAACAAATAATTAGTTATTAATTAACAAAGAAAAAACATTATTATATTTTTTTAACTAATGGAATTGTTGTCTAAAGATAGCTCATCAAACAGTTAACTGATTAGAGCTTCGACAAAATTACGATACAACTTTTTCAGATTTATTTAGGTGTATAAGTAAAATTTCATTATTTATCGATACATTTTAACTCGTCATATTTTACAATTTTAATGCATATTAAAACTTGGCATGATTTGAAGTCATTACGACTTCATGATTAAGTTTCTGCAAGATATATATTTTGGAGATAGTGACCTGTAGTTGCCCTTCCTGGGCAGGTAGTCCTTGAAGGTGCGCAGCGTGAGCGGCGCGGCGGGCACCTTGAACCGGTACGGCACGTTCTCGTCCAGGAACGTCACCACCACCACCGTGTGCGCCTCGCCCGCGCCGCTGCTCGACTTGCTGCCGCCGCCGCTGTGGGGCAACACACCATGAACACATGTTTGTACATAAGGTTTAACTTACAAGAAATTATATTTACGGTTTACGCACAAATACTACGCTAAAACAAGTTATTAAAGCTCATAACTTTTTTTTCTTTTGGAGCGGTTCAAAACTCAACTGTTCGTCGCGAGGACAGTGGTATTTAATTTTTTCTAAGTCTTGTTATTTCTAAGTCTTAAATGAGATCATCATTGTTGGTGTCGTTTTTGAGTATTAAACTAAAAATTACACATTACATATGCACGGTACAGCTGCAGAAAAATACCGCACAGGAACACGCATAGGAATACTGCACAAAATTGGTACAAAGGCGATTTAATGCATTAGGTATTCTCTACCAGTCAACCCTAAAAGTCTAAACGTTAGGTGGTAGTTACCGTGTGCGCGGGGCCTGCTTGTCCCTCCGCCGCAGCTCGTCCCTCTCAGCTGAGGAGCCGCGTGAGGACAGGTCGCGGTGCGCGCGCCGGTCGAGCCTCTCGCCCTCCGCCATCCACAGCAGGATGCGGGGCTCCACGCCGCCTGTCTCGCTCACTACTGATACGCCGCTGTCTGTTAGCTCCGTCACCGTCTTCTTAGAGAACGATCTGGAATAAAACAATGTTTAGAACAGTGTTAATTACTATGTTGTTGCTGAGTGACATTTTGCTCCATTTATCCCTTAGTGTATCTTCGACCTAAACTATAGGTCCCGGCCGTCATACGTTGATTTTTGACAGTCGTCAAGTTCAGACAAATCTGTCTTACAGTTATCCCTTTTCACCTACTGTGAAGTTCATAAAGGCAGTTACTCCACGTAAAACACTGATATTCAGAATAAACCCGGTAAGATAATAATTCCAACCCTATTAAATAAAGGAGTAGAAATTGAGAAAAGTGTATGTAGTGTGGGAGATAAGAGAATGCCGTAACAAGATGTGTAATAAGTGAGTAGTGTAGGTACCTGCGCGTTAGCGAGTGCGGGTGGTGCAGCGAGTCGGGCGGCGCGTCGTAGTGGCCGGAGTCGGCCGACAGCGCGGAGGGGGCCCGGCGCGCGCCGTGCGGCCCGTGCGGAGCGTGCGGCCCATGCGGCCCGTGCGGCCCGTGCGGCCCGTGCGCGCCGTGCCGCGGCCGCGCGCGCCGCCCGCCTGGCGGAGACGCGCCCGGCGTGCGCTCCGACCACACGCGCGACACGTGCTGGTCTGCACACATACAGGTTACATTACCATATTTACACTCCAGCACCTTTGTCTGGCCGCTAACCGGCCGCCGACCGCCACGCGCCACCGGTGCCCAGCGACAGCGACAAAACACAGTTTTTCATACATTTTGTTTACACGCACCGCGCCCTTGTAGCAGGTAGCGACAACTCGTTACAGCAGACAAATATATGAAATATATGTGTTATGTCGCTGTCGCTGGCCACTGGTGGCTATGGTCATTGGCCCGTTTGCGCTGAGCCTTAAAACCTACTTACTGGATTCCTACCGATATTTGTACGTAGTTGAAGATTTTTTTCGTAACTGATGTAGCATAGTTATTCAAGCCTACTTCAATGCTGGCTGTAAGTAAAATTCGCTATACTATTTGTATTATTTATCTAATATTCTAAATTTAAAACTTTTGATTTGCCTAAAGCATTTGATTCCATCCATAATACGGAAGTAAGTAACAAAACCTATAAAAATTTCGCGAGTTTTTATGACGTGTAGGTTTCTAATAACAATATGATTAAAGAAATCTTGTAAGACGATTTACTTCAAATTTCAACATTAAGTTCAAAATTCAATGCCGGTGTTCCCAAGGTTCAATCATATGGCCCGTACAAACATTTATTATTCACAATATCTTCACGCAATTGTTATTATATTTTTTGATGTATTTATATGTACAATTTGGAGAATGTTGAATTTATTGCTAGAAAATAGGCAAAACTACACTTACCGAGTATATCTTGATCGTTGTCGTCATCAAGCTGCAACTTCTCTCGTATAGCTGCCGCCACTAACTGCGGTGGTAATGCTTGACTTGACGCCTCTTCACCATCACCCTGCACATATTTACCAGTTCAATAACTCCACACGTAACAGTGTAACTTCAGTATCATTTCACTGCCATTGGTAACATGAGTAATAAAATAATCTAACAGAATGGTGGCTCTCTATGGAATGATGACGTTTGCCATATAGGGCAAGACTTTTATGCAAAAGGCCTAAAACAGATCTGAGTGGCGCTTTGGGGAGAATGATTATGCCTAGCAATGGGTTGCAAAGGCTGATGATGATGATAATTAGGTGGTAACTTGTATATTGTGTCTTTATATTTTACAGGCCTTTTCTTTATGTCGCTACTTACTGATGTGACATTTCACACATTTATTTATAATAATTGTATGCATTATGCTACTATAATAATTACCTCAGCTAGACGTCTCTCAAGCCGCTCCTTGGCCTCCTGGTCGCGTCTCACTCGCTCCAGCTTCTCTATGAGCAGTGGCGCGAATTCCGACGGCGGCAACACTCTAAGCTGTTCCGACTGCACTCGCTGCGTTCTCGGGATCATCTGCGCGACCAGCGACATGTCACAAACATGCTCACATACAATGTTCAACACGAGAACGCTCCATACGTGCCCTCATCAAATCTATTGATCATATATTATGAAAAATTCTGGGCCATTCTTAGTTATTAATTTTAGAGCTATTGATGGACGAGAGCTTCCAAAATGTTCTTGTGTCAGAGGGCAAAACACATTTATGGGCGGCAAATCATATAAATGCCAGTGTGTGTCGTTCAAGTGTCTGTGTCACTACCACGAACGTACTATGAAGTCTATAAACAAAAAGTTTATAATATAAATTAATCTTATTACAGTAGCCGACAAACACTGCGCATGCATAATAAATATAATCAATTCAGTTTGTTCGTGCCTTATCACCAGTTGCATTGATAGATTATTAACTTCAAGTGTGTGGATTGACCCTATTTCATTTAGGAATTGTTAAAATAGAATCCATTAGTATATATCCATTTCAGTTTGTTTATAGGTTTTTCTTATAAAAACAAAATTAAAATTACCTATGTAGCCAAATATCTTAGTTATATTATTTTTTTCGTGTTTAAATAAGTCATAAATTATTTATTTAGATCCTAACGCCAGAGAATTAGTGCACCGTTTCTTACTTTCTACTATATAATAAGATATTGTGAAGCTGACAAATCCATCTTTTTAAATAGAACTTACTTTGTATGAACAAAAATGAAAACTTTTAGCTAGCCGAAGCACGAGCGTAATTCAGAATACGCGCCATATTATGGAGGTTATTGATAATTCAGTAACCAATGTAAAAAATCTCATATGATTTATATATGTAATGTGTACAGTTATGTGTATTTTAAGTGGAGTGTATATTACATGTATTCTATGAAGCCCAATTTTGACTTTGACACCAGTAACTATAGGCGTGTGAACTGGGTATGAAAAGGACATATCCATTTAGTCCACCAGATACATAAAAAAAGAAAACAAACGTCGTTTTTTTTCTCTAATCAAATCTATAAAAAATTACGTTAAAGCTTTAAAGTTCAGGAGTAGGGGCTTGTGACGTCATGTCTTGGTAAAAATAGTACCTAGAAGTGACGTCACGCGACATTCCCCTTCACTGTATCTTCCTCATTGCTTGTTTAATTAAAAAAGAAAAAAATACGTGTTTAATATTTTTAATAGTCTATGTAATATGGTATAGCTCACCATGGCGGTATCCTGTTCCTTGTTGATGACAGCGTTGCGGTCGAGCCCGTGCAGACGCGGCCGGTGCCGGGACTCGCGGGACTCACGCACGCCTCGCACCGACATGCCGTCACTATACAAATAGTAACTTATGTTATTACGCGACCGAGAATTTGGGGGTAGTTTGAGAACACAGTAGACTTGAGATCAAATAGAATTTGTGAAGTCTATTTTTCTAGGTCATTACAGGTAATACTAATATTGCTTTTTTTGGTTAATTTAAATTTATACATTTTAAATGTATCTTATTATAATTATTATTGAAAGAAAGGGGGAACTCTTATGGTACGCTCCTTTAAATATTGATTTCCAGGTTGAAATTTCTATGTTGGACTATTTATTTCTTATTCTATTTGTAAGATTGTTATAGGTACATTATTTGATGCAAGTTAATTTTCATCACACGAATGGGTTCAAAATGATCAATTAGTTTAAAAATAAGGAGTATAGCTTAAAATAAAGGATTAAAAAATATGGATAAAGAATATATAAAACTTACCTGTAGCAGTTGTCATTTCTTTTGATGTACAAATTATATCTAACATTGGAGCTTTATATGTTTGCAACCACATTTACTGCGTAAAAATATATATGTACCGAAATATATACTTGCAACCCGCCCCGGCAAGGCACGAGTAGCACAGCATTATATGCCTATCTTTTCTATAGTACATTTTGCAAGTTTTGGAGCTTAAAACAATGACTTACAGTTAAGTTCATGACATTATTTTGATATTATTTTAGCTGCAAAGTTACCAGTTGGTAGCGACCACGGGCTTTCGAGAGTGTAAAAAAAACAAACACGAAAATAATGGACAGAAAATTAAATGGACATTTTTCAGCATATATGTTTACTATTTGATGGCGACGCGACGCGCGGGTTTTCATAGAATGTTTATTATTATATGGTGGAGATATTCAATGGGCTCCAAGCTTTATTATGTTCTAAAATCATCTCTTGGGATGTTCGTACTACTACTACGAGTGACAGTATATGATTTCATACATCAACTTCTAAAATGCGGCGCATGCGGCAAGGTATTGACAAATGTGTGATCAGCTTTAATTAAAATTTTATTTATTCTTCTAAGATAGCTCATCTATTAGAAAACAAAAGTGTTTGTGTTCTGCCTCTAGGGCTGCAATAGTGTACATATAAAGCTCCAAGGTGTGTAGGTCGAGTGTGGGGTGCAGTACTCACACGCTGCTGCCGGACAGCGAGACAGCGTCGCTGTCGGTGCGGCCGCTGCTGAGGCTGGCGCGCTCCGAGTCCTGGCGCGACGCGGGGCAGTAGCCCGCGTACGACACGTGCGCGCTGTACACCGAGCGCTTGCGGTGCCTGCCGTGCCACTTACGGGACCGAGACGGGGAGGGACGGGACGGGAGCCGATTGGTTCAGGATTGAATCGATATAACGCGAAACAAAATTACGTCAAAAGTAAAGTTGTACCGACAAAAAGTCAACATTTTAAACGCGAAAAATTAAAGTTCAAAATTAATTATATTTTTGTAACATGAATTCAAAATGACGCAAAAATATTTTTATGTTAAGTCGACGATCGAATAATATTAAAGGTAATTTTGAAGGTAAGGGAGGGATAGGGTGTACAATACGTAAGGTGGCAAGACAGAGCGTTTAGCGTGTAATGCGGCGAGGGCAGCGAGCATGCAGGCGCGGGACAAAACATGGGGGCAAACAATACATGGGTACATCAGTCAAGCTGACGGGAGCAAATAAATCTATTATAAGTGCTGGATTTGCTCATGCAATGCGGGGACACACTTCATGAACTCTAACACTATGAGAACTAAGTGAATATGTTTTGATACGTCAGTATATCATATTATTGATCGACAATTTTCAGTAAATTTTGTATATTTTCTGTCGTTATCAAAACAGTCTAAACTAGGCCAAATCTATTTAAAAGTTTCGTACTCATAACTACTTCTAATATTTAATCAATTACAAAGTTAAGGAGAATGCCCATTTTTGTATGGGAGAGGGGGGGGGGGGACCGTACCAACTTGCGTCGAACCAAATTAAATTTCAAGAGTCTGGTTTTTATTAATCTTTTGACTACTAACAAGAGTCTTTCAATGTTTAACAACTATCTCGATAAGCCATTAAACAAGTAATTATCACAACAATGTCAATGGTTATTTTTTTGCGGACGTCGAATTGTTATGTTTTTTTAATGAGGTTAAAAAAGACGGTTACAGATCAGTATATTATACTAATAATAATAAAAACACATTATTTTGGTGTTAATGTACCTGTGACGCAATATGGTACAGGGAATGGGCAATCTCCTTTTCTATTTACCACACTGTCTAATAAACAACAATGATTACAACAGCTAATTTAACAATACGAGTACAGAAACGAACCATTTCATTTAATTTTCGAGCTTAACGTTGTGTGTTAAGGTCGACATTCAAATGCAATGCGTGTGTATTTACTGACATATCTATGAGTATCGACAAGGTGTATGAGTGTGTACTCACGGCGCGGCGTCGGAGTGCAGGCGGCGCGACTGCGTGGCCAGCAGCGCGTCGTGCGTGAGCCGCGGCGCGCCCCCCGCGCCCCCGCCCGCGCCCCCCGCGCCCAGCTCCTGCCCCTCGTGCAGCGTCGCCAGCCCGCCCGCTGCCAGCTGCTACGGAATACACATATGCAATTTACCACAACAATGATAGTCGAGTTCAAATAGTTTGTCAATTATTTTTTTCTTTTTTGCTAAATGGCGACATTTTAGACCAAACTACATTTTTAAACAAAGACTTTAAAACCTCTCTATTTTCTACCAATTGAAGCCAAAACTTTTTAAATACAAAAAAAGAAGCAACACCAAATACTTATTAGGATATCAATTTATATTTTCTGGTTAAAAGATGGAATTGTATGTAATAGTACCTCTCTAGGCGGATGTGGCGGCGAGGCGTCTGGCGAGGACAGCGGCTGCGTAGCGGCGCTGACGTACGACACGTACGCGTCCGAGCGCAGGAACGACTGGTACGTCGTCTCCGTGATCGCACGCGTCACCTGCGCGAGCGAACGTTATAAGTCCACAGTGGAATGGATAGTTGATGATTAAAAAAAATGTGATAATAATATGAACTTCTATGTTTTACAAAAATACTTGATTTTTAAACACCTGTGTGTTACACACACTATATAGTAGCCTTTTCTTACTCTTAGCACGACTTTACAATATACCAAAAAACTAGGCTTTAAATCTCAAAAGTCAAATACATCATGTAAACTACAATCACTTAAAAGTTTTAAATAAAACAAATATTCCCATTATTGAATCTAAAAACCAATCATATTATTATGTCGGAGGTACAGTTAGCTAGTTAGTGTCTACCTCTTGTTCCATGGTGTCGAATATAGTCTTCTCGATGTTGGAGCCATCTTTGAGGCTCTGCTTCACGTGCTGCTTCAGCTCCTCGGGCATCGCTAGCTGAGACTTGCGGAGAAATCTACACATACAATAATTTATGTCCATAAATAAACCTTTAACTTGCAAAAAACATTTTTAAAAACTTCTCTTTTTATTTGAAAGTTTTAGATACCATTTTAGATTATATTAACCACTAGCGACCTCTTCCGGGTTTGCAACGGTCGATAATATATGAATGAATTATACACAAACCTAGCTCTTAAATCACTCTTTCCTAACGATAGCTTTCGGGAAAATATTTAAAAATTTACTTTGGTCTATTTTATACCTGATAGTTCGTGCAACAGTTGTGTACGTACTTGTATATAGCGGAGACGACCTGCCGTATCTTGGCGGACTCGGCCTCCTGGCGCAGGCCCTGCACGGCGAAGTAGAAGTTGAGGCGGTCCACGTGCAGCCCGCCCGCGCCGCCCACGTACTTGCGGAACAGCCGCACGCCCTCCGCGTCCTGACCACACACCACACATAGGTTACACACGACTTCATCATCATCATTTCAGCCCGTAATCACCCAGTGCTGAGTATAAGCCTCCCCTTTTTTCTGCCATTTTTGTATTTCTTGCGCGTCCCTCATCCAGGTGGTTCCTGTTAACTTGACTATGTCATCAACCTAACGTGCTCTCGGTCCTCCCTGACTCCTTCGACCTGTCCTTGGCCACTATTCAACAGACGACTTTATTTATAAAAAAAAACAAGTCCCGCACTAATAAATTTATTCCGCGTGTCGCGGGGGTTTTTAAAAAACAATTAAATGACATGCAAAAAAGAACACCCTTACTTAGAACAAGATTAGTGTATCACACAAATGCTTGTCCCATTCGGGGATCGAACCCGCAGCACGTAGCGCACAGTCGTAATTAGCGTGACCTATACCACTTGGCTATTTGTGCAGTCACCGATAGTAGTTTTTATTTAGTCAGAGCGATAGACGATAAATGCTTTTCTGCCTGGTCCGCGACTAAAGGAAAGAAGACGGACCTCGGTGTTTGAAACTGGTAGAAGTCTGAAATACCATTTCGCGGTTCCCAGATCAGAGTGAGTCCATAAGGATTCTTTGATTGGTGGATAGTTATCATTTCCGCGAAACATTAAAATTAACATGTCAGCAATATTATTCCATAAACCGCAGATATAATAAAAAAAAAATCTTTGAATAATCATCCGATTCTAGAACTGTTGAGAATGTTTTTTTAAAGTTTGTAATAAGGAAGATAATATGAGACATGGTTAGTATGCTTACCTCGAGCAGTTCGTGCAGGCTGCGTGCCCAGCGCATGTAGGGCGGCGAGGCGGGCGAGCGCGCCGAGCTGCCCGACGAGCCTTCCGTCTGCTCGCGCCACGCCATATTGACCCTTATATTGTATATAAGATAGGTTATTGTATTTAATTTTTCTTTAAAAAAAAATCGTATTGGAAAGGATTTTTGAAACATGCGAGTAATTCAGTGTTTTTTATAAATATTTTTTAGATTACATAAAGTTTTCTTGTCACTCTGTTAGGTGAAAGACCTTCTTTTTTTAAATAACGACCGACCGTCATTCTTAAAATATAACAGAAGCTAAAAAACTAAACACAATTACCTCCTCTCGTAAGAGTGGAAAAACTCAAAAAAAGATTGTAGTTTCCTAGGTACACAATAATTGTACACAATAATTGTGTACAATTATTGTATAATGTTCAATACAGAAAATTACTCACTTGGAGATATGTGGTTGTGTGAACACATATTTGGACTGAGATTTGTTCTTCTCCTCCCCAGAAGCCGGCGGCAGCGACGACCTGTCAGCAAGCTTGTGCTCCCAACCTACACAACATGAACATAAAATCATATGATTCATGAAAGACAAAACAATTACTAGAGAAGAAATTTGCAAGGTGACACACGGGTCAGACCTCTGGGAAAAATTTCCTTGCCAGCTACAGGATCTTGAATAGCGATTTTATTTCTTGCTTAGTCTTTAAGTTAAACTTGGGCATAACTTGAAATTTCGTCTAACAAATAGCGTAAATTAAAAAAAAAACAGGATTGAGAAAACTGGAAAATGTTAAATATTAAGGACTATGATATTGAAAATATTACAATAAATAACGTTACCTTGCGGGTGGCCGCTTATAGGAGTGTGGCTCATGGCGCACAGGCCCTTCTCCCACCCGCGCGCTGCATGGCGAGACACCACCTGCGGAAAACGAAATGTATTTTTTTGGCTTCCAAATCACTGCAAATATACACATAATTAAAGGAGGAACTTAAAAAGCCCTTTCACATTAACTTCTTTGTTTTAAATTGTTACACTAACTAAATCACATCAGGCAAGTGCATCAAATATAACACAATAAAAAGGTAGAGCAAAGTTTCAATTTTAAAATCACTATAGCACAAAAGTAAAACTTTTTATACTAATATACCTCCAACTTTCTCAACGGATAACTTCTATTTAGACGTTTCACACCCATTATTTATTATAAAGGCAAAAAAAGCGATTATACTTGCTCAATTAATACCATAAATGCTTGTAACTGGTAAGATAAAACTACAATATTAGCAAGTATGAAAAAAACTTTATGAATATACTCCAGCGTCCCGTTCATACATGTTATGCAACAAGAACCGCGCACCAAGCCACAGAAAAAAATCAATATGGCAAACAATAAGGATCATATCCAGTGTATTTGAATTGTATAAGTAAGAGAGGGACAGCAAACAAAAATGAGACGGGTAGCTAAAGTCAAGAGTCTCCATCATCGATCGGTGCTGAGAAGAAAACATCACACCGGAGTGTTACATGCTATAGAAACTTATTGTGATAGCTACACCTATTCATATTAATCTACTTAAAAGTAGGAATAACATATCATATTACTAAAATCTCTATACAAATCATATTTCCATCAATTTAACATTCAACAAAAACATTTTTTAATTTCTACACAACCAATCCTTAATATTGCACAAAAAAAAGGGACATATCATAATAAGAACATGTCAAAACAAATTAAATCATAATTTCATGGTTCAATAAGCAAGTTATGAAGAAAAAAATACATAATAGGGTCCAAAAAACTATAAAAGACCTTACCATATTCATTGTGATTAAACAAACAATACACTTTTGTGCAACACAAGTTTATGGAATTATTACTGAATATTATAACTTGATATTAATATTTCTTATTGTGTAAAACTCTTTTTTAAACAGCACGACTGCACAACGCAGCGGTAGTGGTCTGAGTGAAAATTCTATAGACGGAGACTGAACGCTCAACACAATAGGGTACGGACTAATCTCATGCCCTTATAATTTGTATAGTGGTAGGGTTTATTATAAATATGTAATCAATAACTGACAAACTAAATGGTAAGTTGATATTTGGGTGGCATTATGTGGAACTTTATTTAAATATTCTTAAGTACTAATTGTACTTTTTATTTGTAAGTATAAAGCTGTACACAAATTTTTTAGGGAATTAGAGAATACTAAATTTTTAATAAAAAGTAAAAATAAAAAAACTAAATTTACCACAGCAAAATCAAAATTATTTAGAGCCCCTCATGATGCAAGCATGTTACGAAGCGTCACATTGTACAAATTCAACAAATTTTCATTGAACATGACGAGCATAAACACAGGAAACAAGTTGTAAACAAAGGCACGGCTCGTAAAACTAATGTCGCGGTAACAATCTCAGCGTGTGAAATTTACAATAAAGTGTCAAAGAAAAACGTGGATCTTAATTTTATCTGATATCAGATCATCACAGTCAGTATTGAAGGCGATAAATGCTGTTTATCCCGAAATACCATGCCCTAACCCGGAAGGACCGTATTAATAGAACTATTATGAGTGAAACATAACACAAAACTTTTTGTCCTTACTTATCACAGTAGGTTTGAAGGTCGCTTTGAACTTTAGCTGAAGACATTAATTGAAACTTTCTTCCAAATTAATAATAAATTAGCTTGCATCGGTTTTATAAACAACAGCGACTTTGACGTTTGTTTGACAGCCAACCATAACGGACAGCTGTAGAATAACGCCATCTTTCGACGACGCTTGAAACGCTATCAAACGCCAGCAACGTCAACACAAGCTACTCATTTGCATGTTACGCCAAAGAGCGCCACTAGATGACGGTACTTGTTCCGAGAGTTGGACAGCGCGGGAAACATAATTAAATGGAAAAGGTAGGAAAACAAGTTGTTTTTTAAGTCTTGGGACTATGTTTTCGTGGATACCTGTGTAGCAGCTTAACGCCGCTGCATTTCTGTCTTGTTTCTTGTCTTATTGTTTCGTATTATCTGTAACAACAAAAAAACTTTCTTAAAATATTTAGTAACTTATCTCGATTCTATTAAAAGAAGTTACAAAATTAGGCTTTCACTAAAATACAAAACAAATAAAAGTATTAATTAGGCCGTATACATATATACGTTCACAGGTGTATGTCGGCGTCAAGATATTCACCTTTTGAAGGCAAATTAATTTGGGGATTCCAACTCGATTTACAGATGAAATGAATAGATATCAAAGACGTATCTCTGAGTGAAGCTCTGATATTTGATTTCACGAAGATCAGACGGCAAAATTGATTTGTCAAAATCTTGTATGGTATTGTAATTTGACTGTTACCAGAAACTCGAATTATTGATAGGTACCACTAATATGAAAATACCTAGAGAGTTAAGTAAATAGGAAGGAAAATTGATAAACTGTAGAAATTTGATTGGAATTTAATATACGGCAGCTGTCCAACAAAAAAGATAACACCAAAGTGATAATCACGACTCTTTTGTCAAATTACATACAGAAATTATAGTTACATACGTACCTACAAGCCAAATTATAAATAAGTCTTTTAAAAAACATTATTAAATGATCACATTAGTTTTACTCCTCTACTAATTACTTTTAAGTTGTTAATTATTGTTATATCGATACTGAAACATCCTTATAACTTCATTAACTGAAGCGATTAATCGACTATCGATATCGATAAAGGCCCGCCCCCAAAGCGTCATTAGCCGAGAGCACGCACTAAGCGACTCTTTGATGTGCGCAAACTTTTCGTTTCCCTTTGATTGGCATAATGGAACTGTGCGTTGTTATTACACTAATTGAATTTTCGCAAAGTCCGAGCCGTATTACTGGAACGGATTTAGTAACATTCTGTTTGTACCTGTCTGTGTTCCAAGGGGATTTTAATTCATTTGAATTTCGATCATTCGTTTCGTGCTTAGTTTAACCATTACTGCGGATTCTATTTGGGTTAACGTTTTGAAAAGTGTAGTATGGAAATCGATTCCTCTATACGATTTATTTGTAATGGAATCTAGATTACGCTTTGCGATGCCGTTTGTAACTTTGTTTTATTTTTTTAAACATAAAAAGCCAAAATATTACATTTTATAAGTTGTCGACGAAGGTTTTTATAACTGTATCAATGAGTAAAGACAAAATTCTCTATGAAGTGAAGTTAAAAGGGAAAATACGACTGTATGATTGGTTTTACAAGTCAGCAAGATCAAAGGCTCAGTAGTCCTTTCATTTCGGGCCGCCATTCGCGGATTACATTAAAAAAGAGAAAAAGAAAATGTAAAAAGTTAATTATAGGTATTTAAGTGAAACAGTCACAGATAAAAGAATCACTGATTACAGACTAAGGCCTAAATAAATCCTTTGAAGAGGTTTTTGCGTTTATGGCGCGTTGCTTGTATTAATACGACTTGTACAAAATTACTTACTCACAAACAAATTGCTTTCATTGGAAGTTCTTTTGTGGCTACAAATTTTTTCGTTCTGTAATTTATTTTATTTATTGCTGGCTATTTGCAGAACATATGATATGATGTTGCGAATCCTTCTAAAGCCATGTCTCTTCCCAATACATCAATAATAACTTGGAGCGGTAAGTAACAAGAGATCAAAATGATAAGGGTACTGATTCATCGTATTAGCGTTCACTCATCAAAGGGGCTCGGCCACTTTGATCGGCTGCTTCCTGAGAAATTCCTTTGGCACTAAACAACACACTAATCAATCGGGAGGGGTACACCGTATGCCCAATCGGAAAAGGCATTAAGGGCAATAGTTCCAACTTGCGGTAAACTGTTTGCGAGGTCGGGAGGTGTGGAGGCCGGGTGGGGGATGTTCTCGCCGTACATCAAAGGCGGCCCGAGACAAAGCTTGAGGAGCCTTTTAACTTTATTTAGCGGAGTGGTAAGTTTAGCCGGTCGCGAATCGCGCAGGTTAAAGAGTAACACACTCACTTTGAACCGGAGCCGTGGGGGGCTATGTAGGGCTGGCTCCTAGTGTTTAACGGATATCTCTTGCGACTTAGTTCATATTTAAGGATAATAAATAACTGTACTTAAAAATGAATAAAACTGTAAATATAAATACTGTAAGAAGATAACATGCAGTTTTCAGACTAAATTATTTAGCTTTGCAAAAGCATTTGCTATTATGTTTACTCAGCTTCTTACTTACAAAACTAAATACTAGAACGTAAAAGTAATTAATATTTATTTAAGTGCTTAATTATTCGGTTACCACTGTTTTAACACTAGAAAATTAACGTCATAAGAAAAATGTGATACGCATACCTACAATGTCAAAATAAGCATTATTTATCACCTATGAATTTTTATTTGAAACAGGCGCCATCTTCAGTTTGACGTCAAAATGGCGTTAGACTCGACGTCAATGGTAACAGGAACAAATGAACACACAGGCAGTAAGGCGTATGACGTCATAAATAGGTCAGATCAACAGCGTTGCGTTTTGGATCATTCTTAAATCACGCGAATATTTTAATTTTATATATTTATTGAATTATTCAAATAAATAACAAATTATTGCGTTATGAATTAGAACTAAAAATGCATTTGATATAATAGTTTAAACCAAATAGGTGATTTGTGCTTATTCGGAATATGCACAAATCACCGATTTAGTAACATGATATGTTTGGGAATATGATATTCGATTCCTATTGCAAAGTACTAAAAGGAGCAAGTAATTCGTAGTACTACGAAGTTCACTACAGCGGAGGCGCCCTTCCATAAATCTCTGACGTTTTCAACGTTTAACGACAAGTAGATTCCGAAACGAAATTAATCCATCACATCATTTAAAAAGCAATTAAATTTAGATGGTCGGTACCGTGCGACTGGTTTGTCGTAGGTCGCGGTTCGTTTCGTTGTCAACCCTACATGAGGGTGGGGGTATCAAACGGGCCGCTAATGCCGCCCGCACCACGCAGCGGCGACGCTTTGTCGGCGCCCTTTGACTCGCCGATGATACCGCGCACCACCTAAACCTGCAACTCTTTGGATACGACAATGTGAGAAGTTGCGATTCGTCGCACCTCCACCGACGTGGAGTGTTGGATGTAGCCGAGTCAAGTGTATGCGTAACAAATAACGAGAGAATTGTTTTGACTTTCTGCAGAAAAACTGTTTCCCTGAAATTAGATTTAAGAAGCTTACCAGATGAAGAAATAGTGTTTGACGTAGTTGTTGCTGAGTTGTATTATATTGAGGCACGTTTTAATATCTACAGATCCCTTAAATAATGTACCAGTTATACGCGAGTTGATAGCATTTGTATTGATACTCGCAAGTAGTTCTCAGCACTCAAGCTTAAGTCAATGCAGGATGCAGGTATAAGTTAATCGCAAACAGAAGGAGAATTAAGGCTTCAAGATACCTTCAGACGAATGCTACATTTAAAGTCAAAGGGAAATAAACCACATTTACGAGACTACTGCGGGTTTTGCCCTCCTTCAAAAGACGTTATCTACGTTAGGATTTTCTTCTAGTATGTTTGCAATTACATTAATTATTTGCAAGACTTTGACATCAAAATTCACAAATAAAATGAAAAAAACCTCAAACCCCCAGATGGATGTCCTTGAAGGAATATGAATCAATGATATTATAATCAGGTTGTCATATAAATTGTTAAATATCTATACATACTAAATTCAATTGAGATGGGATTACGTGAAATCAAGTGTAAAAACATTATTTCCATAGCCATAACAGTTGAAGCTCTGCAGTAGTTTTTTAAGTGTCATACCTACTTCAAAAACTACTGCAAAGCTTAACAATTAATGATCGGGCTACACGGTGAACAATGGCCAATACCAGCATTGCAAATTCTATCATTACCTATGTATGGATATTTATATTGGTATAACCGAATATTTAATACTAGACCAAAGTTAACTTTTTCAGTCTCTATTAAAGATTTTTTCATTCCGATATTTACCTAAGTACACATTTAAAAATAAGGAAAGTAAAATTAGTCACATAAACACAAAAATTTAAAGAGTTCGTCTGGCTAGAGCTATTCCTTTACACACAACTCCAGAAACATCTAACACTTACTAGTAATAATGGATTTCACAATAACGAAAAATAGGCAGGCTATATCATAATGAATTGTAACTATTAGGAGTATTGACAAGTTTTCGACATTTATACAAACCCGACTAAGATAAAAGTAGGTACTATTGGTCTTATTTAAAAAAAATACAACGGTGTATATCAACCGCTTAGCAGATTCTAAATTCATATTCTCTATAGAAAACTAGACTTTAGAATCTGCTATACAGTTGGTAAATACTGTTGTGATTTTTATAAATAAGGCCATAAATCATATAATACTTGGTTGGGCTTCTACATCCATCAAATCATTAGCTTTAGTAGGAACAGGCATTTGATTGGCGATGCATATCGCAAGGGGACCTAGATAACAGTCGTGAGAGATGCTGTACTGTCGATGTCACACGTGATTCATGCGGCACGAGCTTGTGTCTATATTGGAATGGTGCTAGATTAATGATCTTGTAAAGAGGCTTTAAATTTCGAGGTGCTGACTAAGAAAATTATAGTATCTAACTACCTAATAGGGATGTTTCCTGGGTATGAAAAGTTAAAATCTATTTAGTCCGTCAGTTAGATAATAAAAAAATATTAGACACGTATTTTTTTTTTATCAAAACAATAAAAAAATACAAAGATACACCGCTTTAAAGTTTCGGAGTGGGGGCTTATGACGCTACGCCTCGCTAAAAATCGTAGCGAGGAGTGACGTCACGCGTAACTTCAGTTCTCTGTATTTTGATAATTTTTTGTTTGCAGGAAAAAAGAAAAAATACGTGTCCAATAAAATTCATTAATCTACAAGACGGACATTAAAAAAAAAATAGGAAACAGGCCCATTGTTACCGACACTCATGAACATTAGAACCGCTAAAGAACTAGAATCATGTAATTCCAATGGAACCTTTAAATATATCTGCAAGCATTTGTTATAACCTCTGATAGTTTCATTATACATCACACATTACACAGCTTGTAACTGTCATATTTCAGGCAAAAAAATACACTTTTTGATAAGAAAAGAACAAATTGAAAACATCTGTCTTCACCTAAAACAAATCATCTAACGTAGCAAGTTAATAAATCCGATCATTAAATGCAGAGTATGGCGCAGGGCGACAGCGGCCGCAACGCCTGCGTTGATTACCATAAGCCGGGACAAAGCGACGCGAGCGCCCTTTGACGAATTAGCCCCCACTAACATTACCTATGTCCGTCCTCTGAAACGGCCGCGAGCTTTGTGACTCAAACGTCTAAATTAGCATTCGATTTTTAAAATGGTTTTGATATCACTGAAGTGGATTTTAACGAAAAGTATATTACTTTTTATTTTGTCAGTTTTGTTGGTATTAATTAGAGTCGTAACTCCTTGCCGGAAGCAATCACCAGCAATAAGATGCCGTGACCTTGATAGTGTAGTTTGCGCCAAATAAAAAATAATGAATATCGATATTTAACATAACAGGCTGGTTAAGAACGAGGTTTTTAACTTAAACACAACCTTTCGATATGCAGAATGTGTTGTCAAACGTGTACTTAAACACTTTTCGATGTTTTAAAATAAAGTAACGAGCATGCAGTGAAGGTCACAGTTTCTGCTCTTATTTGGAAACTAGAAAACTTATCGAGTTCCTCGTTGGTGACAGGTTAATGACCGGACGTAAGGCTATATTCTACAAAACCAATAACGCACCCAAAAGGTGTTTATTTGAGCCTAGCCAGGCAGAGTAAAAAAAAAGTGTTATATGATCTGAGCAGAAATTCCCGGTGTAGTTGTTAAATGCGGTCAAAATCCGTTATTAAAAAATAGAAACAGCAAAGTGAATTTTAAGATCTCTGTGGATCCCTATAATGGTCGGAAACATAAATCTTTGGACAAGACAAACCTGAAATATGTCGTTTGTGCTCTGTCCTATATCTAACCAGTCGTGAAACCAGAGAACATTTTCAATGGAGCAAGTAACAAAAGACAAGAAAGAATGTACATTTTCAAAATTGTAAATTTCGCCATATTTACAAATTTATTTTCCATCACACACCTTAAGTAGCGGTCACTTTAAGTTAAAAACAATGATGATCACTTCACACAAATAGCAGAATACGCAGACAGTTGGCAAACAGTAAAATCGTCTCGATTACGCCACCGCCACAGTTTCCATTAACACCGCACCGACAGATGTAATATGCACCTCTCAAATTGGTTTGAAGTTTTGAACAGTTTTGTTCAATTTTGAAAATAAGGCATCTACGTCTATTCATATTTCGTTCAAGCAGGTACACTGCAACAACTTAAGAACTGTCCAATTTCTAATTTATGATATTAAAATTGTCATAAATCATAAATTAGGATTCCATATTTGATTTTAATACTGAGGAAATAAGAAAAGAAAGTAAATAAAAAGACATTTATTGCTACCAAAAACAAAAACACGGTACATATTATTAAATATTAGATTAAAGAAAGTATTTTCTAAATAACAAAAGAAGGTGTTAAAACTATTCTTGTGCTGACATCGTTATGCAGACAAAGGTCGTGTTATTTAAATTAGGTTTTAAAGAAAAATTGTCTGACTTATTTAGGGTCCTGCAAAAAGACGATTACTTTTCTAGCAAAATAGTCGAGCAAGTTTCCCTGTTGCGCCGATTTTAAATAGATGCGCGTCACGTAAATTGAATCAGCCCGGAGGCGTAACATCATTACCGATAGGCACCATATAATGAGAATAGTGTTTTGTACACGAGACCTGCATACGTAAGGTAATTTTCTAAGTCAATTATAACTGACGCAAGTCTCCTTCTATGATACAAATAAACTTAATTAGAACTGTAATTAATAATTACTTCAAAGAAAACATCTTGAGCATATAAAGCCTATATGCTATGATAAAATCTTAAACACAGATAGTTACAAAACAATGATCTTACCTAATACAAAAATCAAAACGTTTAATATGAAAATCTTATAACACATTTCATAGCATCATCATCATATCAGCCTATAGCCGTCCACTGCTGAACGTAGGCCTTCCCTAAAAGATCGCCAACCATCCCTCTCTTGGGCAGACCTCATTCAAAGCATTGATAAAATTAAACTAAGTGTATGCTATATAATCTATAGTATAGATGGACACAGATATGGATCAAATACAAAAATGTCGCTTTTCTAGAAATGCTGTAACTGTCTGGTGTATAAAGCTGACGGGCATCGGGCAGTATGACGCAAATTCCATGTGGTGGAGAGCGCAGTCAACCGCAGCGGGCAGCTACCGTCTGCAGCGGATACGTCGCGGTCACCCGACCGAAAGCTCTGCCGCACGCATCTTCGACCAGCATCAATATTACAAATTCTATTTCCAAAAATATTCCGCATACTCCAACAACTGAATATTTGGCAGAGTTTTAAAAATTCGGTTCGCATTTAAAATTCCATGTTTTGTTTTTGTTTTAGCTTATAGACAAAACAACGGTAAATTAGTGAAGTAATAATAATGTTTGTACGAGTATTTTGTCTTCGTGACTAAATGCTCTGATTTTTTTGGTCATGTGTATCGCTAAATAAATGCTCTTATGATTAAATGATTTCTAAGAATTGATAATAACTTCAAAATAAAAATGATGTCATATTAAATATGAAGTGTGATGTGTTTTTAAACAGTATGTAACAAAAGCCCTGTCCGATCCAATAAAGGCGTATTCCTGGTTCAACATACGTACTAGAAAAAAATGACTCGCTCAGGCGGCTTCTTTGATACAAAACTGTAGGTATTACACGTGAACTTTGTCGAGCGATCAGTGTTGCCTTTGATCAGTTTTATTTTAATCCAACTATATTCACCTAAAAACATATAATCTGAAATCCATTTAATAGTTACGTATATGTGTACGGAGTACGATGCCGAATAATACTCATAAGGATCTGACAGGGTGTTTGTTGCATGCTGTATAAATACATAAAATACAAGTTACTTATGAATGACTGTTGGTTAGTCTAATTGACCTGTTCAGCACTTTTACAAGTGAAGGCGTCCAATCGAAGGTATTCAAGCGTCACCAACTGCCTTCACCCTTAACGTCACCAATTTGCCTACAAAAGGAAATTGACCGGCATCCACATATTCTACTTATAAATACACACCAAAACCTAGGTACCCTTATTTTTTTTGCCAGATGGATTCTAAACTTTATGCATTGCAGGTAAAGGTTCCAACTAAATTAGCAATGGTACACAAATGATGGGGAGATTCACGTGTCGTGCCGTAGGTACTGTTAAATTCGATAGAGAACTATTCGTGCGAAATGTCTTATGAAATGAAGGATAAATTGTCGCGAGGGAATTGAATAACGTTCTGGCAGGGACGGAAAGAGGGTGCAAATTGTATAAAACTTGTTATCCCACTAAGCAGCTCAGTTGTAAAAGGTATTGAAAGGTATTAGCATAAAGTAGAGGTCGTATAAAAACAGTACTCAAAGCTTAATGCGGTGAACATCTAGTATCTACTGATGTAAAACCTTAACGAAAATCCACAATGATGACTAGAAAACTGGGGTGAATGAAATCTAGTTTTCGATTGAGATCTCGTATTGAACAACGAATTACCCAACCCTAGACGACTTTATTACAAAACAACAACATGCAATCAAAACAGGCAAGCAGAAAACAAGGCAACCTCACGAGACATTTCTTTTATCTCAACTCTTTTAATGTCCCACTCAACAAACCTAACATCCCTCATTCCTTACTATTCATGCAAAAACACGTCAGTACAAGATTCGTACGTAATTTGCGAAACAGATTGGTTTGTCCCGAGTGCAGAGCAACAAAAGCCAGGTTCGCCCGGAGCAATACCTCCACTCAATAGCATTGTTTTTTTTCCGATTACAGGCCTGATTAACTGTCTGAAACGTCTCAGGTGCGTCGGTGACGCGGTAACGTGGGGAAATTCGGGACTGAATAGCACACATTGAGGAAAGAATGTTCGCCAAATGATATTCCAATTGAAGATAGTAGTACACTGATACTAATTAAGTGAAGTCACTGCCACGGGGCAGAGGAACAATTTTTTTGAATTTTAATCATGTTTAAGTTCTTTCGTTGTTATATTACCTTGGATTTTATTCCACGCCCCCAATAAAATGCAAGATGTCTAGTAACGGGGGCACCTGACTACGCCGGCAGGTTCGCAATCACCCGAGGAATAGGGTGTCCCGTTCCTCGGGCTTCCTGCATAATGGACGTGCCCCCGCCTTAATCTCGTGTGAACAATAGTGCCGTCTGGCCGCGACGTTTTGCATACAATGACTAGTCACGGCGGGACGCGGACGGCCCGGGAAAATGCAGCTGTCTCCGACGGCTAAAGGGGACTTTTTCAGAAACGTCTCTAATTTGAATTTCAACGTCAATTACGTCAGTATTGGTTTGAGGTTTAGGTAAGAAAGGGGAAAATGTTTTTGTTAGTATAATTATTTAATACTAAACGTTAAATCTAACATAGGTTAAGTATCTTGGGCTTTCCATAACAAGCTACCAATACTTCTGAAGTTAATCTGCGATGTATTATGTCATCTTAGAATCATTGAAAAAAAAAAGTAATTGAAAGTTACCCCACAGGTTTTGTTTTATCCAAACTCAACGTAAAATTTCCAATTTCATCAAAAACTATCGAACTACGATAAAACCGCGGCCGTCAAAGGACAGGTTATCCGACAGTACAGTGTACAATACATTTTTTGCGACCACAAAGTTGATTCAGTTTTTATCGGCACGTCAGTGAAATGGACATGTTCGATGGACGAGCCGCACCGTGGGACAGGCGGTCAGCTCGCGTCTCCCTGCGGTCCGATATGTATTGGAAATTCGAGAACACGCCGGACCAAACGATGGTTAACGACTTTTTGGATTACTTTGTAGATAAATTCTGAAAAATTAATTAATTTTGTCACTGAAGTTTATCTATAGTTACCTATGATATATGTATTTACAATTCTTATGTTGAAAGAATTTACGACAGGTAACATAAACTATGTTTCTAACAAGGGTATTAAGAATACCGTTACATAAAGGACACAATATTGGTTACATCCCCTCCATTATCAGACATTAAAACATGATTGATATGGCTTCCTGCAAAGCAAAATAAGATATTACGCGTCTCTTAAAAACGATGTCGAATTGAAAGCCTTACGACAAGACTGTAAATGTAAATTGAATTATTAGAAATAGAAGGTATTTTCCTCGAAACCACCTCATTACCATTAATTTTACAACATCAAACACATCATTAATACTGACTGACTACATCAGACAATAAACAAGAAACATCAAAATTCCTCCCAAAAAAAGTTCCCAAATTAAACAGTATGAGACAATATAAATAAATAAAGACAGCGGTTAACTAAGCCAATTGTGGTCTAATTGTGAATTTGAAATCCTCTGTCGCACTCAAGCGTGTTGGTATTTGTATAAGTAAGAAAAAGAGAGAAACTCCACAGAGATTTCTTATTTCGATAGTCTCCGACGCCCGTGAACAGCCCTCAGCGGTATGGATGATTGGATTGATGAATAAAAGATTCGTCAATTTGTGTAATAGCCCCTTGGTGTATTATGCAGTCAATTTAATTGTTCCGGCTGAGTACGAACCCACGGAGACTGCGTACTATATTTTAATTAATAAAATTGTATTTTTGGTAATGGGTTTTATAAGAATCAATGGAAAATTGATTAAATTGAAATGGTCTGTGTGAAAGAGTATAAAGATTTTTAAATGGAATTTTGTAACTGTTAAATCCGTCATTTTCCTGATGCTGTTAAGTAATATCAAATCGATATTTTACAAAATATTTAACACTAAAAACTAGTGTATACAATGCTGAGCTGCACCTAGGAAGGCTATTTGCATACCTGGAAACAATTCTACACATAGTTTATATCTAGTCTAAAGGTCACAGTTCTATGGAATTCAATTTTAATACAACACAAAAAAGTTGCAATCTATTAAATAGTTGACTTGAAAAAAAATAAGGATAATAATGGTACCGCTAGTATTTTTGGAGCCTAAGGCGCTACTCAAATGAAATGTCAAATTTCCTAGTTTGGGAGGGACCCTCGTTCTATTGAATAATGCTCTAAATTATCTTAATGTTGTGTATATTATCCAATCCCTCTGATTATTATGGCAAATATGAGATACAAATCAATGACAGTCAGTGCTTTGAAAAAAGTGGAGCAAAATTAAGCGGATTTAAAGAACAGCTAATTCAGAGCCAAGTTTTTTTACTGATTACAAACAAATATTTTGTCAAAAGGATGCTTGTATCAAAGATGATATTAATATAAACTAGTTTTCGTGTTCGGACCTACTAACTAACTATGACAGCTATTAGGTATACTTAAGGATCCGACCCACTAGTGGCGCCAACTGGTGTTTGAAACGGTACGAAAACTAATCCCGCAAAACGTAAATACGAACCAGTGTACCTTATACGCGTCTAAATAAATCCCCATATTTGCCGCCATAATATCATAAACAGATTCTTTCCCGCGCATCAGTTTCAAGTGTTGTCTGTCCCGCGCATGAAAGGGTGATGGTTACCCAAGCAAACAATCGGCTTGTCGAGTAAATGTTTCAAAATAGGTTTCTTAACATAATAGAATAAACATGGAGCATATTTATACAATTTTTGTTTTTGTGTTGTTTTTTTGTTACGATCGATCAAAAGCTATCGATATGGCCACGTTTTTGGCTGATGAATGACCCTATGTAAAATAATTACTGATACGAAAAGAAGGTTAAATAACATAGATTAATTTATATTTTAAAATATTACACAGTTTTTATACTAGCTGTCCCCCGCGACGTTGTTCGCGTGTTTTAGTTTCAACGGTTTTTCATTTTTGCAACATTTTTCATTTATGCTCCGCTCCTATTGATCGTAGCGTGATGTTATATAGCCTATAGCCTTCCTCAATAAACGGATTATCCAATACAAAAAAAAAAATCGAACCAGTAGTTCCTGAGATTAGCGCGTTCAAACAAACAAACAAACAAACAAACTCTTCAGCTTTATAATATTAGTATAGATTGTAATTTATAATAACTGAAAATGATAACAAAACAGATTCTCACAATGAAATAGTCGCCAAGACAGTCGTGGCTCGTGACAGCAATGAGCGATTCCAGTAAATGCTTGAACAATAATTGCATTTGTAACATTAAAACTGTAGACTTTCGCGGAAATATTCTCGTATCAGTATTACTGTTATAAGTAATTTAATACTTACTAATATATGTCAAGTCTGGGTGTTCTTTGTGCATGTGATTTGTATGTATGTAAAACCCCCCGTGACACAAGGACTAAATTCCGTAGTGAGGGAGTCGTTTAAAAAAAAAAAAAAAAAAAAAAAAAAACAAAAAAAAGGAACAATATGTAAATAATAGCTCTGTTAAATTTTACTTATATACCAATACTATTTTTGACATAATCCCTTTCAGATGTATTCTCCTGGTATTCAGAACACATGCGACATAGATAGCACACTCGTTAATCAACAATTGCTATTCAAATTATGAGGGGGACATTTATAGGCCGGTATTATTGTAATTGTACAATTGGACTTGATTTTCGTAATCAAAATTGTATGGAGTCGTTACTTAAAGAGAAAATAGTGATCGGTTAATTAAAACAGTTTATAATTAAAAAAGAAGATTATATTCATTGGGTATACCATAAACAAAACAGTTAGAACAATTAATAAACTATTGAACTTTTGTAGTCCTATAAAGTTAGTGATAGTCAGTCAGTATTAACACATGTCTGCAAGTTTCATGGCTCCCATAAAGCATCGTAACTGATTCTAACGTTGTTACAAAGCGTTTTAGCCATAAATGTGTTTGTTAACATATACTCTAGGCTCGCTAACTTTTATAGCACAATATTACTCGTCATTGGAACTTCTTCCGTTGAAAGTTTCATATAGTTTGACTGAGCCTGATGCGTTTTATTAGAGTAACATTGAATTCAGCTTCTCATCTTTTACGGTGGAAATGATTAACAAATATGTATTACCAAAAATATGGTACTTTTCTAAAATAGTCGATACTACCTACTGTTAAATAATCTAGAAGACTAGATAATATAAGTCACACAAAAACACGTGCAGGAAATAACGAACCCCCATATAAATAACAAATTGCACAACAATGAAGTACCTGCACCCCTTTTATTCCGTCCAAACGAATAAACAAACAAAACTCAATGGAATAACCTATCATTTTATAGTCGGTACCTGTTAATGATATACATAGCGATCGCTCCGGCGGCCACCCGCCGCGCTCCGCCAGATCTGCGGATGACATTAATGACATTCACCGAGGGACGCTCATTGTCAAACACATCGAGTCTATTGATATTACTGCTTTGTACCGACAGCAAGCACACGCTTTATCTTAGTTTAAACAATTATTAAAAGAAATATTATACAAAATAATCTCTTTAACACAAATTTAACATTTTATTATTTACCTAAAACAGGACCAGTTTTTCTGCCGACACTACTTTTGCAAACATTTAAGTAACTGATGTAGGTTTACATACCGACATTTTGTGTCAATAACGCTCAAAAGCGAGGGCGACCTTTATTAAATACTGCGTTTACTTTTACTATTGATATATTGCGAATTACAGTTAGCAAATAAATTTATTTAAATGCGTGTTGAAATGTTTGTTTATTACCACTGTGATAATCAAAAGAGATTAAAGAAAAGTAATAAAAATAATGTTGCTTTTCTAGAATATAAAAATCGTTGCATGTATTATTTAACATATAAAGCGCTAGTTATTTTAAATAACAGAATAAATCGATTAAAGTAAACATCCTTAATAAGTCTAAAACAACTTCGTAAAAATAAAAATAACCGCGAAATAATCCGTAAAGGTAATTGTATCCTTATTACCTCATTTCCCGAGACTCATTTCATATTTTCTCAGGGAGCTGCACAAAATAATATTTCCCAACAATAGTGTCTCTGTCCCGTAGTCCGACAGACGTGGCAGATTACACCATTGTTACCTCGTCGGATGGACGGAACTTTTTTCTTTTATATAAGAAAATTGCTACTATGTAATCCTATTAAATCGGTTTGATGGACGCCATTGAGTTAGATGACGATACTGAGCGACAAACGTTTGGAGTATTATCGATTAGGAATGTACACATCAGATAATAACGACGACATAACAAAAGCTTACACCGCTTTTTTATAGAATGAAAATTAGCCATGGCTACAAAATATTACAAAGAAACTTCAAATATTAATCTATGGTTAGTAGGAAATTGTGTATTCTGGTATGTGTGGATATAAATTACGATAGTTAAATTTATCTAGAAAATAACGTCAAAATAAGAATGAGCCCGCATATTATCAGGTATACAAAAAAAACAATACAATTCAAAATACCCGTTACATGTACCGGTAATAGTAGAATCTATTTTAATGATAACAATTGAACTGTATCGTTAATCCATAGACAATTTGCAGGTACCGTATTAATCCTTTTTGTAATTGTTTTCATAGATATTCTGCGGACTTCAAAATCTGTCTTAACAATCGGCTTATGTATTCTAAAACCTTAACTGTATTAGACTGACTACTTTATATTAGGCTGACTAAATACTAGATGTGGTCTCAGTAATCTTCTTATCAACGTACAATAACAAGTTAGCTATGTAATTACTATTAATTTTAGGACCATTGTACAGTAATTAAAAAGTGTCAGGTCGATGATATATATTAATACAGCATGTTCTACAATAAATCCTCATTGTATTTATATTTTACGTGGTAATTAATTAATTTATTTAACACTTTATGCACGAAACAATACAGGATTTAATGCCTGAAGGCATTTCCTTTCAGTATACCTTAAGGTGATGCAGATAAAGGCACGGGGTAGATGCAGGTAGTAATTATATTTATAGTTTTAACTTCGGCGAGGCTTATGTCCAACAGAGGACCGCGATAGGCTGAGTTGAATGATTAATTGAAGTAGGTAGTTACCGACCCGCTGCTGGAATTGTCGCAAAACTTACGATTCAACATTCTACTTTTTTTTTCTTTTTACTTGACTCTACGCGTAAGTCCGACTCAGCTGCAACTGAGAACCCTTTCAAAACAACGTAGGTAAAATTATTTCGCGAAAGTATAAAAATGCTTATTTATTAATTTATGTAAACCAAACCACACCAAATCGTAAGATACAACATAATAGAACAGATGGACAAAGGTACTGCTTATTTCTAAAGAAATCTCTACCAGCAGACCCGCGAAAGGAGATTATATATACTTATAGTTTTTTAATACCAAATCAACTTACAAACACATTTTTATATTACTTATTTTACATCTCCATAAGGTACTCCTTCCCTCTAAAAACAGTGAAATCTTATTTGCCTCTGGCATTTCTAACAGAATGATCCAATTCCAATTTAGAGCTAGCGTATTCCCACTTTTGCATTTGTTTTATGGAGTAGGTACAGTATAGTGGTTTTCCTAATAACGTAGACGTAAGAATAAGAGATGCATCAGTCTGATCTCTATCTCGACTGAATACGATTACGTGTCATGATTGGGTTCCCAGTTTCGATCGAAGAGTGCTTTATGCTATGATCTATCCGCGGGTTTTTTCGAAGAGATTTTAACTTCACATTTACATAAATACAAACAGTGTGCGAAAACGGATATTTTATAAATGTGTTAATATTTATTTAGTAATATTACTTACTCATTTCATAGTTTCAGTACTGATTTCTCTATTTAAATACCACCAATTACAATACTTACTGAATATTAACATTATGCAGAAGTATATTTGCAGTTGGGCTTAAAATTTTTAATAATCTTTACTCCTTTTGCCAGCAACATGCAATCAACGCAAAAAGTAAATACTCAGAATGAATATGTTGTTTAAAAACAAATGTATTATAATTCACATCGAAATATCAGGATTTATAATATACAGTGAAAGAGAATATCGATGATTTTCGTATGACGGACATATTGCAAAAGACAAAAAGAGCATATTAATCAAAAACCTTTATTCGTATTGTTGGTTGCAAAAAATATTACAAATGAAATTTATTTAGTCATACACGATAAGATAATTCAGTCAGTCAGTATAAATGCAAACTATTAACTTAACTGCAAATGATTTATATTATTTTATGATCCCACTAATACTAAAATCAAAGTTTAATACATATCTACTTTGTTACAAGGAAATTTTTAAGAGCCTGTAGAATATATTTTTTGGTTAGCACAACGCTTATGAAATGACTTTATGCATTTGATTGTACTAACTCGAGAATGTCAATAAGTGTCTATATTATATTTAGCTAATATGTAGCATTAAAAACAACAAGACAATCTGTGACACAGAATCGTCCCATTCAATAACAATAAAAGATCGGCGGCTTAAAAAAATCGATTACAGCGTCAGAGTTAACGTTTTTTTTATGTAAAGCACTTATTTATAGCGTAATTAATGCGTCGCCGGGCGCCAGCGCTAAATACAACGCTATTTGTAGAGACAATACGTATAGGGACGCCACATACGAAAGAAACACAAGGATGGACCTACTTTGACTATATTAAGACTAAAGGGCCTGGATACCCTAGTAATAATAAATTTAAGTATTTGAGAAATACAAACAAAATGAAAACAAATATTATATATAATTGACGCTTCTTCAAGTCAATATATTATTTAATAATCAAAATAGTTTCAAACACCGACTTTGTGCATTTAATCTTTCTAAAGTTACAGATTACAAACAGACTAATGATCAACGCAGCTTGGTAACCCTAAATCCAGCACATGACAATTTTCAGACAGAGACAAAAATTTCAGTCTGGACTTAAATATACCACTAGTTACCCACATTACTCTTGTTGCTAATGAAGTGCGCTAAATAAGTCAAGCACTTAACTTACAGACAAATTGGTATTTTAAACTGATTAATAAATTAGCCATTCTTGGGGAGCTTGTTTTATTATTCTGCAACTTAATATAGGATGACAAGGGACAATTAATTGGTGACTTGAAGATAAAAAGCAAACTAAAAGAATAACTCATTAAGTGCTAATGAAGACATAATTAGATTATAAGCTGGAGTTATATTACTTTGTTGTACCTATGTTCAAAATGCTTAATTAATATGACAAATGTAAAATTCTACGTAGGTACTTAATAAAAGCCAAGCAAGAAATTTTCTAATCCCTCATCAAACATAAGTTATTTATTAAAATGAATCTACCATTGCCAAGCAATGCCAAGGAGGTATTAGAGAAAATGAAAAGAAATAAGAAGAAAATTGAATGAGAAGCAATTCATATAATGCTTGAAATAAGTCGCTGCCGCAGCTGCCAACCGATTGGTTAGAATTGTAGATGAAAAAAGTAATTCTGTTACCAACGCGTCTATTCCGATTGCCATTTGAAACGAATAAAAAATTTGACACAATTTTGCGACAATTTGTTGGTTCATTAATTTGTTGATTGTTCAATGTCAGATATATAGGCGCATATACATTAGTGGTATCCGATTATTTAAGTAGCGAATATTCAGTTCTCAATAAAAATAGTACTTTGACTGTGTTTTTTCCATGTATGACAAATATTTTTTAATAGAAGTTGCCTTGAAAACTAGATTAGAAAACGTTTTTGGTTTTCTGCAATTGTCACTTAAATGATATAATAAGAACAGATCTCCCAATTTGTAATGTTAATTCTAACGAAAAAAAAAAGTAAAGAAAAATTTAAATCATGTGCAGCATAACATAAGTTTTCTTTCATTCTTTCACAACGTAAATAGAAATAACTGAAAGAAAGTTTCACACGGTACTTAGCATTGGCACAACACAGCCAGGCTTTTGATGGAACTCCCATTTAATGTTGCCTTTAGAAGAATGTATTAAGGACTTCACAATTTAAATTATGGGACTAGAAATCCCAATTTCAAGAAAGAAAATCCATCAACATAATTAATTCGTGAAGCTAATTTGAAGATTTAGTAGTAACAGCACTGTTTTGAAATTTCGAGCTGACCTCTTCTACTTGGGGCATGCGGCACTTACAAAGCATTAATTAAGAAACTTAACCGAGTAACAAGTAACTGCACTATTCATAATAAATGTTATTTGCGACTCCAAAGAAACTCATTGACGTTTCGGTTCCGTGCTTGAAAAAGTAAAATGGAATCCTCGTAAGATCGCTCATGCTTAATCCCGACTGTCACAGATAATTATCTCATGAATATTAAGACGAAAATACTTATATGAACATTTCCTTTTTAAAGTTTTATACCTGTCTCGATTACAGTCAGATTAGTAACATAGCTGTATTAACGTATGTCCCGTGCATTAACCGAAACCTAATTAGCACTGAAAGCCTTGCACTTAGCCACTAAAGGATTAGCCTACAGATATTCTAATCAAAGATAACGGATTATATTTCTGAAGCAAATTATCTCGTAAAGAGAATATAGTAATTAATGGTAAAATGACGAGCGTAGTTGAAGGGGTTCTCACTGAGTCGATTAAATTACTGAAGCACATATTGAAAAGCACAATCGCCAACAAAGCGCCGGCGAACAGAGCTGCAGCGCTTAAAGCGGCCGCAATATTTTCCAGCGCTTAATCGGCATCCAGGTGGTGAACGTCTGTTGGCGCACTCCACGGACTAGCGTACCGTTGCACAACAGCACTCCGCTTTCACGTCTCCCTTCCACGGGCATTATGCCTCTAATGTCACTTAATTTGCCGTCTAGGGCCTCCTCACGTGAATGCAGCCTACGAGAGCCGGTTTAATATAAAAATTCGCTTTTTTACTGCCTCGAAGCGAGATTTAATGTTAAACTGTTGCCTCTTTTGAGGGTAAACGCGTAGAAGTAATGGGATTACGGAATTGGTAGTTTTGGAGTCGAAAAGGTAATTAAATTATTGTATGTAAAATATTGGGTACACGAGTGCTCGGTGGCTCGCCAGTTCTGATGACTCGATGGGTTTTCAATTCGAGAGGCGCTTCAGTTCTACGTCTAATTTGTTTGCATCATATAATTTATAATTGTTTTTAAGTGGTCTGTTTGACTAAATGAATGCTTAGGTAATATAAAGTATTCGTAGCAAGGTTTCAAAGTGAAATATTGCATTTCTAGTGGTTTAAAATGTCAAAAGAAAAAGAGCAAAGGGAAAAGTAATAACTCATTGGTAAATTGAAGGCTTTACTATTGTGAGCCAAAGCATCGAGTCAGCACCACGCGTGTTCGCCGCACACGTGCCCGCGATACCTTATTTTCAAACATATAAGGTTGAAGTACGAATGTACAGCAATTCCTGATTGTGCTTTCATCACAAAAGCGAAATAACTCGTTATTATGTCGTTAACGAAATAAATCCGTAGTGTAACAGATTGTCGACGATTGTTTACTTATAGGACGTATGAAATAAATTGGGAGCTGTAGGTTACAATACACCCAACTATAGTTGCAAACCAATCCATTCAATATCGCTAAAGCCAGCAATTTATAACAAATTTATATTCTTGCCAAAATAAATGATTTTGGGACTGGGTAGGGGCGAAAGAAAATGTGGTATTGTCATAATAATAATTAAGGTATTAAGAAAAATCTTCCAAAAATGTGGCCTATGATTGTTTAAATTGTTTAACGAATCGATTTCACTAATATTGAGAAAAAAAAAAGCAGTAAAGAACTGATGATCCGCTTTTGAACTATCATAGGTGTAAAATCCGTATCTTACCTTTAAATCTTAGCTGAATGGAGCCGTATATGAGGAGAATATCATCCTGTAACAAAACAAACACAAACATAAGTATGGTCACATTCATATTGCTCACTGGCTAGTCAGCGGCGACTACAAAGTTTCCATCATATTACTTAATTAATATCCAAGAGCGACTGCATGAAATTAGAAAACTATGCTGTGTATTTACTACTCGGCTCCTCAAAGGAGACGGGAATGAGAAGACCAGTAATTTAATAAATTTTATTTTGCACAGAAATTTAATAATCTTAGGAGTTCAGTTGATTAATTGCCTACTTTGTGCAGGACAAAATAATGTTGGAGTTGATAAATTGATATAATAATAATAAAATAGAAAGGTAAAATATTATAGTTGAAGGAACGGGATGTGGCAGACAAACACCCGGTGCTCTACTGGGTGTTATGGCGCAACTTGTGAGTTTAAACTACACGGAAAGCCGAAAAGTATAGGCATATAAATGTAGGCTTAGTGTTACAAACGAATTTATTGAATAAAAACTAAAATATTTTTCTTTTGTAAACGACTTTTAAACTAAAATGATTTAGTCATTTCGTCTCGCTCCGCCTGTTATACAACCACTTCGCCACCAATCAATACGGTAGGATTGTAATTTCAGCCGTTGGAAGCCATAAAAGTCACTCCAAAACCATTGGAGGTTTACAATTTATCATAAAATGGTTTGAAGTCGAAAAATGTGTACATTTTCCTGGTATTAAAGGCGTAAAAATGATTGACAATTTAGTTAGTAATTAAAAAACAACTAGATATGATTTAGATTGTAGAATCAATTTTACGATTTATGCAAACATGATTTGAAAAATGTTTTCATTAGTTGTTTAATTAATAAACTAAACTTGCTATTCCAGAGGATGTGCTAATAATAACTGTAATTACTAATTAGTTAGTATGAAAAAAGAATATTCCTAGGAAAAAGCTGTTATCAGTACCGCAGAATAGAAGGACTTTTAAATCCATGAATACTAAGAAATTATGCCGGACAATTTTCCATAAATACATATTTCTGATTCCACTTAGGTATGCATTCTTTCCATTTTCGTGCTTTTGAGCTTTCAATTAAGCAAAGTAGTCAGTTGGCCGAAGAGTGATTCCGATATTTCATTGTTTCCTTGTCAATACTAATACCTTCTGTTATCCTGATACGAACTAATTGCATTCCCATGTTTGTATTCAGATATTTTACCCTTAATTTTACAAAGAGTTATTCACAATATATTTACACAAAGTTATTTAAGTAACTTTAATAACTCAGGTAGAGTACAGCAATCAGCTAATGTTGGCGAATGATCTAGCATTATTTGCAGTGCCATCGAGTCTCGGCGTCGGCCAACAATTCTGGGCGCGCATTCCGCGAGCGTCTCATTCCTTCCATAGTTATTGTCAAGTACCAATCATATAAAAATGCGGATTACTCGCTCAGTTTTATCTCAACTGCATGTTTTGTAACAATTCATTATAACAATACCTTCCATCACAACAAATCTTATCATATAAATGCGAAAGTTTAGATAGATGGATGGATGTTTGTTACTCGAACGACAAAACGGGTGAACGAATTAGAATGAAATTTGTTTCTAAAATATTTTATTATCTGGAATAGTGTATAGGCTACTTTTCATCATCATTATCACCATTTTTTATTAACACGCGGGTTAAACCGCTGGGCGCAGCTAGTTGATTATACTTTTATATTTTTTGGCTTGCTTTTCTTTTAACACAAGTAGTAGTGGGGGAAGAGGAGGGAAGGACTACCCTTTTACCTTATTTGCGACAGACGCAACAGATTTTTTATAATAAACATTTATTTCAAACATTCCCTTTATTTTTTCAAATTATTGCAATCTTCTTTAGTACCGGTATGTTTTAGATTAGAGTAAAAAAAGCAGAGAAGATGATAATTAGCTTCATATTCAACTTAAATCTAGTCAGGCTCAGTTTGCACGGTTTTTACAGGAATGTATCGTTAGGGTAATTTCTATTACCTGCCCGTGCGCATAATGCTACAAACAACAAGGGCTAACAAGTGATTTTTTCGATGGACTTTTTGTTGCACCAGAACTATGTCTACGTTAGATTGCTAACATTGCTGAGATAACTGTTCAATTGACTCTTAAGGCACGATAGTATTTGTAAGTGGGATACAAATCATAAAATGTTTTTCTATGGTCAAACAATGCTCAAATGATAAGTTTGAACGCCGCTCTGAAGGATCACAATAGCCGAAATAAAATAAAGGCTAAGACATTTTTAAATGTAACTGTGTACATCATGAAGTACCTACATCAAATATTTGCAAACGTGTCATTTATCAGGCATCAAATGTAAAGGCGGGAAACGGCGATGGCGCCGGCGGGCCCGTCCGCGTGGGTTGCGCGCACGCAGCCAAAGCAAAAAGCCGCCCGGACACTGCGCTGCGGCATTCCTTATCCAAACCGGTCCTCGTTCAATGGAAGCCGATTGAATCAACCAATAGAAACTGAACTGTACCTTAAACAACTATTAGTAAAGTTTATATTTCGTCGTTTTCTTAAAACTGTACAGCAGATGCGAGTAAATTATAATCATATTACAGGAGTAATAGAGGACAAAAAGTTGAATGATGGCACTGGCGCAGAATATCAAATGGAGGTTACAGCTTGGCGTATTAAATCACAGACTAGCTGATGGATGTATCGTAAATGAAAGGGAGAGCGATGATAAATGCGAAATTGTTGAAACGGCGATCGAGCAGGCCTTTGGGAATGCAATAATATAGATGGTTTGGTTGGTTGCACATATTAGCTGTAAGTGAGAATTGTGAGAAGCTGTAATGTTTTAAATGTCAGTACAAAATAATGAGCATGGCTTTTACAAACGGTTTCTGTTTAATTTTAATATTTATGGATAAATACAAAACTGTTATCACTAAATAAAAGTCTTAGTTCTTTGTTAAAGCGTGCATCATTTAAACCACTTAAAAATATTTGTGAATGCTTTAATATTTTTTCTTGTTTAATCTTTTGACAAACAACGGGTTATTGTTAAAGCGCATACAGGCATCCTAAAACAACGACGAGACATTAAATAACGAAGACTAAACAATACACTATACTTCAATTAAAGGGGAGCCACAAACTTTGAGGCGAGTGACGTCATTCAGGGACAGCGTAGGTAGGCACAGGCGCACGACCCAGGGACCGCACTGATCTCAAGACTTTAGATTTTAAGCTTTAGGGTGGGTGTTATAAAGTTCTAAATAGTAATTTTAAAATGGTATCTATCGGTATTGGCGTCGGTAAGGTTCGAGTTCGTGGAAGCGGGGCCGTGCGTCGTAAACTCCTGCGCACAATGCCAACACCCCTGCGTTCGGCGATAACTTGTGACTTGTGTTGGATTTCAAAATTCCAATGTGTTTTTTTTTATATCTGAGCTTGTTAATAAACGCTTTGCCGACGAGTTATTGACGCTGCGTGATTGTATTCACATATAAGGAGGTTTTATCCGAGAAGTTGTTATTGCAAGATATTTCACACATTTAAAATATAAAATCTTTCTCAATAAACACAATTGATCTAATGCATTTTCTTTTTCTTAATTTGCAAAACCGATTAGAATGATTTTGGTATTTAATCAATTTAGTATTTCTCTTTAACTTAAAATATTTTCAAAAAGATATCAAAGTAATAAGCAATAATATAGAAAACCTACTCAAAGTATCTTTTGTTTTCATATTTTTAACAAAATGTCTAAGCAAAAGTTTATAAAACGTTGAAAAAAGCAACTTCTAAGAAATAAGAATACAATTGTTAGCCTTTTGTTGAGAAATTCGAGTTTGGTATAAGTTTAAAACTTGTTTTTAAGGCTTCAGAACTTTGGGAAACCTATGCGGTGCTTTCTGTCTGATAAGTATATAATAAAAATATATTGTATTCGAAATCAAATGCTTTAATATTCACTGTCCTATTTAAACATCTCGGTTGAGTGTTCGTAAAACTAGAATTAGGACTGTATCTGTTATGTGACTTAATGAATTTTAAAATTAATTACAATCTTGGAATGTATAACATACAGACAGTTTGCTTCTGAAGTCCAAAGAAACTTAGTGTCGTTTAATTAAAGGGATTGACAACACGGTTAGTGTGTACAAGTACGTACGTTACTCACAAACATACCCATGTGATTAAAGTTTCCTTAGAGTTGAGCTGCGTCAGTGTGTGCCAGCCTTGCGGGAGTTACAAGTTGATAGGACATTCCGTATTAATTAACTAAATAAGTCTGGTAAAGCGGAGTGAGTTTGAAACAGTCGGCGGCGTTGGCGACTTGCGAGTTGTCAGTCGCGTGTCAATAAGACAGCCAGAGACACGGCGGATTTAAGTATGGGGCCGGGGGCGCCGGGCGCGGGCGGCGCCTCCCCAGTGTGTGGTTTCCTTTTGATGTCATCTTCGCGCAAACTTTGCTACGGATCGGCTTTGAGATAGAGAGACGGAGAGTGACTAATTTGGCCCAGCATTTGATCTCGAGAAATCCAATGTGTGCGTCCCGCTCGCACCCGTCTCCCGCCGCCGGGAAGCTCTTTGCAAAATTTCGCTTTGATCGCAAAGTTAAATTATATGGGAATTGAGCATTAAATGGATACACATGTGAGACGAAAACGCGCGCCGAGCGGCCGGTGTTCGCGGCCGGCGAGGCGGCGGCGGCAGCGGCAGGAGCGCTGCTGGTGGACGCTTGGACCGGCCCAAATAGAGCACTCCCGCCGTTTGACGATTACGGCGACTTACATAAGTAATGAGCGACGAGTCACTTTCAAAGTTATACATTTGTGAGAGCGGCGCTTGTATTTAACTCCGCCTAATTTGCCGCGAGTACGCAGTACCTTTGAGAGCTCCGTTTTTACTAGTTTACGAAACAGATATTTGCGCCCGCCTTTCCTTTGATACGGCACTTTGTAGAGCATTTTACACGAGTTTCTTTTGAGGCCATTCAGACGGTGAGTAACGAAAGGCTGTCTTTGATAAACACGTGCGAGGACTCTTCAGTGCTTATTAGGGGTGCTCTCTTTGAAAGTGCTTCTTGTGAAATCTATTTGAAACGTTCACAATATCAAAGCGGGCCCGATGAAAGCTGCGCTAATTAAACTGTCACTAATAAAATTATGCGAAAAATTGAATCTACGAGTGTTTTGTTCGCGATAAAAGACCCGTGCAATATTATTATTGTATTAGAGTGGAGAATGTGTATTCATGATGTAATGAGAATGGAGTGATACGTGGCTACGTCAGTGTGAGGGTAGCTTTGTGTTGCAGTTAAACTAGTTAGAGGCGGAGACATAATCTCATATCAATTCAGCGTAGTCTGGCCAGGGTTGTGAAGGCGGAGAGCTATTAGTAGGTTATTAATGTTGGGTCGCACACTCGTCTAAGTCAAAGACGAGTCCGCAAAGTGGCGCCTTTGTGCGCGGCGTCGGCGGCGGGCGGTGCGCGGCGCCGGGAAGCGCTCCGTGTTGCAGCCGCTCCCGCGACAACTCTTTGTGTTGCGACGCCTTTACAATACACCGAAACAACTCCAACGTATCGCGCGCAAACATCCTCCTCATTATAAGACTAAACTCAGACTATCTGATTTATTTTTTAAATTATTATTTATTTTTTTCAGCCATTATTGTCCCACAGCAGGGCAAAAGCCTCTCTTTCCTTCTTCCAATTGTTCCGGTCTTGGGTTATTGTTGTCCATGATTTTGAAAAGGAGTCAAGAACCGCCATCGCCTCCTGACAAATATAGGTTACCTATATTTGTTTGGGATTTAATTTACTTTCAAAATTCTCAAAACAAACGAAGACCCCGATACAAAAATAAGAAGCGTATGACACTAAATTTCCTTACATCAATGACCCGATCTACATCAAAGAAGTTCGATAGACGTTTGATGTTTAAATCGATATGTCTTTTAACTAGCCCTTGTCATGTTAATACGGGCGGTAGCAGACAGAGGCTACTTTGTGCGCTTTGTGCCTTAACACAACTCTACAAAGGAACGACTGTACAGTAAAATAATACCAAATTACAAATACTAATAGCTATTCATGGCTTGAAATGTTACTGATAAATACAGATACATTTGCTAATTCAAAAAGCTTTTTTAAATTGCTTGTAAGGACTTCATTAGTTGCAATATTAACGCAAAAAAAAATTAGTTATACAGGGTTGTTCAAAGCTGGCAGCATAAATAATAAGCATTTTACTTAGTATATCCACAAATAGTTTATTTGACAGTAATTAACAAGTGCGTAGGTATGTATAGTTATAAGGTAACGACCAATTATTTGTACCTATGTTACCGTTTTCTTTAATAAATAAAACGCGTTTGTTAGCGGTTTTTAATAGTCATAATTGAATACTTTAAAAGTATTATCAGACCGCTTAGAACCCTTTGACAGTAAACTAAGTTAACGAGTGATAGAGATAACTTTAAATACGTTATACGTTTAAATTTTCCTTTGAGCTCTACAATGATTAAGTTCGCGAACACAAAGTAAAACAGCGTTATTTATTAGACAAGTATGTAAGCGCTAGATATTAAAGCCTCCATAAACATCAAAGGAATAGTAGAAAACGAAAAATATAATCAAATCTCGAAATATAAGCGCTTCTAAGAAACACTCGAAATCAAAGAGACACCTAATTTATAAATTGCAATTACACCGGCAGTCGGCGGAGTTCGGCACAGAAAAAAAAATTAGAGAGAACAGATTACGAACACTAAATTTAATTACAAAGCGAACTCGAATATTACAAATTGGAGAGGATAAACGCGACAAAGTAAAAGAGAAAACACACCCAAAGGAAACTCGTAGCATTGATATAAACGAAATTTAAATTAAGTACAAAGGGAAAGAAGATGAAAAAAATCCTTTCATTGAAAGCTCTCACCCCCGGAGTCAGAGGGCCGGGCGGCTACATCAAAGACACCTCCCGTCTCTAGCCTTATCTGTGCGAAACCGAGTTTGGAAATTAGCACACAGCGATCCTTTTGCTGAGGTATAAAGACGCGCCGCGTGCGCACCCTTTCAGCAGCTTTTAGCATTACGCTTTCATGAAGGGTTTTTTGTATAATTTATGGTAACACGATAATGTAGCTAATGACATATTTTATTCAAGTTTGAAGCGCTGGCTCGCATACTCAGGTGAGCGTCGCGCTCGTAATGACATGCCGAGTGTTGTTTCAATGAACTTTCAGATACAGACGGCGAAGCGATTTAATTTTGTATGCATTAGCCTCTGCCTGCGATCTTATATTAAGAATTTGTTTACTTTAGTACTTTGATGTGGTTTTGCTAATATAAGTACAATTAGTTATGTTCATAAAATATAAAATATAAAATATTAAAATTAATATGGTAAGTACCTACAACATCGTATTATATTTGTTTCGTGTAGTGTGGTATTTATAGTTTTATTAGCCCAAGATTTTAATACGATATAAAAATGCGTGATAAACGTTTTGGATTAAACACTAAAAAACATTTATTATAAACTCAAGCAATACTTTAAATAGTAAGTTAAAGGGTACAATTTTTAATTATAAATTTTATCTGTTTACAAGAATACAAGACGTCTTGGTTCGAGCGAACGCACTCAAGACGCGTTGATGTCTTTTACTAAAGAACAAGCATTTCTGTCACGGGTTGCTCAGAAAAGCGAGTTATGCTTAGTTCATGTTGAGATATTTGTGTGTTATTTATATGAACGAACACGTAACATTATGTGTAGGTACTTTGAAGTAAAAGTATCTAATAATATAAATTTTACAATACTAACAAAAATTTATATGACGGTATGAATACGATATTTCAATACAACATAAACAATTAATCAAGGACTAAACATTTAAGCAATAATTAAAACAAATACCTTAATAGAAACAATACAACTTAATGAACAAAACATCAAAAGTGCCACTAAAGCGAGAGCAACTACAATAAATCCATACAATATAAAGTAACAAAACAATATTGTCGGAAACAGAACTACAGTCTAAAGTACGAAACAATAGACGCATTCAAATAAATATTTTAAACAACTCTACGCTCTGACAAAAAACTTGCCCAACACCGACCGGAGAGGGATCCGACACCGCAACACGCGATAAGTGACCTTTTGTTAGTTCAGCAGTTATTACTTCTAAAAGGTTCAAATTACTACCTGTACAAAGTTTTAATCCAAGAAATCTATCGAAACATCCAATAATGAGTAAAACTTTTTTAACACTAACACTGATTACACACTTATTTATTAATTACTTATAGTAAACACTGATTTTAATAGATATTCTAAGTTTATTTTCCACACAACATATAGATTTTAAAAAGTTGAAACAGTTTTCTAAGTGCGCGATCGTAACGCGGAAAATCTGAGGAAACCGACTAACACTGCGTCACCCGCGACTGCCGACGACCAACTGTCAGAATTTGGCAAACAGCAGTGCGCGCGCCGCACGTGGCCTTAAAAGTGGGCGGAGCCAAGCCAATCCGAGCCCTGTGATTGGACTAGCGGGCCCTTTGATCAGCCGCCGGCAACTAACTACATCGCTCTGCGCCTTAATCTCGGTAGTAACGTCCTTTTAAAACAGGTAATTTTATTACAAAAATGTGGATACTTTTTATGGTCAGTCGAGCAAGCGTTGTGGGCTGGCAAAGGACCCCTCGGCCCGGGCCGGATGATATTTTCCACATGCATGCCACGGCCGGAGCTGAATGCAATCCCAATAATACATTACCGGGTCAGTTACGCTCAAAGGTTCAAAGCTTCACTATTTTTTTCCGCCGTAAAGCGTTTTGAAAATTCTACGCATCTCTTTGTAAAACAGCAACAGCTTAACTTAACTGTGATGCAAAATGGAAGTCAGGTTTAAAACAAAATTTTTAGCATCTAATCAATTCCCTGTTAAATTCCCTTTAGACATTTTTTTAGATTCTATCATGCTAAAGTTTATAAACATCCATTCATAAAAAAATAAACCTAAATGTTAGAGAAATAACATTTTTTTTACAGGTATTAGTCCAAACAATGATTTAGTGACGTTTTTATGTCAATATTTTTTAGTATAACAAGAAATCATTCAGCAGGAACCTATAAAAAACCATACGTCAGTCATATACGTGTAGTACGAAGTGCGAATTTATGACTGGCATTCGTAGTTCAATAAAGATGAGGAAGTGATTATGTTGCGCTGGTGCATCGTGGGCTTATGAGGCCCTCCGGCTGCGGGCTGTGTGTTGTCGTACCGGCGCGCAATAGTCCGCCGATGCCGCGATCGCTGTTATTAATAAAGCGCACGTGTGTGCTGCACGGGCGGCGGCGCCGGCTCGTCTCGCCTTCATTATTACTCCGCTCCCGACACACTCGCCCACACTCGCACGCCGCACACTCGCGCACGCCCGCGCCCCACATATATAATGTCAAAGGGTGAGCGCCGCCTCACAAAGCGTAAGTGCAACCACTAAAAGCCAATCCTAAGTTTTATTGATACACATTGTATTGCGACAAAGTCTCCGTCGGCCGGGCCCGCCTCACCCCACGCGCCGCACAAAGACAATATCGCGACGTCAAAGGAGCGGCGTCCCGCGGCCGGGAGGCGCCCGCCCCCGTCCCGCCGCCTAAAGGAAATGAAAAATTAAATTGTCAACACATTTAATATCTGCGAAAACGTGCACGGCGCTGCCTTTGAACGCGCCTCCTTTGCGGAACCTCCGCGGCTCCGGCTTTAAGTATTAAAATTTCAGTCGTAAAATTGAAATTCTGTTTAAGTTTAATTAGACGTCGCTGGCGAAGTTCGAAGTCGCATTAGATCAGTAGCGCTAATGAGGCCCGCGGTGAGCACACGTCACAGGTGCGAGCGCGAGGCGGCGTGGGAGGGGTGGGGAGCCAGCGCGGGCAGGCGGCACCCCCTCGCGTTTGATCGGCGCCGCCGCTTTGACAATTATTAAAATTTGCCTCGTACCTCTCGGGCCTCATCTTTTTCCGTCGCCTCGATTACGCCACGGGTTTGTCTCATTAGGGCTTTTGTATGGTATCGCGGGCTCCCCTTTGATGTGAGTGAGGAGGCGCGGGGCGGCCGCGGTCCACCTGCACTTTTATTGTTCCTGCCCGGCTTCAAATTTGCACGCTCCACTTTGAGTTGTCTCTTTGCGATTAAACCGCTTTGACCTCTGAACATTGGAACGATAACCTGTCAGCTCGAGAGTTGAGAGCACGGATTTCCCCGCTGCGTCCCCGTCGTGTGCGTACGTGCGCCTATCTCTATGTAAATTGTCGAGTAACGAGTTTTAAGTAAAATGCACATGACATTTTGTCAGGTCACCCGTAAAGTCGTTAATGTATCGTCAAAGCGGAACGGCGCGCGGCGCGCGGCGCGGCGGCGGCAGCGCGCTGTATCGGCCGCTGTTTGTTGGGGCGGGTCGGGGCTGCGTCGCTTGTGAACACTCGACACCCCTTTATTACTTCTGTTCTCTTTGTACGCGCGCTATGATCATCAAGCATACGGTTCGAATTAAAGCTTTCATACAATGACAATTTTTCCGCTTTTTATGCGTTTTATTGGCGCCCAACGTGGGATACAAAAGGGTAAATGCAGCCGTTTTTAATGAAAGACAAATAGAAATAAAACCAGTAAAAACAACTCATTGATTGCGTTTTTGTACACTGCCTTTATATTTTCAGATTGAAATGTAGACTAGGAAGATTTGAGGATTTATTAAAGGATTCAATAAAGATGAGAATCGGAAATATGCGATATGTCTTTCATCAGCATACCAGTTGTTAAGTACTTTATCAAACCTTAGTCGTAGCCCTTACTAAATTTATTACCAAACTTTGCTGATTAACAAAGATTTTCATACAGTTCCTTGAACACAAAATTTTAACTTTTTAATACAAAGGGTGTGACAGCCGAAGTCTTCTGATCAAGAAGATAATGTGTTGTTTTCGTAAAGTTGCCTTACGTTTAAAATATTGTCCATGACAATGATTGTAGCACGATACGAAACACGTAAACAAAAAGAGAACCCACAAGTCAAAATCTGGGACCGCGGTCCCGGTCTAAGAATCCTCCCAACCCCAAGTATGGGATCTAAAAAAACATTTGCCACGTAACTGACCACGTCGACTGATTTGGCTGCTTTTTTATGTGCTGGTAATTATCAGGTTATTAAGAACGAAAAATTGCAAAAAAATGCGCGGAAAATTTCGATAAAATAAATAAATGTGAGATTGCATTCTTGTATAGCTTTTCAGGACGACTGTCGTTTCAGCTAGTTGATAATAATAAGGCACAATTGTAGGCACTGACCTCTTGACATTATAGAAAAAAAAACCCGCATACATCGCAAATTCATAAATGTAAACTATTTTGCAAACCTTAAGGCATCAGGTGCGTGTAAAACGGTAAGTTAATCATGTAAGCGAATAAATCGGGGAGTCCCGTCCGAAGCGTCCAATTGGCGTCGCCGGTGGTTGGAGCCACGAGTCAAAGTTAACGCAAGGGGCGCGAGGAGACAAAGCGCTTTGTTGTGCCGTACACAAGCGCGCGGCCTTTCATCTTGCGCCGTCCTTCAGCCGAATTGTCACTCAGGGCTGACGCGAACTGGACATTAGGTATTCTTAAACGATGGCCACGAGATTGAATTGTATTCAGGTGACTTAGGCGAGACTGTAAACCAAAGTAACATAGCTTAAGAAAAGGCTAGGTAAAAAAAGGTGCCACAATTACACGACTTAACCCTTAAATGCATAGATTTTTATTTTTATTTTATGATCGTCAAACTGCGTTCGGAAACACACTGGATAGATCTAATACTATAAGGTGAAACGTGGTTTGTAGACAATTGGCAACAGGATGCATTTAAGGGTTAAATTGCTTACTAGCCAGTAAAGTGACTAAAGATCAGTAACGGTTATTTATTTTTACTACGTTAAAGTATAAAGAAAGAGGACTCCTTATTTTATCGGTCTCTTTACAAGTGGAAGTAGTGTCAATAGGAAATTAACCTCTACAGATCTAACTTGAACACACTTTTTTTTTATTATTCTAGAGATTTAATATATTTAAAACAGTACGATGTTTCGACTGTACAAACAAAGGTCTATCGTGTAATCAGCAAATTGTGTCTTTCATTCAAAACTAGACACTTTTACTTACAAAAATAAAAACATAACAAGACTGTTTGTCAGCCCTGGCGCTAGTGCATTCCGTTTGATGTAAAAGAGTATCCTTTAGGCGAGACGCTTTTCTTATTATCAACTTTTTCATGAATTTAATATCAATATCCCTTTGCTTTTATAAAATATCAAACATTATTAGTTTATGTTAAATAAAGACAAATTGAATGTGGAACAATTCGTCGTAATTTTACAATGTATAAGTTTCTGAGTATGCTCCGAGTTTGAAGTAAAAATTGCTACGAAGTGCGTTTGATCGGGCAGCAAACAAAAGATCAAAGAAAAATGTTTAAGTGCATATTGTATGATAAATGATATGTACTTACGTACAGATAGTTGTACGTGACCTACTACAGCTCTTCTTTCTTCTATTATACGACAATTAGGTATTTAACAAGATTTCTTTTTTTATTTCATTAAAATATACAAGCTATGTCGAGTTGTAAAAACGGCAGATTAATTACTTTCATAATTAACAAGTTACAAGCATTTTAATATTGATAATTAGACAGAGAGATATATAACAAAATGTGACGTAACTATTGTTTTCTCCATACTAATCTGGGGCAGCCCGGTACAAGTCGTCGTTTTGTGAAAAAGAGATAGAACATGCGTCACCTACTAACTTTAAAAGCTTATAACTTTTGTATTCATGTATATTTTTTTGATATTATTTCGCAGTTCTGGTTCAATTTATTATTAATATAAATAATTGTAATAAATAAATAATTCGATAGTAGTCAAATACCATAGATATACATTTATTTTGTTATTTCTTCTACAAGAACATATATAAATTTATCAAGCAATGTGTATCAAGAAAATTCACATGCGACTAGTATGATGGGGCACAAGCAATTTTACTCTAAAAACAAACAAACATCTGGCTCTTTATTCGAGAAACTTTTAACAATATCGTCCATATCAGCTAAGTAAATCGCAATAAACGCAGAATCAGATTGTCTCCGCGATATTTCTTCGACGGCGCGGCCGCAGCACAGATTGAAATAGTAATTTGGGCGGGCCGCACTTCGCTCTGCTAAGTCAATTCAAGAAATGCGATCGTGCCTATATCAGCCGCGGATGTGACAGGTAATACGGTAACTGAAGTTTGAAACCATAATATTTTACTTTTGTGGTGGACTAGAGGTCTTTTTAAGACACCACTGTCTCAAAAATGTTTGTCTCTTATATCTAGTCTTTCTCAAACTTTATTGATTCGAATACATACTCCTGGTGAAATAGGTTTATACTATCCAAAACAAGTACTTAAAGTGAAGTTTCCTTAATATACATCTTAGGGCTAATTTCTACATCGCCAGATAACTTTATCCAAAGAATAATTATGAATTTTTGACAGTTCCCTATACAAAATCAGTCAGCTGTCAAATTTATATCACAAATGAAAATTATGTGAAGGGCGGTAAATTGTATTCCCATTCAAATATAAAAAATAAATATGTTATTTACCAAATACACAGTTGCACCGTATTCTTGAATCCCGTCAGTACATTTTTGTATCCATCAGGCAGATGTTACCGCGGGATTGAATAGGCAATGCTCGATGTGATAAATTCGGTTTATGGCGGGCTCGGAGGCGAGACGCGGCTCGCTCGCTAGTGCCTACAATCTACATAATGCAGCAAGCGGGCCGGTAGACATCCATTATAAATTGCATTGTTGTGTTCAACCCGTGATTTCAAGTGCTTCAAGATATATATATCTTCACGTCTTCGTATGTTTATTTCAAATGCTCTTGAAAAATAATAGAGGTTGTGGTAAGTGGTTTAGTACATTATTTGGTGTTCTTTAATCTTTCTTACTATCTGTAGTAGCCCAATTAGTTCTGCTCATCTAGCCAAGTCACATTTTCTACGAGCGTAAACGCTGATCGAATCGCTTAAATGTTAGGAAGTGACAAGTCAAAGTCACGTGAATTATTGAGATGAAATGTCATTGAGCAATTGATTAGCAGATTATTATTTCAATTTTCCTATACAGAATTTGAATTTAGAAGTTTCTTAGCAATGGCTTAACACCGTCGATCTTTTTATAAATAAGGCCATTCATTTCATGAAAGAGATTTCCATCATCGTTAACGCTTTTAGAAACGTCACTTGGCGACAGAAGCTGGACATTTCCCAAGGAGGTTTGAAGTTAATTCAGCAAACCAAAAAAGTCACACATCCACCGATACAATGCCCATATTTAATACTAGCTGTCTCCCGCGACTTTGTTCGCGTGTTTTAGTTTCAACGGCTTTTCATTTTTGCAACATTTTTCATTTATTCTCCGTTCCTTTTGGTCGTAGCGTGATGGTATATTATAGTCTATAGCCTTCCTCAATAAACGGACTATCCAATACAAAAAGAATTTTTCAATTCGAACCGGTAGTTCCTGAGATTAGCGCGTTCAAACAAACAAACAAACAAACAAACTCTTCAGCTTTATAATATTAGTATAGATTAAAGGATTACATAATTAACAGTGAACACGATAATTATTTATTTGAATATAAATTTAACTTGAATAAGCATGCAGAATTAAATGTAATTAAATAAATGTCGATGCCCACTCGTTTCGTTTACACAAAGAGCCTGTCAAGAACCTTATTATGTTTGTAGTGACTATTCTCGGGTGGATATTATGAAAGTTATCGAAGCCTGGCTAGAGTGCTGAACTGGCATCATGATGAGCCGAAACTAATCCAACTTTATCTAGTTTAGCGCCAGGTGGGCGTAATCAACTGGGAGATACTGAACCTTCACTAATATCTGTATTTACAACCGACTATTATAAACTGTCACATGTACGTAATTTATTATGATTAAGCCTCCGTAAAAAGTTCCGAGGGCAGACTTTTTTATAATTTTCCGTATTTACTTTATAATTTTATTTTTATTTAGCTCAAAGATTTTCCAACAATATGATTTAATTTAATTATTTAGCATAACTTATTAGATGTATCTACAAAATTTATAGAAACCAAGCGGGTGACTTATGATATGAATCCAGTTTTTTTTTAGAACTAATCGCATTATTCGTTCTTGCGTGTTCAACCGATTCGTTTCGTGATTATTAGCTGTGTTCTAAGTACAGCCTACTCGGTGTATTTCTGTAACAATATTACTATAGTAATTCTTAGAACTCTTGAAAAGAAACACATCAAAGGTGAACTAGGTGCTCATTAAGTTGCTCAGCTGATTTACCTGTCATATTCTTGTAGCCTGTCATTAGCTTCTACCAGACAGTAGTTTGAACGTGCATTATTTAAAAGTGCTTAGGGCTAGGTACTACTTGTGTCAACTATGGGAACACACAAAACCGTTGCCCGAATGCGATAGTTTTGTCTTTTAATCGGCTGGATGACGACACAATTTTGTACAATGGACGACGTGGCGTTTAAGCGTTTACATAAAATTATTTTATGAAGTAAGTAGGTACAGGATACAAGTCAATTGGTATTAGAAGAGTCATGATAACAATAATATCATAAAAGCCAAGACCTTCGATCCGGGCAACGATTATCGAAAGATCCGAAAAAAGATTACCGACATGTGGGATACCAGCTTTACAACCATTGTATGAATAATATCCTCCTTTCAATGTGCTAATCACATAATGGCTAAGACAAACCCGACAAACACCTTAAGAGACTCTCGTTAGGCGGCTGACGGGTCAAGGGCTCGATACAGAAAACGGTACTTCTCGACGCGGCCCATTGTTAAGTTCCTACCCCTAAAAGCTTGAAAACCGCTCATACTTTGTACCATAAACTCTTTGCAGTCGGACAACGGGATTTTCGTTTATCTTACATTAATAAGTTGATGAAGGGTATTAAAGGTAATGATAATTATTAAAATATAACGAAAATGTTAATTATATGAAGTCATCCAGAAAATATAATATAGTGATAATTTTGAGACATTAAAAAGCATACAAAGCGGAACAGACACCATTTCCTCATACCACTTCCATTCCATAGACGGGGCCTGCGAGTCAAAAGGCTCACTTAACCTTAGGGAAACTCAATAACTTTCACTTTAAATAATAAATTCCCCTTTGAAGCCCGCCGACGCCCGAACAACTGATTCAGGGTTGCCATAATTTTGTGAGCTTAATTGGATTATAATCATAAACGTGTAATTATGAAAAGGAGAATTTGTGCTCCATATAGGTAAAATAAGATGGAACATAAGCTTTGTTCTAGACCTTTTTCCACACAAACTTGTGTAAGTGAATTCAGGGCAGATTTAAAATTAACGCAATAAGCAAACAATTCGATTTCTAGGTCCTTGGATACGGGATGAAGGTTTAATCACTAAAAGAACATAATTATGATGTAAAATAATGTATATAAGCGTCTGACTGTTTTTTTTTTTTTTTGAAGATATTTATGCAGTTAGCCTGAGCGCGTGCTTTGACTGCTTCACCGGACTTCGTTCGTCTGATTGATGTAATTTGATGTGTAACATTTGGAAAAAAACATGATAATGAACCAAGTTATCCATTAATGGTTCATCCTACAAGAGATGGAAATCTAAATTTGCTTGACAGCGTTGCTCAACAACAATAAAATAATTATTTTTGTTTTTTTTTTAATGTTTGGAAATAGATTTTGGACCTAAATCCTAATGCTTTGCAGTATTAAAGGTATATAAGCACTAGTTCAGTACTCAAAGCAATGAACAACCCTGAAGCAACAAAAATTGGTGTTACTAAAGTAGTGGAATCCTTTTAATACAGAGAATTGGCTTTAAGCGAAGACAAAGCGCCGCTCAGGCTTTATTAATTTCTTTGTGTTTGTCCTTTTAAATGCTTTGCTATGATAGGTAAGAATACGTTCGCATTGTCTGTTTAACATAAACCGACCTTAATTTACCTTGAAATAAACGTTGCAATCTTCTTCATATGTGGGCCAGAGACAAAATGTATTTCGACGTACAAAGTTTTAAGTCGTCAAAGACAACTCATTAGGCACTCTATACACCAAACCGGCGGAGACATCTATAAAAAATTCAGCAGGTCCTTACATAAAGGAGTGAACATTCTCATTTATATCTCCCTTTGAAGTTCAGGCTTTTTCTTTTAGGGTACGTATACACGAAACAACTTTTCAGACGACTCTAATAAAAATAATTTAAGCTGAAATAGAGTTATTACCGAGTTGCCTTTATGACACGATATATGTTAAATAAGTACAAAACTGGTGGTGCCAAATACGTGACTTTGTAAGCTAACTAACAACTAGTGTATAAACTGAGAAGATAAATAAACTTTTCGCAGTGGGTATTAAGAAATTTACTACTTCATATAATAACATAGTTATTACCTATGTAGTAGTGTATTTTAATCAAGTAAAAGAGTATTCGCATGTCGTATGCAGGGTTCCTAACAAGATGTCGGTGTGCGCGTCGTGTCGTGGAGTAGAGAGCGGATCGTGTTGCGACTTTGTAATTAAATCATTCCTTCGTATTAAATCGGCCTCCTTTGATACCTATCGCCTGTATTGAGCCGTCGAGTGCCCTCCACCCGCGACGCCCCGACCTCGGCTTTCATCATTTTTTTTTTTATTAAAAACTCCTTACAGGAAGGGGTTGAGGGAGGGAGGTCTCTTTTAAAATCTCATTCCGATATCTCAAGTTCAACAAACAATCCGAAAAATTGGAAAATATTTACGAGTGCAGTATTTCACACGGAATGTTTGTAAATACAATGCTAATGTTAAATTAAATTAAGCTTTTAAGCTTAGAATGTTTTCGATTAAAGATGTTTTTAGTTAAAATATTGTTTTATTGCATACATATCATTTAGTGTATGTTAAGGAAACATCTAAGCTAAGAAACCCGATATTAAATCAGCATTAAGTTTTGTAAAATTCTTCTTTGAACTCGTATTCGCGTATTATATAAGAATATTTAGTTGGGCTAATGGAGTGGAACGCTTAATTTGTGTTGTGGCTTGGTCGGTTTGTTCATAATTAGTTTAATATTCGGCGGACGAGCGCGGCCCGAGCGGCCCCTTGCGCGGTTGGCGGCGGCCCGCGCCTGCCGCGCGCGCCACGATCGAATTAACTAAAATTGCATTGTCAACGAGAAACAGCAATATTGTTAAAGCGCATCAGGGTCGTGGTTTAGACTTTAATGTTCATGAAATTAGGTTAATTATTAGTCTTATTGTTTATTATACCCGTATTTCTTGGGATTGCCTGACTAGTTCCAAACTAGTCCAGCGATCCTGAGTGAGTAAACCGTTATATAAATTACTATCAATCCGCCTAACGAGTTGTAGAGCCGAAAACGCCTATCGGGAATACACTACTCCGTGTAATCCGAAAAATCTTACACTTCCGCAGACAAAATATTTAATCTAAGGTTTAGTGCAAAGAAAAACAACATGAACAGAAAATCTTTGAGTAAGTCTCGAGAAAACTGAAAGGCCCTGTTTTCCTGTAAGACAAGAAATATTAAAAATAGTATAAAAACTACAACAATCAAAAGTATAGAGATACCCAATGGATGTTACGCATCGGTTCAAGCTTGGGCGTCTCATTCTGATCTTGTGGCAAACAAAGAGCGGCGTCAAAGGCTCTGTGTGAAAAGGAATCCAGTGATAGAGGCAGTCAACAATGGGCCAGATAACGGCGCCGCGCCAAGCGATGGACGCACGCGATTTCCAAAATTTACTTGTCATATCAACGTCAATGTGTAAATGAAAACTGGATTATATGCGGCTACTAATATTTAAGTGTAAGTAGAGTAAATGTGGTAGGCATAGCCACATCTTACGAAGTAAAAGGCTTATGATAATATGGTGGGCATCTTCATTACCATTCACAGCCCTTGTCATCCCAAAGGTCAATGGTATATGCCTCGCTAGTTATGGTTTCTTAATAATAGCCCTTTTCCCTAATTTCGGTTCATATCCGACCTGATAGTCGTCTTACTTAGGTAAGTCGCCTTACTGACCTATATTTTATTCATAGTTAATTCTTTAGCTTTTGCAAAAAGGGATACACAATCTTTGTCACTTTTAGATAATTTAATTATACTTGTAGGCAAGTCTTAATCAAGATTCTTTCCCGGTATTGCAAACCACTTGTTTAACACGTATTCCTTTGTCACGGGAAATCTGTTCAAGACGATAAATGTAATCCTATATTTGGATCAACCGCAATAAATACTTATTCGTCATGGTCTCAGCTGATGGATATGTCTACTGCTTGGCGTAAGCCGTATTATTAATAAATATGTAATTCAAAATTACGCCGTGGTTCTCGAGAAATAAAATTGGAAGTAATCGCTAGTGCGTATGTTTTGGGCTGTCGAATGTTGTCGCGACGCGGTGAGGTGGGCTTCCGGCGTCGCTTTGTGCCGCATTGATACAGCGCCGCCGATAAATATTGTGGCGAGCTTTGAGCGACGACGCGCGCACTCAACCCTTTATATGTTTCACGAAGAGATTTTAATAAAACTTTGTTTTGTTCATTATTGTGACGTATATAATGAAATATGTGCTGTAATTAATAAATTATAATTTATTATTGCTGCGCTTTGTCATAACCTCGCATGTAGTAACTATAGTCGTAAATCATGGCAATTTGTTTCAAGTAGTCGGATATAAATAGCTATTTAAAATTATAATAATTACTTGTTGTATACTAATGTAAATAATATCCATCTCAACATAAGATCTTTCCTTGGAATTAAAAATGATTCATAATAAATGAATGAAAAAGTTATGACTGAAAGTGAACAAAATAGGCACGTAACACTTTCTTGAAAATTTATCATAAAGAATGAAATCGGCTTATTTGCTTAACAATAACAACGAGTATATTTATGATTTTTATCATCAAAAAAGTTGTTTGTGCGTTGATCATTAGTTACCTCATCTAACACACACGGTTTATTTAATATTTACTTTGTACGGTCGTCCGTGAGTTCGTGGTTACAAAGAATTACCAAAATCAACTATCTACGTTTGAACAAAGGCAGTGCCAGCGATGTCGCGTTTTCATTGAGGCTACATGAATTACCTATACTATTCAAGTGAAATTAAGTGAAATTATGTGCAATTTTTTTGCTTCAGCATATTAATATAATGTATACAATGTGTAACTATACGGATTACTTTATCTTTTTGTGCCTAGTCGGGGTCGGCTTCTACTCTTCCAGTCTAAATATTTTGCATCAAACTGACTGCATATCTGTAGGCGTATAATATATTTTGTGATTGTCATCTAAAGCGATAATCGCTTTGTAAAAAAGACTGAAAAACACAAATTTCGAATCGTTTACGTCGATGACCAACTAGATCTACTACAACGTAGTAGGTCACCAACGTTAACCGATACAAAATTTTCGTTTTTACTGCAATTTTTATTCAGTGAACATCGCTTGGGTTGTCAACTGGTGACAGCCAATAAGCCTACGGACCTCTCATTGTTCTGTTACACTTGTTTTTAACTACAGTAAAATAAACATATCTCCGTATAAATCAATATCATATCGGATACAATATTAAAATGTATCGCACAGAACTATTTCACATCAGACGTCATGTATCAGCGTGACTTCTACCCAAGTCAAATATCATAAGACTTTGTCGGGGACTGAGGGCGGTCGCTTTGGCCCGCGCTCTGCAAACATCTGCCGACAATCATGATCTACAGCCTTTGACGAGCCCACAGATTGCGGTACGGCGAAACCTCGTTTGTGTCATAAACTCATTTTTATTTTCATATCTGTTTACGTTTGAGTTATAAACTTTTTTGTTTGGTTTAACATTCAATATCAATGTTATTTGATACGATTAATTAATTAAGTTTTTCCTGTTTAATAATTTTTGCGATATCAGTCTCTTATACTTTATTAAAGTTTAATTAAACTTTTTAGTGGATAAAAAAGAGCCAAAATTAAATAATTAATTAATTCATGAAATAAAAAGTCCCTTGAAGTTGCGAAAGTTCATCGCATATAATTTAAATTAATATTTGATTATTGCAGTTGATACCTTTATCACAATAGTTTTGTTTAAGCTGTTATAAACAAGCTTGTTTGTGAAGCGTATAACATTGCCAACAAAAATGACTCATCGCATGTCAAAGAGATAGAATCAAGTTAAATACATTAAAAATGTTGACAAAGACAAAGGCAAGAGAAAAAGGAGTTCAGGTCCCACACAAGTTCTTGAGCACATGTTGATTAGTTGGCACGTGCAATCGCATAGCGGGTAAGGTCAGCAGAATGCGGTTAATTAGGGCTGTCGCGGTTTTATTGTTAACTTTACATTAAAATATGTTTATTGAATGTTTAATAACTTAGTCAGGAAGTTACACTTTTAAGCGAAAATGTATTTGCTTGTAATTCGAACTTAAAAACAGTAACTCGAACTTAATTATAATAATATCGGCCAGGATAGCAAAAGCATATTTTAGCATAGATATATTTTAAATGATAATTTACAACCAAACTGCTAAAATAAGACTGAGCTGGACACGTCTGCCGCATGTCAATCGAGAAATGGGCTCGCTTATCTCAGGATTCGTGCCCCGAACACCTCGACAGGGCCGCGATAGACCACGAAGATGAGAGACGAGTTGGATGTATTCCGTGAGAAATGGAAAGAAGTGGCGCAGAACAGAGACAGATGGAAATAATGAAGGGAGGCCGTTGCCCAGCAGTGGGACAGCACATGCTGATAATAATTAAATAAACTAAATTCATTAATATTATACGCATAAAAACAACAGCAGTTTTGTTGCCAAAATTACTCATTTAGATAATATGTTGATATTTCAAAAATAAGGAATGGCAAATTGGTAACCCTGTGTGGAGTGGCCGGCGGGCGGCGCTGTCGACCGTACCGCGGCGCCTTTGTGTCTCCCGCTTTGATCTCGCGCGACACTCGCCGCCTTACACCAGCTTTGATTGATTTCACGTTTTGTTAATTACATTAACACAGGGCGTAAATAGTGACATATATTTTGCAAGAGGGCAGCGAGTTGTAACTAATTTGCTCGCTAAAAGCACGTTGCGTTTGTGAGGCCAACAATGCATGCCAATAATGCTTTGGCGGTTTTGCGAAACGTTGTTACTCTGACATAACATTACAACACGGTGCGTCCTACGTAATTGGTGCAAACAATGTTAACTTGAAATTGATGACTATAAATTGACGAGGATAATTTTTTATTGAAGCCTTACAAAAATAAATTAGTTTTTTATGGGTTCATGAATTAATTTTGCTGTATAAATTTTCTTAGTTATTAGGTAAGAGGCATTTGCGAGCATCAGTGCGGGTACGGCAGAAAGCTAGTCGCCGTGTGTGTCTCACCGCTCCACCGCCAGCGCTCAAACGTCGCGAGTCGCTAATGAGTCCGCGCTCTCGCTCGCCGCAAGTGCCGACAGAGGCACGTGCCGCGCTTGGATTTTTTGGCACTCACGTTTGCGGTGCAGGGTTGAGCATAAGCTTTAGACGAAATAAAAAAGTTCTTGGAGTCAACCAAAACAAAATACAATTTACTTTAACGGAGAAGGGCAGAGATTTAGAAGGTCTTTGCTCTTCAAGAGACGTGGTTAAAAATTATAATAAGAAAGCCTTCAATAAAAGCTTGTGAAATTTAGCAAGGGAATCTAATCCCAGTAAAATGAAACATTTGGTATCTTTGTTTTGTTGTTTAACCATAAGTAGGTAATAAACATACCCCATACAATATCTAACAGAAATTGGTATTTTAGAAAGTTTATTCATATTTAGATACACCAGATTTATGAGTAATGGAATACCTAGCTCAAAAGAAACAATTGTATAAAGTCCCACAAACTATTATTTATAAATTATTATAAGGTAAACGAGCAAACGTGTGAGGTGGTGAAATGGACAATTTCACAAATCAACCGATCATGATAACGTTCTAATAACATAACCTATTGTGCTATGTTGCTGGTTTCACACCTAATGAAATATATAATATAAAAACCGAACAAATGCGAGTCTGACTCGCGCACCGAGGGTTTCGTACAAAGTTGGCTGATCGTCACGGTTAATTCACCAAAAAACTTAACTGTTGAGAAATATTCTCTCATACATCGATGTATGACACTATAAAATTTCCAACAGTAAATATAAGTTTGTAATCGCCAATAGTAGTACTTAGTATTTAATTGTTACAAAACAACAAATTATTTATTTTCAGATTTATTCCTTTACTTGTGACGTTCAGACCTAGCATAGTGCCAAATCTTGTGATTCTAGGTCGACGGGAAGTATAGGTTGTTTCTCGAAAAAGTATGGGAAAAACGACATAATTTTTTTATTGCATCAGGGTCCGTAGACCATAATTTCAAAAAGATACCACAACGCGTTTCTGAGAAAAAGAAACTTGACAGACAAGCAGACGAATAACAAAGTTATACTATAAGGGTTTCTGCTTATCCTTTTGAGGGACGGAACCCTAAAAATTATACAAAATCTACCTGTCAAAATCTAGCACAAGGTAAATAAAAAAAAGCAAAGGTAATAAAATTAAGTTAGCTAAGACAACTGCTTTCAAAGAGCCTTTACGAATAATAAAGGGTATTAAACGTTTACAAAGGGAATTATTATAAAAACTAAAACAATTGCTGTAGAAGGCAACCCTAGTACCCAGATAGTTTTTGGTAGGTTATTTTGAATTAAATTCACAACATCCCTGACTTTGACTTCGTCTAGAATTCGTTAATTTTTTGCGGTTAGTTATTTCCAAAAGTATGCAAATAAAGTATCGTGTATATGTTTACATTGTAAACATGTAAGTATGTAGGTCTAAGAAATCAAGATTTCATAAACATACAAAAAATAATCCTTTTACATATGAAATTTGGATCTGCAGTCAGTTTTACAAAATTAACAAAAAAGTAACAAGATAATTTATCTTGGTAAATTAAAGAAGCTGTTTGAAAAAAGCTTATTTATAGCTGGCAACACGCGTAACATAATGATGTTACGCGTGTTGCAGTTTGTAGCAAAACCACAATCGATAAAACCTGCGAGTCCTGCTACCCTTCTCGTTGAAAACGTCTCAATATAATTGATGCTGAGCGTATCGGTCACGGCAAGAGGTGCGAAACGTCATGCACCCATGAAATTGTACAAATAAATAGCGGTAAAGATAATAAATTACAGGGAAATTGCTAATGATGAGCGGCGCGGGGGCCGCGGGCGGTGCATTAAGCCGGCGGCAAACATCAAAGGGCCCTTTGACCGAGCCGACACTCCCACACCCTCCCCGCCCCACGACTTTCACGAGAGCTACGGACCGCAAGTCAGATAACCTTACAGTAAATTAATTTGTTTTTATAACTTACAGTTTGTTTTAATTAAGCAAATGTACCGTTATAAAAAGTGGAAATACGATAAGATATCGAGATTACTTCGTCGTTATAAATATACTTTCTTATTAAATGTTGTTCGAAGGTTGGAATATTTTAAAAGTTCCTTTTATTTAATTATGTGTATCAAACAGGCAATTTATGCGTTTATTAATTAACGTATTGCTTTATGATAATCTTGATAACCTCTTTTTGGTAAATAAACATAACTTACAAAGTTCTACCAGTTTTGTGCGCTTAGGGTCTAAAATCTTTCGCTAAAGAGACTACGCCATGCTACGGAGACGATACAGCATACTTCATTATTTGATGCAGATTTAGGCGAACTATTGCGACAATATTACTTTTTAGGAAGCACGGGACATAATTTTCAGTGCAATTTGGAAAGAGTTTTTATTTTTCAAGACTTACCTAAACATATTTGCCTGAAGAACGAAGCACGTCAGAAAAAAAATATATATTGATATAATTAGTTAATAAATTGACGCATAAAGATATTTAGCTACTTTATTCCAAAAACAAAAGGAAATGCATTTCTTAAAATAATTTCGTTAATAAATAAATATGCTCCAATATACTATTTTGGGTAGACATGAGAAGTTCCTAACAGTGTCGTTACTGATCCTTCTGCCGTCGCCTGCACTCCGGCCGCTACCCACTACACACCGCGAGTTCGTAACGCGAGCACGACGTTTGTGAGCTACTGTTAGCAATTAATCAAACCATAGATTCGTCTCACTTCTGTTTTTAGAGCTCTTCCGGCGACCGCCGTGACACGCTTTTTATAAGATGTTTGTAACGGAAACCCAAATAGGATAAAAAAACTTAATGTACAAACTGACATTGTGTCTAATTGATTTACCTACCTAATGGTGAACGTGCATATATTCAAAACTAGCTGTCCCCAACGACTTTGTCCGCGTGTTTTAGTTTCAACGGTTTTTCATTTTTGCAACATTTTTAATTTATGCTCCGCTCCTTTTGGTCGCAGCGTAATGTTATATTGCTTATAGCCTTCCTCAATAAATGGGCTATCCAACACTGAAAGAATTTTTCAAATCGGACCAGTAGTTCCTGAGATTAGCGCGTTCAAACAAACAAACTCTTCAGCTTTATATATTACCTAGTATATAGATTATTTAATTGTTGATTATATAAAAATTTGCCATTGAAGAAACCTCTTGACACTCATAGTCCCTACATGTTAGCTGTTTAAATTAAAAGAAAAGGTTTTCCTTTCCGTGGGTAGGTATTATTTATAAAGGTGACCGACACCAAGAAAAGAGAATCTCAATAACGAATAAATGTAAATAAAATACACAAAGTGTTACATTTAATAATCGACCATTCATAAGTATTAAATACTTTTTGTCAGAAAACATGAATGAAAAATACTTAAAAACTCCATTCATAACATCAAAAAAGAAATATAAACCAAACTTACAGATCTAAAGAATTAATGTTATATTTATCTCATTGAAGTCATAATTTAGTTGTAATCGCAAATCAGAGACCTAGATCAAAGCTAAATAAAATATCTAAAGATCTACTTCAAAATAATTATTTGAAGCTAAAAAAATATAGAATGTGGTTTGGTGGTTCGTAGCCGGTGCGCGACGGAACGCCTCGCATCAATGCCAACTTAGAACTTCAAACTTTTGAATGTGTGAAGTGTCGATTTATGTTACTTTCCACGGGCGTGACATTTATCAAGCTTTCATTAATAGAGCACAGTTTCAATCAAAGCCGAAAAGTTGCGTCACACTAAATATTCTTGCCAAATTATAAATGTAGTTTGAGCTTGTTACTTTGATTGATCTTGTTTATTACAAACATCTTATTAAACACGCTTGTTTTCCAGAAATATACGAGCTTTGGTAATGGAAATAAATCAAAGGCAATATATAATAATTAGGTAAACCATAATTTTTGTAATTCGGTGCCTAGGCCACTTACTAAGAAACCCTTGCCATTTGCAATGTTCAGCAAGTTTATCTCCCAATGTAAGTGGCATGATCAAGTCCCTGAGCATTGCGTAAAACCCGAATAAAACTGTAGAAATAAATAAACTAAGAATATTAAAAAAACATACTTAAACTTATACAATTTCCTTCATATTGGACTTGTACGGAAAATAAACAAATTTCAAAGTGGGTTTAGGACTTTTACACTGTACGATTATTTTCTGTAAGGGTTGTCGAAAGCTGTCTAGTTGAGGTGTAACTACGTTGGTGCGGTGACCGGCACTCCAGGGTATCGTTACGCGGCGACGGCGGCGGGCCATACACGGCGGGAGTGCGATAACGAGCCACTCCACGCCCGGGGCTCCGTGCTAAGCGCACTGATTCCACTGCCACCGTGTCACACACGGTCTTACTACACCGCTCTCACCTCCAACCGACTATGAATGTTACTATACTTGTAATAAATCCCACATCTCCATTCAAAATAACGACGTTTCCCAATTACTTTTACGATGTAGCAAATAACAGATAAGAAACTGTTGATTTATCAATTTTCTTCTTCAAATACCACACAAGAAAAACAGATTATTGTAAACTTCTTATTTCTCACTGTAATTCGTTCAAAGCGTCGCGTCGAGCAAGAAAATCTTTAGCGCAGACTTCAAATAAATATAACTACTGAGTGCTTCGTACATTGATCATCATACAGTGAACAAGTGTAGTGTTGGCGTACGATCATAAAGTTTTAATTCGTTGATTGCCACCGGTGGCACTTAAATTCTGTGATCTGAAAACCCGATCCATTAATTCAATTAGATTAACAAAGGAATGTTCAAAGGACTAAACTTTTGACTTTGATCGTCCATTGCAGCTAATTGGGAAACGTTATTTGTCAAAGCTGATTCGGTTAATGAGGCGTTGTGTAACTGTCACGTCGCTCACTCAATGTCTGTCAGGCACTATTATCATATAACAGAGAGCCGCCACATGTTCATAAAACTCAGCTTTATTTACATGATACGTGAACGTGTTTCAATGAGATACCGTTTGCATGCGTTTTGTGAAGTTAATGACGTTATAAACTTCCGAACTGTGAAACAAATACATGGATCGTGTTGTACAGACATCTTGATATTTCATTCACAACATTTATGTAGCATTCATCATAAAAATATTTCAGTTATGCTTTATAACCTGTGTTAATGTTTTGTTTTCTATTAGCAAAATGCAATTTATTATTTCTTAAGACTCGTACGTACCCGCACCACCTTCGGAAAGGTCGATTGTATTTCTGTAATACAAAATTGACGACAAATCGATGAAAATTAGCTGGGATTTAGAGCAGGTCAGGGTTCATCCATAAAGTACGTCACACGTAAAGGGGGGGGGGAGGGGGTCGACAAAGTGTGACATGGTGTGACAAGGGGTGGGAGGGGTCCTAAGTTTCGTGACATCACATTTCAAAATCTAGAGGTACTAATCGCGTAATAAGTTATCGACTCAGGTTCGCACTTGGTCGGATTTTTATCATCTTTAAGGTAGTCTAGTTGGTGTATGTTTTGTTTTGTTTGCAGCCAATTTTCAGCTGAGAAACCAATACAAGACGTTAGTTATTTTTAATTTGGTAGTGTCTGCAACAATGGCACGTAGGCAGTCTCCTTATTGGGTCCGGCACGCGGCAGATACAAACGTCCTCGGTCTCTAATGCTGTGTAATTGGCGTGTTCGTCCTAGTCGTAGCTGTTTAGAACACTCTGCACGAGAGCTATCTCTGGGCTGCAGCCTCGATTACTGCACATTGTTGGAGCAAAAGGTATTTCTCAAGCTAATTGATTGTTGTCGTACGGTGCAGTAGACTTGAAAAATGCAATTATTGTTGTTAGTTCGAAAAAGTACACAGATATAGTAATTACTCATGGCGGCATTTATTTTGTAGCACAAACTACTATTTTTATCCTATCACTAGTATTTTAATAATGTGACAATCGTAAAATTTGATCTGAATCGCATTATTATTTATCAAACCTTATCGTCTAATACATAATATAGATTTCACATAATTGCTCTATTTTGCAAGTTATGTTTTAACCTTTTAAGATATCTCCAACAACTTACAAGAAGCCGCTAAAGTGGCAAGTAATTCGATTGATATCAGCACGTAATTTGTAAAGTAGATACTATAAAGTTTCAAGGTTGCAAAAACAACTAAGATACACATGGCATATCTGCCTAGATCAAAGCTCCTAAATAGATATAAGTAAATTATGGAGAGCCCTCAGAGTCAACGCATTTGTAATTAGCATACCCGATATCCAGTATTAGCTTTGTGACAACCAATACAAGACACTCGTGTTTCTAGTTGCGTCCACTTTCCAGTGTTCCCATTATCGAGTCGTTACATAAGTACCACAAAGGCACAAACGCATCTAGTACACAGACGTCTCAGTTCAATATCAACAGTATACAAGCGCGGAGAGGGCCGTCTGTCGACGCAACGGTCTACGCCTCAAGTGACACTAGACATCGGCAGCTCAAAGGCGAGTGTTTGCCCCTTTGTCTTACCGGGCAATTAGTGCAGTCCGTTCATTTAATTCTATCGGTCGATTAGCAACGGAGCCAGGTGGCCATTAATTGTTCGCCGCCAATTTGCGTACGGTCCCTGGTTGGGCGCCAGTCACAGCGACGCAAAGTGGACTAGATAGCGCGGCGATTCGATTTGATATCACGTGTGCATAGCGAGATCAATATTACGTATGTGGACATCTCTAGAGATGCCACTTTCATACGAATTTGTTTTCGTAAAAACATTTATAAAAGCTTAGATTTTGCAACCTTATCATTACTTCAATTTTACCACAGACTACTTTGAAAGATTAAACTTGAAGTAAGTAAAAGTAAGAAAATGTGATTCTAATTCAGCTCACAGTTGGAGTCGGAGTGCAGAATCCTTTCAAATCACGGTCCCGCTCTGATATTTATCTTGGCCATCAGAAAAAGTTGGGAACTTGGTGGATTAGGCTGGGTGGCCCGCATGCAGACATCTTACTAACTTTTACGTTACATGATTGGATGAAATCATTGGATTGGACACCCAAACTTTTTTAATTCCGAATCGAGATAGATACCATCGGTACCTACATTTTTTTTTTAATCGCCGATATAGTATTTTTACATTTTGCATTTGTTTTATGTTTTATGAGTTATCAGAATGCACTAGAAATAGTCATGAAAACGATATTCTTTTATTCGCAATAATCTTTTAATAGCATGTATTATAAAGAATCGACTTCAAATAGAAAAAAGTAATCACAGACATCGAAAGTAATAAGCCACAGTTTAAATACAGAGAAGCCTTTAAATATCGAACAAATACTAGAAAATGCGTCGTCGAGAGCTCAGACAACCAAAAAAAACCTTTTAAATACTTCCTACTCACTTTGAGTCTACTACTTCTCGCTGGCAAGCCGGCAAAGGACAGTAAGTCTCACTTCTGCGACAAAGCTATGAATCGTCCCCTTTAGCGATCTCACTCGATTCAGCCAATTACTGAAAGGTCGCAACCGCCTTCAGTTGCCGACTTCCATTGAATTAACAGAACATTATAAGATGTGTTTTTCAAAAGAAACTCCTACATATTTTATTTTCCTGTGAACTCCTGCTTTATGTACTTACCTTTACAGCTCACACTAGATTAGTTTATTTCGGAGAAACCCTTTATGGATACAAAGAGAACGCTAAGTAAAACGGTGACAAAAGTTGCTACAATCGAGATACGGCAATGGTTTTTAGGAATATGTTATTTAATTAAAGTATTTTTGTAATATTACGTATCTGGTATAAAGTGATACGTGTATGGTATTAATTTACTTATTAAATAACTGTTGCGTTTAATATAAGTATGTTTTAGAACATTTTTAAGTCGAAAGAAAACAAAATTTCCTAAATGGAGACAGATAATTATTAAGTTAAGTAATTATGGTTTAAAAAAACGTAAAAATCAATACCGCGCACCAGTAAGTCTACATGGTATAAATGTAGCTAGATATTTAAATATAATGCTATACAATACAAAAAAGAAGATTGTAGGCAAATAAAAATGACAAGCATGAGATAAACATTAATAAAAGTAAAATTAAATTATAGCAAATAAATTATCCATACAGTCAATTAAAAATATAAAATGCGATATACCATCAGTATATTTAAGTCGAGCCAAATTAAGGGGAGATAAGAATCTAGTAAAATTATAATATCGTATTTTTCGTAATAGCATCAAAGCGGGCGGCGGCGGTTACGACGTTGTTCCGCGGGACTCCGGTATTAGCGCACTGTCGCATCTTCTGAGGGCGGCGAGATCAAAGGATAGGTACACAGTAACCGCTCCCATTGATGTCGCGCACAAAGGGAATTGATTGTTGCAAACCGGTTTTTTTTTTTTAAAAGAGACGTATTGATGACACATTGTATTTTTTTATTGTTTTACGCTCGTGTTTACAATGTACGATATAGCTGGGATACTAGACGAGTGTTTTAACAATAAATTGTAATATATTGTGTTTAAAACAGTTTTTTTAGTTTTTATTTCATTGCTATTCTACATTGTAGGTATCTGATAACTACCGCGAATTTATAACAATGATGACTTATATTTATATCATTTTTAGGATACCGTACCTAAAGGTCCGTCAAGTCCGTAAAGGGTACCGTAATAATTACTAAGCCGTCCGTTTGTCTGACTGACAGCGAGCTATATCTCATGAATCGTAATTGGTAGACAGTGTGTGTTTCTGTCGCCGCTATAACAACAAATAATAGAAATAAATTAAAATATTTAAGTATTAAATATTAAAATACTAGAAACGTGTTTTTCTTTTGTTCTTTGCTTGATAGAATAGTTGGTATTTAAAAAGTATATAGAATTACCTCTTGTAGAATGGTACGGAACTCTTCATGCGCGGGTTCGAGTCGTAATACCCGGTTTTTTTTTTATACCAAAGAACAATACTTTATAATGATGTTTACTATGAAAATGTTTATTTGAATGAAGGACAGGTGTATTTTGCACATTATTTAGCGCAATATGGTGTTTTTTTACTTTTATCAGCGATCGTATTTTCGATTTCGAAATTATCGGCAATTATAGCAAGGGTATTGAAAGTCATTGACAATTATTGTAAGTTTGATAACTAATTATTAATTAATTAATTTAAGATACGAAAGAAAAAAAGGGTTTTGTGTAATTATTAGGAAATTAAGAATATTATATCAAGCAATATTAAATTTCCTGTTAATAAATCAAACACATCATAAACACTACATTCTTTTCAACAGTTATTTTATTTGTTACTTTTATAAGTAGAAAAGTTACATACAATAATTGTGAAAATAATAAAAAGTGTCTCCGAGTATGAATGTGATAAACATTATCAGTTTACATAGATCTATTACTAATATAACTTTACAACTATAATAATTTGTTAACAGATTACAGTTATTGGCATTCTAGACAGGTCATTAAATTAGGGAGTAATTTTTGGCAGTAATATGAGATAATATACTACTTTGGTATCAATGGTTACAAATGGGGACAGAATATCCCCACAGTAGGTGAATCCAGATTTATAATATTTATGTCTCATAATTTATTTTTGTACCTAATAATACTTACTTAATGTATTGGTATTCAAAAGTAATTCTAAAGTTATTTATATTCTATAAGTTGTTTTTTAACTTCCATTTTTTTTTTCTAATTATAATGTAATGTAATTTACCTTTAAACCTACATATAAACTCCTATTTTTATATTATAAAATGATATTGTTTAAAAAGTGTGTGTAATTAAACTTTTAAAATCATTGATTAGTTCTTAATAAAATTTTGTTCTGTACTAAAATAATATTTAGAATGATTATTATTAATATTTCTTTTAATGCATTAAAGAATAAAAAGTTTAAAAATTCATTATATAGTTTGTCAGTACATACTTAATTAATTTAAGTTTATATAAAAAACCATACATGTAATAAAAAGTAATTTATCTTTTTTAATATTTCACTATTAAAACTTTTGATGCACAAAAGTTTTAAATAAATAATAACTTTTAAAATAAAACTTTAGAGTATGTTATCAGACACTCATTTCTATTATGGAATCAACAAAGTGTATAATAATAAAGTTGTGTAGTCACCACCTTTATTGCAGCTTACTGCATCCAATTCATAGAACTCAACAAGACAACAACAACAAAACCAATTCTCAATATAATGATGCATGTTTATATAAATAGAGTTACATCTCTCACATCCAAAGGGATCCTCTCACACATGTAAAAATATGAGGTCAGTAGGTAACTAGGTAGCTACTTCACAAGTTTGTAAACAAAAACTTTTTAAAAGCGACTTCTCATCACGAAATAATTAAACTTCGTTGGCTATTCCAGTTACAATAACAAAACTTACACAAACGTCTTGATACAACCAAGACAAGATCCTAACCTTACAGTGAATTATTTATAACTATTACCTACCTGTGTGCACTTGATATTGTAACGAATATACTATTTAGAGCTAATTGTAACTTGTTGGGGTGACACAACTCACCACATTGTCGGAAGTGTTAATTTTAGAAGTCGTAATAACAAAATAAGCATCAGTTTCTTACCTCGTTGACACCTGAACTCCAAAGTGATCCGAGAGTTCGTTACAACTTCACACACAAAACTTTAAACTTTTGACGTTCAGTATTTACACTAGACAATATAAACACACTGAAAGTTAGTTTATTTTGAGTCTTTCAACTTACAAACAAGCTGATAACAACATTTTCACGTAGAAAACAAAAATTATTCACACGCTTGACGTCGCCTTCGCCATGGTGTTGATGCACATAAGCGCGCTCTCGCGGCGTGTTTCTGAACTAACAACATCACGTTTCGTTCAACGCAAATCTAATTTAGGGGGCCATGCAAAAACTTGACTCACGATCAAAAATATAAATTCAACTTATAAAAGAAGGCATGACACAAAGAATAAAATTTACATGTTCGTGTTATACTGACAATTTTGAATTTTCGGGTAGTCCTAATAGTTTTATTGCATGAGATTTTCGATTGACAGTTAAGTGATATTATTAGTAATTATGAGAAGTAAGTTTTTGTAAATGCAAACTGTTCCAGATTTTTATGCCACACTAGATCAACGTCGTTTCTTATCTTTTCTGTCAGTGAGCACTGCAAAGCCTAGTCATTGCCACAATAACACATTCTGCAGATCATCCATCCATTAATATGGCTATTGCCTGTGTTTTGATTAAAATATACCATAGATATTGCTCGTTGATAATAAAAAACAACAGGTTTAACTAGGTACCTTTAGTGTTAACAAAATTAAGAAAACAAAATTTGGAAATAAATACACAAATTACAAAAAATGCTTTATTTTTATCCAGACAAGTAGACAAACATAGATTTACTACAAATAGACTGGAAATACGTGCGATTTTGCCACTCATCACACAAGTACTACAAAACATTAATTCACAGGCTTAAAAACAGTAGATTTTGACAAAATATTTTTAAAGGAAAATATTCATACACAAAATATAGGAGTATAACAAATGAACTCCTTTGTTTTTTGAGTTCAATTTCATGCATGTATTTAATGTCCGCGGAACAAGAAATCATCCTCATTACTGTTTTATTTTAAGCAGGTACTAACACATACTACAGCAAACAAACACATTCAAATCTAAAATATAAACATCAGCGACGCTGCGCCACACTAAAAACTACAAAAATGACTAAAGCAGCATGACTGTTCCTTATAACGCTACAATAATAAATAAATTATTCATTCATAGAGAAAAATCAAATCATGAGGTAAATTCTTACACAAGGAACCTTACAGAATGAACTACTAAGTGTTTACGTAAGTATTGAGTAAATAAATATTTGTTATAACTATAGGCATGGGTCAGTGATGTTTACGACAGTTACAACTACATTGTTTTGGCTTGAGAACCTAATATAAAAATCGATAATATATTACTTTTTTCTAAATAACTAGACGATGCAATGGTAAGAATGTTAACTATCAATATTTGAACTTCAGGAAGGTTTGTAAGCTACATGTCTTATTATAAACAATCTTTAAGGATTGATTAGTGTAACAAGGCTTACTTTTTTGCTCAAATTCAAAAGTACAAGGACAAATCAATGCTTTACCATTGTTTATAAAGAAGTCCAAGAAAGTTAAACTAAAAGTAATAATATTATAACAGAACTTCTTACGGGTATTTATTTTATATTCACAGAAACCATTATCGCTTTGATCTTCATGTGAAATCAATTTTACATTTATTGCAATAGTATAATTGTTATATGCTTATAACCGTACTAGACTATTTCATAATAATATTGTTATACATATAGTTAACATAGTGCTGACCACTTATAAATATTTATCTCATGAGATATAATTGACTGATTTAGGAAAGCTCAGTGTGATGGACTTGTTGTTATGAATGTGAAATATACAGCGTGTATCGTTACAAGTAGACACATGATGTATAATATAACTAGTCTAAGAACTACACAATTTTAAGAAATACAAGATTCAAAGATTTACTAAGGCAACTTTCTAAAGCTGTCTGTGTCTACACTATCACTACTAAAATGGTCAGCCTCTTCAAACATAGTAAGTCGCCGTCAAAGTGTGGACTTTGAAGGAATATCTACGTTAGGGCTGCGGTCGTACTGGTTTTGCTTACGTCACGAATTACCGAAGCTATAATATATACTGTCAAGTCGTGTAATCAACCGGACACAAAAGTACATACATAAATATTCGAACATTTATCGAGCGTAGCCTTGCCACTACAGTCACAGCCTAACTCAGTACATTCTTAATCAATTTGGCTTCACCAAAATCGAACACATTCTAAAGCTTAAATTTATCGAATGAAATACTTTTTAATCTTACGATTAGGATGCATTGTATCGCGTACTTTGAATCACTTTAGCTTTTCAACTTACAGTGATCGGCACACAACTTGAACAAAATGCTACAGAGGGACCGAGTTCAAGGAAATAGAACAAAAAGGCGGGACGAGCGACGTGACTAGTCAACCAATCGAGGCTAAAAACAAAATCTACTCAAGCTTCGTAAGTCCGCCAGATATTTAAAAATCTATTGTATGTAATCCGTCAAGTTGTTTGCCAATAACTATACATGCCCGTTGCAAACGGCCTTATTGTCGTTTTCCAGTATTGGACACAAAAAAGAACATTACATTGCGTTTGCATGTCTTTCCGCCTGCCAGGCCATCTAAGCTTGCTAGTTAGGCACTCATTTTGTTCAGTCCTTTAATGAAGTTAGTCATATCGTACTCCTCTTCATACTGCTTGTCGTCCCAGAGATCAGGTAATGTCTCCAACACGGATTTGGAACCGGACGGTCCTTCCTGCTGCTGTTGTGGCGTCTGTGCATTACTGCTGGATAAGTTGAAGAGATCTAACAGCTGGTCGGTGCCCATAGTTTCCATGGCTGCGTTCTCGCTGCTTATTACAGTGTTCGCTGTTAGTAGCTTGAATTTTTGTAATCTGTGGAAGATTTGAGAATATTAGGAGAGTAAAATTGTAAATTATATGTTAAAGGCATTGTATGGTAATTAATGGACCAAAATCAGATGAGTAGACACATTGATTTTATTTTTACTTAGTTAAATTACTGCTATTCTTTCTGGCTATTAATGAATGAAGATTAAAGAACATTTTTTAAATTTACTAAACGTAATATTAGTGTAATTTGAATTAATGTTTTTATTCTTTAATACCTAATTAGTTTTATGAAGGAGTTTTTATTATTTTTAACAAGTAAAAAATACGTGTCAAATATTTTTTTTAATATCTCATTCATACGCGTTGATTATAAACACACGAGTCGCTGAAAAATGTAACCATACATTGGTTACGTAGCCTTACCCCATAATCTTCTCCTCGAGCGTGTCTCGGGTGATGAGACGGTACACGTTCACGACCTTCTTCTGTCCGATGCGGTGCGCGCGGTCCATGGCCTGCAGGTCCTTCATGGGGTTCCAGTCGTGCTCCACGAAGATCACCGTATCGGCGCCAGTAAGGTTGAGACCGAGGCCACCCACCTGTTGAAGAACGAAATTTAGAAATATTATGTACGAATGAGATTGGCATAGACACGGGGATTATTGGACAAGTGAGAGGAATATGCTTAGTAGTAATATCAATGGTGATGATTTACCGTATATTTCTAACTATCAAATATTCAATTAATCTGGGCAAGAGAAATCGGAAAGGTAAAAGTTCGTCGATGTTGACGGGGCTCGACAAAACTTCATAGTTCTAACTTGAACCCAAACTCATACCATAATGCATAAAAAACTAATACATTGAAGGATGATATATCTTATTTGTATTTTATGACTATTCCAAGTAAAATACTTTAATAGTATTGGGCATTAAAAGAACGAATACATTGAAGGATGATATATCTTATTTGCATTTTATGACTATTCCAAGTAAAATACTTTTATGACAAGGTTGTGTGAATGGTAATTAGCAAAGACAAAATAAAAGTCTTACCGCAGTAGTAAGCAGCAGCAGATCAATGGACACGTCATTATTGAACCGCGTCACAATCGCATGCCTCTGATGCGGCGGCACGCTCCCGTCCAGGCGCAGGTACGTGACTGCCGGCAGGTGGCGCTTCAGCAGGTCGTGCTCCACGATGTCCAGCATCTTCTTGAGCTGGCAGAAGATGAGCGCGCGGTGCTGAGATACTACGACCTCGGGTTCCGCTTCGGATGCTGTGGTGCCGATGCCGCAGTCGAGGAGGAGTTGTCTGGGGAAAAAGTTAATCGCTAGTTTTGAGAACGTTTGGAGCAATGGAATCAAATCAAATCAAATCATTTATTTTTGTAACTAGGATAAAAAATCATCACTTTTACAAGTCACATAATACATTTTTTTGAGCTCGCTGGATTCGACATTTCCTAACTGGCTACCCTGAGAAGAAATGTCGAAACAAACTCAGGGGTCAGCCTCTTTTGAAGTCCAGACAATCATTTGAATAAAAAATATTGTGTAAATAAATGCAGTGTCTTTTCTGGACTGGCCTTTTGAAGAAAGAGCCAGTTCGACCTGAGCAAGCCTTTGCCAACAAGTGGCAAGAGTGCCCCGAATAGCTCATGCAGCTCAACCATTTTCGAGGGAGCTGCACAACCCGACACACAACAATACCACCAGTGGCACCATAAAAATATGTGGGGCAACAACTTACTCAAATCGCCAGTAAGCAATAACTTAAGAATGAAAAATAAAGTAATAACTAAATGAGTTAATGGTAGACCTGCATAATATTTACACTTACAATGCCATAAACTTACAATTAAAATAAATTAATTAAAAAAAAGATAAAAATCATGAGAAATATCATAATCACACATATTAAATAAAATGTCATATTGTATATATGTATAATATGCAAAAGCACAAAATATGTCTATATTGTATATATGAATATGCCAAAGCACAAATCATGTCAAAAAAAAAAGAAATACATATGTATATGCAAAATCGCAAAACATGTCAAGTATATATTTACAACATGCAAACGGCACAAACGATAGCTGTATAAGCGAGCAGCTCAATCAAATCATGGAAAATATATTAGTTAGTTTTTTTAATAAAAACTGAAAATAACTCTTTTAAAATCAGTTATAATGAACAGACACGGGCAATTATTTGAGTAATTATTACTGGCAACATGTAAATTTTGCCAGATATGGTCATAGAGTTGTAAATTTTTCGTTGATTTGAAAATGCTAAGAATGAAGTAATTGTAGTTGTCCCTGCGCAAAGCGTAAGCGCACCTTAACAATCAATTGATTGATGAATCAGTGTTAAATACATTTTTTGATGAGTTTACATGACACATTTTGTGTATAGATTTTTACATAAAAATATTTGATACATGTTTTGGTTTTAGCATACACAAGAAATAAAATCGTTTATAATATAATAATAGTAGCGTTGTAGGGTGCTGGGCTTACTTGAGCGCGGGCAGCTTGGCGGAGTGGTGGATGTCGTGCAGCGAGGAGTGCTGCTGCTGCAGCTGCGCGGCGATGGCGCGCGCCTCGGGGTGCTCGCCCGTCAGCACCAGCTTCGGGTGGTTGCACACGTTCTGCAGGTAGTGCAGCGCCTGCCACAACACACAACATTGCTCTACAGATGCTGCATTACTTTCAACTCTTAACCCTAAATCAAGCTCGTGCCGTGGTGGAAAAAACTGTCGGGTCAGCTACTATATGTATAATAAATACATCTATAATTTCAGTAACATAGATCTGTAGTTCTTATAATTGTTCTTTTCGTTTTAATGCTCATTATACCAACGCTAGTTAATTTTTATTTAAAAAAATAGATTCGAGGAATAATTATGAATTTCGACGTCAATTTTTTTCCATAAATATAACTTATCTGGCGTTGGAAAAACCAGCCCTTAGCCTTTCGTACACCCTTTAACGTGGATTTTCTTTTTTACCTAAAGGTTTACTGACGGAAAATGCCTAGTGGCATTACGTCCACCTTGTATAACATTTAGTACATAAAGTTATTAATAATAATAGTAAGTTTATGCAACAGATGTTACACATACCTGGAACACATGCGTGTGGTGCGACGTGATGCCGTGCGGCATGTGCTCCTTGGACAGGTCCTCGTACAGCCGCCGCTGCAGCGGGCTGAGGTCGCAGTAGTAGTCCTGCGTGATCTTCGGCGGCAGCTCCTTGAGGACGTCCTCTTTCACACGACGTAGGAGGAATGGTAACACCTGTACAAGGAACATATCATGTCAGTAAGTTCTTACATTCAAAAGAAACTTAATAGATGTTTGCGTATTGCTTTCTGCCATCTGTTTTCTGACACCTGCAAAGGCGTCAAAACGTCGGTTATTTTACAAGTCCTAGGTTTCGTAATTTAAAATTTTTCTCTTTAAAATTCACAAGTCAATTTTTAAGATTAATTAAGAAAGTTCTTTAAAAATTGCAAGTGCCACTAAATTGCTTATAGACATATTTTGTGTGAAAATGATTCAATGATTCCAGTACTAAAACCGCATCCAAGTTAGTCCTAAGGACGGTGGGCTGGTGGTAACAAACGCTGCGGCGATCCCGGCAGGAATCGGACCTTCAATACCGCATTCAGTTTGAACTAGAGGTTACTAGAGCCCTTTCCAAGCTCACCACGACCCCGGCAGCTGTTGGCTATGTCGCCAGCCCTCAAGTCAAGCATGTCGCAGTGGGTACCTGTCGATGCAGAGCCTCGCAGGCGAGCGCGCCGGCCTGCAGCTGGTGCGGCGTGGCCTTGGCGTCGCGCGCGGCGAGGATGGGCCGCGAGTAGCGCGCCGTGAACTGGCGCTCCGTGCCCAGCAGCCCCGGCATCAGGAAGTCGAACAGCGACCACAGCTCCAGCACGTTGTTCTAAGGAATACATGCACTACATTATATAATGCAAGTCATTTACAACCGACATAAAGACAGCATTCATTATAAGCGCGATGGACAATTTGCCATAAATATAAACAACCGCGCTTCATTAATATCTGCCAAGAAAGTTGTACGCACAACTAGTGTTGAGTCGGTATTTCTTCCAGCAACGACTGCTTACGATGTAAAGGATTCAATTGCTTGCGGGTTGACGCCTTAAAAAATGCTAGTTATCCGAATGAATAGCCATGAACAATAACTTTTTGTAATTTCACAAAAACCGGCCAAGTGAGACTCAAACTTTTACGGAGCCCGCTTTAATTTCTAATTTATTTTTATTATTTGTTGTTTTAACGGCAACAGAAATATCTGTGAAAATTTCAACTCTAGCTATTACGGTTAATGAGATACTACCCGCTGACAGACAGACGTGCGGACGGACAGACGGACTGCGGAGGCTTAGTAATAAATGTCTCGTTGGCACCTATCGGGTACGGAACTCTAGAAATGTAAACAAATTTACCTGTATCGGTGTTCCGGACAATATCAGCCTATGATTAGCAACGACTTGCTTGATGGCTTTAAACACCTTCGTCTTTCCATTCTTAATGACGTGTCCCTCGTCCAATATGCAGTAGTTCCACTTGATACTGCTGAAGAACTCAATGTCTTTTCTCACTATATCGTATGATGCGACGATAAAGTTGTAGTGCTTCACGTGGTGACGTAACCGTTCACGTTCGTACGGTATGCCCACGTATTGGAGAGGTTTCAAGAATTTGGACGGTATGAATTTGTTCACTTCGAATACCCAGTGACCTGGAATGAAGTAAAAAGATGTTTAAAAATTAAGTATACATGTTAAACTAAAGTTCTGTGAAGCATATGTTAGAAACTCACAAGACATTTTGTGTGGTTCTAAATAATATGGCAATGACAAAAAAATCGTTGTCAAAGGCCTCCGGCAGATGAGAATAACTATGCGTGATTTTTAGGAAGAATATAAGAATAGCATTTGTTTTTAACTCATTAGAGTCAACATTTGCTTATTGATTACCCTGAGAAAGTGTATCCACGTTTACAACCAAGACAAGCCAAATGAAGTTTCGTAATAAGTTTACCAACTTGTTGACATCCTAATGCAGACAAAGCAGTGTGATTCTCATCAGAAACCTGATAACAATTACTCAATTCATTTATTTGAGCAGTTTTCAGCATGATTAAAAGCTGTGTAGTACCGGTGAGCGTGGGCGGGCACACGACGAGCGAGGGCAGCGGGGGCGCCCGGTCCCGCGCGCGCTCCCAGTGCGAGCCGGCCACCACGGCGATGGACTGCAGCGTCTTGCCCAGCCCCATGTCGTCGCACAGCACGCCGTGCAGCTTGTACTCGTACAGGAAGCGCAGCCAGTTCACTCCCGCCTGGATACACACATTACATGTATTAGTTTTATTTATAACTAGCTGTTTCCCGCGGCTCCACTCGCGTGGATGTCGGCTATCGCGGCAAAAAGTAACCTATGTCCTTTCTCAGGGTCTAGTCTATCTGTGTACCAAATTTCATTTAAATTGGTTCAGTAGTTTTGCGTGAAAGCGCGACAGACAGAGTTACTTTTGCGTTTATAATATTAAGTAAGTATAAAACAAACAAACGGTTTATTGGATGACTAGCCAACAGCAATGTGTGACCAGTCTTCAAAAGGGTTTGGGTTGCGGGATATCCCACAATCTATCAATAGGGATTGACAGAGCTTCTTTACGACGGTTTGGTCATGGATTGGATAATTTGGTTCTACCCACTTTAGTTTTATTATTATTGTAAGATCACAATGCAATTTCTATGTCCAGACAATATTCTGTCCATTCTACATTCACGTGTGCATAAAAAAAATCACCTGTTGATAGGAGCGCAGCTCAGCCGACACCGGCACCGGTATCTTGTAGTCCTTAATAGTCTTCGGGTTGAAGAGCTGGTCGAGGAAGTGCTTGTCGGTGCGGCGGCGGGCCTGCAGGTCGGGCGCGAGGTCGGGCGGCTCGGCGGCGGGCCCGTCCAGCGGCATCAGCTGGATCAGCGACGCGAAGCACCGCGTCGACATGATGCGCACCGCCTCGCAGTGGTCGCTCATGCGGCCTGCGCACACAACATGCTTCATCGTTACAAATGGTTACTTAATAAATTTCATTCCCATCTCAAACGTATTTAGTGTATACTAAATAAGGTTCATATTGGGCTAGCTAGGATACATACAATATCTTTATCTTTAGATCAGCCTTTCCCAAAGTGGGCGATAACGCCCCCTTGTGGGCGCTGCAGGCCTAAAAAAATCTCCGCTAATATAGCTCACAATAATAAATTTAATTTGAAGATATAGTTGTTTTTAAGTAGGTGAAAAAATGTGGACGCTAAAATATAATTTATTCTCAAAGTGGGCAGTAGACAAAATAAGTTTGGGAACCCCTGCTTTACATCATTACACAGAATGACATTTATACTGGTTCAATTTATGTTTAGATCGAGGTGTTGTAAATAAATGCATGATTTGCATTTGAACTGAATTTAATTGAACACATGTTAAGGCCACTATCAATAAGGTCCTTGCATCTCGTTTAATCTACTCTACAGTAAAATGTGTAAATGTACATACGGAAATACAATACTGGAAATGTGAATATTTGCATTATGACAATGCCATAATATCGAGTTATTGCACTAACAACCGTAATTTATGTTTTGTCCTAAGTGTTAAAATGATATATAATGCACTTACCTAATAAAGGAACGACTAGTAGCACGATATAAGGTACGATCTGCAGCTGCAGCGCGTCTACGACTCGCGCCAGCGCCTCCGCCGCGCCGCAGCGCACGCAGTCGCTGCGCACGTCGCTCAGCGCGGGCACGAGCTGTACACAAAGGGATTCATGAACTTATCATTCGTACGGAATATTATGTATTATAAGGCGCAAACGTAATCAAAAAATATTTTTTTTGTTGTCGACTGGGTCGCCACTGTCGTCACTGGTGTCGCCACTACGGTGTTCTGCAAATTTCTGAAAGGTGCTTTATATTTTTATTGTAATTGTTTACGCTAATGTAATTTGTGGAAAGTATGAGAATAGTTGTTTGAATATCTTGCTGGCCCGCGCCGCACACCGCCTCCACCGCTGCGGGCGGGAGCTGAGCGTGTCCTACCTCGTGCACGACAGTGTGCATGACGTCGGGGTACGCGGCGCGGCAGAGCGCGGCCAGCGCGCGCGCCGCCATGTGCCGCAGCGCGGTGTAGCGCGCGCGCGCCAGCGCCGCCGCGGCCCGGGGCGCGCCCGCCAGCCGCCCGCGCGCGCCCGCCCGCAGCGCGCCGCACACCGCCTGCACCACTGCGGCGGGAGCTGAGCGTGTCCTACCTCGTGCACGACAGTGTGCATGACGTCGGGGTACGCGGCGCGGCAGAGCGCGGCCAGCGCGCGCGCCGCCATGTGCCGCAGCGCGGTGTAGCGCGCGCGCGCCAGCGCCGCCGCGGCCCGGGGCGCGCCCGCCAGCCGCCCGCGCGCGCCCGCCCGCAGCGCGCCGCACACCGCCTGCACCACTGCGGCGGGAGCTGAGCGTGTCCTACCTCGTGCACGACAGTGTGCATGACGTCGGGGTACGCGGCGCGGCAGAGCGCGGCCAGCGCGCGCGCCGCCATGTGCCGCAGCGCGGTGTAGCGCGCGCGCGCCAGCGCCGCCGCGGCCCGGGGCGCGCCCGCCAGCCGCCCGCGCGCGCCCGCCCGCAGCGCGCCGCACACCGCCTGCACCACTGCGGCGGGAGCTGAGCGTGTCCTACCTCGTGCACGACAGTGTGCATGACGTCGGGGTACGCGGCGCGGCAGAGCGCGGCCAGCGCGCGCGCCGCCATGTGCCGCAGCGCGGTGTAGCGCGCGCGCGCCAGCGCCGCCGCGGCCCGGGGCGCGCCCGCCAGCCGCCCGCGCGCGCCCGCCCGCAGCGCGCCGCACACCGCCTGCACCACTGCGGCGGGAGCTGAGCGTGTCCTACCTCGTGCACGACAGTGTGCATGACGTCGGGGTACGCGGCGCGGCAGAGCGCGGCCAGCGCGCGCGCCGCCATGTGCCGCAGCGCGGTGTAGCGCGCGCGCGCCAGCGCCGCCGCGGCCCGGGGCGCGCCCGCCAGCCGCCCGCGCGCGCCCGCCCGCAGCGCGCCGCACACCGCCTGCACCACTGCGGCGGGAGCTGAGCGTGTCCTACCTCGTGCACGACAGTGTGCATGACGTCGGGGTACGCGGCGCGGCAGAGCGCGGCCAGCGCGCGCGCCGCCATGTGCCGCAGCGCGGTGTAGCGCGCGCGCGCCAGCGCCGCCGCGGCCCGGGGCGCGCCCGCCAGCCGCCCGCGCGCGCCCGCCCGCAGCGCGCCGCACACCGCCTGCACCACTGCGGCGGGAGCTGAGCGTGTCCTACCTCGTGCACGACAGTGTGCATGACGTCGGGGTACGCGGCGCGGCAGAGCGCGGCCAGCGCGCGCGCCGCCATGTGCCGCAGCGCGGTGTAGCGCGCGCGCGCCAGCGCCGCCGCGGCCCGGGGCGCGCCCGCCAGCCGCCCGCGCGCGCCCGCCCGCAGCGCGCCGCACACCGCCTGCACCACTGCGGCGGGAGCTGAGCGTGTCCTACCTCGTGCACGACAGTGTGCATGACGTCGGGGTACGCGGCGCGGCAGAGCGCGGCCAGCGCGCGCGCCGCCATGTGCCGCAGCGCGGTGTAGCGCGCGCGCGCCAGCGCCGCCGCGGCCCGGGGCGCGCCCGCCAGCCGCCCGCGCGCGCCCGCCCGCAGCGCGCCGCACACCGCCTCCACCACCTGCAGCCGGGAGATCAGCTCCTCGGCTGCGCTGCATTCCAGCTGCTCTAGCTCTGGACATCACAAACGGTTACTATTAAGGTCAAACCGAAGTAGAACTGCACCAGAGAGGCGCTACGCGGCAGCAGAACGACGCGGCCAAAAAATATTCTTTCTACTATTGCTTAAAAATTAAAACGCGCACTACAGCGGCACTGCAGAGGAACGGCGCGGCGCGGCAGAGTTGCCTGCTGAAAAATATTTGCCCGCGCCGCCGCTCCACTGCCGCGCATCGCCTCTTAAACTAGCTGTCCCCCGTGTTAAGGATCCCTAAAACCGGCCAGGCGAACGCGGGGAAGGGGGAGGCGCGGCGGGGAGGCTGCGGAGCGGCGCTTTCGCGCAACAAACACAAACTTTCGCGCATACCGCGCATTGCCACGCCGCCGGCGCAGCGGCGCCAAATTGTAAGAAACAATATCTAATTGTAATAAATTAAAGTTCTAACGATATATCCTGCACACCCCGGGTCTTCGTCCGCCTGTTTTAGTTTCATACATTTCATGTGTTTTACGCGGAACCTTAATTATTTTTCTAACATAAAAGTAGGTATGAATAATATAATCTCAGCTCACTCAGCCCATAACCTCGGCTATTTGCCAGTTCCGGAGATTAGCGCGTTTATACGCGGTACTTGACTTTTTTTTTGTGTAGTTTATTTAAAACTGAGATATCTCCTAAGATTTCCATTGAAATTAAATTACGTAAAGGGCAATTTTGTTCATAATAAAATACTTGCTATAAATAACGTATTTATTTGGATGAGGCTTAATATAATGTTTATAAAAACACCTACGCAACCTTTTGCGTAACCTTCACCGTTTATGCAGCGCATGCAACGGAAGCTCCCAAAGGGAATAATATTTTACCCGTTTTTGCAACATCTTTAATTGATGCTCCGCTCCTATTGGTCGTAGCGTATAAAGCCTTCCTCAATAAATGGACTATCCAACACAAAATTACTTTTTCAATTCGAACCAGTAGTTCTTGAGATTAGCGCGTTCAAACAAATAAACAAACTTTTTAGCTTTACAATATAAGTATAGATTTATTTGTATATCTGACGTCCTCCGTAGTCGAGTGGCGTATACCGGTTTTTAAGGTGTTGCATGATCTAAGGTTCGGTCCCCGGACGGGTCAATATAAAAAAATACTTTTCTATATTGTCTAGGGTCTTTGTTTTTGTGGTACCTTCGTTGTCTCTGATTCCATAACACAATTGTTTTAGCTGCTTAATTTGGTTTCAGAGCAATATATTGGATGTTAACCACATTTATTTATATACTAGCTGTCCCCCGCGACTTTGTTCGCGTGTTTTAGTTTCAACGGTTTTTCAATTTTTGCAACATTTTTTATTTATGCTCCGCTCCTATTGGTCGTAGCGTGATGTTATATAGCCTATAGCCTTCCTCAATAAACGGACTATCCAATACAAAAAGAATTTTTCAATTCGAACCAGTCGTTCCTGAGATTAGCGCGTTCAAATAAACAAACAAACAAACAAACAATCAAACAAACAAACAAACTCTTCAGCTTTATAATATTAGTATAGATTTCGTAGAACATAAAACAGCTCAAAAACCATAAAAGCCAAATTCAAGAGACTTATTCCAAAAATATAATTCAGTAACCAACAATCATTATCTACTGAAAATTTAACGAATTTGAATAAGTTTTTCAATGTTATTTTTAAAAAATAAAATTATAAATAAAATTATTTTTAAAAAATAACAACATCAAATCCGAATGTCAAAAAAAAACCATTTCAAAGAAAACTTCCGCAAGTACAAAGTTGACAAGTTATTGAAAGAACATGGATTCACAGTGCTTCGGCTGCCTCCTTATCATCCCGATTTAAACCCAATCGAATTATAAATGTCGGTGATACGTCAGATTCACGAGTGAATAACGATTTTGATTTCTCAATAAATTTCAATAAACTTTTTCGCGTATTTCATTTATGTTTATAATTATCCCCAATTATAATAATGCTAATATTATAGTATATTAAATACACAAACACATAAAAAATCCACATGTAAAATTAAAAATATTAAAATCTAAGTAGAGCATCTTTCCCTTTAACCGTGACGCTCTATCCTGATTACTCTATTCATTGAAGTGTGCGCGTGCACTCATAAGTAATTATACTTCATAAAATATAGCTTGATACCTGCGACGTTAGCGACTCTGTTTTAAAGACAGCTTTACTAAATTTATTTCTGAAAAAGTTCAAGTTTTTAAATATGAATACGACATTTGTGTATAAAAATAGAACACATTTTTAAAAACAATCATGTTATTAGAAAGATACCAGTAAAAACAAGGGTAATTTAAATAATTTCAAATTTTTCTTAAATATTTTTTGTTTGTTAGCTTATTTTATAAACGCGTTTTGAAGACAGGTAGGGACGTGAACTGACTACAGACGAATATCGATAAAATAATAGTATATGAAAATTTCACTAGTATTAAATGGATAAAATTATTAAATAAAATAATGTTTTTACTATAGATTCGTATTTTTTTAGTCTGGCAATAATGGTTTCGCGTGCAGGAAACAAGCGGGCGCCATCTTTTTTGAGTCAGTACGAGTGCCGACGCGACGAATTAACTATTAAATAATATTTTGGTTACTTTTGCTCTTTTTTTGAAATAATAATGAATGGCAAAATAAACCGACAGTGGGGAGTTTTCTAAAGAAAACATATAGGTATTTTCACCTTATTATGATTTAAACTTAGGTACATCTTTAATTTTATTCTTTCTTCATTCTTTCTTTCAATGTCGTTACAATGTCATTTTTTATAAAACTCATTACGACATAGATATCGATAAAATACGAAAGACGCTCCCATCCCTAGTAATGTCATTCTGACAAACGTCACAGGTATCAAGCTATATTTTATGAAGTATAGTGTGTACCGATAACACTCAAACATTGGCGGAAGCTTGCACACATATACTATAAACGAGTCGTTTTTTTTTAACGATTAAAATGAAATTTGATACACAGATAGTCTAAGGCCCGAGAAAGGACATAGGCTACTTTTTGCCACGATAACCGATATCCACGCGGGCGGAACCGCGGCAAAACACCTAGTACTATATATTATAGTACGGTTGGCAACCCTACCCTACCCTGTTCCTGTTTAATATTATAAATAAATGCTAAAATAATACTGTATTTAACAAATATTTATTAAAACCTACAAGTTAGGGTTAATAAAAATTCTAAAGTATCTCACTCACCATTATCAGTCATAACCTTCTCGAGCGGCTCCGTGATGAACTCCCACAGCTTGGGCAGTTTCTCCGGCAACTCGTCTCCGAAGTATGTAGCTAGGCTAGTGAGGGCCAACGTGGCGCCTCGTCTTTGGATCCTTAATAGTTTACGAGCCTGGAACAAAGTCCACCATGAATAAAATAGATAAAGCTTATGAATAATGTAAAGTTTTGCTAAAATTTACTGCAAGATATAAGTATCCAAGATGAGGCATTAGAAAAATAATATATCTATTGCGAATACCCACAGAGGCACCTTGTTATATTCGGGAATAGATTATTTATTTAATTACTAGCTGACTCAGCAAACGTTGTTTTGCTAGGGAAATCCTTATCAATTAGGGGTATAAAAAATAGTTTAAGACCTATTCTCAGACCTACTGAACATATACGAAAAATTTCATAAAAATCGGTCAAGATGTTTTGGAGGAATTTGATTATAAACACTGTGTATATAGAAGAAGATAAACATTATAATAATTATAGTGTATAACGGGTGATAACATGTATATTTATGTTGTATTATTCAATCCAAACCCATTATTTCCGTACATCATAATTTTAGTGGGTATTGTATTTATAATCCATCTAAACTGACTTTTACTCAACTATCCAAATTCATCGTGTTCATCAGACATCATAGTACAGTCCCTATTAATGTTTATTGCGATAAGCTTGTAGTATGGGCTAGTCGTTTAAAGTTATATTTATATTTTTTAAAAGAGTAACCTGTGTAGTTTCTTGCCGGTTCTTCTCCATAGGAGTGACATTTTGGAACCGCGCAATTATTTAAAACAAATAATTAAAATAATAAATGACTCCATTTATTATTTTAATTATTTGTTATGCATTATCGTATGCGGAGCGAATATTTGTAATTCAATAGAAATAATAGAAGGAGAAACCTTAGACCTGCGAGTTGCGACCACTGGCGCGTCAAGTCAGTGGTCGCAGGTTCCAGTTCTTTAAGTTTTTCCTTGTATTATTTGTATTGTATTAGAGTCATTGAACGTTTTGAAAGCGTCTGAAAAGGCCTACTCGAAATAAAAATATTGAGATAGCGTGGTGGCGCGCACCTCGTCCTCGTGCGGCGGCAGCAGGTCGGCGGCGCGCGCGGGCGCGGCGGGCGGGCGGCCGCGGCGCGGCGCGGCGCGCTCGGCGCTGCGCTGCTGCTCCCACAGCGTCAGGATGCCGCAGTGCTTGTCCACTGCACACGCACACGCTTATTGCAACATTACACTACATACATAACAAAAAATCAATATAATATACTTTTTTATAGCGTGGATTTAACCAAGGCATTTTATTCTGTAAATCATGTCAAATAAAAAACAAGCAGTTGGAGTTCTGGCAAATTAAACGATAAGATACTATATTTTATATCTATTCAACAGTTATTTTATGTTTAATTATAAAAAGCATCAATACATGAGCATAACTGTCACCAATTCTAAAGATTCAATGAGGTGTGCCTCAGGGCGCTATATTAGGACCATTTTTTTATGACAAACAGACATGCCTTCAATTTACACGTTTTACTACCTTAATAATTCTAAGTGTATTACAGTATACATACGTGCTGGAGCCTGCAACATCTGTTCGGCCTTGCCCTCGTGGCCACTGTCCCCGCTACCGGAATCACCGTTCGGCTCCTCTGTACTTTCTAGAGAAATGCGCGGGGTGTATTCTGGATCACACCTAAAATAAATGAGCACAGCTTAGCTAAATACATTTTATTGTTTTATATATATATATATATATATATATATATATATATATATATATATATATATATATATATATATATATAAAATATATAAAAGAAATTTAAGGAAAATACATAAAGATATGTACATGTATGTATATGTACAACAGCATAACATGGCTAACATGGCAATATGACTTTATCATTATATATCAACGAATATTTAACTTGCATCTTACCTCAAAAAAGCCTTCAGATTGACCAGCACTTTGTTATTCGGGCAAGGTTCCCTATTAACAAGCTGAGCTAGCAACGCGGCGAGTGTGTCTGCAGAGTTCTGCTGCAGTTCTTCAGAGGGCTCCTTCTTGATGCTCTCCATGAGCGGCCGCACTACAGGGTTCAGCTTCTCAGGGAGAATGTGCAGGTTTGAACACGCGCCCGCTAATGCCGCTTGGACACTGAACAAAAAAGATTATTTGTTAATGCGGATATTGGTTCTGTGTACAATATTTTAGCTTCTCCTTTTTCCGGAAAGCCTAAATTACTGTACAAGTAAGCAGTTATCGGTTTGGTAGTTAGAGTGTCTGTACTCATACGAGGATATCGGATGGGATGTACACTTAAGTTTAATAGATTGTAATTATTTATCAGTGGATACTAAATATGATGAACTGATACTTTAAATTAAGACACTTTAATAGTCTTGGTTAGATCTTAATAATACATGACAATTCTTTTCATGAATGTTATGTAAAAGAAATAAATGCTAATGAAATCAAATATAAGATTATCCTGAAATAAATCAAATGATCAGCTCATACAGTATTACATGATGTTAAGTTTTAAATGATCTAACTATTAAATCATGCATAACTATAGTAGCTAAGTACCATTTTTTTATTTAATTGTCATCATCATCATCATCATCATCATCATCATCATCATCATCATAATCATCATCCACAGCCTTTGTCATCCCACTGCTAGGCATAGGCCTCTCCTTTTATGTGCCATTCTCTCCGGTCCTGTGCCAGTCTCATCGAGATTCGACCCGAAACTTTAGTTATGTCGTCGACCCATCTTGCTCCCGGGTCTAGTAAACATAGATCAATAATAAATTAAAAACTTACGAGACATTGAGCGATCCTTGTTCAATGGTACATAGATTGACGGCCGTCTGTAGACTCTTCCGCCTCTCCTCTAACGTCAGCGCCACTCGTTTAGATTTCATCGCCGCCACCATCGGTTGCGATACAGTCGTTAGATATGCAACCTGTAATTAATTAATAACATTAATAATTATTGTAAGTGACTAGTTATTAAGATATTACCCTCTCAAGTTACAATTCTAAATCGATTTTTTTGTTTAATTTTTTATTTCCGACGTTTAGATTTCTTTACGGGGCTCATGGTCCCGGTTAGACAGAGAGGTAGATTTCAGTAATTTCAAACATTTTACTGTTATACACAACCTTATGTTGGTGTTGGTATCTGCAGTCAATTAATTATATGTAAACAACGAAAGAAAGACATGTATATCTAACCTGTTCTAGCCTCAATATATTGCTCAGTTCTTCACCATCCACGGGTAGTTTATAATGCTTCATCATGGCGTGTAGATCCCGAGCTTCCTGTAGTATTCTGTAAAAATATTTATATAAGTACAAGTCGTATTTTAACAAATACATATAAAGAAAATAATGCCTTTCTCTTGAATAACTAGACTTTTATTTTTCTTTAAAATAATTTATTTGTTAGTTTAATTTTTTCTCTTTTCTTTTTTTCTGGGTTTAACATTCTTTATTGTACTGACCTGTTACAATTAAGCGCTACCTCGTCGTAATAGAGAGCTTGATTCAGCGCTGTATGTAACGTGTTTGTAAGCAGCGGTGGCGCCAACCGGGATATAGGGCTCTCGTCTTCACTGCTTGTGTTGTCACTTTGTTTTTCCTGATTGAAAACCACACATTTAATAAATGATTTATTGATAAGCAATATTGTTTTTTTTTTTTTTGTTTTTGGAGTTCATTTTTCGCATTTGAGCATATATTTCTTCAATGAGGAGATACATTTGTCCTTGCTGTAATAAGATAGTTACAGACTGCTATCTTTATTTTAATATGATTAGACAATTGAAACATATACTCTAACAATTTTCTTCAAAAATCAGTGTCAGCAAAGGTTACTATGTTATAAACTAAAACAATTAGATAAAAACAAAAAAACCAAATCTTATAACTATCTGGACTCTAAAGGACTGATTAATAGAAAAACAAGTTGATTGATGTAGTAGTGGTAGATCAGTTTATAGGTCATTATATATGACAACAGATTAAATGCCTAGTGGCATTAAGTCCACCTTGTGTGCCATTTTGTACATAAAGTTTTAAATAAATAAATAAATGAAATAGCATAGTTTATGAAGTGTCGCCAGTTAGTTAATAATATAATTTAAGTGACCTGTGTGTGAGCATGTCCGTTGGCGGGCGCGTGCGGCTCGCGCGCGGAGTGTCGCGCCCACGCCGCCAGCACCAGCGCGCCCACCAGCCGCTGCAGCGCGCTGGCCGAGCGCACGTACACCACCAGCACCTGCCACACACCACAAAACGGTTAAACATTTTATGGAATGCCTTTTTTGACAAAACTAGGTATCGAAATGGACTAACCTCGAATGAGGGCTACCGCTATTAATTTCACCGCTAGGGCTTGAATCGCACGCGACGTCATTCCATACTTATTGGTGGGCTTTGACAACTGACGCGACAGTGACGCAAAATGGTGAGTGCAATAACGGTAGCCGTCATTGAAGTGTATATTGCAGTTTCAAGCGCATTTTCCCTAACTTTAGTAAATCATTTATCGACATTCATGAGAATCAGAAATATACATAATTTAAATTTGTAAGTCATACTTAAAATTGCTAAGTTTAAAAAGACCTATTATTACCTTAACATAACAGTCTATGGGACTTTCGTCTTCAGCTTTGTACTCTATACCAGGTGCCGGTTGCACCAGATAACATGACAGGTGACCTGGAAACATCATAACATACATTAATATTGTAGCAACCTAGTGGAAACAGTAACAGAGGGTAAATTTACTGCACGGATAGCCGAATACCACCACGAAAATTACCACTCTGTGCGAATTTAATACCCGCATGGGACAAGCATTTGTGCTGTGAAATGTTTTAAGTCTGGGTGACCTTTGTGCATGTGTTTTGAATGTTTGTAAAAACCCCCGCGACACACGCATTAAATTCCTTAGGGCGGTAGTTTAAAAAACATTGTCTATTTGAAATACATGAGATACATGATTGAAGACTAACTAACTACTTATGTAATTTTTCATGATCAATATACTTTTACTTGCTTGATTCTAAGTTGCGTCTATAATATATGCTGAAGTAATTACCCAAAATGTCTGACGCAAGACATCGCGCCCGCGTGACGTTTCTGTCGCGCGTAGCGGTGGGTTGTGACTCGGAACCACCCACGAACCACTTCTGACTGGGACGCAGCTCCGGCGGCAACGAACCTTCTGATGATTGAGAGTTTGTGCGGTTGCGACGCTCCTGAACAATATAATATTAGATTGGTGACTTGTAGTAAGAAAAAGTAATAGATAATAATAATTAAAATTAGAATTTTACCTGAAGTATTGTTAATCAAATAACGTCAATAAACAGTTGTAAATTTTTTAGCCAGATAGAAATGACCGTGTTTGTCTTGAGACTTTCATTTATCGCGGAAACCAAAGGCCATGATCATTTATATCTGTCCGCGAAAACTTTAACACCAGATTTTTAATGTTTGAACGTGAGACAAACCTTTAACAAACTTATGGTGTGTTATGTCAACCCATTTTACGAGTTACTATTACAAAAATATTTATGAAAAATTAAATTACCTTAGGCGGTGGGTGCAACAATAATATAGGATCAACTGGCAGCCGCGCGGGTTGCATCGCCAAACAAAGCCACGTCGCAAGTACCGGGCACGCCGCTAATAAGATCACTCCTAACGACGCGTACTTCAGGAAATTCTCCCACACCTGTGCAAAATAAAATGATTCGATTATATACTATTTTGCAACTGTACAAAAGTTGGCAAGGCTGTCGAAATACGGACAACAGCGAACATTGTTGAAAATACAGGATTTTTTTTTTAACCAGTGCGCAATTTTATTTTTGTGGTTTTGTATCAGTAATAGACCATATATTTGTTTTTTATCCATCTTGAAATTAGAGACAAAAAAAAATAGGGACACAATCTATTCGTAATAATATCAATGAAATCCCGAGGATGCCACGCGCATGCGCGTCACTCGGTAAGGTTACGACGGGAATGCTAGTCGGTCGGCGCACGGCGGTCAACCGACAGTATGTTTCATACGCACGCGCTATAGTCGCATTACGTCAAGTCGCTTTCCCGCGCAAGCATCGCCCGCGTCGCGCGTGTTGTACTTATCTACCTACTAAATTTTGATCACGATTTCAAACTACACTAACCGCGAGTATTATGAGATGGTTGCGAGTGCATCTTTTGTTATGTAGTGAATTCTTATGAGCTCGAAGAATGTAAGCGAGGGATAGCATACGAGCCAGTGGGATAAGTAACCCCGCGGTCCCCAATGGAAGGATAGTTTTAGCGACCAATCAAAGGCTGCTTGATCACGGGCAATTCAGGACCTAAACTTAGAGTCTAGTTCGAACCCGATAAAATAAGCGGTCAGTGACCCGCGTCGATACTTACATCGGCGTATAGAGCAAGCGCACAACTGATACGGTTTAACTAAGCGTGACCATACAGTCAGTTTCAAAAGTAAACACCTTTCGTTAGCGATAACTTAATTTTTTTAGTACTTAATATCAAAATTAAAATACGTGTTTATGAAAATTTGTTTAAGTTTATTTTCCCAAAATTTTCGCCCTGGCTAAAAACTTTTTTGTATATACTGTTCTTTTTGTATAAACTGATATTTATAATAAGTAAGTACTAAAAAAAAGGAGTAAATTTGTCGAGAAAAAATAAAAATTTCTCACTTGTACAGCAATCTCTTGAATCTCATGCACGTGTTCAAACAAGACCCTTTGGTAAATATGTCTCATCGCTTCTTGCAGCAACTCGGGCGTCCAGTTCAAGTACTCGTCGGCAACCCCGTTAGTGACGTCATTGTTCCCGTTCGTGTCCGTCCCATTCTTAGCCGGGCTAGTGACTAGAGGTCTCGTGAGCGTGCGGAGAGTTTGAAGCGTGGCTTTACGGACGGAACTGGTTGAATGGTCCAGGTATGGCCATAAGCGGGGTAGCACGTCGGCTAGGTCGATAGGGCTGTAAGTAGACGATAACGATTGCTGTTAGAATAATATTAGAAACAGCACTTAGCAATTATTTAGCTGATCCTGGACTGTAACAGCTAAACTTGTTAATAGTAGGAGCTTTTTAAAACTTTCGTTTTATATTTTTGGTGACGCAATAAAATCACTCGCGCTGCGGTGCTTGGTAAGCCTCATGAGAACATTCAAGGGCGAGAGAGGCGCGAGTAAGAGGGAAGCAACCACCAGCTTAAGTGACAATTGTATTGTGTTTAAGCCTGTCTGGCACTGAGGCGTAGCGCAATGCTGCATAACTGAGACTGAGCTCTAGTGTAGGTGTTAATGTTGGCGGCCAGAGTGCAGGCCCCGCCGGCGCCAGTACCAGAGATACTTACTGCAGCAGGCTGGCGGGCTCCGGCAGCGCCATGAGCGCGGCCAGCAGCGCCATGTAGGAGTTGGCGGGCGCCGCCAGCTCGTCCTGCTCCGCCAGCAGGCGCCACAGGCGCGCCACCACGGCCGCCACGGCCGGCCCGCGCCGCGCCGCCAGCGCGCCCGCCGCCGGCGCCAGCGCGCCCGCCGCTACGGCAGACACGTCCTCGGCAGCGTCGCCGAGTCCACTGATCAAGTGTTCCAGCGCTCCACTCTCGCAAGCCACTTCCTACGAAGTTCACTATTTAGTCATCTTTATCAAGTTAATAAAAAACAGTCTGTCGCTATGTGATTTTATATATTTCATAAAATTAGGCAACAAGTTAACACATAGGTAATAAACTGTTTAACCCAACCATAATAGTACGAGATCTGTCAGCGGAATTAGAGCACTCATCGAGTGTTTGCTAAAAACCAAATTTTTACGCATATTAATAATTAGGAGAATATACACGATGTAACCGAAAGGCCGTCATCCACCATCCAAAAGAGGTGAAGAGTACATATGGTATAGAGTTAGTTTACAAAATTTCAGCTTATTATGAGTTTAATAAATAATTGATGTCAAAAATCGACAACCTCTCATCTCATTCCAAAAGTCCATATCATTAAGTCACTCGCTAAATGTTAAGGTGAATATAGACTACAGCATTTTATCGAGCATTTCTGTGTAATGTAACGTTCTTACGAATGATACAATACAGGTAAAAGCTCAGTTTCCAAAGCATTTCCATGTAATGTAACGTTCCTGCGAATGCTCGGCGTAATGCTCACAGCGAGTGGAGTGGAGGTCTGCAATTAATGTTAGACTTAAAATCGAAGGAATTAAGTGGTCAATATAAGAACTTTACTGCACTATCTTCAAGTGATTTTAAAGGTTTATTGAATTCAATTGGTGCTGAAATATCAAACCAAAATACACGATTCAGAGTTCGCCCGCTCTCGTGCAAAGGCTCGACGAAATGTTACACCAATACGCTCGTTGGTTTGTACAATTATTGTTGTAACAAAAAGGCGAGTGTGCTCGACGTCTGGTTCGTGAAGGGTGATACACTAGAACATATTATAGAGCGGCTCGTTGTTCTGTTACAAGTAAATGCTCTAGTCTATACTCACCTTTAAGGTCTACTGCTTCAGCAATCTGTGAGCCTAGTACTTTCTGTAGGTTATGTGCCGGCCGGCAGCAACACGGCTTTGTCGCCGCGCGGTCACAGAAAAGTGGCACCGATATTTAAAGAAAAGCCGCGCCCGCAATCCCAGAAGCAAAAAAATACTGTAGGTAGGTAAAAGGCTGTAGTCTCCAAGTCTGGTTAAGAAACTTTTAAACTGATTTATGGTTGAGACGTTTAATATCGTGATCCTACAAGATAACAAGTAAAAAGGTCGTCACCTGTGGCTACAATTTTTACCCACAAGTGACGTCACAAGCCCCCACTCCAGAACTTTAAAGCGCTTTAACTATGTAATTTTTCATTGATTTGATAAAAGACAACATACGAGACTTTTTTTTCTTTTTTTATCTATCTGGTGGACTTAATAGATATTTCTTTTTCATACCTAGTCCGCTCCCCTATTCAAGACTCGGTACAACAAGAGACGCAAGCGCCGCCATGATTCTCCAAGGGACCATCGACTACTGCCTCCTTTTCCGCGCATTAGTGATGTCGATATAGTCGCTAGTGTTGATTAATTTAGTAAAGTGCACGTTTCCGTCTAACAGTAGGTACCACCTACGCAAATGTTGCGCAATTAAATTAAATACTTACATTTTTAAAGATGTTTTCGATGTGATCTGGCTATGGTACTTATTGTATGTACAATGCGGCTCTTGAACAGCAGATATGTCAACTTTCATAGAAACTATAACGTTATGCCATCATATCACCATATCTGCAGTTTTAACAGTCCAAAATCCGCTCTTTCTTTAATTATATTACTGTATCACACATTATTTACCTTACCATTAGATACCTACACAGTTTTAAGTCTATCTGTTTACTTCTGTTGTCTTGTAGGATCACGATATTAAACGTCTTAACCGTAAATATGTTATTAAACTGATTATAAGTTTCTCAACCGGTCTTAGCTGCCTAGAGTTTGCATTTTTCTGGGATTGTGCGCGCGCGGCTGTTCTTAAATATCGCGCCTTTGTTTATGTGAGCGCGCGGCGACGCCTACAACGAGTACTAGGCTCACAGACGGCTGAAGCAACAGATCTACATTTAGCGAGTAAGGTACTAGATAGAATATGAACCTTCGTAATTAGGTGACGCGTTTGTCGATTTTTGATATCGATAAATGAATAATTTAAAAATTACTCAGCTATCAATTACCAAATCAACTCATATTAAGCTGAAATTTTGCAAACTGACTCAATACCAGATGTACTCTTTACGTCCCCTCTTTTTGATGGTCATGGCCTTTCGGTTACACCTTGTATATCTACCAGGTTGCTTATCATAATGTGGCTGCTAAAATTTTTAATTAAATTATTGCCAATTGGTCTTTAGGACAAAAAATAACATCGTCCACTTCACAGCAATATACATAAAGACTGAAAAATCACGGTTGCCACAGTGCGCAAACACTTGGCAGCACCTCTTCGCAGCCAGGTGTAAACAGGTATGATTTTGATAAATTTATACATTCATAACGTAGATTTACCTTTTCGAATACACTCTTTTGGCCGATAACTTAAAAAAAAAAAACATTCTTTTTTTAGGCTATTAAGCGAATTAGTGGGCTAAAAAGTGTACTTAAAGTCTGTAAGGGTAAAAAATCCTTAAATAGTTACTAACTTGTCTCGCAGCCAGCAGGTATTTAAATCCCAACAGTGCTCCGTGACGAGCTTCCCACTGCGGGTGCGTGGACAACGACGCCAACAGTTCGGCCACGCATTTCACGCGCTCCTCACTTAGCTGCGCGAGCGCAACGCCTAATGTTTGTGCACAGGTTTCTCGTACTGGCGCCACAACCTACAAAGTAAATAATTATTTACATATAAATGTAAAAAGTAACCGACTTTAATATAATTAAATGGAACCACCTCTAAGGTCTGTACTTATAACCCTATCGATAGAAAAAAAGAATTTATCGCGTAACAAACAAAAATAAAAGTACAGTCGAATTGTTAACCTCCTCCTTTTGATACCGGTTAAAAATATTACATAGATTACTACCTATTGGTAAAAATCAACTTTATGTCGTGACTATAAGTCTCATTTTCGCTCAAAACACTTCCGAGCTTTGCCTGGCAGACGACCGAAGCGGTGGAAAGGTAAGATGGTATTCGAGGAAGATGTAAACTCAAAATGTTCCTACTTGTTTATACATCGCCTCTCACCGCTCCGCTCGCCTCAGCTTAAGGCACGTGTCCTACGAAAACGAGTTGAATTTTGTAAGAACCTTAATTTGTGCTACCTCCTTAAACATTACAGCATTTAATCTTTGCCGCTTAATTACCTGATCAGAAACGAAGTCTCCGAAGCGGTCTAAAGCAAGAACGCACAGCAACCGAAGCGCCATATCTTCGAGCCACTCTTGGTGTGCCTGCTCCATCTGTTGCCATACAAAATTCATATAAATAAAATTGTAGCTTGGAAATGGAGTAGCAATTTTGAAAGAAATCTTGTGGTTTTGCAGTCCATTACTTAGAATGGATGGTACTATACCAACTTTATGCAAATTACAATAACGAGACTACGGAACGTTTTTATCATGATCTTATGAGCAAGGTTGTGCTAATATCCTTACGCGCAATGTTGTGATGATAAACAAAAAAAATATATTTTAGCTCAAAAAAAGTAAATGAAAATCATTAAACTGATTCAAACTCGATCAGTTCTCACCTCTTGAGCGGTCATATTCGCATCATGTCCCGCTGAGCTGACGATCTTCGCCCGCAGCAGCTCTCGGAGCGCGCTGGCGGCTCCATGCCGCGACTCCCACGTGGCGCTGAACATTTGCGCCTGTAACGCCCCCGCCCAAGCTTCTAGCGGCCATCGAGTGCATTCGCCCCATGACCCCGAACAGTCCGGCACTGGGGCTGTACTTTCGACTAGGGAAGAAGAAAAGAGATAATAGACAATAATAATAATAATATATATCCTGACCGTATTCGGCCACAGCGACTTAGCATTTTTTATTTAATTCGAGCTTTGGATATGTGCTCTCAGATGACTAATACAGCCGATTTTTGCTTTGTACTCTAGTACCCCTCCGACATCATCTCGCTTAGTGTCTAGCACTTCTCTGCGTCTTAACTCGGATTATAGATAAATCATTTTATGAAAGGTGAATGTCAAAAAAGGTTTTTTTTTTTTATAATAATCCATATTGGGAAATGTTAGGAAGAACCAAAATGCAATATTTTTAAGGTCCCTTCAAAGTCAAAGTCCTTTATTTGCCAGAATGTAGGTATACAGAGTATGATCTTAAATATAACATGGCCCATTTACATTCAACCATTACATATGGTATGCAAATATTAGTTTTAATAGACAAACACAATTGATATTATTATATCTATCCCTTATCTTAACACTTCACATTTTGGTTTTACGTAACGTTTTCCGATATGGATTTTCTATTCTCTCTTCTATAGTTATTTTTTTAACTTCATTGCCTGTAAATATTGCAGTTCCATATTTTTTTCATTCTATAAAAGTAGTCTTAAGCCGATGTAGGTATATAAATGCCTAGTCGCATATCAGACAGAAGCTGACAAATAAGTTTTTAAGATTTCAGAATAATTCTATATTTCATTTACGATAGTCATTTAAATATAAGTCTGGTGTAAATTATAAAACCTATCTAATAGCAGCAATAACGTAATAGTAAATAGTAAATATGGATTTTCATCACAATTCACGATTGACGTAATACGAAAATACATAGATCACATGGCTACGTGGCGAATAACATCTAATAGGTACTAATGAACTGTGTAGGCGTAACCAATGTAAACTAGGCCGACAGATCACGCAAGCAATTTGAGGTACAATCAGACTTAATATACTGTGCACTGCTCGCGTCACTTGTCGGAGATAAGGAGGTCAGATGCATGCATGAAGTCGTAAATTAAAAGTAAATTAATGTAATATTTGCAGTACAATTATTGTTTAAAAAAAATACTCCGAAACGCCAGTAGCAAGCAAGGCAGCACTCAGAGACGTTAATGGTTACTTAAGGGATTTCTTATTATAGTTTTAAGTTAGTCAACTCTTAGAGAATCCTTTAAATACCTTCATTTTTTATTGAATTACTAGCTGTGCCCGCGGCTTCGCTCCCGACAACTGACCCTACCATATCTACCCTACGTCCCTACCCTACCTACCCTACCCTACCCTACCCTACCTACCCTATCCTAGCTATTTTTTTTTTGTTTTTAAAACTTCCCTGTATTCTAGCGAACAAAACAAAAAAAGAATTATTCAAATCGGCCCAGCCGTTCTCGAATTTTAGCGAGACTACCGAACAGCAATTCATTTTTAATTATATATAAGACAAGCTGACCAAGTTTTTTTTTATGGTTTGAAGTGTATAAATACTAAAATAAACGTTTCGTGTTGATGTCTTTTTTAATTAGCTTTCCTTAGTTCTGCTATCTTCAACTACACCTTTTTTCTAATTGACCGTGACAGAATATCTATTTGCAGCAGATTATTGTCTTAATTTGCCAACAACAGTTTTTTCTGATGACCTTTACGTCTGCGTTTCCATTATTTAATTGGCAAGTTTACATCACTCGTGCCAATGAATTTTTTAACGTTTATATTATCTTTGCGATAATGTTGATACGCCGTATGGCGCCACACCCAAATTAATTTCGGAGAAAGTTGACGTTCATATCGTAAGAGACTAGCAAACAATGTAGCTATATATATAGCTATATAGATATTTATCGAGAGTCTACATGTACTATCAATATATATGACTGGTCTGTTGGTCTTGTGAGTGACCCTGACTACGAAACCAGAGGTCGTGGGTTTGTTTCCCACCCAGGACAAATCTTTGTGTGATGAGCACGATCATTTGTTTTGTGCCTGGGTATAATTTATGTATAATATGTATGTATTTAGGTATCAGCTGTCTGGTTGCCATGATACAGGCTCTGCCTAGTTTGGGATCAGATGGCCGTGTGTGAGTTGTCCCAAGATATTCTTATCATATGTTTTGATTGATGCCTCGCGATATCGGAAAGGATTTTGTCCTATCAATTATTCGTGCTAAAATAATCAATTATACTGATTACAAACCTGACATATGGAGAGGTGTTTTCATTAATAGTTTATTTTTGTATTTCAAGACATTTCGCTAATGCCACCTCGCTATCTGTACTATCAAAATAAACTATTGAAACTGTATTAGTTTCTGAATCATGTATTTAAACTATGTAGCTATGCTCTTAGCATCGTCAAATGTGTAGGAGGCTCTTAATATGTTTAGCGATCTGCGGAAACAATTAGAGCGAGACTTTGTGGCTGGGTTAAACCATTATCTAATACAGTAAACTAATAAATACTTGATTTCATTAGTAGCTTGGTGTTTTAATTTCTAAGGTGTTTACTTAATAGTACGGTTCCTAGTTGTTTAAGTAATTATAATTAATGAAATTTTATATTTTTAAGTGTAATTTATAGCTTTTAATATGTATAAATGTGTATACCTATTTGTGTTATCTTTTTTTTTTTCAATGAAGGCACATTTTTTACAAGGTAAACTTTTTTATACATTTATGAGCTTCATATTCCACTTTGAATCATCAAATTTCAATCAATGTAGTAATATTTCGAATATATATTCAGGAACCAGACTAGAACATATTTAACCTTTTACTTGTAAGTGTGACCCCACAAAATAATTGAACTTTCAAAGATTACGGGCGAACAATCCCCACTTATTGTTGTTTGTTTTGTTATCTTTTACGTTATAAACGGCTGATGTCACTCTCGTAATCTTTACAACGTAATGAATGAATACACTATTCCTTATTATGTAACCTCATTGTACCTATTTAAAAGTCCGCTATCTTTAAAGTTATACGCGAGTATGACGAATTAGATTTACATAAAACATTAACATTAATGTATTTACCTATATATTCATCAAATTCAGCGAGAATGTAGGAATTAAGCGTGATTATCGAAATCATTGCACGTTCCTATCTACAAAGGATTTCAAGAGCTATCGCGAATGCGTATAGATTAAAAGTCATATCTAAATAATACCTAATAATAAACGCATGTGTATTCTATTTTTACTAACTCTCAACCTACACTATCTTAGAAAGGTCAGACTTAGGACCATGTGGCTCTAGTTCCAGAGAACTAGCCAAGTGACATTTTTACAATCTTTAACAATTATAGAAATCGCTTAAATGAAATTCATGTTAGGAAATGACATTTCATTTCGATAATTCACGTTTCATAAGTCATAAGACGCGTGTCAGTGTGTGCATTTGCCAGCGGCATCATAGGCATGTTTCAAGACGTATAAAGTGCAGTAATAAGGACACTTTGGCTATATCAAGTGGAGCATGGTATGATCGAGATTACCACATTCAGATTGGCATGTTTACAGCGGCTTGCTTGCTTGCATTTTCTTAAGTGTTCTTGTGTTTTTAATGTTTGTGAAACTTTCCGCCCATTCACAAAAGCAAAAGATTTTTATTAAGAAGAAGTGTAACTTACAAACAAACTCATCCGGCTGTTCCAGCTTGATCTTCTTCCTGTCCGGCTCTATAGGCGGCGTGGGCGGCGCGGACGGGCCGTCCTCGGAGCAGTCGCGCGACTTTTGCTTACTGAAGGCGAGCCGCGCTTTCCTCTTGGCCAGGTTCATCTCCCGGGAGCTTAGCGGCTTTGCGGATATCACTATCTCTTGTACTGGCCTCTGTTCATACATAGATCATGCATTATTGTACCAAATTTAGAAAGTGTTACATGTAAAAACAGATACAATAGGCAAAAAACATGAGAAATCAATATAAACGACGCATGAGGTTATTCATAAACTGTGCATTAGAGATTATACATACATTATATGTATAGTCACTTTTTTTATCGTGATCATGAATCATCGTTCTTTACATCGTATTACACAGTTCATACATACTATTAATAAATCTCTTTGTCCTGCTCCCTTTCGTACCCGTAATAACTTTCTTAGAACAAATCAAAATGATTATTTAATGATATTTCCAGTAAATTATGTAAATGTTATGAACATAATTCCATGCATTACTCACCCTGCTTAATTCAGTCTTGTTTATAACGGGTTTGACGGGACACAAGTCCTCATTGGTATACATAGAGTTGAGATCGATCCCGAGATTGGCAGCCACGTCGAGCCCAAGACGAGCGTTCAACTGCTGCCTCTGTTTCGCTAGACGCTCCTTTGAATCTACAACAATAATAATAAAATTATGTTTAATATTTTGAGACAACACGGCCATCAGATCCCAAACTAGGCAGAACCTGTATTATGGCAACCAGACTACTGATAAAAATACATACATATTATAGATAAATTACACCCAGACATAGAACAAATGATCGTGTTCATCACACACAAAGATTAGTCCTGGGTGGAAATCGAAATCACAACCTCCGGTTTAGCAGTCAGGGTCATTACCCACTAGACCAAGAGGCCCGTCAACAGAAGTAAATAAATAATATGTCATAGGTACATCTGCTCAAATCTTCTTTTGCTTAGCATTTCCCAAGCTATATTGCCGCCATGGCTTCCAGTCTCAACGAATTCAGCTAAAGATCGTATTTTAACACGGAGCGATTGCCTATCTGACCTCCTAAACCTATACATTTTGCAGTCAGTTTAATCATTAATAATTAAAATAAGACGTGGTCGTCTCACTGATAAATTTATTCATTTTAAAATATAATTGTCAAAAAAAATAAAATTTATTTCCTATTTTCCTTTTTAAATTACTATTTTCGTTGACATGATTTTGAAAGTAAATATAAACTTTTCGTACAATTTAGTTTCAGTGTAACATATTACATTATTCATTTCATATACGGAAGTCTCGGAAACCGCAATCAACAATGATTTGTAGTTTTATTTCAACGATTTATTCGCGTAAGTATTCAAAATCATTGTGCAATCTATTTATGTTAATCTAAACTGCACCGCAGTATACCATCATGACTTCTTATGATGAAATAAAATTAAAATAAGAAATAGTTAAATTAGATTAAGCTTACGTCACGCGTCATACTCTTGGACTTTGGTTTAAATAAAACAACGTCTCCTTGATATTGTCATAACCTGTTTGTGACCAACAGAAGCATACAATAAAACCATTCACATTGACAATAGTTACATTGATACAGAATGTATGAACCGTATCTTTTTTAAGTTCTCCTAAAACGACATATTGGTCGTGCTTAATCTGGTGTGGCAGAGGTTAAAGAAAACAGACCGCTTATTACTTGGGTTTGGAAAAATGCAAGAAATAATAACCCTCTTACATTTCGATAACGATACTATCTTTATTATATGCAATTAATTATGCATAACTGCAAGAACACATCAACGATAACTACGGTGGATCTTTTGGTTCACTAGGACACATTTTAAATTATCTAAACCTCATTTTCTCGCTTCACAATACAGCTAGAACCTTAAACGCAGACAGATAAGGCGAGGACACGATTTCTTTTGAATAGATTGTGTTTAAAGTATAGGGAAGTCTCACAATGCAAAACACAGGATAGGAGGACGAGCTGCGAATACGTCGTGTTCATTATATCGACGGCGTTTACGCCCCGTTCTGCCTCATGTCCGGCCTGCGCTTTACGTGGACATTCAGATCTTATACATAAAATAAACAAAAGATTGAAGAATCAAGTTCTGCTACATACCTGCAACGTTGAGCGGTTCCTCGTCGAGATCGTACTCCTTGCCCTCGGAGCCCATGAGGTGCGCTCCGTGCTGCAGCACTCGTTCTATATCGAAGGTCTCGCATCGCAAGCGCCCGCTCTCTTCCGGCTCGATTTTCTCTTCTGTACATAAACAAAAATAAACATTAGGGTATTAGGCAATGGCCAGAATTCTGTTAAACCCACACTTAACTTATTTTACACCATCGGTATCTTTTTCACTTGTACACAATTAGAAAAGGACAGACGAAAAGAGAGCTGTCCAATTTTAGTTTCGATTAAAATTCTCATACAAATCTACCGACACGCAGAAACGTGTGCACTAAAACAAAGTTATGTTCAAGGCGAAAATTAGTTTGACATGTGTTGCCGTCCTTTTCTCACGCTGTATGTTAGTAAAAGATAGCAATGGTTTAATGTTGGTTTAGTTAGCGTACAAGGGAATCGGCGCCAATAGACTACTAAGTTAGTTAGGTCGTTATTAAATGTGTTTCAGCCTGATCCCCGGTTAAGGTAAAGCACTCTAGTGGTTTTGGCCGGCACATCCCTCCGCCTTCCTCATGGCAGAAAATCAATAAGTTTTCCCCGAGTTAAAAAAAAACGGGTACGCTACTAAGTTGCAGTTTATTAACTATTAAGTAAAATATAGACAGCACCTATCTCTAAACCGCTTTTATTGCTTACTAGTGCTATAATTAAGAATAATAGACTATTAATGAATCCGTTACTTACGTATCTATTGTATAATATAGTTTACAGATTGAAGTTTGCACATACGATACCAAATTAAATCAGTTTTGATAAGATAACATCCCATATCGCAAAACTTGTTCATAAACCGACTTTCGCAAAATCATCTCTATCCTATCCGTGAGTTGTATATCTATGTTATACGTTAGACAATTTATAAACTAAATAAAACGTTCAAAGTGAAATTGTATGGCGTCGCTCTTTTAGTTCTACAAGCAACTTATACAATAAGTAGCGTCACGTAACTTTCTCTGAATATGCACAGATATATTAACTAAGCATACATTAAATATTTAATTTTAAACTATTCTTGTTAGTATATCTAATATTTGAATGATATCAGTAAGACAGCATACACAGACAGATTAGTTTAACATAAGACCGAAACACATGGCACTCAAAAGACGAGACAAAAACATTAAGTAAATGATCATTCAAAGCCATTGAATGTCTTTACTAGAAGTGATTGTATAATCCCGTATTACACAAGAGCTTCTAAGCTCAATACTTACAAAACCGCTGATAACAATTGTTTTAAGCGGCAACTGCACGTGTAATTCACACTCACCTCATCGACGAGTGCTTGTTATGACGACGCGTTCTAATAACGCACTACTATGGCAACACGGTAAGACGATAGCGACTAATGTTGTGCCACGCGCAGATAATATTATTAAACTAGTAGGTAGCAGTTTCCCACAGGGCACGTGTTCACTAATAATAACAATTTTCCGCATATAGTTAGGTAAGTGTATTTAATATTCAATTTCATTTTAATTTCGTATAATTGAGTCGAGTAGAATGTTGTGTTATGTAATAAGTATTTGTGTAAAGTGAAGAAGGACATTTAATTTATGAGGTGTAAAAATTAACTATTACCTTAAGTTATATCAGCTGAGAAATAATAAACTTTTTCGGTTACTGAACGGAATTAGAAAAAAGAAATAGTTTTCTTGAATAGGTAACTTGTCAATTAACTAAATATTGATTTTTATAAGTCAATACCATTAGAAATCTAAATAAGAGTACAACCAACCACAAAACAATTTCTTAGTTTACACAAGTATAAGTATGAAGTACTATTTATTATGTGGTTTAAGCACAGAATAATTAATTATTTTTAGAATGCAAAGAGTGTTATGTAATATAACACTGCATGTCTAGTGCAGACCTAATCTACATGCATTATATATGAATGTTTATTTAAACAAGCACTAAACACGTATTAATTTCACTCCGAACATAGATTTAGCGGAAATGATACCATGTTATATAGCTGTATGTTATTTATACAATGTAACTTTAATGTTTCCATTCGATACATATCGGTTTACTATATTTACATACGTATATGTAGGTATAAATAAATAAATCTCTGATATAATTTTACAGGATTGATTTTTACAATGCTACCTGAGGGTAAAGCACTCTAAACTGCAGATAGCAAATTATATTCAAAGAAAATATTGCTTTATTTTTGAAAAATAAAAAAGCCGCATTCACTTGTTTTTTGAAATACGGTTTAATATCCGGGAATCGAACGGGCTAAAATCCAAAAAAATATGTAACAGCCTGTACTTTAATAGCGTCAATCGATAGGGTCAATTATAAGAATCAAATTTCTCTAACAAAGATGGTAAATGACAAACTGTGTAAATTCATAGTAAATGAGCAACATAGTCATTCCAACCCGCTCTTGCAAATCCAAGCAGTTATGAGTTACAAATAAAATTATATGGAACATAAAAGCAGAAAAAAAAAGTTAGGAAAGAATATGTCAAGAATATGCTATTTGCTATGGATTGCGTGAAGAAATAAATGACAGTGCAGCCTTATACCCGGAAGACAGCCCAAATAAAGAAAACAAAAAAAAAAAAGTTTCTGGAACCTAACAAAATAGAAATAATTAAACTATTATGACTAATTCAGCATTGTTAATTTTATCCTTACGGTGTCCTTGTAAACAAGACTATATTTAAATAATACGTTGTTATCAACCGAGACGATATCCGCAGTCGCAAACATGGCGTAATCTCTAGTTTTTCTGTTCAATAGGTACCAACAATTGAAAGTCGAATAATAAATAAAAACATTTTACCTATATTGTTCAGTAAGTCATTATTGAATTTGATAATTTTAATAAGTTTTATTGGTTTTGTACAGAATAAGAAAGTTTCATGTAAAATATTTGATCTGAATTATTTAATACATTCTAAAGTCCTAGAAACAAAGTCATTAAGCTTGTTACAGAAGATAATTTAGTATTTGTGTCGCCATCTACAGTACTAAGTAAGTACTAAGACACTAAGTGAATAATATACAGTAATTGATGGGTGACCGAGCATGAATAGCTCATTGTGCCTACCGCATCATTTGTCAAGAAAATGGATGGTGTAAGTACTTAGTAGCGATGACTGTAAGCTTGTTTGCCTTATAAGTTTGTGCTGAGGAAAAGAAAACAAGACCTTATATTATATTGTCTATCAGTTTCATAATATCTTAATATAATAATAATAATATCTTGGGACAACTAACACACGGTCAGCTGATCCCAAACTAGGTGGAGCCTGTATTATGGCAACCAGACAAATGATAAACATACTTATATATTGCTAAATACATACATATTATAGATAAATTACACCCAGACACAGAACAAATGAACATGCTCATCACACAAAGATTTGTCCTGGGTGGGAATCGAACCCATGACCTCCGATTCAGCAGTCAGGATCACTAACCACTAGACCAACAGCTAAGTTATTCAAAAACCTTGAAGTTCGCTTACACGGGCAACTAAAATTGGTCAATTCTTGTCAATTTCTATAATTATTATTGCAAGGTGTAGATGGGACATCATTTAAAAAAAAATTGCTGATACAAATGATGGCGGAATTCATTGTCCGTGTAGCGCACTGTTTAAATATATAATTATGAACTTGATTTGACTTTGCCTTCCATCGTAATTCGTCTATGTGCGACTTTTCTTGCTAAGCTGCTTAAGGACTTATCCAGTAAAAAACACAATATTTCTTGACATAGAAGTATTTACATAATATGTTTGTTTATTTAGATAGATATAATAGGGATGTTTCCTGGGTATGAAAAGTTAAAATCTATTTAGTCCGTCAGTTAGATAATAAAAAAATATTAGACACGTATTTTTTCTTTTATCAAAACAATAAAAAAATACAAAGATACACCGCTTTAAAGTATCGGAGTGGGGGCTTATGACGCCACGCCTCGCTAAAAATCGTAGCGAGGAGTGACGTCACGCGTAATTTCCGTTCTCTGTATTTTGATCATTTTATGTTTGCAAGAAAAAAGAAAAAATACGTGTCCAATAAAATTCATTAATCTACAAGAGGGACATTAAAAAAAAATAGGAAACATGCCTATTGTTAATTTTGACAACCAGTCTTACTTTGGGATACTGTGTAACCCAGTATAATGGGTGGTGGTGGTCAGTTAAGCAGTCGCTCCTTGTAAGATACGGTATTCAGCTGAATCCGGTAAGACTGGAAGCCGACCGCAACATAGCTTGGGAAAAGGCTAGGCAAAAAAAATGCTAATGTGTTTAGATAGATTATACAGCACAACTGTTTATAACAAACTTGATGATTACTCAACGGACAAGATTTATAAATCTTTTTTATTAGATATACATATGCATAACTGAACTGTGAATGTGAATATAGGTCAAGTGACCTTTATTCAATTATTTTGAGGATAAAAATGCTCAATTTCCTTATTGATATGAATATAGCCTAATACTTTTGTGTATTATGAACGGCTGGAAACTCCGCGCAAAGAGAGATGAACTAATAATGTAGTGTTGTCATGTTGTGTAATACCCAGAATGATACCATGTTTGTGGTACAGATCTTGAAATGAGGAATGGAACAACATCCTTCATTATTTGTTTGCTAAGCTGGATTATTGTCACAATGTTACCGAACTGTTTACGTTACCTATAACACAGCATATCAAGGAGCAAAAGCTAATAGAGTATCTATAAGGACTAGTTTAATAGCATCGATTGATAATTAGATAAATAATACAGAACTTAGGAAAACAATCAGCGCCTTTTTATCATACAGTCGACCGAACCACAACGGTGACCTTGACGGCGTTTTTAATTCAAAGCTTGTACACACAAGTTGAGACCCCCGACTCCCCGCCCGCTTTCCTGCACAACTCCCTCAGATGAGATTTGGGATCACACAAATCTTGTCTCATGCGGGGATCGAACCCGCAGCACGTCGCGTACAAGTGGTTATTGGGGTGGTGACCTATACCACTCAACTATTCATGCAGTCACAATGATGGAATGGAACACGTTACTGCGTTTAGCAGTTGGCGCCAGTGGCGCGTCAGCTGTCAAAGCCCATCAACAAACTGGAATCATTTTCGAACATCAGGTGCTACTACCGCCCCTGGCGTCGAAATTGGTAACGGTAGCCTTTATTTGGAATAGCTTTGTTAACAACACTTAGCCATACTGTTTAACTAGTAGGTGACCTTAACACAGATGGAAAAAGACTGCGGAATCGATGAAAATATGTAACCTGCCATTATACCTATCTACAATTATTATGTAATTACTGACCTTTCTTGCCCGTGAAGGGCGCTGGATGCCACTCCGGTACATTCGCAAGGATCGCTTCGACCGCCTGCAAAATAAAAAACAATTTATACTTTCACATTCTTTATAGTGGCAATATTATCGATAATAGTAATAAGATAATTCTGTAATGTTTTCTGTTACAAAGATGTACGTCTTTATGGTGGTGTTAAAGCATTGTTTTACTTCAAGATTTACTACCTGTTTATGTTTTGTTTTATGCTTATCTATGTGTTTTTTTTAATTTTGTTTTTTATAATTATTATAAGCGACTCCCGCACTAAGGTATCTATCTGGGAGTTTTACAAAAGAAAGCCTAGACTTAAAACAAACATTTGTGAATCACACAAATGCTTGTCCATCGAACCCGAAGACGTGGTGACCTATGCCACTAGGCTATCCGTGCAGTCAAACTAGTCTTCCTGTAATCAAAATAAGGCGCTTATTATCTGCCTCCAACGCTGTATGCGTGTCATTTGACGTACACAAATACATACTGTTGTAAACTTTGTTGTACTATACAATAGGACTGCTGAGTTTTGTTTTCAAGCGCATCTTACAACGATAAAAATATCTGAAGGTCATACAGATTTACAATGTCATCCCGTGACCGAATACCGTCTGGGACTTTACGAAGGTCATATTTTATTCGCAACCCACTTCAACCTTATTTTAGATTTAAATGAGATGGAATTAAATCTTTATTATGGATCTAAACATTGTAAACCATCTTAGTCTAGGTAAACACGACCTCCTTTCACCTCAAATAAAAATACTTGGCAGGCATGTCAGCCAGCCTCCTAAACAGTAGTTTACTAGTTTTATATGAGACAGTTTGACCTTAAACAGTATCAATAAAACTTTGGTGCCATAAAATATAAATAACAGATAACTAGTTTACTTGAGCATCGACATGAAATTTTATTCCGAGGTAAAAGGCCACACTAGTGGCAGACAATTGAAACAAGCACCTCCTTTATCGTTTGACGTAAATAACTCGACAGACACATAAAAACAAGCTTGTCACACTTCACCTTGTATAGAATGCTCAAGAGACACATGTAAGCACTGGCTACGTCACGTTTTTTATTAAAACTTTTCGTTCTAAGTATGGGACATAACTCGAGACAATGATATGAAAACGATCGTTTTCACATTTTAAACGAGCAGTTTAAGGCTACACATTAAATCGATACAAAACTTGTTCGCATACAACTTGACATTTTTTATTACGGTCTCAATACAGGTAACTTTCCGCTCTGTCGAGTAAATTATAGTAGATGAATAAATAATCAGGCAGACACATGAAACAAGGTTTATAGAGCATGATGAGTATTGCAATATATTATTGAGCATTAAGCTTGACTAATTGTTTGTTACAATATACCCTTTTATCGTGAAATTGCCCGAGCATGTGGTCGATTGTGTCCACGTTGAACAGTGAATAGGATAATAATGTAATGATTATCGAGTTCCTCTTGTATACAGAAAGTTAACAACCATAAAAAGACTGCCTTTATACTTTCATTTAAATGATGTTAATATTTATTTGTTCGTTTCTCTAACACAACAACTGCCCTCAGGACACAAGCTGCAGTGGCCCATTTGGAAATCTCTGAACCGATTACGGACCCAAGTGGGTCGCTGCAAAGTAAACATAAGCAAGTTGGGGCATCATGGATCCTTCACATATCCAAAGTGAATGTGGTGCCCAAGACATGGCGCATCTTCTGAACTGCCCGTCCTGCAGTACCACCTACACCCTCTAGGATGTGATGAAGACCAACGACCGGGATATCCAGGTGCCAACTTTATGAAGAGTTTGAGGGTCATTTGATACGAGAAGAAGTTCACTCTATATTAGAGTTTCAATTCGTTTAAAAGCAGTGGTTAGATTTTTAGAGTAGGTTGTAACTATTCAAAAGTCCAAGAGTCTATCTTGTAGGTACTATTTATTGAGGACTCAGGCTCACCAGAGACTTCCGGTTTATTTCTTTCAGATTCTGCACCAGATTGTAGTTTACAATTTGGAATTGCTCTAGTTCGTAGTTGCAAATACTGCTCTACTTTGTAGTAAATATTATTATTTCGTATTAGACCATATTCCTGTATGGCCTGTGCACATTGTATCCAATTATTTCCAACAAAGTTCTTAATTGTAGCCTTCCTCTATCAAATAGAGTCATAAAATCCATACAACCAAAAAGCTTGATACACTAGAATATGAGGTGTCTTCATAGACTTAGTATATATACTTTCGCAGGTGTCTCAAATGGTGTTAGACTTATTTTCAGGTTAGTAGTCAAAAGTTGTGCATGTTATTCATATCTGGATTCAAGCAGTGTTCAATGCAATATATTCATTGGCAAACACTCTATATCTCACCACGACCAACAGCGTTCGTTTGTAAAAACTATAAGAATGCATAAGAATAAGTAAGAATAAATAATAAGAAAAAGTAAATAAGAATGTAATAAGATATGATAAAAATACTTGCAACAAAACGTTCTTTAGATACCCAGTGCACCACATGTCTGCAAGTTAAACACAATTCATAATATTGAAACGAGCAGAGAGCAGCTTTTATCTTGTGTTTACAATGTACTCGGCACGGTTCAAGGCACCGGTGATAATACATGCATGACTAGAACAAACTTGGTATGTTTGAACTATCACTTAACAATAACTGAGAAATGAGGTGACTAACACCTAAAAACATCAAAAGGTTTTTAAAACTATTTGATCCTAGAGCAAATTAAGGTGTTTTTGTAATGAACCAAAAAAATTACATCACAACTTGTTTTTCCTAACTATTAAGAAGGAACACTACAGGGTCTTTATCCATACAAACGTACCTATTCTGGTGTTTTCTACGTGGAAAATGGTTCTAGTGCAAAGATTTTCATACCAAAAGATCTAGGTTTAACTATGTAATGCGTGCACCGATTATTACGTTTCTTTTTTTTTTAATAAATATGACCCCAAAAATTTGAAAAGAAGCCCGGTTTTTCACCGCCGTGTTCCGAGGACTATCAGACAAGTTTGATAGGATTTTAACAAAAACAAACCTTCCCCCTAAATTTTAATGCACCTATTTTTAAATACCTTGGGAGAAGAGTCCCCTGTTAATAAAGAGAACATAGGCAAGCGATGAAATGACACATACGGAGTAAGAGTTAAAAATAAAACATAATTCAACTTGTACAATCTACACCACCAGAATACTTGATTATGTAAATCGGCGCAAATAGAGAGTATACCGGAGTAGTTTTCCTATGACCTAATTTCAAAGGTTCATCGAAAACTGTTAAAATGGGACCATAAAACATAATTTATGTTCTTTGATAGTGGCAGTAAACTTTATTACAAGTTAAATCGAGCTAACAGAAATTAATTTGTAGTTACTGCGCACTATTAATTCACCGTCTCAAGAAACGACTTAAAAACTAGAATATTAAAAAAAAAAAAAAACTTTTCCGTATTGTTCGTCAAAGTGAACTAAGTAAAATTGAGATGCAAATGAGAAACAAATTGATGATAGATTACTAGATTTATTGCTTTATAGAAATGCAAATGTAAAAACTAAAAGAACTCATTGAATTTGCTTGTGTTTTGAAGTAATATCGTTTATGAAGAATATATTTGATGGTCGCATAGTAGCCGTATGATGTACGATCGGTCGATACTTTACGCATCAGTAAATGCGAGTCACAAACGCAGCTAGTAGATTAATTTCTCAATCGTTCGAAACAATGTAGCCCATTACGCGACAACAATACAGTTGTCAAACAAAACATGACAAGGATCATCTGTAAGCAATGCGTCTGCGCAGAGACAAGCCATGAATACAAATCGACAGTTAAACACTATCCGAATTATGTTTTACTACGTTTACTTATTTAAATTGATCTTTACTTATAAATATTTTAAGATAACTTCTGACTTTAAATTCGAGTCATTAAACTGTTTATATTGTGTATCAAGCATCTGCGATAAAAGAATTCGTTATAATAATAGTTAGGTAGGTATGTTAAGTACACTAGGGTCAAAGTTCTGCGACGTATTTGATTTTAATGAAGATATATCTTCGTTGAGTTGCACTGACTTAATGGCCAATAGCTCCACGACGCATATCCATTTTCTCGTCAATACAATGCGTGTTCGCATGACGTGTGTGATGACGAGTGCAGTGTATTATTTATTTCTGGTAAAGATGAGGACATCTTTAATTTATCAGTAAATAATATTTTATAAATTCTGAAAGGTTCCTTCAGTGAGGAATTTAAGTGCACTCTTATTTGTTACACAAACAAATATAGTACAACTGTACGGTTCGTACACTTGCAATATGTAAAGTCCGGTGAAGCAGTCAAAGCCTGCGCACAGGCTAACTGCGTAAATCTCTTTCTAAAAACAAAAAAACACACTTGCAATATTTGGAGTGTGGAGAGAAAAGATTACGCAGTTATTGACTCTACAGTAATACTTTAATGTTAATTTACATTTTCATATGAATACACTTGATTATTCCTTTCTCTAATGATTTTTTGCAACGAATGAAATATTATTTTATCGTAAGTAAAGTAACACACGCCTGTAGCGAGCGCAGCGTCAGCAAAATATGTGAAGTTGAAGACTGTACAAGGTAAACTCAAATGGGAGCTGTTTCCACGTGTCGTTAACAAAGGTTTTATGTATGTATTCAGACAATATCTGCTTATCTTTGTTCAGGCTATTTTTGTTCTTACCACAGACACTTTAGTGGAATGTTGTTCTTACAAACTTTACTAAGCTTATGAGCAATAGTGCGCGCGTCTTTGTCTTAATAAAATGTAAGGATACATTGTGAAATATATTCACGTGAGCATCTCTAATATAATTTTGGTAAACTTTATCTGGAGCAGTTAGACCATAATTAATCCTAAAAATCATGGATCCTAACGTTCAGGTATTTAAAAAAAGTTATAAAATACAATTGCCGCTATTACGTAAAACTTGCGTAATTTATGGCCGAATATTGAAACATCAATCAGTTTTTTTAAGTCACTTTAAGTCTTACGCTGTTCCTGTTATTTAAAGGTGTCAAATAGCTACAGATAAACATTTAAGAATGACTTAAAGTTAAGTTGCGTTTCAATATACGGGGTTACTTACTCACATAAAACTCACAAGTATATAGGAAACCTGGAGGATCAAAGTCACTTGCCTGTGCAGCAGCGATCCTGGTTTCCCAGGCAGGAGAGCGCAGATGGATCATGAGCCTGCCCAGCAGGCGGTGCAGCTCCTCGGGGTGGGCCTTCTGCACCTCGCCGAGCTGCCGGGCGGCGGCGCGCCGGGTCGCCGGCCCCGCGCCCGCCTCCAGCAGGACGAACAAACGGTCCAACCTAGAAGAAAACTAATCTTAAACAAACGTACACGTTTTCTTACTGACAAATAGCTCAGAAAGTAAAAAAAGTTTCCAAACACTTCCAAAAAGGAATGGTGGAGGCGAGACACTGGATCTCGCCTCCACCCTTTCAATTGTTGGATTATAAGGCGCAGAGGACCGCGTGTTATGGCGCAACGTTTAATCATCCCTTTTTTTAACCGGGGAAATTCTATACTCCTCCGCCCTAGATAGGCGAAGTGGTATACCGGACTGATAACGGCTTGCACCACCGGAGTGCTTCTTACTTCCCTGTTACTGAACCACACGGGAATGCGTTGCAAACTACCGCGCTCCCCAAAAATCTAAAAAACCCTACCTTAAGTCTATTTTGCCATGTGTTTGTGTTCACCTATATTTAGGTACTAAGAAATGTCATTACTAGTGAGATATGATAAAAGTATGAATCTGATAAAAGAGTTTTTACTGATCAAGCAGCATTAGATAGACTTCTCACTACACTGATGTGACATTTTTGTATTGTCACATCTAAAGTTAACGTATTCATTTTTTCATGCCTTATTTTACTAGCGTAGGTAGCCATTGTATAAGATTGTTGTTAATCACATTGTCAAGCATATTTATTGCATTGCATTGTGGCCAAAAGAGATAAAAACTAAAAGAGTTTGACTCCATCATTACTTTTAGTTTTGATTGTATCGTTTCCTTATTTGCTATACAATTATCTGTCTTGTTTGTTTTTATTCAATTTTAAGTATGCAACCAGAATTTAAAAAATGCCAAGTAAAAGTTGTTAAAATGTTTAGAATAATAGGTACCATAAAACCGAAATAAACAAGGTTCAAGCCGATCATTTGTATTTTAGGCTTAGTGCTCTTTGTGTTTTCGGAGTGACAAGTAAGAAGGCGGTAGTATAAAGACTTTCCCATGAGAAATCAAGGTTTCTGATTAAATTATCCTAAGAATAAAACATAAAATCTTAGAAAAGTAAGCATGAGCCGTTTATCAATTGTCGCTAATCTAATCAGCCGGCGAGTAAATTGGAAACAATTTATTAACCGCCCCCGATGTTTTATTGGTTCTATAAAAAAGCGATCGTAAAATAATATCGTAAAATATTGTATTACATAAGAAATAGTTCGCTTTTGTACTATAACTGGGACTGAAGCTATGTGATGGAGATGTACTAGAACTGCCATAACGAAGAATAAAATAGAGACATCCCGCATCTTAAATAATTAAATTCAATAATTAAAAGCCCTTAACAAATAAATAGGCAAGACTAGGCAAGAGTCTAGCCTTTTCCGTAACCACAGTTACAAAATGCGAATTGAAAGCAATGAGCATTGCATTAGCAGACGCTACTAATGGAAATCATACTGAGTGTGAGAACTTATGAAATCTCTGTACAAGCACAGTTACTTTCGACGATTAATTCTAGTCGTCCGTGAATGACCACAAGACGGTCTGACTTTCCAATTTATACATTCAATATGTTAATCACATAGGTAATTAAATCTAAACAAATAAGATCAAAAATTATATAATATGTGGAAAACTATTTGACCTGCATATTTTTAAACGCCTTTACCGCATTTAATTTATGTATATTATTGTATAATTCTTGATTATTAATATTATTTAGAATAATCCTATTTCTAAATCACAGTAAAGTAGTCAAAAGGTAATTAGTAACTGTCTATTAAAGAGAAAAAGCTAGAAAATCTGAAGACGAAGGTTAAACCCACTAATGTCAGGTAACGGCTAAATTAGTAGTAACTACTATTTTTAATGGTCGATTATAGTTATGCCTGCTTTGCCCTACAAAACGTACGTTTTCCTACAAATAAAATACAGTCAGCTGTGTCAGAAACATTAAAACATTTACATTTGAAATCAGTACTAGTAAATTTTTTTCAAACCTGCTTAACCATTACTAGTGGCCTATCTGCCTAATATAAATAAAACTATTTAAATTTTCTGCCATTCACTATTTTACAAGGAATTCATTAATAAATTTGCTCATGAATTGAATTTTTTGCAAGTTCAATGAGCCTAAATTTGAATAAATAAGCAAGATCTTTTAAATCTTATGGAAAATAATAAAGTTATGTGTAGCGGAATCTAAAATAAGTAAACTATAACGCAAGTCATGCATATTCAAGATATATTCGTGCGCTAGTGCATTTCTACACTGAATGCGTCACTTAATCGATGGCGGTGGACATGTGAATGCATCCATTAAACTAACACTGTACAGTCGACGGCACAAGTAACACTTTGACATTGAAAGCACCATTATTACGAAGCAGTAAAGTTCCCAGTTGATTTACTTATGTCATTTTGTGTTATCCCCTCATGTGTGGTCTGACGCACATGATCCCGACAAATTTATTGCCACAGGACTTTAAAGGTTGAATAATTAATTAGAATATGCATTATTCACAATGTTAACAAAGTTCGTTCAGGACGAACTAAGGTTAGCTTACCTAGACGTCATACTGTAGTCTCTCGATCAACTAGATGTGTTATTTTGGTCCTGAAACAAACAAGAAACATATTTTAAGACTTGATTTATTCAAATGGATTACGATAACGTCATGGGATATATCTGAAGGTGACGCCTGCTTTATAAACAGACTAAGGACATAAATGAAATGGAAATTTTCCAATGTTTTTTTGGTATAAACAAACAACCCAACTATCTCCTCCATCTGATTAAACTAATGGGCAGAACAAAAATTTAAAGATAAAATTATAAAGGTCACTATACGGAATGATATTGGGTAATTTGTGACCATATGCTTTTGATCTTTATACTTATAACTTACTGAATATCTTATTATTACTTGTCTCTGACCATCTGAACAGACAAACTGATAATGAACCAGAGATGATGGACATGTTAATTCAAAAAACACTTCTAATTTTAGTTTACTTAGACGATGATAAGGTACATTCAATTTAACTCTTAAGCACCTACTTACGCACATAAAGGATATTTTTCCATAATTATTTCATGTTGCGCATGCGTAAGTTTAATTTATGTACTCAATACACTCACGCAATCATGTTTTTAACGTATTGTTTTTAATATAAAAGGAGTTATCTGCGTCAACTGTCCTACTTTTTTAGCTATTTTTATCATCTACACACCACACCTTTCTTTTTTGTTCTCGATTACACACTAGACGATTATGAAGATAACAGCGAAAGTGTTTAATTTTATGTTTCTTTAATTAATTGAGATATAGGTATTTCAATATCCGAACTCATCAAGTATTAAGTACCTAATAAATGTTTATTTAAAATCACGCAGGATATAGATGCTCGTTTGTTAACGCTCCACGCATGCGCTCTCGTTTCGTCTCAGTATAAGTAAATTGCGAGCCGATCTTATCTTTAGTGTGTGCTCACCTTATTCTTTCTATATGGTCAGTGGTACAAAGAATTACGAAAAGCAACCTTACCGGTTTGAAAATACGGTCTGCCAACGTTTAAGTTAGACCAGTAATGTGCGGCAAACAGAAAAGAAAATTAAAATCCACATACCTTCTAATAGATCAGTGATTTAGCGGAAATATGTGCAATCTTAAGCCGCACAAAGATATTAGATTATTATCAAATATTCAATCTTTTATCCAACATAATGTATAGAAAGTTAACAGTTTGTAACTAAACCATTGTCCTTATTAAACATTTTGTGTACATCTTTGCACATGTGCATGAGTGTTCTTGTTTTCGCTTGCTGGCGCGAATATTCGGTAGGTACGGCTGAAGTAGCCAAATTTGTTGTTGGTTAAAAGTTATCTACTTACTTATCCCTTGTATTATATAATATGTCATTAAAACCGGGTCAGTATGGAATCCGCAGTTAGAGCGCGTATTTAGGACATGGAGTGGCATAAGGTGGATTAAAAAAAAGTTAATTCAGTGTTATCAGGACCTAAAATGTCAACATAACGTTTCGGGGTCGTATTATCGACAGTGTAACGCTGCATTTGCCCTACTTATATGTTTCAGTCGTTTATCGCCACTGTTATCGCTTTCGTATAAGAAATACACCTATTTTTATATATATGTTTGTGGGTGATGTCAGAAGTCTTAAATTTGTGATCGATTAAGACCATGAATTATTCCAAGAAAAATTATATTGTTCCATCACTCTTCAGTGAATATCTTATTAGGTAGATCATTATTATTATCCAATCCCAATGAAAAATCCCAAAAATGTGACATTTCGATGCAAAGAAGTACAGGGGGCGTGGAGGTTCATTATTTCGTTGTACTTACAAGACAATATGGACGCCTCAGTTTCTCTTCTTACTTAAATAAACTTCTTACTTAAAATTTCTAAGTTTTGGGTTCAACAAGCACAGGAAGAGAGGTTTCCCAATTGTTTGACAGGAAACGTAAAACTTACAATAATAAATTACGCCTTTCCTCGTATCACGAATATTGCACATTCTAAAATTAGTCACGTTTAAAAACAATAGTCTGTTAAAACAACCGGCAACCACAGTAAAAATTCAACTAATGCTTTACCAAAACATTCATGTTTTAATAATAACAGCAATTCCGGATTAGTTCAGTATCTTCGTTTTAGAATAAGGGCAAATTTTATACATAACTAGCTGTCCCGGCAAACGTTGTTTTGCCCTATAAATTAAAAATACGTACCCTACCCTACCTACCCTACCCTACCTACCCAACCCTACCTACCCTACCCTACCTACCCTACCCTACCTACCCTACCCTACCTACCCTACCCTACCTACCCTACCCTACCTACCCTACCCTACCTACCCTACCCTACCTACCCTACCCTACCTACCCTACCCTACCTACCCTACCCTACCTACCCTACCCTACCTACCCTACCCTACCTACCCTACCCTACCTACCCTACCCTACCTACCCTACCCTACCTACCCTACCCTACCTACCCTACCCTACCTACCCTACCCTACCTACCCTACCCTACCTACCCTACCCTACCTACCCTACCCTACCTACCCTACCCTACCTACCCTACCCTACCTACCCTACCCTACCCTACCTACCCTACCCTACCTACCCTACCCTACCTACCCTACCCTACCTACCCTACCCTACCTACCCTACCCTATTTTTTATTGTAAGTCATCAAAAAATAAAAAAAAAAAAATACCAAAAAAAATTAAAGTTTTTAATTAACAAATAAAATATAAGGGTTGATCGTAGAGGGATGAAAATTTAGGGTTGTATGTATTTTTGTATGTTGTGTCATAAAAAAATAAAAACAAAAAATTTTGCCTAAAAAATAAAAAATAAAAATTAGGGGTGGACTACCCTTAACATTTAGGGGGATGAAAAATAGATGTTGGTCGATTCTCATAGATACCGGATAAGCACAAAAAATTTCATCAAAATCGGTCAAGCCGTTTCGGAGGAGTTCAAGTTCGAACACCGTGACACGAGAATTTTATATATATAGAGATATACCTAATGCCTAAGTGTTATTGCTTCTTAAACAGTGTTGACCCCAAAGTTTTTATTGTATACATAGCCTGTTTATAGCTAACTTAGCTCATCGTCATCATTGTAGGATAAAAAGGATTGTAAGAATGATAATGTGATTGTCTTCTTATTTCTAAAAAGTTTTCAATCAATCTTCTAAACCTAACCATAGTAGGTAAGATCGTCTTATCAGGTAAAGTTATCAGTTTAAACCTGTGTTTAAGACACGAAACATCTTTAAATCATGATGAAATTGACAAACGAAAACGGTTCCATGACGTTTAGATTGATCAGTAATCTAAGATATTCGGGACGTTGACTACTCAGAATTCGCCGAATATATATAATTTTCATGTGCTGTTTTATTCACTAAATAAGTTTAGTTTCCAAACAGAGTTTGAGATTATGCATCTTCGTAATATGTACCTAGAATATGTAATTTCATATCCAATGGCTGTATGGATTACACATATGTTGAAATTTAATAATAATTGAGTTTATGACCTCATACATGCCTAACGTTATTATTATAAAGCCGTTGATAAGAGTTCACTCATAACTATGTGGATAAATCTAGATGATTGTCAATGAGAGCAACATTGGAAAACCCAACAATCGCCTGTTTGTTTATATGAATGTGAATAAAAGGTCAAATTACACAGGCACTGTTAACAACTTTGCCTTTTGCTGGGTTTAATGATTTTATGTAGGTATAAAAACCAAAAGTTATTCTATTTCTATTCATTAAATGAACATCCCCAAACCAAACGTTTATTAGCTTTCGTTTTGGACTAGGGTTTTTCTGCTGACCATATAACAATTTATAAATTGAAGATAGCCGAATAATACAATCAATAATTGCTTTATTTTAGTATTAAGTTATTACGGCTATGTCTCACGACAGGCGCGGGTCGAGCAGGTAGGTGTGTCGGAAATAGACGCCTTGACCTAGTCGTGCAGACCCCGCGTTGACCTGGCGAGTCCTATGTAATGGCTTAAGCTGGGGTCACACATAGTGAATACTCGTTGCGATTACGCACTGGCATATGGCAGCGAGAACTCGCTGCAAATAGATTCATTTGCGAGTTAAATTCGCCGCGATTTGAATTAAGCATGTTCATTTTTACTCTCTGCGAAAGCGCACCCACCGCGCCGCGCCGCTCCATCTCGTTTGGAACTCGCTGCGTGTCATAGACAGACAGCGAATACAGGTGCAGTGAGTATTTGCTATGTGTGACCGAGGCTTTAGCGACGTCAACGACTTCAACAACGGTGGAAGATGAAAGCGTTCCACTCCCTTAGGAGAAGGGTACTAATACGCTCAGGCTTGTTTAATAGCTGGCTATTTCTACGTGTTGCAACCAGGAAGCGGCTTCTTAATCATACATTTTAGGAAATTATAGGTACAAAACATGAGGCATCATTAAGATTTTTTTAAATCATTATGATGCCTCATTTAATTTATTTTATTACCTACTTCTATGAAGGCAAGATGTAGAGTGGATTTTAATCTATACCTATCCATACATATTCCAACCATTTATTTAAAATTTAACTTTCGACAGATCTATGCCTATGAAGTTCGTGATTAATTGACTGACAACTATGGACGCTGTTAATAGTGAAGCGACATGCCTTTTCAGCTCCGAAACCGATCGATTGACATACTTACAAAAAATGTTTATGTTGACTTTTTCATTAAAAATATGAAATGTGCCAGTGTAAATTAAGTATTTTCTTTATATTTACACAAGTAATGTCGTCGTCCTAGTCAGATAAAAAGCTCAACCAATTAAAAAAATAACAAAAAGGGTTATTAAGAAATAAAATATCAATGAAAACTTCATTCATTCATTGACATTCATCAATTCCATATGTTATATAAAGATTATTAGAAGAAATCGAATCGGTAACGTACTATGACATTACTAAAACTACCTGGTTGGATTTTCGGGTCAGGTTAGGAATAATCCTGAAATTACAGTACAAATAAATTACAGAAATTAAAGAAATTAACCATTGATTCTTACATAAGAATAATTTTAATGAACTAATAGTCATGTACGCAATAAAAGGCCGAAAAGATGGCGCCTGTTTCTAATAGGTATAACTGTAATTATTATAACATTTAAAACAGGCGCCATCTTTTCGGCCTTTCATTGCCTTGCGTAGATTGACGTCAGAGTCAATGTCAACGGCCGTGACGTCATATTAGGTCCGACCAATGGCGTTGCGTTTTGTTAATTAAACATAGGTATATTTTAACTTTTTGTATTGTATTGAATTATTGAAATAAAAAACTAAGCATTACGTTATGAATGAGACCGATTTGTTCCCTAAATTGGTGCTGCCAACTTTCCCTAAAATTTTAATTTCTAACTATCACAATTCTTTTTCCTCGGTTTTTACGAGAAGTTTAAATGCTTTCAATTATGACTGGTACTATGAAGCAATATGTGAGTTATTTTAGTACCTATAATATGTATAGTATTTAATTGGTGAAATGTAAAGTTAAAAATATATCTCTGCATTGGTATCAAAATGTCAATGTAATCACAATAGCTGCTGCAGTATCATATTTTTATTATTAATGTTATAGTGTTCTACGAAATAAGTTTTGCTATGTTGGCAAAGATATTGGTAGTTCTAAAACTAGATATAGCGACTCTAGGACTAGTCCACACTCCCTTATAACGCCCTTGAGCCAGTTATACCCGCCACACTCGTCCCCTTTCGCTCGACGCCCTAAGGTCATTTACTATCGACTTGCAGATTTTCTATTTATACCATAAGCAATTCGATAATAATCAGTACGATACAGTTTTTAATATATCAATCAGTGCGATTAATTTATTAGGGTATTAGCTATAGTAGAGCGCAATCGCATCAGTGGCAACACTGACATCGTCAAAGCTTTTAAACCAGCTTTAGCCCGCAATTCCGCCCGCGTGTGTGTCGGTTTTCTTGGTAAAAACTATACTATGTCCTTCATTAGGATTCGAGCTTACCCCATACCAAGTTTCATCCAAATCGATTAAGTGGTTTAGTCGAGAAAGCGTAACACACAGAAAGACGACAGACAGACAGACAGAGTTACTTTCTCATTTATAATATTAAGTATGAAATAAAATTGAAATCTGTCAGATTTCAATTTAAATATTCAGTTGCTAGTTAAGATAACATTATAATTAGTATATTTGGGTCTCAGGGTCAGACCTCTGTTGCTATTTTTAAAGTTGCCACACTTAATGTTTACGGACACAAAAAACATGTTTTATATTTTCGAATATTTTGTGCTTGTTAGAAGTCAAAACTAACAAGACCCTATTAAAATTAGAGATAAATTCTAATTGTTATCCCAATGACCAATGACATCAAAATCATTGATATTTTTATGGGTGCAGGGTCTGATATGCCAAGAGGATAAATATTTATTTGACCGACAGATTATATTTTGAACTTGTGCTATTAATAGATGTTGTTCATAATGTTCAGTTCTTCTGGTTATTTGAAAATATTACTACTACAGGTTACGGTGATTCATCGGACACTTATTAAGTGACCATTACCTATTCCAAAAAATAACAGCTATGCAATAATATGCTTGAGACAGCATGAGAAATGAAACTATAAGCCTAAAATCTGTTACAAAAAGAAAGTTATAATGATCTGTTTAAATTTTTAAAGCATGTATTTTGTCTAAATACTTATACCTAAACACATCCATTAACCGTTTAATTAATACAAAAGGCCTAAAAAAATATTTTTGTGTTCTCTTTACTTGAGGTCAGCACAGTTAGTCTTTTAACCCAATGTCTTGAGATTTAGCCTGAATTTAACAATGTTTGTTGTAAGTAAAAACTATCTAAATTAGATAGAAAAGATACTTAAAAAAAAAAGGGTTTTTAGCAATGTGGGTCACATACATCTTGCTAAGATATTGATGCTTGTGTCTGGAGTGGATTCACATCAATAGTGCAATGGGTGGGTTTAGAACCTGCGAACTCTCGATGCCAAGGCCGTCACCCTAACCATTAGGCTATTGCCGCTTAGAACTGACTTTTATAAATATGATTTAAAAAATCAAGTACTTAAGGGTTTTATTATAGAAGATACTTAACAAGTTTTAAAATAACTTTACAACATTATTTATTAGTAAATCAATTAACTATTACAATGTTGTTATATTTTATTCAAACAAAATGTTACAAGGTTCTAACATAAATATGTCCATTGAGAAATAAGTAACAAAACTAAATAAAACTGCCTACAGTAGTATTTATGTATAGTATAATATATAATTTTGTGTTTTTGTTTTGTTTAGTTTATATAGATATAGCATAGTTTATTATTCAAGGTACTTACCTAGTTTATTTTATAACATCGCTGTGAAGCTATCCTTTGTAAATGCACTTAATAAGTAAATAAACATTTTTATTATTAAGTATGATCAACAACACATCCTAATCAAGAATCATTTTACTTTTCGAAGAAAATTTCTGAGGATCTCAAGGAAAATATAGATTTGAAATGAGCATGTAAAGCGTTGGGTTTCAGTGTAATAATTTGGGCTGCAGTTGACATAGTGAAAATCACACTGTTTTCATCTTACTGCAAATCTTTATATACTCATAGCCTGGTGGGTAAATTATGCTTGGGGCATTCAATGCCTTACATGGTCAACACAATAATGAGTTTAGGGCGCTGTTGAATTTTCCGCGATTTTATAGTGATTAGAGCATGTTTTCTGAAGCACATACAGATCTATTTCACACTTTCATTTGTAAACAGTGTGTGTTGCTACTTAAATGTGTCAGATCTAGTTACAACAGCATAACAACAATATTCATATAATACTTGATTAAATACAATGATATCAATATCATAATGTAGGAATGTATAAAAAATCATTATTAGCATAAAGAAGAAACAACTCTGAAAACTTGTTGCTATTTATGTTATGATATATATTTTAAGCATAAGATATACAAACATTACACAAGTGTTTGTTATTAAAATAAATAAAACTTACAATTGGAAAATAATTTATCACAAGTAATAATGTATAATCAGTTATGGTGTGTACTGTGTACACTATTAATATTAACCTGTTTTAAAGTATAATTTATTCATTGCACTTCTTTTATTGAATGATCAGGTATTTACTGTTAATACAAAAAACACGGGTCAAAAATGTTAAGTATTATATGGTCTTCTAGGTGACCTTACTTAGAAAATACCAACTGGTATGCTTCAAATAAATAATACATTTTAATACAACCAAAAATACATTTAAATAGGAATTGACAATGCTCTCTACAGTAATTACTAAACACAGAACTGCTATTATTGGTCATTAAGACTCATGTAACTAAAAACAATGAAAAACACATTACCATCAAAACAACTGGAACATGTTCAAGATAACTGTTTGTAAACAATTTTTTGTTGAATTTCTAGGTATTTTTCCAATAGTTTATATTTCAGAAAATCTGATAGATACAGATAGTTATGTACTAGACCTACTAGAGTACTATTAACAAATCAATATATTTGAGTGCCACTGTCCATACCACTCTCAGTGGGAGGGAGATGAGTAGGTGTATAAAAATCAATACAATTCATGTGAATGTAGCATTACATACATGCCCAAATGCCTTGTCGAATGCAAAGAATTTTAATAAGTAGCATTGATGTCATTGATACTTGCTGATCGTAAGCATCTTATACGAATACGCGAACTTTCCCTATCGCTGGCATACAAATTCCACGTTCATCGGAAATCACACGATCGTGTAGATCAAAACATTGGCGAGAACGGTAACGGTACGTTTGAAACACTATCCTTTCACGCATGTTAACATATGGCCGTGGTAACACAATCATACTGATTACTCCAATTAATGCACTCGCGCTTACATTTAAGACCTCTGAAAGTGACCTTGAATTACCCAAATTAAATCGTGACGAAAGCCTCATACGTCGTGGGATCCCGATCGATTTTTCTGTGGCACAATTTTTGCTCAACTCGTAATGGATATGTACAGATTATTATATTTCAAGCTTTACATACACTTCTGCTACTTATTTTAGCACTCACCTTGCGTAACAAGGTAGATATCAGGTCACTGCACCCAAGGGTTTCCATATTTTATGCCACACAGAATCACACACGATATCATTTTCGTCAAAATGCACAAACAAAAAAAACCAACGTGACGAGAGGAAGCGCATCGTTCAAGCTTCAAATTTATACTGACAGCCATGCTGCTGATGAGTCCGTCTTTATTGTGGACTTGTGCGCTGATTGGCGGACAGAAACATCATAAAAAATATTAACTGCGTAGTTCCTCCAATCGCTAGCAAGTATTTCAAATTTTCTTGGTTTCGTGCCAAAAATCTAGTGATAATGATAAACATTGCACTGCATACTTTACTTTTATTTTTTGTATAAGAATTAATATTATGTAATATTTGCATCATTTAACTAAATGGTTATAAATCGTCGTTGGTTTTAAAATCTTATCGTAATTTAAATTTATACTTTAAAATTACTTATAATTAAAAGATTTGTCTTTTACTTCGTTTTTTTTAATGTATTGTCAGTCATAACAAAGATATTATTTACATAATTATTGACAAAATTCCGTCTACGACAATAATAAATGTGTAATATTTACAAGTTCATGTTTTTTTTTTGTTTTTTGACGAAGGACGAAGTTGCAGATGTCATTGTTGGCAATGACGCTGTCAGTAAGCGTAAGTAATGTCAATGTCAAAAATGCCTGCCTGTCGCCTGACATCCTGACCAAAACAGCCGCACACAGAGTACTTTTATACAGCCGCACGATTTCAGAAGCTAAGGTTATATTATATCAAGAAGCGCGTTAATTCATAAGTTACGGAACAATGGCTAAAAAGAAGAATCAAGAAAGGAAGAAGAAGAAAGTAAATTTGGTATTCGATGAGACGAAGAGAAAGTAAGTTATCAATCTTAAATCCTATGACTGCATAAACATGTACTTGCTGTTTTTATTAAAAAATATTTTTGTAGGGATTTCTTATGTGGATTCCGTAAAAGAAAATTAGAAAGAAAGAAAAAAGCTCAAGAAGAACTACAGCGCCTCCTAAAAGAAGAGAGGAAGCGGATAAAACAAGAGGTAAATTTTAGTGTATCAATCCATTTTCATTCCACAATATCATAAATTGGTTATATCAGTTAATTCTTTGAATTTGATTTAAAAATACCTACATTTTGATTCTTATTCCTAATATTGATTACAGAATAAAGAATCATACAAGAAGCTAGTTGTGTCTAGTAGACCTATACCCGACATAGAACAACTCCTTAAGGAAGAATATGAAGATGAGGATGTCAATGTCAAGATAGTTGAACTCTCATCTGATACTCTGCAGAAGAAAGATTTAGTTATAGGTGAAAACAAACCTAAGGAAAAAGTAAAGAAAAATGACGAAAAGAATAAGAAAAAGGTTGATCCAAGTGCAGAACCTATCCCTGGAATGGGTTTAGAGGAAGAAAATGAAGCAGAAGCATCGGATGGAGAGGAAGATAATGATGATAATCTAAAGACTAAGAAAGAAATAAAGAGTATGCTCAAAAAACAAGCAACAAAGAAAATACAGAAAAGCAAGGTATTCCAAATGAAGAGTAAACTAGACAGAGTACAGAATAAAAAGAAGTCTTTGCAAAAGAAAGGTCACATGAAAACAAAAGCTAAGGGTGATCCAAGGAAAGAAAAAAACAAATCAAAGAAAAAAGTTGGTAGAAGAAAACACTGATTTAATCATTACAATAACTTTGTTTCTCATAAAATACAACATTATTAAAATACTATAATAACAGACTATTCTCACAGCATATTATTAATATGATATTTTTTAGAAGTTTCTTCTGTGTCTATTTTAGTCTAAGTGCAGTTATGTATAGTGTTTTTATAAGTTCAATATGTCTCACTATAGTTATTATAAAAAATAGAATTAACATCTAATGAGGTATTTTTATTTTCCATAAATCAACCTTAACATTATAAAATCATGATAATATATCCTGATAATTTCACCATAACATTTTAGACTGGTAAACGGTAGCTGCATAATAAACTTATCCTTAAAAGTAACAAATATGTAACAACATTTACTTCAACAAAATATTGTCCAATAACATCAAAAATAATACAAACACATAAAACTAGGGCATGCAAATAAAATATATCAATTTATTTTTTTGATTTTGATTTCTTCTGTACTACATTATCAAAGGCTTCAGCATCATTTACTCCATCTTCACCAGAAACATTTACAATATTTCTTGGTGATTTTCGCTGAATTGGGGATTTTTTAGGCTTACTGTTACTTTCAACAGTATTCTTCTCATCAGGTGACTTTCCTAACTTGCCTCTAGTTTTTCGAGGTTCTTTAAATTCAAAGTTTTCATCATCATGTTCCTGTTCATCATTTTTATTACTAGATTTTTTAGTTTTTAAAGCAGATAGTTGACTAGTTTTACTCATATTGTTTATTTTTGTTGGTGTTACTTTCTTTCTAGACGTTTTAACTGTTAATTTATTGTTTTTTGCCTCAAAATCATCCATATCATCATCTTGAATGTTATCTTCTACTTTTTCTTTTTTAGGACTTACTTTTCTTTTGAGGCCAGGAGATTTCTTTGCATTTTCCTTCACATTTACCTTATTTTCTACTAAAAAGCTTTCCTCAGTATTCTCTAACTTAACATTTGCTGTTGCATCATCATTCAATTCCTTTCTTGGCGTAACTTTTCTGCTTTTAGGAGGCTTGACATCATTTTCCTCATCAGTTTTTTCAGTATTAACTTCTACTTTAACATTTTTCATTGGAGACTTTTTCGGCGACTTTCTTCCTTTGCCACTTGATGGGCAAATGTCTCTATTTAAGCACTCATGGCACATTGGACCTATGGGCAAGCAGATAGTTTGACCAAAACCCACTAGTAGGTGGTTGACTTCACTCCATAATTCAAATGGTAACCAAGTTTGTAATGCTTTCCTTGTGTCTTCTGGAGTATTTGTAGTTTTCTTCACCCAGCCTATTCTATTACTTATTCTATGGACATGTGTGTCAACACCTGGAAGAAAAAGTAATAAATTAAATTGTCTTGTCCATAAAGTTCCAGCAGTTTATAAGTTCATCAAATGTTACTCAACAAAACTCACCAATTCCTGTGACTTTATCCCATGCAACAAGCATACAAATGTGTGCCATCTTAGGCCCTACACCTGTTAGCTTGCAGAGCTTTTCTGCAGAATCAGGTATATCACCATTGTACTGTTCCTTCAGTGTTTGGGTAGTTTTCTTTATGTACTTTACTTTAGTCTGCAATTCAAACATTATAAGAACTTAGTTACTTCCTGTTAAATACTTTTTCCTTTCCTTCATCTTAAATACTTAAAAGATTAAATACATTGGAACAGATCAATAAAAAAAAACACTTCTTTATTGCTGGTAAAAATAACAAAGTAAACATATTCTCTTACCTTCCAAAACCCAACAGGATATATCAACTTGCCAAGTTCTTCATCACTCATGCTGAGCACACTGTCTATGGTGAGCCCTCTCTTCCTCAGTCGCTCCATAGCTGCGAATGTGACCTGATCCTTAGTCTGGCTAGACAGCATTAGTGATATCAAGCATTGGTACCTATAGGTCTGGAACAAATAATATAAATAAGAATGACTGAAAATCAGCACTGTGACAGCTTGTTCTCATCCTGGTACAGCATTTAGCAGAGCCATCTCCTTTTGTATAATCTTTTCAGACTGATATAGATTATTCTATTCATTTAAATCTTATTTATCGTAAATATATAGGACACAAGCTTGCAGGATGTATTGTAAGTTACAAAAGAATCAGAAGTATATTAAAGTTTAAAACGGACAGAAAAATTTTTGTGAGTTTAATTTAGTAATAAAGTGGTGTAAAGTACTTGCATACTTAGTACATAAACATCAAAAATATTTTTTAGTTTTCATATTTAACTAGACTATTTACTTCAGGTGTAGCATTCTCATCCATATTCATGTGGCAGCCCATGGAGTCAACAGGAGCATCATTATTTGATCTCATTATTCTTAAGTTCACCAGGAACTCCTTCCAATTTGCTGGCTCCCATAAGCCTTTTGATTCCTATGGAAAAATAAAATATTTATTAATTATTGATAGTTTTAATGAAATATCTTCCATCAATTTAAATAAATAAAAATCAATTGCCACATGTATGATGGAGCATCACATGAGGATGGCTTGATCTATTTGGCTGCTTTTTCTGTGTGTGTTTGTAATTGTCTGGACCAGATTTGTATGAACGAAAATTTCCGAAAATAAAGATTTAAATTTTTGTATAGATTCAAAGGACGAATGTCGGGTCAGCTATCATCTAAATAAAATATTTTAATATAATATTATTGACGTACATCTTTTGTTGGAGAATCCTTATCAAACTCAATTTTAACGTGCGGTTTTTTCTCAAACCTAAACTTGCTGAAGTCCATTTTGCTAGGACTTGATTGGCTATCTAGAGGTTCCGGCGGCTCAATCTTGATAATTGGATTTTCTTTGTTTTCAGACACATTTTCATCACGCAAATCATTGTTTTTACAAATGTTTTTGCCCATTTTAGTAGCAGCGGTAGTTGCTGTTGTCTTTGTTTTAACGCGAGGCATAATACTTAAAACAGAATGCAATATTTTAAAAATTGTTAATAAATCTTTTAATACTCGTTACAGTTGTTAACAGTTAATGATAATTGTTAGCCCTTGTTAGCACTCAAATTAAATGAACTTATTTAGCACAAACATTCAGATTCAAGCAAGGGAACTAAGAACCGACCGATGTAAATAAATAAATATATTACATTTATCAAATACGTTAACAAAACGTTGACTTGCTAACGGTGTAAAAATTACAGTTGATTTGATTAAAAAGTAATTAATTTTATAAAATTGTAAATTTTATAATATTTTAGACTCCGCCGTAGGTACCATTAATTTTTTATAATATCTACTCAGGTTTATGAAATTTAACGTAAAATAAAAATCATATTTCACTGACAAATACGTATTTGTAAAGTCCTGTCAAAACGTAATTGTAAAGTCCTGTCATCAACAAAGTTCGCTAGAGTATATTTATTCTGTGCATCAAAGTGTCAAATGGTGTCAAGTCACAAGTGTCAATGTTGTAAGTTCTTAGTTCTTATCACAGAACAAATGTACTCTACGGTTCTTATTCTTACTGCCAAAGAGTATAACTTACTGCTTTACAGGACCGTCTTCTATGATATTCAGTTTCGTAGTTTCGTATAATAATATTTTAGCTTACATTATTGGTTAAAGTTTAATTTTAAGTGAACCATTATGGCGGAGTTACTCCTGGATCCGAAAATAAGATTATGGGTTTTCCTTCCGATTGTAATAATTACATTCTTGGTTGGTATTGTAAGGCACTATGTATCCATTATTTTGTCTTCTCAAAAGAAGATTGAGCTTCTTCAGGTTCAAGACAGGTAATTTGAGATATTTAGGTGTCATTTCTGTACATTTCAGTTAGATATACCATCTAAATCATAATAATTTAAATTGGAATTTAACCTTAGTTTCTAAGTGAGTATGCCTTACAACAACTATGTTTACCCTGTCTTACAGCCAAGTAATGATCCGCGCTCGTCTTCTACGTGAAAATGGAAAGTATCTACCAAGGCAGTCGTTTGCGATGCGCCGTCATTGGTTTAACAATGAAGAAACTGGATATTTCAAAGTTCAGAAAAGGGCTGCCGCTTCACAGGTATTTCTTGTATTATATATATTATCGTTAGACATATCAAGTAGTACAATGTATCTGCCAACTAATGTACTTTATTATGAGCACATTATCAGCCCAGATTATAAAATTTTCTTTGCAATGTATTATTTTTTGTCTGCACTGTTATATCTTCTTATTTTGGGCTAAATAAAAATTTTCATTATCCATTTATGAACAAACTCAATCATTCTATAAGAATGAGACTTGTAACACATTCATTTTTATAAATTTACCCATTTAATACTTTTTTTTATACTTCTAGAACCCCATGACAGACCCTGGCATGATGACAGACATGTTGAAGGGCAATGTGACCAATGTGCTGCCCATGATTGTCATTGGAGGCTGGATCAACTGGATGTTCAGTGGATTCCTTACCAGTAAGTTATTTTTATTAAAATATTTCCATATTCATATAGAAAAATAAAAATATACAAAAGTAATAAATAACATTGTGGTAAAATGAGGTGAATAATGAATTGTGGTTTTTTACATTATACAGATGAAAGGTATTGATTATAAGGACTCACAACTATTATAAGAAAGCTGGTTTTTATGTAAAACTAGCTGTTTCCCGCGGCTCCGCCCGCGTGGATGTCAGTTATCGAGGCAAAAAGTAGCCTATGTACCAAATTTCATTTAAATTGGTTCATAAGTGTTGGTGTGAAAGCGCGACAAACAGACACAGTTACTTTCGCATTTATAATATTAGTAAGGATTATATGCATGCCATGCAATAAAAGGTAGAAATCCTTTTCCAAAGTGGTGTATATTTATTTAAACCCTTCAATAATTTTTCTTCAACCCCATTTTACGTGAAGTGTACAAGGTTACTGTTTTGAGGCAAATGCAAAACCCAAAAAAAATCTTCTAGGCATGTTAATTTTTGAGATTGATACTAATACATGTCATAAGAGGCACAACACAGTACTACTTGGACAGTGTGCTAAAATCATCAAAAATCACTGATTCAAAGATGATTAAATAATAAATAAATTACATAAAACTCAAACAATTTCTTAATGTTTTGTCTTGAGTTCATACAAATACTTAATATTTCTATCCCTCAGCCAAGGTGCCGTTCCCGCTGACCCTGCGTTTTAAGCCGATGTTACAGCGCGGCGTAGAGCTTGCCTACCTGGACGCGTCGTGGGTCTCGTCCGCCTCCTGGTACTTCCTCAACGTGTTTGGTCTTCGCACCATCTATGCTCTCGTCTTGGGAGAGAATAATGGTAAGATTATACAAAACAAGATATTATAAAGAGTATGTGAAGTCTTATCAATTAAAAAAACAGTTGTTTTTTTCGATTGTTATTTGTGTAAAATGTGTGTATTTATTTGATTATTTTGATTGTGGTGTAAATCTTTGAGAACAATAAAGTTATTGCAATAAGTAGGATATATAATATATATATAATTTACATTACAATAATATAATACACAAATGAATTTAGAATCTACTACACACACATATTATGTACTGAAGTAACTAAACCTAACTCTCTTTTAGTATTTTCTTGAAAACTCAATTTCCAATAATTCTAACAGGCATTCTGTTTACATCATAAATATTCTCCCCAGCTGCTGACCAATCCAAGATAATGCAAGAGCAAATGTCTGGAGCAGCTATGGCTATGCCCCCGGACCCGAAAGCTGCGTTCAAGGCTGAGTGGGAGGCGCTAGAGATCACTGAACATCGCTGGGTCGTCGCTACAGCCGAGGCTGAAATACTGGGCGCTTCAGAAGGTCATCATCTTTGAATGCGTGCATTTATTGTATCTAGTATAATTTGTATCAGTGAAGCGCTTATTATACTACACAATTTTTAGGAAATCTGAAGATATAATTGCAGTTAGAACAGTTAGGATCCGATTTAAGCGACTGGAAGCTCCCTACCATTCTGCTTCCTAAATTGTTCAGGATTAAGGAGAGTGTAATCGTATCAGTCCGATTTAGAGCAAAACACCTGTTTACCAAGAAGGGATTAAGGAGATACCAAATTTAATAATCATCATAAATACAAATAATTAAAATTGAAGTCTCTGTTAGTAATGTAAAAAAATGTAATATCGAAACTTGCATGCCTATGTAAATCTACTTCACGTCTGCAAGTCGTCTGTCCGTAATCGGTATCTTCCGACTGCCTAATTAGTGTTTCTGTTTAGACTTTCTACAAATTGGATAGTGTAATAAGCGCTTTAGATGGTAACGGTGTTAGTGTAAACATGCTATTTAAGGAAATAATATATGACTGTCTATTTATTTGACCAGCTCAAAGTTTTGTTTTAATAGAAACCTATACAAATAATGAGCGAGCTTATTTACGTTTACATGTGTTTAAAGAAGTTTACCACCAGCAAGGCGATGTTTGGCTGGGATGGGCGAGAATTATTTTTAATTCTTTTTATCCACGTCTTGCATCTTGGCTGCAAAAGGTCTAGATGCCCGAGGGTGTAATATTTAACTTTATTGCTAAGAATAGACTATTTATTTACTTTGTAAAACGGATATATACAAATCTCGCACCGGCCACCGAGGATCTGTACGGTCTATCTCTGTTAAGTGTTGATTCACGATGGCACGCGCCGGCAAACTCTCCAGTGCTAAAAACGAAAAGGTAGTTTAATACCGGCGAGGCTTGTATGGGAGTGCGTAAACTTTCTATCTCAACCAGAACCACGCCTCGTCTCGCCCGTGTAAAACCACCTTCATACAAGCAAGGATAATAATGACACAGGATATGTCATTTAACAAAACACAATTGCATTTAAAAAAAGTAGTTTTATTTCAATGCAAAAATTATAATGAATATATACAATATGAACTTTACCTGTACAAACACATTATATAACAACTAAATTGTTATTGCTCACTATTACTGGCTTATTTCAGGCACTATATTGAATACATAGGAAAATATGAATCAATTCTAACCTTACGCTGATATAAGATAAAACGCTTGATATACCTATACTGTATAACGAGGGAATAATAACGAATCTAATAACAATTTTACATTAGAGCGACTGGTTGGTTACCTTTACAATATTTGATTAGATATATCTATGGTAAAAAGTCACATGGCATGCTCATGTACCGTGATGGCTCATAAAATTTAACTAGAATTAGACTAAATTATAACATAATATCCATACTTTTCTGACAACATTAACACACAGCTTGTCTACTAAAGCTACTTACACACGAGCGGCATGTTGACAACGGCAGAGGTAACTGCAGGCCGTCGACGCCTGTCAACAGCTGCAGTTACAAGCACTTGCAGCTCGTGTGTGAGAGCTCTAATGTTGTTCGTTCTGTTTATGGCCAGCTTATTTCGGATAATTATGTTTAGAGCTAATTGTTCTTAGTGAGCCCTCAAAAGCCATCAAAATGTAAAGTAAATCTAGCGACTAATTGTTAACACAGTGAACGCTAAAAAGTTAGGATTCATTTGTAAACAGGAAATTTTAATCCTTACTCAGTCAATTACCAGTTTTCAGTCGCCTAACTGTTAACCATATCCGATATATAATTATAGGGAATATGCACAAATCTAATGCTGTTTCAGTTCTAATTGATAACATAATAAATATATTTTTTAATTTAAACAATAGATCGCAAAATATACGTGGGATTTATGATTATCAAAACGCAACGTTATTTTGACGTCAGTCTTCAAACGATGTAGTGAAAGGCTGACAAGATGGCGCCTGTTTCAAGTGCTATAATATTTAAAGCATTTAATACAGGCGCCATTAGTTCCTACTTATGCATTATAGTATAATTCTTACGTTAGAACAAACGGTTATTTTGACACCATATCACGTATTTTTTTATATGATGTTACATTTTCTAGTGATAAAACGATGTAACTCAAAAATTAACACATGCAAAAAAAAACGTTCATATGCCCTTGCTTACTAACTTTTCCCTCAATTTAAATTTTAATATCTGCTGAAGGTCTATAAATAATGCTCAATTATCCAATGACAAATTGTAACAATTTACTTAATAAAATAAATATGGCTTAAACATAACAGTATCGGTTATTTGCTTGAGAAACGTGAACTAGCTACAATATAATATAGTTATATGTAATGTTTATGGGGTAATATCAGAAATAACATTGAATTAACATTTCAGTCACTACTATAGCTCTGGCGTCTCTGGCGTAAGCCTATAGATACCAAAACAGGTTTCATTCGATATAATATGTAACACAACTGAATCACTAGGTATTCCATACTCCTACATACGAATTAGATTGTCCTCAATACATTTGAACAGTACCGAGAGCTGTGCGTCGCTGATTTATATAAAACTTTAAAATCACATGTTCAATTCCAAAACAATTACTAGCGCTTTTGCTAACATTCAAATCGTTTCATACATAATCAGCCCGGTATCCTTCATTATCAACTCCTGTAAGCAAACTCTACTTGTAATCTGATATTTGGTGGAATCTTACATAAATCTTCCACCTTTAAACCTTATAAACCAATTAAAGGGTCCTTGAGCCCAACAGCCAACATCAAGCCAAAAGTATAAATATTAGTGCAACATGCACTGCTCAGTACAGTCCCGAGGGGTTACGAATAGTTCTGACGTATCGTATCGAATAGGAATATAATTAAAAAATATTTTTCATGCAACAGTAAGAAAAAGGTCCTTGCAAAAGGCAGGCACATTGTTTTATATCTTATTTATCTAACAATTCCAAAGCTACTGGTAGTACAAAAGTACCAAAAAATAAACAAATATAATATAAGGCTGTTTTATAAAATCTTAATGCCATCCATTTAGTTACAAAAGTAAAAGAGACAGTACTGTGTGTCTTTATAACATTATGCCTACCTGTCCATGCTAGTTATTATGTTTTGAAACATCATAATGAGAGGGCAGAACCACCACTAAGAGCCAGATTACAAAGTAAACATTTGTCACAAGACAGCTACAAGTTGGTATCTTATTTTCTTTTTCTTATAGCATTTGATGTCCTAACTTTGACATTGGCAGAATCATCGATTGTTGCCATAATCAGCAAAATTAAATTGAATGTCACGAGACATCCTCAGTGATGAAGAAAAAAGAAAGAACAGAGCTCCTTAGAAAAGCGTATGTGGGAAGACAAATTCAATACACATCGAGCTTTTTGTAAACTTTAATGATATATTACTAGCTCTTGCCCGCGTGGATGCCGGTTGTCGCGGCAAAAAGTAGCCCAAGTCCTTTCTTAAGATCCAAACCTAACCCATACCAAGTTTAATTAAAATCGGTTCAGCGGTTTAGCCGTGAAAGCGTAACACACAGACAGACAGAGTTACTTTCGCTTTATAGGATTATTATTATTGATACGATACGTCAGAATCGTGTTGTCCCTTGAGTTCGTCGGCGCGGCTACTTCTTGATGAGCTGCACGACGTCCTCGTCCTGCACGGTGTGTCCGATGCCGACGCGCTGCGGCGAGTACTTGGTGCTGGTGCCCCACACCAGCGCGTACTTCAGCTGCGCCACCAGCGAGCGGTGGATCGCGTGGCACACGTGCTCGATCGACACGCCCTGGTAACAGGTGATAACTAAATATGATACAGTCTTTCAAAGGGCCATTTCTACAAACTTAGTGCGAACAAAAATATTGTATGTGCAATGACAATCTATCATTCAATTTTTTCTGTATGATGTTTGAAAATGTTTCACATTATACTAATATTACAATGTTGAGATATGATGGAGTTAAAGGACTAGTCTTATGAATAGATGCATGTTTGTTTTGTTACTTTACTTTGTTTTCGTACTGTTCTTGCCTAAACTTTAAAACTCGCTCTTCAAAATTGACAATTTTGTATTTAGTGCAATTGTGAACTAAGGCATTGATATAATACATCAATAGTATATACCCTTCTGAGAATAAGGCCGTCGTCGAAGTCTGGCGGCTGTCCGGGCTTCTTAGTGTACACCCTGATGAGGGAGAGGTACTCCCACAGCGTCTCCAGTAGGTAGTCCAGGTTCAGCTTCATGTTACAACTGGAACACAACAAATGTTCCAAAACATGCTTTAAATTACTTATTATTATGTACTGTTGCTATAAGCATAAACGGGTTGTGATTGGAGAAGAAGCCATGGATCGTCAATTGAGAGGCATAGTAACAGTTATATAGTTTCTTTAATTGTACAATGAGCAATTGTGTCACATGAAAAAATATAGTTACTAAATGATTTATTTTGGAGGTTGGGTAATGAAAGCCTTATCAATAATTCTCTGTCTTGGAAAAGAGTATATAATCTCTCTAGCATCAGAGTTCCTTAGGACGACCAAAGTCATTAAATGTGAATAATTTACCTGACAACTACAGAGTGCGGCTGCCGGGCTATCCTGTCGACCTCCTGTATGGAGATCTGGTCGATCTTGTTGTACACGTACAGGCACGGCAGGTACACGCGATTCGCTAGGATCACGTCGATAAGGTCGTCAGCAGTCGCGTCCTCACGGAATAGCACCTAAAAAGTGAATGTATTAAGGTAGTACAATAAACTGAGTGATTTAATTAGCTTGCAGTTCTAAACTCTGCCCTAAGCTGGAATATTTTCTGAAGTCCAGAATAATTTATCTGTGGAACAGTGAAGCAGTTGCTCTACACCCGATAATCAAGCAGTAAAATTATTTGGCCCGGGGTAGGTTACCAGATAATCATGTTGATATTATTATTGTACTATATTATTAATAAATTCAAAAGTAAAATATAAATAGTATTTATAAACGATATTGTTGTATTAATATACTGTACCTCAGCATTAAATATCTTGTATTCATGCAATATCATTTGCACTAGCTTCTCGTCAACTTTCGTTAGCTGACACGTCGAGTTGAAAGAGAGACCACCGCCCTTTTTAACCTAGAATTAAACAAATCTATATTACTTAAATTGAATAGATATTAATTCATGATATAAACAAAGTTGTTTGTTCATGATGACCCTCAATGTAACAACAAATATGCTAGGCAAGAGGACCAAGCTATCCAGAATGCCAGACTGTAACGGAGTTACTCCCTAATAAAAAATATATAATAAGAGCTCATGACGCGGCGGTGTCACGACATGAACTGGTGCTGCCAGACAAGCAAGCCGCCTGGCCAAGGTCATAGGCCGAAATTCCCTGCGATGTTACTGCTGTTTTGTCGTAAGGTGTTGTTGGTTTCCGATTTTTTATTTGTGACTAAAATCGTTACAGTTATACAGTAGTTAATATGTCTTAAGAAAGTTAGTATAATAGTCTCTCAAGGGCTGAGCCTAAATTCTACTTTCAAATTATATTCTTGTTGACTTTATGCACATCTCTGACTACTTATAATACTTTTATTAATACCATGTAATATTATGTGATATATTAGAATAAATGTCATCTTTTATAAAACTTACCTTAAAATAAATATTGGGTTTGGGTTTGTTGAGCCTGATGCCCACACTCTCCAACTCCTTCTCAAGCAGCTGTCTGTGCACATAAGGCTTGGTGGCATCCAGCATCATCAGTACCAAGTCTGCTGTTCTAGCTACTGCTATGACCTGGAAGTAGATTATTAATATTATTAAATCTAGCCTCTACCTTTCTCAACTAGCATATGAATAGAAAGTATACATTCTAATCGAGAATTAATGTCCAAAATTGAAACTTTCTTGTAATTCAGTCTTGGACAACTACTCCAGCAGGAGTGGAACGAAATCCCAGAAATCTTAGCATCAACAGGCCTTTCGTTCGCTGGTATTGGTCTGGCCTCAGTTGGGTGCTATAACTATGTGAAAATGGATGGTGATAACAAAAGGTGTAGGAGCACCTACATTGTGATGAGATAAGACAATCAAATTTTAACATAGGCAGGACTCAAACCCACAGCTACTGGTTAGGTCGCACAAGTAATTCCTATATAAAAATGAATCCAGATTTCCTTTGGTCATGCCATAACTTCCAAAGGGTCAAAACTGATAAATCTTTTTTCATTATGTTCCTTATTGTAAGGAAAAGGTTTTAATAGAAGAAAGTAGTAGTAAAACTAGTAATATTTTCTTTTTTAACAGGTACATACTACATGACTGAACTGTAGTTCTAAGGTTTAGAACTATAACTATATAAAAAGAAGCCAGCAATGCAAATTAATATTATCTACAAAATAATAATGTACTGTATAAACTGAACTGACATTATAAATAATAGTGCCAATTTATACAATTTTGGATGATGTCTGTATATAGCATTGTTTCTTTTAATCTATTCTCATTGAAAGTATATTATTTACTAAATCTTTGTCATTACCTGTCGCCCTCTACCTTTGCCCTGGGCAGCACCTTCAATGATACCAGGCAGATCTAGCAGTTGTATGTTGGCACCGCGGTACTCTATTACTCCAGGGATACATGTCAGTGTTGTGAACTCATAGCTGGCCGCCTCCGAGTGTGTGTGAGTCAGTGTTGATAAAAGGGTTGACTGGAAAGCAAAAAAAATATAAATAATACATTATTTAGTCTGATTCATTCTTATTAAATAATTTGATTCATCAAAGATATGTAAATTATTTAGTAGATAATATGATGTTGACATCAATAACAAAATAAAATGACAATGATGGAATATAATTATAATAATACCATAAACAGTTGTGTTTTAGCTTACATCTATTTCAACAAAAAACTAATGAATAAGATTAAAATATTTTATAGACCCATAAGTTATTTCTTACCTTACCCACTGATGGGAAACCAATTAGAGCAACTCTAGCATCACCTGACTTTAGCACATCAAAACCTTCTCCTTTATCACCTCCTTTCTTGGAGGGCTCCAGCAACTGAGACCGGTATTTAGCTAGCTTCGCTTTCAATAACCCCAAATGGTATTCAGTAGCTGTTGAACACAACACAAAAGTTATTATTTGAAAATTTAATACTGACTTATATTTTTGTACTATATTGATGAATGATGTGTGTGTCAAATTGAATGATTCTCAATGCAACTAGTAATAGATATAACTAGTAATGAAATGATGCACACCTGATTAATGAATAATTATTGATAATTCATATTTCAGATGGTCATAGCAAAAAATTATCATTGACCTTTCTGATACATACGATCTGACAAAACAACAATTTATTTATTATCATTCGGCAAATCGCATCTGCATTGCGTTCACCGTGTTAAATGAAAGCCGGTGATAAGATAAAAGCAGATTTACCTTTATTCTTCTGTGTTCTTGCTATTTCTTTCTCAATTTCAGATATTTTCTCTAAAATACCCATGTTCTTACGATTACTGACGACAACAAAAAGTCTACCACGTAACCAATGAACAACTAATATTTAGCTAAGTAAAAATAGATAATATCTATAAGGTAATTAACATTTCGCACTATAATGGCAGTTTATATTTAATAACTCTATTTAGTAAACTTTTTAATAATAAACGAAAGGCCACAATGAATGTAAGAGGTTAGGTTAGTCGCGTTCCAGCGACATTGAGGTGTTTTAAAATCTGAAATATCAAAATCTGTCAGAAGTAGGGTGACGTTCCAGATGCGCGAAAAATAAATTCAATAAAAAGATAAAAACATGTGTGTAGATTATTATAAAAATATTTTCGTCATTCCGTGCACTTTTGAACATTATTAATTATTGAACTACATACTTGCAAAACATCCATGCATCCATTTATCATCAACTGTATTTTATTAGCGAGAGAATACAAAAAATCATCATTAGGCACAAAACTAATCTGAAATTATGAAAAATCCTAAGTGGTATCTCACAAAATGTAAACCTTGCTGCTCAATATCCATCACCGTATCCAATAAAAAATAAATATTCTTTTAACATGTATATCAACAGGTGGGTTGTGTAGTATTATTTAACAATCTAATACATAATTATAATGTTCCATCTACCCGGGAATCGAATCTTTGATCAGCATTCGTGTATCTGTTTTACTTTTGAATTTTATACTTACCTACTTAATAGGCATGTTTCCTAATTTTTTTTAATGTCCGCCTGGTAGATTAATGAATTTTATTGTGACGTCACTCCTAGCTACAATTTTAAATTTTACCAAGGCGTGGCGTCATAAGCCCCACTCCGAAACTTTAAAGCGCTGTATCTTTGTAAGTTTTTATTGTTTTGATAAAAGAAAATACGTGTCTAATATTTTTTTATTATCTAACTGACGGACTAATTAGATTTTAACTTTTCATACCCAGGAAACATCCCTATTGTTTTTATAGTTCAAAAACTAAAATTTGTGCATCATCGAGAAAATTTAGGACTTTACGGATTATTATATGCACCTTCAGAGTTCAGGACTTTAGGCGTTTAAAGTGAAGGTACCCACATATATATACATATAAGTAGGTATTAATTTATTATTATCAGTTTGCATAACCATCTTGATTATTAAAGAGTTATGTAAATAGGCTATTCGTTAATTTAGAATCGTCGGAGACCGTCAAGTTCGTACATGGCAATTAAAGTTTGAAAAGTTTACGAAAATGATACGATTGCACGTAGTTATTTATTTACTAATAATGTAAGTACAGGTAAATAAAATTAAAACTTTACAGAAAACCGTTTTATTCAAAGTAGGTGAGTTTAGGGTGACTATAATTTTTGAAATCCGAGGATGTAAGTCGTCCAATGTTCCTGTATGATTATTTATTCTTATTTTAAGACACCTGCAATGCTCTACTTATTTCCCAAGCAGTTTGTATCTCTCTGAAAATACACAATATTTTAGTTTGTTTTTTAGTTTTCACCTAATCGCTACATTCTAAGTTTTATCCTCATCATGAAAAATATCTTAATTTCAGTATTTTCATAAAAAGTGCCGTATGTACTTTTAGTTCCACTGAGTCTATAGAAGATTTATGTATTGATTATGAAGATGATAGAAATTCTATGATAGCAGTGGCTGAAAAAGGCACGTGTTGTTATTTAATTTTCATATTTTACAGTTATTTAATGTTGATAGTAAACGTGGAGTATGTGGACAACAAAAATTGAAATAGATAATCTCTAAAGTGGTAAGTATGTGTACTTTATTTACAATCTTTAAACGTAATCGAATTTTTACAGAAAATTTCGAAGTATATGATGAATTCTATGACGAGCTAGACAACAGAATAAGAGTGGAACAATCGATGAATATGATATTTTTTGGACCTCCAAGTTCTTTCTTAAGACTCGATCCAGAGTCTATTTTACACATTTTATCATACACTAAAAAGGAACTGATTCCAATATCCCGAACGTTATTAGCATGGGACGTAATAACAGGTACATTTTTATAGTTCTATCATTTACTTATGTCACTGTATATCTGGATACTACGCACTAATTATGATAAACACAAAATATCTATTTTTTGTTTATAAATAACAATATCTATGTAGGTACTTTATTTTTGTAAACATTTTTTATGTTAAAAGAAATAGAACCTTAGATGGATTAGTTTATTTCCAAAGTGAAGTAGCAAATTTCTCTCATACCATTTAAAAACTGTTACAGATGGGAAAACAGCTGCTTTCTTACAAGGTCGAGAATTTTTAGCTTTTGGACGGTTGCTAAATGAAATCCCTGAAGAAGACCTATTTTACGTTAATTTTGGCGACCCATCTGTTCTCAAATATTTTTCATCTAATCATATTAAACTACAACCTCGAAAGGTTCAATATTTTATTATTTGATTGATTTATCTATTATATTGTTTTTATCTCCTCCAAAATTAACTAATGAATCGATCTTTATATACCACACAGTTATTCAATGCTAAGCATAGGTATACATAATTATAAAAAAGGCAATAGAGATATAATTAAAGGTCATCTGGACTTACTAGATCTTCTATTTTGTTTGGCTATAAGTTAAATGATAAATTAATTACTAATAATAATACTTAATTTAAAGCCAGAGGTTATCTATTTACAGGGTACAAAATTATGTAAAAAATCCCATAAAGTCGTCGTACCTTTAAACGATAACATTTCCCTTTGTAAACCAAGACAGACAAAATATACTCTCTAGTTAACAACTATCGTTTAACTTGTAAGTTTTTTTATATTACTACTTCAACATACATTAATTTCGTGTCTTTATTTTTTAGTTTGGTATTTTAGCTGCTGCATACAGACGATATTTTGGTGATCATTGGTTTAATAACAGTACTTTTATCAACGAACTGGGCTACTTATTATGTGGATTTCCTGCAACTGACTTAGCAAAAATAACTCCTGGAACCTTCAAAGAACTTAGTCTGGAAACTTTGAGCAAAGCCGGAAAATGTAACACCAAACAAACAAGAGTAATTAAGATCTAACTAATTTGGAATTGATCTCTATAATAATTTCTTACCTATTGAGCCTTATCGATAAGTTGTAAAAGTGTTGTAGGAAGTAGTGATAAGAGGGGACACTACTCCTGAGGAATTTTGAAAATAGGTATTTAAAGAAATTATTGCCGTCGCGCTACCTCCGCCGACCTCCGCCTGTTAAGTGTGTTAGGGACAACTGTCAACAATACAGCTCAGGCTGTTTATTTATACATACAAAATCCATAAATAATTAAATCGCAATTTTAAGGAAAAGTATATTAATGCGTCTTTAGATTTCTTTTATGTTAAAATGTTATAAAATTTGTCTGATAGGCGTTTGAACGTGGCGGTGAAAAAATGTTTATTGCTGTAGAAGAGAATATATTTTCCATATAATCATTTTCCACGAAGAAATCAGCAGAATGAGTTTTTATGTAGAATGATCCGGTAGTGTGCCCTCTTAAGAATGAAGAAGTGTTAAAAATACAATCGTCGATGTAATCGTTATTTGCTACCATAAGTTTAAAGATTTTTTTGTATTACAGACGCTATATTCTGTAGCCGTCCATCCTGATGCCTACGGTGAGCCATATAAATGGTCATCTCATGAAATTGGTAGGCTAAGTGCATTATTCACATGTAAGCTTGCTTTTAAGTTTTGTTACTACACCATATTTCTCCGCATTATTACATTTATTCTTACTAATTCTAGGCATTCCAGAAGCAGATATAAGTTCTATACAGTTAGAAGCTGTCACAGAAATCAGACCAGAAGTTATGAGTGCAATGAATCAGGATAAACTGGAATATTTTACCAAGCAGCAGATTTTACGGATGAATCCAAAAACTAGACGAATATATATATTAAGAATGCAGTTAAAAAGTAGCTATGATATGAGTGAAATTGCAAGGCAACAATACGCAGTAACAAATAAACCGTGTGTCCCACAAATTATTTTCAATGTTGTCGCCCTTACTGTTTACTTATTATAATAATATTTTTATTTAAAATTAAGTTGTTTTTATTCATACCATATTAGTTATAACACATGATTACATTTAAGAAAATATTTAGGGCATGTAATAGTTGACGTACATATTTAAAAGAAATAGACAGAAAACAATCGCATGGGGTTTTGTTTGTTTACAAAAATGTCAACTTGTAAACGGGAACCTGAGTTAGAACTAATATTATTATTTTAATAAATTGCAATTATGTTAAAACGCGTGATGGAAAGTAAAATATAATTTGATACATTATAAAAACTTTAAGATTACATTTATTAAGTTTATTAGACACGACACTGAACTTTGAATATGTCATTTTGAAAGGAAATACTGTTCTATTCCTTCTCTTTTTGAATTAAATGAAACTGATTTCCTAATCATATACAGTTTTTATTATTCATTTTGATGTCTTAGTTCTTGTAGTCGTGTAACTTATTAAACAATTCAGTGGAAAATATTTTATGATAATCATTGTTGATTGGAGTTGTTTCCTTCAATTAAGTGTAATATTTTGACTAATATTCGTATTGAAGGTCATTGGGTAGAGCTTCCATTTTGTTGATAAAAGCGCCATTTTCTTTTTCTGAGAAAAATATCGACTCCGTTCGTTTCTTTTTTTGGGAAATCACGGAGAGCGCGTACGCGTCGTAAAATATTTTCGTAAATACTATTATAAGAAAAATATTTATATTGGCTGAAATGCCTCCTGTTAAGCATTATTCGTCTAGTGAAGTGAATCAGTATGAATTATCATCAAGACTATTATCCCTTACTGAAAACAATACTTCTTATACTCTTACACAAATAAACGGCCAAAGGATCTACAGAAAAGCTCCCCATGCATGGAGTGGACCAGAACCATCAAGGAATTGTGAGGTAACTAATATTAAAATTATTTGTAGTTAGATACTTATTGTGATATTGTATAAAAATTTATTAGTCTGTGTTTACCCAGGTTTGAATGAAATCCAGATTTATTTTTGAAATTTCAATAGGGCCTGCGTTGTTCAGTTATTTTGCCGCGCTTATGTGCCAGGGGGTTTTTGTTAATGGTACCTACTATGAAATAGATGCTTTTCTCATGGTTTGTTTTTATAGGCATAGGTAGAAACCCTTAGCAATACTTTATACCTTCATAATTTTTTACCAATTCTCATGCTGTTAGGTACGTTTTGCGCGGTAAGTTGTTTGTGGCATTCTATCGGTTTTATCGACATTTTTGTCAGTAAGTATGTTATGCAGTATAGCCAGTCGCACTGATGTTTATTCGGAGGTCCGTAATCTATAAATCTTAAAATGTAAGGTACCTACGATCAATATACTTTTTTCCACAAATTTGTTTTATTCACAGGTAGGGCTCGTAAACCGCTTACTTGGCTTTATAGTAATAATAATAATACCTGTTTAACATAAATCCTACCTATCTCCTGGTAGTTGCGTGCTTATTATGTTAGCTTCGAAGAGGGTGCGAAAGACCATAACCGAACTCATTTCTCCAACCGCCATAGACGGTAGTCGAAGTGGTAAACCAGGGACAAGTCTGTCTGACGACCTAACTCAGAGTACTCAGACCAGAGCGTTACCGCGTGACCCCTGGTTAGCGGAAAGAAGCACTCGGGGAAGTTTTAACCAAAGCAGGAGGCCGGCACGCCTTTCTGTCTACTCCAAGTAGAAGGCAGACAAGACGAAAATACTACATACCCCATTACCCCTTGTTTATCCTAAACCTAAACCCTAGCTTTAAGGGATTGCAAATTCTGACTGTTGAGATGAAAGTTCATTAAGCCCTTTCCTCCTCATCTCTTTTATCACATCTATCAGTTATATGACTGGGTATGGGAATAAAGAATGCACCTATGCTGGCGCTAGCACCAGTAGAATCCAGTGTGCAGCTGGCGAGTCTCTGTGTGGACATTGCCCGCCATTTGTAAATCGGTCACCGAGGCTAGAACGACATATAATCAAAGTCTAGACTAGAATTATGTACCTACCTACTTACCTATTGCTCTCTAAACTGTTGTAGCTTTGTTTGATGATGTACTTATCTTAAAACCTTTCTTTAATAGCTGTTGCTATTGTAGTAGGGTACGTCATGAAGAGTTTTTTCTATTGGGAAGGGCTTTCATATGATTAGATGGACCCCAGTGGCCCAGTCAAATCGCTTTAAGTCGCGTTAGTTCATTAAAATGCGGCGGAAAAGGCTTTTTCTGCGTAACTTACGACTGCATGAATAACAAATCTGATTCCGCGTTAGCGTGGCTATATAAGAAATTAATAACCAACCTATTATACCAATTAGAAATCACACAGTTCTATTTCAAAGTGTTCAGACGGCTCAAGCTTTACCGCAACTGAGTAACGGACTAGCCCCCGAATACTGAAACTCCTTGCGGCTGGCTGTCTATCTGACCTTCACAACCCATTTCACTGAGTAACATAGTACCTATACGATAGTGAGACTTGAAAGTTGCGATTTAGTATTCGAGGGTATCTGTCTCTATTTTACACCTTATGGCAAGTGACAGAGACTGCTCGAGACTTAACGGCGCTTTAAAATTAAATGACGTTTCAGTATTCGGCCATTAGTCGCTTTTCTCAAAACAAATGCATTTTCATTTGTGACAATCATCTGCTTAGCATATCGTCGTCGTCAAAGAGCAAAGAAATCATGAATTCGTCGTCTGTCAGTCATTACATTTGTCAGAGTTGGCATAATATTATGACATAATCCAATCCGCCATCTTTCCAAGCAATTTACAATGACATGAAATTAAATCAAGGTTTTTAAGGAGAATCCTACATAAACAAATCTAGACTATTCTGGACGTCTGCGTCGTTCGTCGGGCGTCAAATCTAGCCTCCTCTACACGTCGACAGATTCGTAAACAGGTGTCATTTGCGGATGCGTCTGCCGACGTGTAGACGGTATAATTTGGTTCGTCTGTGGGTATTTAACGTCGTCAGCACAAGCGTTAAGCGTCGGCACCAATCCGTGTGTTGTCGGTTTTTGTGGCACACATCAAAGGGTTTCAACGCGAGCGCGCACGGCTCTACTGCGATGCACACTCAATTAGTAGATAAAAGTACTAATTAAATAAATAACTGCGGCAGCTACGGTCTCAAAATCCATTTTTTAAATGTTGCCTGGATACGAGTTGCTTCTGTCGATAATAACCACAGACTGAACGACCTGCAGACGTGTGGACGGCTCGGGTAGATTTATCTGCTGATGCGTCTGTCTACGTCCGCTGACGTATCTGTCTACTTGCAAAGGAGGCACAATAATAATTCACTCTAAATATCTTGTCCTACTGCTCTTTTCCCAATTTGTTCGTTGTCGCATTTTTTTTCTTTCAAATATACGGTACCTATTAGCATGGAAATGAGTGGGTAAAACCCGAATTAAAACTTATTTTCATCATGATTTGGGAATTACCCAAAAACCTTACATATAATACTAAGTAAACCTGGGTAAACCTAAGTTAATTTTAACTTCCAACCTTACTCGTAACATAAATTCATTAACCACTTTGCACAAAAGTGCATAGATACATTTTACTATTTTAATGTCTACTCAATTGCGAAATTAATCATCATTACCAGGTGTTCATTGGAAGAATCCCTCATGATTGCTTTGAAGATACGCTGGTACCGTTGTTCCGTCAAGCAGGCGAGCTGTTCGAGTTTCGACTAATGATAAACTTCTCTGGCTGGAATAGGGGGTAAGTAATATTATAGTGCCTTAAAATGTCATAAAATTATAATTTGATATGATCAGTGTAATGTTATTTCAAACATTTTTAAGGTACGCTTTCGCGATGTACACTACTGACGCCGAAGCCAGCAATGCCATTCGGATGTTCAATAACTACATGATAAGACCATCTTGGCAACTAGGTAAGTACGGTTATATATCTGAATTGGCTATGAATCAGTAATTTTTATAGATTGACTAAATTTTTTGTAAAATCGTACACAGGCGTGTGTCCGTCCATCAACAACTGCCGCATCTTTATATCGCGTATTCCGCCTACCACTCCATCTGCGGAGATTGTCCGACTGTTGTATGCTCTGACGGATGAGGTGCAGGAAGTTCGTATTCGTCGATCAATTGCTTCGTGTGCCGCTATCGTTGAGTACAAGTCCCACCGTGGCGCTGCGATGGCCAGAAAGGCTCTCGTAGCAGCTGCTGCGGCAGCTTGGGGCTGTGGCGCTAGACCCGCTGTGGATTGGTCACTGCCGCAATCTCCACAATTGCTGAAGCAATATCGAGAGGTAAGTCGAACCCAACAAAATATGAAGGCTCTGTCAAAGCTCATACCTACTTATATACCTAGTTTCTATTAAAACTATGATAATATTTTGTAAATTTACGTTGTTTTCTATTGATAAAGGTTGGACGTTGGACTCCTGAGCGCGGCGTCGAACTGACACGCGCGCCAGAAGAGCCTGCAACTACGTCTCCGCCGCCTGCTGCGCCGTCCTACACTCTCGAGCCGTGGTCTCAAGCCCGCCGTCTACGCATGATTCACGAAGCGCAGCGTAGCGCTGCTGCTGCTGCTGAGTAAGTATTTTTATATTAAACTACAAGTATCTGTCATAAGACAATTTCTATTTTTTTAATTATTGATGGCCTGAAAGATTAAATGAAACTGGAGTCGCTTGCGTACTAGGTGGTCAAGCCGAATCAATACGGGTATGGAGTCGTTGGTGTCGTCCATGGGTTCCCTGGGCCTAGGCGGCGCGCGCGCGGCGGGCGTGTGGGGCGCTCCGGGCGCAACGCTGTCGCCGCCTGCGCCGCAGCCTCGGGACTTTAACCCTTGGACCGCCAGACACCCCATGCAGGAGTTCATCACTCCCGGGAAGGACAGCCAGTGAGTTCACTTGCTGTTCTGTTTGCCGCCGGGATAGTTGAACATCGCGCATTGACTTATTCGTTAAACTTTTACTACATAATTATCTTCATCGCAAAAATATTTTTAAAAACAATTAATACATTTGGTCTCTGATTTACCTTGCATGAAATAAAACTTGTTTAACTTTCTTAGTTTGTGTATACAGTCAATGATTGCGCGAGCTGACCATAACAATTAAGTCAATGCATTTACAGTTCAACTGTTTCGGCTACCGTTTCCTTTATTTTTGTTGGTGTTGATTAATTTATTGCATGATTATGAATGCTCAATGTTTGTCTTGTTTACATCGTGCGTTTGTTCGGTGCGACGTTTGGTGGAGTGTGGGAGATAACATAGGTAACGTAACTAACAACATGTATAATCATTATGCTTACAAGATAAAGTGCGTTTTCGAAAGTTCGATAACATAAAGATCTTAATTCCAAGGTCTAGAGAACCATGGATGGATATGATTCAAATTAATTAGCGATTTTATGTATATCGACATTTTATTTTCCTATAGAAATTGATGTGAAAATAAGTTGTGAAATTAAAATACGTCTGCCTTTGAAAATGCACTTGTATCTATAGGTTGTTTACATTGCTGAATGAAATTCAACTTGCACTGTAAATATATTATGTTGAATTTACAACTGATTTCTGAACATTTTATCATTCATGCATTTCAAAAAGCTGATATGACTAATCGTGTTTACAAATTACGTTCTTTTACAATGTTTCATGAAACCCTTTTAAATCACGAAAAACTAATTTAACGTTCTCTTTTCATAAGGGAGGTATATCAAAAGCCTGATAAAATCAAATACGCAGTATGCATTCCATGAATCCAAATGCAGGCTATTGAATGATATAATGTTTGTTTAGTCAGTGTTCAGTTCGACTGTATCGTGGCCTAACATCACTTCGACGCACCTAATTAAACGAATATCTGTAATCAATTTAGATCAAATTTTAAATAAAGATTTTTACCAGTAATTAAGTATGTATGTCAAATAGTGAATACAAATATTTCGTTCCATTCACTTACTAGCTGCATTAGTAATGTTTTGCCAAATGCCGTGTGTTATAATTGCACAAGCTTACCGGTCCATCTCTTGCACTCCTAGTAAGGCATAAGAGAGGTAAATTTAGAATTTTAATTTTAGACATTATTTTAATTTAATCCTAAATGTATTTTAATTAAGAATCCAATTGAATGGCATAATTATTTATGTATTAAAATTTGAAGCTTTTATAAGGCAGCATCGATATATTTTAAGCATGAGTCTACAATATTGTTTTAATGTTATAGATAATATGAATTAAGGGCAACTGCGGGCCGTCAGGCGGCCGCGTTAGGATTATTGCACTACTGGCAATCTGCATTTTTTGATGTTTTTTCAACGAAATAAATATTCATGTTATTGTACTTTACTATTTCTGTGTATGAATAAGTCTTATTTAAAATCAGGTTTTAAGTAAATCAATTTGGAACTGTTTTCTCAGCAATGATAAACTCAGCATTATGAAATTATCTACATGCGATTAACAAAATCTGAACATTTTGTAACGAGACCATATGAATTTATCTCTCGATGTTTTATGAGATTTTTAAATAATATTGCATGCCAGTATTGAATAATAAATTTAAGTATAATGGTTTAATGTCCTTGCTGTTTTATTTCGTAGCTTGATTCTCTTTCTTATATTATGAGGGTAAAATATATGCACGGTTTGTTTTTATTTGCACAGCTTGAGCAATCTGCATTAATTACAAAGCTTGTTGTTACGCTAACATCTAACTTACTAACGAGATAAGCTGCAGGCATGAGCGTCGCAGTCGAGCCTTGCTTGACACGACCGCTGCTCGCCCACACCGAGGCGCTTCAAGTTTTCCTTCAATGTCGCACAAACGCACCGTGAAAATGGTAGTTAGCCTCAAACAAAACACGGCGGTCGCGACGCGCGGATGTCTCTGCTTGTAAACTATGAGTGTGTTATGTCACTCGGTGTAACTCGTAGCCGCGAGTAGTGGGACGTGTGTGTGTCTGGTGTACGAGCAGCTGGCAGCTGGCGAGCATGGCGATGGCGATCTGCGACAAGTGGGTCGGCTTGAAGATAGTCGAGTTTGTGAGTAGCTTTATGTATTGCAAAACACGTTTGGTGATGCAAACGTTTTTGATTTGGTAATATGGTATTTATTAGAATTGCATATTATGATTTGGTTGATTGATAGAATATATATTATTAAAGTTAGTTTCTTATTAGAATGTTATGATCCCATCCCAATATTGCGTGAGTAAATGTTGTTTATTATTGTTATTACTCTTATTACCATCAAGATCCAATGAAGAGGAAATAACTTAAAAAAGGCGCATCAAATATGAAAATTAATTTTAAAATACAAATGTTCGGAACTAAGTTAAACAAGAATGCCTTTTCAACTAATGTTTATGTTATCCTTATCGTTGCTACAACTGTTTGACAACAGGTAGATAGGCAAACATGCTTAGTCGGTCAAGAGAAAATTCCAAGCGATTGCATAAGGGACAGGTGACCGACTAATATTATCGAAAATAACAAATCACGTAAGTAGTCAACAAATTTGTGTTTATATTATTTAGGTACTCACTTACGGACCTCTATATCATCGTTAAACCTACCTCTCCTTGATAAATTTGTTAGTTAAAATGAATACTTGGGTAATGAGAATGAGAAGTATGCACATTGCACCTGCTCAAAATGTTTAAGGTAGTCGTCTGACCTTAATAGTTCTTGGTCATGAGCGTTTTTGTGTCCTGGGAAAGTTAATTATGTTAAAAATAGACCAATAGTTTGCAAACAATTCCAAAAATAGTTTCTTAGTGACCTTATAGCACATCAATGTATAGTTGCACTGCAGGACAAGTTTTGAACATAAAGGTGTTAAACTTTGTAGTGTCGTTAATTTGTGAACGACACTACTGGCAGTGCTGCTGATAGTGTCGTAAATGGGGTTAGATGATTGATTTTTGTTTTTTAGCCCTTATACCTAACCTTTGATGAGTTTGAACCTGCTTAGTGTTTTCTTAAAATGCAAAAAGTTTGTCTAATATTTTTTACTATCTAACTGACTGTTAAATAGATTAACCGACACTGCCAGCAGTAGTACCCGTAGTGTCCTTGCTAAGAAAAGGTAAAATATTAGTGAGATTTCTTGTATAAAAAAAAACTGCCAGCTCGTAGGAAAAGGATGTAAAAACAAACTGCCTACGATTATTCCTTTTTTTAATCGGCACTAGGTACCTACATACTAAACCAGCGTATTTCTAGATTAGTACGAAGCTCTAATCGTTGACTGACGTTGATACAAATATCCTGTACCGTAAGGAATAAATATTTTGATTGCATAAATATTGAAGGCATTTTACAGACATGTTTACGAATTATTATATTTGTGTAAGAATTATTAGTGAACTATTAAGATTTGAAACAAGGAATTTCCTAAGACTTTTTAACATTGTTTTCTTCCCGCGAAATTACTGTTAATGTCTGATCGGTTGTGAATCACAGCAGAGCACAGCTATAAATTGACATTGCTGCTTGTAATTACAGTCATTACCTACGTCGTCTGTGAGGCAGGTTCAATGTCTAATTATAATTAAATAATTAAACTGATAGATTATTGCTGTTGAATCACTGCTACTATGTTTATTACAGATAGAAGCGTAGCGTCGCTAATTGTTAGATTAGAATAGTATTATTGAGAACCTAAGAATGCGACCATAACACCGGCCACTAGATCGATGATCTATGATTAATTATTTATCAAGCTTATTTCAGAAATACAGCCGTGTGGTACTGGTCGTAAAACTAAGGAAGCCTAGCCATGTCAATACGCGTGTTTTACGGTAAAAACTTCACTATAGATTCGGGTTAGGCTACCTAATAAAAACTAAGCCCAATGGTTTATTTATTAAGCTAAAAATGAAAACTGCCAATTCTCATAGACAGTGTAATCCTTAGTATCCATCAAGTACCTATTTGCACTTCTGTACGCGTAGGATCGTCAAGCTCGTGTGCTTTTGTAACCAGTTTCTAATTAAAAGATAACATTTCATGGTTTATTGTAATGTGGGAAAATGATTGTTTTAAAAGAAAAACTAGGACTGATTAACGTTTGGTCTAGTGAATCTTGGTACCTATAGCTTATTTTGGTTTAACCACCGTCAACACCAAAAGATTAACAGCGAAAAGTACGATAGATTTATTTATTTAAATCGCAATACCGTACAGTCGGTACCTACTTAATTCTTGTTTGAGTATTGCCAAATTTTTAAATAAGTAGGTAGGTATCACCTACTTATTTCAAAATTTGGCATTTGTCCCATCAAAATAAATCAGTCTAATCAGCCTGCTTCAGTCCCCTACTAGGAGTCTGCAAAGGTCTCCCAAGTTAAGGGGTCATAGACGCGACTTTTGGTCGGACGGGCCTGTTGGTCTAGTGGTTAGTGACCCTGACTGCTAAACCGGAGGTCGTGGGTTCGATTCCCACCCAGGACAAATCTTTGTGTGATGAGCACGATCATTTGTTCTGTGTCTGGGTGTTATTTATCTATAAAATGTATGTATTTAGAAATATATAAAAATGTTTATCAGTTGTCTGGTTGCCATAGCACAGGCTCTGCCTTGTTTGGGATCAGATGACCGTGTGTGCGATGTCCCAAGATATTATTATTATTACTTTCTAAAAATTACCGTCCATACCTGAGTCTGGGACGGAGACGGACTTCATTCAAAAGGCAAAGGACCGGCGCTACTTGTGAGAACACTAATAGACATAAGCATACACAAAAAATATCTCGAATTTACCAAATTTTTGTTGTTACAGTGCACAAATTTAAAATCGTAGTTGCGTTTTGCAAATACAAGATCATCCAAATTATTCAATTAGTGCTCAATGTCAAATTGTTTGCTTGTTTAGGCGCCCTAAATTAGATTGTACCGGAAATTTCAATATAATTTAGTAAAACTTTTGCCTTACTATGTCCCGACATGAATTCCATCAAAACCAAAATACCTAGTTGACCATCAAAACACGAAGACTTAAATAAGTACTTGTACAAATTCTACCATTATAATATTACAGTAATTGTCTTTCCGTATTCACTACACAAATATATTTACGTGTAGTTACAATAATTAAGCGCTGCGCTCGCGCCGAACTACGCACGCGCTTCTCCAATGTCGGTCCCACGGTGGACTGTGACGTCACACGCGACAATCGCGCGACGAAGGACTGACGCTGCTGGCCGGCCTATTGTTGCTAGGACAATAGCGATATTTCCTTTTGGGATGTCCTATACGTGCGTTGTATACAAGGTCTAAGTTTTTGCAAATGCAATTGTGTATTATTTTTATGCTTGCGTTAGTTAAGTAAACACATTAAATCTAAGTAGCTATTTCTATTCAGTGCTAAACCTTACAAATAATTAGATTTAGTTTGAGAAAAGTAGTCGCGATTCGCATGGATTGGTGTTTACTCAAGCCTTTAGCTTCAGTAGGTCAAATAGCGCTTATGGATCTTGGTGGTGATAGAAGGTACAAATCAATATTAATAAAACTAGTATTCTTGTTATATTATAATAGTGTAGTCGTAGATTATCCAAGGTCGCAGTACTTTTCAGTAGAGTAATCCAAGATAACTTTTAGAAAACATCCCACATCTAATATATAAAATTCTCGTGTCACAGTTTTCGTTGCCATACTCCTCCCAAACAGCTTGACCGATTTTGATGAAATTTTTTGTGCTTATCCGGTATCTATGAGAATCGGCCAACATCTATTTTTCATCCCCCTAAATGTTAGATTATTTATATGGCAAAACAACGTTTGCCGGGTCAGCTAGTAATTATGTAATTGTTAGAGGTTGACATGTAGATACTTCGTTTTGCATGATCGCAAACTGCATGCGAAAACAAACGTGGGCTTACTCCATACAATGCAAGAAGCTAAAAAGCTCTGCGTCAGCTATTTTTACAACAAAGAGGATAATATGAGGCTGTCAGCGCAAAAGGCCTAACCCTCAATTGCCTAAACCGCTTAGGCCACTTTTGCATTATTATTAGAGAAAAATAGTGCATTGCAAAAAGAACTTTAGCAACGTCATCTGTTGACGATAGGTTAAACGTAGAGATACGCCGTTTAGCATTAAATTTCAGCATATTTTAAATAATTTGTAGTAGATGTTACATTTTGAAAACTTAAGGGTTAGGCCGCTTTTGCGCTGAGAGCCTCATATATCAATTCTGGCAGTATGATACCGCTGGACTGCATGTGATATGTTCAAGCCGTAAATAACAAAAAGTACTAGAACGGAGAAATAATTGTTGTTTTAGAACTCTAAGCCAAAACATAATACAGCATTATCCAACAGTTGATGTGCGTCGCCTGCTTAGTCGTGAAGCGCGTATCTCAGGATGACGAGGCTCGCCTGGCGCTGCTGCTGCAGAAGCTGTCGCGGGAGTGGTCACTCCTCACCTCGGTCACGTGGGACTCCGTTGGTGGAGCCTTCGCCGATGCCATATACGGAGGTACGTGGCCCCATTACTGTGCTACATTTACATCTCATAATGTTCAAGGTCAGGTCGCTGAACTACTTTTGTTGATGCATGTTGAAGGCGTAGTGGCGTAATAAATTCTGCGCAGTCATATCCACCACTTGTGTATATAGACAACAAACTGTTAACAAGATATCTTTATCAATAAACTGGTACCTGATTGCATAATGCATGCAGACAATGATTGGTTTTCAGGATGTTGTTCAAATTTCCAAGCACGGATTTTTCGAATTCCTGGTTTTTCCTTTACAAATTCTTATGGAAAACGTTCAGTTCGTACAGATATGAGTAAGACTTAGGTACACACATACCTTAAGAAAAGCATATTGGATATTTAGTTTACGATATATGAATGTCCCTAATGACATTAGGTCTGTGCATTATGACAGTTTAGTTCTAACAACGTAGGCGCCAACTGCAAACACCATGTATTTACGACGGCCCCATAAAAATAGAGCATATTAACTACAGGGTCTAGGGGCGGAGGATAATGGGAAAAGGCATTAAACTCCACTATCAACAAGGTATTCAGGTCACTTACAAGTCCCTGGCAAAGCTGGAGCTTGCAACACCTTGTCAGAAGGGGGAAATCGCATGGCACGAATTCATACGCGCGTAAAGCGATATACAAGGCACCAATACATCGCGTCCACATGCATCGCGCGAATTCATTATTCTGGAAAAGCTCTTAGCGAACCCGGCAAAAGTAAGGACGGGACGGGAGTGTTTTTAGTCGGTGCAAGTCCGACATATCTCCCCGCTTTGCCGTCGGCGTGGGTTGAAGTCATTACAGTTTTAATCCGACAAAAAGGAAAATTATAAATTAGAAGAGCTGACTATTCGGTTTGCGATCCTAAACTTTTTACTAAGTGTTTTTTTCTGTTTTTGATAATTATAACTCAAAGACAAAAAACCCGACTGCCCCCTACTTCTTATCTAGATCTGCTGTAGAGCTTTTGATAATTATTATTTATTTTAGCATTTCTCATTCCAAGGAAATGGGTTTTTGAGACGAATCTAACAATACCTTAGTTGTCGTCATCCATCCATCCATTCAAAAGATAGGAGGTAATAAAGAAATATACAGAAACATAGACTAGAAGTATTGAATTGTAACATTTATAAAACTTCCTACAAATACGCGCATTATAACTATATAAATAAGACATTATAACCCTTTCTTGGCAGTCCGCTAAAAATGTTTTAAGTATCAACACTGCATAAAAGGCATATTAGGAGACGTGAGTTATGCCTAGTTATATCTCGTAGTTTTTCTCCAGGAATAATTATAATCTGGAGATAGTAATTACAATTAATATATTCTGAACAAAACATATTAAGGAATACGCCGCATGGAAATCGAAGCTTGGAACTTATGCTGCCACCGTAAATGATCACGAATCACGAAGCTACACAAGGTGGCCTAGACCAAAGAGGCTGTATATAAATATAGTTATTTATAAAGTGCAGAAAATCCATCACAGTTACAACTTCGTGCCACCATTGTCTATGATTTCATTTATGCCGAGTTCCGAGTAGTAAAGTAGGTAAACAACATTAACATACAAGATATGTTATACTTACGTAATATCTATTTATTATTAAACTTGTTCGTCAAGTATTACATACTTCGTATTTATTACCATCTACAGATAAAGTATGAGCGGTTCATTTGTATCTAATTTTACCACCTTAACAATATTATAGATTCATGAAATATGTAAACATGGTTATGTATTATTCAATGATATAATAATTATTTAAAAATTAGGCAGATATGTTATTTTATTTATTATTGATTACGCATTAACGTCTGCGCAGACAATATTTGTAATTAAATACAAATAGTAGATAGAAAAAAAATAGACCTCAGACAGGACTCAAACCTTAGGCTACTGGTTCAACGCACTGGTGCCTGAGGTTTAAATTTTTCTTTTCTATTTGTATAAAATTATACTATTATACTATTTGTATTAAGTTTTAAGTTATAGTTATCTCTTTTACTTCGTGCATATCTTATCTTTTCTATTATTCATTAGTGCAACTTACAAAATTTTTACTTAAACCAGCGCGATCAGATTTAAACGTCGGTAACTATCAAGGTAACATATCTTGTGTATCGTTGGTATTATTGTATTGATTTTTGTACCTCAAGCCAGCTTTTTTATTTTATTTTATTTAAAATTCTTATCATATAGCAGTATATTATTATTTATATATATTTATTTATTATTATGTGTAAAGGCCTAGCCTAAATGACAGGAATTTCTTGAAATAAGTGTTACCTTCTTAATTATGTTGTTCAAAATATGTTCTAGTTTACTGTACGAAGAAATTTGAAATCCTACCTGCAAAGGTATCTACGTTTTTTACATTTATCGGTTAAAAAAGGTTCGTGTATGGCCACCTTTAAGTTCACACCTAGCTTGGGCTCGGCGGAATATTACGCAATACGCATGTGTTCGACCGAGGTCGACATAGGTAGGAGGTACGTGCGCTATGGCGTTAGTAAATCTGTCTCGGGAAGATTATGTGACTATGGCGTGTTAATTACATATTATATTTGTACTGTACTGACATAATTATTGTAACCGAGACCACTGGCTTAACCTTGCGGTTGTCAACATATTCTGACATTAATTTAATATTTATTGTAGAAAATTAAATACATGATGCTCTGTGTAATTCAATATTATTTAAAAAAAATATTTATACATATTTAAGTGGTTAAATGCTTGTATTCATATTTAATTCAATTATTATTTTTTATCTTTATCCAGTGCCCTTACTCTCCAATTTAATTTTAAATCTAATACAATGCCAATGAAAAATTGATAATAGTTTGTTGGCAGGCGATTCAGTTTTCTTTAAAAATAATTCTGTCAATGGGAGGAACTAACTAAAATTTAAAAATCGTCAATTTGAATTGGCATTGTTTTAGAATTAAAATTAAATTGGAGAGTAAAGGCACTGGTCAATGTCAAATCCTTTAAATAGAAAGAAATATCTCGATAGGCTTTAGGAAGCATGTATATAAATTTGTTTTTCTTCGCCCAATTTTAGCGTTGATATAAAATATTGCGCTGTTTCACTATCTCTTGTAGATAAATGTAGATTATTGATAAACTGAGCATTACTCATGGTCACCATATACTTACAAATTGTTAGATTCATGGGATAGCAGGTGACTAAGACAGGCACGAAACACAATGGAGGAAAACAGCTTTGAGTCATTGTTTATGATCACTAAATATCTAGCTACTATGGTAGGTCTGTAGTACTACTTATAAACATACCATGTATCTATATATCAAATCTATATAATATGTACCTAGTACCTACAGTTCGGTTATCGGGAAAATTGGAGTGTTAATGACCTTTATCTAAAATCATCAAATAAAAATAAGTTACTACTGTTTTCATTTTTAAGTACTGAAAATAAAATAAAATAAATAAATAAAAAAATTAAAAAATAAATGTGGACAACATCACATACATTGCTCTGAACCCAAAGTAAGTAGCTAAAGCACTTGTGTTATGGAATTCAGAGACAACGAAGGTACCACAAACACCCAGACCCGAGACAATGTAGAAAAGTTGTTTTCTATATTAAATAAGTTTGTTCAAACGATTTTTCATACGCCATACGAAAAGTATAGAAGGTCAATGGTTTTAAAAATAATTTTAGCATTTTTTACACCTGAAATACCGGAAATTCCTTGCTATTCTGAACAGCATTACACACAGTTTTCTCAGGAAACTGTAATTAAACGGTTGGTTTAAGATTAGAGTTCATTATAACTAGGTATGAAAAGTAAAATAAAAACAACGCGACTTAATTAAATAGACGTGATGGAGCTTTTATAAAGTGCAGCAAACACAACCTGCAAAGGCGTTAAAACGTTAGGAATTTAAATTAAATTCAGTTTTTTTTTTATCTCTAGCCGAAATTTGCCCACTTCTAGATTGGACTTTTGACTGCACGGATAGCCGAGCGGTATAAGTCGCCACGCCAAATACCACAGCGCGCGACGTGCTGCTTGTTCGATCCCCGTATAAACCAAATATTTGTGTGATCCTCGAACTTCTTCTAAGTCAGGTGTTCTAGGAGCATGTAACTAAAAAATAAATGTTCTCCACAAGTCCTTCGCTTCTCAAGTTAAGCATCAATCATTATCAACTTGTAATGTTTTTTTTTTGTTGGCAGGCTACGTGATCATAACGTTCGGCCTAATATTGGCTCGAGTGTTCCAAGAGATACCGAAGGGGCGCCGGATATTAGAGGGATACTTTCTCGGCTTCGGAATGCTGTTCTTCCTGATCCTTGGTATGTTATTTATGTAACATCTATATGGAAATTGAATGTAAAATACTCTATGGCAAGTATTATTAAAGTGGTCGTTTTGAATACTGGAAAATTGGTTATTTGCATGCATTTCTGAGGTTTTAAATATATATACCTATCGTACAAACTGTACATCTATACTTCTATACTAATATTATAAAGAAGTAAAGTTTGTGTGTTTGTTAAATTGTAAGGGGTAATCGCGGGATCTACTGAACCGATTTTAAAAATTCTTTCACCAATAGAAAGCCACATTATTGCTGAGTGTCATAGGTTATATAAAAAACCGAAAAATAAAAAGACTTTTACGTGGTAGTCCGTTTTGCAAAGTGAATCGGAGAAAAAACGGTCGAATGAAAGCGTTTCTTACGAACGCTGCCTTAACTATGAAAGATATATTTTTGAGTTCTAGAGAAAAGATGTGGAGCTTGAAAATGCCTACAAAAAAGTCAACGACAGCATATGTCTAACTTTTATATTTAAGTTACAAAAAGTAGTTTTTTTAATCTTAGTATAGATAATTTAATTTTTAATATTAATAAAATAATTTAAATCGTTAGGTCATATGTACTAAAAAAGGATTATTAACATTATGCCCAACGAAGTGGGCACGGGTCAGCTAGTAGCTTCTAATTATAAGTAGTTATTGGTCTCCGTCTTTATTTAAACTTAAATTTTACTTGGTTACAACAAAAAGTAACCTATAATAAACAAAAATCTAAATTTTTATTATATTAACGCATCCGAAGCGAATATTTGTAATCAAATACTAGTAGCAGCAAGGTGCGTCTAACTAGTAGTCGCGGGTTCGAGTCCTGCCGCAGGTTTAAATTTTATCATTTCTACTAAGTATTTGTATTTAATTAAAAATCGAAATCTATAATATTCTTTATATAACAGTATACTATACGATATAATAATTCAAACGATCTAAAGACTCATTATATTCGATAAGCTTTTAACATGCGAACCCAAATTAACTTGAACTGTTGCAAAATAACCAATTATCGATAGTAAAACGAGTTTGGAGCTTTCATTTATATACGATCATTATTGAAAGTATCGTAGACATTTCATAATTTACTACGTAACTGTTATAATAATATTTTTGTACTAGCTGTTTCCCGCGGCTCCGCCCGCGTGGATGTTGGTTATCAAATTTCAATTTAATCGGTTCAGTAGAATTGGCGTGAAAGCGCGACAGACAGACAGACAGAGTTACTTTCGCTTTCGTTATAATATTAGTAAGAATTTAATATTTTTCGTTAAATTGGTGTTTGCATAAAGATAATATATTTTGTTGCTCTGCGATAAACAGATTGTGATTAAATTATTACTAGGTAAATGTTATAACAAATGTTTGGTCATCTGCATAAAGAGTGTAACATTGTTTGTCTTTCCCAGGTGGCTTGGAGCTAGCTTCCTTGGACTCAGTGCCGAAGTCCTTGATAGTGAATGCGTCGGTCCTTGGTTCACTGTCCCTGATCGTCGCCGCCTTATTCCTTATAGACCTGATGGGCCCCAGAATATACTCAACCACACAGAACACTCAAACAGACACAGGTGTGTCCTCGCCTAAAGCTGATAAGAAAGTGTCTATAATCTCGCCGCCTAATGTCAACGGACAAGTTCCTAATAAAAATGGAGCTAATGGAGTCGCCAACGGTAAACCCAGCGCAGCCAATGGGAAAGCGAATGGCCATGTACCCCCTGAAAGACCAAAGGACCTAGACTTGGAGAAGAACGAACTAGATAAGGATACGAAGATAGAAGAAATGACACTCTTTGAGCAGTCTAAAACCAGTTACCCAAACTTTGACGACACCCTCGAAAAAGACGAATTACAAAAATCCAAATTCGGGTCCATACGAAACGGAATGGAAGGTGGAAATTACGTGCGCCTGTCCGATCCTCTGTCAATACCTGACCGGTTCCACTATGAGCAAGAACTTGCCAAATTCAATGAAAAATACCTCAGAGATTACCTAGACAACTTTGCCGGTAAATTGTCTGTAAAAGAAGACTACCTGCCTGAACCTCAAACGCCTGTTTTCGCGAAAGTGAAGACAGGACGATTGAAAGGTCTGTACGACGAAATGTCACCGAGTTATGAACAGAAGCGCTCGAAATCGCCGACAAAGGCAAAGACCGTGCCGTCACCGACTTTGCAACAACTCGAAGATTACTTACGAGGGTCGACAAGGTCGAGGAGAGCGGACACTCCAGCCTTGTTCCCAATGGAACCTATCGAGGAGAAGGACGCGACAGACGCGGAGGGCAGGGCCTCGGGCACGCCCACGGACCCCGGCTACGTGCAGTACACTGCGGGCCGCTGGCCGGACAAGCGGGACCTCAGGACACCCAGGCACAGCCCTACCAAGTAGTTACATGTAAATACAACGAATCGTGATAAAGTACACGCCGCGGATAGCGGAACGAATTCACTGTCACATCCTGTATATATTGCCACGATGAACAATGACTGACGAACTTAAACCACCTTCAGTGCGGGTGTATAGTGTAAGACATTTATTATAATAATTAATTATTTAAGTAGTTAAGAATACTAATAATTTTTTGCATTATATTCGTCATTATAACGAACAACATGTATTTTAATGAATCCTTAATTCAATTACTCACAAGCTGCGTTTTCTCACATCCAAATTGCTAAGTTGTTTGAAAACAAAAGAATTAATGACATACCAAGGTAAAGTCGTAATTCGTGGAGCCTATTGACTTGTAGGAAGTTCGTTGCTCCAACATAAGTGGAAGATTGGAGTTAATTTTAAAATAATGATGTGACACATACATAAAACACATAGTTAGCTGCATACATAAACAATACGCGGTAATAACACAAATAACCAAAGCTTCTAATTACGGTTGGTAATCGTAACACTTGAATCATAATGTCATTCCTCGAAAATAAAATAAAATTTATAATTGTCAAAAAAAAAACAGATAGGTACGTTTTTTCTGTAAATTACCAAGACCACCTACCGGCTTTAATAAAAATAAGAGCTTTAATTTTTGGTAGTAACGACTGCCGCTTCTAAGAACTTTTCTGGTGACATCGATCATACGCACAAACATGGCAATATTTCCGTTCTTTTGGCAACAAATTGCTCTGAATGTTGTTCTTACCCGTTTAAAGTGTTGCAAGTACATCGCCGACTTTATCAGACCACATTTAGGTCGAGATATACATACATTGGCAGCTGTTGGCGATTGTACACATTATTTAGTAAACATGTACGCGCTTGTGCTGTTTGTATGCTGATTCAGATATATGCATGCATATTTATGTATACGCAACAACCTTTATAAATTTTTATGTTCTCATCGCAAATAAATTAGTGCTATAAAACTGGTTAGCTTAAAGGCCTTTAACGAGTCAAATGTTATTTTTTAAGAGGTAGGTGGGAATAGAGAAACTATTTAATCATTGGTAAGTTACGTTTGATTTTTTAAACTTAGATTTTAGATAGTGCATATTCGAGCATGCACTATCAAGGAAGAAATCGAGAAGGCTAGTTAATAAAGGCCAGGGTCTTATAAAATAAAAAAAGCAGTCATCGTATAAAATAATGTACTTATGTAGAACACGGGAATTAAATAATAAATAAATAAATTTGGACAACATCACATACATCGCTGTGAACCCAAAGTAAGTAGCTAAAGCACTTGTGTTATGAAATGCAGAGTAAAAAAGGTACCACAAACACCCAGACTCGAAACAATGTAGAAAGGGGGTTTTCTACATTGACCCGGCCGAAGATCGAACCCGGTACCTCGGAGCTGGCGACACCTTGAAAACCGGTGTGCACGCTATTCGACCACGGAGGTCGTCGAGGATTACGGCGTGTACTTGTGTGGAGATGTAAGTAGCAACGTAAATTGAATTTAATGTACAAGTTTTGGATCAGAATCATTCAACAATGTCCGATTGTCATTTTTTGCGAGAACCTTGTAATCAAACATTTTTGCCGGCGTCATTCAACGAATTTGTTTCGCAACGCATCACTTGCGCTAAATGAATGGTTGTCTTTCAAGCAGCGTGTTAATAGGAGGGACCTTACGAATGCACGGTTCATTGAGTACTAGATGTAGCAATGAATTAGTAAAGTTAGCGAATGTCAAGATCAGCTGAGCGCGAGACTGTGTGGGATTCGGAAGTACGGTGAGGTAAGGTTTTTCGTTTTCATTGTTCTGTAAGTACCTACCTGCCTAGGTACCATGATTTTTTATGTAAGTTTAAAAGCGATGTTTTGCTCTAAACTAACCTGCAAAGAAGCCTATAAACTATAAAAGTTAGGATACAAAATATCTCCATTACCTACTTTACTTTATCGCGAAAGAGATGGCGGGACGAATACCTTCCTTGGGAATCGACAAGAAGCAGCGCTGGGCTGGGATCGCTGGAAAGAATTAAAGGAGGCCTTTGACCAGCAGTGGGACAATACAGGCTACATATAATATAATAATTAACTACAGATATATTTTTGTGTGTTACACAGATACATAATACAATAGTAGAGTTTGTGATGTCTAGTTACGACAAGATAATTCGGATTTGTGTTCGGATTAGAATGTTACTGGTATGCAGTGCACATAGTTTTCTTTTCCATTTATATTATCCAGACACTTAAGTCTTGGATAGGTACCTAAAATATGGTTGAGCAATATTTCTTTCTTTAACCATTGCTTGCGTAACTTTCTTATCAGTTCGCACATCCGTTCGTCCGTTACAGAGGCTATAAAAGAAAACGGGCCATTTCAGTGCACGTAGACGCCACAGGCTGTCGACTTAACTTTTCCCTAGTAAAGTTGTTCCAAAACAGGGAGGTAGGTACCCAGTTGACATATGGCGGCTTTTTCCAACGCTAGATTTGTGAAATTAAATTGACGTCTGACAGATTTTGTATGGAAGAACTGCCAAAAATTCAAAATTATTCAAATTATCTGGCGTTGGAAAAGTCCGCCCTTGGTACCTAGTGTGTAATGATTAAGATACTTAGTTTCGGAAAATTATGACAAGATGGCGTTACCAGATCAAACATTTAAATAGAACATCACTTGAGATTGTTGTGAAAGTGAGGGTAGAAATGTAAAAAGACGGCGCTGCACATAACTAACTTCAAAGAGTGAACAAAGGACAGTCGTGTAATTGTGCTCCGAAAAGATGGGCGATCTCGTAAAATTTTCGATTGCTAGATACATTTGTCAGTTGTAATGTAGTTATATCGGTAATTGGTAATTAGTACAACGTGCAAATATTTATCAGTCCTTGTTATTAGAGTGAACATTGTGTGCAAGTGCGGCGGGTCAGGGGTAAGTGTTTGCTCCTAAGTTTCACTTTTAATGATCAGGGAGGTTTCCGCAAGCATTGATTGTTACTTGCATTGTATTCCAAACTCGCGGAAACGCCCTTACGTTGCAGTAAATAGAAAGGAATCCATAGCATACCTTAGAAAATTGTTCTGGAAATTCGCAGTAACCATATTAGGCTACTGTTATATTCGAGCTTAGATCTTTACCATCACCGTAAAGGTCCAGAGCACCTAAATTACTTATCTGCCAGCTACTTACCTATTCTTTGTAAAGTTTATTTGAAATCTCAACGGTTTTTTCGTCACTTTCAGGCTACATAGGTATTAGGTAATATTGTGATTTGTGATGAAGGGTTGTGTTCCTGATTATATGCAATACATGTGATAGGTACCTAGGTATTCAACTTTACACAACAAAGGTTACAGAATTGCGTTGGACTCCTTGCCAACGAAGATTTTTACTGTCATAGGTGCATTAATAGCAATTTAAATTGTTTATAAAGTCTTAGGTTATAATACTATAAAAAATCCTATTACCTACAGTTTACAATGTCGTCGTTTTGTAAGAAAAACATTGTAGTGAAAAGTTTTACTACCTATTAACAAAACGGTTTGACAATTATAACAATTCTAAAGTTACTTAACATGTTCATTAAGTTAAACGGCTATTTAAAATGTCACGTAGAAGCTGTTAGTCTGTAGATTGTGTTAGTCTCATTAAAGAGTTCATTGTCCGATTTCATATTGGTTATTAGTGTCCATGTGACAAAATAGTGTAACTAGGAAGTGTCTAAATAAGAACGTTTTTTTTTAAATAGGTAGTTATTATACCTAGTTGCAAAATTTTTACAACCTCTAGGTAGGCACTTTGCCTCCTCCGCTAATGATCTTCCAAATTCAAATAGAGTCAATGTGTTCATGTGAAAATATATGACATGACGTCAACAAATTTTCCCGCGTTCAGAAACCAGCATTGTAGCAAACAATAATTATTATAATAATTTGTTTTTGTTTATGTCTCTAGTTGAAGTTGAATGATCCAAAATGTAAATTAAATATTATTATGAATACACTTTTTACGACAATGGTTATTTCTCACGAGTTCAACCTTGAAATAGGTCGTCAATAAAGTTTATTAAATACTTACTTCAGTGCTACATCATTATTTAGTTGCCGGTGATTATGTTTTAGAGGGCAAGTAGATTTCCAGAATCCAATGGAATTTTTGTACTAGTTCAATGAGATTTAACAAGGTGTCGTAACAAAGTTGTAACCTTGTGGGTACCTTCCTTATTTCTGCAGTTACTAATATAACAAGAATATTTGGCGATTCTCATGATTACGATGCACTTATACCTTCTTATATCCATAGTACCTATATAACATTGGCGAAGGTATAGCGAGATTGCCTTTCAACGTCCTTTGGGCGACGCTTTTCTGGGCTTAATTTGCATATCAGTTTATGTATCGACACACTAAATAAATTTTATTTACAAATAAAGTTCTTAATTTTTCGATGCTTATTGTAAGGATTTTTGCACCCCTTGCTACCTGGCGTCTGAAGCGACCGCTCCTCCTGCTCTACCAACCCCAGAGACGGTGCTGCACTTTCATTTGGAAATGTCCTTAGAGAAAAAATAACTAAACTACAGAGTGCACATATCGAGTATGAACTAAAGGCACTAGTACGAACAAGTAAATCTTAAAATGAGTGTCAAAACAGAGCATTCCGTAATATAAAACTATCCCAAACCTAATATTACCCTAACATTATCGTAACCTAACGACCCTTACTTACTTCCGGTTCCCTAAGTCGTTTTTTTTCGTGTGCATTTAACAGAAGCTTTCTTTAGAAGCAGTAGCATCGCGACATATGACGAAGGTTGCACAGGTTCCCACGCGTCGCCGTCGTCGGTAAAAAGTGTCCTTTGTATGCGACGCGACGTCAAGGCTGCTAGTTTACATGTGACCCCGAGTGGTGGATGAAGAATTATCTACTGTTTATGTACTGCTAACTGCTGAGAATTAGGAAGTTTATTGTCTAACACTTCTATTGTAGTCTCTCGTATTCTTATTGGTGTTTAGTCTTCTTCGGATTTGTTGACCTTTATTTCAAGCTTTTAAAGCTTTCGGCATTGTTAGTATATTGGTCTATCCACTCATAATTTCCACTGATTTCCTGATGTTTTAGGTGCCTATAGCTATTTTTGGAATGAAGCTATTTAGAATTCACCCATCAATATTGTCTATACCTTTATAAATTTGAAGAATTTATATAACAGTTGACCAGCTTTGAAGTTATTTGTTTTACTGTGACAGGTGCGTGTTAAACGCTAGTTTCCTAATTAGCGTAAATTTTAGGACCATAGATGTGACGCACAACCAGTGGCGCATTTTATTTAGAATTTAGTGGTAATATTTTTTTTGTGCATACCTATGTTATTTCTTTTTCACTTGCCTTTTTGTAACCTACAAAATAAGTTACAATGTGCGTTTAGGTAAAGGGACAATCGCTTAGTATTTAAAACCTTACCGTAGTGGTTTGTTGGCTAGTAGATATAATGCAAGGGTTTTCTATAGTATAATCAAAGTTGCAACATTGCTTTAAGCTAAATAGTCCCATAATAACAATTAATAACGTAGGATTGCAATAGTGAGAAGTCAGTCACCTACATTCACTGTAAATTAACCTCCCAATTGACTCCTAGCAAGCTAACCAATGATATTTAGGTTAATATAATTTACAGAACATAAATAGATTGGCACAGAGTAATAAAAGCGTTGTTTAAAAGTATTTTTAGAGGCAAGACGATATTATGCTATTCCTATTTTTTTATTTTAATTTATTTATTAAAAAAGCGCCAAGAGAAAAGCGACAGAGTAAGGTCGCAGGGTAGACCAATACAAGAGGCTATCCAACTGGGGCAAAGCAAACAGAATGTTAAACTTTATTTTAAACTTGGAAAACTATGACTTGCCTAGGTAAGGCCAGTAGTTCAAATGTAATATCTAATAAGCCGGATTGCCGGACAAGGTTAGGACAAATGCGTCTCCCTCTTTTCTACGCTATTTTTTCCAGTGATAGGATGGGCCGAATAGACCATTAGCTTAGTATAGGTACTAAGTAGCACATAATATCATGAGTGTTTCAGTAACAAGAATACACAGTGTCTTAGTCATTGTAATAAGATGCTGTAAATAAATCTTAAATAGGTACTTAATGATGATAAAATCTTTGTCTAGTAACTTGTAGATCCGGCTCTGTTTTTGGGTTGTAATTAATGGATTATATATTTTTTTCTTACAAGTCATTATGTTTAGTTTTTTTTGACCAATTCTTGTGATGTAGTCAGTGCTTATAAAAGCTGTGTTTGAAGCAAATGGGTAATTAAACATTCTTCAAAGAAACAAATTACCTACGTAAAAAGTTGTCTTAAGTTGTTGCCATGTAGCTACGTGGCTGTGATATAAAAAGCGAGTAATATCAGCGTTTACAAGTCAAACAGTAGGTATTAAATAGTTTGACCATTTAACATTATAAGTACAAAAATATTTTTTGTTTTTGTTATTTTATATGATAACGTATCGTTTTGCATTCGTCAAATTTAAGGAAATAACTATGCTAATGATTCTCGGCACGAATCAATAATAAACAAATAGGCTTTTTCTTTTTTCAAAATTTTGGATTTCGGTATGTGTGGGAAAAGCAATTTAAAACGCGGCCCGTGTGATACCGCATTGTAACTGCTTTTTTACACACACAAATAAAAACACTGCCTACCTCAAATGCAACAAGGCAATTCTGTTCTTTGAATGTGGTGTATTCTGAAATACTGGCAAACTTAAATAACTAAAAAAAACAAGTATGTATTAATAATTGAGCAGTTATCGTAAATTTGACGAGAATGCAAAACGTCACGTTGTATAATATTATCATAAATGTCTAACGCTACGCGCAAAAGTTAAGGTTATACTCAATTTAGCGCTTTTGGCAGTAGTTCTAAAAAGGCAAGGAAACAAAAAAACAATATACAACAATTTCGAAAATATAACTTTTATTTATTATCTACAATATATTCTCATACATCAGATTCATTAAATATTTTACATTATAACGAAATATTATATAAGTAAATACATTAAACATGACTCCGACCTCGCGGTCTTTGGATAATTTCATAAAGATTTCATACTACAAATATTATATTCAATTTATAATTAGTACATTACATTAAGGTAAAATAGCACCTTTTGTTAGAGATTGAGAAAATATAAGGCACATAAGAACAAAGAATAAAAAAGAATTTAACATGTTTTTATGTACGTAGATGTACCAAATTTTGTGTCTGGAAATACCGATACTATAAGAACATAATACGAATTCCATGAACAGCAAATTGGAGTATCTACGTACGAAACTAATTACATAATTATAATACGCATACTATGATATATCTTGACAACTTTGAGCCACATTTTGGAGGAAGGGTACGAAATTATGTAGCAATAAAAGTAGCTCTGTGTAGGTGCGGCGCGAATAGGTGATATGTCATATGTGTGATAACGGCCACCCCTTACGTAGTGCCAACATTACAAACCTAATTTTTAATAGCCTGGTCTTTTTGGCCTAGTTGTCAAGTTTGAGCAATGTGTTCTATATTAATTTGTCCGTAGAACATTCTCGGTTCGCATTTTGACGAATTCTGATATACAAAATAATACAATATTTATTTGGCTGTTTTAGCTTTGCATGATGGTAGTAAGTCTTACAACCTGCGGGTATTACTGCTTACAATATTTTTAGATACAATATTTTGAGCTGCATTTCTCAATAAATGTCGGTACAGGTTTCACTAATAGTTGTTAACGTTTCAAATCTTGTTCTGTTTTGGTGGGAAACACAAATGGCCCACGCTTTATATCCGTATCTTACTCGCATTGGTAAAATCTAAATTAATCGAGTGTACTTGAAATAATTGCATTGTGTTCGAAATGTATACAATAAAAATTATCTATAGGTAAATAACGTAATATAAATTCATACTTTTTGGTTAAAAGTATTGGAATGTATATGAGATTACTTGTTCCTTATAATAATTGATCTTACATAAATACTTAACAAACGAACGATGACTAAAATGAAAATAGAAGTACATACGACTACAGCGCGGGGCGCGCAACATTTTGTGCCTTAAAATCCTATTATCATTTCAATCGGATGTGTCTTAATACTAGAGGTTCAGATCTGTGGACGGATACGATGCGTTGAGGTAAGTACGTGAACATGCACGTGCGGCCGGTATAACATTACATTAAATAATACACTGCACACTCATTCCAGTCTGTGTAACTTTGATTCCGTTTGATTCGCTTTTCAATTGTTGAAAGCTGGAACAAAAAGTGTATCGTTTAAAAGGATTCTTGTATTAACACAATGCATAAATTTATGACTATATATAAATCACGTATGTTTTCATATAGGTAGAGCAAAAGGGATATACTTTTTTATGTGTGATGCCATGAACATAATGTATTTACAAAAGCGTAATTTTTGCAAACATTACGCAGAGTGTATGCGAGCTAAATAATCAGGTAAATATAGGTGCGGAAAAATATAATAGCTCATTTAAAATTTAATACACACGCTAGCCGTGTCCAACCTCGGTCACTCACATGATGTCTGTTAAAAACCGACACAGCTCGGAAATAAAATCAATTGCAAATGTCATCCTACACTTGTAGGTTTGCGTATTCGTGAGAATGTGAGTGACCGGCTAATGTTAATGATCTGCGTACATGACAGTGATAGGCTAATAAGTGTTACGAAAAGGATTTTTCAAATAACATTTTTTTTTTAACTTTTTTTGTATTTATTCTAAGATTTAGATTAGACTTTGTTTATATTTGTTGCAGATTAACTAGTGCAATCTACCGTGCTAAGGCGCCTCTCATACAAGGTCTTTGGCTATCGCGCTGGTAGACATCGGCGTCTTCAGATGCTGGCATCCGGGAGTAACAGTGTACCTGTGTATGTATCTACTATTGTGTATGTAGTATATATGAGTGTACCTGGCGAGTGCCTCTGGTCCCGCTGCAGCGCGATGTACTGCCTCACGAGGCGCGCGACCTCGTGCGCCTGCTCGGCCTGCAGCCGCGTCACGCGCTGCTGCAGCAGCGAGCCGCATTTCACGTCCAGGAACAGCGTGCCGTCCTCCGACCGGACCTACACGCAAAATAATATTACAGACAACCCTCGTTACAGTTGGCGGCAGGTAACTTGGTAAGGAGCTCGTGGTTGGATGCTGGTCGCGTTGCGAGAGGCAAAAGTCGACTGAAAAACCAAACATGCGCTCGGAATGATGCCCCCTAATCCTTGAGCTCGGTAACCTTGGGCTTCATATCCAATTAGATTTAAAAAACAACTTCTGCTGCGCATCACACGACTTTTGCCGAATTACTCGCCGGCTAAATGACTGTAATGACAGTCTAGTGTTAGACAGTGTGTAAATAACATTACAGAACAAATGACAACAGCTGTCAGATGGTAAAACAACTTTAACTAATGTTACAAAGGAATTTGAGTTCACTCGATTTGAGTCAGGTTATAATGTAAGCAGCACCCACCTTCCTGGTAGAGATGAGCTCAGCATACGGCCAGTGCGTGTCGGTCTCGTGCGTGGCGGGGTGCAGCAGGTGCACGCCGCGCCGGTTCAGCGCCAGCACGTGCTCGCGCCACTCACTGGCGCCCGAGACCCTTCTCACCGCGAAGAACGACGAGCCGAACAGCGGCCAGCGGGACAGAACTTGTAATACGCGGGCCTTCGCGGCCGGAGGGGATAGGGCTCGGGCTGCAGGCCACTCGGCAGCGAGCCAGGTGGCCCACTTGGTGGCGCGCGGCTCCCGCAGCGCGCGCAGCGGCTTGGGCAGCAGGAAGCGCAGGTCGCGCGCGGGCGCGGGCTCGGCCTGGCCGGCGGCGCGGTGCAGCAGCGCGCCCACGGCCGCCACGTCGCGCAGCACGCCCGCGCCCGGCGCGCCGCCGCCCGGCAGCACCAGCAGCAGCCCCTCCAGGTAGTCGGGCGCCACCTGCACACGCACGATACTTTACTACATAATTCATCACCCAAGCATGATTCAAGAAAGTTGTTCATATTTTTAGATCATTTATCGACCAGTTCATATTTTTAGATCATTTATCGACCACAATCAATGTAGTCAAAAAGCTGTCAGAAGCTAGGCAGCGATGACGCCTCGAGGCCGATCCAGGAAAAATTGGCCGGACGACCTAGACGTGTATTGCGAAGGCTAATTGGAGGAAAGTAATCATCAAAAGATATGGCTCCATTTTCTTCCATAATTTATGTTTGCACGCCTTAGCCCAGCAGCGAGACAGCATAGGTTAGAGCTAATAATATTCCACCTGAGTTGCTTACCTGGTTGAAGAGCACCTCGGTGTACAGCGGCGGCGCGTCGGGCCTCAGCGGATGGTGCCACACGGAGCGGCAGAAGATGAGGTAGAAGGGGTGGTGCGCCCGCTGCAGCTCGGTGGTCACATCCAGCACGTACTCGTCACCCGCCAGCGGCATCGTCAGCGCGTCGCCCGCTACGATGCAGTACAGCGAGAACTCGGCGCGTTCTGCATCGCTTGTTACGCCGATCTGGAGGAGAACAAGTGAGAGAGATTTTTATTAAAGCTTTATTGCATTAGGTTGATCGTGCTTTTACGTCTGGTTCTCGTTTAAGAAAAAGGCAGATGGACTGCTGTTGTTTTAGCCAGTAGATTTCGACCTTCCTAAGGGCAGAAACGCTTCATGACAATATTTAAATTTCCCAGTTTTCAAGATTTTTTCCTGGTTCAGAATTTCCGATGGAGCTAATCAAAGTTGGAAACCAGTCTAACTTTAGCCATATTGTGACATTTTGAAGAAGTACTTTTTTAAAGTCAATTCAAAACATAAATATTTTGTTAATAAGAAAGATATATTTTTTTTTACAATAAATACTATTATATTATTTCTCAAATGACAGTGCCAAAGTCATAAGGGTTGTATGCATTGCTGACAGCGGTGGTGTCTTACCAGTTCACAGAGCTCATTGACGATGTCCTGCACGACGGTGGCGCAGCGCGTGTTGACCACCCGCTCGGCGCCGCCCGGCAGCCGGTACAGCTGGCGTCTTGCCGAGCGTCCCGCCGACACCGCGGTCACCTGTACACGAACAAGTCTTAGTAAAAAAAGTATACAATATAAAACCTGAAAAATATATTAAATAAATTGAAATTTCTTTTTTTTATTTTTTTATTATTTTATATCCTTTTATTGGGATAAGGATGTGAGAGGCATGCGTGGCCAGAAATTCGTGGCCAAAAAAGAAAGGCGCCTTTGCAAGAGCTGTGCAGATCATGTGTAAGCGATCCCGCACTCAGGGATCGGGGTTTTATTACAAGGTTTTCTCTACATTGCGATCAGTGTATGTATATTTGTTTAGGTAAAATATTGCAAGTTAGATTAGAACCACTTCTCGACATCCAATTGCGATAAAATTTTGAATAATTATTTATTTAGGTATGACAATACAATATTATGGTAATTTCGAGCTGGTCTGATGATGGAAGCAGGAGATTGCCATAGGAACTTTGTAACAAAACGAGCCAATCCTATCAAGTTTGGGCCTGTTCGATTTTTCTTCACTAGCCAAGCTGATTTAAAAGCTTGTGGTTAAAAAGTATTTTTTAATAAAAACTTATTAATCGGTGCCAATCGACATATCCCCACGCCGTGCCCTCATATTGGGTTGAAGCCATTAACATTTCAACCCGAGAAAAAAAGCCAATTTTCATCTCATTTAATTATGGCCCGTATTGGACACCTAAGGTAACAGCTGTCAAAAGTCTGAAAGCAAAAATAATGCGTTACCTCCTCAACGCTGGGCACGTTCTTCCTGCCACCACAGCGCAGTGTCTTCCGTAGGTTGGCGAGGCAGACAGCTGCCGTGCCCTGGCAGGGCCGCCGCCGGTCTGCCGCCGCCGCTGATAGGTACTCCACTAGGAACGGCCTGAAAAACGACATAACTATAGTTCAAGGTACAAATCACTTGAGAATATTGAAAATATGCGTATGATTGGGGAGCTAGAAGCCTTACCCATGATGCTAAAAAGATGCATTTTTAGGACGAGTGGCTTAAGCCGATAATGTACCCCATACACTCTTATATAGAAATACGAGGTTAGAAAAATAATAAAATGTTGGTCTGATTTTGTCAAGCCACGGCCAGCTGTGATTGAGCAGCTATGTATGTGTTCATATATAATGTTCTGTTCTGTTTTTTTTTTTATTAAACTTCGGAGACGAACGGAAGCGAAATCTCCTAAATTATTGGGAATAGGGTTGGAAAAAGTAGAAGAGTAAACAATTCCCAAACTATATAAAAATACTCATTATTTCCATCATCCTAACATATACTAGGTTACCTTCTGATTCCTGATAGGCTTACCTGAGCGTATCAGGAATCGGAAAACTGAATCACGTGTAAACGGTAAACTAATATGAATTTTGCATTGGCAGTGTAATGGATTGAAAATTAATTTAGTGCTAGAGACTCATTATATGTTACCTGAGGGTATCAGAGCAGGTGAAGTAGGCCGCTAGTATGGACATGAGTCGCCAGGCGCGCTGGCACGACTCGCCCGACGCAGAGCGGTTGGAGGTGGTCTGCTTCATCAGCTGGCAGTAAACCTCGTCGCGAAGCTCAGGGACTGAGTGGCAATGCTAAAGAAAGAAGAATGTATGTTAATTTCATGTAGGTGTGTTTAAGACGATTTTGATATCTACGCAGATCGCAAGTAAAGCAGAAAACATGTGGCCTTTAAGCTCTAAAAAACTTAAAAAAAAAAAAAAAAAAATTGTAAAATACCTATAATTTTATAATGTTTGTTGTGTGCTGCATGTGTATATAGACATTACAAGACTGCCTACAAAATAAGTGGAATGGTTTAAATTATTAAGTTTCAGTTACAAAAGTAATGAAGTATTTTTTTTTAATTTTAGCAAATAAAAGAACTAACTTAGTTAAGCCTTAAAAATGAATAGGGCACATAAAGTTGTCTCCCGACCCGATCTTTTACCCTGTGCGTAGACTACCTAGTACTCGGCCACTGCACTACAATTCAGGTACCACTTTATAAAGTAAATGTCACTTAACGTACTTACAAAGATCGTGTCATAATGTAAAGAGAAATTTGCCAAATAATTTGCATTGTCACTCATAACTCAATAGTAGCCAGAAACGCAGAACTACGTGATTACATTAGTGAAATCGACCTGATTGGTGCAGTTTCCATAGACATGGCAAATAAAAATGTACCTAACCTACGTTGTGTTATCTAATTGAAAGCATAATGAAATGTAAAGATATATTGATTGGTAAATAAAAATAATTATGTAATTTGTTTGGGACGCAATATTTCTCCGTAGAGTTACGAGATTACTAAAAGATCGGTAGTTTTGTAATCGATATTAAATCTAGTTTGATATTATTTTCTCTGCCTGGTTTGAAATTCTACTGTTGTGCAAAAGCCTCTTATTTACACTTCTTCATCTGTGGTATTGACCACATCATTTAAAAGTGGACTAAAAATTTAATTTTGCAACTTACTGCTGAATGGCTTTTGTTGCTTTCTATAACTCAAAGATTCGACCAATAGAGAATGTTTAAAACTGTTGCTGTTATGGAAGCTGGATGCCGGACGCCGGTACACGTAGTGTAGTGCGCCGCCTCCATACTTCCACAATGGCAAAAGGCCTGCTTTACGAGTTCACAGTACAGGCCCTGGACTTATTTCCATCTTGTTAATCTATACTAATATTATAAAGCTGAAGAGTTTGTTTGTTTGATCGCGCTAATCTCAGGAACTACTGGTTCGAATTGAAAAATTCTTTTTGTATTGGATAGTCCGTTTATTGAGGAAGGTAGGCTATATAACATCACGCTACGACCAATAGGAGCGGAGCATAGTTTAACTAAAACACGCGAACAAAGTCGCGGGGGACAGCTAGTAAATAATAAATAGTTAAAATAAAAAGAGTTGGATATAAACTTACCATCAGCACAGTGTAAACACATTTAACTTCCGTCAGATCTTGATGCAGCTGCCTCTCGTTGGGCTGCAGGTCGCCGCAGTACGCACGCACGCAGGTGAAGCACTCGAGCGCGGGCGGCGCCAGCGCGGCCGGCAGCCGCAGCAGCGGCGCGCGCAGCGGCGTCGCCTGCCACTTGACGACGTCCGTCTGGGCCTTCCATGTCCATTCGTTGCGTTTCGCTTTGCTCTTAAGGGAGGAATCCGCTTTCAGGATTTCGAGTCTGTTAACAAAGGTTATGGATTAAAATATGGTTCTTATTGACTAAGTATTCTTTGAATTTACTAAGTAACTAATTGTCTTTGCTTGTTATATTTTTTAAAAAATAGAGTACGTAACCTACCGGCTGTCACGTATTTTGTACTTGCAAAATTTTCTTGAAAACAACTAGCCTTAGAACTACTAGATAGGAACTTATCTAAGAAAAAAAACTATACTGTAAGAGAAAGCTGCATTATAATATCTAAGAAAGATATAATAATTACATACTTAATACAGTTTAATAATAATTACATAATCAAAAGTTTTTTTTTAATAACTATAAATAGGCACGAAATGTTATGTTATACAGCTTTAAGGTAGTTACATTTTAAGAAACTTACTCATACCATCGATTATGATGCATGTATTATTAGCATATATTAGCATAAGAAATTTTACATTTATTGCTCGAACTTGTTTAAAAGAATGTCACAACTAGGGTAATAGGCTGGTGAATATTTAGCGACAATTTAAATATTATATTAAGTAATATAATTAGAAGAGATTATTCAAATTTAAGTGTGCATGAATAATACAGATTCTAATGTGTGATTAATTTAAAGTAGACTAGAATAAGAAATTAGGACTTCCCTACAGATTTTTTTTATATCCTTCTTTATCGCTTCTTTTCCCAACTACAAAATATCTAGAATCATTGAATACAAAATCTATTCCCTAGTAATATGTTGTATGTTTTAATTATTTTATTATTAATACTGTAAACTTTTGTCCCATAGTAAATTTTACAATGTTTAGCATTCGCATTGCTAAAATCGCTTTTATAGAAAGGTGTGCACTACCACTAAATATTCATTTCTAATTATCATAAACTAGGCGTTATCATACTTTTGGTTAAGATATCAATATCGGTGAAGCAATCTATAAAAGGAGATTTAGAAATTTAAAAAGGTAGGTTATAAATATTTTATGTCTGGCTGAATACATTGTGCCCATTGCTATTCTTTTTCACCAGATAAAAAAATAAATTAATCATTTTTAACAGGTTTAAGTTTAACGCCAAAAAACAGCTCAGGACCACACGTGGTTTGGTCAAAATACTTTATAGATTATTTAATTGGCCGTTATATTATAATATCGTGCATATTTTTTTACATAATTTTAAAACAAATTTAATTTAAATAAACTGAGAATGCATTCGGCTAATAAATTGAATTTGTATCGAATTTATTTTGTGAGTTTGGGTCTCGATCTATTTTTTCCTGTATGCATGTAATATCAAATTAGTTTGTTTTGAGACATAAATGTGTAGATTTTAAATTATCCATAAATACAAAACTACATTAATTAGGTACTGATCATCTCGTAATGAGTAACGTAAGAAAGTATTGTTTTAATACATGGAACTGTCACGTTTAACACCTACTCAACGCAATCATTTTCCTACTTAGCTTCGACATAATGAGGTGTTATTATCGCATTTCCTCCACAGCGGGAAGTGGCTGTTAGCATTGGATGCAAATGAGCGCATTCAGCGCATGCGCCGGCAGCCGTAGACAATAGACTAGAGAAGTGGCCACCGTGACCGATGGACAACACTACTACCTGCTCTCACCACTAACTGTGTAACAGGAAACACATTTACCAACAGTTACAATGTTTATTATTGCAACTATGTAGTTACTTTAATTAAAACAACACAATTACTGCAATTCAAAAAGAAAAGATCTGTTTAACGTCTCCATTAAGCTCGGTTAGTTATTACAACTCTTCATTAATTTGGAACGTATAATTAGATTAACAGCGTTAATTAGAAAATGTTAAGTAAACACCATAGACAATTTAAAAATACGGAAAGGAAAGTGATTTCCGCGACTTCTAAATTGGATACGGTTTTTCAAAATGGCAACACGTACATTTAATCTGTTCTGCTTACATTACACAAGATTGTACGGTAGTCCGCACGACAGTGCTGTGACGAGTGACCAACGAATAACGAATAAGAACCTTATTTCTTTGAAATAAAGGTGATATTAATGTCTTAACACAGATGTGGTGTAGGCTCTACGACCAATCACGTGCGCGTTACGAAACTAGAATAGAGACGTAACATTGCGCAGTGTTTAGTTTAATCGATGCGCATGCGTAAACGAAAAGAAAGGGAAACATTTGAATGTTGACAGAAGTGATTACTGATCAACTTGTCATCGGTAACCTAAGTACTATACTGTACCTAGGTTACCTAGGTTATTCTATTTTAATTATTCTGTAGTATGAATTTCCTGGTATAGCGCGTTTGTCGAATGAAAGACTACAGATATAATGACGTGATAATTATGTACAGATTTATACCTTTTATATTATTTTATGTAAAATTATCTAAACTGATTTTGTTTGAGTCGTAAAGTAAATAAAAAAGATGATAATTCACTCAAATAATGATAGTCCGGTGAAGAAACAAATCCTCCCTCAGGGCTAACTGCGCAAAGCTCTCGCAAAAACAAACATTTCTAATGAAATCAGTGCTAAATATTTTTTTTACTACTTGGTCACCTTTCGACGAGCTAAAAAGAGAGAAACCGACAAGATTAATTTGATATTTAATAAAAATTATCTAATTATTAAATGCACGTAATAGGGAAAGCTATATTATTTCATCTAGATCTATTACAGCCCGGAAACTCCAAACAGTCAAGTATTAGTCAAATTGAAACAGGTTAAATTAGCAATTAGCATGTGATTCATCTTTAGGAGAAACTAAAATGGCAAATAGATTTTGAGGCAAAATTTACATAGGATACAAATAAAATATCTACTCTAATTGAAAAAATAAAATATATATACAATTTCATCGACATATCTATTTTTAGAAATAGGACGTGTAACTTATTTATTTTGAATTCAGATTACCGTCATAGTCCGAACGAAGACAAATTAAATTTTAGAACTAGAATTAACCATAAAAATGTTCAGAAAGGAGTATGCAACGTCGAAAGTGAGTTGTAAATGATAAAATGTGGACAGCATTACATACATTGCTCTGAACCCAAAGTAAGTAGCTGAAGCACTTGTGTTATGGAATTCAGAGACAACGAAGGTAGGTACTACATACACCCAGACCCGGGAAAATGTAGAAAAGTGGTTTTCTACATTGACCCGGCCGCGGATTGAACCCGGGACCTCAGAGCTGGCGACACCTTGAAAACCGGTGTGTACGCCACTCGCCCACGGAGGCCGTCAATGAAAAGAGTTACTAACGGACATTGAAAAAAAAAAATTAAATTCGATGTCGGGATATCCTCGATTGCGCTATGTTAAGTATTTATAATCGATATTTAAGGAATTACTGAGTAAAGTGTTCGAAAGTGTTAGGCTACTTTCTATAAATACCAAACAACAAATAATTGATTGTAAACTCTTTAACTTTAGTAATTAATATGTTAAAGCTTTAAGCACGGTTAGTTTTGGGTATCTACTGGCAGTTTATTTTAAAGTACTTAGTAAAAGTATATAAAACTAAGTAATTAAAGTAAACAGCGGGGAATAACTACTGTTTGCATCTTGATCAGCAATTTACTTCACGGGAAGATGATTGTTTATTTTATTTTCCCACCTATTCATGAACTACCGTTCAAATGTCAAACACAACGCAATCAGAGTAACACAAGATTTTAAAAAAATAATAACGAATTTACAAGAGCAGAATAATCTAAATAAATTATACTTCAAGAATACAAAAAAAAAAAAATATCACATGCTGCCAATTTTGATACTTATTTATGGACCCGGATGGGATTATGTCGAACTCACAAGTCCCGTTTAAAGTAGGATGAATGATAATCAGGAAGTTTTGACAGGTCAATATATTGTATTAAATCCGTTAAATAAATAAATAAATGTGGACAACATCACATACATTGCTCTGAACCCAAAGTAAGTAGCTAAAGCAATTGTGCTATGAAATTCAGAGACAACGAAGGTACCACAAACACCCAGACCCGAGACAATGTAGAAAACCGGTTTTCTACATTAACTGAATCTGATCTAGCTAATTTATCAATATGATAGAGTAAAGAGTATGACGACCTCCGTGGTCGACTAGCGTACACACCGGTTTTCAAGACGTCGCCAGCTCTGAGGTCCCGGGTTCGATCCCCGGCCGGGTCAAGATAGGAAACCCCTTATCAACATTGTCTCGGGTCTGGGTGTTTGTGGTACCTTCGTTGTCTCTGAATTCCATAACACAAGTGCTTTAGCTACTTACTTTGGGTTCAGAGCAATGTGTGTGATGTTGTCCACATTTAAAGTGCGCGCCAAGCGACGCCGCCAGTTTGTATTCGGGCACCAACCGTGTTCATTCATAGCGTTCATTTACCATTATTATAGCGTTGCTAGAGAAATCAATTTGTTTATCGGACTCGTATCTTTTTTTATCAAATTAAAACCAGTTATGTCGCTACCCGAACATTTGTATTGTAAGAGATTGACCATGAATCATGATGTGCTGGACACTTACCTATAAATCGTCTAACAAGGACTCTACAGCGCCTTTAGTTACTTGCTACAGTCTCATTAAAATATCTAACAATTATTTACCTCGCATAAATGTAAATAGATCACGAATAATTATCTTCTACTGCCTAGCTTTATCGCAAGCTATGTTCAGGAATAGCTATATCCTAAACGTTGACGATCAATATGACTAAATGGTCGCATAGAAGTGATGATGCTATTTTGAAAGAAAGCAAATAGAAATTGGTTTGAAATTATTATTTTATCCAAACCGGTTCGATTTTAAAAGCTGAGTAAAAATTAGTTTACAAATTAGATTCACACAACGTTTAAAAGCATACCTCTGCGTGTAAAATAGAAAAGGAAATTAAGTCTTTTTAAAGGTTTTTTTTTAAGAGCATTAGTCATAGACCAACCACAGGGCAATTATAAAACACTTTTATAAATCGTAATTCCTATAATGGGTTGCCAGTTTAACCGTTTAACCTTTATCATAAGCTCATTATTTCTGAGACGTGGGTATAACAAGATCGAAACAAGTGACAGTTTCAATTTGAATTCCGAATGTCATCGTGAATGCGTGTCGCCAGAACGATTTGCGAAACAAAAATCAACATTACTACTTTGAAATAGGGAGCAGGCACTGGCAAAGATACAATTGACTTTAAAAACTAATTGGTAGATAATCATTTGTTTGTCGTCATGCCCAGAAGCATGCGTAGTTCAACAGCACTGCAATTAGTGCGTTGAGGGAACCATGACTGTTTATTAAGTACATGGGAAATGTCTTTAGTTAAAACAATAATGGCGGCTTGGTTTTTAAGTAGTCGTCAAGATTGAGTAAGTAGATTAATTAGATGGTTTATCATGCTATCTTTTTTTTTCGATTGTGATTTTAGTTTCCACAGTTACCCCAATTAATTATGTTGTTTAATCAACTGATCACGACTGTGATTCGCTAACAAAAAGACTCCAACCAATCGCAGCGCTTGAAATTGGCGGGTGATTAAATAATATTTCACTTTATCAGCCTTTAAAAAATCGGGGGTTAATTTTTAGTTAGGTAATGACAGTTATGTTTGCAGTCCATTTTGTCCCAGTACTAAGCGTACTCTCCTTCACTATTTCCAATTATCGCAGCAATTAACTTCACACGTTACTATATTCATTGAATTATGAAATTATCAACTTTCTCATTCTACACATAACGGTGGTTTCGAAGTTATTTTACTAACAGATCTAATAATCTGGTACAATAAATTCACAAATAACTGTGGTTGCAAAGACAGTAGCGCCATTGTTATGAACTAACATGACAGCTAGGTGTCACTTCACAAACGGAGCATAGACTAAAACTAATCATAAGCAAGCACTATATCCACTAAAACAAACACACATCACAAAACAACATAATCTCACAGTAAATGGTTAACGCTCTCGTCATCTTCGCACGTGAGCCCGTCCTCGTCACTGGACAGACTGTCCTCAGTCATGTCCGTGCTGCTCTCGGCAAGCAGTTCGATCGACATCGTTCGGCGGCCGATCACCGACTAAACGTATCGGGGAAAGCGCTCGGCCGGAGGAAGTCAATTTTGAATAATTTTACGATTCATTTCGGCTTTCAAAACTTACCTCGTGTTTACGTATTTAGCGGTATTATACGGATTATAACGATGTTACGCGAGTCTTTTTCTTCCTAGTTTTTGTCGGTCGATGTGTTGATTTAATATTTGTGTGTCAATGTAATTACTCTAACTCGTCAATATTTATGTTGATGAGATGTATGGAATAATAATTAGTTTTAATATAATACAAAATATGATTAAATCATTAAATCTATGTAACTACATATTAAATCACTTTCAATATATTTTTATTGCACGTGGTTTACTTTTACTGTCAGCGGTTGCGATATTATTCTAAATAGGACATAAAAATAATTTGTCATGTTTTTGTTAGTATAACACTTAAACAAAATAATGCAAGCGCTCATTCATTCTGAAAGGAAATACAAACACTTTAATAACTGTAATTATTTTAAACACGAATTGAACATCACTATTACACATTACACTAGGATAATAATTAGTAAACACGAAATAATACTGGCTGGTAGATACGAGTATAATAGTGAATGGAAAGTAGAAAAAACAACCACAAAATCACTTTTTAAAGAAAGAACATTGAGGTAAAAATTTGTGATACTTGCAGCCTGTGTTTGATTCGTGCTGCGAGTGCACACGGCATGACCGAAGGTTACACTTGCTCTGGCGACGATTGTCCCGCGACCTCTCAGGTGCGTTCCGCGCCAACGGTGCTCATCAACTAACTAGGGCTGCTCTACTTTTTTTCCGAGGCTGTTTTTATGGCGCATTGTTTTTTTTTTAAATTGCATCTGAATCTACCTGACAAAGGTGTTGCCTAATAATGAAAAATTGTTACGAAAAGCTTTTGTTTTCTTTCTTAACTGGGTCGAGAGTCAAGATGGTCAGTTAATGGCGTAGAAAGTGTTTGCTTGCGTATTTTTAAGCCCATAATTATCATTTACAATATTTACAGGGCGTTTTTTGCACATCTTAATAGATTATTGTTACTTAGCAAGTAACATAATTTCACAAGGAAGTATAAATTAAAATATTTTCCATTCTCGTCGAGCGTAGCTGAGTATGCGTTATTATGATATAACTAAACAAGCAAAGTGTAACATGAGCTATTGTTCCGTGGAAAACAGAACGCATCATTACTTCAGGTATAGGTATTAGGTAAAGATTTAAAATTTCAAAAGAGACTTAATTAAAATCTTTATGATTATTATGGGTTTAATTGCATGTCTCTCCTGTTAATTATTGCTAGCAATTAGTAAAGTGTAAAGAAACATTTTTTTTTAAACTGACATTTTGTTGTGATATGACCGAATTCTAGATAAAGCCTATACGTTTACAGACCTAAAATAAAAATTAGATTAAATTATTTTTAAAACTTTTGTTAAGTAAAGTTCTTACTTTACTTAACAAAAGTTTATTTAGCGCTCAACCCTTAAAACAATAAATAGCTTTAACATATCAGACAACCCTATAAGAATCTATTAACGAATTGCAAATAAAAACCTATTCTGTCAGTAGCTGGAACTCGTAAGAATCCTTCATTCAATGTAAAACGGTTACCCACGCTTTTTTAGAAAGCATTGTACAATGTGGAAACATAACAGACTGCTAAAAACTGAAATAACATGTAATCGTTATTTATTCGTTTAAATTTTATAATGCTATATTATTATATTGCTTCCTGTTTGCTATTAGTTATTTTTTGATGACTGCGTTTATTGGTGTCCGATGTTCACAGACCACCATATGTCTCACGTGCTTCATAAGATATATGGTTCAGATTTACAGTAAAATCCTTACTAATATTATAATTGCGAAAGTAACTTTGTCTGTCTGTCTGTCCCGCTTTCACGCCAAACCTACTCAACCGATTTTAATAAAATTTGCGGGAAACAGCTAATTAATTGAATAAGCGTTGTAATTGATTTCCATAGTGGGTTAAATTTCTTGTAAATGTTAACGTCTTGTTCGCTAACTGTTATAAACATAACTTTTTTATCAACCGTCGCAATAGCCTCATTCAAAGACAGCTCTATGCTCTAATGACTCCATAGATCCAAATTTAATAGATCCATTAATTAGAAATATAACACGAACGAGCATAACTTATGTCTGTGTTATATATATTATTATTCCTAAATATAGCGCTGTAGTCTGAATCATGAATTACAAATCTCAGTCTTATTGCGTTTAAATAAAGACGTTTTTATATGTGCAATGAATATAATGTTGTGCTTCAATAAATCGCGTGGCTGCAGTTAACCTGTCTTCAAATATTTCTGCTGTTTCGTACATCACTTCTCAATTAAGGTTTAACAACATCGACTGTTTTATGCTTAAGCAATGTTTTGTAACGAAAGTAGAGGCAATTTATTGCAATATTTTGTTAAGTCGCATTAAAACTAAATCGCTACTCTTTTCCAGGAAATTCCCTTTCTTTTGGTTTAGGCGTGGTCCGAAAGCTCTCAAAACTCTCGGCAGTTTGGAGCTTCCTTCCCGACCACGGTAGATGAAAAAAAAATTAAGATTTTAGCTGTTAAGGTACAACCTATAACTCTCAGTTTTCCCTAGGTCGGAGAAATATCCCGAAATCCGAAAATCAGTCCGGAATCTAACTCTTCGGATTTTCGATCATTACGCATTGTAGTACCTATGTAATAACTAAGAAAGTCGTTTACTTATTTCTCACGCAAACAGATAGATGGCGCTACCATTGCTGTCTTTTTAACCGGTATTGAAAATCGATTTTACACAAGTAAATAAGCCTACAAAAACATAATTATATGACTATGTTATGGTATACTTAACAAACAAAATAAAGTGAATACCTAAATTAATCAGTACAGCATAAAGTATAGATGGCGCTATTGTCAATCGGCTCTGAAAGATTTGATGGAATACTGAAGTAGAATTCCTCATCAATAATGAAATAATGTTTTATATTCATAAATTATTTATGGTTTAACTATTATATAATAATTATATACAGTGAGTAATTAATCATTTATTACGTTGCAGTGCGCGTCTGTTCAGCTTTAATGTAACATGTTTACGTTGTTGTAAGTAATGTTTAAATGCATCGAATGAACTTAGTAAACGTGGTGTAAAATGTTTATTTGGGACTAAGACATAACGTAATCAAACGATTTTTAAGCAGCCCTTCTTTTTAGAAGAATTTTTAAGCGCGTTTTTGTAGCGCTTTTTTTTAGCCGCGACGGAACGGAACGGTTTAAGCGTGTAGGGTGGGAGATCGTTTGTCTGTTTATTTTTATCCTTATTTATGTAAAAGTCAGAAATACCTATAATTTCTCGTAGCATTGTAGTCATAGATACGCGGAAGTACCATTTTTTACTGCTTTAACAAGTTCTCTGTCCAGACAATAGACACAATGGTTGAACAATGGACATGAACCATATGTGATACACGGGGCAGGCATGGTTTAAAAACCCAGACTAGTTAGCTAATGACATATAAAACCATAAGATACTTTTATTTTGAGATCAAAATTTTAAACACACTTTAAATAGTTTACGTTAGCCGCTGTCTGGTTAACATATTCACTATTATTCACACGCAAATCTGGTGGGAATTTATCCTACTACACTACATACTATACATATTGTGATAATGAGCTTCTTACTTGGAAAAATGTAAGCTAAAACCGTTTACAAGCTACCACATTGTGTAAAAAGTAAACAAACTCACTCTGGTCCCCGCCGGACCCGCGCAAAATAATGCGAAAGCAGCTCAAGGCAGAGCCAGGACCGGGGACTTTTGAACCAACTAGATATCTATATACCAACGAACAGTTTTGGGTTGAAGCTATTAAGTTTTACTAGTTTGTCTACCTATTACAAAAATAAATTTCACTTACTCTGGGCTCTGTCTGAAGTGGTCGACGGCAAACTGCAGGAGAGGATGCCTGCCGTCGTGTTGCGGCGTTGACTGATCACGTCTCTCGTCTCTTAGTTCCCGTTCCCGCTCTCTATCCCTATCCCTGTCTCGTTCTCTCTCCCGTTCTCTTTCCCTTGGTACAGGTGATGTAGTCTGTGCTCTCCTTTCAACGTGATCAGTTTCTTCTCTAGAATCCCTCGTCTCGCGAAGTTCGCGTATTTCGCGCGAGTCCCTAGAATCTCGAGAGTCCCTAGCTTCTCTAGCTTCTCTAGATTCTCTCGTGTCTCTGGTATCTCTAGTATCTCTGGTATCTCTGTTATCCCTGGTCTCTCGTGTCTCTCTGGTCTCACGTTCTGTGACGCGTTCCTTTGTAACACCATTTGAAGTTGGCTTAGGTTGAACCTGTAACAAAGAATTAGGTTACATTAGTTTTAATAGTTAGTTATTAGTATAGTCAAAATAGAGGAGTTATCGGTTGGCTTGATCATACACATGTACAGTTTGCATTTCAATGTACTTTATACTGGCCATACCTGAATCCAACATGTATAACATGTGTTAGTGTTCGATGTCAGTGAAGCGATACAAACAGACACACATACATATTTTAAACAAGGACTAACTCGTAAAAACTTTATGATGAACACAACTAGTTGTACTCGCAGCTCCAGTTATGTAGATACGTATTTAGACATGCAGTCCAGAATGCAGGTGTTCTGTAAAGGCTACTCATATCACACACATTGACAAATTTTCTATAGGTAGGTAAATGGGGCAACTTATTTAATTTACAATTGTAAACTGTTAATAAGATTCTGACACAAAATTACAGCAAAAGCTTGTGCGACGGACGTGAAAGTCACCAAAACACATCCGTCATTTATTTGTAGATTGATAGCATATTTCAATAACTCATACTACTATGATTTATTGAAATATGTTTCTATGATTTATTAATATCTTCTAATAGCTAATCATAACAAATTGAGGTAGGCTCCATTCTCATTTGGTCAAAATTAACTCTTAAAAGTTATGTTATGTTATCCTAGATAAAATATCACTTAGGTAGGTACATATGAATTGTATTTTTATACAAATCCAAGATGAATACGTATTCGTGAATAGCAAGGAATGTCAAGATCGGTATCGCTTGCGGTGCACATCGCCAGAGATCGGGAAAGCGTGAATGGTGCGCACGTCAGCTAAATAAATCAGTTTTATTGCGAGTTACCCGTTGTTTGTACTCTATACCCAATCATAATATAAGTTAAAAGAGGCCGTCTGTAGAATGTTTTAAGGCCAAGGTTTTAATTTAACACACTTCTGACATAGGTATTTGAGTACCTACTTATTAAAATATTGGGTAAAAATTAAGTAGGTACCTAATATGGAAAAAACATAAGATGTGTTTTATAGACGTACAGAAGCTATCTAAGGTACGCGATGTTGTAGCTAAAAGCTACAACATCTCTTTTGTACCTACTTTTTTTTAATTGGATTTTTCTCAATAAAATATCTCAACATGACTACATTGTTAAATTTAAATTGTTAAACTATTACATTGCCTATTGCATTTTATTTTAAAACTAGTTTGAAAATAACTGTTATAAGATATTAAAAAAATAGATAAGCAAGTTAATTTCAGCGTTCTTCAAACACAAATTTCGATTCCTTATCAGTGAAATGAAACAATAAAAAGTTTTCATAGTACCTTTGGTTTTCGTTTCAAAGTTTTTCTACTGAGCGTCCTGATAACATCGTAAAAGTTCTCCATGTTTTACTAATTCGTTCACCAGCACACATTTATCACAATTCGTGTATTCGCAGTATCACAAACCATCAACTTTGTTTTTCGAAACTTGAACTACGCCACTCAATGTTGCCACTTTCACGGTACTAAAAACTGACAATACAATTTCTATTGTTTTTTTCGATAGTGCAATTTCCGCACTGCAGTCGCGAAGTGCAGCGGCGGTATGCGCCTGCGCTCGCGCCCGCAAGCCCGCCACCATCTTTATAAATATTGATGCAATCTATATGTGCTCGCTCCGATTAATCGCTAATTTCTTTCGTAACACGAATTCTTTTAGTCTTTTTAACCGATTAACTTCTGCCGTGAATGAGAGATAGTTATGGCTTTTTTTTCTACCGCGCTCCACTAGGCCCGATTTATTTCCACGCTCGTAGAACTTATAATCATTATAAATTATGGTAATTAGACTGATTATCCGATACTTTTTACATAACCGACATTAATCGGTTAATATAAGCTAGTTACGAAGCGGAACTGTAGCTAATACCTACTTAGGGCCAAGAGTAAAAAAAAATACAAGCTTTTCTACTACTACCTGCATACTGCTGGCCAGTACTAAAATTCAAATTAAGAAATATTTAATAATAATAACAGCCGTTTGATTGATCTTTAATTATTAAGGGTTGACAAAAATCGATATAGTAAAATTATTTAATACTGTAGTAAATACGAAAATTTATTGATAATGTGCCAACCCCAGTCCATAAGTGCCTAATGACGAACAATGTGCGTGAAGCTTAAGCGCACATCGTGTACGTTTTATAATGAACTGAATACAAACTAATTAAAAACATACAATTCAAGTTACGTTGCCCATAAGTTATACTGCATTGTAAGCTTGACAAGTAACCCTTTTAAATCAGTATAACATTTGAATAAATTATGCTATGAAATGGAACACAAAACGTGAAATGACTTAACTAATTCACAAGTTAACGCATCAGCTAGTTTAATTTAACCGTATATTTATACATATTTATTTATGGAAATATTCATTTTATTTATAGCTTTCGCAAAACATGTAATCTACTAACTATATAAATTTTCTGGGTCAAATATTTTTATGTAACAGCGCCATCTGTCAAGTATGTGATTAACTAACGTTGTTTACTTTGAACGTTACTCATAGATGGCAGCACAATACACGATGGCGGCTCTACATAAAACTTCGAAGGCTGTATTCCGTATGACTTGAAAGAACAGTCAAAAATATTATTTTGTATAATACAATAGACGATTCCGTGACGTTTTATTTTATGGGATTTTTATGTTTTGCAGGGTATTCTTATTTTTTTTAAATAACAGTAGCCTGTACGTATCATGTCCCATAAGCTATAAAGCCAGTAAAAGTTCCATTAAACTCGGACTCCTCCGAAACTCTTCGGCTTTAATATAATAATATTTGCAAAAAAGAATTTGAGAAGCAAATACAGAATTTGAGAAGGGGAAAAAATACTTTTTAATTTCGAATGCATTATTCAAGTGATAATTAATAATGTTAGATTGTTGTTCCTATTTACGTGTTGACGTATGTCAACACTTATAGGATAACATTTGCTGGATATAACGACGTGTCTATCAATGTGTTAACGTTTTCAAAATATGAACTTATTGAAATAGACAAAAAAAAAGTAACAGAAAAAAAAAATAGGGTATGATTTATGATCATTGCTAACCTAGTTTTATACAGGTATAAAAAAACGTACACGTGTTATTACACGTTTACGTGTTACACAAACGATTATATAATAGATAGATATTTATGTAAATAACATTTGTCTTGTTCATACTAAAACAGATGACGCTTACATGTAATGTAGAGCTATTTAAAGACCTTAAAGGTAGAGCTATAAAAAGGAAATGACTTACCAGAATTTATCTAAGTACATATAAAGACGACATATGTAAAAAAAAGATGTGTACATTCTAATTTGCAGTCGTATAGCTCTGTTTTTTTTCAAACATTCATGCACTAATGACAAAATAACTCTATATAAGTATCTTCATCTCACATACCAGACATAACTTATTTAGATAGAATGTGGATGATATAGCAAAATTCCTATCCGTTAAAATATGTATGACTGTACGTGATACATTGAAATACCAGCCTAGTAACTAGACTAGGAACAACTGGAGGGCTACAGTTGTTTAACAGAATCATACCTTATAATGTCAAAATAAATAAAATAACATTCACTTGTTTTTAAAGCAGAGCCTCGCGGTTTTATCCGCGCACGAGAGCTGCCGTGGACTTATTTGACATTAATGTAGGTTATGAACTATTTATTTGACAAAATTCGTAGAAATACGTGAAAAAAGTAACAAAGATCTACCTACATATCCTGACAAACTGTCACATTTATAATTTTAGTAGAATTTGATTATAACTGACGTTCAGCAACTTATCTTTACTTACAAAAAATTGTACAGATAATTTAGATGATTTTTTATCAGATCTGCCGGGAATTCATAACTTATTCGACGACCATTTTAGCTTCCTTGTTTAAGAGCACGGATGTCTAGGTGACCTGCACTAAGGATTATGTTATCGTGTCCAAGAACCTAAGAGTGTCCCGCGATACGGTTTTGCACTGTGAAGTTCCGTGTATGTATGGAGTATGGACTGGCAATCGTCTGGGTTGTATTAATTAAGTTGTATACAAACGGATTGCAGATACAGTTTGAATATTCATTTCATTCGCAGTTACGTTGCAAGTGGACCAACTGTTAAGATGCCACGGTTTGCAGTAATGTTTTCTGGTATGTTCGTTTTTAAAACGAAGTGTTTTACTTAATAAATGCCCGGACTCTGTTTTCCTTTAAGTACTCAAAAAAATGCGTTATAAGTTCATAGTATTTTCCTTCCACGCAAAAGTAACAATAAAATTTAGTTTTATCATTACTTTCTTCTGATTTGAACTGTGAACTTTAGTAAAATTACTTGGTGCAATAAAAACACCTCAACTACTTATTTTTGTGTTTCTATGAAAACGTAAATCAGTTTTAATAATGTAACTAAAAATATAGTAAATCTTTTACGTCCATGCTTCACCAGTAAGTATACTCATAATTCACAAGCTTAACTGGATTTTCAATAAGCTCTTTTGAAATAGTTTGCGGGATTGATAGTGCAAAGATATCTAGCAGAATACGCCAGAAGTCAATAAGTAGCAAATTAAATGTGAATGCAGATTATAACGCATTTTAATAACGTAAGCAGTAATCTCTTGACACAACACATTCGACATCCGAGAAAGCCTCAATAAACATATTTCTCTAAGAACGTAATTCTATACAAACGTCTAATTGGTCTTCGTCTGTAAATATACTATTATAGGCAGAACTCGATTTCACTAAGCTTTTATTTAAAGCTGGTATAAAATAAGGCTGAAATTTAAAAATATTAAAGAATCATCATTTTAATCATCAGCGATTACTTGTAAATAAATAAAAAAGTAGAAAGGAAAATCTCGAATGCTCAGGCAGGACTCGATCTCGCGACTACTTATAAAACGCAAACGCATCCGTAGCTTTACCAACTTAGCCACAGAGGTCTCTGTCGGTCTGAGGTGGTCAAATTTCTCGTCCTTTTCGACGCATGGGACATCTGGTGAAACAATATTCGATTAGTATCAACGACTTGATTAGCAAAGGGTTAATTCAAAAGTTCGAGAGATTTTTTAAATCTATATGTTTAGCAAATATATTTATGACTAACGCGTCTTGTGCCTACCTCATCGAGTTTACTTTCTAGTTTGGCTTAATGATTTATTTGTTATATTATAATAGACTTATTTATTAACCCTATACCCCTTTCATGTCAGCTATTTATAAAGCTGCAGATTTATGACACTATGTTTCGTGTGTAGAGTCACTAACACGCACAAATGTTTTGTTATTATGCTTAGAAAGCTTTTAATATGCTTAGAAAGTAAACGTAAGTCATATTATTTTGTCGGTTTCTTGTAGAGGATTAAAGTCTGAATAATATTAAATACAAATCAATAATTTAGAAATACATAATTGAACTGACTTTGAATACTAACTTGAAGAATCGTAATTGACCATTGCAATTGATTAAATTACTCCATATAAAAAATAATCTAAAAATATATTATTGATAAAACTTTGGCAAAAAGCAGTCGGAATATCTTAGTTTTAATTCATAAAATAAATAACACAACAAATATTAAAATTAAATTTTAACTAAATTACACAGAGCAATATGGCGTCCACTGCGTTCAGCGTTTTCGTCAAAATTATGCGTGAAATTTGAAAATCTAAAATGTTATTATATTTTTATGACACTTATCGATTGAATAAACATTTGGTGTTTTTTTAGTGGTGTATTAGCACTACAGAATCTAATTGAGACACTTTTCAAAAATGGATATAATACCCTGTTGTAGAGAAGTATATAACGCCAAAATGTGCAGAAAACTAAACACAACTTCTTCATTAATAATTTAAAGTATCATCATTGATTGTTTAGCTAAATAAAACAAGCAGTTAATTATAAAATACCGCGGATCGTTCGATGCTCGATAGAAATCAGCAAAGCTATCATACAACATATATATTTTTTAATATTAACACCTTTTTGCGATACTATCAAGTATCAAGATTTTAACAGCAGTTTAAACAATCTCGATAGATCTTGCATCCATTACGCGTTCCTCGAAGCGCATATTAAAATGTCTTCACGTACGAGCGTCAATGGAGCAAGTAATTAGGGGCGGGTCGTTCATTGGTAGCTCGAGAAAGTGTAGAGCTTTCTTTCCATCGATTAATGTATGCATTTCCCTTGAAGCAACATTGTATGGTGGATCTCGTGAACCATACAGGTGGTAAAAGTATAGAATCGTAATATAGCTAATTAATGGCTTTTGATTTTCTGCTTAGCCTTTTTTCCAAGCTATGTTGAGGTTGGCTTCCAGTGTTATCGGATTCAGCAGAATACCGTATTTTACATAAAGCGACTGCCTCTCTGACCTCCACAACCCATTTTACATGCTAACACAATATCCCATAGTAAGACTGATATAAAAAATATAGTCATTTATCCCAGAGGTGTGAGGAAATTATTAATGAAATCGGTCCCTAAACAAGTCTGTCTGATAGCGCTAATCTCTATCGAAGCAGGGCATGGCCAGCTGGTTTCCAATAAATTTATGGGGAGGCTTATCTTTTGCGTGTTCTAAAGTAAAAAATGTTCATATTGCCGGCATTAACAACCCTTTAAATTATTAGCGCACCTCCTTGTTACGATCCTAATAAATAATTATACTTTTACGCACCCGTATGGAAAGTTTTAAATATACCTACCTATCTACAGAGATGAAAAGTACACTATACATATCACTTTGTCGGTTTGGGTTAGATATTGGTTAGATTAAGTTTTTTATAAAAATTACAGTAGTAAAATTTGTCACAATTTTTTAAAACATAGTGACCTTAATCCTCTGGTTCAACTTTATTTTATGTTCAATATTATATAAGTTAAGAATAAATAATTATCAGCAATTTAGCAACGTTAATCAAAATACGTTGACCCATGACGAGTTTGTAAAAAAATATGAAGACGTCAAGAACCATTGTTATGAAGTGTCATCAAATTTAAGAAGGCCGCCATCTTGAATTCAACCTCAAAATGAATTACAAACATGACCCACAACATACATTTAGTATAGTTAGCACTTTTGCGTCTAAAATACGGTAAAAATCAAAAGCAATTGATACAATAACTTTTTATGACAAGTCATACCTCGTTAAATCGGTCGAATTATCATTCAGATACACAACACACGAGTACTAAAACATATAAGGCGCATGTCCTTAAATTTTTTAGTATTTATAATAAAAAGTTTTACTTAGATTTGGCATTCAGATAATTCATTATTTTGACCTAAACATTGGCTGTGTAGATACTTAAATGGAGTTATTTACATAGTCAACGATAAATTGAGGTTAGATTAAATTCAAATAGCCAGACTTTAAAGTCTTCATAATTTGCGTCCGGTTCGCATTTTGCTAGCTCCCGCTTAAACCTTGCGCACGAACAGATATTTTTAGTCAATAAAAAAACACTTTACCAAAGGTCGATTTAAAGATTTATACATTTATGGGCGTATTTATAAAAAAATACGATGGTTAGCAATTGATTAGCAGATTTTTATTTCAATTTTTCTATAGAGAATTTGAATTTAGAAGTTTCTTAGCAATTGCTTAACACCATGATTTTTATAAATACGGGTATTCATCCTGTGCTAATTAATTTAAAGTTTATTTACTTCAAAAAAAAATATAATTAATAATTCAAAACCAATTGTACTTAGATTTAATCTCGAACAGTAACAACTTGATCAAAGACATGCAGCATGTTCAAAGTCAAACGAGACATTTCTATACACGGAACCTTCGTATGATTTTATAGTAACCTGTTTCTAAATACCTTCACTTTTCCTAGAACTAAGCAACTTTCCATGGTTATTAATGTACTGTGATTAACTGCCTAAGATACACCTTGATGGCGTCCATTAAGGTGCTTAACTTATTTACTATCAAGACAGAGACAGAGCCCGCATTACCTACAAAGTAAAATTGATATCGATAGTTTGGTTGAGTGAAAGAGATAGAGAGAGGTGCTACCTGTCCATAAACTTTCATACCTGTTCAAAATTCATTTTTTATTTTTCATAATTCATTGATTCAGCAACAATCATAGTTCTAAATTATAAAAGAACTAGCGACACGCCCCGCATTCGCACGGGTAGCACAGCAATATAGCCTGTTACTCAGGGATAATGTAGCATTCTAATCGTGACAGTTTTTTTAAATCAGTCAGTTTTAGAGTTTATTCATTACAAACATACAAAAAAATACAAGTCTTACCTCTATATAATATTAATAAAGGAATTAATTTTTGTTTGCAAATCAATAGTTAAAGTTGCTTAGATTATCAAATTGCATTGATGCATGCTAAATTTAAATTTCAGGCATGTACTAGGTCTGACTTATAAAAAAAAACAAATTAATTCTATTTTCTAATTTCTGCCTAAAGTGGCTATTTACGACAGAAGCAATAAATTAGTAAAAATCTATAACCAAAACCTTAGAAATATTCAAGATATTACGAGGTGGGGCGTTGCTCTTATTATTAAGTCTCTCTCAAGTAACCGCAACATTTTGGTGCAGCAGACATTTGACGAAAAATGTCAAGGATCACAACATTGTAATTATATTATTTGCTATTAACATTAACAAAAATGCGAGACTACTTAAAGAAGCCAACTTAAAAAAAATAATAATAAAAAAAATGGTCATTCAAACCAATAGAAATTGGATTAAGTTTTAAATAATTATAACATTAACCGAGAGTCACATTTATAAAATACGTGAGTAACAAGAACTAAGTTCTGAAATGAGTTTGTTTTTAATATTTTCTGTGGTAAGTGTATTTTATAATGACTTTATTACAGGCCAAAATAGCCACTTTCTCTGCAAGTGTTTTCTATGACCGTGTGTTTACCGTGAAATATGATTGAGTATACTCGAATGTCTTGATAAGGTTCTATTTGATAGAAGGTTTATAATCGTGACCTTTTACACTTGAGATCTTTTAAGATTGTATGTGTGAGAATAAAGATAACAAGTTAGTTCCGTGGGAATACCTTACGTCAGTTTGTCGCCTATAAATGCTTTATAAATTAAATGCAAATAATTATTACCTCTTTTAAGTGATAATTATTTTTATTTAAAATGCTTAATCTATAAATTTTGTTTTTTAATTAAATCCTGTGTTTTTGTATTTATGTTTTTTTTTAATATCAATTTGAGACATCATTTACAGAGAAGAACAAGTCATGTAACTTCTTAATTCTAATTAATTTAAACAATGAGGATTTAACTACTTGACGAAACTATTTTTGATTTAACGAATGTGCAGCAAATATTTGCAAATAAAATACAAGTAGTAGAAAGAGGTTTAATAGCCAGTGCTCGCTGGTTCGAATCCTGCCTGAGGTTTAAGATTTTCCTTCCTACTATTTGAAATTAAATTTTATTCCTTTTTTCTGATCTGACTTTTACGAGAAACGTAGAGACCTAACTATAAATAAAGCACAAGAGAAATGTAAAGTAATCGATTTCGGCGACAATGCGTGGAATTACAGTTGGTACGTACTTTTCATATTTTATTTTTAAAAAAGTTTGCATAAATTCGAGATATCGAAAATTTTGCACGATATTAAATTAGAATAAATGTAGATGCAGCTGTTAGAGGAAAAAGATAACTATTAATTTCTATTGTTTTAGTTATTTAATGCATTACAGACTTTTGACAAAGGTTAAAAGATTTTTTTCTACATTTTGTGTGTTGAAAAATCGTTCAAGATTACGATTATTTACATATTTTTTTTTTTTAATCGTTATAAATTTGAAGTAATTAGGTAAGTTGTCTTCCAAGAATAAATAACTCGCAAATAGACACAAAAAATAACAGAATTTAATTAAGTGATAAATAAATCTTCTAGTTAAGACATAAACCTTTTCTATGCATTCAACAGCAATTTGATCGTTTACAAACGGTATTCAATGAGTGAGGAGTTGCAGTCAAGGCGAACTGGTTGATTTACGGCCTACGAGAAAGGTCGTTCTGAACATATTTTCTTACATCATTGTGTTGAATGCACTTCTGTGGGAAAATGATTTCTCTTTTTATCGCTACATTTTAATGATCAATTTCAATATTATGATTCCTTGTTCGATATTTAATGAGGTTCTTTATTAGCTTGTTACATTAAAAAGTTTATTTAAGAATATAAATTGTATTGTTACAACTACTCACTAGTATGCTTATCTATATATATACAAGAGAATGTATGTATGTATGTTCAGCTAAAACTCGAGATACGTTCGCTTAATTGATGTGAAACTTTGCACACATATAGAGCGATATGGCCACTCCGACGAACATAGTTACGTTAGTGACGGATAGGTGGTGATTTTTATTTTTCGAACCATAGGTCGAATTGTAGATTTTTTTAGGTGAAGCGAAGCGCATCAGGCGCCATCTAGTATTTTATATAATCAACTAGCTGTCCCCCGCGACTTTGTTTGCGTGTTTTAGTTTCAACGGTTTTTCATTTTTGCATCATTTTTCATTTATGCTCCGCTCCTATTGGTCGTACCGTGATGTTATATAGCCTATAGCCTTCCTCAATAAACGGACTATCCAACACAAAAAGAATTTTTCAATTCGAACCAGTAGTTCCTGAGATTAGCGCGTTCAAACAAACAAACAAACCAAACTCTTCAGCTTTATAATATTAGTATAGATTAGTATAGATTAAGCAGTTTGTTAATTGTTTTTACATCGTTTAAATATTGTAGGGACTATTGCACGTCTAAAATCGCTAACCTGCAATAAGCAAGTGGTAATTATTGCTCGTTTCCTATTGTGTGTATTAAAAGAGATCTTTGAGCAGTTGAAGTGTTACAGGCTGGAGTTTTATTCTACTATTTTCATTATCGAAGCAGGCTATTTATGTAGCCTGTAATAATGCACCTTGAATCACAGTGACTGTAACTGGCTTGTTGCATGATTATTCACATTTTAGGAGCAATTTTCTATAATGCACGACTTCCTTTGATCGTAAAATGATATAATGATATAATCAGTCACCGGCTACGACATTCTTAATTAGACTAGAATACAATTGCCTTGGTCAGGTAAATTATATACTAGTTTTCAGATTACATTGAATATTTGAATTAAAATTAGCTAAGGATTATCTATTACATATCTACAATTAACATCGTATTTTGGTTTAAAATGGGTATTATTGAATAAAGGCGTAATAATAACTGTTCTAATAAACTTCCTTTCTATAAAGTATATTTGTGGAGCAGTCGTGGCATTCCAACAGAATAATTACAACGTATTTCAATTTCACAGTTGGTAAGACAGTACTACATGAGCTGCCCTAAGGTGGAATTACTACAAAACAGTGTTTTTACGATGGCTACGTGTGGAAAGCGAGAGAGTGCCCCCGTCACGGTCTCTTTAGACCAACAATTAGTAGATATTGTCAATTACTGGTACTAGAGGCCCACCACCGCCGAAAGTCGGCCGCCTCTAAAGTGAAACGTCACAGTTCTCCACATACGTAGCAAGCATAACGAACTAGATTACGATATTAGTTTAATATTAATAACTTCAATGTAAACTTTGTGCACCTGCGTATGCGGTACACATACTTAGATACAAATAAAGTCACACCTCTTTCCCATAGGGAGTTATTCATACTTAGCGAGGGAACAGAATTATAATGCCACGTAGCAAATGTGCAATTTCTCTTTTTCTTTCTTCCGTATTCGCATGTTTTTTACTAAGTGCAAATATTTTGCAGTGCGTTTGATAATGACATACCTACACGGAACAGCGAGAAAGCTAATAGCCTTAGTTAAACATGATATTAGCCTATAACTGTTACTGCAGTAGAGCAAAGTTACTGTAGATAGTAGATACCTTTAAATACCTGTTTTATAAAGCTTGTTCTAAAACTTAATTCAATAAGTAGACGTAAATGCACGCCGCAAAATAAGCGTCTAATTCAGAATTCCAAAAAACCAGAACCCGCGGACTTCCAGTTATTCCAAAAAAAATATAAAATAAAATTAATGTTTATATAATAAAGCGTCCTTATTCCGTTCTTGTCAGCTGTCCCCTGAACTTGACAGACCCTTTATTTAACGGACAGGAAGCACGGAACAGTGCGCGGCGCGTGTTCATCCTAAACTGCTGCGGCGAAACAGGTGTCATTACAGGTAAAACAGTTTATTATACGATTATATCCCTTAAGGTCAATAGAATAAAGTTTTAGATAGCTTGAACCAAGAAATAACTTAAGGGATATCAAGAACGTGTTTTTTTTTTAGGGTCTAACGATATTTTGTTTAGATACAGTTACGAACACGATATTGTTGAAATAAATAACCCTTAAAAGCTAACTTCAATATTTTCCAGAAACTAACGAGAATTACTTAGACAAAGCAAATTGCGCGCCATTATCCTGCGATTGTACTGTTAAGATATAAATCGATAACTTTATAGAAAAAAGAGCTTCAACGGACAGGAAGTCTGAATGGATTGAATGGTAAACATAATCAAGGGGTTTCCTGTATGAGATCGCTTGTGTTAAGGTGCATTACGAGTATTTACGAGTCGGCTGATCTAATGGATGCTGGCGGAAACTCAGCGATTACTATTTAATTTGCGGTATTCTGTTAAACGCATAATCGCCGCCCTTCGCAAGCTCTCACGGGCTTGCTTAAAACATTGAGTATTAATATATGTATGAACAAACATTGAGAAAGGGGCAACATAGCTACTATCTAATTGTATCTATATTGATAATTTATTTATTTATTATGTACGTACTATTGATATCTTATCGAAACATGCATATTAAAATATAAATAAACAACTTTTTCTTTATTGTATGCAGGTTTTTCAATTAAGATTAGTTTTAATGTACAACAGAATTAAAGTCAATATTTATTGTAAGTTTGTAAATTTAAAAATATAACGAAGTGTATTCATAGATTCTGGGATGTAGATTTAGAACGTTTTCACCATCTTATAAAGCAGATTATCTTAATCACATTATACCTATCGTAAAACAAAGAAATCAGCTAGGTTTACGATAGTCGAGTATGCCAATCATGCCGTTACATCGATTAGGAACTATAACTATCGAGATCGATTTACTTCTCGATTCTCGATATGTGTGACGGGTATTCGTGTCACCGGTACACAAATATTTTGATAGTAGAACACGTAGCTTCGCATATCCTGATTTCCATTTATTTGCTTTAGAAAAAAGGAAAATATAGGATTACATAGGAACTGCTTAAACTTCGGTGCAGAGACACTACATGCATATTTTTTAATTATCAAAATCAAAATCAAAATCTCATTTATTCCAACTAGGCTACAAAGCAGCACTTTAAGAACGTCAATACAATGGACAGCACCCTGATTCGCCCACCCTTCACCGCTTCCTAAGTGCTCTGGCTGTTGAGAAGAAACGGCGCAACAAACTCCCCAGCAGCACGCTGTCATTTCGTATACAATAATAATAGTAATATAATTACAGAATTAATTATTCTTTTATTTATTAATTCATATACAATTCGAGAATTCTTCGGTAAGCAGGGTCTGGCGGTCCAGTGGTCCCTAATTGTTGTGTTGCGGTTCGGGACATATATTAAAAGGCTACGGACAAATCAAAGTGTAGTTAGCGTGTACCGACGACTCTAGCACATCGTTCAAAATAGTTCTAAGTCAAAACTCTACATATTCCAACACACAAATACTACGCATATAAACAATTATATCCACATATTTGTTTATACAAGGATGTACTTTTCACACGGCATCGCTAATTCGTTCGCAAACCATGTCGAGTCCAGCATAGAGGAAACGGATCTACGGTCCGATTAACTTTGCGATTGTCACCGAGGCCTCGACGGGAGTATTAGCTATTGGTCGCATTGTGTCGCATCTACATTAGTAATGGATGGGACTTTTATTGTGGTTAAGTGGAAATTTTAAGCGGTATTGGTTTGATGGTTATGGCATTTTGGTAACTACAATTAAGAAATGTGTCATGTAACTATGTGTATTCATGAAATAAATAATTAAAAGACATAATTTTCAAGTTTAGACTTACTAGGTACACTGTTACTTTAAGAGTTTGTAAAAAATCGAGTTAAAGTTCATATATTTTCACTTTATCTTAAGATTACATGTAAAAGTATTGTAGGAGCAGGATGGATGCCACTGGCCAAGTCAGAGACTTAAAAGAGAATGGCATAAACAAAGACAGGTCTAAACCCAACATTCTGTTCTACAAAACCGATACTGGTGATGATGATGCTAAAAGTTAGCGAGATTATTTCAAACAATCCAATCTCAAATGGAAACAAACAAAAATGGACGCATTTGACATTGTTCGTGCATTTACCAGTGAATTCTTGTTCTTATTGAAAGAGAAGAAATAAACACAGCTAGGTCTTTCCCAAACACGTAAGAACAACAATCGACATAACACTTACAACACAATAACATACAATAGTAAGCATAGTATTGACAGCATTAAGTGCGCATACGCATATCAACTTTCCCTCGGTGCGCCGGCGCACGCGGCGACTGTGACGTGTTTCACTTTTAATGCTGTTATTATGAGAATTGATGGTCCTGTGATGAGGGTGTATTTGGTAATGTGTATCATATTACAAGCTTTTGAAGAAAAGAAAGGTGAATTACATTGTATTTTCACTTTTTGTGTTGGTCAGTTGCTCAATATTACCGTTTACGCCGTATCCAGTACCTTTTATGATTTTGATACGAGGATATTGCCACTTTAGAGTAAAAATGTAAAATGTGTAAAGTATCAACACATTACTATTGTAAAATCGATCTCTTAATCACTCCTTCTTCCGAAACTGGATTACGCAGAAGTCAGTTATTTCGATCTCACTCACAACTAGTTTAATAAACTTGAGCGTCTCCAAAATGGCTGACTTCGTAAATATGACCATGTCTCCGAGTTTCGCAACAAACTCAAATGGTTACCCATATATCCTCGCCGAAATGCTTACTTTCTATCACTCCTATATAGTGAACTTTTTTTCCATCTATCCCCACATAGGTACTAACAAAAAGTTTTCTTTTTTTCATGAGTCACAATTTATTAAGGAATATCAGATCATCGGGTAATCTCGTTTCGACAATTCCGGTGCATTCCACCTATTTTATTAGCAACTTCTTTTACTTTTTCCTAAATTCAGGAAGGATTTCATTTAGGATCTAACATAGTGTAATAAGCGCATTAACTACGAACACAAAATATGTACTTAAGTACAAATTAATGGAACGTCAGCGATGTACGTGATATATTGATGAATTGGCAGTGCACACAATATACATGTCAATAACGCAATGTTACGATGAAGCAAGAGTTGCTGTAAAAAAGATATGGGCAGTATTTTTATATAGTAATATAGGAATTCGTTCTCAAAACAAATTTGTTCTGAGAACTACGGATTTTGTGTCCAAAATATGTCAAAATTTTTGATAGGTGCCAATAAATTATGGAACACATTTCTACTACCATAATAAGCTTAGATTCAATATTATTTGATGTGGTAATGTGCCGTTTATGTGTAAATGTGAAAATGAAAAAAACTGACGAGAATATATCGATAGATGCACGACTCAAAAAAATCTCGTATATAAACAATGATTTGTAATAAACTAAGAACTACACTATACATGATTTTAGGACATATAATGATTTCTCTATACACACTTAAAATTAAATAATTAACATTCATTTTTGTAGGTACCAAGTTCTAATAACAATTTAAATACAGTTTTGAGATTAAACTCCTCTAGACAAGATTATCTAAGGAAAGTATACCTTGAAATCAGCGCATCGAAACTATGAACAATATTGGCGGAAACCGACTAAACCTGGCAATGACTGGCATACTTTAGAGTAGATAATACAACAAACATCAAATACTGTTTTTATTTGTTGTTTTAAAGTAATTATTTATAATTAAAGGGTAATAAGTCTGTACGAACATCTTTTGAATTTGTTCGGCTCACTGGCTTGGAACTTTGTTCTGGGATAACGGGTAGAATGCGGAACATAACCTATAAGATAGCATTCTCTATTTACTTCTAACGAGATCCTAATTCGATAGACTTTGTTTTAATTTGTGTTACTCTTAAAAAGAAGGGCAAACCATTCAAGCGAATAACATCTTCATGATTAATTATGATATAATTAATAAGTTACATCATTATAAGTAACTTTACCAAAAGGTGGGTCTCTAAACGTAACAAGGAACTGTTGTCTAGTCTGTCAAATGTTCACAAAGAAATACTTGTACCGACCACGCTAGTGCCTCGCCTTGACTTGTGAAGGGTCAGATACCTGTCGCGTGCGCTAATCACCTAATAATGCTTCCCAACACCTTACGTAAGACTTATTGAAGTTCTGAATGTGCTATGGTATTTACTAAAGGTCATTTATGATTTGCAATAATTTAAACAGCATTTAGACGCATCAATAGATTGATCTATGAACGACAATTTTGTTACGACACGGATAAAGCGCTTTTATGTAAAGGTTTACTTTGTATCTTCAAGAATTATCTACTCGAACATAAAGAGCTAATAAAGTTTAGATGAAAGAACGTAATTTTTAAAAATATGTATCCAATTACAAAGATCTTATAGCGCTAATAGTGGGCTACATTATCTAGTGACACTATCGCATAGAAGAAGCCTCAGAAAAGAGCGAGTTATATAAATTGGTTGAAAATGCTTTGTAACATATTATAGATTTGTGGGTTACAAATCATTTGTAGTTTTCAGATAGTAGTGCGTGTCAATTAGATGTTCCGTAGTCAGCGGCAGTTCTTTGTTAATGTAATAGTTTTTAGATTTATAAGAGAAATCTGCTTTCCAAATATAATACAAGTAAATTCATTGTACAATCCAGTAGACATTATTTCTCATTCAATTGAAGTTTTTCAGAATAAACTAATACAAAAGTCGTAAGTTGAAAGAAGTGTCTGCAATATATTTTTAGATTTTAAATTGTACGTCTGAAAGGTGCTTGCAGACACATTACTTAACTTACATTTTAAATGAAAGCGAATGCTACTAGCAAAACTTATAAAAATACATATAAAAAGCAAATTAGTTATTTAAATAGATGACTTAAGAAACTGAATTGTTAATTTTGTTTGTCACGAGATGTGTGTGATGACAAGAAATGCTACAGAACTAACAATGTATTGAACCTCATGAATAGATCGATTACATCGACGATCGGCGAGATCATCGACGCTGATTCGAAAGCGTTTGCGCATCATGGCAACGAAAAAAGATGATGCATTCATAATCGTTGTTTTCATCACAGAATTAAATCAAACCAAAATTCAGCACAAATTGACGAAACAAATGTCGTAATGTCACCTTTGTTTTCAAACAGCTGATTAAGGAAATCGATAGAAACGTTTGCAGATCGTATTTACCGCTAACTGGTGCACGCAGCTTAATAACAAATTACTTTCAAACCTGTTCACCCCATTTCATCCGGAACACAACACACAAACACTGTTACCTGTGTATTTTCAGTAAGATTCTCGAATCTCGCGAGAATCTCCTTCACAGACACTTTGGGTTCCGTAGTTTCTTCATGAATCGTCTCCATGTGGCCGCTGGACGATGATGAGAAACTTTGCGGACATTTCTTTGTAATCCTTTCAGGGTTGGCGTGTGTTTTTCGGCGGGGAGGGTCCGGATCTGCGCGCGTGTCGGCGCCGGAGTCCGAGTCCTCCGGGGCGGAGGCGTCTGCGCTGGACGCGGCTCCCTCCGAAGAGTTGATGAGGGAGTCAAGGCTGGGGGCGCGGCGCGGGGGTGAGCTGTCGTCACAGTCGAGGTCGAGGCCGTACAGGCGCTGCAGGTGGCGCCAGTTGTCGCGCATCGCGAGCGAGAGGCGCGGGCGCTGCATGGTGCGCGCGCGTGCGCGGCTGCCGAGGGACTGCGCGCGCCCGCCACTGTCGCTGTCATCTCGGGTTGAGGTCGATGGTGACTTATGGTAGATGCCGGTTTTTTATCACTATTGTTGTATTGCATATTATAATGAATCGCCGGTGTTGTTTGACCTTGCTCGTTTTATTATACTTAGAGATACGTGAGAAAACTAGATCGTGATGATATCATTTCGAATGTTAGATATACTCTGACTACGGACCAGATACAGTCACCACCGTTCGTAGATACCGGTACCTAATTATTTGCAACTATACTTCAATACCAATGGTACATATTCCTTTATATTCGGAGACTTCATTTGCACTCTGTATATTTGAATAAATAATACGAACTAATATTTACAATTAAACTATTACCCATGTAATATTTTATTTAAAAAAGAACAGATGTAAATTTGTTGTGCACAATATTACATCAGTTATTTTCGCAATATGGATTTGCATCACAACATCACATCATACATTTGTTTTCATCAATTGTTAAACAGTAATGTATTATAATCATGTAAGCCTAAAATAAAGGATGTTTCTTTACAGATTTGATTGTCAAGCGTAAAGTTTTAAATTTCGCTATCATTAGTTTAGACAGCATGGGCAAACATAGATGTATGATGATGACTATGTTGAAACCATCATTTGCACAAATGCAGTGACTCTTGGAGCAAATCTGACAATTGACATTCGCTTTACACGTATTACTGCGTGAGACCATTCACTGCCTTTCACGATGAAGAATACTGCGGATATGTGAGCCGTAATCTGTTTTGTGTGGTTATTTAAATAATGAGCAAGTTTTCGTTATTTTTCATTTAATTTTGTATAATGAAATGTACCTTACAAGCTCGGTCAGGTGTTTTGCGGAATCTTAACAGTGCGGTTTTTGATAATAGAAGCATGTTTGCCAGTTTTCATATGAAACTAAGAAACTCCAACTTGTATCTGATTAAATGTACCTAAGAAATTAAGATAAATAGCAACAAAAACTTTAATAAACGGAATTGAATTAATTTTGTAAATAGGTACCTATGTGTAAACAACACGAAAACCCGCTGAGAGTTAATAAATAGAACTATCTATTTTGTTTGTAAAACTGAAATAGCTGAGCTTATGGTCAACATGTTAAAATGTTCTACAAACCTACTTCTCGTATCTTGTCAAATCAATTTCTCAATCATATTACAGGCATAAAATACTAGAAAGCGTTTCATGGAAGTCTTTTGTATTTCATTGATGTTTACTTATCGTTTTTTTTTTTTTAGGAAAAGTAAAATGCCAGCCATCTTTGGAATTAAATATATTAAAACATGTTTTACCAACCAAAAATGTAACCAAAATGTTTTTAGCATAAATCGTTTTATGAAATCTAGATCTGCATTTTGATTGTCTTTTATTACAATTCCGGACTTACACAATACCCAAAAATACAGATTTTATTTAAAAAAGAAACTGGGTCCACTTGCATACTGGCCGCGACAAGTAATAGCGTAATACTAGGTGTTGTTACTTTGTTTAGTTACAATTGTTTATTTATTTACTAGCAGACCCCACGGTTTCAACCGCGTAAGAATTGCCCTTCCCGGTAAGACATCTTTAATTTCGTGAGTTTTTATACTCTTTTTGCTATTTGGGGTGGTTCAACAAAATCAAAGATGATGAAAATCGGTCCACTCGTTCTGGAGTTATAATTGGGTGTAGCCCGACTTTGTATTATACATAAACTTGAATAGATTTGTTAGCCATGGTCGTTCCACTAATTAACAACACATAAATTTCCCCTAAAGACCGCTATACAAAAAGAAGCTGTCGAGTGTCCATACAAAAATATTAAAATTAAATGTTTTCAACCATTTTCTATCTTGTAACTTTACACACGCAGATCTCAGGTGCCAGGCACCTATTAACAATATTAGCATTCTCATGCACTACATTTCTTTACAGAAACACGGTAATCTAGTCAAGTTGTAGTCTGACCAAGGCAAGTCAGCATACAGCCTAACATTCCAGGGGCCCAATTCTCCTATTTTATAAACCGCACCATGCCAATGAAATGCCATCATCCTGACCAATTTGGCACATTTTGGTATTCTCCTAACCATTTAGCATCGTCATCATGAAAAATTTTTGCCATCATGTCAAATGTCAGCATGACCAGAATGACTGCCGTTAAATTGGTATTCCCGTATTGGCATTTAATACATAATGGCTTATTTTTGGTATTCTCCTAATTTTTGACAGTTAGTCCAGTGAACGTGAACTGTCAAATTCATCATGCTGGCGCCATTTAGCAAATACACCGTTTTGCTAAAGTTGCTTCAATTGTTTGTTTCTTTACGTGCATAAAACGCCAAAAACATCGACCTTCCGTGTTCAATTTACAGTTTGTAATGTATTTAGAGGTCGTAAGTCGTCGATCCTAAATAAATATGCGAATCTTCGATGCAGAATAAGTAGTGTTATCATCGTAATAAATTTTAATAAATTAAGTGTTCACTAAGTAAACAAAATGAGGAAGAGTTCGCCAAAAGATCGCAACTCGCAAGTTATTTAACGTAAGTATATGATATGACCACACCGAACATAGAATAACCACACTTGTATTTTATGATACTTTCATATTACAGATACTTATAATGATGCTATGATTCTAATTAAAGCAAAGCGCTTTTCACAACATTATTATTACAAACAAATACACAATAGAAACTAACTTAAGTAAATTGTATTGTGTTGTGCCTATGGACAATGTCTATAAAGTGAAATTATGATTATTTTAGGTTATTTAATGTGTGCAACTTGCAATTAAAACATGATTTGTGTATGTCATTATGTTCAAATATTTCTTATTACCACAAGCCTACAATTTCTGTGATAAACACCATAATCAATAAGATAGTAATTTTTTATTTTTATGTTACAGGTTCTATTAATTATGGATACCTACTGAGAGTGATGATAGATCCCAATAATGTTAAAAAGATATAAATATTGTTTAAAGGCCTTCAATTAATAAGGAGTGCTACGATAACCAAAATGGGAAAGGTGTGTTTATAAATAAAATAAGTTTTATTGTCACCGTTGACTGCTTTATTGAGAAAACAAAAATATTACATTAATTTTTGTAGCCCTAATTGTGTCTATAATTCATCCTTAACCACATATGTTTTCTTTTAGGTTGGTGACAGTGTATAAACACAAGCTGGACATGTTCATGGATCCACAGAATTCACTCATGTGATACAACCAACACATTCTTCTTAAAAGGCTGCAGACAGAAAAACATTTAATTAAAAATATTATAGATACCTATCATAGTACCAAAGCATAAATGGCTTTTTGTTAACTATCAAAGATACAATTTGTTCTTGTGTCACAATAAAATAAACATACTTTTCACTATAGTCTATATTTTATTAAAACATAAAGTTATTGATTTGTACAAGATCAGCCTTGTGGCTGATCAACCTTTGTGTGGATTTTGGTTATAATATGGGTAGGTATAAGTAATTATATTCTGCTTATTCTAGTTTTAGTAACATAGAATCTAGTTGCTAGGCCACATTGATTTTAAGAAATGTATTACAAAATAAACAATAAAAGAAAACCTACCTCTTACTCTAACAATAACATTTTCATTAAGTGTATATAAAAATATACACTTTATTCCCAGGTACTCATGCTTTGATTAGCACATGCATAAACGCAAATAGTTGCAACATGTACGGTGCATAGAATATAATGTTCTCTGGCTTTTATTTATAAAGCACATCTTTATCTCGTAGCTAGATGTATGGGTATATTACTCTGCAGTATTTAATCTGAAAAGAAAACATACTTATAAGGTACAAACAACTAATTAATGATCA